>CM012442.1:18642449-21042449 GCA_003999625.1 Oryzias javanicus
CATCAGAAATTCACTTCTGAGCTGTTTTCAGGACTGTTGGTGGGAGTAAGCCTCCACTCATTTCCCATCATCCCTTTGTTTACACTGTCCTGCTGACTTACAGCGACAACAGAAATGGTGACCAAAGTTGGAGCTATCCAATATTTGGAACAATTTTCCAGCTTAGACAAGAAAAATAAAGACATACATAGATCTATTTGTCTGCAGAATGGAGAATGGAAATTGTAGTTTGTACTTATAACTACACACTTTTTCCTACAGCATTATTTTGTCTGCCCAACAAACTTAATTAGCTTAATTCAACACAATTTGAATACAGAATTATTCATAAATGCCATTTTTAAACCCACATTTTTTTTATATATGTCCTCTATCATGAGAAAAATACTACTAGAAACACCAAAAACACAATATTTATTGGAGTGGGTCTTTAAATTGTGGATACTTTTCAAACATCGGTTTGTAAAATCAAAACAAAATAAACTCTGATGTTACATTTTTGACTAGAAAGACGTAAATGTGGGTTCTATAAAGGAATCCAATAACTTTTCCTCCTATTTTTGCTCATTTGGAGGCTTCACAGAACTGCTGTGCTCCTTTATTCCAGTAAGGCACCAAATCAGTTCACATAAACACTTCTGTTTCACCAAGTATTTGAATGGATTGACATCACAGCCACACCGCTAATGTTCTACTTTCATGCCAGAGAGACCATTTCTTCTTTTCTTGAAGAGCAGCTTATACCGTTTATCACTGTGAGATGATTGAAATGGACATGTTTTTTAGTCTAAACACAGGGATTTCTGTTAGTGAAATGCTTGATGCTTGTGAGGGTGGAGTTATGTTGACATGTTTCACCCTGAGGAAATACATATTTTTTTGCTATTTGGGGACTATTTGCAGCTATGTCATTAGGTAGCTTTTATGGAAAATCTTTCCATTAAATATTAAGTCTTCTAGGAGAAGAATTCTCTTAATAGTTTCATTATAGCATTTATACTCTCTTCTTTTTGATCATCCGACTACAAACTGGAAGTCGAAATAATAATTTTCAATTTGCATAATTTAAGAGTTTTAAGCAGTGATAAATGTATGTTGGTTATCAGGCATGAGAAGTGTTTAACATCTGGATTTATCCCTCCGCTTATCTCTATTTTTCGTCTGTTCTCAGTGAGACAAATCCCCGTGCCTAGTCCACTGCTTTTATTAAATTCGCCTCAATAAAAAAGCTCAGACAGGATTTATTAGGTACTCAGGACAGACGTTTAGTATTTCCCTCTGTTATTAACTGAAAATCAATAGAAAGCAAAGAAAATGGAAGTCATACAAGTGTTGTCGCCTTTATATTATGTCTGCTGTCAGGTTAGATTCATGACAGAGCTCCAGCCACTGCAAGGTGGTTTTTCTGCTTACATTGCAAGCCCTAAAGTGGAAGTTATTCATTAGAGGAAGCCAGTGGTCAGATACATTTCCAGGCCCTTTCGCGCATCTGTCTTGGTGAGACTTGAACGTGGCGAGGAAGGATGCTGATGTACCCCGATAGAGATGTCAGAGGCAACACACAGCTTGTTGGATTTATGATTATTTTGTTCTGAAGACCTTTTTCAACACCATCACAGAGCCTGTACCCTTGGAATGTAAATTGTATTGGCATTATACTTAACCTTGTTACTGCTTCAACTCTTTGATTCATTATTTCATCTGCAATTCATTCTCCGAACTTTTGCAGTTAGTGCTTATATGATTCTGATGGCTGTCATGAACAACCACGACAGATTTTATCTATAAGACCCACTTCAATGAAAATCGTGTTTTTAACATGTTTTTGTTGCATTCTTCTTGTGACGAGGGTATATATATATATATGTATATAATAATTTATGATTAAAACTGCATTTTCAAGTATTTCTTTACTCAAATTATTATTGATCGGGAGCCAATAAACCCACAGTTTGAAAAAGCTCTATTGAGCGGATCAAAGTCTTCCTGCTCCACTCCAATTTTAAATCCTCCACTTTCAGACAAACAGATTTATTAATGTCGTAATTTTCCTCATCTGAACTTTCATCTGACTCAAAGTTTTATGGCTGCATAGCCCCGATATTGCTCAGTGTTCTTTGCAAAAGAATCTGGCTGCAGACAACAAGATGGCGCTTAAACATCATTAGCCGGAACTGGATCTGGAACCAGAAGGTCACATCTCATCCTGTCCCTCAGCTCTCTTCATTTTTTTTTTTTTTTTTTTTAATGTAAAAAAAACTAATTTAACTGGCAACCCTAACATTTATGGGTTTTTACATTTTAAGTTTGAAACCTCTAACATTGGAGATGTCTGGCAAAGCCTACTATGACCTTTGACACACTGTAACTCCTTACGCCACGTGTCAAAGTCGAGGTCCGGAGGGTAATCATATCTGGCCCCCAAATTATTGTACATTATAATTAATGGCTCGATGTTATCTTGTGAAATTCCAATTTTGACAGATATAGATTTTATTATGGAGAGCAAAATATTGAAATTATGTACAGTAAGAATTAGGTTCATTCATTCTCGAATAATATTCCCATCTGTTTTTATTCATATTTATGTTAAAGTTAAGTTTTAAATTTATTTTTATGTATTGAATAAAAGTTTGACCTACTGTGTCTTTCAGGTTTTGTCCCCCTGTGTGATTGAGTTTGACGCCCCTGCGTTACGCGATCATTGTACAACTGCTGATCTGCAGAGAAAAAAATGCTTTGCACCAGTAAGCAGCGCTTTACAGCGGCTTTTCCCCGATATGCAACACATTACTGATATAAAGTGTTCCATAATCACTATTCTCTGTAACAGAATAAGCTGATTCAGGTATAGATGAAAAAGTCACGCTGGTCAAAGTAATGTAAACACTAGAATGTTCCGTTGTTTCTGAACATCTTTATTAATATCCTTTTTGAAAGCATTAAAAAGACTATCAGCTATTGCCTAATTTTAAGTACATCTTCCATATAAAAATATTGAAGTTTTAATAAAAGGTGCAACAAATATTGAATCTTATAGAATTTTCACTTCTGGCTACTGATGTATGGATGCCATCTTGTCTGTAACCAGGTTCCTCTAGTTGTTTTTTTTTTTTTTTTTTTTTTGCTACACTGTTAGTTTAGGGTCATGAGGGGCTGTAAGCCAGTGGGAGAGTGTAAACAACGGTATACTGGGATATCAAAGTAGGTTTACTTCCATGTCACCAGCCCAGAGGCAAATTTTTAATGAACCCCTGCTGCTTTGTATCTTAAAAAAAACGACCACGGGAAATGCTTTTAATATAGATCGAAATATAGTTAAACCTTTATGTATTTAAACATTCAAATTTCTACTTTCCCCGCTTAGACATTACTTTAATACTACAATTGACTATTAAAAGGTTAGACTTCTGCAAACAGAAAAACCTCCAAAGTAGATTTAATAGACTGGAATGCAGAAAAGTTCCATCTTGAGGAAAAAGCGGCTTTATGCATGTATTTGTCTCTCTTCACAAAAAAAGAAGAAAACCAGAAAGAATGTGGGAATAAAGAGTCTACACACATTGCTAATTGAATTACTCCAAAGACTTTCATGACAGCAATGTAAATATTCCATCTTGTGGACCCAAGATACAGAGTAATTACTTAAGGCTTTCCTTCACATCTCTCAGGACTTTTTTTTTTATTACCCAAAAGCTTTTTAACATTATCACTCTCTTCCTGACAAATTAAATGAAATTTCATTACTCTAGCCATCCTAATGGCATGAAACTATCAGCTGTTGTACGCCTGCTTTCTCTTCCCTGACTGCCCCTCCAGATTAATCAAATAGTCAGCTGCAGAGTCAAATTGGAGGGGGGGGGGCATCGATCTGCAAGTGTGTTTGTCTACGGCTGGTCTAAACCTTCAGCTAAAGTCCTAAATATCGATCTGCATATGTTAAACATCTACTGTCCATCACTCAGCATTTATTTTAAGAACAGGTAAGCATCCTGCTTTCTATATTACCACAATAAAACATTTTAATTACAGCTAACATCAATTTAATGAGTATAAATTCATCTTGTATTTTTTCTAAAATTACCCTTTTTTTCATATTCTTGTTTGATTTTGAATGTGATTTATATACCAGTGATTAAAGAAAAAAGGTCATGTGCCCGTATATGTTTGCCATAGATTTGTTATGAGCAGCCATTACTTTTTATATTTAACACCTTCACTTCTGTAAGGGTTAAGCTGCTTGGCCTTTGATCCCTTCGGGGAAAGGTCTTGGCAAAGTGCCCCTCCACCACCTGAAGCCCCTCTGGGACTTTCAATCCAATTGCTGGCTGAGAGTGGATGCAGATCTCAAGGTTACACCTGAGTGTTCAAGGGCAGGTCCAAGTGTAATCGGCACTTAGATCATAGATTAATCTTATTTGCTATCTATTAGGCTTGATTCTTGCTTCCGTCTCTCGCCACCCAAAGCCAGGATTACTGTGATAGTTTAAGATAATGGATTCTTATGGAAGAGGAGGTCAAGAACCATTCTTGTTGCAGAACCTGCAGATAATATGATTAATCTAAAAGCCTCTTTCCAAAGAGGTCCCACCTTCACAGGCCTAATTGGTGAAAAAGTCATAAAATAAATTCATGATAGTGGCTCTTAGGTGTCTTATTAATCACAATTTTATTCTCTTACCAAGTAAAGTAAATGGAAAATATGATTTGTATCAACTTCAGAAAGAAAAAATCAACTTTTTTTCTTGCCTTAGAAAAAATACTTCTATTTTTTTAAACTCAATGCAATTTCATTCCTTCTCGTCCAACCTTATGGTGCCTTTACAAAGACTTTATTGATATATAACACAATACATTAATGTTGATGACACTGTTTGGTATGGCATAATTGACATTTATTTAATACAAAAAAGACATTTTTAAGAGATGAACACTTATTACTAACCTTAAACCATTTTCCAAATGCTCGATTAACATTTGAAAGCCAACAGAAATGTAGCATCATTCTCCATAAATTACACAAAAGGTTATTTGGAGTGATGTATTGATTTCACTAAGTGCAATCTCATTTTGGTTCAGAATCTCCCCCTGCTTTTCTTTCTGCGGTAGCCACTAGCTAAACAGATAACGGACGAACCTTGATAAAATATATCCAAATGTGGCAGGCTCCCCGATAACCTCTGAAGACACATTGGTTATCTGGTCCAGTCATCGCCAACTGAATATTTATCACAAAGAACAGACTTGTGTTCTGGTCTTCATGTTTACCAGCTTTTACAAGACCTCAATCGTGTTTTTATCCACTTCGTCTTCATCTATTAATACTACAATCAGATTCAAAAATATCTAAAATAGACCAAAATTTTCTGTCTCTGTAGAGGCATACAACACATTATCAGCTTATTTTATTATATCTGTATACTATTGAAGATTTGCAATAAGGTCAGCTATCTGGTTTAAATAAAAACAATTATATGACCATCGATGTCTCTACTAAAGTAAAACTCAAACCCCTATAATAAAATAAACAAATACTTTTTATGTAATTGTTTTTTTTGTCTGAATCTTTCCACTCTTGCATTTTCATTTAAGCACTCCAAACAATAAATCAATAATTTAGGTCATGAATATCTATTAGTTCCTTAAATGAACTAAACCAATTAAAAAAACAAATTCTATGAAGTAGTATAACAATTATTTTCTCAATTAAGTGATTATGCATCTAGTCTATAACAGCAGAACAAAACGGACAAATTGCTATTTTCATTTCTCAAAGCGCTTTGCAGTGTCATAAGGTAAAACGTGCAAATAAACAAAAAGAATTATAGGGGTATTTGAATCTTTTCCATTTATTTTCTAATACAGCTTCTTTTTGGTTCAACTTAACTAAAACATTTGTTGTGTCTGCAAGTTGAAAAATTCCACTAATTATTTCTGATCATTTGTTGCTTTGTCATCCACCAGTTATTCATTGAGAATTGATGACATTTACCTTGTTATTCTAGCTTGCAAATCAATTTAGGACAGATGGAATGTTGACTGCAGGTGTTTCGTCAGTATTAAACCATGAAATTCAGTGACGTGTCTAAAACCCAGATGAAACCGCAATTACAATACTAGATAAATTAAAATGTTTGCGTTAAAGATTTAATAGTCATTATAGCTAAAATGCTAAAGAAGAATCCAATTCACTTGACAATGTTTGAAGAGTGCTAATAAAAACCATTCAAAGGAAAAAAAATGTAAAAAGCTGAAATTTGGAGGACAATGCAAAACGCTCAAATGCAATTTTCGGGAAATAATAAAAGGTAATTGTAACTGCAAATTGCACAGTATTTATTTTATAAATTTCCTACGTACCTGTTTTTGATTCTTAATCGTCCACAAATCCAAATACAAATGTATGTAAAATCCAGTGTTTGTGAACCAAAAACACTGGATTTTGTCAAACAATTTTTTTTTTAATTTAACCGGTTTTAGCTAACTGTTTTTTCCTGTTTTTTTTTTTTTTACCTTTATTTTCCCGCAGATCGGACACATATTTATTTATATGAGCAAAAAACAAAGAGGAAAATGTTCAAACAACTCAGGGAACAGCGGCTCACTGACCGCAGCAGAAAACTGCAACAGTAAAAAGTTTGACTTTAATGTCAGACTCGACACGCTGAAATTGACTGACTTTTATTTACAACAATTATGTGAGCACGGAAATTTAGGCAGCTTTTAACTAGTGAGAAAAGATCTTCTGCAGCTTCACGTCTCAAAGCAAAACTAATGCTAGCGTTAGCATTAGGCTAACATAACAAATTGTACACATTTCGGTTAGAATTTGTTAGGTTACCTTTTATTATTATTATTATAGAAAATTACTTTAAACAACATTCAGTAGTCAGCTTTGCCGTTAACAATATGAGCTGGAAGTGACTCTGCACTTTCCGGCGATGTGTGACGTCACGTGAAAAGGGGAATTCATCAATTCGGAGAAACTCGCCCCGAACCCTGTCTCACCCACCACCTCCCGCGGCCAAAGAATATCCGTTACCAATCCATACTCATCAAAAACCCTTCTGATCATGCTTTGTAAAACATTTATTAAAGAACATTGGAATATTGCTCAACATAAAGAGTTTTTATTTTCCAAAATTCAGATCATAACACTGTACAGCAACAGTGTAGTCTATGATAGATAAGGAGTGACGCTCTGTTTCTCTCTGTGCCTTAAAACCAGGAGCGCATGCTTCCTCCTTCATCAAATAAAATCCCGCTCCAGATGATGACTATCCTCTGCGATTTTCTTCTTGAGCATATTAGGATTTTTTTTAGCCACTTCGGAGTAAGCTAATGTTATTTCTCCATGCAGGGGCAAGGAGGGAGGTGGGGCCGCTCCTCTCGCGGAGGAGGAGTGTGGACGGACCCTCCCCCACCGCGCTCTGTAGGGACAAGCGTCTTGAGTTGAGTTTTGTGACGAACTGGAAGAATCATGAGACTAGAAAAAAATCAGCAAATATGTCAAATCGCGAAAACAGAAACATGAATATGCGGGAG
This sequence comes from Oryzias javanicus, assembly GCA_003999625.1. Classification (NCBI taxonomy): domain Eukaryota; kingdom Metazoa; phylum Chordata; class Actinopteri; order Beloniformes; family Adrianichthyidae; genus Oryzias; species Oryzias javanicus. The sequence continues at coordinate 18,649,995 of CM012442.1, forward strand.
AACACTACACAATCTAGTAAAAAGATCATTTAAAAACAGGAAAACGCCACAAGTAAGCTCGAGCTCATTAGTGTAAAACAGCCTGAAGTCGACCCGTTAGAGTCACAGTTTTACAACAAATTTCCAACTGTGTTTGACGTTTAAGTTCAACTAGTGGTTGTGTCTCAAAAATTCAGAGAGGAGATTAATTCTAAAGAACATAAGCAACCGCTCCATTAAATTTCAATGTAAACTACAAATGGATTTATGCAAAATGCATTAAAATAGTTCCAAAAAATGTTAAGGTCAGCTAAAATAGTTTTTAAGAGCTCCTATTAAAAATGATGAATGATAAAAATATGATAAAAATGATAAAAAAATAATTAAAAAAATTGTAAATTATAATACTGAAAAAAAAAAACAATGTTAAAACAAGTTTATCCCTAAAAAGCTAGGCTAGAATTAAATTGGTCAAAGTATGCATAAGTTACAAATAAAGCTATGAAGGGATGTGGAAGAAAATAATAAAGAGAAACAGAGGATCAAGAGTTTAATTCCATGACAGCAATCAAACTTTTGCAAATAATGCCATCAACGTCTTGTGTAGAGAGAGGAAGGGGTCGATTTGCCCCATCACACTGTCCGCAAATCCGAAATCTATTACGCTGCAAAATACTCTGTGATTGCATGTTCTTATGAAATGGGGACATAACCTTTGCAAAGATGGATTGAGCTCTTATTTCCATTCTTACCTGAAACTGTCAAACTGCTGTGCTCATTAATACCTGCCTGTCACCCTTCTCGCTCACAAACAGCCCTGCCTTGTTTTCACCATTAATCATTGTCACCGCTGCCATAAGAATCAGAATTTCTTGCATCTCTGAGTAAAAGACGGCTTCTGCATTTAACAGTCTGATTATATCTCGACACTGTGACTATTTGTACGGGTTACATTGATGTTTTATTGACATGTGACTTAAAGTCCCACTCCAACTTTGTTTTTATCCATCGTAAAATTGCTCTTTTAATTATGATTATAGCATATTTTTAGCCAAATACAAAACGCCGGTGTTGCTTTTCAAGACCTATTTACTGCAGCGCAGGCGGAACTCATCAGAAATTCACCTCCAGGTTGTAGGTGGGACTGAAGTAGCCCTACAGGGATATCCCAGAATTCCTTTGATTACACTCTCCTCTATTAGCTTACAGAACCAATGCAGCCATTTTAACTAGGGCTGTGGATCGTTGCTTAGGTGGCGATCCGATACGATTCACGAATCAAGCTCAACGATTCACGAGTTAAACCACGAGTCTTACTTTTTAATATAATGTTTATTGCTATGAGAATATTTACTAGATGGAGGAAAATTGAAATTATTTGTATTAAATCACCAACATTTATACATTTAATTAGAGCAATAGATCAGAATCAACAAAATTGATTTTAAAAAACTCAAAAAGATTCAGATAGAAATTTTGTCATTTTAGACGTTTTTTTTTTGTCAGCCTTCTGGTTAAGTTCAGCAGTAACATAAACAACATAAAGAGGATAAACATTACTGCTGTTCATTTTTGGATCATTTGACAACAAAACTTAAAAATGTTCCCCACATTTTTTTATCCTCAAAGTCCTTAAATATTTTTCGGTGTACAACCCGTATGAAAAAAGTATTTTTTCCCTCTGCAGCAGAATCATCTGATTCACGTTGTTCACATCCGCCTTTCAGCAGCGTGAGGCTGCGTTTCTTCAGAATAAGATGGAGTTTCATTAATTGCTTCAACTGTTGATGAGTTATCATAACCAAAAGAATGTAAACACTGAGATAAAGCTCAGATGTTAAAGCTAATTCATTTTTTCAGAAGTTATGTCACTGAACAGAACTTCTGTCTCAGTTTTTGAACGGAAAAAAACTCTCTCTAGTTTTACTTTGAAAACCGGATGTTTCTCCGCAACTAAGATGGGTTTACTTTCGGTTACTGCCGCGGCTCTTTCGGCTTTGTTTTAGTTCGTAAACTTAAAATAATACATTAATCTGAATTCCAGAAGAAAAATACATCATTACCAGATAATATTCTGATCATATTTTACTACAATTTACTATATTTATAAAGATCGCAAATCAGCGATCTTGGACGTCACGAATATTCATACTCGGATTTTCGGGAGCAGATCGCGAATACCCGAGCACCCGGATACTCGTTACTTTTATCTATACGTCCTCCATCTTGGGGAAAATGCTTCACGAACATGTCTAAACACAATTTTTAATGGAGTGGGTCTTTAAAGCGAACATTACCAAGTACATTGTCAGAGGTTGTAGGTATTACATAAACAAGTGTAGCTAACTCTAATCATTTTACTTTACATTAAAAATAAATGTACATTTTCCATACATTTTCACCATATCTGCTTCATTTTGTGCCCGTTAGTAAAACCTGTGCAGCAATGGTTTGATATCTGGTTCATTTTTTGTGCGCGAGCTGCAAATGATTCGCATTGATTCTGGCAGGAAGTTATGCCGAGACACAAGAGAAATTCCGCTAATTTTTCAAAACAAAACCAATTTTTCACGATGAAATACCATGATTAACAAATACGATCGTGTTTTAAACTGTCGACCGTCACAGAAAAATACACGTCTGGCATAAACTGTAGGGTTTAGCAGATAACGCACGCGCTCCGCCCGCACACCTCTATTCAGCGCTTCCGCATCTTGTATGAACCACGTTATTTCGCTTCCAACCAAATGAAGCGAATTCAGTCGCCATGCATGATGTCTGTCGCCATGTTTTAACCAGACATCCTCAGTTGGGTTTGTGTTGGGCTTAGTCTACATTTCGATGGCAACCACACTCTTCAATCATCAGTGAGCCTGTTAGAAGGCCACACCCCTTTTCATTGAAAATGGGCTCAGGGGAATAAAAAAAAAGTAGGATTAGGGATATCATGTTAAAAAGACATAGTTGAGCACGAATGGCTACTCTGACAAATATATTGACTCAGTAATGGCTGTTTATTTTTCTATTGAAGCCTATCAGATTTCAGTGTTGTGACAAACAGGTACTTCCTGTTTGGAATATGAGGGGGGAGGAGTCTCTCAGTCCAATCTCTATTTACTGTTGGGCTGTGTCCAAATCCCCCCCAATCCCTATAGAGTGCATTCGCCATTTTCTAGTGCTGTCCGAATCTACTAATTCCAAATCGAGTGCACTCGAAATTTCCCAGAAGTCTTTGGGAAAAACTAGCGTACATCGATGGTCACTAGATTAGCGGATATAGACCACAGTGCATTGCGGTTGAACAATTTCGAACAAAATGGTCACAAATAAACACGTGAAATGTTTGCTTTTATTCAATTCTTACTTAGTGAAATCGATAACATCATATCCGGTTTTTGGAAAAATGAAAGTAAAGTAGTGAGCATTGTGTTTGTATTACCTTTAAAATCCAGGGCACTATATAGTCTCAAACCATATAGTTTTTTAGTAGTTAGGGATTAGAGAGAGAATTCAGACACAGCCTTAGTATTAAAAACTATGAGATTGCTCTCACATATCAATCTGGTGAGGAAAAAACGTGAAAGTCCATCAGTCCAACGTTGGGTCACCGAGGTCGTTGAGGCCCGTGCTGGATATTGTAGGTCAACGGGAGGACCACTCGACCAGTGCAGGCCCACATACTGACAGTCTGCCCCAAACACTCACTAAAGGGCAATCCAAAGCCACTAATCAATCTATGAAACATGTTTATGGACTGTGGGAGGAAGCCGGAGTGCCTGGGGAAATCCCAGCCGTGCTTGGCGAGACTCCGCAGAGAGAGGACCCAGCAGGGATTTGAACCAGAAACCTGCTGGCTGTGAAGGGACAGTGCTGATAGAAAGTTCTATTCTGAAATGCTGGATGCAGCTTAAATTCAATCTATGAAATATATACTTGAAGTTATTTGTTTGGTCATTACCTTACTTTCAAAATCAATCTAGTGTTGTCTGATTTAATATACCAAGTAATAGTAGTAGTTGTTGCGATGTTATTTCAAGCGGTATAGAATGCAACATATTTTCTTTCTGCTCTCTGAAAGTATGTTATGCTGCAGACTGTCTGTGTTTAGAAAAAGTACTTCCTTGCTTATCATAAAGCATCTTCTAAAGATGATAAACAGAGGCGATGATTTCAGCTGGCTCCAGGAAGTACCTCAAGCCTCCTATTAGAGAATCTCTCGATCAAAGGAAAATCTGGTTGAAGATCAACAAAAAGACCAGTTTACTCGTAGCTGTCACAGCCAAATGGACACATTACACTATCCAGGACTTGTTTTCTCTTCCTCCACCTAGTCTGTGGTCTCTAGCGCCTGGACTTTTGCCATAAATTAATGTCATAAAGTAGTGTATTCAAAAAAAAAGTACAAGTTATCTGTTAAATTTCATGTGTGACAAATCTGTATGCTGTTATATGTCAATGCAAAAAACACCTTTATATCTCTGCTTGTATCTGTGTTAATACTGTTGTGCTTTTCAGAGTATCTTGCCAGCAAGTTGTTGCTGTTGTCTCATCCGATCCCTTGACACAAGCATATGTAGCCATGCAGAAAATCATATGTTATCAGCAGGGTGACTCCATAAAAGGAGCTGTAATACCGCACTGCTCTGTAAAGCAGATGTAAAGCCTCAAGCAAGATCCCCCTCCACTCCATGCCACTTCTTGGAAAGATACCTGGAAGTAGATGTGGATGTTCCTTGGCGGTTCAAAGGCAGCCTGAGGCTGAGCCAGCCTGGGCTCAGAGGGCTGAGCGCAAATGTCTGAGGCATTCATCTCCATAAGCCAAGCTGGAAAACTACATCTTTGGAAAGCTCGTGCTTTGGGCTCCATTGTTAACTCTGAGTTATTGTTCAAATAGATTCTATATTGGAAACATTCTCTAAAAATGATTAATAAATGCAAAAACTTTCATTTTCAATATCCTAATTACTAGACCAGAGGTTGGCAACCTTTAACAGTAAAAGAGCCATTTTAAGGAGCCGCATTGATTTACATTAGCTTTTAAGATATTTGGATTTGCATTCATAACCTTCTTTTTTTTTTCTTTTGTTTTTTTAATAAATGTGAATAATGTCTATTTTTGGCACGAACAAAAGCAAAAAAAATGTATAAAAAGAAACTAATATCTCTCAAAAATATATTTTTTTTACGTTTTTAGCAAAAAAGGAAGCTTGTTGCTTAATTACTAGCTGAACATGAAATTAGCGTAACATTTCTTTGTTAATTAAATCATCCAAAAAAATTTAGCATGTTGCTGAAATAAAAGCTAAACTAAAAATTAATCTAAAACCCCCAGTAGATAACAAATTAGCTAAAAATGTTAGAATATTGCTAATATATCAGCAATATTCTCCAAATTAGCGAAAAAAAACTTATTAGAGGCCAAATCTGCCAAAAAAGCTAGCTTGTTGCTTAATTACTAGCTGAACTCCAAAATAGCCAAACTTTCTCAGAAAACTAAGTTAGTCAAAAACGTTAGCATGTTGCCAAAATAGCTAAATTCTAAATTATCCCAAAAAAAATTTCAGGAGATAAAAAATTAGCTGAAAACATTAGCATTGTACAAAAATCTTAGCTAAACCCCAAATTAGCATAAAATTTCTCAGAAAATGTAGCCAAAAACGTTTGCATGTTGCTAAAATTCTAAATTAGCCTAAAAACTCCAGTAGGTAACAAATTAACCAAAAACATCAGTATGTTGCTAAAATAATAGCTAATCTCCAATTTTTTGAAAATGTACTATTATTTAATTTTTCTTCAGCCAAGGAGCCACTATGGAGAGATAAAAGCGCCACATGTGGCTCTGGGGCCGCAGGTTGCAGACCCCTGTACCAGACCAAAAGTGACAATTTGTTAGTTGTTTTATAGACTTAATAAAAATCACATGTTCAAAGCACACCAAAGGCACAATTATCATCAGATTATGATTTTTGATAGTGGAGGACATATGTAAAGAATGTTAAGCTTAGTTTTTATTTATTTAAATCCTTGTGAATCAGGAGCAGACAAAAAAAAAATGCTGTTTGAAAAAGAGCTAGAAAATATGCTGGGCGGGCCACAAGCATCCCTGCTCTGCCCCATTCCACCACGATTCTGCGTGGTGGAGTCTGCTAGTGTGTCACTGCGTCATTGTAGTGTGACGATTAGAAAAACAACAACAACAGAGGTCATCCAGCAGCTCGACTTTTTCTTGCTTTACTTCTGGTGCATCGTGTATAATAGGAATTTCCTGTTGTTTGAAAGAAGATTGCTTAGATTAATCCTGCAGTAAAATGCTTACAAACGTTGGGAAACATTAGCTTAAATTAGCACAATATAAGCGCTTTCCCTATTTTGTCTGCAGCAGATCCGCCCCAACCGTTGGCGGGGGGGCAAGAAGTATGGTTTGGTCCAGTTTACAAGAAAAACGTTCAAAATACCGAACCAGACCATTCAGTGGAAACGAGGCTTAAGCTAGCGACAGAGTTGGAGGAAGTGGAAAAGGGCGGCGGGGTTGCTCTGTGCCAACACTCAGAGGTGATTTGTAATAAATTGTCCTAGAAAATGATACAAGGGCTTTTGATTTTGGCTAAAAGTGTCATAATCATAGTAAAAGGCCATTGGGAACACTTTTACAAAAGATCCAATGATTGGAGTAGGACTTTAAAGTACTTTTATCCCTTTTTTCATTGTAATATATATATATATATATATATATATATATATATATATATATATATATATATATATATCCATAGCCAGACCTCATTACTAGACATTTACATTGAGCTCACAACTATAAACACAATGCAAAATCAAAAATTACTTGGTAATAATCAGATTTTTTTTTTCTTTTTTTGCAGTAAAAAAAAAAAAAAACAATTAAAACTAAGATATAAAAATAATAATACTCTTAAAGTGTAAGTTTTTTTTCCCATTAAATGCTTAGGAATAATGATGGCTGTAACCACTGGGAAAAAAGTTTATTTCAATTTTAAGTGTTTTTATCTAAATGCAATCATAGTCAGCACCTCAAAAACGTGAAAAAGAAATAAAAATACTGTTTTTCCATCTGAAAGTGGAATATTGCGGTTTTATCATGGATGGGACACATTAAACAGCTAAAACAATCTGTAATCTATCAATAGGGCTTTTCAATTTACAGATAGTTTTCTTAAAAACTGACATATTTTTTGTTTTTTGGATGAATCTTTCTATTCTTTCCTAATAAAATCATCTCCATTTCCTATAAATCGTTACTGACTGTAATTTTCCTGCAGATAAGGTTTTATTTTTATATTGGATCATAGTGAAGTTGAATATGCTAATGAGTCTAATTGGACTGCTAATAGAGACTGTTTCCTCAGCTTTAGGCTTTTGGGGGGTCTGTGTAATCAGTGTAGACAGTCGTTAAGGGAATGGAGAGGCAACTAGCAATGTCAGGAGAGGGCTCAGGCGGTTCCAGCTGACACTACCCCAATCTTCCAGGACCCATTAAATGGCAGTTTCAACACATTACCAACCATAACATCCTTGAATATCACTGATTTTATTTGCAGTATCAAACATTTCATTTCACGCACCATTAATGGAAAAGTGCTGAGGTTCTAATGCTGCCAAACATTTAGTAACTACCTGGACTCAGAGAACCAATTAACTTCAGCGACAACATGGCCAATTAAACACACAAATAGGTGAGTCCAGCACCGCGCTCTTCTCTGGTAATTTACTTTTGAATAAACCCAAGCAAAAATAGAAAATCAATCGTGGGATGACCACTCGAAGTGGGAGGAAACCTTTAGAATTCTAAAACAAAAATGGAAGATTCAGCATATTGTGCTTTTTTTAGGGGAAAAACTATTGAAATTGAATCCTAAAGTAAATCATTTGATGAAAGGAATAGGAAAATGTACATAATAACTAACGAAAATAATAATAACTTTTTACATTTTTATTTTTAGAAAATCTTTAGAGCTGCTTTTTGATTGGATATAAACACTGCAATTGATAAAAAAAAAATGCAAAGAGCATTTTACACATTTGGGACATATATTTTATTTACGTTCACTGTAAGGTGGATCTTCAGAAATGTTTTTATCACATAATTTTTTTTACTCGCACCACTCTAGAGTCTACAGCTGAAATGAACTGAGGTGTGCTGCATGGTAACCCCATAACCTCATCTAAACCAGGTAATTTTTTCTATTGATTTTCCACCATTCTGGCTGTGATACTTTAATTAAAAAGCCTAAACATATCAATACTCTGCTCACAAACTCTTGTGACTGAAGGAAGCAGACAAAAGTTAGTTGTGGTTGTTATTTATGTGAGTCATATCAAATAATGGCTTGATATTGGGGTATCGAAGCCCATCGCTCCATAGAAAGCTTGAAAACAAAGGAAACATTTCTCCAAGACTTCTTCTAATAACCATGTTTGTGTTGTCAATGAATGTTAAAACAGCAATAGAATCATTTTTCTATTTAAAAATGCCCAGATCTTTACGTCGTTCAGTTCAAAATTCAACCACAGAACTTGGATTCCAACAATCTGGTGAGTTTAGTGTTTATATCTGGCTCACACTCGGAGCCTTTCTAATAACAAGGATTAGATTTTATTTATCATTTTACTTTTTTTGTTTCATTTTTTTTACCACGGAAATGTCAGTTTGATAAAAACTGATCCTGTATGGTCCTTCATACTTTTATGTCAAGTAGGATGTTTTCTCTTTTTTTTAGTATAGAGATGAAATATATATATATATATATCAGAAAAATAAAAAATATTGGATAATAAAAGTGCAAAAAAGGTGCAGAAGTGCAAGAGTCTGAAATATTGCACGTTGGCCAATTTTGAAAAGAGATAGTTCTAGATTTCTATATTTTTACAGCTCTTTAAAATAAAGAACTTAACCTCTCAACATCATCAATATATCTTCTGTGCATTTTGAATAAGACATACAGTCAAAGCCCCCATCATGTTGCGATGAAGCTGCAAATTCCGATAACTTCTCCACACGCCAGTTCACGAACAGATTTTGAACATTACATTTGACGCTCGTCAAAAGAGACAGAGGACTTAAATTTGACAAATAAATCGGGTTTGGTATCAAATGCAACGCCACATCAGGCTTTCTGAATTTGTTCATAAATATTGGAATTTTCTCTTAAAAGTCCGACTTATAATCTGGAGTAACTTCTGTTTACTTCTTCTTCATCAAGCATTTTTGGCTCCAGTGACTTGTACTCCGGAGCGACTTATAGTCCGGATTTGACGGTATGTTAAATGTTTATTGTGTGTCTTAACCAGGTTTTCATTGACTATAGCTGCTGTTTTGACTCTTCTCAAGAGCTGGGATGTTTTTGGGATGTTACTGGGCAGCAGAAACTATCAAATCTTTCCACAGATTCTCTATTGGATGAAGTCTGGATCCTGCCAGGGTCACTCCAGACCCATAACTTGTTTTTTTGAAGCCATTCCCTCTTTGAATGTGTCATGTGACCATACAATGCTGTATAACGTTCTAATAATGTTTGTGTAATATTTATGTGGAAAAATAACAGTGAGCTAAGTTTTATGAAACTAAATAGATTTACCATTAAATATTGTTTACTTGTTTGTTGGTAAACATATTTAATTTACACTTAATTATCTTGAAAGAAATACAAGGAATCTGGAAAATTTCACTTTCACTGTTCAGTATTTATCTCCGGGTCACACTGATTGAATTTTTGCCTGAAGATGCTCAGGATTGATTTAAATTCAGTGAAACAGATAAAATCCGATTGAACTAAAAAAATGAACCAATATTAATTTTGAATCATATCAGCAACAACAAATTATGAAATAAATCAAAGGATTGTTAAAATGAATCTTTACACATCTGTTATAGAGCACTGTCATCTTTTAGATTTTTCTATAATTTTCCATTTTTGTTTAACTATTTCATCAAAATAGGAAATCAATATTATAGAATGAAGAAAATATTTCTACCAAGCAGAAAAACAGAATAAAATGAATGAAAGAGAATTGGCAAATTCGGCTCTTTCTGAGACGGGGTTTGAAATATTCAGAGCAATTTATTTGTAGATGTCATGCTGGCCATTTGAAGTCTTAATGAAAGCATCAAGACTTCTTAAAAAACCAAGCTCACATATGCACAGCGTGTTGGCCCGCTGATCACGCCACTGACCTTTAACCTTCATTTTCTGTCCAAACATTTATTCAAAGGGGGCTCGCTGTCCCTCAGTGATGGAAAGTGTCAGAGGTGTTTGATTAGATATATATGATGTTGAGAAATATTTCAACAATGGAATAAAACAAAATTAAAGTAAAATTATAATTTGTACTGTTTTCTGGACAGTTTTGAGAGAAAAATATTGTGTGGGTTAGATGTCGTGCATTCCCAAAAGCACGCTAGTTAACCCTTTAACACCAGAGCTCCAGTGTTTATTGATTTACTGTAACTTTTCAACCGTCTGAGGGAGAAAATGACGTTGATCGTGTTCACGGTGGAAAAGTTATAGTATGTTAAAGATTTTGTGTTTAAGGGTCACCGGCGACGCCTCGGGTGTTAAAGGGTCAATTATGTATCTTTATTTTAATAACTATGAATAATTTTGCAGGTACACTCTTCCTTTCTTTTGCTTTTTTTACAAACATAATTTTTTAAAAAACTTTTTTCGACTTTATGAATTTTCTAAACTAATTGAGGGACAAATAAACCATTTCTTATTGTTGTATTTTCTAAAACTTCTTCAGAAAATGTAGTTTCTTTGACACCCATTTTCAATCTAATTGCCAAAAAAATAGCTTTTTTGAGAGAAAAATGCATTTGTTGGATGAATATTAATATAGATACTATAACCTTGTCCAAACATTTTTTATTTTAGGGAAAATCCATGATTAAGAATGGCCTTTTAGAGAAAATTGTTTTTTTTTTTTAGTTATTCCAGTGTTTTACTGAATGTTGCAAATTTGTGACTTTAGTTCTCAAAGGATTTTGATTGATATATTTTTATTTATTTTAAATATGTAAAACATTACAAAAAGAGACTGATAAAAAAATCAATGCAATCACCTTTTGTAAAAGAAAAATCGCAAACCAAAATTCAATAAATATATTTTTGATAAGCTTGTTTAAGCTCAAATAATTCCCCACATATAAATCCAATTAAAGCAATGCAATATTCCAATAACTGTTAATGTTTCTTCTTTTCACATGTAAACCCTGTAAATTGTTATCCACTTTTACCATTTCAAATTAAAAATAGTTTAAATCATAATTTTTGCTCTTCCATCGTATATTTTGACAAAAGCTTCTCTTTAATTTCAGCAAGATAAGTAAGTAAAGTAGCCGGATATTCAACAAAACAAGCCCTCTGATGTCATTTAGGAAAATAAAAACCTTAAAATCAGAAACCCTGTTCATCCTTATGGTTTAAAGACTTTTCTATTTGCATGACAAACAATTGCATTCAGTTTTCTAATCATTTCATTTTGGTTTAAGCGGCTTCTGTACGACCAACAAATATGATTTTCCAAATCTGCTGAGATTGATGTTTAGTTATCAGACGTTTGTTTGTTTGTTTCCTTTGCTGCTCTTGAGCTGCAGTTTTTTTTTTGGCAAAGCCAGATGAGTGTCAGACATGGAGCTTCCCTTTGTGCAAACATTATTCCTGCATAGCAAACATGCACCTGGGTATTTGCAAATGTTGTTCGAGGATCCCCATTCTTTTTATTTAGAACTTTTTAGATTCATACCTTTACAAAAAGCAGTAGTGCACTACAAATTGTTTCTGATTTGCAAAAAAAACGGCTTTGGACATGGAAATGATCTGCTTAACAGGTTTCCTTTCCTGGCAGGAAAACAAATGCAGCATCCATGAAATCTCACCTGATTAATTACACAATAATTAAGACTTTTCTTAGCGAGCCCGACTCATACATGGCACATGCCTGAGCATACAATGCAACCCTTTAACCCCTACCCCACTATCCTTATCAGCAGATATCCTACAAAGGGTTAATTCAATCATGTCAAGGTTCTCTGCTCTGTTGCTTGCCTCTACAATCATACTTTAGGCGCAGTGGAGCATCTCTTCATTGATGGCACCTTTGGCTTCACAATAGAAGCTAATTTGTTAGAATCTTTCACAGGTCAGAGGCTGCTTAAAGGCAAGGAGGGCGCCTTGGCCACCAGAAAATAAAGCCATCCACTCAGTTGGAGCGGGGCAAATTAAAGGCCCAGTCATTTTACGATGGCAGACGCGGCAAACATAAATATCCATTTTCCTTTTCTCCGTGCAGTCGGCGAGATCTTGTCAGCCTTCCAGTTAACACAGGCTAATAGATTGATTCCAGTGACATGGATCATAATGAACAGTAAATTGTTTTATCTCTTAAGTCTTATTTGGTCAGCCAGGAAAACATATGAGGTAATATGGCTGGGGCTAAATGGAGCGTATAATAGATCTCTTACTAAGGCATAAGGATAGGTTGATGGCGTGGTTATGATTAATGAAAATAATAATGCTCTTGAGATGGATTTTCTTTTTTTTTTTTCCGGTTCCTTTCAACTATTTCCTACTATGGTCATTCTAGGTGTTCATGCACTATGTAATTGATGTGTGATTGCTTCTGTATTTATTTATGTCCATTGGGTCATTTTGACAGAAAGGTCTCTACTGACCATGAGAACCACTCCAGCCATACCAGATAACTCACTTCACGCCCGACCATAAAATATTGGGGCGCTTTATTTATTTAATTATTCACCTTGAAATGGTTTTGAAGTACGACAAAAAAATGACATTTCCCCCACATTCGCACGTACTGATGTAGACATCAGCACAGCCGCTCCTCTTTCGGCTGGAGAGAGTGGTGGCGGGGCGGGGCGGGGCGGGGATCAATGACTTTTAATTCTGCCGTATTGATATCTTAGATAATGCAGCAATTGAATTGTGATTCTGCCAGTAGTGATGAGGAGCAGTAGATGAAGAGTAATTGGGCCCTGACCCTTGTGTGGCTTGGCCGCCATATCACCTGAGCTTCCCCCCCAACACATTTTCTCCCGCGAGTAGAGGGGGGGGGCTCGCTCTGCAAACTCTCAGCGGTGGCAAGGTGATAAATTACAGTTCTTAACTATCATCGATTGTTCAGTGTTTCTCCACTTTGTGTGACAACTGTTCAGTCACTTTGAATGGCTCTTAATAGCACATTAGAGAGAAGAAAGCATACAGTTTCCCCAGCATTGATTAAACTTGCTTGTTTCTTAATAAAGACAAACTGACACCACACTTTAGTGGACTGTGACCGAGGAGAGACGCTGGACCCTTTCCCTGTAAAACAATGGGAGCTCGCCCGTCGGCTGAAGGTTTGGATAGAGCTGATTATAGGGCTGCAACTGTGAAATAATCACAGGAAAGTTTAGTCTTAAGTTTAAATGAAGTTGGATCGAAGGAAATCTTTTGGATTGTACTTTCTAAATATGCAATAAAAGAGGTTTTAGTTTCTCTTTCTGCATTAGGTTTGTATTTGCAATCAGCAATACTGCAGGACTTTATTTCTTTTTTAGCTTTAGAAGGGAACTGTGGAGCAGGCTATGAAAAAAAAAGGATATTTATTACATTATCTTTCAAACTGCAGCTATCATAAATAGTTGATATTTTTGTCAAAATGTTATTATCCGTCGTTATGCTGTGTTGTCACTGGACACGATTCGTGCTTCAATGTACAAAGCTGATCCAAGACTTCCAGCAGCACCATTTTAATAAAAGGGTGGGGCATCATCAAGAGTTAAAAACTCTCAAGAAGATACATCATGTCAACTAATCAGGATCTCAGCTTTAGCACATGATGTTATCAGTTCAACATGGATGAGAATCTGATGGTTTTTGTTTTTCTTTGCTTCCTCTAGTGGCAGAATTGTACATTGCAGCCATTCATTTAAATAACCACAACTTGACACAGGAATGGGCTAGAAATGTGATTTTTTTTTCCAAACATCTTTATATGTTTTTCTCTTCATGACTAGGCCAGATTTAACAATCTTATGGTTATATGGTTGGCTTATAGTGAACCAAGAGTTTGTTTCCCTCGATAAACCCTGGTCTTGGACCAGGAACCGCCCTCAGACCAATCTTTCGGAGTGATTTTTGTGCGTTTCCAATCGGACTGAGCTTTGGTTCACTCTGAGATTCATCCGTCTGAGTACAAAGCGGAATGGAAGCGGGAAGATTGAACCAACCGTAGCCGGTAGTCATGTGATCTAAACAAAATAATAATATGAAGAAAGTCATTGCTTTACAAATATAAAGCAATGACTGTTGTGTTAATTGTTTTCTGTGTCTCTTTATGTGGCACATTGCAGTTTCTTAACAGAATTCTCCTAAAAACCAAATACCAAGACATCACAACGATGAGGCAAAGCAAGTCCTTGAAATGTGGTCAGATGAATGAAGGTTCAATATAACAACTTTTGATGTGATACTCCCAACAATCTATATGTCATGGATACTAATAATCCTACCTTCCTGGTCGTCGTTTTGCCGCTTCCCGTCTTGCAGCGTGCTTCTGGCCGTCATGGTGCCTCCCCTGCTCTTCTTCTTGGACCCAGTTGTTGGACTTCATCTCATCTAACTTAAGGAGGACCTGCTCCAGTATTCATCGCCTGTTCGTTACCTCACTCGGTGCAGTCGCCTGGCCTCTCTAAGTATTTGTCCTAAAACCGCAAACTCTCGTCATCACTAGGGCTGTAACGAGTATCCGGGTGCTCGAGTATTCGCGATCTGCTCCCGAAAATTCGAGTACGAATATTTGCGACGTCAAAGATCGCTGATTTGCGATCTCTAAAAATATGGTAAATTTTACAAAAACATGATCAAAATATTATCTGGGAACGATGTATTTTCCCTCTGGAATGCAGATTAATGTAGGATTTTAAGCTTACGAACTAAAGCAAAGCCGAAAGAGCCGCAGTAGCCACCGGAAGTAAACAAACATCTTCGTGACGGTAAAACTTACGGTTTTCGAAGTAAAACTTTTCCGTTCAAAAACAGAGACTGAAATTCTGTTCACTGACATAACTTTTGAAAAAATGAATTAGCTTTATCATCGGAGCTTTAGCTCCAGTGTTTACATTCTTTTGGTTATGGTAACTCTTCAACAGTTGACGCAATTAACGAAACTCCATCTTATTCTGAAGAAACGCAGCCTCACGCTGCTGAAAGGCGGATGTGAACAACGTGAATCAGATGATTCTGCTGCGGAAACAAATACTTTTTTCACACGGGCTGTACATCGAAAAATATTGAAGAACTTTGAGAATTAAAAAAATTGTGGGGAACATTTTCAAGTTTTTTTGTTAAATGATACAAAACACCAGAGATTGTTATCCTTTTTTTGTTTATGTTTCTGCTGAACTTAACCAGAAGGCTGACAAAAAATAAGTTTAAAATGGAAAACAAAATTTCTTTCTATGTGAATCTTTTGGGTTTTTTTTTTTAATCAGTTTCGTTGATTCTGATCTACTGTTGTAAATAAAGGCATATATGTTGGTGATTCAATACAAATGATTTCAATTTTCCTCCATCTAGTAAATATTCACATAGCAATAAACATAATATTAAAAAGTAAGAATCGTGGTTCAACTCATGAATCGTTGAGCTTGATTCGTGAATCGTATCGGATCGCCACCCAAGCAACGATCCACAGCCCTAGTCATCACTCACCAAGACATCTCTGCTCCTCTAGGTCCTTCACCTCCCGCCGTCTCTGCCACGCTACCGCTGCCTCACCGACTGGATCATCGCCCCACCGCTCCAAGTCTACTCATCACCCACTCCGTTCCCGTCCCGGCATCAATAAACCCAGACAATAAACTTTCGATCTTCAGTTACCCCCGTGTTCCTTTCGGGTTCCAGCGCCTGGGTCTTCCTCGCTCCGTGACCATGACACCACAGTAACAAAGTAGCAGTAAAAAGTCTTGAAACTGAAGCTGATCTGTTCAAAATTGGTCAGCGATATATAAAGTTTGAATCAGTGAGCACGGGACTTCCATAAGTCTGTCGTTGCTTTGCCCCGCCCTCGTAAATCCTGGCCAATCAGTGAAAAGATCTTTGTTTTTGTTCCGGAACAGGAAAGTCCACCTTGATGGCAGTTTGGATACAGACCGAACACAAAGTTCAGGACTATAAGAAATGATTTTACCCGTTTGAATATTTATTAAATCAAATAAACCTGATGACCTCTTAACATCATCCACGTCTTTCATGCATTGTAAATGAGATAGTCAGTCAATGCTTCTATTTGGGGTGAAGCTAATAACTTTAGGCGGTAGTCATGGGTCATTTTTTCTACAATCGTCCAGCAGCAAATTTGAAACGTGTCAAAAGAGAGGAAATTCGACGCGTTTGTTGTGAACGCTGCATTAGAGCTGCTGAATTTCCACAGATTATCCTGTAATGAGAAAGGCTCCGACTGACTTGTGAATCAAACCAATCCAATAGGATTTGCCGCACCGCATGGGTGTTTCAGCCGCGGTGACTGTCTGTAAACTCCAGCTGTCGGCCCCTTTCTAATGCCCTTAGCCATTCAGTTGACAACAGCGATGTAATGATGTGGATGTATTGCCTAGTGGTGACTGTCAGACACTGTCAGCATGAAGCATGGCTAATCAAACATCCACATATTTGCAAGGAACACACTAAATACAGATTTGATGAAGTGGTAATGGAGAGCACTTGTCTTTGGCCAGACTGTTGCTTAACATTCATCACCTAATTTTATCTGCCCCAGTATGAAAATACCTCATTCAAATAAGACATTTTAAGACTTCCAGATACTTTAAAAGTCCAGTTTGTGATGCAGATGTTAAAAAAAAAATCTACAAGAATTCTCCAATCGTGTAAAGACTCAGTGCAACCTCAAAAAATCATTCATAAAATGATTGTATCTATGTAGGGAAAAATCGATTTGGCGATATATCGCAATACTTGTATTGATTTAAAATGAAGACGAGGTGATATTTGATTATTTATTTGGGCTGTTCAGCTTCTAACTTTTGTTTTCCACTCTTTTTTTTTGGTAAAACATTTTACAATAGAAGCAAACAATGTTTATTGTTCCTTTCAAAAACAAACATTTCTTAATTTACCAAAATAAAAGCACGATGATGCTTGGGTGAAACAGCTCAAATCCACGTACTGTAAATCAACGTTGTTTAAACATGCATCAAAGTTGCTTCTTGACGATTATCCAAAAGTCTGGTAAGCTGAAGCTCCCGCCGCATGTGGGAGGAGCTTCCGTCAAAAAACTTTCTCCAACTCATCATGGAAGATGCAGAAATTGAGAGATGGAGTTAATGTATTTTGAAGAGCTGAATACAAGCATCGGTGCACGTCTCCGGGTGTCCAGGGAGAAGCAACGGGGACGTGCCGTCAGGTTCCAGGGAAGGAAGTATGGCAAGCCAAAAGAGTCAAAAATTGCCAGGAAAAGCTGGCATGGCAGTGTTTCATCTGCACATGCACTACGGATAATACTAATCATTTCAAATGTTTAAATTTTCCCACAATTAGTTTTAAAACTGCAATTAATGCAAAAGATTAACGAAAAGAAAATTTTAACTTTTTAGATACAATTTTGACATTGGGGGCTGGGTGAGGGAAAATTTGCATATTAAGCATTTTTTGCTCTGTTTTTGTAAATTTGGCCTCAAGACATGTAAATGTAATCAAAAACTATATCTTTTTACATTTTTTCACATTTTATCTTCCTGGTTTTTTTTTCTTTTTTGTTTGGTTTTTTTTCACTTTCTTTGATCCGAGAAATGAAGATGATTATATTTTTTTTAAATTATACTCTTAAAAAAAAGTGAAAAATTGTTGGGACAATCTTAGGATTTATCGTGATTTTGTAACCCAGGCATCACGATATGTATGGTATCACCAGACTTTTGCCAATAAACACTCCTAATCTACGTCATTTGAAACGTGAAGTTTCAAAATGCTTATTGACCTAACCAGTGTGACTCTGGTGATTTCCTGTTGTGATGCTTTTAGATCCCCAGGAGATGAAAAAGATCTCTGCAACCAAGTGAAGGAAAACAAGACTTTGTTTATGTGTTTTAAAGACGGATTAGAACATGATTTGACTCTCTGATGGAGTTTGTTGAATCTAAGCAAGGTTTTGGCTTGGACAGCCAAACTCCTGCTTTTAAAGTTTCTTTTTGTGTCTAAAAGTAGAGATGCGGTCTGAACAGAACGTGCATTTTCCTAATCAGCCCCTCAGCTGAAGTCAAACAGGCACGGTGTGTGTCTGAAAAGACAAGGAAACCAGTTCTGACATTTTTGTCAGCTGGTGACCCACTGCTTACAGCTCTGACCCAGTCCATCAAGCAAATGTCACCAAAGACAAATCCAAAAACAAAAGCAATGAACCCTCATTTGAATGAGGATAATATCATGATAGCAGCAGCATGAGTACTCTGGAAGATGCTGCTGGAGACGTTTCTTTTGTGTTTGAACCTGATGTCAAAATGCCTTGAGAGGGGTCCCCCTGCCAGGTCAGTGCGCCTCTGAGGTCGGGGCTTTTGCCCCGGCTTGGGTTGCGGGCCACGCTGGATCTGGAGTGGGCCTGGCACTGCTGTCAACCACACATCATGTGAAACTGCAGGGCTGGAGCACTATAACAGGGTTAAACTGATTAGCAATGCACTTGTGTTCAGCAGGTCACAGTTTGAAAACCAAAGTGCAGTTAAAGGATCTATATTTCTTCTTTCATTCCATCTCACTTCTCTTATTAAACAAAAGTCTGCTTGAGATCCCTGACAGATAGGTGCCACTTTTCTATTCACTTTCCTTTTTCTGTGAAATTCCTAAATCCCCCCCCTGCACCCTGAGCCTAGTCCTCAAATTCTTAACCCCACGTCTTTCTCCTGTCAATACACGAACTCTTCTTTTCACTTTTAATTCTTGCTTTTTTGGCTTGTACTCAAATCTCTTCTCCGTCTCTTCGTTTCCTTCTCACTTTCACCCACACTCATCCCTGGGAAATGTAGATCTTTTCCTGACAAGTTCCTCGAGAAGCAAAGCCTCTAGAGATCATCGGCCAAGCTCTGCCAAAAAATGCGTGGGAATAGTTGGGATGGGAAAAGGGAAGGGACTTTTAATTGTTTTTCCTCCCTGTTTTTTTTTTCCCTTTTTTTGTGGAATTAGTCAGTGAAAAATAATCAGAGATGTCTCTTTACAGTATTTACCTTACAGAGAACAGAGAGCTGTGGGTGGTAGTGACTGCTTACTTAAGAGACGGCGCAGGATTCCAGTGCAACCGTTGCACCGACGCTCGGAAAATGTTTTCCATGTGACGGCAATTATGAATATTAATTCTGTTTTGTGTGATATAAATCAAGCTGCTTTCAGGGGTGAAAATGATGTATTCTGTGTGTTTATACACTCGGTAATCTGCTTGCATCAACAACTGGAATAACTGTGTTTTATTTGGGAGTCAAACTCTGAACAAAAGTTGAAGCAAATAAACCGTAAGTTTTATCTGTTTTATATACATCAGTAAAAAACTTAAAAAATAGCAACAAAAAATGTGTTTTCAACGAACATTAAACATTTTAAAATAAGAAATTAAAATGTTTTTTAAAGCATTAGAAATGTTTTTCTAATAAATAAAACTATATTATTTTCCTTGTTTGTGCATTTTAGTAAACCAGTTTAAAAAAATAAATAATAGATGAATAAAAAACAGGAAAAGCTGATTGAATTTCTAAACTAATGTTGTCAACTCCTTAATTTTTGCAAAACGGTCATGTTTCCATACAGCTGCTTGTAATTACCAAACTGTACAGTCTGTGAGTTGAGTCAAAAGATTCATTTCAATTATATTAACCAGCTTCGCGTGTCTAAAAAAACTTGAAAAGCAAGAAGGAGAAAAGTACAATGTTGACACAGTTTCAAGTACGCAAATGAGACGGTAAATTGTACCATAATTTTTCTTTTTTTAAAGTTTATTACTCATAAGTTACATTTATTCACAGCTTCTGTCTGTGTAGAAGATAAATCATCAAAAGGATGAAGTTGTGAAACAGTTGAGTTGTCGTGCAGTCTCCATCTTTGCCCTGTGATGGACATTAAAAGTCTTCCATTGTTCAAACACAATAGGCATCCGTTCCTAAAACAGCTAAGCATAACAAAGTAAAAGTGGGGGGCTGTCAAACATCCAAAGTGTCCGAGCAGCAATATTTGCATACTGGTCATTTTCACAAAAGGACCAGCTGAATAAGTTGTATTGATTCAGATCAGCCGTCTGACATTCCTCTTTCATCGTGCGATGATGTTCACTTTGAATTTGTTATGTTGTTTTGCAGATATGACCAAAAGTACATGATTATTTTTCCATAGGGTTTTTTTGCCCGTACAGTATAAAACTTGTGGCTTACGCCGTGCGGAGCGTGGTGCGATTCCACCGAGCGTATAGTGGGAGAAGGAGTGAGTCCACATGTGGCTGGTGGCACGCAGAGGGCTGCAGCGGTACAAAGCAATGCTTGGGATTTGAAACGCCGCTCCACAGGAAACAGGCCCGCTGGTTTGTTTAGCTGGATGTGATTTTGAGTGGAAGGAGGGAGTGTTGCCTGATCATATGAAACACAATGGGGCAGACTTTCTGAACACGTCCATTAGGCAATAATGACATGGCTCGGGTCCAAGCCATTTGCTCTCCATGTCTGCAGATTAAGATATCCTCTCTATGTATTAATCAAATAATGGTGTTTGTGTGAGGGCAGCGTTTGGGGCTCATGATTGCTGCTTTTTCAGGCTTTCATTGTGCTCCCAACAAGTCAAAGCAAACGCCGACTTTCCGATTGGCTTGCAAAAGAAAAGGTCAATTTATAATTTGTATGCCAAAAACCTGTTTATTTAGTTTACCATTTTTATTTCCCATAGCTTGCCATTGCTGAATACACAGAACAAACAGAAGGGGAAAAAAAAACAACAAAAAAACAAAGAAACCCAGGAGTATCCCATTGCAGGAAATAAGCAGTCTCATTTTCTCTGTAACTGATTCCAGGAAAGGAGCTACACAAGAGAAAGAAGTCAAGCAGTGGGATTTAGAACACTGAACAAGATAGATTCTTCCAAATTCTAATTGGAGAACAGTTGATTTAATTGGTATCCATTTGGCTGACAAAAGAAAGCAAGAGTAGTGGGCAGGAAGGAATGCCTCTGGGGCCGATGTGAACATGAAGTGGCTCTGCTCAACGCTCGGGGACGGATCACTTCCAAAGACAAACCGTGGGAGCTGGCAGGACAGATTGCGGTGGGAGGGAAAGAAAGTGGGTGGGTGGGTTGGGGTTTTAAGGGGTGGTGGGGGGCTAAAATTGCGGTGGAGCGAGGAGCTTTCAACAGAGAGGCATCGTTGTTTGGAGAGGGGGGCATTTTAGACGCAATACTGCACTCCTACTGTATAGTGGTGTGTAATGCTGCTTTGTACGGTGGCCGAGAGCCGCCAAAAAAAGGTTAAGGCAAACAAAAAAGGAAAAATATCTACAAACAAAAACAGTGTCAGAAAAAACGAAGTAATTATAAACAAAAGTGATCCTAACAAAAATTTACAAAAAACTGAGGACAGAAATGTGACGCAAACAAGGAAGCTAGTTGATTTTCAGGGATTGTTTTTGTTGACAGACACACCAGAAGTGTCTGGTTTTTGCTATATGCATTGCTGGGAGAAGAATATTTACTAAATCTCCTGATTTTTTTAACCCACTATTGTGTTCACAAAACTAATTTGACAAGCTCAGAATTTTTTTAATTTTTTGACCAAAAATTGGTTTTAACATACAATCCATTTCCCCAAATAGAAAATAAATAAAAACAATTAAAACATGTTATCTTCCTATGCTTTATAATTTGACATCATTTTGTTTTTGTGTGTGTATCCCTCCTGGTGTTTATTTTTTTACAATTGATCTACAGTTTATTTTTATTTGTTTCTTAGTGTATGTCACTTGTGTTATAAATAATAAAAAAAAAACTACTGAACACAAACATCTTCACTTACTTTCTTGATCATTTTCCATTTTCCGTCCTGCTCTTCTTTTCCTCCTATTTCTCGCAGCAGTGCGTGAAGCGAAAAAAACGGACCACTTCCTTTGTGTCAGTTGGCAAAAACAATCACCAAATCCCCAAAAATTGACTTCCGTTGTGGCTTTCGTGTTTACATCTCGTTTTTTTTGCTTGCAATTTCTGTCTAATTTTTTTTGCTGCAATCACTTTTATGTGAACAGTAACTTTTTATTTTTGCTGAGATCACTTTTTTGTTTGCAAACATTTTTTTAAATAATTTTTAGGGATGTCCCGATCTGATCACGTGATCGAAAATGGGGCCCGATCATGTGGTTGATGACTCGATTGATATCGGATGTTGTCCCCTGATCAGAATCAGATATTTCATCTATTCTTATTATAATCAGTGCTTTATATTTCAATCTTATCATGGATAAATACCCAACTAGTCTCCATGTGAACAGATCACAGAATGTCATTGCCGTAAAACACAGCAGAAAACAGCAGCAGCTCAAGCAGGAGGCTAACGAAAACAATTCAGTCAAGCTAGCTAGATGTTCGCAGATTCAGACTTCCGGGATCAATAACTCTTAAAAACGCTTTTAACTGATAGCAAGTGTCTAATGGTTTGTCCTAACACAAACAACAACCTATAAAGGCATTTCAACAGAAAAGGACAGTTTTTTTTTTTTTTTTTAAATGTTAAGCTACACAGCAGCTGCTAACTGCTAAATGCTAGCTCCTTGATTTAACTCCTTAGGACCCGAGCTGTTCTTCTTCGAATACCTTTCCGGCAGGCTGTACACCAACGAGTGCAATGCTGCCACCCTCAGGAGATGAAGAGAAAAACATAGTTTGATTAAATTCTGAAAACCAGTCCAGTCTGACGGAGAAAGAGAAGGACAGCACACCTTACAGTTATATTCTTGATATATAATGGGATCCCGAGATGTTTTTTGATGTGCCTGTTTTATTTATCTGACAGAGAAATAAAAGTTAAGAAAAATTAACTACTGTGGTAATAAAACAGAAAATGTGATTCTTCAGAACTTTGAAAAATAATCCCTTAATCTTAAAAAAAACTAATAAACGAAAACTAATAATGTTATCAGCTAATAAACACTCATCATCAAATTCATCCTAAAACAAAGTAATCCTTTATTTTAATCTAAATTTTAAATGAGAACAGGAATCACATAGTTATAAATGTTCAAAAGCTCAAAAGAAATTAAAGCTAAAGTCACTAAACTTTCTCACAAGACTTATTATATAACAAGAAGTTTTTTTTCCTAGTTTATTTTCTCTCTATTTTTACTTATTTATTAAAGTTTTTAATAATAAAAGAAGGTTAATTAAATAAAAATAAGGGACAACACAAATCTGTGTATTCAATTTGTTCATGTTTTAAAAAAAAGTATCGGCAAATACACAAAATCAAATGACTCGGAATCGGTTCCGGCCCAGAAAAACCTGATCGGGACATCTCTAAATACTTTTGCAATTTCTTTTTTTTGTCGTGATGGCGGTTCTCGGTAGCTTTGACCCCCGAGGTGAAGGAAGTACTTCGGCAGGTCTCGTAAAAGTTGGACGACTCTTAATGATGCTAATGATAATAATAATAATAATTTAAAAAAATCCTTTTGTCTCTTTGGCCTTCAAATGATCAATATTCATATTTTGAAGGCCGCTCAATAATAATCTCTTTACAGATGTTTTCAAACCGCAGCGGTCACCCATCAGAGGAAAGGTTTTGTCTCCTAACGTCACCCAATCATCACACGGCTCATTCTTTGTGAAGGAAGCGTGTTTTGTCTGTGGGTGAAAAATGTTCTGGAGGTGCAGCACGGAGCAAAGGGGGGACCCAGGTGTTGGAGTGTTTTTACTGCCTCTGTAGAGAGGAAGGGTGGGAGAGCGAGGGCAGATGACCTGGAGGGGGTTCAGAGGCAGGGGCTGCGCTTGGGAGACCTTCACAGGCCGCCTCAGGGGGATACAGCCACTGCTTATCTCTTCCTACACTTTTACTTCTTTTTTATCCCTTTCCACAGTACTGCTTTCATTTCCCTTTCCTCTCAGCTTAGGAGGAAGAGTCCTCCGACATTGTTTCCTAGCAGCGCCCGCCATTGTGTTATCTGCTGACAAGCATTTTTTTCCTCTCAGAGTGGAAATGCTCCTTTCTTCTTCTGAACAGCAAACAGTTCAGATTATACTTTTGCTCCGCGGGATTACCGTTCATTTCATCGTTTAGGGAGTTTGAACGGTTTGGAGGACGTCACCCACAAAGACGTCGTATTATCGTGATGACATTAATACTTCCACTCCAGACCTCTCTTTTTGTTTTGAACGTCTGGAAACAGTGGCTCCTTTCCCCGTGGTTTTAATCCTCCTACAGTATGTGACAGCCCTGCCCTCACCTTGCCCGGCACTTAAAGAAGCAATCTTTCAAAAAAAAAGTCCCCTCAAAGCCTATGCGGATGTGCTTCCGTTCATAGAGGAGTGCGGTGCGCTGATGGAAAATGGGCCCATTCCTGATGTAAATGAAGAGATGCATATCAGTGTTAATCCATTGCTTTGTAGTCACAGCCATACCCAAAGTCTGTCTAATTTCCCTCACACTCCCTTTTGCAGCCAGAAGTGTATCGATCGGCAGTAATTGAAGTGTACTTGATAATCCGTGAGGCAACAGGGGAGAGGGAGACCCTCAACTCTCACATCGATGCACACAGAATGAGGCTGTGGGGTTGTGTGTGTGTGTGTGTGTGTTCGGAGCTCTCTAATGTATGGGCGGGTAAGGCAACACCCCCCCTCACGGCTTCTTCTCAGCTGATTAAACTCATTGAGAGCCAGACAAGTGGAACAAATAGATATAAAGGTTTGCCTGGCAGCTTACAGCCATTCAGATTTCTTCATTGAAACTGCAAGCATCGCATCTACATGGCCGTCTTTGGGCTAACATTAAGCAACTGGAGAGGGGCTGTTTTTGAAATGAAGCGTACATTACTGCCTGCAATCAGTGGGATTTCTCAGGTAGAGAATGAACAAACATGTCTGCTTTTGTGCAGCAAATATCTGTAAATATGGAGATTTAAAGCGACTAAATTAATTTCTTCATTTGCATGAAAGATTTGTTTTTTTTTTTTTTTTTTTTACTTTTATTGTCAGTATTGCATCAGTTGTTATATTTACTATAATAAACTTTTGTGTGCGCAACAGGTTTCCCCACATTTTAAACAACTGTCCTAATTTGAAACTGAACGTGAAGCTATCAGTAGTGAGCGCCTTTCAGATCCCAGTCGGGTATTTAGTTTACATTTAGAAACTCTATGGTTCCTTAAAAGTGAATGTGAATGTATGGGACTGTGTGCGGTTCTGCGATGAACTGGCGACCCGTCCAGGATGTACCCCGCCTTTGCCCTTAAGTAGCTGGGATAGACTCTGTGACCCTGCACAGGACAAAGCGGGAATAGAAATGTTTTTTATTTCTTATAGAACAGAAGACAGTTTTTTTTTTTTTTTTTAAATCCCCAAACTTTCTTTAGTCTAAAATAATTTAGAATTTATTTAGTGACGTACTATAACAATTTCAAATGTTTTTTATGCAATATTTTTTACATGCATTTAATTTTTGGGGTCAAATATGGAAATTAGAGATTGATAAGATAATATTTGTCTTTTCATCTGGATAAATTACTAAAAAGCTGCTGGGATTTCAAAAACAAGTTAAATCTAAATGCAACCTGGAGAAGAGCTAAGAATTATTGAAGAGAGGAGTGATGCCCTGGAATACTGGAGCTCATAGGTACACTAACCACACAGGGCTTTATGGAGCTGATGTGGTTTGATCCAGAAATGAAACCCACATATTCATACTTGACCACTCATTTTTTATTTATTTTTTACTTTAAAGCTAATGACAAAACAATTGTCAAATTACCTACAAAGGCCCAGAGGGATGTTGTTCTTTGGTTCTACAGGTTTTAAATGATTATTGATGATTTTAAATAAATTTTAATGATTTAAATAATTTTTTTGGTGCTAAATATTTATAAAATCCTTAAGTCTAAAAAGTCTTTGTAAATAATATCACTGCTGTAAGTTTATTTTTATAAAGTTTGCTAAATTTTTATGTCATGATGATTTAAAAGGACATTAAATATTCAGAAATCCTAACTTGTGGAATAAACTGGACAAAAACTAAAAAAAACAAAAACATTTGCTGCATTTAAAAGTATTAATACAATTTAAATGTTAAACAAGTTATAGATAGTATGTGGAACAATTACTTCATAAAACTTTAACTAGTTAATGCCACCTGTGTAAGTAAATAGGATTAAATGAGGGTTTGTGTGGATAACTGTTTATGCAAATGTGTGTGTATTTATGTTTATTTAAAATGTAGGCTGAACTTGATATTTATGTAATGATTATTTTAATGTTCTTTTTTGATTTACTTTTGTTGATTTTGCAATAGGGGAAAATAATATAAGTTTAATTTTTTTCTGCTTCTTTCCATTAACTGATGATCATAATTTCTCTTTGTATTATTTTTTTATGTTACGTATTGTTAATAAATGAAATAAAATAAAAAATAGCAGTAAATGCAGCAGCTCCTGTTTATGTTTTTATGCCTTTAATGAACAAAAACAATTCTAATTTGTTTAACTTTTTTTTATTCATGATAATCTACCTTAACCGAATAAACTAGAATAAAAAAAGAAAACAAAATGATCGCATTTTTTAAGAGTGGAGATCATAGTTTTGTTTGCCAAGAACCATTTCTGACTTAAGTTTATCTTTTATTTGTTTTAATCCTCAACTGGTTTTAGATAAACTTAAATTATTATTATTTTTTTGGCAGCTCTGCCAACGTTGGGTTGGAGAAAAATCCAGCATGAACTGTAAGTTCAGAGCAGACCAGAGTCATTTTGTCCGTCTTGTTTATCAGCCCTCATGTTATACATGTACAACGCCTACCGTCTCCATCTACCATCAAAGCCCATCTATATTGGTTTCACAATTTTCCTCCATTTTCAATCTTTATCTACAGCGCAGGAAATACCACATTAAAAATTTTTAAACAAACTGAAAGAAAAGCAAACTGATGCAGTCTGGGATGGAAATATATGCAATTATTTCAGCTTCGAACATTTTTGCCTGTCATTAACAAACATGCAGCTGCTGACAAACTAACCCCAAAAGCCATCGGGGAGACGACTAAATCTTATTTCTGAAAAGGGCTTGAATGTATTATTGTAGAAAAACAAGCCTTAATAACTGGCTGAGTTATAGTTTGGACAGAAATTGAAATGATGGGGTCCTCGTACCAAACTTTCACAATCCTGAACCTCCCCTGGCTCGCCTGTTCCAAAAGCAACACAAAGCTTTGGAGCACTCGCACAACCCTACTTGAGCGCACACACCCACGGACACAAGCGAGAAAGCACAAGTGAGCAAGAAAGAAATTTTTCACAGAGAGTGTCGCCCTGCAGAGAAAATAAGAAACAACCATAACTCCTTTCACTGCCAGCCTGCCCTGCATGACCTCTGTTTTAAGTGGGTAGCAGGTAATTGCTGAGGCGGTGTTACCCATCAGCCTACAAGTCTATGTGTGCCTTATGTGTCATCTCTATTTATTATATTCTGCACACTCCCCGGGCCTCGGTAATCAATTTCACAAGGATACAGGGCTGATATCAGCTGCCGTGCACATTATGAGGCGAGCCCTCCTCTTATCAAGTGCAGAATTGCCGGCTAGAGGTCATGAACAGATAAACAGGGATGTAACACAACTCCCCCACTCACCTGCCACCCCCAGTGAACACGGAGGTGGGAAGGTAATGTTGTGAGGGGGGTACAAAGAATAAAACACATAGCAAGGGAGAGGTTGCGACCCTGGTGAGGTTCCTCTTGTTACGCCCGACCTTCAGAATTTCATCATCAGTGCCTCCGTCTGCTTAATAATTCGGAAGCTCCCCTCTCATCTCTCTCTTGAGTCAGCGCATGTTGGTGTTTGTGTGTGGTGGGGTTATGAGGCCTGCAGACACCCTCTCACTGATTATCTCCGAGCTTTCTTTGCAGACCTTTATAGACCAACCACAACTCCATCAATCATTTGCCCTCGGGTCTTACTCCTCAGGCTGACCCATGTCCCACCTCACCACTGCTGGCCTGACATTATCCAAAGGTGTCCACACTCGTATTCACAGACTTAGATGTAAGAAAAAAAAATTAGAACATCTTTAGCGAAATGTAAAATATGCGTTTTCTTACCATTTTAAAGACCCACTCTAATAAAAATTGGGTTCCTGATGATTTTAGCATGATTCATGCTCAAAATTCTAAATTCTCCTCTTAAAATCGCCTATCCAATGAAAATTATGTTTTAAACATGTATGTGTGGCATTTTTCTTATGAAAAAAAAAAAAAAAAGCAGTAAGAAATCGTTTCGTTTTTCCATTTCTGAGTATTTATCCTTTTAAATCTCTGTCAATCAAACTGCCCCAGAAACGCTCTGTTTGAATTAATGAGCTTTCTATACGTCACAACAGCTCTGTTGCACATGCACTAAACCCCTCATCTGGTCCGGCTAGCGTGTCTACCTCAGGTGCCGGAGAAGAGAAGGTGGTATCTTCACATTGACTGGTCGAATGACCTGCTGTTCACATTTCCGTGGTCAAATCAGCCGTCACAGGGATTTCTTTTTGTGAGTTTCACAATACTTTTGGTAGCAGGGCTGCTAACGCTGGAAAACCTCCACGAGACTCCACAGAGCTTCTTGATGTGATCACAGAAATGCGAACGGTGGCTCATTTGACCGCAGTTGGAATGGAGAATAAATCAATGAAATAGCATTTTAATGTTGGCTTTGCTTATTTTCCCAAGGACTCTGCTCTGAGAAACCAATGGATTGGATGTATTGGTCACTACAACGTCTATAAACGTTGGAGAATTAAAAGCCGCACTGCCTCAGAGGAGATTTTAGAAACAAATGCTTCAGGTCAACATGAAAAATTGCTTTTATTTTTTTATCTTATTTTATTTTTTAGATATTTGGGCTGTGGGATTTTTTTTTTTTAAACTTCATAATTAAAACACACTTTTTTTTATAAAAAAATGTCACGGGAGAGTTTTAAGGCAAATAGATCCATTTCGTCTCCATTTTCCTCATCTAGCTCCACACTGTAATGCTGGATAGCTACGATTTTTTGCTATGCTAATGTTAGCTTGGGGTTATGAGAAGCTATAAACTAGCAGGAAGAGAGTGTAAACAAAGGAAGAAATGCTGGTAAAACAACATAGAGTTACTTTACTTCTACAAGCTCTCCAGATAATATTTCTTAAAAAAAAAAAAAAACAACAACAATGTCGTTTTAATTTTGGCTAAAAACTACCTATAATCATAATTAAAAGACCTCTGGGAATGATTTTCTAACAGAAAAAAAAGAGCTGGATCTGGGCTTTACACAGCTAACCTTCCTCCAGCTGAGGTGTAGCACACTGCAGCTGCTGAGAGAAGGAGAAATCCATGTTTAAACATTCTTTCAGTTCTAAAGACGGCAGGCTAAGAAAGTGTTCGTACGGATTAGCCGTGGTCAGCGGACAAGTCGTCTACTAGTAGAAATGTCATGCAGTTGCGTCAGCTTTAGTAAACATTAATTATGAGTCCATCTTTGTTTACTCCTCCCCGCACCCATACCGGCAGCTGTGCATATTTGCCAAGAGGATTGCTCTACGTCACGATATTTTGATAAATCTATACTATCAGAATCATGTAATTCAGGAAAAATCCTCAAGCGAAATATATTAAAAATTTTACTTTAAATGTTGGTGGAAATGATTGCAAGAGTGTTTTTGGGAGACCAACTTTCACTCTGGTCACCTGCTTTTTGTTGCAGACATGTGTCTGCCCCCCCATCCCGCCTCCGCTGCACAGCTGACCTTGTGCAGCCTTTCCAGGCCAGAGACTTGATGAGTGTTTTTTTAGCCCATCCCCCCCCTCCCTCAACATCCCTCGGCATGTGCGCTGCACATCCGCTCTGTCATTAAACCCTCCACCCATGGCTTTAGGACCCAACCATATGGTGCAGCTAGTGGACTGTTGCAGGAAAGGCTTGGCTTTGGTCATAATCTGATGAATCTTTCTCAGAAAAGAGGTTGTCTATGATGACGTCACTGCCACTCGTTTGCGCAGCAATCTGTGTTGTGAAATGCGGTGTGTCATGCATGTTTGAGAAAGCAGAATCCAACGTGAGTAAAAAAAACAGTTTAACAAAGCATAAATTTGTTAAAAAATACACTTTTATTTCCTTCAACAACAGCAAAAAAAGTTTTACAACTATTGTACCTTGTGCAAGATGAAAGGTTGCCCCTGGAGTCTTAAGAGGCATGTTCAATAGCAGCCCGAACAATAGTCACCACTTTCACAGTTAAGACATGACTAGTTGTCTGGCAACACGTTTAGTATGCAGCAAGCGGAGCGTATCACACACAAAGATGGGCGAGATTTTGTGCGGCTCACACAATCCAAAGGAAGCTGTCAATTCTTTGACTTGAGAGGGAATAGTTCCTCCTGATGTGCAGCCGATGTTATCGCCGTACATCTGCTAAACGCACCAAGGCGGCAAGATTGAGCAGTGTTAGAAAACGGCGTCAACGAAAATCTGGGTCTTTATCAAGTTACTATTTGCTAGTGAAGTCTTCAGATAAAAGAGGGAGTGGATTGTCTTTCCTAGATAATTCTTCCCAAACCAATTTGTTGCCGTTTCCCAAAGCTGCATAGGGATATCTTTGGCCACGCAGATGTTTGCTTCAGACTATCCTCTGTTTAAATATAGCAAAGTGTGCCAGTTTATAGGCCATAGGGCTGTGTCATACATCTGATGTCAGGTCATGTCAGCAATTATCTGAGCTGTGCTTTTTTTGTCCGACATTATTAATGTTTATAGTGACCTACTGACCCAAAAAAAAGGCAGAAAGCCAAATGTGGTCACAAAGCATAAGCTCATTTCCTTGTGGACATTTAAATGCGTGTAACATCACAAGCAGCTTTAGGATGGAGAAATATTCCCTCATTATTTGAAATGTGTACTATTAATCCAGTATTCCACCCCGCCGCATGGCTGGCTGAAATGTTAAGCTGTAAAAATATTATCGATTTCCCTTTTTCAGAACTCTGCTAATGATTTCGTGAGTCTGAGTTTCAAAGCCGCCTCTCACAGGGTTCACAGAGTCTGTTCGCACGCAGGAAAAAAACAAACTAGCATTTAGTCTAATAGGCCTAGAGGCCTTTTGACTCTCTCATTTAGTCGTTTTGTGTGTTGGGTGTATGGGGCAAAGAGGGGACGCAGGCCAATAGTTTCACCACGGTGAAGTGCAATGCAGATGGGAATTATTAATTTGTATCTGCTTTGCTTCAGTTCTGCCACTTACGGAAGAGGGGAAAGTGTCATTCTGTTCAATTTTTGCGTTTCTGAAGTCTCACGTCTCTGCCGCAGACCCGTCCGGGGTCGTGAGTGTTAAATGTCAAGCCTTGTAGTGAGCTGTCAAAGAGCAGAATAGGCCCGGGATGATTGATGACTGGAGAGCCTGAAACCAAAACCTCCCAATTGCAAATGCTACCTTGCGTCAGTCTTCCTATACACACACCCCCCCTCTTTTGAAGCACACATTTTCTTATTTTTTAATAGTTGCTCACCATATAGGGGCAGGTCAAATCCCACATGCGCGTTAACACACATCCACATGCCCAGTTATGCGTCATCTCATCTAAAGCCATCTGTGACAAAGTTTTAAGCAAACAAAGACCTTTAATTGTTTTTCATTGAGTTTTAAAACATTTTTAAAATCAAATTCAGAGTTTTTTTCTTTATTTTAATTCAGCCACATATTCATTGCATACCATTTAACAATCTCATATTGATGTTTTACATTTTGTGGATGTTTAGCAGCAATTTTACCAGATAAAATTGCTTAAATACATGTTTTGTTTTTTTTTAAATATGCTATTTACATGATTACTATGATGATTTTAATGATAAACATTGGTTATAAAACCTTCACAGGACACAATCATGCAATACAAAAAATGTTTTTTCCTTTTTTTTTAGAGATTCTCCAGCTCCTTTCTGTACACGTAAAAACTCAAATCACACTTTCAGCAATTTCAGCCATTTTGGGATATTACTGATTGTATTTTTGGTATTCATAAACTCTATAGTTTTTGAAATATTGAGCAACATATGGGAAAGAAATCAGCAAGTCTTCAATTTTCAAAATGTTGAGCAGACTATCAACAAGCCTTTAAACACATTTGCATTATATTCATGGGCTATGTTTTAATCTTTTTTAGTAATTTTCCAAAAAATTGGAGTTTAATATTTTAGTAACATGCTAGCGTTTTTGGCTAATTTGCTTTCTCCGGTGGTCTTTATAGGCTAATTTAGAGTTTACCTTCTATTTTCATAACAGGTTAATGTTTTTGACTAATTTAGTTTACTGAGGCATTTTAGGCTATTTTTGAGTTTAGCTTGTATTTAAACAATGTCCTAGTTTTTTTTCTTGCCTAAATTGGCATAAGGTTTTTTATGCTAATATGGACTTTAGCTAATATTTCAGCAACATGCTAACATTTTTGGCTGATTTGTTATCTACTGATTTTATCATAGTCTAATTTAGAGTTCAGCTTCTATTTTATCAACAGGCTGAAGTTTTTGACTAATTTAGTTTACAGAGGATTTTTAGACTATTTTGAAGTTTAGCTAGAATTTAAGCAATGAGCTAGCTTTTATGGCTAATTTTGAGATTAGCTCATATTTAAGCAACATACCAAATATTTTTGCAAAATTGGCATGTATTAGGGATTTTTAAGCAATTTTAATGACATTTTTTCAGAAATGTATGTAAACTTCAGCGCTCTTTAGTTCTTTCCAGTCTTTTAGCAAATTAAACATTTGGCATATAGCTTTTAATTTTTTCAAGTAATCCCTTCAGCAATTACAGTAAATTGTGTCACCATTTTGAGCAAAAAGCTTCAGCATTTTCAACGACTACTTTCAGCAAAAAGCTGCATTATCACAGTTGATTTACTAGAATTATTGCAGGTAAAGCAACTTTTCTAGTTATATGTAGATTAATATTTAGAAGATTCTGAACTGTTAGGAGAAATTGATCAAAGACTTGAATATTTATCACAAGTGTAAAATAGTGAGAACATTAATCGCTACAGTATTTCACACTTTTAATGAAGTTCTGATGAAGATTACCTGTCGTAACTCTGAAGTGATCAAAGACTGGATTGACAAGGAAAGCAAAAAAAAAAAGTCTGCCCTGGCAGGGATGCCAACGCGACTTTAAGGAATGGTTAATCAGAGACTTTCTGTATCATCTCCATCAGTATTGCCTGCGGTTTTGGACAATGTCTGAATCGACGCTCGTGTTTCTTTATCTGGCTTTCACCGACTGTCACTCACTTGTCCCATTGATTCTATCTCCTCTCAAAGCCCTGCCAATTGAGCAGATCAACAAATTATCATTTTCAATCATCAGTACAGTAATTACACTTTGTTATAGCCCTTATTCCTTAGGGGGGGAGTGAGAGGGGTAATAATGAAATTGTAAAGTGTGAAATCCCTTACTAACATCTTACTGCAGCACACTGTTTCACTATGGTGAGTGTAGAGGCTGTGAAATCACAGTGTCAGAACAGCTTAACAGCTGCCAATCTGACCTGCAGTGACAGGTCACGCTCCTCTCACCCACATTAATATCGCAGATAAACATAAAGCTAAATACCAGGCCATGCTCTGTTAACTTTTATGTGGTTAGGAATGATTGGCTTCTTGCTTCACTACACCACAGGGATCAAAATACCCAGGAAAGATATCAGCGCATTAGTCTCTCGGAGGAGGTCCGTCCCTGGCGCTTTTACCTTCCATGCTTATATAATTGCCAGTGTTCCCTCTCAGCTACCTATAACCTCCGTGGACATGTCACACACAATATTGTGTGATATGTACTTAGCTAACTTGGCAGGGCTCTGCTGTGGGACTGTTTGACTAAGCATGCAGCACATCTATAAATGAGTTCTAGGCATGGGCTCGCTATAGCTTTGCAATGTGGAATCGATACTTGGCCTTTTTTTAAAATGACTCAAATCTCCTGGAATTTTAAAGAACTGCTTTTAAAGCCTAATAAAATATAGGGATTTAACTTTTTTCTGGATTTTTTTCCTTCCTAAATAGCAAGAATAAAACAACTACCCCCTTATTCTACTTAAAATTACCCTGAAAACCCGATTTATTAAAACCCATAAACCTATTGGCATGTTTTTTTTTGTGGGTTCAGTTAATGCAGCATGATTTGTTTAACTAGAGACCCATATTTCACGGCTTGACATTTAAAAGGGTGGAATTGGAGGTCGTTAAGAAGCAGGGATGCAGGCAGACGTCTGCAACTGTTTGTTTACCATACCGCTCATTGGTGTCAGACTTCCTGACATTCTTGTACCTTATCTTCTGTGTTCTGAAAGTCTGCAAACCGGTGCCAGTGAGCAAAGGGATGTGTGTGGGATCCACTTCCATGGCACTGCATTGCACTCGTACTGGGACTACATCCAAAAGAGCCAAGCTAGTGCTTTTGAGGAGTCGGGGTCAGGAGAGATTAACCCGTGTGATCTGGCAGCACGGGGAGAAATTTGACTGGAGTCTGGAGCAGAGGTGCTGCAGAGGGCAGTGCAGACCGGAACAGGTTCAGCCCCAGCTTGCTTATCTCTGGGCCCCTCTGTCGACAAAACTCCCTTGGTCAAAGAGTGCTAAGAGCGGCGTAAAAAAAAATGTGTTTACAATTTGAGGAGGTCAAGGACTCAACGATAGACCGCAGAATAATACCACGGTTATTCAAAGGAGGCGACTGCCGCCTTGATTACAAAAACAATTTATAAGACATTTGTTTTCTGATGTAGTCACACCAGCTGAGGATAAATTGTCTGTATTTTATTGTTTTATTTGAGTGGGGGGTTGGGTATTGATCACTTACTTACACAGGGGGACTGAATAGGTGACAAACGCAGCAGAGAACTTTGCCCCTTTAAATCAACTGGGAAGCATCAAAACTGTCAATCAGAACAATAAATGGCGACCGTTTTCTCCTTTTAGGTCTGCATCAGATCCACTCGTAGCTATGCAGAATAACACCAGTAACAGGTGGGTTGAGGTGTGATACATCTACCAGGGCGGGGGAAGAAAAAGGTAACCTGTGTTTAAAATTTTGCCAATGTTACCATATGGCACCTGAGAATTATGAAACTAATAGACACCACTGAGAATAAATCTGAATGAATTCTTCTCCTTGTACCCATACGTTTAACCCTACAAGTAAAGAAATATGGGCTGAGTCAGAATTCCCACCCTAATCCCTAACTACTAAAAAACGTCGTTTTTACTACGTTTATTTATGACTCCACGGAGTTCTCATGATAAAAATATAGATAGTTTATTTCAAAAACACTTTTTTCTCATAAACATTGTTCGACCGCAATGTATTGTGGTCTATTTTCACTAATGTAGTCAGCTTCCATGTATGCTAGTTTTTCGCAAAGACCTCTGGGAAACTTCTAGTGCACTCGATTTTAAAATTGTAGATTCGGACAGCACTAGAAAATGAAGAATGCAATATATAGTGAGTAAGGAAGAATACGGACATGGAAAATTGTGTCTTGGAATTGCAACCGCTGGATGATGTCATCAATAGTTGCCGATCATCTATATTAATGCATAGCTGCTAGCGCTTGGAAAATACAAAATAATATTGGTTTTATAATTTCAAGGTCATGCTTAAACAAACAAAAAAAATAATTACTTACATTTTTAATGTAAACTTCTGAGCTTCAGTCGTTATGGATCCCTCTTAAAAAAATAACCAAAACCAGTAAAACTCTAAATACCCCCACATTTGGAGCAATAGGGAGGAGCTGTAGGGGTAGGGAATTAATCTGGATTTGGCTTATTAGTTTTTTCAAAGTGTGTTAGCAGTGTATGACAGCTAAAAGGTTACTTCTTCTGGTACGGTCCGGTGACCTTAAGTCGTGCTCCAACTTGCCCAAAGACACTAAATTAACATGTTCCTGTGGTGAGAGATGCGAAACAGTTACTCTACTCTGTAGACAATGTAAACTTAAGAATGAGATTTCATCGTGAATAATATTTTCACAAACACAATTTTTTTATACAGTTTAATTTGGTTTTCACAAACACTATGACTATGTAAAGACATTGTTTCTAAAACGTGCTAAAATTGTCTATTACACTGATTCACACGACACTGTCCCTACTGTTTGTTGCAATCCAGCATGACTTCCTATTAAAAGTGACTGCATCCATCAGCACCTCTCTGGCAGCTCAGCCGTCTGGCTCGCACGGTTTAATCTATGAAAGTGCACTCTTGCCTCTTTTTCAGTGACATTGAGAATCCTAAACTGACTAAGCAGGAATCAGGTTTGAGTGTCACACTTCATCTGTGACTCGCATATTTTGTGATTGAATTTCTTTCTTTCATTTTTTAGCCCCATTTAAAAACAAAACAAAAAAAATGATAAGTATTTAAAATTATACAGGTTGCATTAGATTGGTATTGGCAGAAATTTTAAATTGAAAGATTTTTTTAAGGAGGAATTTTTTTAAATTGTGCAAAAATTCTAAAGAAAATTAAAAGCTGTAAAACAAGCTTTTTATTTTTTTTATTTTATTTTATTTTATTTTATTTTATTTTATTTTATTTTATTTTATTTTGATTGACAGGGACCATGCACAGGAGCATTAATCAATGAAATGATGCTTTGTACCAGACCGTAGCTCTTATAAATAATTTCCATCTTGAGTCCCCAAGACAACTAATATTAAAATGAACAATTAGCATTAAACAGCACATTGCGATCACATAAAAGTTACAATTATTTTATAATAAAAACGAGAGGCAGACAAACAACATAAAACTTTTTTTAAACTACTACATATATAATAATGTTAACATGTGTGTTTTGTTCAAAACAACTGTTTCATATTCATGCCATTTCTTTTTTTTTATTTTTTGCATAATTTTAAATCAAATCAAATCAACTTTATTTATATAGCACTTTTCAAAAAAGATCATTTTTAATCAAAGTGCTTTACATTAAAAAAAATAATAATAAAATGTTAAAAACACAGGACAATGCCCTTTAAGTGCAGTTTCCAATTCTTTTTTAAAAAATTGTTGTAATCAAGATTTCTGTTATTTTAAATATGTCATAAATTACTTATTGATAAGACTAAGTTCCAAAAAACACTATTTTTTCGAAAAAAAAGTTTTTTGTTGTTGTTTTATTGTTCAATAATTATCATTATCATTTAAGTATTGATAATAAAATGTTATGAATATGGAAACTTACAGAAAATACTTTATTTACTAGACATGATACATTTTAAGGGACATTTATAATATAGAAAATAAAACAAAAAACAAACTTGGACAAAACAGAAAACTTGCTGAGTGTATGTTTTTAAAGTTTCTAAAGCTGTGAATGAACCGCACAGCCAAACTGTTCCGTATTCTGCACCATTTCAGCCTTTAGTATTAGCATCTGCAAAATAAAAAGAACAACTGCCAGTGACGTGATTAGCCTAGGCAATGCTGTAACGAGGAGAGAAAAGAAAGCAGCAGTAGCTGGTACTTTAAAGTGTCAGATTCTTTGTAGCATTGACTAGTTTATGATGCTGATGTCAAGCATCTAACTCAATGAGGCCTTTGTCCGAGGCCGAGACCAGGGTAGTGGGAAAACTGCCCACTCTTAGTCAGCAGGCCCATCCATCTTTCCATGAGGCCTTGCCATCCCCTTTGCACCAAAACTCTTGTGTATTAAAGATCTCTCGGGTTAATGCACTGGAAAATTGCCTTGCATTTTTATTGGTGGAGGCCGGCTAAATGAAAGGAAAACAACTGATGGAGGGGCGAAAAGGACGAGAAAAAATATCTGGGGGAATGATTGTAGGGGGCAGGCCCTCCAGACTCGTTTCCTGTGACTTGGATAAAGGAGAACCCAGCGTCTGACACGCCAAAGATGATATTGTGCACAGGCCGAGTTTAGCTCCGTCCATTTATCACGAGGGCTTGTTTCTGCTGAAGTATTGACCCGCACCCGATGCCTGTAATAGGGCATTAGAGATAAATCTAAAAGCAACACTTGTGACAATCGTAACCGTGAAAGATGTATGATATTTTCATCCTGCTTCACCTCCACCTTTAGGCTTTCTGTAGTTTCTTTGTTTCAGACACAGTAAACCTGTTCCAACTTGTACTAACACAGGAGTTTACCTCAGAGGATTTGCTTCTGTCACCCGTTTCCTCTCCTGGTTTTGATGCGGGAGCTTAAATCAAACCCCAGCACGGCATCCATCAGGCCGATCAATGAGTGTGAAGTGACTGACCCACTGGACACGTTTATGGGTGTGGGAGGCTAATTAGGATCCACTTCCCAGGCTTGGAAAGACAAGCCTTCAGAACAGCTGGTGGTCAGCACTGGACTCCTACCCACGGGTCAAATAGGTGGCAGCTCGTCACAGACAGTGACACAGCTATGGGTCTAGAGAGGCCAATTTACTTAATGGCTTGCCCCAGGGATGGGGACACCGAGTATTTCTTTACTTGGACACTTGTAGGCCTAAATGACATCATAATTCACTTTATCAAAGTGATAAACCGTGAATATCTAGTGAGGAAAATGTTGTTTTGAAAGATAAATTAAAGATTTAAGCTACTATTTATTAACCATTTTATGATCACAACAGTTTTCTTGCAGGGCATGTTCACTCACAACAACACTTTTTTTCCCCGTCCCTTTCAATATCACGCCCCAGAGAGTTAAAAAACTTCATTCCCAGACGCCTCTTAACACACAGATGTTACAGTAACTCAGGCAGGAAATCGTGCCTAAACATCACCTTTGACCCCACATGTCAGCTGATCCACCGTCACCCCTTTTGAAATGGACTCTCGACTTCTCTAAATTACCAGATTTTCCCACCGTGTCCATCTATTCATTTGGTCTGGCTCCGGCCCTTCTCCATCGCGGACCCCGCGGTCAACTAAAAGTGATTGCACAGTTGCTGAAAATCTGTCCCCTTGGGTTCACAGGGGTCAAAGGGCTCACACCGGGGTCAGGGTCTGTCTTTATGTCTCTTCCCACCAAAGGCTTTGTGATGAATAGAGAGCCCCAGGAAACAAAAGCTTTCAGCAAAGACAAGCAACTTTGCTCAATACATCAGCACCTCCGCTCACCAACGCTTCCCTGGTTAAAGCACACTTACTAAAG
The DNA here is from genome assembly GCA_003999625.1 of Oryzias javanicus. Classification (NCBI taxonomy): domain Eukaryota; kingdom Metazoa; phylum Chordata; class Actinopteri; order Beloniformes; family Adrianichthyidae; genus Oryzias; species Oryzias javanicus. Next base: position 18,689,400 of record CM012442.1, read on the forward strand.
TGAAATACAATGAGATTCAGGAGGAGCAATGACCACAAAGAGATTTTAAGTGAGCATATATTCCATATTATCCTTAAATGTTTTAAGATTTGCTCTCAATTTGTACAATTTCAGCCACTTTTTCTTTACCGCCAGATGTCCACGTTTGTGTCGAAACACCTTTACTTCCACAACTCGTTTTCCCTACAGTTGCATTTGACCCCTGTAAAACTGTATCAGCAAACTAATAACCAGGCTGCTCCATAATCCGCTCCCTTTGTTCCCCCTCTCTCTCCTCTCATAATGTGTTGCAGATTCCAGAGGTGGAAAATGGCAGGGAGATTTTGAGTTAATGGCATCTGGCTAAAGGTCAGATTTGTGGGGCCCTGTGGGTGAAAGGTTGAATAACTCCAAGAAAGGTAGTGACCAAAAGTCTTCAGCGAGACGGTTGAGACCTTGTGTTGAGCGTCCACATCTGCTTAATTTTATGACCAGTACGTCGTAAAAAAAAGTTTATTTTTTTAGTCATACATCATTGAGGTTGTACAACTGAAAATACGGCCAAAATAATCAAACTCCAACTTAAATGTACTGTAAAAATTTAAATAACAATGAGTTAAAATTTTTAAAATTATGTTTATTGCAGTTTTGACTTGAATTGGATTTGTTGATTTTCTTTATTCAGCTTTTAAAAACTTTAATTTTTTTTTCTGTCAAGAGGTCCAAGTTTTGAGTTCAAGCTGCAGGTGTGCAAAATGGAGCATGCACTTTTCTTCTAAATTAGGCATTGAGAGCTTGCAAAGAGGGACAGGGAAATTAGTGGAATAACTGGTTGATTCTAACCAGATGATTGCTTCAGTTGGACACCAGAGAGTTTTCATTAGGTCTCTAATTTACAAGCCTCCCCCTGCATTCCAGCCCATCCACCAACTTCTCCGGGTCTCTTGAAGACCTTCTGCAGCCTTTGCCCCCTGCAAAAAACTGTAAAAAAAAAAAAAAAAAAAAAAAAAAAGCATGCATTTGGTCACTAAAATCAAACTTTGATTTATTTTTGCTAGTAGATTACCATCGATGTTGCATATTTTATTCATAAGGTGTTGCATGAAGGTCCTGTTTACAGCTTTTTACACAGACTCCTCCTCCTCCTCCTCTGACCAGCATATAAACCTTGAACCTGTGTGAAGTTCCGTTCCCTTTAAAATGTTTCCTATGATAAATGAACACGAGGGTGGGCCCTGCCGAAGGACAAATCTCTACTGTCTTGTCCAAACAAAGTTTGTGTTGACTTCAAGTTCCTCACGAGGAACTTTAGAAAAGAAGATGTCCTTTTTTTTTTTTTTTTTTTTTCTCCTCCGGTTGGGAGTTTGGGTGTTTGTAAACACCGGGTTGGATGCAGGCAGGCCTTGTGCCTCAGCTAATGATGTTGTCGGAAGGGAGGGAAGACTATGAGAGGCCCCATGCTGCTGCTTAACTCTCTCTTAGCTGGCAGGTCATGTGTGATTAAGAGGTTTGTGTTACCTAGAGCCCTGCTGAGGAACTTTTCCCTCGAGAAGAGTTTGTCCCATCCACCTAATCTGAAGAGGCCGCAAATGGATAGAGCGCCATTTACTAGTAGTTTTATCACTCCCTTCTCCCCCGGGAATCTCTCTTTTAGCTTCATATTCAATTTCAAGTCCAGAGCGGCAGTTTTATTAAACACAGGTCGCACTGTCTGTTTAACTCTAACTCTTACACATAAATATTCTGCGTAAGCTCAAATTCAGGAGTTTAAAGCAGCAAAACGTGTGGAATAAGCGTAAAAATGGCAACACATTTTTACACATGAAATGAATGAAAATGTAAATGAATGACCAGTGCTCCATCTACATGCCAATAGGTTTCAAATGAACATCCAGAAAAAGCTTGTAGTCTGTTTTTTTTCTTCTTCTTATTGACCAAGGATAATAAATAGTCTTCAAATTGTCCCTGAAATTGTTTCCAACAGTGATTACAACTGGCATCACGCTGTGTTTGTGTGCAGTGGAGCAGGGGTGGAGATGAGTGGGGGTGATGGAGGTAGTAGTGGTGGTGTGTGTGTGTGTGTGTGTTTTGGGGGGGAGTGATGGAGACAGTTGTGAGGTAGGAGGTGGCATAGAGTACAAAGACGAATTATCACAGTGAGAGTAGAATAAACATGACTCTGTTGCTATTCTTGCTTTAAAGGCGATAAATAAGAGGATTGTGCAATGCTGTTAGAATAGTCCAAAAAAGAACTGAGCTTTCATCTGCATGTAAAGTAATAATAGCTCCGCCCCCCTTCCCAACCCCCAGCAAAAGAAACAGCTGCTTCAAAATCCTTTTTTTTTGTCTTATGATGAGGAGCCATTGATGTGATTTTTAACAACTGAGGTCTTTATTTTTCTAAAAAAAAAAAATACTTTTCAAGTAAAAAGGATAAAAAATATATATATATATTTCCCTGTCAAAGTTCAGTTTACAACAGAGTAAAATTATTAAGATATAATGATGACTTCAACCCCTCAGCAAGGCCTCCTCTGCTAGTTCCAAAGTGGTTGTTGTTGTTCAAGCAGAGCGCCATGAGCGCACCACTGATACGGTCAGCGTGCTGCAGTGTTTTTGAGTGGGAGAGTTGGGCGAGCCCCAAACAGGACGGGACTGCGAGTTCCGCCAGCTGCACCCTGTCTTTGAGGAGGGGATGAAGAGGTTCTCATTGAGGTTGGCAAACGCTAGCTCGTAAACTTTCCCCTTTCTCTCTCTTTGATTTTCCTTGGACATCTGCCTGGCCCTCCCATCAGGAATGTGCAGCAGCTGTTTGCTGCAAGTGTCCTCGCCGTGTGAACTCGGGCTTGTGCACGGGTCCCAGCTTAATGAATTGAGCCAATTCAAACTGGGTCACCAGGGACACTGCGCCCTGGTGCATAACTCTGCTCCTGGGATGAGAAGCAAGCTCAGTGAAGGATGCTGGGAAATGTATATTATAGAGGTTAACTATTTGCCCTCATACTGTAATTGGCTTAGATTGTCTAGCAACAGGATTTGCAAGGCCGAAACCCGCACCATGATGCAGTGCAAAAGTTTCCCGGCGACCAACACGGCTGTGTGATCGTGGGTGTGTGTGTGTGTGTGACGGAGAATGTGTAAACACAATTAGAGCCACGAAACAGACAGCAGAATCACATTAATAGCTTAGAAAATTGTTAGGGTGAGTTAGCCTGAGACAGTTTGTCGACAGATTTTACAATTGTGCCAAAAAGATTCAAAATGTTCTAAGAACGCGTGTCAAACATCCCTGAAAATGTAACTTTAAATGAAAGTTTTAATCCAGTTCAGCAACATCTGTTCTTTCATCATGCTAGTTATCTATTTTGGCTTGTTATTGTGTCTGTAACACCTCCACCCAAAAAAAAAAAAAAATTGGAATAGATGGCTAAAAATGTCAAAATATTAATTTGGAATGGTTTGAAAGAGAATTGCATGTTTGTTGGAAAGGAGGTTCTTGTTATTGTTACGTTCACATAGTATAGTATATGGTGTTCACACTGGAGTGTCACTACCCGATACTAGCACATGTAGCTGTTGGAACAGGCTTGGCGCTATAGGTCAAGCGGTGCAAATCTCGTGGATCTTGCTTCCGTTTTTTTCTATAAAAGTTATTTTCCAATATATGAAAGACTTTGCCTGAGCCGCAATTAATAATTTCTCCTTCGTGACCAATTTTCAAATGGTTGGCACTGCCCTGAATTAAAAAAAGGATGTTAACCTTACTTCACTATCAAATCCAAGTTCCTGATTGGTCTATAAGTTCAACTGGTATTCAATGATGTATGTTTTGTACTTAAATAGAGAAAAGAGACTTTAATACTTGCGTAGGTACACGTGAACGCCATAATTTTGAACGCAGAAGCACTAAAAGCGTATTTACAAATTTAAAATTAAAACTGTGTTTCTGAGTATTCCTTTTTTAAAATGGTGTTGGATCAAGAGCAGCTTAGGTTTGTGATGTAGCAACTGTCATGAGTGGCTCAAAGGCCGAATCTGACCTCCACGGCTTCTCCTTACCCCTCAATTTAGCGCTCCAAGCGGAGTTTTGGAAAAATAGTGTCCTCAGACTTCGATCTAAATCCCACTTGATGACATCATCAATAGTCGGCGGTCAGCTGTGTAAGCATGGAGCTGCTAGCACTTGGAGATACATAACAATATCAGTTTTATAGCTTTAAAAAGGTCATGCTAAAACAAAGTCATTACCTACATTTAAAGGTAAATTTAAAATGTAAAGAAAAGCACCTCTCCTACGCGGCACAGTGCGTCATGACTCGCTCTACTAGCAAATGGATATAAGACCTTAAAATACCTATTTCTGACACCCCTTTCACTTTAAATGCCTCCTCAACTGGAAGGGTAGGGGAAGAATTTGAATTCTGATGCATCCATTTGCAGACAAATAGATCCATTAACATCTTAATTTTCCTCATCTGAGCTCTGATATTACGCACCATTTTTTGTTGATATCCTAATGCTAGCTAGCTAGCGCTTGTGAGGTGCTGTAAGCTAGCGCGAGACTGTAAACAAAAGAGTGCTGGGAAATGAGGGAGACAGACGATCCTGTCCACAAAAAGCTAATTTCAAACAAGCTTCCGCAGCTCTGCAGAAAATATGCCATCTTTCAGACATATCTACAGGGAAAAATTGCAAAAAAATAAAATAGAAGAATAATTTTAAAAATATAAGTGAATTAAAAAATAGTTGGAGTGAGACTTTAAGAAGGTAGAAATGAAACAAGAGACTTCCATCTCTGGTAACTAAAACTGCTTTAGTTCTCAGCCTTCAAAAGTACATATAAAGTAATTAAGAAGTTTAATTTGTTTCATTAAAAGCAAAAAAAAAAAAAAGACTAAATTGTTGGTGCTCATTTATTTTTGCCAGTGCCGATACTGTATGTTTTTTTCCCTGTATACTCCCCGTGTGCCTGGCACGCATCACACTGAGCGGAACTCCATGAGCCATGATGAGTTCCTTAAATTCTAATCAAAAACTAACAAGTCCCCGGTTATTTGTTTCAGCCTCAGTACTTGAGAGTTCCCAGATGTTGTGGAAGGTAGGGAGTCGATTGTTTATACAGCGGCGAATCTCTTCCAAACACACACATTCTATCAGCCTTCATGGCTATCTGTCAGGGGAGGCACAAGTTACAGTTTTTCTGGAGTCAGACAGGCACAAAAGCCCTTTAGCAGCAAATTACAACTCCCACCCCACCTGCTGAAGCCAGCGTGCTAGCGGCGCAATGTTCAGACGGTAACCTGCCTCCGATCGATCGGTTGTTGTTGCAGCTGTGCTCTGGTTGATGGTTTATTTAAGCAGCTCCACATGCTTGTTGAGGGGAAGGCAGCTGAATACATAAAACAGCTCTCAGAACCACTTTGTGGTCCAGCTAAGAGTAAATGGAATAATAAAAACCAAATGGTTTCATTTCATGTTGCAGCCTCATAAATCCAGGAAGTTGCTTCTTACCTTTATGATCCAAAGCGAGTTCAGCTTTGTACGTTGACCTAAAGGTTTTTTACTTGATGATCATTAAATCTCATACTGGGTAATCATCGAGGCCTCTACTGTTTTGACCTGGGACAAGCTACTTTCTTAAATAAAATGTTCCTTCAGATCACAATGAGTACATTTTAAACCCAAGACATTTTCATAATTTTAAAAAATAGGGCAAAACAAAATATGAGCCTGAAAAGAAATGTTATGACATCGATGTTCAACTCTGCTGTAATTTCAGTCCCCCTGTTTAGTCAGCTAGACTTCAAGGTCAAGCCTTGACTCTCTTCAGAGAGGTCAGTGACATCCCCTCTCCATTCACACTGTTTCCTTCCCTTCAGCCAGAGGGGAGGATGTATCCCGAACTTCCTGCTGCTATACACACAGACAGGAAATTTGTAATTTGCTGTGCCTGACATTTAAGCTGCTCAAAGTTACACACAGTAAAACTGTACAGATATTTTTTTTGAGCTCGAGTACATTCAGTCAGCTTTTTGCCCTTCAAAACTTTTTTTTTTTTTTTTTGAGATAAAACAAGAAAAATAGGCAAACAAAAGCAAATCTTGGTAATTGTTTTTGCTTTCATTGAGGGCTGCCACGATTAGTCAACAACTAATTGTTAAAATAGTTGACGATTAATTTAATAGTCGATTAGCCGTTACTTTATACTATTTGGAGTCAGTGTAGTAATGTTCAAAGTTAGAATGGCATTATGCTAGCTTTTTTGACTCATTTGGTTTATATTAAGGTTTTTTAGTCCATTTTGGAGTTTATCTAATATTTCTGCTGTATGCTAGCTGTTTTGGCTAATTTAGGGTTTTTTCTTCATTTTTTTAAGTGAATATGGAGTTTATCCAATTTTTTCACTTACATGCTAGATATTTTAGGCCTTTTTTGATTCTTTAGGCTGATTTGGGATTTAGCTAATTTTTCAGCTACATGCTAGCAATTTTGGCTCATTTTAGCTTTTTTAAGTTTTTTAGGCTAATTTGGCATTTAACTAATATTTTTAGCTGGCCATTGGCTTCAGCGCTTTCAGTAATCAAATTCAGCATCTTCAGCTATCGTCACTAGCATCTTCAGTGGCCACATTCAGTTTACAGTACAGTACACTATTAAAATAATTGTTTGTGTTAGCACTAATTTCATAATCAAGTTATTTAGGAAACTCTTAATTAATAAACAACAGACTATTGAAGGATACAGTGTGAATTGCACACTTACAGTGGTTGTCCACAGTGAACCCAATTAGAAAGTTTTTGTTGCAAAAAAATAAACCAGAAACAAACCAAAGCTTTTTTCATAGTGCAGCCGTGGTGCAGCGGTACATTGATCAGAAAATTGCAGGTTCAATTCCCGCCTTGACCGCCCATGCGTTGAAGTGTCTTTGACACTAAACTAAACATTACCTCTGGAGGAAGGTTGGCGCCACTGTTCAGCAGCGGAGCCCCCTTTGAGTGAATGGTACTGTGACTGTAAAGCGCTTTGGGCTTCACGGAAGCAAGAAAAGTGCTTTCCAAGTATACGGCATTTACTGTAATTATTTATTCAACCAGGAAAGTCCCATTGATATCTACAGATGTCTTTTTTTTCAGAGAAGTCCTGGCCTGGAGACAAACACAATTAAAACAACAAAAAAGAAATAACATATTAGTGACTTCATTTCATGGTCCTTCAGAATAGTATCAAACTGAGACAAAGTTGAAATATGTGATATTCAAATTGTTTATTTGCAGAGAATCCCGGTCTGTGGGTGACACTTGGGACAGACGGTGAGCAAACGTCCTAGGAGGGAAAACATAGGGCCTCTGCTAAAGACTTAATCTTGAGTATAAAATGAGCAGCCCATCCCGTATGCATGAATCTGTGGCAGTGTGTGAGTCAACAAGCCGTCTTATTGACTGACTATTCAAAGTCTTTGCTAGCCAGAAGAAATAAATTGCATTTTAGTGAAAACAAACTGAAAAAAAATGTATAAAATCTAGATCTTTTCTACAAACATTTTTTTTTTTAATTTTGTATTCTACAAGTTCCTTAGATTAGGATCCAGGGAAGATGAACGTCAACTGTAGGTCACGTCAGTTTTGGTAATGCAAGTATTTCTCATCAAGTCAAGTGAAAGACAAATTATTTTGCATCTTTTTTAAGTAAAGCAGGTTCCTCCATTTTGTTGTGGCTTTTTGACTGGATGTGAATGCACGAGAAAAAAAGGGTTGTAACATTGGCTTGCTTTTACATCACTGTCTAACAAAATAAAATGCCTAACAAGAAGAAAGTGAAGAAAGATACCGGCCCAAAAAAAAAAGATGTTTGTTATTAGATTTTAAGCTGCATTGTTTGACTTTTGGGCTGCTAAAAAACAAAGGTGAGCGCTGCGAGAAGGCAGCCACTCTGCTATCAAGGTATTTTTGTCAACTCCCAGTGGTTTAAGCTTGGCCTAGAAATGGCTGGAAAATATTGTTGGAGCATTAGTGTTTACAGAGAGCACAAGCTCATTGTTAGGACACGGAGGCTGTTTCAGACGGCAGTTTGGCCCCATTTTACTCCAAGATATTTTGGCGCTTGTCTCCCTGTGAATGACCTGAAAAACAGTAACCTAGTTTTTAATGTCCCATTACAACAATTCTGGAAAAACAAGCCCAAGAATAATTGTTTAATAGCTGTCATCACATATAAAAGAATAACCGTTTAAGTCTGCACATCTGTTTTTTGTATATTGTAAAATAATACTGATACATTTTCTTTGTATACACATCTGTGAATTTTATAACAGAGTAATATAACAAATATGGCACTAGTAAGAGTTTTTACACTGTAGATAACTACTCAATATTTAAAAAAAATCCCTATAAACCAGAAAGATTCTTAAAACAAGGAAAATATGTAATATAACATGTTACAAATTTCTTATTATGAGTTTTCTGCGACATTTTTGAAAATAGTTGACCAACAATTATGGAGAGAAAACAGACTCACTCTGATTTGTGCGTGCGTGATTCTTGATTTGTGCATAACTTTGGATTTGTGTGCGGGTAATTCTTGATTTTTAACTCATATAATACATTTTGTGCAAAAGTAAAAAAAAAAATACAAAATTAAAAAAAATACAAAATACAATTTACACATGCAAAAATTAAAATTACAACAGCTTGAAACTAATTACACACAAAAATCTTTTAAAAAATACGAACGAATGACCTTTTATGCACACACATCAGTTACACATTAATCTATCCTGAGACTCTTTTCACGTCTCTCAAATTCGTCCACCAGTGATGCGTTCAAGTCCTACCAGAATGCTCGTTCACCATAGTTTTCTTGTCAGCTGTTTTAAACTTCAATTGGGAATAATATCCGGAAAAAATTGACATTATTCCACTTTATTAAAAATATATTCCCGATAATTAATATAAAAAGTCGAAATTAGCATTTTTAAAACACTTATCCCTTTAAAAATAAGAATAAGAAATCAAGAATTACGCACGCACAAATCAGAGTGAGTCTATTTTCTCTCCATAACGATCTGCTAATTCCTTCATGCAATACAGTTATTGGATGATCAACATAAATGTCAAAACAAGGGAAACATTTATATGAGTGGTCAATACAAAAACGGTACATTCTGTGAGGCTTCATGTACTGGAAGTATCCTTAAATCAGCTGAGCTCCTAGAAAAAAAAGCATGAAGTACTCTAGATTCAATCAAAAGCCTTAACAATGTTGAGTCCCATGATCCCTTGCACCTGATCAAGGCATGAAGGTGCACACAAGTGCATTCATTATCTGCTTTGATTTCTAAGAAACAAAGTAAACATCCATCCACCTGGTGCAAGAAGGATGTCCTTATTCTCTGCAGACAGTTAAGGAATGTTCAAGTATATCAACACATTTTTTTAGGAGTATATATCACACTGGAGTGTAGGTCCTGGAAGCCAAAAAAAAGTATAATAAAGAAGGAAAAACATATAAAAGTTGCTCCACAATATGAATTGCACTTTTGGGAGACAAGTGCAAATCTTCTGAACAAATCAGTCATAAAAGGCATAATGCTGCTAAGACTCCGAACAACAAATTCATGTCCGCTGTTCCTTTGGATGCACGTCAAGTTCGATGCTCAATGGCTTTCCAAAAATCTGTTCATAATCGTGACGCTCCAAACACATGTGGAAGACGCTTCTCTGGGATCTCTGCTTCATCGCTACATGAAAGCATTGACTGTATATCTTATTTACAATGCACAGAAGACACGGGCAATGTTGAGAGATCAGAATTATTTACTTCTTAATTAAGTTCTCCAAAAGCGTCGGTGATCACATCTCTATATCTGGGTTCATAAAAAAAAAAAATGCAGTCTTTTTTTTTTCTACTGCAGAAAATGTGTCTGGATGACGGCTGCTTTCAGCGGTACTTCCGTTTGTCTGAAACCTTGTCTGACGAGTTGCTGTCCCACAAGGACAGAAAAAGGAAAGAAAAAGTTTTTTAAAAAATATAATAATGTGTCGATACAAAAAAGAAACATAAAATTCAGGAACACAATTAGATTTTTTGCAAATTTATATATATACACACAGTATATATATATATTTAATCACATATAAGTTGTCCCTGAGTACAAGTCCCATTCCTGGCCAAACTATGCAAAAATACATTAATTATATTCTGAAAAAATATGTGTAGGTTTGTGGTTTAACAGATTACCACTTTAACTTGTGTCATGACACTTTGGAACTTCTTATTTTAGATACAAGGATGTAACTGTGGAAGGTAAGTAAAGGAGCAAGAATAATACTTTATGAATAATTGATCATTCTTTCTCTTGTCAATATATATTTGCAATTTTACGATATTATCAGAAGTCATGCCCTACCGATTTCAGCCGAGTCACCTCATTAATACTACTTTCTTTTTCTAATCAAACAATCAATGTGAATGCCTATAAATTGGGTCGCATGAATTCCTCCTCACTTTTGGTGCTGCAGCAGAAATGTTAGCGTCTGCTGGCAAATCTTGTTCTTTTTGAAAGAACACGCTGGAAGGTGGTCCATAAAACAAAGGAGCCACATGGGAGGCATTTGCACATGGCGTACCTAGGTGCACCACATTCCCAAGTTGTTTGGTGCAATTATCAACAATGCCTTGCTGGTTTCAAAAGAAAATGAATTGTGTGGACATGCTGATTTAGACTGAGGAGCATCACAACATGGTCAAATTGCACACAAACCATCATTTGTCTTTTTTTCACTGATGCCGGACAATGCTGCAGCTACTATTACAGTTTGTAATTGTAACACCCTCATGGTTTCTAAGAATACGCTGTTATCATGCTGACGCACAGGTGACATGAAGCTAATTCTGCTTGGTAACAAGCTAGTTAGCTAAAATAAAAAGGCTGTAACTCCCCTATGTAATGTGCTTGTGACTACTGTGCTTATGTCACTACAGGAAAATTTATTAAAAAAAAATATTTTCTCAAGGATGCAAAGTATGGAAGTACTTTTTCTTCATGTTTTTATTTCAGCCTATAGGTGATTGAAAAGCTAAACTGAGGTTTTACCCTAAACTAAATCTTTATTAAATCCAAAACATGTTAATCTTTACCAACAAATAACACAATTAATACCAAAATGACATTTGAAGACCCACTTTTAACAAGTCCTCGTAGCATTGTTCTCTGGATGCAGAACATAAATATAATAAGAACATAAATATAATAATTTAAGCTTAAAACTGCATTTCTGAGTATTTATTTATTTAAAAAGTGGCATATCAAAAAATGCTGGTAACACATTATAATAACTACATACTGAACATGAGTATACACTTAATTAATCATTTATAAAGCCTCACTCCTGCTTTATTGAGCATTAGCAAATAGCCTTCATGTGTTGTTATTAACACTTCAGATAAGCAAGTAGCTTATATGTGCTGTTATCAACACTTTATTAATGGTAAAAAAATAATTACAATAATATGTTTATAAATGATTAATTAACTTTACTCATGCTTAACTAATGCTTCAGTGTGTTGTTATTACAAAGTGTTACCAAAATGCTGTTTTAAATATTGGCGAAATAGTTGTGCTCTGCTCCATTCTGATGCATCCTCTTTCAGACGAATAGATACATTTATTTTTTTTTCTCGTCTGAACTGCCATCTGGCTCTAAACTGTATATACAGCTGGATATCTCCAATATTGCTCTCCATTTTTGTTCCTCTGCTAACGAAGGGCTGTAAGCTAGTGGGAGAGAGTGTAAACAGGAATGATGGGATATCAGTGGAAGCTTACTTATCCAGTCTAGCCCACACCTCAGAGGCAAATTTCTGTTTTTTTTTAATTCTGTCTAAAAACGTCATTATCGTAATTAAAATGAATGATTGTACAACACATCAAATGAATGATTGGACTTTAAATACTGTCTTAACAAAAAAAAAAAAAAAAAAAACCTGCACTTACTTCAAAACGCCTAAATAGACTTGTTTCCATGGTAACTCATGGATAGCAGAAAGTAATGTAATTAGGAGGAAATAACGCTGCTGCAACAATATGAGACTGATGAGAAGTTGAGGCGCTCCTTTTCATATGAAAAGTGACAGAGACAGTATTTCTCTTTTTTTTTTTTTTTTTTTTATCTAACTTCCCTTTTAAGGACCAAAATGTGCAGCTGAAAGGACATTATCAGCAGATGCCCATTTTAATTCCTTTTGACCTTGATGGGTTTTGTGATAAGTCTGGCATGGCTGCATTCACCGGCTTAAGTTATTATTACAATAAAACTGCCACTTGTTCTTATTGGGTTTTACGTCTTTCTTTGTGGTAAATGGGTCAGACTTTGCTCTTAGTCTGACTTTAGAGGCTGCAGGTTGTTCAGTTGTGCACTTGATCACCCATGTATGTGGAGAGATTTCCTGACCTTTCCTCGTATTCTCCACAGTCGCCACTGGTGTAGCGTGAACTAACAATAATTCTTTAGCATGTCATGCTGTGAGAAGAATATTCCGGGCGTCTGACTGGATCTAAAATGATCCGCTCAATTATCGTGACATGTTTAAGACCAAATATAAACAGGCCACAAATATCAGAAAAGGTCACTCTGACAGTACAGTGAGCACACTGTTACTCAAATGGAAATTCAAAGAGACACTCAGGAAATCACTGGAAAGCGTGACCACTCATCAAACTCCGGTTTAGCATATCCTATGTTCTTCAAATGACACTCGGCATTTTAAAACTAATCAACTAATGCGGGGCAGTTGTTTTGAAGCAAGAAAAGAGTCTCATTTGAAAAATTCAAACGCTTGAGCTGGATGTTGTTGTTATGACTCCCGTTTGGTTAAATCTGTGGCAGAAGTGACCGGCTTCATTGATTTACCATCTTAGTTGTAACATTGACTTACCAAGCCACAAGAGGCTCTTTGAAAGGCTGCTGATCCCCAATATATATTTGTATCACATTTGTTTTAATTAAGTGTTCACACAGCATGGAAATTGGATACTTGACTAAATGACTAAAACCAATAGTAATGCGACTAATTGCGGTTATTGTTGCACCCATTGTGCCTACCGATCAATATTTAAAGTAGTGGGGTATTGAGTTCTGAAATGAAAAAGATGTGATCAAGTAGCAAGGTGAAATTCTGGCTCTGCAGTAATCTGGAGTACGCCTTTTAATCCAAATGTTCTTTTATGATAACATTTTTAAAAAGAAAACATTCGTGAAGAAAAAAAAAGATTTATCTTTGAACGAACCGAGAAAAAAAAAAGTTCTTTATCTATAAAAAAGCAGCGGTTTTAGATGTCTTGTGCTCCGACTAAAGCTTACAAGCAGCCCAAAGCAACGTTTTCAAACTACAAAACTAAATGAAATAAAACACTCAAAGGATTACAACAATTTAGAAAGCAGACCCCCTTCTCTTCCACTGTGCCTCTGCCATGCTGTGGCTATTTCTCTATGCCCAGCGTGAGCTCCACTTTGTGGCTTTTAATAACCTACCCCTTCAAGCTTCCACCCCCTGAGACACATTTTTCCCTACTTTATTTGTGCCGCTCTGTTTCTACCTACCAGCAGCTGCAACGAGGAGCAAGCGGCGAAGGCAGCAGCAGCAAATTTCTTCCAGTTGCTCAACACGCTAATACTCCCCTTTTCTTTGCAGCTCAAGCATTATATTGCAGTTTCATTGACTGGGAGGTGTTGTGTTGCAGTGGAATCAATAGCTAAGGGGATCCCAGCCCAACGATTAGCTTGTCAGTCAGGCCTCTGTGGTTGAAAGGAGGGGAGGCAGCGTAAATCCCAGAATACCAGGGGCCACCAGCATGGAAAAGCTGGAATGCTGGGAGCCGCTGATCGTGCTGCACCACCTGTTGTAAGAGGCAACATGTGCTGAGTGTATTAACCTTTCTGCTACTGTGGTTCACCCGCTTTCTGCTACCACCGGCCTCTCTCTGTCCACTGCATGTGCACTTTTACCGTGCCAGTAAAACGCGCTGCTCCCGTTTGGGTTCAGTGGAGATTCATTTGAGTTAAACCTGCTTTAAAAGAGAGAATCCCTTTTAAGTTCATTGTCTAACTGCAGGCAGTGCTTGTTGCGCGCATGGGTTCCCTTTTAAACTGAAGCATGCATGTGGGTTTCAATCGGTTGCCGCTAAGGCTATTGTTCAGTGGAGAGGTCAGGGGACTGGCTTCGAAGATTAGCATAGTGCATTTCAATGCAGGAGGGAAGAAATCTTGTGAGTTTAAAATTCGATGTGAGTTTATTGATTGCTTGCTACGACATAGTTAACTTTTTTAACCTGTTAAAATTTAAGACAAAACCACTAGATCATTTTTTTGCATTGTTCCTTTTTTCATAAGATAGTGAAAACAGCACATTTTAAAGAAGTCATACCATGATTTTATAAAGCCATTTAGAGTAAACTATATTTGTATATATGATCACATATTACCGTCAGAACACTAGATATAAAGTGTTGTTCATCTAAAATGAAGGTTGTTTTTGCTGATCACCACCAGCTCCATGGAGAAATTGGGCGTTGGTGTTAGACTCGGGGCGGTGCTGTCAGAGCAGACGCTTCCTGAAAGGGGCTGTCCTTAATCTGTGACATCAGCAAGTGAGAACCCGCCCGTTTTTGTGGGTATGGGAGGGGCTGCTCCAGGTTTTTAGAGGATTAATCAGAAATGCGTGAACGGAACAAAATATCGCTTTATGAGTTGATTTTTCATGGTATGGCCCCTTTAAAGACCCACTGCAATCACATTTTAAACTCTTTTTAAAAGCATTCCTACTAGTTTTTTTGTTGTGATTTAAAACTGTTGAAGAAAAAAACAGTTGTTTTCTTGGACATTATTTATGCAGAGTAAAAGTAGTTTATTAAAAATTTGCCTCTGCACTTTTGGCATAGAGCAGGGGTCTGCAACCTTTACCACTAAAAGAGCCATTTGGTCCAATTTCTTACAGATCAAATTCAAGTGAGAGTCAGTAAGTCCCGCGTTATTGTTTAGAAAAATACACAAAATTTATGTTTTTGTGATCATTAAAAATCCTTTAAAAATGTAAATTTTAAATATTACAATATTCAATGTTAAATATATTTTTCTATGACCGTTTTTATTTATTCTACTTTTGACAGCAGCACACACGTTCCTTTCAAAATAAAACACACCAATTAAGATCCTGCTGCTGCAGTAGAGTAATTTCAAAATAAAATCCAAGACAGTCGAACATGATGATTTTTAACATTAGGATTTTGGTGTATCACCAATATTTTACTCCTTTTACTTACAAATATACAACCAACACTGAAGTTCAATCCAATTATTTGACCAAAAAGAAAAAAAAATGGACCCTCAAAACTTGAACAATAAATTGAGCTTCTCATTCTCGTTTTTTAAGATGTTGGGCACAAAACACATAATTTTAAATCATTTTTAAATATTTTAAACTACATTTGGTTAAGACTTTAACCACTTTTGAGTAATTTTCTAAAAATTAAGAATTGTGGAGACTTTTATTTGACTAACGTCACAATAAAAACACAAATTTAAAAACTATTTCTAGAGAATTTCGATGACATCATTTTGCTTTTAAATATTAAAAATCTTAACAGAAAAGGCAAAACTGAAATAACTAATTCATTATTTATTTGAATCGTTAGCATTTTTCTTTATAACTAAAGAGCCACGATAAAGGGATAAAATAAGAGGCTCCGGAGCCACAGGTTGCAGACCCCAGGCATAGAGCAACCCCAGCCCCCTCCCCCATTCCCTCCAAGTTGCTGAGACTTCTCTGTTTACTCGTCTCCAGAAAGTTATAGCTTCTCATATTACAATCTAACATCAGTGGTACAATAAAATGGTGAGCAATAGGAGATATCCAGCCGTACAGTTTTGAGCCAGATGCCAATTTGGACAAAGAAAACAAAGAAGTTCATAAATCTGCAAATTAAAAAGGAGCAGCACAGAGAGCTTTTGGTCCACTAGTGTATTTTCTATATAACAAATATGCTAATTTTCAAATGACATTTTTTTCATCTGCTCCATATTCATGATAATTTGAAAAAATAAATACTTAAAAATGCTTTTTTAATTTTCATTTTCAACCTTTGTTCTGAATCCTCCGAAAAATTCCACAAGAACATGTAAAAACACACAAAAAAAACACATTTTACATCGGAATGTGTTTATTCAAATTAATATTTAAAACACATTAAACTTACAATTTGCTGCAATAAACTATATTTCTCCACTTATTCTTCTCTGTGACCATTTCCAGCACCTCAGTCAGAGGTTGGGTATTGTCATTTCCTCTTTGCAAATGTATCGGAAACGTGGCTACGATGAGCTCAAACCTGTTTCAGTTGAGTTAGCAAAAATGTGAAACAATAAGGTCAAAAAGAGGTTAAGCTAATCGCTATCCTTTTCAGAAAGAAATACAGACAAAGGGGTTTTTTTAGACTATCATTTTTCCAGCAACATTAAATTTTTTCTTACCAAACATAATTTTATGTTTATGTCTCTGTGTTTCTGCATCAGGGGTAAAATTATAGAGCAGTCTGGGTAACAAGCAATGTCAGAACATTCACATGTTAAAAACACTTTATAAAAAAATGCTTTGTTCATAATACAGTGGGTATGGAAATTTATAACAATGTATGTAATCTGCGTATGGAAGTGTGAGGTTTGCAGCAATGTTAAGAATGTTGGTGATACCAAAAATGTTGCTTTATTCAACATTATTTTCTTTGATAACATGCTGATATATGTAAATGTGTTGTTAAACCAGCTGGGAAAGTAAGAAAGCTTTAATAAGCTCAGCTTCTGACCAACATGCCCAAATTTTGATGGAAATGTTCTCATTCTTTTGTTAATGTTATGTTGTCAAGATGTTTTTTTTTTCTTTATTTTTCAATTGTGTTTCAATTGGCATGTTGGAAACATAAAAGCACAAAATAAAAAAAAATTACAAAAAATGTATTATTTCATTGAAATTGTCTTAAGATAAGATAAAGATAAGTTACATACATGAATGTGTGCTTTGCTGATATTTATCAACTAAGCTATTTAGTGTTTTTGATAACCTTACAGCTGCTTGATGCTCATATGTTTGCAGGGATGACATTAAATTAAATACAAATGTATATTTATGTGTCAGATATACATTGGGGATGTTCAATAAAGCAAGTTTTAAAAATATTGTTGAAACTAACCTGTACTCAAGGTGTTTTAAATCCACTGCACTGTGGAGTTTGCTAGAGCCCAACAACTTTTGAGTAAATGGTCAAAATGTGGGTGTATAATTAACAAGCCTCCCGCTGGAGGGCGTGCACTGGCGAGGGGAGGATAGGTTGCTCCCTGATCCTTCAGAGTAGGTGTGGGGAAGAAAAAAAAAAAGCAGATTAGGTTTGTGGAGAGGAGAGAAACTGTCATCCTGAGGTCACGTAAAGAGAAAGCTGGGGCATCAGACCACAGGACCAGAAGAGGAGTCAAGGACAGTTGTTTGTTTTCGAAAGAAGATAGGAAAGGGGTTGAGGGTCAGACCAGAGGGACTGAGACCCCATTAGAAGTGTTATACTTACTTCCACTAGCTTAGCTTTTGGCTTAAAGAGCAATTTTCTGGTTGGGCATCGTAGACTTAATAATGAATTAAAACAACTGCCGTCTGATTTCAAACACATGTTTGACATCAGAGTTTTTGTTGTTATGTGAAAAGATGAAGCAGGAGTTTGGAGATTCTTGTCCAAAAATTAAAAAAAAAAGTTTTATGTTGTTTTGATACAATATATATATAAAAAAATAATAATAATTTGTGCCTCACCGATTAACCCTGTAACACTTGTCAAGGCCTGGGGGCCGGATCTGGCCCCCTAAGCAATTTTATCCGGCCCTCCAGATCATTTTATTTTACTTTTATTAATGGCCTGATGTTATCTTCTCCTCATTTCTAACTTGTACAATTTTGACAAAATATATTTTTATGGAGAGTAAAATATTGAAAGTTATTTAAGGTTTAAGTTTTTTTATTCTGGAATAATGATCCTGCCTTTTTATTATTCATAATTATGTTAAAAAGTTACAGCTTCAAAATTTTAAAAATTTGCACTTTTCTAGCTTTTTGGACTATTTTGGCATTTACTACTAAGATTTGTTTGGCTATTTTGGAGTTTATCTATTATTTCATCTACATGCTAACTGTTTTAGTTAATTTAGGCTTTTTTCAGTTTTTTTGGCTGTTTTGTAGTTTAGCTAATATTTCAGCTATACATGCTAACTCTTTTGGCTTATTTTGGCTTTTCTTTTATGTTTTTTCAGGCTGTTTTGGAGTTAGACTAGTATTTACACGTTAGCTGTTTTGGCTAATTTAGGCTTTTTCAGTTTTTTTGGATATTTGAAGTTTAGCTATTTTTCAGCTACATTGTTTTGTTTTGCTTTTTAGGCTAATTCGGCATTTTGCTAATATTTTAGCTGACTATCAGCCTCAGCCTTTTCAGCTATTAACTTCAGTGTTTTTAGCTATCAATTTCAGCATCTTCAGGTATCAGCACTAGCATCTTCAGTGGCCAAACGCAGCTTACAGCATTCACACTAGCATTATTGCAGGTAATGCTACATATCTAGTTCATAATCATGTTAAAAAGTTATGTTTTTTAAGTTTAAAAATTTTGTTTTAGAGTGTTCAATAAATGTTTATCCTTTTAGGCCTAAAGTGTGTTTTAGATTTTGGCATGTTGCGTGATTAAGTTTGACACCCCTGCTTTAATGCCTGAAGTGTCACCGATGAGGCTTAAAGGGTAACCAAACCTTAAATCAACATTTTTTTTACTATTGACCTCTGCGAAAGGGATTTAAAAAGAGCTGTCTGTTAGTCCTTGCCAATTTTTTTCACAATTTAAAATGAACTTGTTGAATTCCGTAAATTGTCTTTAAAATCGTCTGTGTGCTTCCCTGGAGTACACCACTTTTCTCCTTCGGAATCTACTGGATCTATGTTGATCATTTTAAAAGTGGAGCTCCGGTGTTAAAGGGTTAACTTCCAGACGTTTGGTTTGTTATGCCTGTCAAGAACATTTATAATCCCATCAAAACCTCATTTGGTGTTCTTTCTTTCTGCTACGACATATTAGCTAGGCTAGCTTAAAAAAATATATATATATTGTCAAATTATTTCTAATTTATTGACTTAATTTCAATGGCTTTGCCCTGATCTGAGACTGTCAGGCAAGTTTTGTTTCCTCAACTTAACTAGACAGCCTCATTTCTTCAAAATCCTTCTTTATGATGTAACTGTTTTAGCTTAATAATGACCAAACATAAAGTTACAATAGGTTGGAAAAAAAAGAAATTGTTTTATGGATTTTCCCAGGAGTTGGTTTGGGGTTTTTTTGGTAATCAATCTTCCTTTTGTGTCATTCCACCACCAACCCATCAAACTCTAAAGAGAGGACTTTTAAAGGACTGCTTTTTGCCTCGACATGTTTGCAACCATTCACACCCAGCTGTTGTTTTCTTGTCGTCAAAAATATTATTTTTTTTTCTTTTTTGTGCATTTATGGCAAAAAATAATAATAATAGCAATAATTCAGTTTAAAAGCTTACATCCTGAGTATTAACGGATTTTTCCAAACATGGAAAGTGTTGATGTGTTTATGAGAGAGCAAGAGGCAGATAAAGAAAGGGAGAGTCTTTGTAAAGAATTTGGCAAGCTCAACAAAGTCCCTCAAGAGTCCTTACTAAAGGATTTGGGAGAATGTTCTAGGTTCCAAGGAGAAAACCCTCTCAAGAATGAAAACACACTAGCGTTAAGTTATTAGCTCCTCTTTGAGCAGTCTATGTGAAACACACTCTCACAAGAGCTGGTGAGAATCCCTTAACTCACATTACTCCACCCCCTGGCTTTGTCTCTTTTCTAGAATCAAACTAGCCGGGTTATTCTCTCCATGTGGATAGGTCCTCGGACCCAATTATATGGCAACAATGCTCAATTAGCCGTAATCCCTCTTTTGAGGTGATAATTGAGGGGTTTAAGTTTTTACTTACAGAAAAAAGAAGTGCGTTCGATGAGACGAAATGCAAAATCAGTTCTTCTTCTCCAGATATGTGTGTCTTGCACCAAAGAAGTCTCCTACGGTGCTCAAGTCGTTGAACTCGAGGGCACTCGAGGTGAGAACAAGAAATTTTATTTAAGCTAGGCGTTTTTTAGCCTCCTCCATTCTCACTTTTTTATATCTAATTTGTGAGTGAAAAGAATTTTTTATTAAGTGTACGTTCATATTCTGTCTGCTCTGGCGACACACAAGTGCTGTGAGAGTGGGGCAGTAAGTGTATTGTCGTTAAACACGAGCGGGCCGCTTTTCTTTTGGCTGTTTGCCTATTAGCTACAAGAGCTGGGCTAGTTAGCATACACATGCTGACATAAACACAGGCGCTCCTCTGCAGCCAACTAATGACAAACGCTTTTACTGCGGCTTGTATCATAGCACAAGCATTTATGAAAAGTAGATTAGCCCAAAATAAGTGCCAGAGGCGGAGGGAAAAAGGTCTGCCTCGGCTTTATGATGTGGTAGCTAAAGGCAGTGAATAAGGTGACTCCAAATATAACCTTGCACGTAAAAAGTGTTTAACTCTGGAGCCTTGAAGTGCCATTGTGCCAATCTTTGTAGAGCAGTACGGCAAAGCCGCTCTGTTTACTGGAGTGCCAGAAAGTACACATGATAAAACTTTCTCGCAGACTTCAGTTTTACTAGTTGATGATATCTGGCTGCTCACAACACCAGGTTTTCATAAAGTGGATTTGGAAAAAAAGATGACTAAAGCTTCCTTACTTAAAATAATAAGAGTTCTTTTTGTCAAATCCTTCTCCTAAATCCAGGGGAATACAGTCTGATGATTCTCGTCCTTTTTTCTATTCCTCTTTTTCTTTTTTTTTTTGTCACAACAGCGTCTCATTCTTTGCTAAATTTGATACCGAGTGTTAACCCCTAAGCTCTGTCACAAGTTTCTGCCAATCTAGGTATTACAACTGTCTCTGTTATTGTTGGAGGAGTGGCTCTCAGTTAACCTCAAATCAAGGGCTGTAATTTGTGGTTGATGGCGCACTTTGAGATCTGTCTGATCTTTGCGCCTCAGGCTCCGAAACACAGGACTTGATTAGAGACGGTTACATGTGGGAACTAAAGTGCTAACCGCAATTCTGAGCAAATGTCAGCCACATGCATGTCAAGAGTCTTCCGCAGATATACTGAAGCTGCAGTGGAAAACCGGGATGTCTTTACAGCTAACATTTAAACCCCTTTTTTGTATTTTTAAAATTGTAGAAATGTTGAATAATTATTTGTCTTTAATTAGGTTTTTACGTACAAAGTGAAAAATGTCATTTTTAACATATTTTCACCAAAAAATGTTTTAAATTTGTCTTTTTTTGTTAAAAGTAGTAAATTGAACTTCTTTCCTGAACTTTACTTTTTTAAGACCCGTACAGAAAAGCTTAATTAATAACACAAAATTGCTTTCCTAATTATCTAAATTGTACAAATCAGCATTTCTTGAAGACTTCTATCATTAACTTTCACTCATTTGTCTTTTTTTCCTTCTTCCTCCACACCACTCCTTCTCTCTTTCCGACACACACACATTTATACAAACACATATTAAAGCAACTTTATTTTGGGGTCATGGCCGTTGCTTCTCCCCCACATCGAACCCCAATCCACACTTCACACTACACAAGAGTAGATGCTGAAAGGCTGAAAAGAAAGAGCGGCACAATGGGAATAAAACACAGCCACACCTTTCAGCGCCTGTGCTCTTGAGGAATTTGATGAGCGACATTAGCAATGAACAACTATTTACGCTATTGCAGAGCCATGGCGTTGCCCATGGATTCATTAGCCTCTTTGCCCCCCTTCTCCCTCCATGTCTTCCATTCTTTCTGTCCCTCTAATGCCCTCAAACGCCTCACTCTTTGCCTTTCTCTCTTTCTTTGCTGTCTATAAGAGGTTTTTAAGCCTAGCCAGTGTTTGTAATTAGCTCCCAATGCAGGAATGGAACATGTTGAGGTGGGTGTTAATGGGCTGGCCAGGCCCTTAGTTGCACAGCAGGCTGAGAGCAGAAACAGAAACCAGTCTTTGTTCCTTGGATAGGGGGAAGACAAAACGTGGGCATTAAAAATGTGTAGAAGGACCTCTGGAAAATATTAACTGGCTTTCATATTTTAAAAGAACACTTGGACTTTTAAAGCGCAGGGGCCTTATAACGACTGTCACCTTTCTCTGTGGTGTGTATATATATATATATATATATATTTATATATGGGAAGAAATGTTTTCTACCATGGAAAGGACAAAAACCTCATAGTGTTGTACAGTCTTTTTCAAAGGAGAGGAGGCAAAAAATTGTTGCTTTGTATTTTCAGTCTCTCAGGTCAAGGTTCAAACGCACTGGGAAAGTAGTGGGCGTTATTCTGAAACCTTTCAAGATCTTCTCTCCTCCCTTTTTCTGGCAATTTTGCATTAAGCTGTGCGGCTGCTGAAGCAATCCATTACTGTGTCAAAGTTCTTGTTCTACTTTTGGCCTGGCTGCAGAGTGAAACAGCTTGTTTTCATTGCAGTAGGGGAAAGGCAGAACCATGTTTCAAGTCCCTCGCCCCCTCCACATGTGCCTCGATCAAGGGAAGTTGACTATGAGCTTTGTGTTCCTTTGGACACTAATGTGATTATGTCACATATTTTCAGCTGAGACCCATTGCTATTAGTCTTGGTGTGGGGTCCAGATTTCAATGGCCTCTATCAGGATGGGAGTCACAGGGATTCTTCTTCCAGCTTTATCTGATTCCTAGCCAACCAGAGACCCAAAAATCCTGTTTGTTCAGTAACTTTAAACATTTCAGTTTCTGATTCACTGCTAAAGTGATCATTTTGTAAAAGAAAAGCTAGCTTTACATCTTAAAACTTAGATCAGTTTAAAACACTTTAATGAATAGCTCCATTTATTTACATTTAGCTTATTTAAATTGGAATAACTTTAATTCAGTTTAGATCAGATTAGTTCAACTCATTTTTATTTCAGTTCAAAAAGTAGAAATTCAGAGTAGAAACTGATAAACAATGCAGCAAAATCCTCAACACTTTTACTCCATCCATCCATCCATCCATCCATCCATCCATCCATCCATCCATCCATCCATCCATCCATCCATCTTCTTCTTCTTCTCATAATAATAATAGATATCCTTTTAAAAATATTTCTTAAATGTGTTTGATAAAATATAATGTTTGTGGAAATAAATAACAATTATAGTGAATGTTTAGCATCACAGATGAGTAGAAGAAGAAGTCCCTTTAACAGAAAGAAGTCCTCACTGGCTGTAAGTAAACCTCTCAACATTTTATGAGCAGTCTTTTTGCTGACTGGGGTTCTGTTTCATAACAAAATCATCTCACTTTGAGCCAGATTGGCATTTTGACACCTTGCACAGATTTCATCAGGGTGTGCGAACATCACTTCTCTTCACACTCCGGCTCACGAGTCCACATCAGTCCTCTGCACTCCATCCAACCATTGTATAGCCTTGAAAAGACAGTTGCTTGTACCCCTTCAAACTGTCAGTTAACCTCTCTCAAAGCACTACTCCAGATCAGGACACATTTATGCTAGTTTTGCATGAGCCAGTTTGTTCAAATGTCAGTATGACTGCATTTTATTGAGAGCTGCTGCATAGCTACACTGTGTATTCACACCCACTGCTAGATTAGTGACCAGCTGGATAGACAGCTCCATCATCTGTGAATCCAAATGGTGTACCCCACTTTTCTTTAAGCTGCCAGCCTGGGTGAAAACAGGATTAGGTCTCCAGCAAACTTGTTGATTTTTTTCTTTTTTTTTTTTTTTTTTTTGCTGGTATGAAAATGTTAAACCTCATGCTGACTTGAGAACCGACATTTTGCTAAATGTCAGCAGATGTGTTACAGATAAAATCCGTCTCTGCTGTACAAGTTGTTACATTAGGAAAACGTGACTTTTTTTGTGCATTTAATGTTACATCTGTTGGTATATAGTGAACCTAAACCACTAACAACAAAGGATATAAGAGAATAAATAACAACATATGGTTTCTTGTTTTGCTGTATGAGCAAAAATAGAACAAATTGCTGCTTTTTTTTAAATTTTGCTTATTTAATAAAGAAATAAATTAATTCCATAAGCCACATACTAGAGCCTCCTTTAGACTCAAATGAAACCTCGGGATGTGAGCTCAATAAATAGACGTTTAGACATATTTATCTATGAATTGCAAAAAGGTTTTTTTTTAATAAATGGTCTATTTTCAAAATTATGTCATATATGAGACGCATTGGATTATAAAGCATCAAACGAATCAAATATAAGTCTGTCACTCAAACTTTATTTACGGCGTTCACAGTAATTCTAGAATAGGGGAGGGCAAACATTTTGACTTAAATTTGACCGAACAGCCAGACCTGGAGCAGATGCTTGGAGTGTTTTGGTGACCCGCCTCATATGAGAAAGAAACAACATGGAATCTGGGCGAAAACATGCTTTCAGTTTGACTGAAAATCATTGTAAATATATTAAAAGATTGAACATTTGAGAACTTTTTTGTTTTTTAAATTGTGGCTTTTGTTCTCATTTTAGTACCGATTCCACCAATGGATTGATGTCCATATAGGAACAACCACAAACTTAGAGAAATGCTGCGTTCATGTGGTGTATACAATAACTGTAACTCCCAACCTTGTTAGTAACACGAAAAAAACTAGCATAGTTCAACACAGCTACATGTTAGCCACGTTAGCATATTCACAATAACTATCACTCCCAACCTTGTTAGTAATACGGGAAAAAAAACAGATTAATACAGCTAAAACAAAAGTTTCTGTGTCTGTGCTAGCTCCAAACCTTGTGTGTATCACCCAAAAAAAAGAAGCACAGTTCACCGCTACATGTTAGCCATGTTAGCATGATAGTACCCAACCAAGCATTTTGACGTAACACCTGGTACCTCTCAAATTGCTTCAGCATTAGTAAGCACAATCGGAACTAAAGCGTGTAAAAGGCGGGATGTCGTTTTTGGAAAAAAAAAAAAAAAACAACAAGGTTTTGAAGTGCGACTAGCGCGGGAAATACGGTACTAGGCTAGCAAAGAAAAAACACACAGCTACAGCTACAGCTACAGCGTGATAACAGTGTTGCGTGGAGTTGGAAGGCCAACGCCTTCAGAGCTTAATGAACCTGCTCTGATGGTTTCAGAAGATCATTACAGCCCGGAGAAAAGTTTGCATGACGTAAAAGGTTGTTCCTGGCAAGAAGGCAAACTGTCTTTTTCTCTGTGTTTTTAGATGATCTTTTGATTAATCTATGATCAAATCTGAATGGAATCCTCTGGATGGTAAAACAGATGAAGGTCAGTCAGCATTTTCTGGATTGGTTTTTCTTGCACTGATAGAGTCAAAGAATGGTCTGTCTAGCTGACAAAAGTGCCCATGAGAACCATGGAAATCAGGATATGTGGTAGACTCAGTCAAAGGGAGATGAAAGGTCCAGAGGAACCAGAGCCTTCTCTAAAGGCCTCTTTCATGGTGAGAGACTGTTTTAGAAGTCAGACTGACAAGTTTAATTGAGGATTTTTGTTCTTTAAAAATTCATATTTTTAACTCTTGTTAAATATGATTTTTTTTTTTAAATTCTTTAAGTTTTAGATTTTTTTTCCCCTTTTTTTTTTTTATTTAGCCAAGTTTGTTCAACTACTACCACATATTTGCACATAGACAGTACAGTAAAGTTAACGCAATATTGAACATTTTAAAATTCTGTTAGAATACCAATATAACCTATATAAATAGAGTTTACAAGAGGGGTTTATACAAGTATACACCTTTTGTGTCAGAGGATCCAGTAACAGTAAAACATGTGAAAACACATGAGGCCTTCAGCTCTTATCTGTTTGCTGAGCTGTTGAACAGGACAAGTTTGTCAATAAATAAATAAAAATCGTGATGCGGAGAACTTTTGATTTCAAATAAAAAAGTTCCTAATTGGTACAGATCATTAACAATAGAAAGCCACTTCTCAATTTTCGAGACTTCCATAAATGCTGTAAAAAAGTGACATAAAAACTCCATGATGAAAATGGAAATTTTAAAACTGTTTTCTTGTACAAAAATATGTTCTCATTGTTTTTTTATGTTTGCTATTTTGATTGCCCAAAACCTAATAATCCTGCTGTCAACAGTTTGTTAAATACACGAGCCACTTCTGGCTTCATCACTGTTTGGAGCAGATTAGAGGAGGTTAGTGGATCTCATAGGACCCAGTCAGAGGCCATCAATGAAGAGCTTAAAGGATTAATGTTTTCCTTGCACTCTCAGTCTCTCTTAAATATTCAGCCAAACTTTTTTTTGTAAGAACTCTGTTTACACAAACATGTGTTATCTCCGCAGTTCAACAATAGACATGTATTTGCTTAACTCCGTACAAGCGCATATTTCATACTTCCGCCAGACGGTTTACTTAAGGATTTCCCCGACTCCTGCTGAGCACGTAGCACTCCGCAGCGTTACAACATACTGTGTAGCAGCAAAGTGTAAACCCATCTTTTGCAACTGAGTCATGATGTAGTAGTGTCCATGGGGTTGAAGAGAAGGGGTCAAAGGCTAAATCCCTGCTTAAAGACAGTGTAGTGAGCCGTTTCTATCATCAGACAGGCCATTTCAGTATGTGTTGGATAAGATGTAATTTCCCATCTGCTTTATGGCTATTTCTGATCCCCAGACTCTTGTCAGCAAACTCCTCAGGACAGATATCATCAGTAATATAAGAAGGACTCCAGCAATACTTAGGGCCCTGAAAGACCCATCACATCCCTCAGTCGCGCGGATGGCTTAAGGGGTTTTGAGAGCGTAGGTCACAAGTAAACGTTTCACAAACACTATCAAATAGCTCAGATTTAAGTGGCTTAGGACAGCTTCTTCAGAGAATGTTGTTGTGTGGGTGTGGGTGTGTGCTGAGGTGTGTGCACGTGTGTGGCTGGCTGGTGACTGCATGCGGTGCTTTGAATCAAACTTTTGATTGCATGAAACTAAATTCTATAAGTGGTTATACTTTTTACACAGACATTGCTAACATAAAAAGTTAGTTCTGCTAAAGGCTTTAAGATCCACTTCAATTAAAATATTGTTTGGGGGTTTTAAAATGTAATTGGTGCATGTTTCTCATTTATAGAGAAAATTAATCTTAACCTTAAGTATTTCTTTATGGTGAGTCAGGTGCAGACAAAAAAAAAAGCCTGTAGCTATGACTGCATCCATAGGCTCCCTGATCTGCTCCATTCTGATCCACTTGCAGATGACTAGATCCATTAACGTCTTTATTTTTCCTTGTCTGAGCTGACATTGATAGTTCCGATATTGCTCACCATTTTTGTTGTTAGGTTGAGGGTGTGAGAGAGAGACTGTAAGCTAGCAGGAGAGTGTGTAAACAGATGGATGATGGGAAATGTGGGAAGGCTTATTCTACTCTATCAGCCCTGCCCACAACTCAGAGGGGAAATTTAATGAACAACTGCCACTTTTCAAAATTTTTTATTATGTACTACTATTATTTTGACTAAAAAAACAGCATAATCGTAATGAATGAAAAGACCACTGGGAACGCCTTTACAATAGATTAAAAGAGGATCAGAGTGGAACTATAAACCTTAAAAACTTTTATAATCTGAAAAAAAAAGATTAGTACCACCTATAATAAGCTGTATATGTATTTATTGGATGTATGGCTATAAATTTGTACTCATAAGCATTTAGAGAGTTACCATAAATTATTTTTTTCTGGCATTTATAATCCCAATCTTATTGCAAAATATGTTATTTTATATAAACATTTTGAGCTTTATTGTTGTGTTTAAATTAGATGGTAAATCTTTTATTTGGAATATGATCATATATATGGATATAGTTTACTCTGCAAAACTTAAGAAAATCAAGGTATGGCCCTTTTAAATCAAAATTAAAGTGCACTTTTCCATAACATCATCCAGGAATTTTTTTGTGAAATACCTTCTTCACATAGTTTAGCATTTGGGGTTAAACTTTAGACAGGATGGATTTTAACCCGAGCAGTTTTTATTACCTTAATCTTGGACGGGGAGCAAAGCCAAGCCAAACGTGCAGCTCGGTAATCATTCAAAACTCTGGTTTCCTCAGGATGCATGTTGCAATCCTACAGGTTCTGCTTAGACTCAAATGAAAGGAGTTAAAGCATTATGCTCACTTACACTCATCATTTGCATTCATTCGCTGCGTTTATGATGTTTTGAGTGTGCATCACTGTAAATGCCCATATGCTTAAATTAGTGTCGAAAACAAAAGAAAATCAAACCTAATTCAATTTGAATTCTTGATCTTCGCTTGCTAAACTGGGAATGCGAGCACAAGTTTTATGATAATCATCAAAACAATCTGGAAACATGGAGGTCTTCATAATGTATTTAATTATATCTGATAATTACTGTAACTAGGACTAAAACGGTGGAGCCGCTGACTCCCAGAAGTATAATAATTAAAAAAACATGGTTTAAACATCATTTTATTTCTCATCTTTTAAATGAGTTGTAACTAAGCATGACTTTTATGCAGCATGGTTGAGTTAAAGGTACATATTCCAACCAGTAAGTCAGTAAAACCTCCTCTGCTGACATGGCACATAGTGTAGGTAATCAGGTAATGGAGAGGCCGTAAGAAAGGAAAGACTTCTCGATCAAACGGTCAAAGGCAACAGCAGCAGTCATAAACGACAGCGAGCAAAACGCTCATTAGAGACCATTTTCAGGGGAAACCAGTTCATCGTTCAGCAATGCAATGCTGTAAAATAGAATTATTTTTCCCCTCATTATAGGTAAGCAGAATGTTGGCATGAGAAATGAGTTATGAACACACTCTTGAGAGGATTACAAAACAGCATGAGCGTCGGTCTTGCCAGGAGTGTTGTCGTTATAATGTGAAACACCAACTTGGCTCCACCGCATCCTCCAAACACATGTTAGCGTGGCACTAAGAGTTAAATTTGAGTTAAGATGATTGTCAGACAAGTTGATAGCATATGCTTAATTCCCATGTAATTTGGAAGCATATTCTGCAGGAACGAGGCAATTTCATTTCCTCCAGAATAGTTTTTTTTTTTTTTTTTTTGTTATTTTCAAATGCCTGAACTAACACTGACATTTAATTATACAACTTAATTAGCTGCTGTTGATTGTTTCACAGGCCAGTGTTTCACACAAATTACAAAGAACAAATAATATATTCTTTTTTTTTTTACTGGTGTCTGCTTGATAAGTTGAATTATTTCTCTTTGCTTTTTAGTCTTGGATTACCAGAAAGATGCAGCTTTTTCACAGAAACGCCAACCACCTCCCTCCAAAAATCCAGCTGTTTCCTTATGCTGCTTTGACTTCCACCCTCCCTCCTTCGCTCTTTCGCTGGAGTGCGTTCCCTGCACTCCGAGAAAACCGTTTGTGGGTGGAAGGCAGTTAAGACAATGGATTGTTTTCTTTGAGTCACTCAATGCACAGCACCCATATCCAGCTGTGTTCCCTCAGATGTGATACACTTCACTTGTTAAACACGGTCATTAGTTAGTCAACACTTCTCGGGCTGCCTGACAGGGAATTAGTGATGACAGTCTCTCCTTCATGCTCCCTCCTACACACCCAGAGCCTCCCACCATGAGTTTTCTCCGTTTGTGGCTCGCTCCGCTCATGGGAAAGTCCCAGCGCGGGTAAGGTTAGGACCAGGGTGAGTGATTATGTAAAAGTCGCCCTTTTTTTCTTTTTAGTGCTTCGGATTAAAACTATCTTCAAACTTAATAAAAGTTAATGTTTTACTATGTAGGTATAAATGAATGTGTGGAAAAAAAGTCAAATCTAAAGCATTTTCCTCCAACAAGCCCACTTTTGTCTGTGTTGCGAGAAGATGAAAGTCAGATGTGGAGTGCTGTGATCCCAGAAGGTGAGTGTCCTTCCTTGTGGCATTGAGGCAACCCAGGTCTCCATAGATCAAACACGGCCCACCTAAGGAAAGCCACGTGTGGATGACCCCCTCCACCCTTTTTGTTTTAGCGTTTGTAGCTGAGGAATCATCGAAATTACCTTCAATTTGCTCGGCTTGATAATTTCATTGAAAAACAAAGTCTGGTAAATGATGAAGCCCGCCAGAACATCTTGACACTTCGACTTTGTCCGAGGTCTCCAAACCTCCCCGAAAGTTGTGTAACTTGATAGGGGCTCACTGTAAAGCTGGGAGGAAGACAAAAATGTCTTCTCCTTCTCCCTCTCAACACAATACTTGTAGACACAATGTATACATTTTATTTAAAGTCACTGAAGCTCAGTACGCTGCAGTGTTTCTCCTTGGAGTTTCATTTCAGGAATGCAAATGCCTTGGGCCCAGACACTCTGTGATTTATCTCCTCATTTATCTTTCCACACATCTGCCTGTGCCCTTGTGTCTGCCTGTTGCTCATTCCTCCTCTCTTTCAGTCAGTGTCCCTCCCCTGGGACACAGGACTCCCCCACTTGCCCTGCTCTGCCCCTCGCACACATGCTTGCGTGCATACATATACACAAAGTACATGTGCATGCATACAGAAGATGACAGTGTTCAGCCGCGAAGCTGGGAACCGCCGTCACCTTGCTGCTGGCTTTGCTGGCGCTCGGTAATCCAGTTTGTTCACAGCGAAGCGGAGAAGTCTCCGCACTCGAAGCGTCAACAATCTGCACACTGACTCTATTGGACTGAGAACACTGCGGTGCTACATTACTGAGAGCAACAGAAAGTGACCTGATATCCACACTTGCTTTCTGTCAACAAAGATTACACTCAGACAAGCGCAGTGGGAGTCGTTGGCAGACTAACCTGCTGCTTTATGTCTCCTGCAGACAAATATAGTGCGTGTGCGATGGCTACAAGCTTTGTTTTTCTTGTCAGAAACAGGTATGAATTACAACAGGGCCTGTCACAACACCCCCTTCCGCCAACACCACCGCCCCAAAGTGAAGTTTTATATCTTCACAGCATCGTCACAAAGCAAACACAAGAAGTGCCATTGCACCATTCCTCGCCGTTCTCTCCGTCCCTTCTTCCGAAAGCGCCCAACCCCGCGCCATGATTTCCCATTTCCGTGTGCGGGTCTGTCTGAGGACCTGCAGAGAAACCACCGCCTGGTGTGAGGTCAGGTGTTATTTATCACAGCCGTCTGTGCAGGGAGTTGACATTCGCACAGGCGTTCTACTCCACCATTGTAATTGAGTCTCCTTGTCTTTTCGAGGACACCAACAGATATAACTATGTCAGGACACCTCAGCTATATATTACCCGTCTCACCGAGAAAGACAACCAGTGAGTTATCATTGCGGATCAGCTAAACAAAAGATGGACGCCACACTGGCTATACGGCCAACTGGAAAGGTGACAAACAATAAATAAATATCTGTCCGAACAAAACCTTAAAAATAAACTCGTATGATAGGGCTGACATTCATGGGGCAAAGGAGACATGCACATTTTTAGAGGTCATCAGGAAGTAAACACGTATTAATGGTTACCTGCTTGACAATCAGATAAACGGGTCACGGTAATCATTAAACCGAGGCTGGCCGGGTTGTAGGCCGTGTTTGCACAAAAGCAGCTCTGATGAAAGCAAGTTCAAATTGGTGCCAAAGCAGTGAATGTAATTGTTGGAGGACAGCAATCTTTGACCCGCAATGTGTGAATGCAGCAGGAAAAAAAAAAAAAATTCTGCAGCAGCACACAGATGCTTGATGGCAGCCACAGCACACCACTGAGACCTGGATTGTTGAAAACGATCCAGTTTGCTAGTGTAGATTTTGAATAGAAGGTTACTGCCTGAAATGAAGAGAAGAGGAGAAGCTAAAAAAAAAAAAAAAAAACATTCTACCCAACATGAGTTCACAAGGTCATTTCCAGCTCAGGGATTAAGTAAACTAAACAAACCTACACAAGTTGCAACTTATCAGACTGCTTGCATGCCAGGCTTTTTTTTTTTTTATCTCTCCCTCATGTTTGTGAGTGTGATAGAGGACTCACAGCAGTCAGTGGTGCCAAACATTCAGTTTCCTAAAAATTCATGGTCTTTTCTCAGTAAAGTAACTTTGCAAATGTGTACTTATTGTGTGAAATATAACAGCAAATTCTGTGTCGGTTTGGATCAGGACCTAGGAATTATTTTTGTTTCAAAGGTCATTCTGAGGTTTACCGGATTAAAGTCAAATCTGTACATTTTATTGTTAGTCACTACTAAGATAGCTGTTGATCAAAGGAAGATATACAGAAGGTCCTGCTGTTAAGTCAGAGTTTAAATTAAAAAAAAAAAAAAAAAAAAAACCTTATTGTTGGCCAACAGGCTCTGCCAGAGTCTAGTACATTGTGCTTAGCTGGCAGTCCTAGGTGAAGGCTGCAGCAGTCCAGTCACTCGCTGCTGGAACTGGGAACAAGAACAAATCACTTCAATGGTGCCATTGTGGCCTTAGCTTGTGCTGAAGGCTAAAATACCATTTGGATATGTGTGTGGGGAACATAGTGAGACACTTAATCAGAATGAAGTAGTTGTCAGTCAGATATTTCTATAATGTCGGTTTTAGAGCTGCACGATATTAGAAAAACGATGACGATAGGACATGCGATACATGACTATGCAGGAAAACAATTCTGTTACTGCATCAGTTTTACTTGAATAAATTCAACAGAAGTTAAATTATCCTTCAAACGGACCCACGTCTACATTAAAGGCGAGTATCTGACATAATAGAGTTCCATCTGATTGGTCAAAAATGAAAAAGGGCTCTATTTAATTTGTTAAATAAGTCAAGCTGCCATAAGATTTTTTTGCATGTGTAAAAATGTAGGATAACCATTTATTGATATTTAAGCCATCTTTTTGATACATGTATTTGGCTGATATTGTGATAATGATAAATTTGTGATGTATTGTATAGGGCTAATGTCAATGTAGTAATCAGTGGCTAAAGAAGCCTTTTATATATTTGTATTTTGTATATTTGTCACATTGGTGTGGGACCTTTGTTCACATTGGAATCAGTGTCAATCATTTTTAATAAGTTCAACAAGGTGGGTTTTATGACTTA
This sequence comes from Oryzias javanicus, assembly GCA_003999625.1. Lineage (NCBI taxonomy): Eukaryota > Metazoa > Chordata > Actinopteri > Beloniformes > Adrianichthyidae > Oryzias > Oryzias javanicus. The sequence continues at coordinate 18,722,583 of CM012442.1, forward strand.
ATGTCTTCATAACTTTAACATAAGATAAGGAGTCAATGATTGTTTGCAGATGATGTGATTCTGTTTATCTTATTGTTTTTTTTTTAATTTGTTTTCTTGTGTTTTTTTAGAAGACTCCTAATAAGGCATAATGGGGTTTAAAGTGTAAAGTTGATGAAATGAGAATCTCCACTGCTCTTTAAGCAATAATGGTTAGCTTGTGTAATAGGTAGAAATGTACTTCCTTAAGTGGGGTCATTTGCATACCTTAATATCTTTTGTGTTAAGGGTGTTAAACTCATCTACAGGCTTACTGCAAGATTGCAACTGCAACTTTTTTTTCTGTGTAGATAGTTAATGTCAATTTATAGCTTGGTCTTCTCGTAGCCTGTAGTTAAAAGAGTAAATTAACTCTTGGTCAACCGTAATTCCACAACTCCTACAATAACCATGCAGTCATTTTGACTGCTTGGACATTACTGGTATATACAGTTGTTTGGATTATATTTAAAATTTCTAAGTATATTTGGTGGAAAAAAACATCACGACACTAAAGCCTGGTTTCCACTGAAAGCTCCGGTACTTTGAGCGCTTCCATTGTAAACTAGACCCATTAAACAGAACCGTATCTCTTGGGGGTCTCCAGCGGTTGCAGGTCCATTGAATAGTGGAATGGAAAAGTAGGAACGGAGCCGCTGTGGCCGCCCGTTGAGTGGAAGAAAGTGATGACGACATTAGAAAGCACCGATATAGCGATCATTTACGCTAACGCTTCCAATGTTCGGGTTTATGCAATTTCATGTGGACTCTTTTAGTCACAAGTCTATATTGAAGATGCCCACAAACAACAGCAAGGCCTGGTTTGTGGTGGAACTGCAAGAGTTCCTTGTCATCCTTGGAGACGGTGTGATACGGGGTGAGCTAGGGGCACGCTAGCGGTCTGCACCACGCATGTGCCAAGATTACGAACCGCTCAGTGGAAATGAGACTTAACTGAGTGGAGAAGCTCACCAGAATGAATTGGACCATACCGTACCACTCCTTACCGTACTGTACTGTACCAGACGGGAAATGAGACTTAAACTATCTCTTTAGTTTTTCACTGTCATTAAAACATTTGAATCCAATTTTTATTTTTCCACAGAATATTCATCTTTGCAAGCCTTGTCTAATTCATGGCAACTTCCATTTTTTTTCTGTAATTTTTGTCTCTCTTGGGTTTAAAATGAAGCTTTAATTCAGTTTTAGCTTAAAAAAACAAAAAGACAATAGAGCTGGAAAATGTGTCAAATTGTGAAATTTGACACCTCCTGTAAAATTTGACTACTATGGTTATGGCTTTTGGGTTTTTAAATTTGAAATTACAAAACAATGTTAAAACAACATAATTAGGAAATGTAAGGATCCCTGTTGATATGCAAATTCTTTTTTTTTTTACTAAATTACGGCATTGAAACATTTGAATGCAGTCAAATTGACTCAGGTGTTAAAATGTTTACTTTGAAAGTTGTTACAAAAAAATATATCCCCATGGTTATCCACAAGTGGAAAGTACATTTATTTTAATGCATTTTTTTTTAAGATTTGCCATGAGTTCTTGGTATTCAAAACTTGATCTTGACTATTTAGAATAGATCCTTTTTAAATATCAACTACAGGCTTATTAAAGTATAACTTTAATGTCTCACATATAGCCTTGACTTACCTCAAGCTTTTTATTTTTATTTTTTTTTAGAAAACTCTAACCTAAGACACTTAATCTTAAACATAGGTGATCTCCCATTCATATGAACTGTGTGTAGTCCTTGTTCCAAAGCTTACATACTGTCTAAATCATTGGCCAAACCAAAAAAAAAAAAGAAAGATGAAATGAAGCTGCCAAGAATCCGCAGTAAATTACCCAAAGTGAAATAACACTTTAAACTAGTTTTATTTTAGAGAAAACTTCAGCCACAAAAGGGAAGAGAAGGAAAAAAAAAAGAGAGAGGAAAGGTCATCTGGTTCCCATTAGGAAGATAAAATGGTTCATTCTGAACATTTTACTGGCTGCTTTGTTACTGGGAGGCAACCATGCTGGACTCTCCATCATCATCCAGTTGACACAACATTAAAGGCTTCAAACAGCCGCTCGGGGTTCCTTAATCAAAAACTAATTGTAATAGATATTGAAGAGTGCTAACATCTGACCACTCAGCTGCTATCAGAGGTCCAAAGCTGGAGGAACTATTCCATACAACAAAAGGTGTGACGGCTGAAACGAGTGGAATGGAGCGGGGCAGCACAGATATCCTGGCACTGTAAAGTTCTGTTATTGAGAAACCAAAACACTATATCTGGTAAATTCCTGCGAGGGGATTGAGCAGTGAGATTTAGCTCAAACTCAGCCCAACAACGCTGTGGCACGCAGCCAGACTGAGATGCTATGAGGGACGCGTCCGACCTGATAACATTTGAGTTTTTTGTGACCTTGACTGTGTGTCTACAATGGCGTGTTTGTAGAGTGAACAGGCAACACAATTTCCAATGTAGCTAATTAATTAGCTTTAATTAAATTACTTATCATTAACTGTTTTAAGGACAAAAGCTCTCTCCCCTACATATTAACCTTTCAGACACACTCCCACTTAGCATATTAGACTACAGGTCCAAATTCATGAACAAGGTGAGTGGAGCTTCTCTTTTCGAGTGATACATGGAGTAATTCTCATCTTCTTGGATGACTAAGTGTGGAATTAAGGCTGCACATAGACTTGTCTTCTTCGCCGTGCCACTTCTTCTGACAGAGCTCATTCTTTTACCGTTAGTGAAGAAACTGTATGATAAACCTGTCCTCGAAAGAAGCTCCACAGACTCATGGAGGTCAGTACAGTAACAGTTGACAAGCTATTAAAAGGACAGCCTTTTTATAGGCATCTAATCTGCCATTTTAGTTTAGAAAGTGGTGATGATTCAGCTCAGTATCTGCGGGAATTGCTTTCACACTGGGTGATTTCACACTTAATGATTTACGTCCAGTGCCAGCAGCATTCATGGCCAAGTGGAGTTTGTTTCAGCGGAGGGGGAGAAAAAAAGTGAGGGGCTGGTTTAAATCGGTGCACACATGATGTTCAGAGGAAAAACTTCTGAGCGTGGACCTGGAATTGAGATGTGCGGAGATTTGCAGATCATATAAACAAAATGGTTCAAAAGAAAAAATACGATAACAGAACTAGGTGTTCAACAAAAAGAAAACTAGAGATTTGATTACCCATAATGCATAGTATATATGAAATAGAAAAATTGCATTACCTGCAACAATGCTAGAGTAAATCCTTTTTCTGAATGTGGTTGCTGAATATGCTGAAGCTCTTTGCTGATGATGGTGAAGACATTTACTGTGATTGCTGAAGAGATTTGCTGAAAATGCTAAATCTATGTGAATAATGCTAAAATTGATAAAAGACTTAAAGTTGCAGAAATTTCAGCAAGTGTAAAAGAATTTCTTGAATAATTGCAAAAAGTGCAAAAAACATTAAAAATGCATAAAAGAATGTACTTAGAATTAGCCCAAAACCTCAGCAGGTGCCCAATTGGCCAAAAGAGCTAGCACATTGCTAAAATACTAGCTTAACTTTTAACTCGCTTAAAAATTCTCAGTATTTGCCAAAATATTAATTCATTTATCGTCTTGGCCGCTTTGTCCCTTTCGGGGTCGCAGGGGGGGCCAAAGCCTAACCCGGCTAGTGATGGGCGAAGGCAGGATACACCCTGGACAGGTTGCCAGTGTATCGCAGGGCTAAATAGTCACAAAAAAAAAAAAAAAAGCTAGCACATTGCTAAAATACCAGCTTAGCTCCAAATTAGCTTAAAAATTCTCACTATTTGCCTAAATAGCCAAAAAAAAAAAAAAGCTAGCCCGTTACTAATACTAGCTTACCTCAGTATTAGCCTAAAAAAAAGCTAGAATGTTGCTAGCCTAACTCTATAGAATCCCAAAAAACCTCAGGCAAAATTAACCATAAATGTTAGCATGTTTGTAAAATATTAGCTAAACTCAAAATTAGCATTAAAAACCTCAGTAGCATTACTGTTATCAACATGCTTAACATTTTGGTACCAACTTGCATAATTGCAGAAAGTGCACAAATATTTGAAGAATAGCATAAAAAAAAAAAAATCACAAAATTTGCCTAAAATTTCAATAATTGCGTAAAAAAAAAGTAAATACATGAATGTCCTAAACTTGCTGAATTTTTTTTAATTGCATACATTTTCGACGGGGCTGAAAAATCTCAGAAATCGCGTAAAATCTTAAAAACTGTAAAAGTCAAAAATATAAAAAGGACAAGCAGGAATGTCCTTAACGAGCTGAATGTTTTGATACCAAGATTGCAGAAATTGCTTTAAGTGTGATTGAGTTTTTACAATTCAAAAAACGTAAAACAGAATAAATAAGGAATAATAATAATAAAGAGAAACAGGCTCACTATAGTGTGAATGCTTACAAAGCGTTCACACAAATATGTGAGCATAGCTGCAAACTGTGATGGGCTGAAGTTACTTCAAGCCCTAACTTGATTAAAAACAGACCCGGCTCTGGTGGAAACCACTGCACAGGATCAAGAAAACTTCTGAGAACTACTTTCACTGACAAAGAAAACAACATATTCTGACCTAGTTTTAATCTGCTTCATCAATGTGAGCAGTAGACTCAATAGATTTATTTGCACCAGAAGAAAAGCAAACGTGAGTAAGCATATATTCCTAAGAACACACACACCGTGGAGCCAAGTGTGTGTCCTTGAATGTTAATGTTTCCCTCCTTTTCATTTGATATTAGGAGGTATTTTCAAAGTCTATCTCGTGTGTCATCTAGGCTTTAGCACAGTCACTTTTCTTTGACTATAAATATATGCCTATGCACGGTAATTGTGTGGAAAATTCATGCGGCCTCCACATAGCATAACCACCCCTGCTGCACTCCCCTGTGGATAACAAATGGCTCTTTTCTCTGGGAATTGAGGCTAAACGATGGTTTCACTTAGAGAGCAAAGTGACTGTCCATCTTCATAACAGTGCTCTCCATCAAAGAGCAATGAATCCCATCCTTTTCCACCGGCTCTGATTAAACACAGGCAATGGATATCCCCCCTTTATGAAGGCCCGCGAAGCTTGCCCTCTCCTCAGCCTTGCACCTGCAACTATCAGCTTCTAGCCCTCCTTTAATAAAAACAAAAGAAGCCACACACACACACATCTGCTGGTGGGGTGCAGTGCGCTGCTACAGCATGCCTGTTCAGCCAAGTCTGTTTGAATGTGACACACCTTCACTTGATTCAAATTACCTCAGGCATTTCTTATTGGTGGGGTCACATGGAAAGCCCGCAAGTCACAAAGTTCACTGGTCGAGGGTTCTTACTCTCTCGGCTCTACTTTGAACTGTTTTTTTCCTCATAATCTTAGTGCAATATTGCTACTGTGCTCCCTCTCTAAATCCCTACTCAATTCGTGATTTGCTTCTCCAAAAGGCTAAAATGTGTTTTTAACGTAACATCTCAATTTTCTCAAGAAAAAAAAGAATAAATATTGATTTTCACTTTAAAGAAAACATTAAAGTCAGAAGATCTGACTTTCAAAACGTCCTTCTGTTTGTGGTTTCAACACAAAATGTTGCTTGCTTAGATAAAAGACCCCCAAAGTCTTTTCCCGACGAGGTGGAGGCAAAGAGTTCAAAGCAAGTGATCTACAGAGAACAAAGTGCTTGTGTGTCTCCTTCCGTGCGATATCGGAATGCACTCAGAGGTTTTCTATTGTTCATACATTAACTAATGCCATTATCTTGTCTGCCAAGTCAAAAGGGCTAATCTCATGTTATAGGATTTGCAGCCACCTAGACTGATCTCATTGGGTGAGGGTTTGGCAGAGTGACAAAGGAAGAGTATGAACATCCAAGTTCAGCAAGCGGTATCAATAGACCAAAGCAACCTGACCCTGTGGGTGGTGGGACTTTCATGGAAATAAATATGGCCATAAGATGTGACTTTGTAGTGACGTTTGATCAGTAAAAACCAGGGTGGCTTCACTGTTATTTCTTAACGCTTCTCGTTCAGTCAAATACATCTGAGGGGTTTTCATTAAAAATCCTGAGCAAAACACGAGTATTGGAGACAATACCAGCAACTTTGTTTGTGTTATGACTTATAAAAGCTTATTGGCATATCGTACAAATTATCTATAAGGTCAGAAAGCGTTCAGAAAAATATTAAAGTAAGGTTTGTTGAGCTTTTATTATTCTATGAGTATATATTGATGCTTTAAACTCGGCCTCATGCCAATTACATCATTGGTTGGGATCAATAGCTGACTTCTGCAGATTGCGATATGATTGTGTTGATTTAGTTCGTTTTTTATTAATGTGCAATGAAGCCAAGTAGATTGTATTAATATACTTCAATACGTCAAAATTGTCTCTGTGGGCTGTGCAGCTTTTCCATTCTGTAAAGCAAACAACAGGGCCTTCTGCCTGTGGAGCTTTGCCTCAGACGAGGTAAAGCTCCGTCCAAAAAACACTAATGGGAAATAAAATGAATGGAACTTTGGGAAAGGGCAATTAAGACAGATTTTGTTCAAGATGGGACTGAGATATAACTTAAAGAAAAGACGAGCTGATGTTTTAACTCTTAAAGACCCACTCTGATGAAAATTGTGTTTTTTAACAGGTTCTTGCAGCATTTTTCTGATGATGGAGGACATGTATAAAGAAGATCAAGCGTAAAATTGCACTTCTGAGTAATTTTCTTCTTTCAAATCGTTGTGAGCCAAGAAAATGCATAGGATTGGCCATAAACTCCCTCCCTTCTGCTCTAAACAAACTCAACCAAAATAGCTACCATGCAGCTGAAATATTAGCTAAACTGATAATAGCCCAAAAAACCTTAATAAATGCCAAACTAGTCCAAAAAGCTAGCAGAATTCCATTATGACTTTCAACTTTACTACACTCTGATTCCATATACAGTAATATAAAGTAACGACTAATCAAATATTAAATTAGTTGTCTACGATTTTAATAGTCACTTAGCCATCGATTAGTAGACTAATCGTGGAACCCCTCGTTGTTGCACCTGTAATGTTGGGTTTGGGGTATGAGGGGCTGTAAGCTAGCAAGAGAGTGCTCAAAGAGAGAGCTCTCAGCTACAAAGAGGGGTAGTGGGGGCGGGGTTGCTCTGTGCCAACTTTCCCTCCCGGAACTCAGAGGTGAATTTCTGCTTCTCTCCAGAAACTATTTCCTGGAAAATAAGATATTTTTAGGCTTAAAATGGCATAATTATAATTAGTGATGTCATACGATTAATTAGTTGTGACCTGTAATTAATTGATCAACTTTAATCACAATTAATTTTAGCCTAATAACAGCTGTAAAAGCCTCATTTTTATCATTTTTAGATATTTTAATTTAAATTCAGAGCATTGTGGCACAGAAAAATATCAAATTACAACTAAAAACATGGCCTTATGAAGACTTCCAACCTTTACTTTTACACCAACAAGAAAAAACTTTTTTCCTTCTCGAACAATTGCGAAAAAACAAAACAGTGTGTTCAAATTTAACCTGTAAACAGCAGGAAAACCTTTCCTCAGCAATTCAAAACATATCACCAAAAAACATCTTATTAATACGAAAATGCATGTTTACAAACCACATTCCACCGTCTACCCTCCCGTGTAATCAGCCCTCCATGAACCACATCAATTTCTGATGATGAACACCTCGTCAGGCTTTATCTCTTACAAGATAGATAACAGCTGTGACCTTATCTATTGTGGGCTTCTTTGCTTTAGTTCTGTGAAATACTACAAAGTCACAGATTGACAACGTCACAGCAACATGGCGCGTTACACGTGAACAGCGGTATGTGGACACCGCTGTGTCCGAATTCCCACCCTAAACCTTAAATACTAAAAACTATAGTGCAGGACTATCTATCTAGCGCCCTGGAAAAGCAATTCAGAAACCATGCTCACTATTTTCATTTTGCTAAACGGCAGATATGACATCAGCAATTTCACAAAGTGATAATTGAACCAATACAAACATTTGACAACGCATGTTTTTGACTCCATATGTAGGATTTATTTAAAAATCACATTTAGACATGATTTTTTTTTTCACAAAAATTGTTTGAGTGCAATGCATTGTGGTCTGTGACCACTGATACACGCTAGATTTTTGGAATAGAAGAACAGCAATACAAAATGGCGAACGCACTATATAATGCACTATGTAGTGAGTATAGGGAAGGAATTTGGACATAGAACTCATTTCAGCTGAGTTCAAATGAAACCTTGATGCAAGTAAACAGTTGTTTTTTTTATATCTGAGAACAATAGCAGTAAAGTAAGATGAAATGTAAGAATATTACACTCATCTGTACCAGTAATTATACAATTATACCTTGAGTAATATAAAATGCCTTAAAAGCTTTAGTTGCTCATATATGTTGTCAGGCATACTGAAATATTTCAATAAAAAGCCTTTTGGGTCATAAAAGGTTGGGCTATGGAACTAATGAACAAAAACAACATATAAGTAAAAAATCAAAGAGACTTTCAGAAATCATTTGGGTTTATTTAAAGTATACTTTTCTTGAGAAATTAATACTTTCAGCGTTAAATAAGCCACAAAATATTGAAGGATTTTTGCTTAAAAATGTAATCAGTATTTAAGAATGTCAGCTAAACTGAGAAATGGAAAAAAAAGGTGCCAGAAAATCAGGTGTGAATCTCTAATGTGTCATATCTCTTCCTGTTCCACCACCAAAGAAAAACTGAGAAAAAGCAAGGTCAGAGTAACTGAGAAAACTTCCTTGAAACTAGATTTATGATGTGTATCTTTCTTGGCAATCCTGAGATGGGTCCAGCTTTTATGTTGATCTTTCCCCAGAGCTTCCTCCGAATTCATTAGTCCCATAATGCCTATTTGCCATATTTCTTAATGTGCTGGGTCACCTGTCTCACAGCTGTCCATGCTGACTAGACCTCCCTTTTCATCACTGAGAGCTACCTGCCATAATGACCGGGTAATAAAGTGTCATTATCTATCCGCCCAGTCTTGTGTAGCGAGCACAAAGCCACTGGAGGAATCCAGGTCCTGTCCCATTCATTTCTGCTGGGTATAAATGTCCTCGTCCTTTTGTAGGGATTACAGGCATTCTCACTTTAGGACTGGATTACTTGTTTTATATGGAACAGTGGGAGTGTAACAGAGCATTTGATTTCAGATACTGTAGTTTGTGAGGAATTGGCCGCCCCGTTTTCTTCTTCTTTTTTTTTTTTTGTGGAGGTCGGGGTAGAGGGTGGGGGTAAGTCTGGCAGCAGACTTGAACCTGAGACCAAGACTGTTTCACAAGCAGCTTAAAGACATTACAATGACAGTGGTGTGGATTACACAGTCTGTTATTACAATTTGTCAGGTTTTATGATGTAAGTGAGGGCTGGGATTTATCTCTTGAATCCTTTTATACTCCACCTCTTTGTTACATCCGCAGACGCAAGGGATTGTAATTTGTCAGTTTGTGCATTGTTCCTTCTGAAGGTATGAATACATTTGGACAACATAATCACACTTTAATCACACACATCTTTTTAATGCTAACAGCGCTTGTGATTTCCACCATATTCTTTGAACTTTGTTGTGATTGTTTCAAATGTCATTTCTCAGCGTGAGCGCGTGTCCAAGTTTGCAAATTAGCGTGGTGCCTGCCAGTCATGTTCGCGCTAACAAAAGCAATGAAGTGTACAGTACACATTTATATAAATCACCACTTTTTCCAACATGTTTAATACCTTGTTCGGTAATTGGTGTATTGATTGCTTATGTCATCATGATTTAGTAGAGAAGCAGTCATGTGGCAGCCCCAACAATTCAAGGGCCTCTTTGTCCATTCATCAGCACCCCTGATTGGGCCCATGTCATGGTTAGCTGCAGGCCCGCCAGATAAAGATCAGTGGATGATTGGGCACACACATTCTTAACATGGCTGACCCGTGACATCTCAGGGGCAGGCAGGGAGCCTGTTATTAGGTGTACAATGCAGCGCTTTCTTCCCGCTTATCTCTGCTGATGACATTGAGAGTTTTTGCATTAACTCATTAATGAAAAGAGTCATCATTAGAGGCATCGCAGGGCAGGGTGCGGCGGCGGTGACACGGCGCTGCCACTGCCGGCAGGAATGTGTCTGAAGCCCGACAGCAGCACACGGGCAGCAGGAGAGCCTCCCTGCCTTGAGATATCAAATAGCATATCATATCAGCGGGACATGTTGCTCCTCTTGTCTTGTGCAGCAGGTCGAAATGATATATGTATATTCAACATCACATTATCGTGTCATTGCAAGAAGTTTGACAAAAGGTGTACCTTAAAGGGGCCCTACCATGAAAATTCTACTTTTTAAGGTTTTACATGCATTTTACTGTTCATTCCTCACTATAAAGAACCCCAAAGCGGTATTTTGTTCTGTTCATGCATTTAAGAGTAATCCTGTAAAAACCTGCACTGTCTGCGGTAGCCCCTCCCATACCCACAAAAACAAGCGGTTGGAAACGTGCTTACGTAAGCACGATGCCAACTTCTCCCTCCAGGAAGAGTCAGCTCTGACAGCTCCGCCCCCAGACTAACGCGGTGCAGAAGCCGCGTGTTTGTGTCATGAACACTGAAGCCATGGCCAGGGCTACTGAAGGCATTGATCTTTGAAGAAGTTTGGATTATTTTTGTGGGAGAACTGGAGAGACACGGTGCAGCTCTGGGATGACGTCATGAAGTGGACTACAGCAGCAGTTCACCCACACGCACCGGCAGGCGGAGCTTCAGTAATCGAGTTGTTTTACTTCCGGGTAGGGAAAAACTCACAAAATATAACAAATATTTCATAAACTGTTTGTTTCTTAGTGGTCCAAATGTAATATATGGTCAAAATGTGGATATAATTCACACTGAAAGGCTGATGAAAACCATGGTAGGGCCCCTTTAAGAAGTAATATTTGTCTGTTCATTTGGTTGGTGGGAACACTGCATTTACATTTTTTTTTTGTTTCAAATTGTTGCAAGAATGCAAAAACAAGCAATTAAAATTAGGGATCCAATCATGTGGTTGATGACTCGCCTGGTTACAGATCCAATATTTAATATGTTCTTATTAAAATCACCACTATGCATTTCAAGCTTATGATTCAGTATTAATTCTATACTAGAAGTCTGCTTGTCATGAACGGATCATGACAGCAGAATACAGCACCAGATCATGCTAACAGTTCAGTAAAGTATTGATTGGAACAAAAGCATCGGGACTTGGTTTCGGCAGATACTAAAAATCAAATGGATTAGATTAGATTAGTAATGGTTTATTTCAAGCAATAAAAAGATAATATGCAAACCAATCAGTCAACAGAAGTTTACATCCATAAAGACATGTCAAACACATTATAACTAAACGTTAAAAGATTGCCTGAAAGTGAGTGGGTGGAAACGAACTTATATAATCCCACCCCAACTCAACCTTACCATTTCCTTTACGTTCATTATCACTCTCCAGTTCATACCCTAAAATCACATATTTATAGCTTTCCAATATGGATTCAGGTTATTAGGAATCCTTAAGTAACAATAAATCACGAGCTTATGTACGTCTGCTGGAACTGGAAAAAAAACAAAAAAAATTGAATAGGCTCAAAGAAAAACTAGACTGGGAATATCAAAGTCTTTTCATTCTTTGGAGGAAACGCAACCTTGACATGGACATAACAAGGCAATGTGTTTGTTGTGGGGCTGTATAGTGGTGCAGTGGTTAGCACTCTTGCCTCACAGCAAGAATTTCCTGGTTAGAATCCCAGTTGGACCCTTTCTGTGTAGAGGTTCCATGTTCCCTTCAGGTTCAAGGTTCCTGCATGTGTCGATTTTCTCAGTGCACTCTGGCTTCTTCCCACAGTCCAAAAACACACTTCACAGGTGAATTGGTTACTCTAAAGCAGGGCTGCTCATTCCTGGTCCTCGAGATCTACCACCCTGACTATTTTCCAGATCTCCAAGCCCTGCCACCTGCTGATTGGCTCAGTCAGATGTCTCCACAATCTGATTGAAAGAACACACCTGGTCCAGGTAATCAGCAGCAAGCAGTACAGGGAGAGCTGGAAAACAGGCAGGGTGGTAGATCTTGAGGACCAGGAATGAGCAGCCCTGCTCTAAAGTGTCTGTTGCATGTGGGAGTGATTATATGACCCTACAACAGTTCGACAACCTGTTCAGGATCCACCCCGTCTTTCCCCAACAGCAGCCATCCTGTGACCCCGAAAGGGATACAGAAAATAGATAGATGACAACAGGGTCAAACCCTTCTTTTTGTTTGTTTGTTTGATGGGTTTTATTGTTGTTGATGACCCCCCTCCCAAATAAATAAATAAATAAATACCAGTTATTAGTGTTTAGGAACAAAAAAACCCATGAATTCAAAACAACTTTTACCAATGACTATCTATCCCTATGTGGGGTTTGGGGGTTGGCTGTAAGTTTTTGTCCGGTTTTTGTTACCTTTTGTTTTCACCTTCTGCTCAGTTCAGGTGTGTGATTTCTTTCTCTCTCCCACCTGGTTCTCCTGCTCTCTTAATGAGTGCACACCTGTGTTTGATTGTTGCTGGATCGTCTTTAGTGCCGCGAATCTTCTACTCTTTTGAAGTATTTCAGCCAAAATTAAAACAAGGAAGTATTTTTGTCCACACCCGGATCCTTACACCCTAAGCAATTCTCCAGAGTTTTTTTTTTTTTTGTCTGACTATCCATTTGAAAGTTATTATTAGGAATGCTACATTTCTCAGTCTAAAAGCCGAACTGTATGTTACACCATTAAACCAACTCGTGGGAGAAGTGAACCTGTCAGTAGTCAGAGCTCTGTCTCCTGTTTTGGTCACTGGCAGGAGTCATCTCCAGAGTACTGAAGACACTACATCTCCCAGCAACCCCAGCGCACACTCCCCAGATGCCGCTCAGCTGACTCTTATTTGACAATCCCCCACCAGGACACTGCACAGAGCCTGACTCGTGTGAAGTGTCGTTTGTGCCACTCAGCCTGCATTACTGAGCGTTTCTATCTGGACCTGATCTTCTGTTTCTGACCCTGCTTTATCTCTGATTGCCAGCTGCCTGCCCCGACCCTCACCTGGACTCTGACCACTTTAGTTTCTTTTTTAATGTTCCCATGCTCGTGATTGACCTCTAACTGTCTTAACCTGATTAAGCTTTGTGGACTTTAGCTGTGCATTGTTCCTCTCTGAACTAATAAACATGCTGCATGTGGAACCAGCTGTCTGCCTGTTTGTGACACTCGTTGCAACCCTACTGCACCACAATATGTTAAATATGTTTAACATTTGTTGTGCTAAATTTAAGAAAGATTTATCATTTATTGTCTTATGTATTACACCAGACTTAGTAGGAGCCAATTGAAGGGTTTCACTTTATTTTTATTCGTTTATTTTTCGTTAATTTAAAAAAAATAAAAGATTTTCCATAATTTTTTAGTTTTGATTGTTTATTTGGAAACAAATTACATCGTACCGAAACAAACCTGTTAATCAAAAATCAAGGTTTGAAATGAATCGAGGGGGAAAGTTTATCCCTACATATTATCAAATAAATAAAACATATAAAAGTATACAAGCACCAACAGGATCTAAAAGTCCAAACTTTGTTTTTAAGTTTTTAATTAAGAGCCTTTTGGGTTGCATGTTTTTAGATAACACATCTGATTAGTTAGCTAATTGTTAAAAAAAAAAAAAAAAACAATCAAAATGAGATATTTCAACCAACAAAAACACTTTGGTTCTAATTAGTAAAATAGATTAAGCTTTTTTCTGTATCAATAACTGTTTTGGGGATGTGTCACTTTGCCACCAACAGCTCCCTCTGGAGTTTGTTTGCATGTGTGCTCAGCGGATCCATGCTAGATCGCAGTGCTTATGTGTGGCTCGTGTGTTAATGCTGTCATTTCCACAGATCAGTCACAGCAGCCTTTTTCTCTGTTGTTTATGGTTATGTCACCACAATTACAAGAGAAAAAAGGGGGTAGATATAAAGTGTCTGTGAAAGATTGATAGCTTTGGTCTTTAGTTCAATTATAAATTAGAATTGCAAGTCCCTCTGGGATACAAGGGCTTTATTTATGATTAAGAAAGAGCCTCTGTAATAGAGTGGCGGTAGAAAAGTTTGCTCCCTCTCACAAACAGGCAATTAGCTTGATGGAATGGATCTTACTTTTTTTCTGCAGCCTGGTTGTGTGAAACCATATTCTTCCAGGCAGCCTCATAGTTTATGGTATTATTTTCACCTTCAGCTCCAAACAATATGGTGTTTAAATAAACTGGCATTTGTCTGGTACACCAACGTTTTATCACTCCAGCTGAATTCGGGCAGAGCGGGTTCAGAAGCAAACAGAGGTGTTTATATCATGCAATGAAGGTGGTAAATATCGCACCATAGTTTTCAGGCTGACTGAGAATCTGAAAAAGAAGTGTTGATAATACTCGTGGAGTTTGGAAATATTAGTAGGAATTACTGATTTATCCCTGCTTTGATTTCCACATCAGAACTTTAACCCAATCTCCAACAAGGATTTATTTATCCACAACAAACAGACTTTTGTGTCATCTTCACAAGTTGTTTTCCTGGTTTATTAAAACTGACATTTTAAGTTAAGCCCACATGCAAACATGGTTTTTAAAACATGTTAAAGCTAACACATTCTTTCTAGTTTTATAGAACTTTAAGGATTTATTGTATTTTAATTGCCAATGTACTTGTTGGATCTCACTACACAGATTTGTTTGCATATTTACAGAAGCTTAGTTTTCAATACTAGATTCATATAATTCTTATAAAATGAAAAATCTGTTTAAAATTTAGTCATTCATCTTGATAAATATTTAAACTTTCCTTTGCAAAAAGATTTAATTTTACATTTGTGACAGAAAAATGCATTTTTTAAAACATGAAAAAATTCTATATTTAGAAAGAAGTGATGAAGTCTCAATAAACGAAATATGATGCTGTGTTCTTCCAAGAATTCTGGCATTTAATTGCACAACTGTTTCATTAACACATAACTAAGATTTAAAAGCTGTTAAAAATGAAATTCTGTACAAGCGTTTGATTTGATACAAGTGTGAGCCCAAAGGGACACTGTAGGAAAAATAATACTAGTGTCTCATACTCACCTGAAAGTGACTGGTGCTCACCAGATAGTAACTTTCACTCACCAGATAGTAATTGGTGTGCAAAAGATTGTAACTGGCACGCACAGGAATAGTAACTGGTTCTCACAAGACAGTAGCTGGCGCTCACCAGATATTAACTGGTGTGCACCAGATTGTAACTGGCTGCTCACCAGATAGAAACTGGTGTGCACCAGATAGTAACTGGTGTGCACCAGATAGAAACTGGTGTGCACCAGATAGAAACTGGTGTGCACCAGATAGTAACTGGTGTGCACCAGATTGTCACTGGCTGTTCACGAGACGGCAACTGGCTCCTCACCAAATAGTAACTGGTGTGCACCAGATAGAAACTGGTGTGCACCAGATAGTAACTGGTGTGCACCAGATTGTAACTGGCTGCTCACGAGACAGCAACTGGCTCCTCACCAGATAGTAACTGGTGTGCACCAGATAGTAACTGGTGTGCACCAGATAGTAACTGGTGTGCACCAGAGAGTAACTGG
The DNA here is from genome assembly GCA_003999625.1 of Oryzias javanicus. Classification (NCBI taxonomy): domain Eukaryota; kingdom Metazoa; phylum Chordata; class Actinopteri; order Beloniformes; family Adrianichthyidae; genus Oryzias; species Oryzias javanicus. The sequence continues at coordinate 18,738,305 of CM012442.1, forward strand.
CTGCTCACGAGATAGCAACTGGCTGCTCACCAGATAGAAAATGGTGTGCACCAGATAGAAACTGGTGTGCACCAGAGAGTAACTGGTGTGCACCAGATTGTCACTGGCTGTTCACGAGACAGCAACTGGCTCCTCACCAGATAGTAACTGGTGTGCACCGGATAGTAACTGGTGTGCACCAGAGAGTAACTGGCTGCTCACGAGATAGCAACTGGCTGCTCACCAGATAGAAACTGGTGTGCACCAGAAAGTAACTGGTGTGCACCAGATAGAAACTGGTGTGCACCAGATAGTAACTGGTGTGCACCAGAGAGTAACTGGCTGCTCACGAGACAGCAACTGGCTGCTCACCAGATAGAAACTGGTGTGCACCAGAGAGTAACTGGCTGCTCACGAGATAGCAACTGGCTGCTCACCAGACAGAAACTGGTGTGCACCAGATAACTGATGTGTACAAAATTGTAACTGGCTGCTCACCAGATAGTAACTGTCCCTTTCAATGTCCCTGTCAGGTTTTCGTAGTTTCATTTTTTCTTTTAATTTTCACAGACCATATTCTTCTTGCAAAATTTCTAATCCTTAACTCTAAATTGCAGGTTTTCCCTGTTTTCCTTGATTAATTGGTTTGTTATTAAATACAGTAAATGTCACCTCACCTGTCATACCTGTGTAAATGTCAAACTTTAGTGTTTAATGAATTTATGCTATAAAACCTCAAAATATGGTCATTTAAGATTCAACTTATTAACTTTTAGGTCATTCAACCTGTTAACATGGGAGATATTGCGGGTGACATTGAAAAACACAAACTCTTCGACATAACATCACTCTTCGCCATTAACATGATTAATCAACTGATAGGCAACACATTACAAATACAGGTCTTCACTACAATAAAGTGTTGCATATCAATGCAAGGCTTCTTTTCTCCACTTCAGAATCAGCTGTGATTCTGTTAATTGTGTAAACGGTTGAAGAGTTATGATATTCGTAACTGAAAGCTGAAGTGCAAAGGGGTTAGTCAAGGTTTTAGTTGCCTAAAATAATAATTGTTATAAGTTTTGCTCTTAAAAAGTTGTGTTTTGCCCTTTCTCACCCCTTAATCATGTTGCACTGTTATGTTATGACAATGCAATGTGATGCAAATTTTTGTTGTTTTTTTTCTTCTTTGCCTTGTTCTGGATTATACTGAAATGATGTCAAACGTTTGTTGTAATTTTCCGTTTGAGCCTCTAGAGGTCTCCACACTTAGCATTAAGATAGGATCAGTTTTCTTAAACCACGTGAATTATTTATCGTAAAAAATTAGGATTTTTTTGCATAATCATAGCAACTATTAACTCATAATCTTAGAAGCAGAATTTGAAACAATCTGATACAATAATATGAAAGAACTCTAAAGATATTAAATGGCTATTGGACACATAGGTCACCTGATCTGGTCATTTTCTAGATACATTTTGGAAATTTGAAACTTCACACAACACCAAACATATGTATCCACTTTTATTTCTTTATGTTGCTTATTTTTGGTTTCAGTTTTCACTATAGCCTGAATCCACATAGACGGACTGTTGTGTCAGCTGTTGCTATGGAAATCCCACTGCTTTCTTATTTGTTGCTTTTAAACACAAATAGTACCTCTTCTCTTTACCTCTCATCACAAGTCGCTATTAGGTTCAGTTTAGTTTGAATTAAGGTCTTCTAGTGTTTTTACCTGAAACAGATCCTGATGGTATTTACAGCTCTGTTAAGCTGCAGCTGCTGCATATACAGACTGACTGTAATTCTACTTAACTGTTTATGTCAAAAGTGGGTTTAACAGATATTTTTTTTTGTCACTTTTCAACATTAAATTTCAAAATTCTGCCATTTTCTTTGTTGTTTTCATTATTTTCCAAACGGTTGATCACATTATTCCATATGTAAATATGCTACATCCTAATTCTGTGATTTTATAAAATCTTTAAAATTGAAACCTTGGAATTTTAAATCAAATTGTCGAGCGAGTTTGTTGTGTTTTCTCTTGTGTGAAAAAGAATTTCTGCTATAATCAGTTTGTTGTGGTAGCAGGGCCTCAAGCCGTTTGTCAAAATGCCGCAATCAAATTTCCGATTATAATCTGGTATCTTTTTTGCTCTTAAGTTTGTTTCGCTTCTATCTAATAACCCAAAAATAGCAGAATTGGCTTAAGTAACAGCCGTGGTTGGAGCAGACAGAGGGAGCTATCAAGTGTCAGCGTCGGGGTTTTCATTTTGTTACAGTCTAACATGCCAGTAAGAGCTGATACATACACCTCCTCCTCATGTTCTTACAGCTTTACATTAACCACCACAGATCCTTTAGTGATGGAGGAAACTAAAAGCCTTGACTCTAATCTGTGATGCCATCAGGCTTTTAGGTGTATGGTAACCATGGATATTTATGTTCAAGTTACACTCCCCACAGAGAACAGTCATAACAGATCACATCAAGTATTGGAATATTCAAGAAATTATCCTAAATTGTGAAACACCTGGAAAGAAATCAATATATTATTGGACAGTAAAAATAAAATTCAAGAATATGATTCAATCATACATCAAAACTGTTTATAACATTTATTCAGAAGTTCTATATGAATGTGAAAGCATTCTGGGAATTGTTAACTGAAGAATATGGATTAAGATGTTTAAAAGATGTAAAAAAAAAAAAGTTAAAAGAAAATAAGAAGAAAAAATATTTATGATTAGTTTGAGACTTTAAAGCAACATTTTAACTTTTCCTCATAATTCCTAAATATTGGAAGATAAATTCTTATATTTACGTCTTTTTATCTGCATAAATTGTTTCAACACCTGTCATTTTTTTTTACCTTTTATTTTCCTTTTAGGTCACATCCAAAACAGATTAATTCAGGATTTCGTAGCGCATTCAAAAAAAAATTCCTTCATTTCCCTTTGATCAGACTATAAATATTCTGGGTGAAATAGAGCCGAACAACTTCAAATAGCTCCAATACAACAAGGTGCATTCACAAAAATGTAAATAACGTTTTATTGCTAATAAAGGGGTGACCTTCTACGGAGATTTCTCTGAGAAATCACGGCATTATTGAAGCAGTTGGAGCGTCCTCTTGTTGTGCTCCGTCTTGGGCGTGACCGTCTTTGATTTGATGTAAAACTCTCACAATCGTCTTTGTCCTGACAACAAAGCCCAGACTGTAAAATCTGATCTATAACCACATTGCAACCACATATTTTTATGTTATAACTTGTTGGATTAGGTCAAATAAAGATCATTTGAATAATATGTCAAAATATTCTGGTATACACCTTAAAGTTCTGCTCCTCATTACAGCAACATGTCAGGAGATAAGGAATTTTCATCATAAAAATGGGGATTTACAATTTTTAACTGAACCTGAAAGATTAATCCTCACTTTAGGGGATACAGAGAAAAGCAATAGAGACACAGCTAATAAGTAAAAGCTTTATTAGACACAGAATTAACACTGTAGTGAATATAAGTTTAGCTGTAATTCAAACTCATAATTTGCTAATTTGCAGGAATCTTTGCGCCATTTTTTATGGAAACGTACAAACATGCATTTGAACAAGAAAATTATCAGCAAAAAAACTGAAATAAAACACACATGAAACCTGATTAATGTAACAAATGCGTCAAATTAGATTTAATTTAATGTGTTGTCTGATTCGAATAGGGGTTTAAGAAAATGAACCGCACAATTTAATGCTAAATAAAAGGTTGAAGCTCAAGTTCGACTTCTAAATACTTGTGTGGACATTTAACATATCCCCTGGTGCTACCGCATTACACCTTAAATTACAGTAATCCAATCCTCTGTCTGCGGTCTGTGGGGCCACATGTCTGGCTTAGACCTGAATGCTGCCACGGCTTTCTCTCTTGTCATCTCCACAACTTTGTCACTTCAGGAACATAAAAAAAAAAAAAGGAGTCTGTGGCGAGCCGACGGCCCACTCTCCTCTTTTTAAAGAGAAAAGAGGGGGCTCAAAGAGACACGTAAGTGCTCAGTCCGACCGCAGTTTAGCACTGATGGTCACCGTGCTGCTCCGCCGGGACAGATGGGATTTAAGCTGCTGCGCCGAAGGGTGCTTCAGCGGTAGTTTCTGGGGGTTAGAGAGCACTTATCACACAATTCCTCCATACAGACTTTTCAAGCGAGTCCTCAGAGTTAAACCATTGACCCCGTGGCCACCGCTGTTACAATGCTGCTGCCTGAAGTAATCGCCATGCATGCGCCATTGATGCAGTCTTTAGCAGCCAAAACAAGGCTCTGTTTACACCACTCATCTTCCTATCAGCAGTTTTGATCACTTCAGAGCCGCCAGCAATGATTTAAACAATAAGCATTTCCATATACATCAGGAGCACACTGCTGGCGGTTAGCCTACAGAGCGATCATTGAGACAAATTGATTCCTATCTGTTGAGACTGGCATTATGATCTGTCATTGGCAAATTGAGCATGGTTATCTATCTGGAATCGTTCCCTTTTTAGATAGCAGCCCTTGAGGCAGGCAGACGTGCAGGCAGGTAGGCAGCGCGCAAATCTCTACATTTGAATGTATTAAATGGAAATTCTGCTGCCTCTTGACCTTTTGAAACCTCCCTTTTTTATGTAAGATGTTCTGTAAATGAAGCAAAACACAAACACAGACACTTCAAGTCTTTTTCTTAACACAAAGCCAACGTAAACGGCGTCGTCGCCACGAAGCACAACTGCGGAGAGAAAAGAGCGTCAACCTTTGCTGGAGTGTTAAAGGCTGCTGATTGCTATTATGCAATGTTGCAGATAAAAATGCCATGGCATATTGGGTCCAGTCGCCATCAATGGAGTGATCTGTATCAAGCAGGAAGAAACTATTAGTGCGTGAAAAGGAGGTTTGATGCACACAGAAAGCTGAAAATGAAAAAAGAAAATTATCCGTTTTAATCATTTTTGAAATGACATCAACTGTTAAAAAAAAGGGCAAAATTTTCATCTTCTGATTTTTTTTTTACTTCCTTTAAGTATTTTTTTATTCTAAATCTACATATTTTTAATTCAATCAGACTCTTGAAGTTGATTAGCCAGGTTAACCTTTGCTCCTGAAAGGGTTAATCAGGCCGGGAACTTGAAGACCTCCAGGTCAGTATCCTATGTCTGCATGGGGGGATTTGGAGAAGACGCAGATCAGATTTTATGTATTTCTTCACTACATTTCGGTCTATTCAATTTTATTCTAATTGTGATAATAGAGGTGAGTCGTCGGGAGGTCAGTTCTTTTTTTCTTTGGATTTAGGAGATACATTTTCCAGAAAATAAACTGTTTAAGACGCCACGGGGAACGCACAAATTTAACTTATGGAAGTGAAAGTTTATTTATTTATTTCTCTCCAAACCCGTAAATCTAAACTATCTGCCTCACTATCGATTCATTTAACCGCAATCACTCCAATCAGCACATCTCCACTCCTGCCTCTCACAGTGCGCGCTTTGTTTTACCAACAATAATAAAGCGATTTAGTCCTTTTCTCCCAGCCCGGAGCATGAGAAATCGTTAAGGAGCCGGCTATTTGTGTGTGATCAGTAAATATTTAGTGCAGGCGACATCCTTTGTCTCCCCTTAATCGATCCTGGTCCCGTTGGGCAGCGTTTATTGTTGTGTGCGCGCGGGCTCGCTGTGCGTAAAAAGCGCTTTTATCCACCGCTTGAAGGGAGAGGAGCGCGCGGAGGAAACTTTGGGAATGTCGGGGACAAATGACAAGATTGAGACGGAGACGTTTATAGAAAGTGGTTGCTTGTGTGTGTGTGTGTGGGGGGGGGGGGTGGTGTTAAAAAGTTTGGGTTAATTTTAATTGTTTAATATGAATCCTTAATTGGAAAACTTAATTAAAGCCATTTTACATACAAAAATAAGAACAATTACTACAATCATAATATTATTAACGTTTTCCTCACAGGCTTCCGTAACATTTTCAATATTATATTTGGTCAAATGTTATTATTCTCCTTCCAACACAATTTAAAGCACTCATATACCCCTGCTACTCTAATATTACCACCTCACCGCACTAAGAGACAGGTGTCTGTCCTAACTGCACCCCCCTCCCCCCTCCCCGCTCCTCCCCCCCTCCCTCCCCTCTCAATAGCTCACACAAAGCAGCGGCGTACGAGCGCGCTTTGGCCACATTACTGTAGGAGAGAAAAGGCGCACGGGGGGGAACGCTTGCCTGCAGAGAAAAAAAGAAAGTCCAGTCCGCCACTCATTTCCTAGACGCAGACAAATGACTTTCTGCTCGGACGAAGCTTCATATTTCCAATAGCTCGCTCATCAACACATGACGTGAAGCAGTTTGTTTGTTTGTTTGTTTGTTTCGGGCTCTGCAAAGAAAGTTTTTTGCATTGACCATCAGACATTGCAGTTTTCCAAATAAACATCGTTCTTTTTTTGTGTTTGCTCCCGTCTGTCGGAGAGGAAGCGTTGCCTGTTTCAATCTGAGCACTGTTTCCATACATTCTGAATAAGAGAGAAGATGCATCCCGCTACGGACGAATCTGCATCATATGCATTTGGTAGGTTTGTATGCTATAAGAATACAGACTCCTGCCTATTAAATAATTTTATGGATTAATATTTTGTATTTATTTGGATTTGTTTGTTTAATAAATTAAATGTTGAGTTTTACGCACAGACATATAACCGGACTTGTTCGCGTTTTTACGCACCGCATTGATGTGCTTTAGACGCTTTCGCGGCAGATAATATTACATATAGCTGAAAATTTGTGCGGCTTTTTTAAACTATTTTAATTTTTAATTTAAATCTAAGCAATAAAATACTGCTAAATATGTCAAATAATCCAAATACTTACATCTCGGTTGAAAAAAAAATCCGCTCCTCGCTGAGTCGGGTCCTCTCGAACTTATTTACAGACTCCTCTTGTTGGCGGGATCTGTAAATAAAGGCGACAAAATAGTCATGCAGACAAATATAATCGGCGAATTTGTTTTAGAACAAAGACGTGATTGTTCTAAATGCGCCCCAGGGACTGACTGGAGAGGCAAAAAGTAAATCCAACTTTGGCAACTCGCAAAGCTTTGCTGTCCAAGTCATGTAAAACAGAATTTAAACAAACATCATTTTTAAGTGCTGCTCGTTAGTTTGCTCGATGAGAGAGACGAGACTGAAGCTGTTTCCGCGTCGGACGGTAAATTGAATCTGGGTTGGAAGCGTGAAATTCGTGCGCTAGGGGGCGCCCATATACTGTAATAGATCCTGAGACAATGCAAGCAGCTGCTGCTGCTGCTGCTGCTGCAGGTCCTCTCTGCTGGCTAACACACTGTCTGACTGACTGACCAGGCTGTAAGTTTATCTCTGAAGTTGTACCTGCTGTTTGAGACAGAAAGCTTCCAGCTGTGGTCAAAGCAAAGCAGTTGGATTGAAGTTGCAAGAATAAAAATAGGTTTTTTTTTCTACTAAAAAAAGACAGAAAATAAATGGCAAAAAGTTTAAATTTAAAGTATTTAATTCAGCTCAGAAATACCTGCTTTAACATGTATGTGTGTGTTTCCTTTTTAAGCTTTTTCTTGAATATGAGAAGCTTGGCCTTTGACCTTTCGCGACATTTTAAATGCATTTTTGAACTTCTGAGCTTTATCTTTGGGCAAAAACTGAAAGTTTTGAATGCTGAGAATTTGACTTTTGCTCGATGATTGTTGCATTTTGTTGAACGCGTCTCTGGATGTGCTTGCAAGGCGGTTATTATTCACTGTTTTTACGGAGCTATTTTGTGAGAGTGTGAAGAATGTGGCGTGCTGCAATTTGAATGGGAAAAAAAATACAAAAAATAGAGATGTGATTGTGTTTTTGTTTTTTTTTTCCTTTGAAACACGAATCATCTTCTGGATTTATTTGTCCAAAAAGAATATTAGAAAATATACTGATTTATTTTCACAAATTCTCTAAAAATTGTACTTTCTTTTGCTTTTCTTATCACTAAACCTCCATTAGAAATGGTTCTGGATGTTTGAGCCTATTATAAACTATAGGATTTATGAGGCAGATAGTATTGCTGGTTTAATAACCAAAGCCTGCCAGTCCACTTTTCTGTATATTTGTCTGGGCGATCTAAAAATGCATCCCGAACACGTCTCCTTTTAGGACCAAGCGGCCCTCTCGACCTCCATGCTGGCTCTGGCAAGGTACCAAGTAGCACAAGTGCCGACTAGCCAATGGGGTTCAGGGGGAGGTCCTTGAGCTCTGACCAGTCAAACACACTCTCCTTCCTTATATGGCAGCTGATCTCCATGGTAACGTGTGCTAAGTTGCAGCAGTCGTGTCAAAGTTCACTATATAGAGAGCTCAGTGAGCTGATCAGAGAGAAAGCATTCTGCCAGCCCGGCTCCTACCAATCGCAAATCACTTCCTAACCTCCGCCTTTTTAACATATTTGATCACTTTGATTCTGCACTCTTTTTCCTATTATTTTTCAGTGCACGGAGGAGGTTTGTAGGTTGCGATCTTTTGAGGGTTTTTTCTTTTATTTTTTTGTGGAGGAGAAGAGTTTGTCCTCATATCTTCCAAGCTCTGAAAACATTGGCTTCATCCATCTGCGCGCTTTCTGGCGCAAGGAGAAAACTGAAGAAGACGCAGTTTCTTTTTTTTTTTTCTATTTTTTTTTCTCTTTCCTTCAAGATTTGTGCTGGAACTTCATAGTAGCTGCTACAGCGCCGATTGTTTCATGCTGCTGCGGGAGTGGTCTCACCAGCCAGCCTGCTCCATCACTCAGTCCATGCTACCTCGGCTGATGCTTTGTTTTGTTTTTTAATATTTAACCCGCCGTTCCTCGCTGCCTGCCGTGCTGGATGGCTGACTGTAAGCGCCCCTGGACTTGGCCTTTAAGCGCAAGGCAGCGACTCAGCTCGCCAACGCATCAGTTCTGAAAACGTGCCTCGTCTCCGCCAGCTTTCACGGCATTTTCGGGAGCTCCACGGTGGATCCGGCGCCGGAGAGAGCTGACGTTCGGTGCGCACGCCTGACAGAGCCCGTTTTTTTTTTTTTTTTTTTCCTTTTTTTGCCGCATTTCCCTTTTGACAACCTCATCCACCGCGACACCAAAACGGCAGGCAAAAAGTTTCTCTCCGTTGACTGATAGATATGGCAATGGTAGTGTGGAGAGGCTCACAGGACGATGTGGCTGACCCCCAAGGCACCCTTTCCTCGCAAACGCAAGGAGGACTATCCCTGCCGACCCCTCAGCCGGGCCAGCTGAATCTGACAGGCTCCCAGGTCGCCCCGCCGACCCCTCAGACTCCGGTGCAGGGACCCCCGAACAACACGCAGCCCACGCCGACGAACCAGACGACGCAGCAGTCGGAGAAGCAGCCGCAGCACATCGAGTGCGTGGTGTGCGGGGACAAATCCAGCGGCAAGCACTACGGCCAGTTCACCTGCGAGGGCTGCAAGAGCTTCTTCAAACGGAGCGTACGACGGAACCTCACTTACACATGCCGTGCCAACCGGAATTGTCCAATCGACCAGCACCACCGCAATCAGTGTCAGTACTGCCGCCTCAAAAAATGCCTTAAAGTCGGCATGAGACGGGAAGGTATTGGCACTTTTTTTGTTTTTCCCTTCTATCCGTGTGTGTGTGTGTGTGTGTGTGTGTGTGTGTTTGTGCTTTCCAGACGCTCATTGTGTCCCTGCCCCCCCTCCTCCTCCTCTCCTCTCCCGCCTCCCCCAGTCCGTTCTCTCCCGACTGTTCCCTCCGAGGGTGTGCGTCAGGAGCGTGCAATGGAGCCGCTCTGTTGTGGTTGAATCGGGGCTGACCGGATCTGCGTCGCGTTACGATGTAAAAACACCAAAGAATATGGGGGGAAATCCCCGAATAAATACGCACAAAATCCTCATAATAATTATATTTATTATTATTATATTTATTATTATTATTATTTGCGCTCTGATTGTCGAATTAACAGACATGAATGGAGGATTCCTCCTCCTCCTTCACTGTATTTATATCCGGTTGAAATGCTGCACATTGAGAGGAAATAATGCAAATTGTTGCTCCAGAGTTTCTGCTAAATAGGTTAAAGGTTATCCGTGTGAGGTCTCCTGCCCTCCTTGTGCTGGTGGGCATAAGAATAACCAAAAAAATTTCATTTTATTGTCTCTAATTGTGATTTTTCAGTCTGAAACGTGTGCGTAATTCTGATTGTTTCCACTCTGCTTTGCGTTTTTTTCCATAAAAAAAAGCAAAAACAAAACAATGTTGTAATAATTGAGTGATTTGTAGAATTCAGGCTTCAATATCTGTAGTTTCTCTTTTTACTGCAGCCGTGCAAAGGGGACGGGTGCCACCCACACAGCCACACCACGGCCAGTTCGCCTTGACAAATGGAGACCCACTCCACTGCCATTCCTACTTATCCGGATATATCTCTCTTCTGCTGAGAGCGGAGCCCTACCCAACGTCCCGCTATGGCAGCCAGTGCATGCAGCCCAACAACATCATGGGCATCGAGAACATTTGTGAACTTGCAGCCAGGATGCTCTTCAGCGCCGTGGAGTGGGCCAGGAATATTCCCTTCTTTCCAGACCTCCAGATCACTGACCAGGTGGCTCTGCTGAGGTTGACGTGGAGTGAGTTATTTGTGCTCAACGCCGCGCAGTGCTCCATGCCCCTGCATGTGGCTCCCCTCCTGGCGGCGGCTGGCCTTCACGCCTCCCCCATGTCCGCGGACAGAGTGGTGGCCTTTATGGACCACATTAGGATCTTCCAAGAACAAGTGGAGAAGCTCAAAGCTTTGCACGTTGACTCTGCTGAATATAGCTGCTTGAAGGCAATTGTGCTCTTCACCACAGGTAAGAAACCAGGCCTCCCAGAGGTGTGAATGTCACTAACCTGCACACTGACATTACAGGGAATCAATGCTGACCTAAATATTTGCAGGCTCGAGGCTGTTGGAGATAAACATCCAACAATTGTGCGCAAAAAGCTGCAAGAATTCACAATAAATTGATTAATCAATGTATTTATCTGGTGCATGAACGCACCACGGCCACACGAGGAGGCGTTTTAATTCAAAATGACCACAAAACAGATTACACAACTCGTGCATTTATAGGCAAAAAAGAAAAGTCCAGATAAGACTCCAACGACTGCATAAAAAATATCAAATAACCGCAGATGAATTTCTACACCCCCCCTCCATTTATCAGCGTGTGTGTACCCCACGTCTAGTTTGTGAGGAATGACAGATATAAATGATGTCAGACTGCGAGGGGGAGGGGTGCCGGGAGAAAAAAAAGAGACAAGCCTAATGTCCCATTTGCGCACAGTTAAAGCAAAGCGCAGGTTTGGACGCTCTCTTGTCATTCCGGGGCACACACGTGAGGCAAAAAGCCACGCGCTCACTGTAACTGCAAATATGTCAATGTCGAGCAGTGTGGTGTGTGATCCCGCGCAAAGAAAGGGAGTTTGTGGGAAAAGAAGAGTGGCTTTCATTTTTATTTGCAGAAATAGCGCCTATAGGCGCGTCTGGACGCGCTGCGGGACTGGGTCATGACCCAAACCTCTCAGCTGTTTCGCTGCACCCTTAAAGGGGGGAAATGATACCAAAAAATAAAAGTGTTGATAACAAATGTGGCATTTTTATCCACACAAATTGCGTCCTCCTCAAAAAAATAAATAATTGACTGTAATGTTAGACTTTTATTTGGCTTTCTGTGTGTCTTCCACACCTGCTGGATCTCACAGGCTTGATCGTGGACGTTGAACGTTACTGGTTTGGCGGTTCACTCCACGCGTAAACTTCTCCAAACTGAATTTGTTTTGCGCATTTTTTACGCAGCAGATAAATGTTTCAGAGGCTGACGTTGCAGTGTGACAGCAGCTCCGTAGGCCCATTTTTTTTTTTTTTTTAGTGCTAAAATCTCAGCTCACTAAAGGTCAGTAGGTCTCCCCTGTCTCCTTCCTCCCCCCTCTCCCGCCCCCTCCTGTCCCTCCCGCGCTGAGAAAGAAAGAAAGAAAGGCCGGTCTGAAATGCAGGTTTCATCCATGAATACACTTCATTAATTTAAAAAAAAAATCTTCTATAGCAAAAATAAATTCAGCTTATATTATTGAAAAATGTGTTTTATTTTAAAACTGTTTTTTTTAAAAAAAAAAAAAACATCATTTCTACTTTTAGTTTTTTTTTATTTGATGCATTCATTGTTTTTTATTATAGAAAATAAAAACATTTTATAATTTTCAAAATATTAACTTATAAAGCTAAAAAAAAAATAATAATTATCACGCATTTTTATAATATGTCAGCCTATCAATTTTCACTGTGGTAATTCCCCACAGTGGGAAAAAAAAAAAACCTCCTGCTGAGAGAAACACTTTATTAATGTTTATTTGCTTTCCCCCTCCTCTCAGATGCTTGTGGCCTCTCAGATGTGGCCCATGTGGAAAGTTTGCAAGAGAAGTCCCAGTGCGCCCTGGAGGAATATGTCCGGAGCCAGTATCCCAACCAGCCAACACGGTTTGGGAAGTTGTTACTCCGCTTGCCTTCCCTCCGCACAGTCTCTTCCTCGGTCATAGAACAATTATTTTTCGTCCGATTGGTAGGTAAAACCCCAATTGAAACTCTCATCAGGGATATGTTGCTTTCGGGGAGCAGTTTTAACTGGCCTTACATGTCAATTCAGTAAGAAAGGACAAACAAAAGGTGGGGCTGAGGTGGGCGAGGGGGGGGGCTGCGAGACAACAATGATTATAGCTGCTTTTGTGGAAGGAAGAAATGACAAAAAAAAAAAAAAAAAAAAAAGAAAAAGTAACCGGCTGTTAAACGGGGCTGGCTTTCATGAAGAAAAGACATTGACGTAAATGACTGTGAATCCCCCCACCCCCACCCCCCAACTCCGAGAAAAAAAGAAAAGAAATAAAATTGAGACATCTTGAACTTTTCAAAAATGGCAAATACAAGCTCCCAGTGTTCACAGCCTGCTCTGATCCATTTTTTTTTATAACAAAAGGACAAAACAAGCTAAAAAAACAAATAAGAAAAATACAAAAAAAGGGATTTTGTTGATCCTTGTGAGGAAATTTTAAGTATTAAGTGCATTTAAAATGGAAAATTTGGGTATGAAAGAAAAAAAAATAACTCAGAGAAAGGGAAAATACAAAAGTACACTTTCTTTTCTCAAATGACGTGTCCTGTGTTTATGTATAGCTGTGTTTTGTACTTTTTTTTTTTCTTTTTTTTCTTCTTCTTTCTGGTTACAAACCGGCCTATGTGATTTCTGTAGTACAGGTGATGTTATTTTTTAAGACAATGTTTTATTTTGAAAAAGGTGAAATAATGTTTAAAAAAAAAAAGTTCTAAAAAGAATTAAAACCACAGCAATAGGAGAATATAGGCTCATGATCTAATAGGCTTAATGCTGCAAGCGCACTTATATTTTAGAATTCCATCTGGGGAGGGGTACAAACGGGAGGTGTTTTTGGAGTTTATGACCCGGCTAACGTTAACTGTACCACAGAATTTTACTTCAAAATTTGGAAATCTCACCTGCATTGTAAAACGATTGGATTGGGTAATTTGGTTCCGGCGGTTAGGGATGCGTTTGAGGCAGGTCGCTCTGTTACGTTCAGATTCAGGTGGTTCAACCTGCGCTTCGAGCGTCTGCTGATAAAACTAAAATGTAAAAAAAAAAAAAGTCGGAGAGGTCAAGGGGTCATAAAAGTTTGAAGTCCAGCCAGAGTCGTGTTTAATAGCAGTATTATTAAAGTGTCCCTGAAATGTCACCCTTTATCCACTTCAAGCATTAAGTGCCTGACAAGCATAATGTGATTTCTTATCAAAACGTTGTTAAAGTAGGACTTCAACATTTATTTTGCGGGGCGGGTGGGTTTGGGGGGGGGGACACACAATTAGACTCCAGTCTTGTATTTCACTTGAAAAACCCTGATTAGAAGCAGTATTCTTGTAAATATAGGTCAGTACATTTCAACGAGTTTTTCTTTATACAAAGTATATGTGATTAAGAAAAAAAAATCTGTGGTTGCCATTTCTTTTCCTTGGTAATACGTCTTCAAAATTGAGTGGCAGACTTAGCTAGTAGCACTGAAAGTTATGTTTTTAATGTATATACATATTACTACAAATGTTTTTGTTTCCATGTATATTTAGACTGTGAATGCATGGCCACAGGTCACTAACCTATTTTACCTTTGATATATAAATGTAAATGTTTTCTCTCTCTTTCTCTTTTTTTTTTTTGTTTTTTTTTTTGACTGTATAGATATACTCTGTGCATTCAGTACAAACCAGCCCTTGTATTTAAAGACACAGAAAAGGAGAAAAAAAAAAGAAAGAAAGAAACAGCATTGATTATTAGGCATCAGACGTAAACAGGGTGAGCAGGTTTTGGTAAACTAAAAAGAAAAAAAAAAAAAACACAAAAAAAATTGAACAAAAGGAGCTGATATTTTAACTTCAGTGTTGTTGCTCCTTTTTTTTTTTTTTGTTTTTTTGGTCTGGTTTGACAGGTGCCGTGGTGAGGCTGTGTGAAAGTGTGTGTGAGAGTGTGTGCGTCTGGAAGCTAGCATTTTGTTCTTGTTTGGAGGCGCTCCTTCAACACACACGAAAACAGCATGTTGTGGTTGAATCAAAAAGGGATCACTGATTGAACACTGATGTTCGGCTGTTCGTGGCCACAAATGGACCAGAGAATGATACATGATTGTAATTATGAACAGTTTAAACTGACCCACGTTTTTATATAAATATATAAAAATATATGACTGCAGGGTATTGATATCGTATAGATACTTTTTTTATGATTATGATCATTATTACCATTATTATTATTATTATTAATTGCAAGTGATATATGTGAGTGTGTGTGAAAGTTTATAGTTGAACACATTTCTTGTTTGTTTGTGTTAGCTTATTGTAAACAAGCATTCTGCTGTAAATTTGTTCTTGGTATTAAATTATAATTTATGAATTTGACAACACCAGCTTTTCATGGTTTTTTTTACTTCCCAAACGTGTGTGTGATGTGTGTGTGCGTGTGTGTGGTCGGTTTCAGAGGGGGGAACTGAAGTCAATTTGCTGTTGCAGGATGTTGCCCTTTTGCCCTGTGAAAGTGATTAATGAATTACAAAATAATTAATCAATCAGGCAACAGGCCGCTCAACGCCTTCATTTTTATTATTTTGCTCCAAGGCGCTGGTATTTCCCATGAAAATAGCGATTCTTAATTCAGGTCTTGGGGCGTCAGCTTTCTGTGTTTGAGGCTGCAGAAACAGGATAGCATTGGTAATGAGGCGCAGCGCCACGCAGACAATAACATTTCATAGGACTCCTCGCCCAAAAAGGCAGGAAACAACTCACGTTGTGCGTTTTTACGCACGCGTAAACCCAAAAAAATAATATAATTTTTGAAAATACATTAATTTGTCTGTTTTTCTAATTTTTATTAAGTACCACTCGCTCACCAAGAGTTGAAGGTGCATCAACTCTGTCAGTAAACTGGCACATTTCATCAACTTTTGTGCGCACGAGCGCATGTTTTTTCTCTTGCTGATAATGATGAAACCTGTTCTTCTAATGCCACCCAGTTATCTGTGGCTTCCTATTGGAAACGGTGGCACTCTGCAGAACTCCCCCCAAAAAATTACGCGCAGCCACCTCATAAATGGACAAAACACAATATTACTCGGAGCTCTGGTTCACGAGGAAAGCCTCACATCGGATCTCGAGGGGGTGAGGGGTGGCGTCCACACTCAGCGGGCTGATTTCAGCTGACAGACAGTGATTTATACCCCGAGCTCCATCATTTGTGCTCCCGTCCACCTTGCACAGAAAGATGCAACATGCTGCAACGCCACTCCTGGTCACGTCTGCGCGACGGCGAGAACCTCTGACACTTGAGCTGCTGCGCAGATAATCCTAAAAGACAAAGTAAAGCAAATAAAAGCTGCAGGCTGCGCACTCCTGCTGAGATTTACACACCCGAGCTGAAAAATTATTTAGAGCTCAAGGGCTATTAGAGCTATTTGATTAATAGTTTATGGATATGGTTTGCAGTCTCGTTTACAAGAGAAGACACATGCACGCCTGCGCGGTTACGCGACAAATATGCGCAATTATTCACACCTGTCCTCCACTATAGTCACAAATGAACCCAAAGAGCATGCGCATTATTGGATGCAAAGTTTAGGGTAAAAAAAAAACAAACCTGTGGCTCATTTTCAAAGCACCCTTTAAATCAAACGCATAAAGGGTGGGCCATTCCCACAAAACAGGCTGAAGGGGATTCAAAGGGAAAATTCTTAACGAACCCAAAAATAATTGTTACGCCTTTTTATTTTATTTTATTTTTTATTTTAATCATTTTTAACTAAATATTTATTTTTATTCCTTCTCCTTAATCCCTGCTCTTGAAATCCACATTTCTTCCACAATCCTCCCCTCATCCATCCTCCTCATAAATGTGAGAAAATTGTGCCATCTACCCGCTGTCCCTGGAACTGTAGCTTCCCAAGACCTCAGAGACCTCCAGCTCACTTTTGTCACAAAAGCGGGCGGCCGCGGCGCCTCCTCACACGTCCACGACAGCAGCTGCCGACTGCTATTAGGCGGTAACTTTACAAGTAATGTGTGTTTTACGCACCTGTCATCCCCTCTGGATCCCCGTGTGTGTGAATAGGGGGGCAGAGCAGAGGCGCGCATGATCAGAAGGAGCAGGGATTTGAGAAACCTATTCGGGGGGCCATGCGTAAAAATGAAATAACGGAAAGGAACAAATTTGGATGCGTTTTTTTTCCTTACATTAAGTTTGATAAAAATCAATAATTCAAATTCAAAAACCATGTTGTTCGGGCGTCACACTTTTGGGGGGTCCGGTTTTTTTTTTTAATCAAAGGCTTTTTTAAAAACCTGTTTGTCCAAACCGCCTCCTTTTATCAAGTTTTCATTTGTGGGCAGCAGGGAAGAGAGAGATGGAGAAAGCGCAGAGAGAAGGGCCCCTCGACACCAACATGACAAAGTTCATTTGAAAAAAAGGGGGGAGAAAGAAAAAAAAACATGCGCGCGCACGCACAATGCCAGACTTTCAAAAGGGGCGCGGCGCTTTGTGGCGATTTAATAGGGGAGATAAAGACAATTGCAGCTGATGGAGACCAGGGGTGTGAATGTAGCCTCTTCTGTGTTGAATTCCCCCCATTTTGAGGAGCCGACTGAAGTTTTCTCTCAATGTAGGAGATCCGATGAAACAAAAAGTCTGAATTTAACATATAAAATGGCGAAAAAGCAGAAAAAACTTTCTAGTTTCTCTTAAATTTGTCGAGAGGAGAGAACCCAGGCGAGGGCTAATCCACAGGAATGATAAGAAGGGACCGCAAACACCCTGCTAAATATTAGACAGCCCCCATGCAGCATCCCAAAACCCCGAAGCATGACTTCATCAGGACTACTTCATAGGTATTGATCGATACGGGCCCACATCTTATATTGATCTGCTACTTGGGGTACAGAGATCCTTTATTAAGATCCCCATTAGGTGCACCGCAGCGCTCCAGAGGTCGCAGCTTTAACGCTGGAGGTTCGGCGCAGGAGCGCAAACGTTTATCTGGAACCGCTTTTGCGCGTGGAATTTACGCACCTGCTTCCAGGTGAAAAGTGAAGAAGAGGAGGATGGTTAGGGAGACATCAGCTGACTCGGACAGAACATGTCACACGAGTTGTTCAAATAAGAGTTAACTGTTTAATCAATGGGGCATTAACTGGACGGCCACTCTGCCATGTCTCGGTTGTCAAACCCGTCGGTGAGAAAGATGGTTCCTCTTTTCTTGTAAAAGCGTGGGTGCGCGCGCATTTTTTTTCCCTCAAACTTTCAACCCTCACTTGAAAAAAAAAAAAAACATTTCAAATTGTGAAATTAATCTCCAACTGAAGGTGCTTTCACAACAAAACTCCCGCTCCGCGCGCCACACTTGTCCAGTCATCATCATTATCCCCGTCACCATTATTATGGCTGCTATTACAATCATCATTTCCGCCACCAACACAATGATCAACAACAACCCACACACAAAAATCAGGTGAAAACGCATCTTTTTAAAAATGTAATTGAGGCAAAATACATTAAGAGGCACCAAATCAGAAAGTTTTTACCCACTCAAATGTGTTTCCTTGTTTAAAAATCACTTTTACGCACAGTTTTACGCATAGCGTTATTTAGAAATAACCACGTTTTGTCATGTATTTGACCAAAAGAAAAAAAAAAAAAGATAAAAAAATGTCTCAACAAAAAAACAAAATTGTGTGTGGAGTCTTTGGCCTTTATTCACAGGACATTTTTCTGTCAAGAACGCCGCGTCCAGATATTCAGAATCCCCGCTTGAGATTTGTAACATTGATGAGATTTCTTCTTTTCTATGTTTTGAACTAAATGTGCAGCAGATGAGCCGGGAAGCTGAAATCCTGGATAAACTTCTACAAATGTAGAATACATCCTGGAAATGTGCAACTAGAAACCAATCGAGCCTCTCAGGAGAAATGAAATTATTTCTTTGATTTGTGAGGAGCGCCTGTTTTTATCTTCCTCCCTGACCCGCCGGCGTCCCGGGACCTCCACTTTTGGGAGCCAGTGTTGCCCATCTATATGTCGGGCTGTGATCATTTTGTTGAAGTAGATTACAGTGAAATGACAGCAGTTCTCATATTGCCGCGGACGCGCGGCCCCTCCTGCGTCTGTCTGTCTGCGTGACCCCCGCAGGTCCCGGGACTCCCCGCACTAATGAACAGCGATAACACGCACAGGCCTGTAACTGGTGGCCGCCAAAAGACAGCAGCATGCGGGCTGCTGTCATGGCTGGCTTTGCACACAGAATTCGGTCAACCTTATAAAAGGACAAATCTTCACGGAGGGTCTCCGCAGAATTAAAGGGAAAAAAAGGGAGAGAGGAGGAAATTCCACTAGCCACAGCGAGATGGCGCTGTTCAGCACCTTTCAGCTTTCACACAAACCCCTGCGCTGGTGCTGCTTTTTGTCTCCTTTCTGGACTTAGTTTTTGACTATTTCCTGCTAAATATTTAAATTATTATTTTTTATTTACTTCCCTAAAATAAACTACTAAAATAAAACGTTTTTTTTTATTTAATTTAACTTAAAAAATTAAAATCTACAGAAGAAAATCACTTGTTAATGAACATTGATTAAAAATAAAGAGCAATAATAAAGAACAAAAATCACCTTCTGGCTTTAAAAAGTCTTGAAAATAAAGAAAAAGTCTAAGGTTTTCGTGGTTTCATCTCAACATTTTTTTTATTATTACTATCATCAGTGATTTATTTATTTTTTTCTGAGGCCCTTTTATGGATAATATTGGATATTTTAAACATTTCAAGCATCTTATTTCATAACTATTTTACCTCTAAAAAATTTCAGTGTTTTTGATTTGGTTTTCTGTCACTTTCATCCTTCATTTTTATATATTTTTAAAATTTGTATTTAATTTTCTCCACTGTTTTTGACAGATGTTTTCATGATTATTATTTAAATGTTTATATTTTCCTGCTGATGTTGCTGCTGCTCTAACGGGGATGCTGGTTGTGCATGTCGACCGGCTGGAGGGGAGAGAGCCATCGGGCACGCTCGACAGAACATGGAGCTGCTTTTACTTCTATTTTCCATTATTGCAGCTCGGACTGATGGTAATAAGGAAGAAAATGTTATCTATTGAAAATGGTTTTATTTTTATTTTAACTTGTTCTCTTGTGATGCAGTTTAATAACAACTTTTCAATACAATTCTTTTCGTTTTTGATTTTTGTAAACTGGATTTTAGGCCTAAAAATGGAACAAAATGATTTTAAAAAATGTCATGTTAAATATTTTCTGCGTTTTAAGAGTAAATTCCCTTTTATTTTACACACCGAATTAATTTTTTTTTTATTATTTATTGAAAACAAAATGCAACATCTTCCCTATTGAAGATGTCGTTTCTTCTCCATTGAAAACAGCAACACAAGAGCAAACTTTGTCCATTTTATTTTGATAATCAATTTTATTATTTTTTAGTACATACATTAATCTGTTTTGGACTGTTTGGAAGCCTCTCCTAACGCCCCCGTTTGGGATGTTCTGGATTTAGTGATCAAGCTCCCTGGAGCCTTGGCCACTCCTCTGAACTTTCTAACTATATGTAAACAAGTTGTCATTTCAGGAATAATCTTCTTTACTTTTTATTGAAATAAAAATTCAATCTCCCCAGCTCAGATTATAGACAGACTTTTTTTTTTTTTTTTACTTTCCTGCACTCTTTTTTTGGTTTCTTGTCATTGGTGGGGCTGGACTTTGGTGGACAATAATGCGGCAATTGTTGATGCTTTGTGACCCATAAAATTTGAGGGTGGCTATTCTGGCTTTGGTATGTAATTATGCAAAACACTTTGCATAAAGACTTGCCATCCGATCTAATGATAGAGTCTGCGGTCTCATTTCCAGCGAGGGAGGCACCAGCAAGCCCTGTTCTCCGAGGGACGGTGGAAAAAAAAAAAAAAAAAAAACAGCTGCCATAATAAACCCAAGACAAGTGCACATAAGAACACATGCTTTTGTTCAGGTAATTTTGTTTTGATGTGGTCGTGTAGGATCTAACATAATAGAGCAGCGTGTTTTGGTGAAACTGCATGTTTTTTCTTCATATTTTGGTGCGTAAAATGTTTCCAAATCTGTTCCAGTGTGGTAACTGTTAATTTATTGACTTGATTCAACTGATTCCACAGGTTAAATGTGTGATATATATATAAAACAACCTATTTATTTTTGTTTTTAGTGAAAAAGAATGCAATAAATGTCTCCAAACCGCAAAAGGAATCCGATTGTTTTATTGCAGCCTTGAAACGCGGCCTTTTTTCTTATATTTGGGCGTGCAGGATGTGGGATTGTCTGTGTGTATGCACATAATAAACACTTGTGCTGTCTGACAGAGGTGTGAATCTGAGAGCTTTCCTACCAAATGAAGTGCCAGCAGACAGAGAAATAAAGAGATCTGCAGCTGTCAGGGGTCAGTCAGGTAGAGATTGCTTCTGGAGATCTTTTGAAAAAAATCACACGTTTGAAGGCTTAGTGCTTTGCTGTCTTCGCATTTCAAGCTCAGATCAGTGGAATCAGAAGGAGGGGGAAAAAAAGGGACAACATGGGCTGGAGGATTGTGATGTCGGGATGGACGCGCGGGGAGAGTGCCTCTTTTTTTTTTTTTTTGGAAAGCAGGAGACAAGTCTTTTTACCTGATCCTTCAGGGAAAAGGAGAACCCAAGTGTTTAGTTCTAGCAGGAAAACGCGAGTCCCACACTTAAAGCAACAGTGGCTCTAATGTTTGGGTGTGTGAAAGGAATTTAATGTAGAGAAAAAAAAAAAAAAAAGAAGAAGAACCCTGCGCCTCTAATTTGCTGCGCTTCTCCACAGAGGAAAGCAACTCTGAACTCTGAAGTGTTTCATGACTCTCGGTTTGCTGCAGTCACACAAGCTTTATAGTTCAAACGCGCAGCTCTCTGGAGTAAATCTGCCACTGTTTTGACACGAGGAAACCAAACCAATTCAATAAAAGTCTCCGACTCTTCTTTAATTATTGGTTTTGAGCCCTAATTTCTCATATTGTCGTTAGTTTTTGCTGCGCTTTTGAGCTGTCATGTCTTCTTTTCATTAAAAAAAGGATTGTTGAGGCAGTTCAGATTAAATATATATACATAAAAATAAGAGGGTGGTTTTCAATGATTCACGGACGCTAGATGCGCAAAAACGCGCAATTGAAGCGGAAAAAACAAGGGTAACACATAAAATGGTGATTAAAATAAAATAAAAAATAATAATAATAATTAAGGCACACGTTTACATCAGAACCTAAAGGTTATATACAGAGGGAAAGCCTGTCTCTTTTTCTTATTACACACACACAATCAGAATATCTCCAAATATGGGTTTATTTCATCCAATAAATACATTTATTTTTTCTTATTTATTTTATATCAAATATATGACTAAAACTTACCAAAAAAATAATTATTTGTCTGTTTTTTATCAAAAGACGTTTTTTTTTCCAAAGTGCCTTTCAAAATAAAGTAAATAGTTAACCCCTTTAATGCCTGAATTTATTCCCAGCTATAAAAAAAAAAACATTTTTGCTTTTAAGTTAATGCAATATTCAGGTAATTTTAAAGCTAATTTGGCTTGTTGCATATTGGTAACAAAAGATGTTAAGGGGTTAATAATTTTCTAGTTTTGTCATTACATTTTTACCTTCATCCAATAAAATATTTATGACTTTTTATTAAAATAAGGAAAACATTTGTAAGTTCATCAAAGCATAGAAAACATGACAAGTTTGTTTATTGTGTAAATGCAGAGGAAATCATACTTTTTTCATGTTTTACTTGTTTTCAGGATGAGGAACAACAGAAGCAAAGTTCCAAACACACCTTCTGACTGATGACACTGTTGATCAATTTTGACTTTGACACCAAAAACTGTTCTTTTGAGGAGCTTTTGCTTTGAAACGCGTCAACTTCTTAATCACAAATGAGTCCCAGAGAAACGCGTCTGTATCCATGTGAACCCCTGCCTTCAATTTGTGTTCTGTGACGGCCTCTTTCTTCGCATGCCATGTGATTTCTCTTGCCTGCTCCTTGTGAGGAAGGCAAAATATGCAAATCCCATCAGATTTATAACACTCGGCGCCTTTCAGTTGTTCATGTGCTTCTGCTGCGGTGTATTATTATTTTCAAGGGCTCTCAGCGGGACATAAAAGGATCATAAGTTATTCTTCCACCTGACTAAAATGTTTCTCTCCCCGGTAAGATTGATAATGGCGTGATTTATTATCATCAGAAGGGATGACGGGGAGTTCGCCGCTTGCGACCGAGAGACATTCAGTGCAGCGTATGGAACCTAATAGAAATTGACAGGTGATGTTTGAAAATAAATCTTTTATTAGATCTTCCACAAAACATTTTTAATTCACCGGAAACCAGTGGCTTTCTGGGTAGGAGAGCTGGAACGAAAAACTTTCCTTTTTCTGGATTTGTTTACTTTTTTGGTTTTTTTGAGCTTTTTTTTCCACCTTAAATAGAGAGTTTGAAGGGAGAGAATACTGATTGGCCTGGTGTTAAAGAGCTCTGATCTGGGCCGTGACAGCTTAGTCCAATCAGCCTGCTCAACATGCTGCTTTGACTGTCACTTTCAATTTTCACATGACCCTGTGGTCTGAGGATGGGGGGACAAGTGGCAGAAAGTAGGCCTGAAAGCTCATATTATTGCTCTGACAGCTTCACTCATCTGAGAGTAATGCAAAACGCAGTTCATATTTATTCTCTGACCTCCTGCTCAAACAGGGATTCTACTGTATCTACATGCTAGCCGTGGGGTCAAAAGGCCAAATTGGTGGATTCCTGCAGCCGCATTTGTCAAAATGCATTTTTGCTTCAAGACTAATTATTTATTAGAGCAGCTCCTTCAGCAGATCAAAATGACATGCTTCCAAAAAAAAAAAAGCAGAAAACAAATCATTTTCTTTTGTTGCACTCACAGGAATGATAATATTCAGAACATCCCTCCTTTATCTGCTCATGTAGGTCATAAAAGAATAGTGCCATCAGTTGCGGGTGGATGTGGTCATTATCAGACATGGTGCTAGACGGGAGGGAGGGGTTCATTGTTCGCTCCGTGTTTCTGCTGCTGCCCAGGCAGTGACAGAGTAAGGTGTGTTCATTGTTCCTTCTCTCTACAAGCTGCTTCTGTGCTTCACAACTTCACTGCCACTATATTAACCCCTTTTACTGCAAAGCATTTGGGCACTAAAACATAAAAAAACCACATATTTTTGCTTCACTTTAAAACACTGTTTGAAATATTAGAGATGCAGAGTTGGTTGGTGGAGCCCGTAAAGGTTGTTGTGGTTTCGGCATAATCCTCACTTCTTGTCCCCTGCCTGCCCTCCTAATCCCTTGGCATGTGTTGGTGACATCACATGGCTACTGGCTCCAAATTCCCCCTGCAACTGTCATTAACTCTGTGAACAAATGAATAATGACTGGGAGACTCTCTGGCTCCCACCACTGACCTTGGGTATTATTAGAGTGACCTCTCTTTGGCTTGACCAAAAAAACCTTTTTGATATCATTGCTGGAAGTACACTAGGAATGATGGCCTGTCTGCCTGGAGGGGGGGTGAGGAGGTGTGTGGAGGGGAGGGGAAGTCTGCAACCACAAGTGTCATGTAAACCTATACTTTCCACCCACTGCTGTTTCATGAATACTTAATTAGAGAACAGGGCCTGAAAATACCCCGACTTGCAAGTTTCCTGACCTGACTTTACTAACAGGGATGTTTTTAGAAGGGGGGGGGGGGGGGGGGACGTGGCCAGACGACATGTTTCACTGCAAAAGGTGGGCCTTTTGGGAGTCTAGCTGTGTGATATGATCTGTGTCAGACAGAGGAGAGCCGGTCAGGTGTGGCTGTGGGAGGAAGGATCTCCATATGTCAAAAAGCTGCTTCTCACAAGACTGATAGAGATCGCCACGTGCAGAGGGATGCCTGACATCTCTGTCAGAGGTGGAGACATTTTTTTAAAAATTTTTTTCACAAAAAATAAAGAAAATATTACATGAAGAACCTATTCCTATCTATTCTGAAAGACATTCTTGCACATGAATGTACTTAGCGGTGTTTTAATTTGCATGATTGTTGCTTTTATTGTCATTAACCCTCCCTCCACAGCTGGAAAGCATAATAACTCCACAGGATGTCCATTCAAGAAAGTCTCCCACCAGCAACCCAACAACAAAAAAGTGTTAAATCAGAGTGTGTAATAAAAATGCACGGTGTGTTTCAATGCCTGGGAGCAGAGAGTGAATGAATAAATGGATGAAATGAAACTGTCAGATTGTTAATCTTTCCGTCAGTAATGGAGACATCCTCCCTATATGGACACTGACAAATACGTATAGATGGCGCAGGTATTCAGAACGAATAAATACCTGATGGAAGGTAGACGCAGAGCCTGGCTGATGTAATCAGCCGCGCCACATCGAGGGCTCTCCATCATTGCAATCTGTAGATTGCTATAAAAGTTCTCAGAATTGCTCTGAGCAACCCAATCTAAACCAATAGACAATCATAGCCTCTGATCTCAGCCCCAATTTAGACATTTCTCAGCGGAATGGGATAGAAATTAGACGTATGTGATCCGGAGACGGATAGATAGATGGATAGACAGGCAGAAAAAAAAAGAAAGTCCGTTTTACGCTATAGCTGCGTGCGTCAAAACGCAGGAGGTTTGCAATTAACAACAGTTCACGGGAGTACAATTTTGCACAACACCGCCAGGTCCAGAGAGGGCGAACAGAGAGGCAATTAAAAGGTGACAATTAGTCGTTTGGTTATGTTGAAGTCGCTGAAGTGGCGCGACAGAGCCGCGCGCCCTTTGGCACGGACGGAGGCGCACGGATGGAAGAGGAGCGACGGCCCTCCTCCTTCTCCTTCTCCGGCGGGGGACGCAGACTTCGGAATCCGATCTGACAAAAACAGAGAGGAAAGTGACTTGAACGTATCAGGATAAAAATATTTATAATAAAAATAAAATAAAATTGGACTACGGGAAAAAAGGCGCTTTTGCTCCGATGGTTCTCGGTAACGACCTAAAAAAATAATTATTATCATTTATTTTATTTAGTTATAAGCTATACAAATAATAATAATAACTTAGGTATGGAAATAGAAATAAAAATCTTGATTCAAAATATATAAAACAAGAATATAACAATGATAATGTGATTTTGTTCGGATACTCGTGTGGCCTGATGCAGGTTTTAATGTCGCTGCAGCAGCGGGGGCTGAAATAGTTCCCGGCGCGCGGAGCTATTTCCCCAGGCGGACATCCTCAGAGCCAGATTTCTCCTGGAAATGAGTCGTGAAACGCGGCATGCTTGGATACAGAAAACAGCAGGTTTAATGTCCACCCAGCACCTGTTATGTCTTGGATGTTGCTGATGAGCAGGAGGGGGAAAAAAGGCAAAAAAAAAAAAAGAGGGGTGTAGAAAAAAAAAAAAAAGGGATGTGAATGATAGATGTGCATGGATCTGACCTGCCACGGAAAGTTTAAATGGGCTGGGCAAAGACCCGCATGTGACCAAAGTGGCCGAGATGATAGAAATCATCATCAGAGGGGTAATTACAGCATATTTTATGGCTGGGCGCCTTTGCCAAAAACAGTAATTTGGAGTACGTCTCTTCTTTTAAGCAGAGGAGCCGTTTAGCTTGGAGGATGGACGCAGTTGTGAAAGCAGTGATGGATACTATTGTCCCAAAGTTGACCCTCTGTTAACATCTTGGCAGCATATGGATCCTGTCACCATGGAAAAGGACAAAAGTCATATCCCCCCCCCAACACACCAAATCCTGTCTTTTTTTTAAAAGCTGACCAATAAATGGGTGGAGGTCTTCCTTTATCTCTCCCCTCCCAGTTTACCATCCCTCCCTTTGTTTTGCAGGTGTCTCCAATTACCTGCTTATTTGCTTCTAATTTAGGTTCTCCTCCATAGATTTATACCTCCACCAACACCAAAGTTGCTGGAAATCAGAGCATCCTTTCCTCCCGATTTTATGAATTTCGGGGTACAAGCAGGAAGGCGAAGGATGTGAAAGATGCAGGACGCCCGGCGGCGTGGCATTCCGAATTTTCCTGGTTAAAGATTAGTGCCAGGGAGCAAATCAGTTCAACTCGGATGCCAGGAGAGAAAGGGTGTTGCTAAGAGACGGGGATGCTGCGACGCAACTTCCATCAGGAGCTCCACTCTGACATTACATGCAAATTAGCTTGTGCCAAATCTTTTGTGTGAAAGCAATTGCGGTGCCACTAATACCTGGCCTAAAAACGCGTTCATACCACGATTCTTCTTGGAATGCAAATGAGCTTTGGAGAGTGTGACAAATACATACAGGCACACTTGTTGGAGTCCAAACGCACTTGAATTTTATCATTTGCAAAAAACAAGTTTTTAATTTTGGTTCTTGCAAGGTTCCCCGGAGAGATTGTGTTCAGCAGAATGAACACATTTGTTTGAGAGGGAAAAAACAGGAAGATTCTCGGTGCTGACAAAAACAAAAGCATGTCATTTCGTAGTGTCTTGCATCAACATGGATTATTCACACGTGACACGCTTTCTTGACCCGAGTGTCATTTAACACGAGAATAATAACGACGCCCTGTAGGAGGAGTCTGAGGCTGGACGGCTGCAGAGGGCAGAGGGGTTGTGACCTGCTTCAGGTCAGCTCAGTTTATCTGAAGTGGACACTGGTAATGGCCTTTTAGACATGCCAGGTTTGATCTTTTGCAGCAGAGGAGGGAGAGGTAATCAATAGTGTGAGCAGAGAGCTGATATGGAAGTACTGTATGAGCAACTGGTAAGCATCTGCACGTCACTTAATTGGTCGGACATTTAAAGGAGGTCACCGCCGGAAAGAAACAAAGATCCTCTCATCAATGCGCTAAAAACTTTGAGCAAGGATTTTAAAAATTCGAATCAATCAGGTATTGATTCTTCAATATGTTGTGTTAATTAAAAAAAATATATATTTATATGTGTATCTGTGTGTTCTAAATGCAGAGTTTTGTATGTGATTTCATTTTGTGATTATATGCAGATAATAATCAGTCGTCAAATACTGTGACAAAAGAAATTTCGCAATTAATCACAATCTTTTTTTTCTAGGTTTGCGATTATTTTGTTACTTTTTTTTAAATCGATTTCCGGCTCTTATATATATATAAAAAAAAAATTCCAAATCAAGAATTTTGTGTGAGATTTAATATGCTGATCGTTCACAGGTAATAAGTGTTCAGTAAAAACAGTAAAAAAAACGTCACGTCAAATTTTTTTCCTGGTTGTGAAATTTTTTTAATAACAATTTTTGAATCGATTCCCGGTCCTTGTATAAATAAATGTACATTCTTAATACATAATTTTGTGTGTGATTTCATATTGTGATTATTCACATGTTATAAGTGGTTGTCAGATACAATAACAAAAAATATAAATAAATATATTGCGATTAATTGCGAAAAATGTGAATTTTTAGAATTTTTTTAAATTGATTCTCAGCTTTATTTATACTGTATATAAATAAAGGTTCTAAATGCAAATGTTAGTTTGTGATTTCATACTGTCACTATTTGCGGGTAATAAGTGGTCGGCAAATCCTGTATCAAGAAAAATTTATTGCAATATTTTTTTTTCCAGGTTTGAGATTATTTTGTTACATTCTTTAATCCATATATATATATATATATATATATATAATATATATATATATATATATAACATAATATATATATATATATATATATATATATATATATATATATATAATATATATATATATATCAATCAATCAAAAACACTTACATTTGTTTGCTGAAATATAGATATCCTCTTATTGGGATCATGGGCGGATATGCATGGAGAAAGAGGGCCAGTGCCCCCCCAATTCGATGGCATGCAAAAATCCACAACCAACGAAGGAAATACAAATTACATAAAAAAAAAAAAAACATGGAAAAAAAACAAGCAAACAAAAAACCCCAGAAAATATTTAAAAAAAAAGACAAAAAAAATTAAAATCAAATGCAGCTTCAACAGGTCACAAACCAGTGTTCTGCTTTTTGCCTGTCCCAAGCCCGGCGAATGCAGTGGGCGGAGTCAGGAAGAGCATTCCACTCAGACACGTAGATCACAGGCGAAGACAGATAGATGAACCGATATAATGATAGCATGGTTATTCTTTGCTTTTTTTTTTTTTTTTTTGCATTTGGAGGGACATGACACCCCAAACTCTCAGCACACCCAGATTTACCCCATAGAGGGGCAGGCTAAATCCCGGCCTGCTTGGGCTCCTTCACATTATGCAGAAAAAAAGAGGAAGCAGAGTGAGTAACACACTACCGTGTTCAAAGCCAACCTTGTCAAATAGTACTCACAGTGGGCTAGGGGAGTGTAATAGCACTTCCCTGATTCTACATTGATATCATATAATCCAGTGTGCCCTGTTTCAGTATCATATTTATCTAACCTGCTGGGGGACAGGGTAAGGGGGACAGTGTCCCTGCTGCTAGGAGCAGACACATTACACACTGCCTCATGTATTCTTATTGATTACTCCCACCCCACAGCCCAGGGACCGTAATTTAACTCAGCAGGCACTACAGTTAATACTGGATTTCAAACATTCCATCTACACTTCAAGAGCCAAAAACAATTGACACTTTAAAAATGTGCCGGGCCTTTCTAAATGGGATCTGAAGGGAATGGATCTCCATTTTCTGCTTCTTTTTTTTTCCTTTCCACTTCCAATCTCCTCCTTCCGAAGCCCGTGCAGCCGCCGCCGCCACCGCCGTCGCTGCAGTTTTCCAACACAAACTGGAGCTTTATAAGAATCTCAAAGAAGGTCAAGGAATCTTTTAATTAGAAAGTGCTGCAAAAGATTTCTTTTTTTTGTTTGTGTTGCAATGT
This sequence comes from Oryzias javanicus, assembly GCA_003999625.1. Taxonomy (NCBI): domain Eukaryota; kingdom Metazoa; phylum Chordata; class Actinopteri; order Beloniformes; family Adrianichthyidae; genus Oryzias; species Oryzias javanicus. The sequence goes on from CM012442.1 coordinate 18,767,878, forward strand.
TTTTCATTTATCGGCGGGGAAAGGTGGACGCACGGAAAAACAATCTCATGACATTTGACTGTAGGAAGCAAAGGCGCTCTGCGACTTGAATTTATGTCACCAAGTGGAATGTCCAGAGTTAATCAGGAAAGCCGACAAATAATAGGAGGAGGATGACATAAAGACAGCTGGAGCTCCGTGTGTGTGTGTGTGTGTGTGTGGCCACAGTGAAAGTAAAGCCAGATGTCTTACTCGAAGACAACAATTTAAATGACTTCAAAGAACTTCTGAGAGATTAGAATAAATGGAAAACTGATTAAAAGCCATGAAATAGCTTTAAATATGAGTCCAAGCAGCAAAAAATACCTTGAACCTCTAGAGAGAATTTCATGATTATTGAAATGATTTTGTTTTTATTCAGTGTTTGTTTCAGCGCATCATTATTATTCTTCATGAATTTGCAGATCATTAAAAAAGCATGCATTGGTATGCATGCTTGTTTTCCTCGGCGCTGGCCTGTGGAGGACCGCCAACCTTTCGGGTTGCGCCCCAACTTTTGCCCCGAGGACACTTTTCCACAGACCCCCACTGAATATGGATAATGTATGGATGAAAGTGTTGCACCAAATGCTCCAACTGTTCTAGAAAAACTCGAATTTGAGAAACGGATGAAGACAGACCGGCTTTTCTTCCAGCTGAAATGAGCATCAGTGGGGATTAATATGCATTAATTAAATTGACTCTGTTTCCTTTAATGAGAGGGAGAGGATTTGATGTTAATGCAGTTGATCTCACAGAGGCTTCAATCCACCTAATTAACTAGTATTTATGCAACACACTGAAATGATCAATAGGGAAAGGTACCCCTTCGGTGCTCGGAAAGTCTGATCACCGAATCCGATGCTGGCTCACCTTATAGCAATGACAGAAAGAGGCATTTTCTGCTCTCTCTTTTTTTTTTTTTTCCAGCAGAATAATTAAAATGACTCTTTTATCTAGGCTTTTAGTCGTAGTGTGGCAGCGCTCTCTGTTGCATCTGCGTGTTGAGCAGAGATAGCGCCTCTGTGGAAGGCCAGGGAGCAGACTCCAGAGATCCATCCATCTCAATCTGAGGTTACAGCTGACACCTTACAAAGAGGTACAATTAATAAGGGCATTATCCAGCAGTAGGCAACAATAGAGTCCTAACGCAGAGACACCAACCTCAGGAGGCCCGGGGAGGAAAGAAAGGGAGCGTGGGTGTTTATGGATGGGGGAAGGGTGGGCCAAAGTGCTCCAAAACGGGATGCATTACAACTACTGTCTTTGCAACATGAATTACAGTCTATTATACCTAGATAGATGATGTCTGAGGAGCACTTTGGCTGCTAAATGAGTCATCTTTGCATCTTTTATTCCTAAATAAAATCCTGAAAGTGTAGCAGAAAAAAAATATATCAAAAGTAACAATCCAAATAGTGAATTCCGTGAGTTTTGAGGACGTCATGAAATGGACATAACCGGTCAGGAAACTTCCATGAAAGAGGCCTGTTAGTGCAGGTTGAGTGGGGCTTTGTGGTCCACCGGGGAGAGGGGCGGGGACACCGCCGCACTGACATTTACAGCAAACCTCGACTTGTTTGTGGTCACTGGACTGGAGACGAACGCTGAACCCAAAAGTCAGAGGTCGGGGCTAAATTTCACCCACAGTGGAGGTCCCTCTGTTTGAAAAGACAAACAGAGGGTGCAGCCGAGGTGTGGAGGCTTCCTGGCGTCTGGGGATCCAATCTATCATCATGTAAACACAGCAAAGACCAAAGGAACATGGAGCTGAAGAAACGCAGGGCCTGAATCGCTTAAACAAATACAAGCCAATCAATGCAAAACACATTGACAAGAGGAGCAAAAGTCTACAGAGGAATTCCTAAATAATGAAGTCAAAATCACTCTATAATTCAGTTTTTAAAGCCAGTCAAGAGTACCCCACAGAGAAGCTTTTACATTTTCCAACTCATTCCGTGGGGAGAGGATGAGCTTGGTTATGGATTAACGCTTTGATCAATAACAAGATAGGAGACCGGCTCTGTAAGCTCAAGAAAATTAATTCGAGATGCAGTCAAACTCTTATCGACCGGCAGATGAGGCTTGCTTTTATTGCAGGTAGTTGATAATCCAGCAATATTGTGATGAGCGGCTAATCTCTCATTTTAAATATGACCTCCAACGCATATAATAAAAAGTTGAGACTGGCCATCCGTTGGTTGTCTATACGGGACTAATGTTTTCCCTTTTTTTTGCTCAGCTTTGGGATTTCGCGGTGGCTTCCTGTGCTTTGAGTTAATCCTCACTCCAGAGTGCGTCATTAAAAACTTTCATATCAGAGCTGTTAAATAATCTTAAGAGTGCCGAACTTTTTGTGTAAAGTGTGAATGTATTTATTGAATTTACATAGTTTAGGATCGTAATATGCAACAAAAAGAGAGAAATGTTTAACAAACAAATGCATCTTTGAGTTATGTCACACATAAAAAAAAGGTTCTTAATTTTAGGCTAATTGTTTGAATATGATTAAAAAAAGATGCAAATTTAGATGGAAAGTTATAAAAATATGTGGCGCGTTACTTCTAGAGCAAAAGTATTTACATAATTTCATAATTTACATAATTTGAACTTTTCCGAGTGTCAGGGTTTTAGGACATTACTGCTTGTACTTTTGATATTCATAAACTTAATAGGTTTTGAAACAGTGAGAAAAATATGGCGCGTGTGAGAAGAAGCTTTGAGTACTTTAAAACCATGGTTTCAATCAGCTGTTATATTAACATTATGCTAGCTCATCTTGGTAATTTGTCATCTACTGAGGTTTTCTATTCTGATTATATTTAACATTTTAGCAGCATGCTAACGCTTTTGGCTAATTGTTATCTACTAGGGTTATAAGGCTATTTTTGAGTTAAGCTAGGAAGAGGCTAACGTTTTTAGCTAATTTGTTATCTATTGAGGTTACTTTGGCCACTTTTGAGTTTAACTTCTATTTTAGCAACAAACTAATGTTTTTGACAACTTTTACTGAGGACTTTTAGGCTATTTTGGAGTTTTGCTAGTATTTTAGTGATGTGCTAGCTTTTTAGCCATGTACAAAGTTTTTTTTTTGCCTTATTTAGAGTTTAGCTCATACTTAAGCAACACACTATATGTTTCTGCAAAATTAGCAATGTGTTAAGTATTTTTGTGAAAAATTGCTATAATTTTTTCAGAAATTTAGGCTAAATTCTGCACTCTTTCAGTTCTTTAACAAAATGTTGTATCAGTGGTTTCAGCAACCACATTCAGCAAAAAGTATTCTAGCATTATCACAGGTAATGCAACTTTTATTTTTTAATACATATATATAAAATAAATATAATTCATATTTTTTTTTATAAAAAACAACAATGTAATGATGCAAAGTTGTATCAAATTTCCCTAAACCTTTATACGAAAATTATTTAAAAAATAAGAATTATATTTGTTTTGTGGCATAAATAAACACATAAATAAAAAAAAAAATGGAATTTTCTCAGATTGTAAAGTCATTTATAATTTTTGACAAAAGCTCATATGACTTTCTTTCAAAGTAAAAGACTTCCTGTCTTAAACAGGAACATTCAAGCAAAGCAAAGGTATTCTTAAACAACACAAGACAAAAATGACATTTTCTTCTGTTATACTTTAGGTTTACTTTGGTGAGCCGTCATCATTTTTCCTCCTTACTACCACTGTTAACTGGAGTATGCACATGAAACCTGATTGGTTAATGATCCAGTAAAAAAGGTTTATAAAGAATACACTAATCTAAAAATGTTAGCCTCTCCCTTCTGAAAAGCTACAAATTGTTGCTATTCAGCATAAGATAAAATGTCCTTATAAAATAAACTCAGCAATAAGAAAAGATTTGAAAAGTTTTGCCGATTATAATCTGTATATTCTGGAGGAGAGCAAACAATGCCTAATGATGTCAGAAAAAATTTTTTTTCTAGATTCACTTCAGCCATAAACTTATAAACTTAACTTAAATAAATTAAACCAATCCTAAGTTAGCAACCCTTACTTTTAAAAATTACAATGATTTTATTTTTCTTTAGCCAGAGAGCCATTGTGGAGGGGTAAAAGAGCCACATGTGGCTCCGGAGCTGCAGGTTGCAGACCCCTTCAAAATAAAAGACAACAAATTAATATATTATATTGGGTAAAAATGTACCCGGCAAAAGTGATGGTGTAACTTTTTATAGGGTTAACCTAGCCAAACTTATAAGCCTTATTGTGCCTTTTGACACCTCTGAGGGGCACAAACTTTAATCAGCGAGGAGCCAGAGGAGAATTGTTGTTGTGCAAGTTTCAAATTAGAAAGAAAACAAAGCAGGTTAACCGATGATCAACATGGTCTGGCTTTAATGAGGCCACACTGCCCACGGCCAGGCCCAGCTCAGGAAACGTGGGACTCTCTCTTGACTGCTTTGCTTACTTTGATCTTGTTTGCTTTCTCCACGACGGGCAGCGCTATTGTTGGTTTTAATTACTATACCACCAAATGGTACAGATGAAAGATAGGTGTCTGTGATTAATAAAATTTCCATAAATTTGAATCACTAACCAGTCTCATTAGCAGCTGTCTTTTGTCTTGACTTCTCACGCTATCGTTTTGGAATCATTTTTCTGAAATCACTTGATTTGCACCATATTTCCCAACAATCAAATTCACTGTAAGTAATTTAGTCATATTCCAATGATTTGGGTCAACCGGAGAGAAATGGCAACTGTTGCATTAAACCTACGGTCTTCTCAATTAGTCATTTCAAATGAACAAGTGCAACAGCAAGCGTGTCGATCTTAGTTAAGCTCTGAAACAAAATCTAATTGTTGAAAAAGCGGTCTTTGATCATGTGTAATCAGGATCAGGGCTGAGGGCTGCATCCCCGGGCCACAAACTAAACGAGATACAGTACTGCTGGCACTTGAAGCTTTGGATGCAAGTCAGTTTGGCAGTGGCAAGAACTGCAGCGGCTCACATGATGAAAAGCAGGACAGTGACTCAGAAAGGGGGGATGTTTTCATGACTCCAATCATGCTTGTACTGAAAAACCCACTAATTCTAATCACAGATGTGCTCTTAATTTGAAAGAATGGATCTCTTTTGAGCTTTCATGCAAACTCAACATTCATAAAAAGTTTGTTGGATACATTTCCTAGCAAATATATATATTCCTAGCTTTTCAGTCAGCAATTTAACAGAATATAATTTCAGTTAAGAAGAGAGCAACATTAAAATATAGCCAAAAATAAAGGAATTTTCACTTGAAACACAGCGGGTCAGACAAAGGAAAGCAAGTCTTGCTGCTTTGTGACAATGCTCTATAATCTTGTGGAGAGCAGCCTGTCATTACCAGGCAGCGCGGTAATAGACTGACATGGATGCTATGGGGAGCAATTGATTTCACACATCAATCAGTAGGGAAATGCTCCTTAATGATTGCAGAGAAGAGGCTTGTTTGTCCTCAACATCTCGAAAAATGCAAACATGGAGTCTGGGTGAGACGGTAGTTACTCATATAGTGAGAAATTCATTACTCCTCTGACTACCAAGTAGTCCCTTCCTTTCAACCCGGATAAATGCAGGAATTGATGCTAAAATAAAGCATCCTGTAAATAAATATATTTTTTTTTCGTAAAAAAAGGGACCTGTGCCACCAAAGACACAGCTGGACACAGAGAATATACAATCCCCCGCTCTCAAATGGAGGGTCCCACCTGATTAGGAAGGGCAGGGGAGAGACTTTGGCAGACCAATGAGCGAGGTCAAGGATACACCAACTGGCTCCGCACCCCGCCACATCATTTTTAGTATGACAGCAGCACCGGGAGGGTTGGAGTTCACCGAGACTCTTCATGAACAGGGCGCTTAACGTCAAACACAAGATTAAAGCGGGGGTGTCGCATCTTGGCAGGACCAAATGAAAATATCAACAGCTAAGCCCCCCTCTGAAAAGCCAAGGGACAGGTATCTAATATTAGAGAGTAAGCCTAGTTAGCAAAGGCGGCCTGCTGCTTTCCACATCCTCAGTGGCGGTCAAAAGGCCAGGCTGGCTTTGGAATTGCATTATTGGGGAAATATATTACAGTAGAGGCCTGCAGAACCGCCTTATTAAGACGGCAGAGAAGAGATGCCCTCGTGACTTTTAGTGGGAACTGAGGACATCTCCATATTACTGAATGAAATGCAATTTTGGATTCTATTTTATTTGTCTAGTGCGCCCAGAGTAAGGCGAGAATATTTAAGGATTATTACTTTGCAGTAATAAATCTGACATAATTCAGAGAAGATCAAAACAGATTATTTCCGAGCATCAGCGGTGATTTAAAACATCAAAATAGGGGTCTGAAAGGATGAAAATGAATCTTTGAGTCACGGAATTGCAAAAAAAAAAAAACATTTTAAACAAAGTAACTAATGCCACACGATTGGGATTTAGAGGAACACATTTTAGAGAGAAGCAATTTCGTCCTGCACAAATGACTTGTTTTCCTCCAACAGAAGTCGGTGCTTCAGCTCTCTAAGTGGCTTGTAAGCATAAAAGAGGCTTATCAGCCCCTCTCATTTCTTCAAACCTCACAATCAGATGACCTGCGGAGCGCTAAAAGAAACAAAACCAGTCAAATCCCACTGTTCCATCTATATCCACCCGTCTACCTTTTATTAATTGTTTTACCGTGACATTTATTTTCCTTTTTGTTTATTTTTTTTGTTTTTAAAGTAACTCAGCAGGAGGTGATAGAAATCCCTCCTCAGGAAAAGTTAATCCATTTTGGTTAGAAAAAATACATTAGTTCCGTTCAGCAGAGCTTGTTTAAGAATAAAAAGTTGGAAAAAGTTAGGAAACAAAATTTCGGATCATTTCTCCTTTTAGTTTGACATTGTAGGTAAATAAATGGCTTAAGATATTTTTCCGCATGATCCTCGCCAACGCCTATTTTTTTCTGTCACGTAGCACTATTAATAATCAGAAACTCTAGTAAGACATGAAGCTGATCTCGAAGGCTTTTCTATAATCCCTCCCCTGGAAGTGGTCTTTACTGGAAGGCTAGTTTGTGATGGGCTCACCCAGTTGCACAATGTTGCGCTGGGATGCAGCATTCAGCTTAAGCCAACTTATCTACTACATTCAAAGCACATCCATTGAGCTATGTGGGAGACTTTTTGCCGATCTATTAAAAATACTCTTATCTGTATTTAGCATATGCTGTGTATGTCAGTGCTGGCAGCTTTAGACGGATTTACACTCAAAACACCTCAAGGTATTCTTGAGCTGAAACTACTGATAACATTGGGAAACTTCTCCCGACAAGCCGGTTTTTACACGTAGATAAATTCATTCAGCACACTTTTATATCACATATTTACTTATTGTAATTTTATGGTGCACGCTAAATGTTTTTTAAACACCATTTTGCCTCTCTTTTGTTCTTTTTTTTTCAATTTTCCACCTGCACAAAAAAATAAATAAAAGCATATTCAATTTTTTTTTTTTTTTAAATGCGAAGGCAGAAGCACCAAGGAAATTCATAATATTTATACAACATAGAAAGTGTCTTTTACATTTTTAGATTTTATGTTAAAAAAATAGGAAAAACTTTTTTAAAAATGTATTTTATTTTCTAAAGAGAAAAAAAAAATGTCTTGCACATAAACATTTAGACAAGACAGTCAGTGTGACAGAAGTGCTGTTGCTAGTCAACAGGAACTTTTGGAATTCAGCAGCAAATAATGTGGAAATAATCCACACGTGAGGATTTCAGTGGGAAGTCCTTCAGAGGAAACGCTGGTGTTGCAGAAAGCCTTTCTTTCTTTCTTTCTTTCTTTACCTTTTGCTTTCACGGCATTGGATAAGCCTCCTTTTGCACTGCGCTGAAATAAGAATCAGCGAGAGAAAAAGAGGAATTCAGGCTTTAAAAATGGAGACCAATATAGTTTAAATAAAGCAAAAAAAAAAGATAAATTTTATAAATATAAAAAGAAAAAAATGAACAGTTTTGCCCTGCTTTTTCAAATTAAACGAATAAATTAAGAAAAAAATAAATCCTCACACTTTTTGTTTTGGTTGCCTTGACATTAATTTTTTTTCAATATTTATCCGCTTTTTTTTTATTATTTGTAAGCAAAGCTTTATTTAACTCTTCTCTCTGGGCAGCAGAGCTTTGGCCTTTGAAGCGATTGAGAAAGAGGACGGTTATTCATGCTGCATTCACTGCTGAGAACTGAGACTCCAAAAACAGCAGTGTCCTCTCATACCTGTTGAGAACACTTTCATCCTTAATGGGCTCATTAGCCACATTGTTAATTGAGTGCTATTCAGGCCAACATCAAAGCTAATAAAAATTGTTTACTTACTTACTTGCTTCACTAAAATGGCCCCAACCGAGACGGAGGGCTGCTTTAGTAGACAATATAGGTTCATGGGAAAAAAAAAAAAAAACAAAAAAAAACCCCAAACATAATTATGATTTTTTTTATATCTAAAAAAAAAAAAAAAACATATTTCCATAAATCTATATTTGTGTAGAAACTTTATTTTTTTAATAACAAAAACAACCCTAAAAAAACTTAAAACTTCCCCTCTATAGAAAGATAAAATGTGTGATTTCATAAAAAAAATAAAATAAAATAAAACAAACTTTTGGAAAAAAAAAGATCTAAATGACCTTAAAAAAATATAGCTATTTCCAACATATCCACCACTAATAATACATATAAAAAATAAATAATGATCATAATATTAAAAATAATATCAGTTTTTGTCCTGTACGTCATCTCCTCCCACATGATGCTGGCATATTAAAGGATAATGGGATTGGAAAATGGAAGCTAACACGCTGGAATTAAATTTATCAGCATTTGCTCAGAGGTAATAAGCTGTCAGTTATAAAATGAAGATTTGTATTTAGATATATGATAGGAAGAAAAATGAATAGGAAAAATAAATGAAGCTGCTTTACAACTAAATTACTTATTTGGAGCCAACAGACCTTGTAGAGAATCATGATGATGACAACGATTATTGCAGATAATATTTTCTTTATGTCGGAGAAGATAGCAAATATTAAATCATTATGCAACGCAGGCCCACAAACCGTTACCAGGAAGGAATCTCTGCACAATTGTTTTGATAGACGGAGCCACACCTTGAGGCATGATCAGACATTATAATGTAAAAAATCTAATTAGTACCAAAGGAGGGGGTGAGGAAAGTGTTGACTGACACGTGAAGAATGTTAATGTAAGGAAATATAAGCCACAATTATCACATATTTTAATCAGTTTTGACAAATAAAAAAAATATCAGCTAATTATTTGATTAATTGTTTCCCTGATTCTGTTCTTTTTTTTTTTTTAATGCTGTGGGGAAGATGAATATCCATTTCAAACTGAAATTTTGATCATAGCCGGATTTCTATTTTTAAAATGATGAAAGCATGGTCAAAGTTACATCCAGGCTTGGGGCTAAGGCAGCTGCATTTCAATTGATTAGGTACCCATCCATGATGAAAGTTGTGAGAAGTGACACCACAGTCAAAACATTTCAAAGAAAACAATGGCTGCTGTATGCCAGGATACTGCAAACATGCCAGAATCCACATGAGAGAAACAGATGAGAGGAGCGTTATCACCAATTCAATCCTGTTACTTTTATTTGACAGTAACTGTCTTATTACTGCGTTTTTTTCTCTTCTACATCCAAATGGGTAATTTGTAACATATGAACGGCGCGTTTTGTAATTTTTTAATGATGTTTTTTTATTTTTTTTATTTTTAGAGCACTTTTATTTTGACAATTTATCCATAAAGCTACAACTTTGTGCGATGTGAAACGGCAGCAGCGATATGTGAAAGCTTTTAATAAATGTCACCCATTGAAGGAGAATGATCTGACAGATAGGTTCTGAACAGCTCGGTGTAAACAAGCAAAGAAAAGTGTATTAAAAATGCTTTATCTATAGGGTTCATGTCTGATGTCTGTCAAATCATTAGAAAGGAGAGACACTCTTATCAAATAACTGGGATCAGCAATAGTGAAGGCACAACACTGAGATGAGGTATGTCTTCCATGGGGGGCAAGTTGAGGGCCTTTTGTGAATTTATAGAGTATGATAAAATCTGCTTCATATTTCTCGGCTGAAACCGGCTGATGAAAGGAGGCTGAGAGAGAATTACATGGCAAGAGTTTTGTCACCGGACCCATATAGGCTTTAGAGGCTGGGAATTGAAAAGATAATGAGAAAAGCCATGCTGCAGGTTGGCTGTGTTTAATAAGTCATCATGCTTTTCTATCTATTGTTAGTTGCACAGAGCCCGCCGAGATTGTGTTTTCACCATGCTTAATACTCTGCAGCAAGCAGGCATTTCAATGGATATAATATATCCAGCACCGACTCCCACAGCTTATAGCACAGACAGCATTACACAGAGAGCCGGGTGATAACGGGGAACAAAGAAAAAAAATGAGACTGTTCTAGTTGCTTCTCTTCTTGAAGAATATGTGATTGCAATTAAGATAGATGGCTTAAGAAAGACCTAATTCTGCACGCAACTCACGGATATAATTCCGACATTGTGCACACTTCGTGTTTTTGTCTCTGCATATAGAAAAAAAACCTCAGGTAGCTGGCAGCAGGACAAAGGCTGCCGTCCTCAGGATACAGAGGATGACATTTGGTGGATGCAATGTTTTTTTTTTTTTATATATTTTTTTTTAAATTACTTTGTTGCAAAAGTTTTCAAATTCCTTTCTTCTTCTCGTGGATCTTCTTAAGACTCAACAGAGAGAGAGGGGGATGAAAAAAAAAAAAAAAAAAAAACTCAGCCTGAAGGGAAACAAATTTAAATGGAAGCTGATGATGAATGGCGGCGCTGATTTTCTGGCAAGAATTAAAGCTTTGTAATGACACTTGACACATAGTGGATGAAAGGAAGAAAATAAAAAGCACTACCTTTTACAGTTTGTGTAATTACTGTATGACACATATAATGGCCCATACTTTCCAATCTGACAGCGAGCTCCGCAGCCGTCTTTTGTCTTTGTGTCATTGCCTCTGGGCATGCATGAAAACAACACTATTACTACACTCAAACAAGGCTGGCGCGTTTGTTGTACAGTTGTACACTTCCATCTACTTACACGCGCGGACCTGCTTCAAAAGACAGGCTTGTCATACTCTGATCAACAAGACTCAGTCAGAGGGATTTCTGAAGCGTGTGGAGTTTTTAACATGGAAATTGGCTTTGAACCCCATCTGCACAGGTCGGCACATCTTTGGGCAAAGCTCTGCTGCTGCTGACAGGGAAAATGAACCATCAATTCTTTATAATGTGGCCTGATTATTATCCTACTTACCCCCCGCAAATTTAAACTTAGAGGAAAAAAATGAAATCTTTAAACTCAATGGCAAACAAGGCGGGATATCTCTTCTTTTTGAGGTAGTATTTGCTATCAATAAGCCACTTTCAAAATAAAACACCTGGTATTTAATCTCCAAATACAACATTTTTTTTAAAGTCTAAGATTTCTTTTTTAAATATGAGAAAAAAAAAGTTTCTACAAATAATTGCATCCTACTTATAGCATCAGGAAGACATTAAAAGTATCCTACCTGGTGCAAATGTGGATTTCCAACCCCAAAATAGATTTAAAAAACAAACTTCATGCTCAAGTGAGATGCAACTCTGAATGTGACAAACCATACAAACCAGCTCGAAAGTTTGAACCGAACGTGTTCAGCAACTTTGGGATTGGATCTGTCAACGTCCAATCTGAGATGTCTTTATTTAACGGGATTGGGTTTTGTTAGGCTTCTTGCGCCAGTGCAGCCTGCTGGTGTCCCTTTAACCCCTAAAAGCAGCCAGGGGCCCTGACCCCGGCAGCACCGGCTCTCAAAGCCGAGCTCTTTTCAGCTCCGGCGTATAGGGGAACCTCCCTGTTCCCTCCCACCATCAACATCCCTTTCAGCCGCAGAGATAACTTTATTCATCTTGTGCATCATTGTATCCAGTTGAAAGCGGGAACTATGCAGACACTTGACTGAATTGAGCTAGCGTGCTCGCATGTGTTAAAGACAGGAAAGAATGGGAGGTGTTATGTCTTAATTTCTTCATTTTGACAGGAAAATCCGTGTAAAGGGCTCACTTTGAAATAAAAACTCCGAAAATTTCCGTTTTCAAGCAATCACATTTAAAAGCTGTGTCATCACATCAAATAAACAATAAAAAATATTTAAAAAATTTTGTTTTTTCTGAATTCAATTCCTTAAAAATCAGTGATTTTTTGGGTTAAACTGGTGCTAATTTAAAATTCCCCCCCTTTTTTTATTTTTCAAACTTTGCTAATTTAGCCATGGACAGCTGGCGGGGACAGTGGAGCTTATGTTCACCTGCCTAACACCAAAACAACACCAGGACCACCCTGCTCTTCTCTCATCATTCATATTCAAGTCAGGGCCTCTTGACAAGTCTGCTGATCTCACTCAATGTTTTGTGATTTGGACAATACGTTTTCACAGTGTGAGCAGAAATGCTGAGGCCATCACACTTTTTGAAGCCAGTCTTGGGAGACGAGGCAAAAGTTTTCCCTCCTGCGAGAGTCCTGGGAGTCAGTGTGGCCATCCCAGATGAATTCAATTTTACTATCAAATGGATGCAAGAGCTTTCTATTTATGAAAAAAATGAACATTTATTTTAGAGGAAATTCAACTACAATTATGTATATATAATTATAAATATATATTTTTTAGTTCTTAGATACATTTTTGTATTTTATCCTCAAGAATATTATGATAAAAAGTGGGAATATTTTGAAAAGTTTTGTTTTAAACATACAAACTTGGAAAAACCTACAAAGTTTAACTTGTTTCCCTTTTTTTATTTATTTTCCTTTAAGTAGGCCTTTGCAAACTATTATTTACAATAAAAAGTGAGAATATATGTCGTGTAGCGAGTGCAAAAAAATGTTTTCGGGAATCCTTAAGAGAGAGGTTTATACATTAGCGCTGTAGTTGCAAAACACTGTTGATATTCAAATGATTATTGTCCAAAATCTGGGATAAGCTTCTGTGTGAGAGCTCTTCTAAGTGCCTACAACTATTGCTAATTCCCCTCACCATTGTAGGCCGAACAAAGGCCCTAATCCCAGTTCACTTTTGCAGAAGGCTGGGGCTATTTTCCCTCTCATAAACCAACAACACTCCCCCAAGCCAGAGCTGAGAGGTTCTGAGAAAGGGGCCAGTGTGTGTATACTTCAAGGCTTTTTTTGTCCAACTTGGCTAGTGCTCTGCATAAACTTTTAAGTGGTCCCAGTAGGCCTCAAACACCTTTTTGCCAGAGAAAATAAGCGAGCACAAACCGTAAAGGAAGCCAAACACTCTCTTAACCTGGATGATACAAAAGAAAATATATGAAGTCTTCTGTGATTCACTCTGGGCTGCAAGGAGTTAACATTTTTTTATTGCATTTCTATGAAAGCAGCTCTCTTTCTCTTTATTGTAATCCCTTTAATACATAATTTAAAACTCAGTGGTCCACTATCAAAGACGGGCAGAGTAGAACAGGATTCTGTCCTTGTACTTTGTAGTTTTGCTTTAGCTTGCAGCAAAAAAAAAAAGGAAAAAAGTGAAACCACTTCAGACTTTGACATAATATTCCCTCTTTGTCATCCAGCTGACTTCAGCTGTGGCTTTCAAGTTGAAGGTTTAATTAAAACAAATTAGTTTCAGCAATGTCATTCATTTATTACATTTTCATGACAACTGCAAATTGGGATATCATTAAAGGGTGGAAGCAGTTGAAAAAAAAAATAATGACGTTTTAATGTTAATTTCTCTTTTACATGCAGGTTAAACGCACTAAAACAATAAAAGCTTCATTTTTTTTTTTTTGTGGTTGTTGGTTTAATTACTTTTTAAAAACAACAATAGGAGTCCCCGTGTGCGCAGACTTGGCAGAATTCCCTGGAACACAGAGCAAAGGCACTCTCCCAGTTGTTCAGTAAGTATCTGATGGCTTCATTCAGCTGCTGTGTCATGCAGTGCATGTGAACCAGCATGCAGGCCAGCGTGTGGCCTGTGTTGGCTTATGTTAGGTGTGTAGTCAGAGGGTTTTACTTGCACTTTAAAAGGAGTGGCACATGCGAATAGAAATGTGCCAGGAACAGCCTGACAAACCGTTTCCTTTAATCTTAATCAATTAGACACCCATGAAGTGTAAACAAATCACAAACCTGTCAGTGTACACAATACAGTGTAAAGAATCTGCAAATTACATGCAGTGTAGACAAGCTGCACCTCTTTCCATAAAGCAGTCGTTTAAAAGACCTCACGTCGCCCTGATCATATCTGCACCCTTGACTCGTGGTGAAATAAAGAACATTGCTTTGCTCTAAGGGGTTTAGCTCAGCAGAGCCGCGACCGCTGCTCGGTTGATGTTTGCAGGGATCCTCAGAGGAGAGTGAAGATGGGATTCTCCTATGTCCTGTGTTCTTGGTTTACGTTCAAATCAGTAAAAAAGTATTCACTGTAAACGTGGTTTTATTTTTCTATTTGCCTAATTTGATGGAAAAAATCTTTAGTTCATTCGTCAAGCTCTACCTCAGGGGTCACCAACCTTAATGAAACTGAGGACAACTTCATGGATACCATTTTGAAATAACAAATTTTCTTTTTTTGCGATTAGTTTTTGCCTTTAGTTAATAATGATACTTCTCTATGTGAAGACACTGATTTCTCACCATAATTATCAACAAGCTAGAAAACAAATATCAATATTCAACACTTTATTAATTTCTGTTACCTTTTCATAAATCACTTACTCACTACATTTCATGGGAAAAAGTCTCGTTTTCCCTTTGTTGTACCATATTCATGATTTAAGTAACGTTAAAGAAAAATCAACTTTCATATTTTTAAAAAAATCTTGTCATATTTTGAACTAATGACCAAATCTGCACCATTTTAACTAAATGAATGATCTTTGAAATGGAGAAGGTCGAAGGTCACCTTAACATATCTAAAGTTCATGTATCAGGAACATATTTTTAAGACGTTTTCATTTTTAAATCTATGTAAATGCAAGTGTATTTAAAACCAAACAGCAACAGAATAAAATTGAGTTTTAGACGCAGCTCATAAATGAGTTGTGCTATTTTGTAGAAGAGACCTCCGGGCAGTTTGTGTGGTTCTTGGGGACCCGCGGGCACCTGGTTGGTGACCCCTGGTCTCCCTGGTTTTACTTGCATTTTGGCTAATTTGATTAAAATGACCAAAAAAATACACATTGTATTGAGACAACAGAATTCAATAATGTTGATGGTTTCACAAGCCAGATTTTCAAATGAAACCATTTCAAATTGTATTAAATTAATTAAAAGACATAAATACATTGATATGAAAATGTCTGATGAAATTTACATAATTACATAAATTGACATTGAGTTTGATGCCGTATCAGTGTTTAAGATACATAAAACTGCCTTTTTTTCTCAGAACCCTGTAAATTGTATAAGGCTTTGTGTAATGCAATTTACACTGACTAGATTCTGTGAAGGCCAGGTGCCCCCGTGCTTCATTTCATTTTCACTTTTGTCAGGGGGATGGCACCGACATTAATGTGGTGCTTTCCACCATGCTAACACGTCTTAACCCAGTCAGCGCGTCCTGGGACTGTGTCGTCTCTGCTATGAGGCTCTTGTAGTGCTGCTAACACATACTGTAAAAACATCCATGTCTAAATCTCACCAAAACCACAGTGATATGAAATGACAATGAGGAAAAAAAAAAAAAAGAAAAGGGCAATGAACATATTACTTACCATCAGTGGTCTCAAGCTCTAGTTCCAATATTAAAAATCTGTGCACATGCTGGAGGTGCGGAGACATTCTGGAGCCAATATTGCAAAAGCAGTAATATCTTTCAGTACGCTAGACCTTCTGTGATGATCCCACTGTGCCAAAAATTGTATGTTTTTTTAAAAAAAACTTCAGCTCCTACTGTGCAACTGCTAACTATGGGCCGGCACTGTCTATGTCGCTTGAGCTGGCGGCATTGTTCTTGATATTCCAACTGTGGGCAAGTGAACGCACACCTTATCATTGTTGAAATTATTGACAATAAAGAAAAAAAATAGATGTTTTAAACGTTCATCTAGATTGATTTGATTCACACGCAGGACTTTCAGATGTGAACCAAACATCGGTTCTGGAGGTGATTTTGTCTGAACTAATTGGGGAAAAGAAGCACAAAGTAGCTCATCCTGCTATGTTCTGTCAGACATAACTTTTTCATTAGATGTGCTTCAGTTTTTTACTATTTACCTACTTTTATTTGTGGTGCTTAAGTTCTTTGACTGAACACTGCTGTGAAGCATTGACATGTATAAAAAAAATGGACCAAACACCTGTGATGTCATCTATAGAAAGTGCCTCCTTACCCCCGACTCCACCGAAATTAAGCCCATTCAACCACCATTTTTCGCCACCATTTGGAGCCAGTCGGACGTGATTGGTCCGAGTCGGTCTGAGCTAGTAGACAGTTGCTAGGGCAACTACTGTCACCAATCGTGAGTGAGCTTGTTTAAAGTCCACACCCCTTTTCATTGAAACTCAGGAGAATCTGCCACTTAAATATTCGAGTCGGGGCCAGCGGGCACCGCATGCTTTTACTGAGGCAAGAAAATTATAAAAATAGGATGGAAAGAAATACGTATCAGAGCAAGAATGGTTATTTTGACTGAGTAATAGCGTTTTCTTTCTCAGTTGAAGTCTTTGGGATTTTGGTCTATTGCAAGTACTTCCTAATTGGAACACGAGGGGGGAGGGGTCAAGCTTTCCAGTGATTTTACAGTTTATGGTGTGAACCAAAACCTGTCTGTCTGAATAAGCAAAAACTCAGCAGAGAAATGACTGAGTTAATGAGTAAAATGGGATTAACTAACAACAACAGTAAAAAAAAAAAAAAAAAAAAGCCTCATTGAGTTTAGAATCCCGGTTGAGTCCGCTTACCTCTCAAAGTTTAACCTCAGATTGCAGACATGTAGCAGTATGCAGACGTCTATGTACAGTCCCATCGTTGGAACGCTAGCTTTCGAAATGGGCCAACCTAACACTGACTGGGGAATTCAAACACTTTAAGTCCGTGTTTTTTTTTCCTGGTTTGCTTTAGATTTACTTGTGTGCTTTAGATTACTGCGCGATTACTTGACCCAGTTTCAGTCAAACGTTAGCTCTCTGATGGATGGCTTCATGCTTGTTCATCATCAACATTACGACAGAAAATGTCAGGACAGACTAAGACCCCGACCCCCTTGATCAGTATAATGAAAGTTGATCAAATGTGTCGAATGATTTATTTTTTTTTAGACCAAAAGTGGGCAGGAACATTTGGGAAATGCTTTCATCACAGTTTGATGTAGACAGAGGACATCCATAGGATTAGTTTCTGAACACATGAAGACAAAAACTAGGCACATATGAAGAAAAAAAATCGATTTCTAAATGTATGGATAGCAGCTTTTTTTGTTAGGGCTGGGCATGTCAACTTCCTCTTGCGTGTTAGCGTATTACTTATTTAACACCAATTATTACAGCTAACGCCATTAATTTTTTAACACACTTTTGAGTATTTTTTGTTTTAGTCTTAAACTTTATTGTATAAGTATTTCACTCACTTTCTCTGAATATTAAGACAGAGAGTTGAACACCTAAACGTGGACTGGATTTTTTCTCTGTGGCATCTGAGATTGTTTCATTAGTTTTACAAATCCATCCATCCTAAAAAACAACTTAATCTCTTTCGGGGCTCATGCGGTTGCTGGAGCCTATCCCTAGTTGGAGGAAGATGGAGTGCATCCTGGCCAATTTAAAATTGTAAAAGGGATTTTTTGTTTTTATATAAAGAAACCAACTGCTTTCATAAAATACAGACAGACTTTGAATTTTCCAAAGTCATCACGGTTTAGGACACGTGTCAAAGTCGAGGCCCGAGACCGGATCGTATCATTTTATTTTATTGTTCTATCTGGCTCGATGTTATATTGCACTTATTTCTAACTTGTACAATTTCCACAAAACATATTGTTATGGAGAGTAAAATAGTATATATTTTTTCTGGAATAATATTCCTGCCTTTTTTTATTCATAGTTATGTTAAAAAGTTACATCTTAAAAGCTTTAAAAGTGTTGTTTTAGTGTGTTCAATAAATGTTTATCCTGCTCAACCCACAACCTTAAGTGTGTTTTGAATTTCAGCCTCATGTGCGATTGAGTTTGACACCTCTGCTTTAGAACAGCTGGATTTAAACACAATCAGACTATTTGAATATTTAACAATGTCAGAATTCTGTTTCAGCTGTTCCACTGCATTCTCTTGTGAATGACACGTTGTCGGTCATAAAAGAGTGGGACGACAAAATCTCACTGTATGTGGCTTTGATAAACACACACAAAATAATAACATATACAGATAATTCAAAAATATCAATTCCCTGTCTTGGCCCATCTGGGCATTCTGGATAGTGTAGGATGATCGTAATAACAAAAAATGTTGGTAGTTATTTGGAGAAAGAATACATATTTTTAAAAAACAGAAATCAATGGGAAAACATTTGCCAGAAGATAAATGTGCATGATAAAAATATGGAGCCAGACTATCACTGTTTACATACTAATTTTAAACAGTTGCTTGGGATCTTTGCAACCCCTCCGGGTAACTTTAGGGACTGTCATCATGTTATCAGGCTTCTACACTTTCAATTCAGTCCAATTCACTTTAACGAACAGCTAAATGAAAGACGTTAAAGCACCAATTTCTTTAAACAGAAGTCATTTTTGGTTACTTTAAAAAAAAACAAAACCTTTAGGTTTGTAACAAAAACAAGACACCAACACATTAAAACAAATATAAAAAGTTACATTTCACAACAAACATGTAAATCGTTTTTTTTTTTTTCTTGGCTGCCTGATTGCTGACATGCATCCGACTTGTTGACATGTTCCTCAACTAACTTGACGACCTTAAACACCAGCGTTTGTCCAAGTTACTTCGATAGTGTAATACAAAACAGATTATTTGTTTTCAGAGGAAAGCTTTTACGTTACATTATTATTATTGTCTTAGAATTATAATAAACTACTTTATTAATTTTAAGTTAATTTTTTTCCAAAAAGATTTTTGGTAGTAATAGAAGAGTTACTTAACATGCATTAAGTAAAATAAAATGGAATTAAAGTAATTACTAATGCATTATACTACTTGTGACACAAAAGTAAAATTACTTTAATAATAAACTTTAGTATTGATCCTATTTTATAATCCAAGGAGCAGAAAACTCTCCTGAAATATCTCCTGTTTGTACGGGTGGAAGATGCAGTTCAAGTTATAAAATGCTATATTTCTTAAAATTGATCAATGTAGCAAACGTAAAGACTATCAGTTTACAAAAAAATAAAGATGTATGAATATGTGAACGAAACAATATTCAGGCTTTGTAATCGAGTTGTCACCGTGTCTTTTTATTTATCTTATATGACATAAAATTCAAATTCTACAACGCATGGCTCACTTATATATTCTTCACTAATGACATAAGCTGAAGCGCTGTGCCCTTTGGTAGAGCCAGTTTTCCTCCAAAGCTGTGGACAGTTCTAACATAAATCAGCAGCAGTTTTCTTCTTTTTGCTTTCTGTTGGTCTCTGTTTTTATTAATTTTTTTAAATAAAAGAGTGATTCCCTCGATGGAGCAAAGAGTAGAGGAAGTGGTAAAGCTGTTGACATCTGCATGGAGTTGAAGACTAACATCTGTCAAGAACCACATGCGCCTCAGATGTTCATCCCATGATTTGCTGCACTTTGCTTTGTGTTTTACCACTTTACCAAAAGCTGCTCCAGGCCAAAACTCTGAGCCCCGACAGTACATAATTGCTCTTTTTTGTGTAAATGGTGAGATTTTTGTTAACTTTTAAAGAAAATAAGATGTAAAGCACCATGAACTCTCTAAACAGCCAAAATAACTGTTTGTCTGGTCTTTTGGATAAAATAAAAGCATAAAAATAAAATTATCTGTTATTAACTATTGAAAAATCCAATGAATAATATCAACGAACAACAGAAAAATTAATTAAGTATTTAATTTTGTTTGGGTGATTAAGTTAAATGGAAGGCCTAAATCCTCTTTTCTACATTTTCCATAAAAATGTATAATTCTCAGCTAATCGACGAACACAATAGAAACATTTAGCCCCGATGCCTCATCGGTTTATTGGGGTCTTAGCTGGAGTGATAAGTTGCAACATCCAGGTGATCATTAAATGTCTTATCAGCTGTTCACTTGTGAAGGAATTAAGTGGTACTTTAGTAAAGAACATTTTCACCTCAGAGTTTAATTAATATGAAAGAAGTGGCAAAACAATAGCCCCACTGCATTTGAAATCTTAACCCCGGGTGACCTCATTTGGAGTGCATATCTCAATGCTGCACCAGTCTAATCTATGCCATGTCAGCGTGACCAGGTGAAAAGTGGCGTTAATTCTATATTGAGGCTGGGCATGTGCTGTGAGCAGGAGAGACAGGTAGAGCGTGCCATGGGAGTCGGCGCGTGACCTTACAGGGATTGGCAGGCGGGGTGTTAATTGGATAGGTGCGCCAGACAATTTGTATTGGCCATCCCACTGCAGAAGACATTGTATCTAGTTTTTGACTCCTGAGACGAGCTGCTGGTCTCTGCCTATTCATGCTCTGAATATTGTGCATGAAATGTGTTTTTTGAACCACTGTGCAACTTTCCCCAAACACAAAAGACCCAATGTGGAAAGAAGAGCGTGAAGCACAAAGGAGAGCTAGATGGAAATAACACACAAAGCTTCTGAAGAAATCTGGAAGTTTATATATAATTAACAACAAAAAAAAAATCAAAAATATGTAATATTTAATATCAAAAATATAATTATTTCTACTTCTACTACATAAAAAGAAAATAAGGTGACATTCTATTCTATTCTATTCTATTCTATTCTATTCTATTCTATTCTATTCTATTCTTTCAAACTTTTCCTGCCTTTTAGTTTAAATAAATACAGCATTTCACAATAATAACTGGCCAGCCATGGATTACTTAACATAATATTAAAACTAATATTTATCTTACTAAATGTAATAGCACATACTTTAAGGCTTTCTTAGATTCTAACCTGATTGGATGAATTCATAAAATCAACATATTTTTGCTGACTTTCATTGAGATCAAATAATTGTAACTCGTAGACACATCTGACTAAAAATCAGTTGTAGTAAAAAAAATAATAATAATAATAAAATTTGAATTATTCTCATAGTCTCATATTGTTGACATTTTCTTGGTATAATGTGGTCACAACAGTGGAGACAGGAAGTTCACTGGACTGGAACTAACATAAGAATATGTATGAGTCAGAAAAATGAAACAAAAACAACCAAAAAAAATAAATAAATAAAATACATAACTGGCTAAGAAAAAATTATTTTGACAAAAGAGCTACAGTATAAATAATTATTTATTTATTTATTTATTATTTTTATTTTAATGACATGGCTTAATGTATCTAAATCTTACCTAAATAATGTGCATGCATTTTCCGTTTGGGGTCCCATTTCTGTCACTTCTGTAAAACATAGCAGGTATTTTAGATTAGCCAATGAATGAAACAGAACAGTTTGCAGTCAAACCATGAAAGATTATTGTGTTTTTGTAAATTTGCAAGCCTTTAATTTTCTTTGAGTCAAGTTTACTTCAAATCGAACTGCCTCGGGTTCTGTAGGGGTTTTTGTCATATAATTGAAATTTGCTGGTTGAAGTCAAATATATGGTCGATGACAACACAGTAAATAGGCTGTGTTAGATGTGTCAGGAAAATATACATATTTAAAACATATAGCAGCAATGCTTAAACAAACTTTGAGTACTTTTTTCATTTTTCATTTCTTACCTTGAGTCGTAATTTTACCAATTATGGCACAAAAAACCCCAAAGAACATAATCAAGATTTTTCTGCTTCTCACTTTCTTCTTAAGCGATTCATTGGACAAGCAAGTATTGAGAGCATGTAGACATGGTGAAGACATTATTTTAGTTATAAGAGACTCTGTGAGCAGATTAAATAATTATTGAGCAAATGTTACATACCAGGGACTTTATATTGTTAAGCCCTGAAAAAACATGTGCAAACTAGAAATATGAAAAAGTACTGTAACTCGTTCTGTTTTTTTTTTTTTTTTTGTGCACATTAACAATTTTGCACTGCCATGTAGGATGACCAATTCAGACGTCCTTTCATTCAAATGTGAATGCTCCTTATACAGCAAAGGAGCTGTACAACCTTCAATTTAACCTCAACCATTGTGCTCCACGCAGGCTAGCCTTTCTATTGTTAAAGATGCTGCATCTTATTTTTTAATAAGCAAAAAGGATTAAATTAAACCTTGTGCAATCCAAAGGAAATGGGGGTTTTTGGATGCATTCATACAAAATGTGTCTGGAAAAGATAATTCCACTTAATGGAAGGAATTTAAAGAAGTTGGCCGATGCATCTCCTCCAATTTGGATTATAGTTTGTGTGTTTGTGTGTGTGTGTGTGTTTTTTTTCCTGCTGTCATCGTTTAAAAATGGAGAAAAATGTAGTATTTACATAAATGGTTATGACTAATAATCCCTAATTATTTAATTAAAAGCAATGAATTATCAGTTTTAGAATTCATATTTATAAGTGGGGCTAAATAAAAGGTTATAAAACAATGTTTATTGTTCTTTTTCTATTCCTCATCATTTGATGACACTGAAATATTATCGGATATAAATCCTCTTTTTTCTTTCTTGTCCGTTTCCTGTTCCCCTCTCGTCGAGCTGTCAAATTTGCGGGTGATATCTCTATTAAGTAAAAAAAAAAAAAAAAAAAAAAAAGGGAAAATCGATTGTTTCTGGGGGTGGGACGGAGTATTTCCAAGTTGTGGGCTTTAAAATGGATACAAGAATGTGTTCGGTCAGCTTGAACAGCACAGGAGGATTTTGGGGAGGACCCGTCCTTTGTGACACATGCAGCATAGACATAATGAATTATATTATAATTACAAAGCATAGTCTGTAGGAGTGGACAATATAGATATTTAGCCAGGGGGTGGAGTGTGCTGCTCCATAGAGGCTGAGCCACTCCAGACTGCATTTCTATTTAGATCACTTTAACTTAGACAAATCTCAATATGAATGAATGAATGACGCTTTGTTCAGGAAATAAAAACATTTGAACAAAGGCGCTTCATCTTTCTCATACGCGGGGGGCATGTAACCAATTGTACCCAGCTCTGGAGGGAGACACCAAACTCCCAACACAACTTTGTCAAAAAAGTGCGCTCTGTGTTTATTTATATATATATATATGTGCTGAAACCCCAGAAAGACAAACATGGAAAACTAAATAAACAGACTCGAAGCTCCTTCACAGAGGACACCGGTTTGTGTGTGCGATGCTGCAGGAATTGCATTGTGTGGTGGGCTGGGCAAAGCAAAGCGGAGCAGAGCGAGCCGGGAAGAAGAAGCAGAGGGGAGGAAAGCTGGCAGTGACTGAGAAGATGAGGATTTGACGGCAAGGTGACAAAGAGTTCAAACAAAATGAGGCTTGTAGATTAGCAGCACTCCCCTCAGTGACAGGTGTCATCTCTTGGGGCAGTCTGTCACTCTGCCTGCTGCCACTCCTTATATAATATGAGGAGACGGAGAAAGAGGGAGAGGAGGATAAGCAGCGGCACTCTCCAAGCATGTTCCGTCCCGCTGTACCTGCCAGTAAGCGAGATTAAACCCTGATTGGCAGGAGGGGAGAGCGGGGAACAAAAGTTAAGCAAACGATCATTTACCTCTGGGCTCATTTGACTCATCGAAAGCAACAAAACGAGTGAATGGGAGACTCATCTTTAAACCTCATTTACTATAGCAACACATTTCAATCATTTAAGAAAGTTAAAAAATAAAAAATCCATTGAATAATCTTTATAGAAAATCATTCGATTTTGAGAGTTCAAATCAGATTAGGCAAAAAAAAAAAATAAATAAAAAGTACATTTTCCAAACATTAATGTTTCTGTTATTTACAAAAGAGCAAATAGTATGTAGAGAATAAAGTGACCATTGTTCCTTTGAAGAGAGTGAGTTTTGCACAGACCATTAACAAGTGTGCGGGATTGAGGAAGGTATTAACTAAAGCTCGGAGGGAGCCAGCTCCTGTCATCCTGGTGACATGCAGACTGAGACCTGCTGCTCTCTGCCCGGGACTCCAGCCATCTGCTCCACAGATTGCACCGAAACACACACACAGCGAGTGCTGCTGCCTCCCCTCTGGGTGCGAGAGTCACCAGAGGGTCAGCTACTTCTCCGGGACTTTCTCCCTCACAGGTTTTCCCGACCCCGTCTGCATATGCTGACGCTGAACGCGGGGCAACTTCGATAAAATTGGGCCGATTTTGGGGAGACGGCACAAGAAAGACGGAATGACAGACGAGCAGAAAAACAGGAGACGCGTTCTGATGTTTGTTTTTGACAGATGAGGGATGCCCCCTATTGACTTTGTCGGGGAAGATAGAAACAGGGGTGGAGATAGTAAAGCCAAGGAGAAACGATCCGAGCGGCGGCGTTCTAGCAGTGGGGGAAAAAAGGTCACGGAGAATATCGGGACAAATGAAAGACTCGGGCATCTAATATTTTAAAATATTCATTGCAGAGGTTAAAAGCAATCGAGGGTTATGGCAATAGAGTGCTTGGCACCCTCCCAAATGAAAATCTGAATAGTGGGAAAGTTGTGTGGGATCAGGCATAAAATAAAATAAAAGATGAGACATCTTTCTGTCACCTTACAGATTATTACGAATAATTCAAACAGTCTTAGACACTCCACCCATGTTTCCAAACACTTTTTCCTCATGTTTTGTGCAAATGAATTTCCGGACCAAACCTATGTCACACATTTGCAACATGATGGCATCTGTGCCCTGCGCACAGCAAAACAAGGCATATGCCTCCCAGTGCCTCTCTGGTCTGTGAACCAGTGTCCGTTGGGGAAATCGACCACCCTGGGCACAGTTGTGCTGGAGTGAGTAATGAGGCAGGCTTTCCACGACGGCTGATAGAGGCTCCTATTAACAGCCACGCTTCAGGGTATTCTCTATGCCTGTGTTGTGGAATGGAAATGAGATCTGATAGAAGCATGTATAATTTGTTGTCACATCAAAGTGACATTTATTAGCTTTATTTCCCTATCAATGTTACATCTACTGTACCTCTGGGTATATATTTCAGAAGTGCGGCTTTAGTAACTTTCATGAAGTTCTTTAACTGTTTGTACGATTGCTCGTCTTCATTAGATGCGCTTTTATTTCGATTTCAATGGCAAAATCTGCTTTACTCTACAAATAAATGCACTGAAACCTTCAATTCTACACTTCAGTTGCTCCTTAAGGAAATAGTGAGCGTTTTCTTTAATCTATGAGATGCCATTTTCATCACTGCAGTCTTACTTTCTTTCTATCTATCACCGAGGTTGATCTTTCTTTGCAACACTGTGTATAAAAGTTTTTTTTTTTTCCATTGGGTTTTAATATTTTTTCATTCATCTGTCATCATTTATACTGAGACAAACACATATGCAGTTTCAATTAATTTCAAAGTCATTCTGAAGTGGACTTTTTTTTTTTTTTTTTTTTGGATTCATCCAACATCCCTCTTCACGTCTTTGTGACTTTGAATTTGGATATTGCGGGATATGCCACTATCACAAGCAAATTATTTCCATGCATCCAACAGAGAACTGAGCAACGAGGGGTCATATTTTTACCACTGCATGTAGAGATGTGCAGCATTATAACTCATGAGTGGCACCTCATTTCACACAGCCTAATGGCTTGACACTGAGAGCACACAGGGGATCCAGGCAGGGGCGCTTCCTCTTATATATATATTTTTTTGGTACAAGTTTTATGAGATATAAGGATTAGGGTTGATTGAAAGTTGAAGTGAAGTGAAGTACTGCATGGCTGGCATAGAAAAATTTCTTTTTTGGTTTAAAAATGTAAGGATAGCCTAAAAATTGGTCTATTTTCCTATAAACAAAAAGAAAAAAACCTGCATCCAACCACAAAAGCCTGTGATATTTACCAGACAAAGATAAAGAAGAACAGACACCACTCCTCCTCATTGAACTTATCTCACCCGCATGGATGTGACAGACAGCGCAGCCCTCCAGCTTAGTTGTCATACACCGGCGACCAGCCAGAGCTCCTCAGGTTGCATGATTGTATAATTGTGTTGTGACACCCTGAACCTAACAGTGGTGTATAACCATGTTAATTTTCTGATAGCACACCGTGGGCCGTTGGAATCCGAGTTATGATGGGTGTAATTTGTGGCTCCAATGGCAGACTGAAAGGAGCGGGTCATCAGCAGTATAAATACAAATTAAAATTGATGCAGGTCTCATTTCTGCTTGACCAGTTTGTGTTGGGAAAGGCTACGGTGAGCCGGGGAATTGTGCCCTCGCCTTTTAAGCCGTTTGGGCTTCCATTTCAATTCAGAGCCTGGAGGCAGAAAACTTCAAATAATATTTCCCAAAGATTAAGTGCTCTATCACAAGTACACAAAAAATTCAGAGGGTTGGAAATATGAAAAAATGTAAACTTATTTAGTGAGTTTTTCACTTTAAACGGAGCCAAGGAAGCAGGAATGAGGAGAATGCAAGGATTTATATAAAAATAAAATCTATTATGGAAACAGTTCAACAGATTTTTGTCTTTGTGTGAGAGTCTTTAAAGTTGTGTTGTCCAGCAAAGGTAAAGAGGCACGCTCCTGAACTCTGTCACTGTGTCTCTGACAGGCAGTTCAAGAGCTCTTCATTACAGCCTCTGTGCATCAGAGGGAAAAGAGAAACAATGCTTTAGAGGAGCTGCACACAACCTTTCCATTCAAACAACAGATCAAACTGTCTGTAAACCATTCTGTCGAGTCCAAAGTTGAGTTTAAAAAAAAAACAAAACACAATGACTAGCCAGCAGGAAACAATGCACAATAAAAATCTTGAGATAAAAGTTTTACAAAATTATAATAAAAAAATAACAAAATAAGACACATTGTAACTGTTTATATCACTCATATAGTATGTAGTGAAGCAATCAGAATATGCAATCTATAGTCTGACAGTTTAATGCATACATCAAACAAAGGCTCGTCAGTAATGTTTCATACAAATCCACTGATATAATAATTATACTATCCCAGTCCTTAGTGGAGGTTGATTGTTCTTGCTGTGAGCTAACACACTTAATTGTAGTATGCAAATGAGAGCAATTACAAAGCTTTTAGGTGAAGAGATGACAGCTGAGGTTGGTTTTATTGGGGGGCCTTACCCAAACAGTTGTCATGGAAACCACATAGAATAACACAACTGTCAAACGGGTATAATCTGGTGGTAAGTCGAGAAATGGCCTCATCTGTACCTCGTGTTTATAAACTGACGCATCTGAAAGAGAGATTCTTTGATTACAGAACAAATTGTCAATTTGAGTCGTGCAGAGGAGGGGGGGGTAAAAATGAGGGCTCATTTGATGAAAAACAAATGTTGGAATGGATTCAATTTTCAAACCGACACTTCAGAAAAATATGAAATATACTTGCAAACACACAAATAGCCCACAATGATTTTTTTGTAGTGTCTGTAATTAGGAGTTTTTGATAATTATTTTTATAACAGTCATTTAGCACACTGTGTTTGTAGCAGCAGAAAACAGGCTAAACATCTGCTCCAAACAAGACACCGCTGAATTCTTCCGCTGATATATTGGTAATTAACAACAATTTGTTTGCACATTGTTAACTAAAAATAAAGACACAACAGATAAAAAAATAAAAAAAAAAATCCTTAAAATTATTGCTAATATTTAAACTCTTTCCAGCAAGATTTCCGAATGAAGCTTTAAATATTTAGTTTTTGTTCATCCCTGAGCACACCTGCTATCATGAAAATAAAAAAGTTGTGTTCAAAATCAATTCAAATTAAAAAAAAAAAAAAAAAAAAACACACACACAAAATGGATAACAATTATTTCTGTGGAGGCTGTCATGAATTAAATATGACTGCTTTCTGAGAATGAGATGTTATGGAGGTAAATGGCGAGAGGCAGCCTGTAATTGAGGCGGCAGCGGCATGGCCTGCTGAACTAATCCCTGACTTGGTCATGTGACTGGCGGCTCACCAATGGCGGGAGTTCTTTTCACCACAAAGCCAACACAGCTGGGAAAATTGATTTCTCATCTGAGCCGTATTTGATAGCTTTAGAAATCAAAAATTGAAATGAACTCACCTATGCCCTGTTATTACAAAAGAGCAAAAATAAATTGGCGGCGGTTCATGTGAGACGGGAGGCCCTGATGGGGAATTTAAAGATGCAAACTCTTGGTAGCCTTTAAGTTTGTTTTGTGCTCTTTACCAAATAAAAAATTAAAACTAAAATAAATGAATTAAAGCTGTTATTTTTCTGGTTATATTATTAATTTTATGTTTGATTTTTTTTTTTATATTTCGCTTTTGTATTTTTAATTGTTTCAAAAATATTAGGACATTTTTAATTATATTTGAGCAATAATAAATAAATATCTTCTGGAAAAGCCTAATTAAGTGTTGTCAATATATCAATACTGTTAATGTTTTGAGAGGACTTTATATACTCATTAGATCAGACAGCTTCTTCAAATTTACAGTCGGATTCTTGGTTAATTACAAACCAATTTACAATTAAATATAGACACTCATTATTTGCCAAGACATAATGAGCGACTAATTTTCCCGTTCAATATTAGAGCAGTGTAAACAACTATTTAACAAACATTTAGGAGTCAGACTGCTGTGTGCGGGAAGAGAGTGAAAGTGGCCAGGACGTGAAGCGAAACAAAGTAGCTAGTTATGCTGACAAACGGCGCGGCGAAACAGATGTTCTTGCAGGTGGACGTGAAGATCAATAGGCGGTGCGGAGCAGCAATATAGTTACCTGAGCTGCTGCTGCTGCTCGGAGCAGATGTTAAACAGACTGATGCCCTGAAAGCCTGATCAATGGACAGGAGGCAGATGGAGGGGGAGAACATGTAGGAGTGTTGGGAAGCTCAGCTAAAATACGGAGCTACATTTGATATGTAGATCCACAGCGTTACACAAAACTAATCAACCCTAACTTTGGTGAAACTTCAGCTCCCCCCCCTCCCGAAAGCTCCGCTTGCTTCATTGACATCTGTGTCATACTAATTACCGGTGAATTTACCTCTTCAAAGACAGGATGCTGTTGAGGTGATTATTCGTCCCATCTCATCATTCTAACCAGGTAGGTTAGGTGAACTGGGATGACCGGCGCAGGGTGTTGAAAACAAGATTCAGCAGTTTTGGACGGCGAGGAAAACTTCCCTAATTAGAAGCTGCGAGAGGCAGTGTCAGTCTGCGGTCCATAAGACGTCACCTTTACCTTCTATTAGTGAAGTAAATGCATACTGAAAAGTATGTCTTGGTCATTGTAAGTCATCTTCTGTTTATTTTTTCCAACAACAAAATCTATGAAACGATACCAACATAATTAAAAGACATTTGACAGTAAAAGGTGGCAAATAATGAAAAAGAAGAGTTTTTTTTTTTTTTCTGTGAACACCTGCAAGAAAAAATCCGAAACACACAGACATTCACTCACACACACACACACACAGATCTCCTGACATCCAAAAGTCCCAGTGGCCTTGCTGTCCGAGAAGCAACTTGAACTGGGCGATAACCTGATAGACTTTATCTTGTCTTTTCCTGGGTCGCAGTGAAGCCTGAAGAAGACACTTCAACTCCCCAGCATCCCCCCAGAGTCCTAACCTTCCCCTCCTCTCCGCTCGCCGGCATTGCGGCGAGAGAGAGCTGTCAAGCGGCCTGTTGCTTATTGATGTTTCTGCATGTTTTATGTCTTTCTGGAGATATGACGGCCCTGACACAGTGCTGATTTCCATCAGCTTGCCACATACCGCACGGAGTGACAGCTGGGGAAAGTGTAAGAAGGAAAAAAAAAAAAAGGAAAACAATCGGTGGGGATGTCATTGGCTTGGGCCTCATCTCTGACCGAGGATTCTCCTCCCTTCTAATGAAAATGTTTCATTCACATCTCATTCCTCCCTTGCTGATGAATTCAATAGAAGAAAAAAGAGAAACGAATAGTGAGGGAAAGAAATTCAGCTTTTGTAAGATTGGTGAGGCAAGAAGAGAGGCTGACCCTGGTGCCAAAGGTTTTGACACTGCATCAATCCCTTTAAGGGTAAGGCCTGCTGGACTAGCTCTGGCTGGAGATTACTTCCACACATCTGAGGGATGGCTGCTCTATCTATTTCACACATTCTATGCAGAGGACAGCCTTGTATGCTTTGGATCCTGAGCTGCCCAGTAAATTAGGTCTGAGATCATTCCATGGAATGAAGGGAGCTATCCAAGGCAATTCAACCCTAAACCATTGACAGAGAGCTTACTGAATCCCTGGAAAAAAAGAGACACACATCTATTCCCTCCTTTCTCTTTATGATACCAAACAGAATGTACCGTGGGTAATCCCAATAAGGCTCTTTACTTGCAAATTCAAGTATATGCACACATGTACCGATAAGACGCTCCCACACGGCTTTCTCACATACATGGTATTGAGAACCGTGGTGCTGCTGTTAAGCTTTCGCACTTTTGTCAGAAAGTGAAGTAAAATTCTTAATGAATTTGCTGTTGTGATGCTAAAACGCCACATTTTGAAAAGGTGTTAAATATTTTTCACGTCTTCTGATGGGATTTACTTGCACAAAAATATTTTTTTTAGCTTTTATTTATTCTTGCTATTTGCTTAATTAATTCTATTTGTCTTTAAAAGGACATCAGTGTAACAGAAAATATTTGAAATTTTTTCTGTGGTTAACGTGGTTTGCTGCATTTTCCACATAATTTTATCTTAAACAGAAAATAGGTAAAGTATGTCATGCAACATGGATTTATTTAAATTCAATAAAGCACAATTCCATATTTTTTGCTTTCATTCAGGCATTTCAAATTAAATACACATGTATCCATACATTTTTTATGCCAAAATGACAACAGCCATAATTAGATTCACAACAAGGACTAAATTAGCTGTTACTAAATCATTTTAATTTCCTTACCCTGGTAGAAGATTGTGACAGGTGTCATAGTTGCTATTATGTTTGGCATCCCAACATGTTATAATGGATAATTGATCCATCAAAAAACATCAAACTAAGGCAATAACTAGCTGGAGACTGGCACATTGAACATGCAGAAAATCGAATTTAACCCCATGTTGACTGAGACACTTCCGTGCTCTGTCGATCAAGCATGTCTCTCCTTGACAGCTCTGTTCGCATGTTGTTAAATAATCTAAAGGGAGAAAAGAAACATAAAAGAAAAAGCAGTCTCAGAGGACCTGTCACTGAGAAAGGAAAATGCCATGGGGGGCGAGGAATGCCTTCAGTCGCGCAGCTTTTCACATTTTAATTTCAGTCTGCAGGACTGACTCATGGTAGCGCCTGAGTGAGTGGGTCCTGGGAGTCAGGGCTCATGCTGACCCCTGAGCATAGACTAGCCCAGAGAGATGTCAGCTGAGAGCTCCTGAGGTCCGCCAGGCTGCCAAGCTCTTTGAAAGCTGCTGCCAATTCAGCCTAAGTTTCAGCTGAATGGTCGCAACAGAGAAGGGGAGCAACAGCAATAAAAACGAGTTGCAAAAGGAAGAGAATTTGCTTTCAAAATGTATTTGGCCTTTGACCCCGCATCCGACCTTGTTGCCTGCCTCTTTGATGCGCGGAATAATTTTTTGAGAGAAGCTGAAAGAGGGGTGGGCTTCGGGGGTGGACTCGGAGCCTGTCAGTGTAAATATATTAATAATCTGACAGCTTCATCTGCTTTTGAGGGCTGCACTTGACAGGTGCACAATGGCTGGCGCTGTAGTCCTTCTCGTACACATCTAGCCTTCCTGTCTGAACAACACAGAGAGTTTATTAAGACATCACACTCCCGTGAAGTATTGATTTTAAACCAGCCTCTGTCACTTACAGTATTAGCCCAAGAAGGAGATCCAAAATAAATGATGACAGCTAAATGTAACCTGATGAATGTGTCTGAGAGAACTTTTTCTTTTTTTTTTTTTTTTTACTTTAGTAGCTTTTAATTTTGTTGCTATAACCTTCTATTCACATACATACAACTTAATAATTTAAAAAAAAAACAGCAGATTTTTACTTTTAATTCAAATCTACCTTAAAATTTGATATAGAAATAAAATAGTTGCAACTAAGTTTGAGCAGAAAAAAAGAGCTAAAGCTATCTGGAACAAAGGAGGGGGATGTGCATCTGGCTGTGGAAATGGGCCCCGCCTCTCAGACAGCGGGTCTGTCCATGGAGAGACAGAGGCAGAGAGGGGTCAGCGAGAGCACAGGTAATTGAGGTGTCCCCTCCCCTCTTTTTTTTTTTTTTCCTGGGTTTCTCACCCCATCCTTTCACCCTGCTCCCCAATTCCCCCTCCCTGCTATCCACACAGCGGGCACAATTACGCTCCCCATCACCCCACCAGCTGGCCCCCGTGATCCCACACTTCTTACTAAACGCGACTCCATCGGCCCTTTCCCTCTTAACCTCGCAGCACCCGCTCCGGGGGAATGGTAAAGCCGCGCATGGGAAGAAAAGGGAAAACTCTCAACTTCTTTAAACGTAAAACTCCAAGATAAGCAGTTTGTGCATTGAAATATGAACCTGGTATTTGTTGAAATCCGCACATTTATTTAAGTTAGAGAGGATTTAATTGGAAGTACCGACGTGAGACTGTGAACAAATTACTTGAGAAGGCATTAAAAAGTGACGACTCGTTGTAAAGAAGCTGAATTGAGGAGAAAACTTGGAAAGATTTCATGCTAACAATTTAAATTAAACCATAATGGCGATCAACATATATGTTAATTGAATGGCTTAAAATAGATTCTGAGACCCAAGAGTCAGCCCTATCATATTTCTGCTTCACATGTCTGTTGATCGACAGTGTTTTCCCTCCATCCTTTCACATTAATGAGAGGGATGGCTCTCCTGTGCGTTATTACCTGAAATAATACCATATGGTAAAATGTAAACAACATCTGCATATTCATGTCATAACTTCATCTGTTTAATTAGTTCCAGCAAAGCAGTTTACCCTCTGAGGCCCTCGCTGTCAGAGCAGTGATGGTAGAGCCGTGCCCCGCTGTCGCTCCTGACAGTCCTCCATTGTTCAGTTGACGCTCCTGCCCTGTCTGTTTAATGCCAGGTGCGTCTTTACAGGCCACAGATCAGGTAAGGTGAGCTAAAGAGGTTGCTTTTTTTTTTTTTTAAGTGCGCATCCTTCTTAGCAATGATACAAGATTTTTTGGGAATATATATAAATATACACACACACACATATATATACAATATATATACACATATATATGTGTTATATGAGGTTTAATTTATATATATATATATATATATATATATATATATATATATATATCAAATCAAGTTTATTTATAAAGTGCTTTAACGCAGGCAGACTGCTACAAATATATATATATATATATATATATATATATATATACATATATATATATATATATATATAGTGTGTGTGCGTGTGTTACAATTTCATTTAATTTGTGTGTATGGATAGTGCAAAAACAGTATTTCCAAAAAAATGTATGTTGTAACAAAATTCCATCAAAAAATAAACCATCAAACAATAGAAACACCAAGCCATGTCATATAAAAACCTTGAGTGGGTACGCTCTAATTAAATTCTCCTTCATCAGGCACTCGTTTGTGCACAGGCATTAATACTTTTGACCCTGTGCAGCCCGAACACTAACATGCCTGAGGAAGGAAAAAAGAGGAGGGAAACGAAAGGGAAAAACATGAGGGAATATCTTATTAGGGAAGTCGGGCATGTTTTGGCCCTCGTTTCTTGATGGCTGCTCTTGGTGTCGCGACCTACTGGCGTCTAGCTAATACGACAGTGTATGCCGTTCCATTGTTCTCAATCAATAACTAATTATCAAAGTACTGGCTCTGACTGGTATTGTCCTCATTGCTCGGAGCCCCTTGTTGTGGACTGAAAGACAGAAAGAGGAAGAAAGGGGAAAGCAGGGTGCCTTTTGGCTGCACAGTGATGCTGCCGCCACAACATCCTTGCAAGCCTTTCAAGATACGCTGTGCCGTCAGTTTGAATTACCATTTCCTACTAATTGATATTAATTAAAACAGAAGAATTATTGTTGCTGCTGAATGTCATAACGATATCCTCAAAGCAATCATAAGAGACAAAAAGAGAACAGCACACAAAACACAAGCAGGACGACCAGGAAAGACAAATTAAGCCGACTCCTGCTAGCGACTTTGCAAATGAGGCTTCAGACAATGGGGAAGAAAAATCAGACCGTTAACACTAAATGTTTCATTATTTTGCTCTTATTTGTGCAGATGAACATAGATTTGAAGCATACCAAACAGCATACCTTAACCATCAACAAGTTCAAGCAAAGTACTCTAATCACTGATATATTGTTCCCCTATCACCTTTCCATTGTTATGTGTTTTTTACAAATGAGCTGACAGAAATAGAGGAACCCCAGTAATTCATGGTTGGCAACACAGAGCGGATTGTGTGCTGGTGCCTGCCTGTCTCTGTCCTCCCTAATAGAGTGGCACGTCCTGTCATCCCATGTGGCAGCACAGTTCACTTCTCCGCAGTCTTGTTCGTGCGACCAGCACCAGGACTGGGGGGTTGAAGCCCCCAAGAACCCTTGGGGTTGCTGGTGCCCCAGTGGCAAGCAAGGGTCAGCCTAGTAAAAGGGCCGCCCTCAGGACAGTGAGTCTAATCCCAATGCAAAAGCATGGCAGCTGGAGCAGCTCATCCGTTCAGGCTGGGTAATGATATCACTTGCAGTAGATCTGATGTCTGACCTCATTACCAGAGTTTAATTGTGTCGGAGTTTCAGTTCTTTCTCGGGCCTCCTTTTTGTTTTGGGCAACTCATCCAAAAACTGTCTCTGTTGCCTACAAAACTAAATTTCCCACTTAACTTGCTGTTCACTACGTGGCCAATAGCATAAGCAATAGAGGCACAAAAATGCAAACAAACTACTCAAATATGTGATTTATATGAAGATACCTATAATAAAAATTTACTTTTTAGGGGCAGGAATTGAGTTAAAAAATGAACTAATCAATCTTAAACCTGGAGTAAAATTAATAGCAATTCATTATTTGTTTTAGTTATAGCATTTGGCAACTACTTACAACCTGCGAATAATCACAACATTAAACACACACAAACTTTTACACTAAAAACATTTATTTTTAGGTTATGCTGTCAACTGATTAAAAAAATAATCAGATTAATCACACTTTTGGATTGTGATTAATCCCTATGAATTTCAATGTTAGGAATGCTAGGAAATTTCATGAAAATATGCAGTTTTTGAACAAAAACAGGCCAGAGAGAAAAGTTTTCCTTAATTTTTCTTATCTGAAATGTTTTAATTTATCAAGTGTTGACCCAGAAGGTGTCCAAAACACATCAACAGTAAGATAAGCAAGTCTTTTAGAACTTTTATGTCGGCTAAATGGCTCCAAGAAAATGAAGATGCTGACATGAAACCATAAGAAACACAAACCTGCAAACCTAAAAAAATTAAACAAAGTTCTGTTCACATAGCCCAAATGCTTAATAATACTCCGCAGGTTGCATTAAAAAATGTAAACTTTCTCTCTGAACTGATGCTTTATTCAACCTATTTTGACAGTCAGCATTTCGATTGCTTCCCTTTACCGCTGCAGTCGGGCCTCAGCAACGTGTCGTCGTGTTACCATGACAACGCGCCGGACCATGAATCAGATATACCGCTTTATGTGGAAAAAACAATCTAAGTTGAGAAAAATAGCAAGATTGAAGTGCAAACATCAGTTGAATTTTTGTTTATTTTGTTAGTGACCATGGTAAAAGGGGGATAATACTCAACAAAGTGTTTTAAAGTATGCCATGGAAGCCTGAACCATCTGGGGAAAAGCTCTTAAGGCTGGTTCTTTGCAAGGTGTAAACTAATTTGCTTTGAGAAATATTAACGCATTAATTCTTTTTGATTAATTGCGTGCGTTAGCGCATTGACGTTCACAGGCCTACTATTTTTTAAAAACTTAGAAAGATTTTAATAAAAATCCGATAGGAAAGTAACAATTGATTTAAACAACATTTCGATTCATGTCATCATTTGTGATTGACAACATGATTCATAGTTGTTATTTTGAACGGTGCGGTTCAATCTAGTTCTCTGACCTAAAACTGATCAAGGAAATTCATGCCAAAAATTCAACCAGTCTTACTCAGAGATAAATACCTGGTATGGAACAGTGCAGGTGAAATTTCCAGAATTAAATATGTGAACAAACAAACAAATAAACAAAAATGGCAAATTCCTTTGCATTTCAGCTTCACACCCCCTTTTTTGTACACCCCTAGTGGATCTCAACAAATTTCCATTGTAAAAATAAAATTTCTCAAGCAAAAACAGAATTTCATAACAACTTTGTCAAAACCCTTAACAAAAGTAAAGTTAGTTAGTGCTGCAACAAACAACTATTTTAATAGTCAACTAACCCCCGATTATTTTTTCCGATTAGTCGACAAATCGGGTCATAAGCAAACAGGATGTAAACCACACATCTTAACCATCATTAGCTTTAAATTAACTAAAAATAAGATATGTAGCATTATCCGCGATTATGCGATTGTACTGAATTTGGCTACAAAAGATGCTAGTGCTGACGATGCTGAAATTGATAGCTGAAAACATTGAAGCTAATAGCTAAAAGCGCTAAAGCCTATGACCAGCTAAAATATTAGATAAACTCCAAAATAACCAAAAAATGTAAAAATCCAAAATAGCTAGCATGTTTCTGAAATATTAACTAAACTCCATATTCGCCAAGAAAAAACCTCAACAATCTTAAATTAGCCAAAACAGCTAGCATATAGCTGAAATATTAGCTGAACTTCAAATTAGTCTTAAAAAACCTGCTAAATGCCAAATATTCCAAAACAACTAGCATAATGCCATCATAACTTTCAACTTTACTGCACTCAGAGTCTATATAATATAAAGTAACGACTAATCGACAATTAAATTAGTTAAATTAGTTGTCGACTATTTTAATAGTCGATTAGTCGTCGATTAGTCGACTAATCATGGCAGCCCTTCTTTTGAATATAAAGTTTTTTGGTGTATTTTATCAACATATTTAGTCTATTCCATATCTTCTTCGCGCTCTTAGATGCCTTACAACATATGTGAATGGCAATAGTGTGTTTACACTTTTTATTAGTGTTTTTTTCTTTATACACTATGTAAACAGACGTAAAACATTTCATCTTTCATTCAGGTCTTAACTAATCAGTTTTACGTAAAACTATTAGTTGTAGGTAACTCTAGGAAGGTGAATTATGTCTCCAGGGAAATGTTTCTTTCTTATTGTGCGAGCTGTTTTGATGTATGAATCTAGAAAAGCCGCCCCCTCCCCAACTTGTTATGAGCAGTGTAACCTGAGAGCCTGCCATCACCTGCCCTCCACAATGAAGGAAATAACCCTCCTTCTTTGCCTTGACGCCACGTAAAATATGAATAATGAAAACAGACAGAGCCGCGGCGTAAATAGGAAGCATGACTGGGGGGTTGGAGCTGCAGATAGCAGCCTTGCTATTGCCAGCCTTCTTTTTCTGCTCCGCTTAAGAGGTAGTGTCATCTCAGTTCTTTTCTCAGCGCTGCAGCTTTCTATAACCCTCACACCAATGGGAAGCTACCACTAGGTCATGGGTAACAGCCCACCACTTTTAATGGGGTTGCTCTTTGAAAACATCACTATACAAGTAAACAGAGCGCTCCACAGTGTATTAAGTGCAGTGAAACTTTTACTCAAAGAATCATAGAGGCTAAAAGGTTACAGGCAGAAGGTCCGTTTGTTCAAAAAGCAGCCTATACAGGTGTAGGGAACAAGATGGGAAAAAAAAAGAAAAAAAGAAGAACCTCATTACTATCCTCAGTTTTTTAAGCCCACATAGTGTAACTGTGTGCCCTTGAAAAACAGACACCAATTAATTCTTTGCATTGTACACGTGGATCCGTTTTCCAATATCCTCATCATGAAAGAGCAATTATGATTCCATGATTCCTTCGCACACTCCAATTGAAGCAGCTAGCTTCTTCCATTGTCAGTTGTCAGAGAAAGGATAAACCATGAAAAGGCCTAATCCTGCTATGAGCAAGCTTTAATGAGCACCCCTGTCTGAGGCAAAACCATGTGATAACCTGGCTAGGGCCACGGCAGAGCAACACGAAATTCAGCTCCTAATAGAGGGCTATGTGGCCTTCTCTGGAGAAGAGTGGAACCCACTTATGGTGACCTGTGAAGTCAAGTTGCTGTCTTTTGACCTCCCAAAAGATGCCTCAATGTGGGGAGTTTGTCAGAAGAAGCTTCAGCACAAACAGGCATGCTGCCTCCAGGCAAGGAAAGCTGCATACAATAAAATAAAACACATATAAGAGACTAAAGCCGGTGCATGTTTTAAGTTCAAAGAAAAAGCAGGAGAACTTTAACCTATAGGCTATTATGCAAAAAGTGAAGCAGGGCTGCCGCTTGGAATTAAGAGACAATGGAGAGTTCAGGCCAGAGGCATTTAACCAATGGACATCTAGTGTATCAGATCCCAATCTTAATGACATCAGTGACCGAAGCTTTGCAGATACTCTGATCTCCAGTGGCATGAAGAAAGGGTCATTGCTGGAGGGGGATTAATGATGTATGTATGTGAAACTGGGGGGAAAAAATTAATAAATATATATGAAAAAGAAAGGATAATGAAAACAGGTTATGAGAAACCAAGGGAATATTACTGCTGGTTTTCTGTAAGATGCAGAGGGGAGGAAAAAGCTGTGCAAATAGTCATGGGATTGCAAAGTCAATAATACGTGCAATCTTCACCGAGAGAAAGCTATAATCAACAAGAATCCATATTGAAGGTGAATGCCAGAGTTTTTCAAAATGTCACCCGAGTGTATTTGTAGAAGGGCAGAAATGACAGATGAAGAGCAGGGAGGTGAGAGGCAGGGATCCAGGGACTTACAGACTTTGTGCTGTCCAGGTCCCGGACGCAGAAACCTGGCAAAAGCACCGCCGAGTCAGGAGAACGCCCCGCTCGCTCCTTGCAGAAAAGCAACAGGGACAGATTGTGGTGCTATACCTAATGGAAGGTGTCCACTTAAAATTCACAGGTTAACAAGGCAGCAGTCAGCTTTGATTGCCAAATTGTACAAAGAGAAATTTGTCAAAACACTTTGAATTGACAGCTTTAGCAAAAAATATACTTTTATTCCCAGATAGAGTCCTGAGAAATATAATTCAGGGAAAAACACAACAACAAGTGAAAACTGCGTGATTGAAGAAGAGTAGAGGTTTTGTGAATATAGGCTCTTAAAATGGAGTCATCTCAGAGATATAGATATTTTCTATTTTCAACTCTGACAAAAATGCACTGAAATACTGGGGCCATTTTTTTCCTTTTCGATTTCTCTCTTGTAAATCCTTTTTTGAAGCGCAAGTCCCATTCTTCTTTGGAGGTCTTTTAAGTCATTATAAATGTTTTATCTGTCCCTCTTCCTCTGTCTATCTCCCCATCCCAAGCTTTAGTTTTCTTGAATAAAATAAGTGCAGATTTGCTGGAAATCAGTGGCTTTTGTGTGTGGCTGCAGGAGCATGGTGAAATGTTTGGACACTAATACCCTTTCATTTCGGTAGCGCCATAAATAAAAGCTGCCAGCTATGAGGCTGCCGTGAAGTGGTATTCTTTGCTGCCCAGCGGGATGTCCTGTTCACATTAGCACAGCAGGGAAAACTGGCTGGAACAGCCAGACAACTAAATCAAGACATTGTCAACTTCTGACAAAATTGCTGTGGGGGGAAAGCCTGTTCCAAGACAGGTTGTTCTTGTCTGGATGTGTGCATGTTGCCGTTTGCATTTATGCTTGAGATAAATGAGAAGGAAGTTGAAAATGCGTGACGCAGATGTGTATATTTATCAAAATTTAGT
This sequence comes from Oryzias javanicus, assembly GCA_003999625.1. Taxonomy (NCBI): domain Eukaryota; kingdom Metazoa; phylum Chordata; class Actinopteri; order Beloniformes; family Adrianichthyidae; genus Oryzias; species Oryzias javanicus. Next base: position 18,808,117 of record CM012442.1, read on the forward strand.
ACCACGGTGCTGAAAAAATAATAAAAGAAGTGCTCAAAATGTGAAATTTAACAATTTATAAATGACAAGGTGTTACTTTCTTCAAACAAACAATTAAACACACATTTTGTATACTCAATATCTACCCACATGTAGCAGAATTGCCACACAGCGCCCTCCCTTCTAGAATCCCAGCCCTCGGCTGCTTCTGTAGGTGGTCGATTGCCTCGTTTTGACAGAGGTTAACTTAGTGAGTGATAAAAGCTGCAGGTCTGAAATGGACTCCTATCATTAGTGGACGCCTCAATGCCAACAAGACCCAAACAATGACAACATTGACCTCACTTAAGTAGACTGCACAGCAAGAACTCTTGGAAATGTTACCCAGAACAATGTATATGGAGAAGAGTAATGCCGGGCCACGCCTGTGGGCCTGCCATTTTGATAAGTAGTGGAGAGTTCAAACGGGAGTCGAGGAAAAAATAAGCAATCTTCTTTTCGTTTTTTTTTTATTTTATTTTCCATCTAACCTTCCTTTAATAATAAAAGATTTATTATGAGTGCTTGCAGAGCCTCCATGGTGTTTTTTTTTTTTTTTTTGTATCATCAAGACTCTGTCTTTTGGAGGTCTGTAACCCGGAGTGGTCCCTCTTTTAAACCGGGGTCCGACTCAGAGTCCTTCCTGTAGGCTTCAGTGAACCTTGGGAAAATACTAGTGAATCTGCCACCATCAACTCTCCTGGGAGAATGCTGGCCGACCACTTCTGAGACTCCAGTGACCCACGGCCTGAACCCTGCTGTTCTCCATTCCCTGCCGTCCGCAGCCACTGGGAATCTATGACCTCTAGTTCATCTGGAATCACACTGTTGCATGGCAGATCCAACAAAAAAAAAAAAAAAAGAAAAAAGCAATAACCAAATCTGTCCTCCTTTTAAACTGCCTTTCCCTGATTCTCAGCAAATTACTAAAAAGGAAAATCATTAATAAGCATTCTTTTTATGTTTACCATGAAAAAAAACTAATTGACTCCTTATTTTTTCACTTTTATTTTGAAACAGAAAAAATAAGTTTTTAATTGGTTGGCAAATAGAAAAAATAATTACCCTTTACTTATAAAGATATATGTGTACCATGCATGTGTCATTGTTGCTGTATTGAAAGGCTGGCTGCGCGACGTGGAGATGGAACAGTTTGAGCGCAGGTCGCACAAAGGAACCACCAGCCCTTCACACTGGGGGACAGTGGGGGAGTGCGATGAGTGTCTCTCAGAGACGAGCAAAAGAAAGAGATAGCAAAGTGAAGACATGTAAAAAGAGAAGACGTGGGGTCTCAGGGAGGGCGTTTACACCTTTGAGAGTATCCTCGCAACAATTTCTGTCATCCATCACATAACAGTGCATTACTAGATTGCATTAGTTGAATAAAAAATGTAAAAAAAATATGGACTTAATAGCAATCTACTTCAATGTTTAATTGTTTAGCCCCACTAATATTTCTGTAATTCAAATAATACAAAAAAAAGTCATGTAATTATACAGTTTAGTTTTCGTGCAAGTTACTCTGACATTATAAAAAGTATATTATATTTTAAGGATGTTAAAACATGTTACATTCATGTAAAAAATGGAAATAACACCAGTGCAATACCTTCTAAATGATTGTCTTTAAGACAAAATTAAGCTGTCAGAGTAGCAGGCCATGGGAGAGGTTGCCGTAAACATCATATCATCAGCAGTCCAACACGAGATCCCATTACCAGTGACACTATATGGGTGCCCTAAGCCAAAAGTCCCCTGTGCTGCAGAAGTTAAGGTGTTGCTTGATTCATTAGTGCCCATGTCGGAGCTGAGGTGACTGCTCCCTCATCGTCCAGATAGGGGTGAAAACGGGAATGTCTTTTCTTCCTGTCAACACTGTGTCACTTTAATTTCTTTTTCTGGCGCCCAGTCTTGACACCTGGAGAGGTTTGACCGAGCACAGTAGTGAGGGATCATAGGAGAGTCCTTCTTTAAGGGAGTGGTTGACACTGTTGACATTTTATTCTGGTTCCCTCTCGCAGCCTCACCTTTTCTTGTAGAGATAGAAAAATGCATGGCCTCAGAAAGGTGCAGATATAGTTGTTCATTGTTTGAAAGAGCAGATAATGATCAGTCATAACTTGGAGTTTTTTTCTTAAAAAAAAAAGAAAAAAGATGAAAGATCGTAAACGGACACTATCATCTGCGTGTTTAAAGTGATCTCTGATGGCCGGAGGAGGGACTTCAGATATGAACATTTCTAGCACTGATTTAAATTAAAGATGCAATCTCACAACTATTAATCAAAACTAGAACAAGATTTATTTAGAGTGCAACAGATTAAACACTTCTTTAGCCCACAACTAACTACGACAGTTAAAAGAATGATCACAACGCCCATTATTGTTTACAGTATGAAGTCACCCATAACACAATGTTAGAATATAATAGCTGTCAATGGCTGCACAGTGCTAATAATGTAATGTGCCCCTCCCTCAGGGAGCTGATCTCCTCATCTAGGTCACGGTGAGTATTAAAAGGGTTAAGGGTGCACAGTAAATTTATTGTGGGTCTTCCACCACCACTGGGCCAGAGCACTAATGGATGACCTTGGGGTTTGGCTGTTCCAGACTTGAGGAGATCATGTCTCACCTCCTCTCTTCCACCAGCGTGACCCTAGTCCTCTTTGCCCCCAGCCTCAACCTTTAACTCACTGATCTTTGACCAAATTATTAAGCAGACACCTGCTTTCCGGTGAAACGGTCAGACCGGGGGGGGGTGCAAAATCATTCCGGGTGCCCTAATTTGATGTAAATGTGAGGTGCAACAGCATAAATGGCGATGAAGATAAACCCATCTGTTAGACTTCCCTGCAGCGCGATGCCTAAATATGCCGTAATCATATTAACATTCAAACTTGGTAATATAACCAGAAAATTTAATAAGGCCCCAATAATCTATTTTAAATCTAATATTACAGTTTTAATTCATTAGAATGCTATTGATTTATGGCCTCGTTATGGAAACACAATGCTGCATATAATTTTTATGGACAGGTCCCTTTAGTGAGGGGGCCAAATATTTGAAGGAGATAAACTTGGACCCTGTGGCTGTTGACTCGAGTATAATTGCCTCAAATTCATGTGATATATGTTCAGTTAAGTTACATATACATCTCTAAAGAGTAGGCATATAAATAATTGTGACCTACAACTGTGTTCTATTCTTTTTTTCCCATTGAACCCAGTGCACCTATTTCATCCACCCATTATCAAGGGAAGAAGAAGACAAACGACCAGGATTTATTATTTGCACGCACAAAAACCAAAAGGGTAGGTATATACAACTCCTTCGATTGTCCTCAGCTACATTATTCCAATAAATCAGCTTTCATTTTTGCGAGCTAGTTTCAAACCCGTGTCCATGCTGCTCACATATACCCCTATAGGAAAAGTGGCAACGGAACATTTCGCGATTATACCGACTCCAGCTAATGTAGTTCTGCCCATCAAGGGCACCGGGAAACAAGGAGCAGCCCCATAGACTGCTATGGACCTCTGGGACTAGTATGTGTCAAATTTGAGGGGGAAAAAAACGAAAGAGAGGGAAAAATGCTTCCATTAAGGTATAGCTTGGAAATGACTCTGACCCAGGTCTGCCATCTTGCATTGTCACACCATCTGCACAAACTGTGAACTTTGCCTTTAAATCCTGGCTCCGCAATTAACATGTCCAGCTGGGTGGAGAATTCCGTCAGCTCCCTAATATCATTACTGCCACACCAGACTGTGATATAAATATTAAAAAAGTGCCCAGAGCTCTTTGCTTGCTACGTGAGAGCTTCAGCTTCCTGGGTTATAATGAAGTGCAGCTACGCAGCAGGGTAACTGTGGAGCGCAGGGGCTTATTAGGGATCCTGTAGAGTATAAGACTAAAAGGATAATGTCTTGGGCTATCCTTTTTTTGTTCTTACTATACTTCCACTCGCAGGGTATCCTAGACACCTACACGACAAAACAACACGTCCTACAAAGCTTGAAAAAGTAAAGCCCAAGCCTCTTTGAGATATTCTAGTGATCAGAGACAAAGAACGTTTAGAAAATATCAAGTCTCCTTCCAAAATGCAAGCTGTGTGGTCTTTGTGATAGCCCCATTACAGCATGAAGGACTCTCACTTTAGGCTGTATGTCTGTGTGAGTCTGTCTGTTTTTGCTTGTATGGATAACTGTACTCTCCAGGAAAAGAGATCTTAAGAGGAAGTCTTTGAATGTAGGACAGTGGCGCTGTAGCGGTTAATCTCCCCCCACGGCTTTACAGACGGCTGTGGATTTAGGAGTTGGCATCATAACTGACCAGTGCTGTTTGATTAGATAACACGGGATCTACTGCAGGCATCAATAGTCCTCCGCGCTGAAATGAAACGGTGTGCTCGCCGCCTGTTCTGCTTCGAACAGGATGGGGGTAATTCGGAGACGGTCCGAGGGCACGAGCTGCCAAGCAGCCTCCACTGCAGCCTCACCGCAATCCCTGCGCCTGATTGGACTCCACCAGCTTGTACCAGATGTTAGAAATTGGCTGTCAGTTTTGCTGTCATGGGTTGTGCCCCAAAGCTTTTCCTTGAGACTCACTCTGAAGGATTGTGGGGATTGAGAAGTTGCCAAAAGTAGCAGAGGATGATACGAAAGGTAACCTAAGTGAAACATTTGATTGTGCCCTTGCCACGTTTTAGGCTTTTTCAGTTGAGTTTGATGTAGATCTGTGAAGACTGTGTTAAAAATATAAACTTTTTTCTCTTCATTTACTACCAAAAAAATCTTTTCAGAGATAGAAAATCTGGATGTGCTGCATCCGTTCTATAATATTGTATGTAATCTAGTGTTTTCTCTACCTTTCTTATCTCATAAAAAAGTTAAATGGATTTCCTCTTTTTTACTCTTACACAGTTGATTTATCAAGTGAAACCCCTTTAAATAGGGAATATTTTTTTACTATTATATAAACAATAAAGTAAAAGTCCTACAATTAAAAAGTCAGACTTATATTTCCTAAAGCTGGGTATCGATGCTATTTTCCAGAAACGATTTGATTCACAAGAGTCTGGATCGATTTGATTCTGATTTTTATTTTTTTATTCTTTTGATTTTTTCAATTCTATTAATTTTGAGTTTACACATTTAAACTAATTTGTTTAGAAATACATTAATAATCTACTATATGTCTGAACATATTTATATTAATCGGATACAGTTCATGCACTGTAAAATGTATTAGTGAAATAATGAGATTGTTAATATAATATAGTGTTACATGGATTCTCAAAAGGAGAAGTTCTAACAAAAATGTTCAGATCATTAACATTGTAAACATTGTTTTGCTCCTCCTGGAGGGCGTTTCAGTTTGGCCACAAGGTGGCGATCACGCTGTAGCGGTACACTTTTTTCAAGAAGAAGAAGTAGAAAGTATGAGCAAAAACTGGAAATTTAGACCACAATAGTTACAAGGAATTTCCTTGAAAGAGTTTGGATAATTCATGCCTGTGAGTAAATAAAGATGCTCACTTAGTAAGAAGTGTATGTTTATGTCGACCAAACTTTAGCATTAGCCATCCTATGGGAAATCCCATTAAATGTTAGCATCAAGCTAGCGGACTTTATGTGATAAATCAATTGATATTTTTATGAATCGATTATTGATCGATTAAGCTTAAATCGATTCAAATAGATTCATCGATTTTATCAACCCAGCCCTAATATTTTCATGTGGGACACAGGAAATACCATGAAAGAAGCTGTGTTTCTTCTAAGTTATCTGTAGCCCTGAAGACAACAGCTGCACAGACTGGTTAAGCTCAGTCCTCTTTGCACAGCAGCAGTCCCCCTAAAACAAAATACACTCCGAGTTCATCTGGGTGGATGTCATTTCAGATAGAGATGCATTTGGGGTCTGTGTGGTGGGGGAAATAATGTGCGACAATGATATCTTTGATCATTGCTAGAACTCTCCAGCACAGGAACTGTGTCGAGTGTGGTTATCATCAACCCATTTCTATTCCCCCAGCACAAATCACTCCATGGCTCCTTCATCCTACGTGCCAGGACTGGGTTTCAAAAGCAATTTCAGCTGAAAAATAAGGTGCTTTTCTTCAATTTTCCAGCCATTTGTATCAGGGTTAGTGTTGTTTACCTTGCTAGTACACTGGTATTTACATATGTCTTTAAAGCAAAAAATGGCCTAGTATGATTTATGGACTGCAGCAAGAGCGCAATTTTCTATGTCGTACACCTAATCTGAGAGGGTATGGAGAAAGGTCACAATGGCCATACAAATACCAGGGCCCTTCCACCGAGAGTGGGTGGATATTCATTCTCTTTAAAAAAAATGTCAGTTAGGTCTGATTTATGATATGCAGAGCACACCGAGCTCCACTGCATCTTTGATTTAGGCCTTGTGCTGTTTGGACCAGAACGAATAAGAGAATGGAATCATTTTTCCCCCAAAATATTTTCTTTGATAACATCATGATACAACCGCGTCTGCCTTTGTTTCGTTGTGTTTTTTTTCTGTAAATAAGAACCAAAACAAACAACCGAATGAAAGAAGAAACAGAGATGCTGTCAGGTGTAAGAATCAATGCCATGTTTCAGAGTTGTAACCTTTAGCCTCCCCCTTGACTCCCGCGTAATATTATACCATGGGACTGACAGAGGTGGAAAAAACTCCAAAAGTACTTAGTGAACACGATACCGCTGTGAGCGCTTCTTTTTTCCCCCGTTATTGCTCACACACGTCTTCCCCTTACAAGGTCTGCAATAATATGATCTACACAAAAGGAAAGAATTAATCAGAGCAGTTTATTAATTCCTCACAAAGACGTACGTAATTCTAATTTGAATCATGTTTACTGACTCTTTCAATATGAAGTATTGACCAAAAATATAAATGTTTTCTGCTGATATAAATAGGATTTCTACCTTTTATAGTAGAGCTGTTTATAATCTAAAAAAAATAAAAATACCCAAAAAAAAGATCCACCAACTCCACATCTGTAACACAAAGCCCAATACGAATGGAATAAAATTAAAAAAAAAAACAGATATTACATTTTATGAATCAAAATGGGGAACACAAAAAATGGGAAAGAAAATTATTTAAAAATTAGAAATTTGCAAACAGAAAAATTCCTCAAAAATAATAATGATACAAGAGTCTAGAGTTTTGGTTCACCCATTCCTGGGACATATGAGACTTTACCCAGGGACCTGTGAGACTCAGATAAGTGCAACATATTGAAAATCATGTAAATACTTCTGCTCGAGTGAAAATCAGGGGCAGTAGTGCTCTAGTGCAAAAATAACTATTTTTTGTTAACAAACATTAACATTAACTGTTCAGCACATGCATATTTTAATGTTAAACTTAACTATCATAATAAAAATGTTAGTAAATAAACTCTTGGATCGAATCGACTGCTGTATGTTTTTGGGATCACATACATGTACACGCTCTGTAACACAATTCACCTGGAGCAAATGGATCTATAAAACATGAAGAAGAGCATGTACAGTGGGTCTATTTGCAGATTCTGTTTCATACCAAGCATTATATAGTCATTATTTACTGTGCGCTCACTCTCTGGATGGACGGACCAATTTATGAGGAAGCAGAGGATCAAGTTCAGTCTTAATGACAACCCTTTACTGGCCTCTCCAGAGAAAACAAATGGAGCCCCAAGGTGATGTTTCAATATCACTAACTGCTTGGGTGTCCCAGGGAAAGTAACAGATGTAGCCCCGAGGATGAGGAAGGGGTGAGGTGCGGGTCAAGGTCACCATACGCCAAGGTTAGGGTCAGATAAGCACTGCTGGCTCGGGTTCGGAATATGCCCAAAGGCCACAAAACGAAGAGGTGAGAGCTTTGTACACACCACTATTCCATTGTAGGGGTAGGTGAAAGCTGGGGCGTCCTCTTAAATTTGGGTTTTACAGGTGCTCAACTTTAATTTTGACCAATTGTTGCAGAAATTCATAATATTACCACAAAAGCTCAACTAAGAAAGTGGCAAGTTCAGCCATGGTGTGCTACAAAGAATGGTCTTAGGTTTAAAATTAGCCACCGCTTCCACTTGATATTCTTAGAAAACTGTCAGCAGACCAGTTTATTTAAAAGGTATCCATGCTTGCACTGTCAACATTTAGACAAGCTGGGTGGCAAATGCAGAAAAATGTCTGCATTTCTGCATATTTTACAATGCAAATGCCTCCGCGTATATGTACACGATGTCACAAGCACAACAAAATGATCTCTAATTGGAAAAATCAAAATGAATTACTTCTGGTTATTTGTTAAGCCTATGAAATGTCAGCCTCTGCCATTAGCTGCAGAGAGAGAGATCCCATGGTATTTGGGTGGAATAAATTAGCTGCAGCGCATTTATTTTGACTTAATTAATAAGATAACCTAAGTGATTTATTTGATTCCCTAGACTGTACAGCAAAATAATAACCTACAGTATGAGGTAAATTTCCTAAATGCATTCAACTAGAGTAGGACAACAGATACAGAGTGGGACTGCAATTACTGTCATATTCATGGGGAGGAGGATGTTAATAGGGAGGTTTTCTGCTCCACATCAGATCAAATAAAAAATGTATCATGGTGGGTTGTGATTTCTTTAATTAGAAGGTGCAAGTAGTTTGATAAAACTCATAAAGATTGTGTTTCTTCTACTTGCCGGCTAATTGCAAGTCTGTTTATTCTGCTGCAGCATCAGGCAGCTTTTAAAGCATGTCTATTATGCAATGCGCCTCGAGCAAAACTTTGCAAGTGAAGACGACAATATGAAGACCCCTCTGTTTCTCAATTACCTCTTTATAAATGATGAAGATTTCTGATCCATCAATTTTTATGTATGAAAGAAAAAGGATATATATATATTCACAGAAACTGAAACCAATAAAAAATGTAGTAAAAGACCTTTTCCATGGTGACATCAGACAAAATGGCGACAGGGCGGAAAATGCGAAGAGTTACTTCTGGTGTTGGCATTTAGAACGACAAAGCTGACAGTTAAATGCTGTTTAACACAATTTTATCTAAATAATAAAATGTAACCTTTCCAATTTCAAAAGAAAAATTAAAAATGTTTATTTTATGAATTTCCTGCTGAAGTGTATCTTCATTTTATGTCTTAAATTGTTTAGAAATCAAAATTTGAATATTTTTTCAATAAATGAGGTTCTATTGAAAAGATCAACATTTCATTTGAGAAGATCTTATTTTAACAGTTTGTATTTTGCTTAATGTTATTTACATGTATTTTAAGTGTGATCAGCACAAAAACGGATGCAAATGCGAGACAGACATGCTTCATGTCTTTTAACTGCCCCCAAGGCCAAATGTAGTGGCTCTAATAAGAAGCATTTGTTGTTTTTCAGGGTATTTTAAGGGGTAATTGTAAAAATAGGAATGCTATTAATAGGAATACTTTTTTTGACGGTCACAAATTATTTTCAGACATGATTTTGAGTAGAAGCAAAGCAGAGCTACGTCAGAAAATAATGCAGTAAATAGTTTTTCATTGTTGTTGAAATTGTCTTGACTTTAGCTCTGTTTTTAAGTTATTTAGTGAACATGGAAATAAAAGCAAATTTAACTGGGAAGAAAAAATCTTCTGCAGCTAGCATTAGCGTTAGCGTAAATTAAAAGAAGAAAATTTTACTTACCTTCATAATCAAACAAGTACTTTTAACCTTCATCTCACTAGAAATAATCCACGACTCGTTTAATAACATTCATATGATTTTGGGGAAGAAGCTGTGGAGCGTTCTGCATTAGTACTATTTGATCTAAGATGGAAAAAATAATACAACCAGGTGGGACATTTAGAAAATAAATATTGTACAAATTTCTGTTACAGTTGGTTAGGTTACCTTTTACAAGTTACATAAAATTGCTTGAAACAGCTTTCAGTTTTGCGGTTTTCAACCATAAACTTAATTTATAACCGGAAGTCACTCTGTACCATCGCCATTTTGTGTGACGTCACATGATCTATTGTAATGGTATAACCTTTCAAATTTGTCTCTCTGATGATTCTAATAATTTGGCATGCCTACTGCCAATACATAAATAATTTCTTTAAAAGCAAAAAATAAGTAATGCACCACTAGATATATACATTATAGATAGCACTGAGTGGGTGAAAGTGGTACCACAGGTGTGATGTTATTGATTTACTTTAAGTACATAGATCTAAAGCAAGAAGTTCATTATTGACTGTTGTTTTTGTTTTTTCATTGTTGAAACGAGGGATCACAAACGGCCTCTGACGGTGGATGTGTTGAGATGATTAGACGATACACACAAAAAAAAAAAAGTGACGTGTTGAGCCGGCCAACATATAGGTGGCATACCAGCAAGTGGAAGCAGAGGGAAAAGATAAGGAACAAGGACAGCGAGATGAAGACCGAGCAGGGGATGGAGGGAGGAAATAATGCAATGCCTCTACAAAGGTCGCTCCTTTTTTGTAGTCAGTAATTGACATTTAAACACACGTTTCAAACGTCACTGATAAAATTACGCCAGATAATGGCAAGCGAGCTGCTTACACCCGCATGCAATTATAATCATAATGAGATGCAAAAATGCTAATGCCTTTGTGCACGCTCCAGCCTCCTTTTGTGGTGTGCCATAGCGTCTGTGGTGGATGATGGATGCCACGCTAGTGGTGGCAGACAGAATGGTGACAAGTGGGAGTGGGAGCAAGCAGAGAACAGAAGTGGGGCAAATATGCCACACACCCTCACAAGAGTAAATCCCATCACTGCTCTTGTTAATGCTTCCCTGTATGTCCTCCAATAATATACAGTTAATTAATTGTTGGGGATATTTGTCAATTATTGGTGTAATAGTTGGAAGAAGCTCACTGTGATGAAAATCCTGCATCGGATGGGATGAAAAAAATGTAAAACGTCTGATTTAATTTGATTTTTCTTTTTTTTTTTAAAGAATTAGCATGATTTAAGTAAAAAAAAAACATGGTGCAATTAATAGTGTTACAGCTAAAACCTTGCTCGCCTTAAATCCATTCAAACTGATCCACGACCACCCACACAGCTGTGTTGCTTTGCAGCACGACTGTCCAACATATTATTTCAGGTCTTTCATGTCAACATTAGTGCCGAGCATTTGTATTGCTTCTCTGAACTCCTGTATAGAATTCAATCTACGGCACGTAAAGGTGTCTGAAGCCTTTACTTATGGTTAAAGCTAGATAAAAGTAAAAGCACTGAGCAACTATTAAGTGCGTAGTACTGTTCACTACCTTCCTCATTTACAGGTTCACTTTCTCCGGACCTGTAACCCGACCCTCTGCCTCGGGTGGCTGATAAGAATGGAACACAAAACATGCTAGCAGTCATGCTGTTTGTTAGAAGCAATTAATTTCTCCAAGGCCTTCATTCCATTCAGAATGAGCTTTTGTGCTCTAAATCCTACTATTCTGAGCTTCTCTTTTGCCACGTAGGAGGGTTTAAGGGAGTGAAAGATCGGAAAAGAGAGGGAGAGCCTGAGACAGAAGCTCTGGATGACAGATTATCTTGTGCCAGTTAAGCATGTAATTGCTCAAATGAGTTAAAATCCCTTCAAATATCTGTCTCTGCACCTCATCACACCACTTCATACACTCAAATATTTGAGTGTTCACAAAGAGCAACCGAAAACCTTTTCTTTCTCCCTGATAGCAAGTGGCCAAGAATTTTCTTTTAAGTTATTGCTTTGGTTAGATAAATTCAGCAGAACTCTAAACACATCAAAACAGAAACAAGATCCATAATTTGACACTAAAATATCTTTTAAATGGCAGTGACAAAAGACATGTTGTTAGTTTGCTGCAATGTTAAGACTGCTATGGAATCACTGGATCAAAACAAGAAGGACTGGAGATAAGAAGAGGTGTCACTTATTAGCAAAATCTTAACATGATAAAATATTATTTTAAATATTTTTTAATTATATTGAATTATTTGGTGGAATCCAAAATTTAGAAACATATGATGAGAGATTCTCCTATGACATCACAATCTTAATAATCTCCATTTTTCACATCACAATTTGAATTCAAACTAAATGAATATGTAAGATTAATAGAGTGTAGTAGAAGTCTAATACAAATTTTAACAAAAAATTTAAAAAGACTAGGCGTCAGTGAAGTATATGAGTATTTCTAAGCCTTTTTCTAATTCCACCTTCTAAGCTGAGTGGTCGTCCTTCCGTGAATAAATGCTAATGAGGGCGTGTTTGTATGTCGGGATGTTATTCACACCACATCAACTTGGCTTTGCAAAGAGGTACACAACTGAAGCTGGCAGGCTCCCAAACCAAAGCAATCTAGAAGAATGTCAAACATTACATGTGGTTGTGACAGAGTACATGCTTGGGTTATGGCAAAGAAAGAAACTATCAAGACTTGATTAGCTGTAAAGCCGTTGGTTCATTAAAAAAAAAGTCAAGGTTTGTGTTCTATAATTGGTGTAACAGTAAATTGTGTCCAACAAGCGAGAAGAGTGTGTGAAGGCAATGTGGCTATCTAAAAGAAAACAGAACAATATTGTCTGATAGAAATGATACATCATTGGACTGATCTTTAGTGTAATGGGGTTGTTTCAACTTAATTAATACTAAAGTACATTTAAATTTAAATTAACGGTACTGTCATCTATGTTACACAAATTTTAGACACTGTCCTGAAATGTTGACAAAGATAAATGGGTAACACTTTAAATGGGGGCCTGCAAAAAACTCAATATATTGTTGACAAAGATGGTTAATGCATTTGTTAAGCTTGTAAGCATTAATAAGGCCTTTGTAGACAATGGTTTAACTTTAGATGTTAATAATTCTTACTGAGTATGTTAATAAACTTTGGCTTCTTGAGTTAGAAAAGGAAATACGACATTTTATCACATTCCAACAAAACTGAAAGATGGGTCCATCCAGCGGTCGGATTCCATTTGTGCAGAGATCACGTCATATGACGTATGTAACCGTATACAAAGCTTACTTACTTTCATTATGTGCTATAATTGTAGTTTTGGTTGGAGCTAGGGTAAAACCACAGTTCATTGCATGCAATTTGTGGGGATAACAATGTTGTGATTAAGTTAAAAAGCGCTAATGTAGCAATCAAAACTGTGGATCTTGACATTATTATTTATTGTGTTGGAATAAATAGTGATAATTCAAAGAGTTTATTCCATCTATTTTCAACTACCTTTCATCTTCAGAGAAGAGAAAAATAAAAATGACAACCAGAAGCTTTAGCCAAGCTAATGTCAACAAACAACTCAACCCTGCTAGCCATGGGTTAATAATATTTAATATATATATTAAAAAAATAAAAAAAATAAAGCTCAATGTCAGGTTAATTAAAGTGAGATTAATGCTCTGATGGCTTGAAAGTTTCAGCAGTGGCGCTCACTGGGGTGTTGTTCATATTGCTGCCAAAATGGCCGACTGACTACTGAGAGTCACGTTGGGTCCGGAGCTCTATAGACGTCTTATTAACACCTTATAAACAGATTAATAATGCTTGTTAATGTGTTAATAAAACATGTTGAGAAATCTTATTAGAAAGTGTTATCGATGCAAGTCTTACCAAGTTGTGGCCAAAGGTTTAGCCAACTATTTCAAATTTGATCTAAAAGGAGACATCTTGTTGTTGCAAGCCTGAAGAAACGCAAGTATCAGTCATTGAGGGAGTTTTTTGGGAAGTGTAAAAGCTAATTTCTGTAAACTCTGGTGCACTTGAAAATAATCGTCTTGATTCACTTGCAAGTGAATCTTGGCACAATTCTAACAGAAAGGACTGTTCAGCAATCAATGAACAATGATCACTTCCTTCAGTTATGTGTATCTTTCATGGTTATTGCAGGAAACAGCGCCTCAAACTATACAACCAATAACATATATTCTGACTGTATTAATGTAAACACTCTGAGTATTGAGAAAAAGATTAACTGGTAACATATCCAACTTAAGGGGTTTGAAAGATATTCTGCAACGTTTTCCTGTTGTGAAGAGCAAAAATAACCTTCAAAAGCAAACTTGTACTCCCCATACTTTACGATGAGATGACCAGACTTGCATTAAACTATTGTACATCATGTTGTGCACAGTCTGTGTCAGTCAGTGTTTTGTATTCCATGTATTCCTATAAAAGCAACGTCTAAAGATACATCTGGAGATGACAAGCGAAACAGTGAGGTTTTCTAATAAGACAGCAGTTTGCATAAGGGCGTCTGATTCATCTGAACAGATGTTGTTTCGCAGGTTCTGCACAAATTCTGATAAATACAGAAGAAGAAACAGAAAAATGTTGATTAATTCTGGTTAGTTTAGAATTTTAATAGCTGGAGTGTTTTTTTTTTACATATTTACTAGACATTGTCTTTTATGATTTTTTATTAAGATAAATGTCAATATTAACAATATTTCTTACAGTCTTAAAACATCTCACATCTTAAGACATGTTTGAAAAAAATGTATGACCTACTGTAAAAGCTTCAATTCTAACTCAAGCCAGTGATAAAAATACTAGCGCTTGATTGAGCATAAATACTCTCTACAAAAGTTGCAGTAGCACTTTCCATCGACTGTGTAGTGCCATCCAAGATAAATTCAGAAACCAATTACAACCATTTAGGATGGTCCTATTTGGTAAGGTGAGACATTCTCTGAATTGGCTTCACATTTGCGGAGAGCTGATGGGCAGACAAGGTCACTGGATGTACAAGCTCTCATTTAAAACATAGACACGAGAGCAGGACTGGGGTTAGTTGGGTCTATCAGAGCTGTCAATCAATTAATGACAATTCTTGAGCAAGGACGCAAGTGGGAGGTGGGAGAAAGAATGAGAATGACCATGGGGAGCAACACAGGGAATCGGATGAATTATGGAGATTGAAAAATAATGACCAAAACTGAATGAGATTACCAGCCCACACATGCATATCGCTTACTTATGAACAAGAGAAAAGTGAGTCGATTGAACACCGTGACTGGGAGTTGGACCTTGTTTTACTAATCCCACAACTGAAGTGAAGGATATTTGATAGCATATTAGAAAGTATTTAAAACGGGAACGGATTTAAGATCCTAACAAAATAAGCAAAGTGCTTTGAATCACTTTAGTAATAAAAAATATGGACAATTAGGAGTGCTGTTCTCTCCAAACAGACGAAAGTTGCCTAAAGAGGTGGTGCCATACAGTGTCCCATTTTTAAACGGGGGCTTGTGCCACTGCTGTGCTCATACAAACGATGACAGGACATTCATGCTTAGTTTATACAGGAAAAGAAGGGGAGGGAGGGAAAAGTGTTTTGAAATTCTCCAGCTGGCAGGCTTTAATTTTCCGCCATTCTAATTAAAATGCAAATTAAATTTATAATTAGCAACCACAGTATCCGAGAAACCACCTTGTGTGTAGCCCAAACATATGGGGCAACCAGCGGTGGGCAGCAGTGTCTCCAAGAGACAGCAGAGGTGGGTGGCGGAGCCGGGAAGCGTTTGTTGAGAACGGAGCTACTGATATCAGACTCGGGCTGCTGACATGGAAGCGGCCCTATGCTTTAACCTGCTCCCTAGGTGGGGGGCTCCCTGAGCTCCTCAGGCACTGTTAGGTGGAGGAGTATGTCCCTGTTTACTTTACTGTCATTGCCCATGTCACAGGTCATTGCATGGGTCACCTCGGCCGTGCACAAGCACAGCAACCAGAACGTCTGGGGTCAGCTCTTTCAATCGAAAGGTTCCTGACCAAAATTAACCTTTGCTGACTCCCAAAATAATTAATTTTTCATTGATGGAAATTCTCTATAAACATGTTTGCATATATTGTTCCATTTAGCCAATATTTACCAATAGGAGTAGGGCTAGGAAACAACGGGTACCTCAAGGGGTACCTATTGATAATATCACAATACTGTGATAAATAGTTAAAAATTAATCCCTAACTAGAAAGTTGTAAAACCTGCAATAACACTAGTGTGAATGCTTTTTTGCTGAAAGTAGACGGTGATAAACTTTTTGCTGAAAATGGTGATGCAGTTTACTGTAATTGTTGAAGGGATTTGATAAAAAAGCAAAAGCTATTTGCAAAATGTTAAATTTGCTAAAAGACTGAAAATTTTGTTAAAGAAATATTTAGGAACGCTGAAGTTGACCTAAATTTCTGAAAAATTTGTAGCAAAATTGCTTAAAAATTATTAATACATGCCAATTTTGCAAAAATATTTAGTGTGTTGCTTAAATGTGAGCTAAACTCCAAATTAGTCCCAAAAATCTTAGGGTGTCGCTAAAATATTATCAAAACTTTAAATTAGCCAAAAAAAAACTTAATAGATGACAAGTTAGACAAAATTATTAGCATGTTGCTAAAATATTAGCTAAACTCTAAATTAGCCAAAAAAAACTCAATAGATGACAAGTTAGACAAAAATATTAGCTGAACTCTAAATTAGCCACTATAAATTAGCCAAAAATTTTAGAATGTTAAATATAAGCTAAACTCCAAATTAGTATTAAAAAAAACCCAGTAGATTAGCTAAAAAAAAATAAATAAAAAAGATGGCAGATGGTTTAATTACTAGCTAAACTTCAAATTAGCCTAAAATTTCCCAGTAAACTAAAATAGTCAAAAATGTAGCTTGTTGCTCAAATAGAAGCTAAACTCTTAATTTGCCGAAAAAACTTTAGTAGATAACAAAACAGTTGCATGTTGCTAAATTCTTAGGTAAACTCCAAATTATTGGAAAATTAACATTAAAACATAGCCTAAGAATATATTTAAAGGCTTGTTTCTAATCTACATAAAATTATGACATCTGAAGACTTTCTCATTCATTTCCTATGGGGCATATTTTGGTCATATTTCAAAAACAATAATGTTTATGAATACCAAAAATACAAGGGGTAATTTCCTGGACAAGCTGAACGTCTTGATCGCAAAATTGCTAAAATAGCTGAAAGTTTGGTTGTGTTTTTACGATAAATATCCAGAAAGAAGCTAGCTAGTTAGCTTAGTATGCTTAGTAAGTATTCACACAATAACTCAAAATGTTTAGAAGAACACATATTTTTGGGGGACAAATATTCACATCTATGTTTTAGCTTGAACAAAACTATATCAACTTCTGTCTAATTTTGTGCAATAAATAATACACACCTTTGTGCAACATTGCTGAATATAGTAATGCTATATTTTTGAAAAGCATTGACACCAATTAAATTTCACTTAAAAATACAAAAACTAAGTGTTAACAATGATAAACATGGTAAACATGGAAAACAAGGCCACTACTTAGTGCAAAATTGTTGTAAACAACAGAACAAAAATTGAATTTCAGTGGGCACTTTGGGGCACGCGAAAGCCGGTCTGGAACCATCACCCCCATCTACCTCTGAAGGAATGTCTCACCAAAGGAATAAAACATTTTAAGCCTCTTTAAATGAAAATAAAAGATTGATACTTGGTGAGAACCTATCGAGAATCAATCACGGGACTAAATATCATAATATATTGCAATATTGAGGTTTTGGCACACCCCTAAATAGGAGATACTAAAATAATTTTGTGAAAGAATGTTAATTTTAGAAAGAATATTAAAATATATGTTTTACTCGATAAACCACAGTTATTGAAAACTTCCAGCAGCTAGATACAAACTGTAGCTGGCCATCTTTTCTTGTTTATCTGACACAAGTTCGGGCCAGGTCATTATGTGTCAGGAGAGCACTCTCAGAGCTGCCTGGAGCTTCTCTATTGACACCGCTGAAACAGAACCATCAATCAGCCATCAGTTGTCACAGCCTGAAACCGAGGTCGGAACACATCCATGTTAAATGAAAAGGCCACATCTCACCATGCGTTTTCGCTCAGCTGGACAGTCTGCCGTGGACATTGTGTCAAGAGACTGTGATCCTAGTCTATAGAGCTTCACCGTGACTGACTTAGTCTATGAGAAGGTCTCGTATGACCTCTTTATTGCCCTTATCCCCTTGACACCATAGTTGGACCACCAACTTCCATTAGGTAGCTAAGTGTTGACTACAAGACAGACTTATCTTAGAAGCTGTCAGGTGGGTTAACCTACAGAGCTCTGGCCAGACAATTGGATGTGGCTCAGTGTCACAAATGACACTGTTCCCTCTAACACTCTGCTCTGTAAATGGCACTCTTTGATGTGAAGACTCAAGTACTAAAATACTGCCATCTCCAACTGAGTATTAGGAAAATTATTCCCTTTAAACACAATTTTTTAATATCTATTTTTAGTATGTTAAAAAAAATTATTTGATGCATTTCTTTAAGCTTTTAAACAAGATTGAAGAGCGCTGAACATTTCCTGACTGGGCTGGAAAAGTTTTAAACAAAAGAAACTTCTCAATGAAAACATCTAAACTGCAGTCATAGACAAAAAGTCAAAATGATATATGGCTATTCCAAACTGACAGTCACTTTTGGACAAAACGCGGTTTCTAAATATAATCCTCCATTGTTTCCTGTTCTTTTAAGAAATGTTCTTGCCAGTTGTTTAGTTTGTGCCACCTGTTGGCTTGTTAATCGTGCTGAGAAGATACTCATAAATCATAACATTCTTCAATTAATCAAGCTGTCAGCTTCTAGGTGAGGGGTTGTGCATGGAAGAGACAGAGGTCATCGATGTGGTGTGAAAGGGTCATGGTTGTGTGGCATCTCTTATTCTTAGGAACTGTCAGTGCAGGAGCCAGGAGAACAAAGGAGAAATCAAAGTCCGAGGGACACCAGAGCGGGGGGGAGTGGGGGGAGGCAGCAGCAGAAGCCACACAACAGCCAAAGACAGAACCAGGGTGCAACGCATAAAGCCAGTCAAATTGACCTGTCATTACATCAAGAGAGCCGTGCCAAGCCGCCACATTATCACACTCACCATACCCTTTTAGATGACAGAGTTCCCGCAACTTACTTGGTTTCTGCAGCACTTCGTTTGCATAATTAACAAGTCATTCATGTGTCATTCACGTGACTCCTTTCATTTCTAAGAGAATTCAATCTAATGGCAAAAGCACCACATTATGCACTGGTGTCGCAAGATGCAGCAACCACAGTCAATTTAGGTTAAACTTACAAATTAGGGGTATAATGACCCTTTTATAGGTATTACTGGAACAGTTGGACTGTTTTACCAAGGATATGTTAACAATGTGCATCTTGATAAACCATGGCTGTGAATGCAATACCAGCATTTTTTAACTTACTTGGGAAATAAATCTGCTCTTCATTTGGGTGCAAAAGGAACAAATAGAGCGTCATAAAGAAGTCCTTGTAGGTTTTTAAATATCTGTTGGTTGGTTTTGCCTCCTGGCAACCTCACTTCTCAAACCAAAGTTTTTCATAATTTGTTTTTTTTTTATTTATGTTTTTGGCTGTTTTTTTTTTTCTTCTTGAAAAGCACAGGACTAATGGAACTTTACTCATTAGCGCTCTCTCCGATCAGCTAAATAGTCTCTCTGATTTCACACTGTAACTGAACCACGCCAGGGTTCACTTGCAAGTGTTCCAAAGAGGCTTGTTTTCAGGCAGACCAGACTTGATTGTTTGATCTGCACCACACTTAGGTTGAGCTTTCAGATCTGCTAAAGGAAGCTGACTAATTATAGAAACCAACTTTGCTGTGAAGCAAACAAGTCTGTGTGAATGCTTAACCAAACAGAACCACGTCTGTTTTACATGTAGTTTTAATGGTGTTTTTAACATGTTCTTGTAGTATTTTCTAATGTTAGATGAAATAAATAAAAAAATCTAAGATTAAAACTATGTTTCTGAGTATTTCTTTATTCAAATCGATGTGAATCAGGAGCAAACACAAAAAAGCTGTTTGAATAAGCTTGTAGCTGTGATGTATTTCCCTTGTTTTATCTTTTTTACAATGGTTACCCAGTAATTTCAGAGTTGAGTTTAAAATTTTAGTTTTGATTTTTTTGAGCTCCACAGAGGCCCCTGATTATTTTTCCCATCTCCTTGAACTATATGTTATTAGTCGCTCTGTTTGGTCCTCTGCTTTAAACTTACGCAAGACTGGTTTCCACGGAGCAGTCCGGTACAGTCCAGTATTTTGAGCATTTCCATTGTAAAATCGAGCCATTAAACAGCACCAAACCGTACTTCTTGGTTGTAGGTCCACTGGAAGGTTGGGGCGGAGCTGCTGCAGTCACCTGTTGATTGGCAGTAAGTGTTGACGACATTAGAAACCGCCAGTATGGCGCTCATTTAAGCTAACGTTTCCAACTGCGGTATTCATCTTAGCCACCCACAATCTTCTCTCAAACAACACTAAATTCCTTTTATGCACGATGTACTAGAGGTAAAGCAAGAAAATCTGTTTTACTATATTTTACTGTTTTACTCTGTAAATCACTTTGTGATTTTATCTATGACAGGTGCGGTACGAATAAAATTTACTGGTTTAGAAGCTTCAGTCAACAGGCCACAAACTCCCTGCTCTGCTCCATTCTGATGCATCCACTTGTAGACGATTAGATACATACACAGTATGTCTTCACTTTCCTCACCCAATGTGGTTCAAAACTAACACCATTATCGCTCACCATTTTTGTTAGATGTGTAATGTTAGGTTGGAGGTGTGAGGGGCTGTAAGCTAGCAGGAGAGAGTGTAAACAGATGAGAGACAGGAGCGGCTACCTTCCACCCACAACTCAGTCATGGATTTCAATAAACTACTTTGGTTTTATTATTATTTTGGCTAAAACCAGCAGAATCATAAATAAAAGATCACTAGGAACACTTTTAAAATAGATCCAAAGATGATCGGAGTAGATCACTAGAACACTTTTAAAATAGATCCAAAAGGATGATACGGGGTTTTTGTTAATTTCTTTTCTAGGTTCAACTCCTATTGCTCCTAGTCTTTTTTAGATTCCTTTATATCTGCTACAATTAGAAGCTAATAAAAGTAATTTACCTATTTTAAGGAAAAAATACCCCTGACAGTACAGTCTTCAGATAGTAGTGTGTATTACACATGATCATATTCATAAAAAATATATATCCTTCATGAATTTTTCTTATCCTTTGAAAAACCTTTTTCCGCTCCATTTTATAAGCGTAATCTTTCATGAGTTGTATGATCTTGTTTAAAGAGAACTCGAAGGACTGTAAATCAATAAAGTGTAACAAAAACAACTGTGTTTGTGTCGCAACACGTCTTTAGATTAATCCTTCCTATAGCCAGCAACATTGCATTTATTTAAGTGTGAATGGTTGCTTTAAAAAAGGAGATAATCAACTGAAGAAAAAAAAAATGCCGTTGCTTTTAACACCGCCGCTCATAAAAGGTAAGTGAAGAACTTAAATCCGCTGTGACTGGAAATTACTCACAACATTTCTGTGTTATAATTTTCCCTATTTCATTTTAATAAAAGCATGCCATTTGCAGATACATGCCAATCTTTCCGTGTACTACACACCTTAAAAGCAGTGCACAAGTACTTTAACCCAACACCATTTAGCACATGAGGTCACTCATTGCTGATAATTACAACATCTGCAATTTCCTGTCTTTGTGTGCTATACATCAAGCCTGAACTTTGCAGAGCTTAAAGTGTCAATCTGCCCGATGTATTTTCCTTTGCATTAGTGAGTTTGAATGACATTTAAGTCCCACAAATGTTAGCAGCCTGCCACTGCCCACTCATCCACCACATTAGAATTTGCAAGTGATTTCAGTCATTGATTACTAAGTGGAAACCTAATGCAAGTGTATTCAGGCATATTTAAAACATCTTTAATGAGTTCACTTAAGTCAACCATTGCTCTTTTGACAAAATGAGGGAAAATGCTGCAAAAATCGGAGAGACATGAGTCTTCAAATCAGGGCGCACTTAAGACGAATTATAACAAATCCAATAGTGTTCTTTTTTTTTCCTCTTTGAACCAAAAAAAAAAAAAAAAAAAAGCTGCAGGGTATTTGGATCATCACAAGTTTAAAAAGAATAGAACAAGAATGCTTTCTACCAAAGTGCACCAAAGCCAAGTAAATGTTTAACAGTATGATTAAATGCTTTAATCAATCACATTCCCAGTCTGTGTATTAATCACATCATCAAGCAGTTGATGCATTAGATTTTTAATGGACTCCATTTATTTTGATTTCTCCTCTTCATCTTATCAGAGGGCCTCTCCCAATCCAGACAGATAAAAAAGCAGGATAGCAGCAATGGCTGCCTGCAGTGGTGAGAGCGCCGGCCAGCCAGAGCCTTAACTTCATTACAATCACTCCGTTGAGACTTAACCAATTTATTAGTGGCAATATAGCGCCCTGAGCAATGGATAGGTAAACCACAGAGCCTGCTTTGAAGAAAAGGGCGTCCGTTCATTTATCTTCTCACCTGGCATGATGGTGATGTATGATCCGAAAAAGATTAATATCCCCTGAATTTATTTCATCTTGGTGTCTGGTTGCATTTTTTTAATGTTACTCCTCAGTGGTCTTGAGAGGGTTTCTAAACTTGTATGAATTTGATTTGGAATGACTGCAGTGTGAATAAACACCTCAATCCAGTTGATTGCAACGCTTTGGATGTAAAACGGGGGGCTATCAAGCAAAAAGGAAAGTAGTCAATTCCTGCACTTGAACAAATCTTTCTACCAACGGAGGAGCAGAAAAAGGATTCTCCAAGTCTTTTCCTGTAATATTTCAAGTCCTGCTGTAATCAATAACGATTTAAAGTAGCCATTGAACTATCATGTTGTGGTCAGAAATGACCACAATTAGAAAACAATCCATCTCCCTTTAAGCCCCCTCCTAGTCAACCCTGCAACACCCCGCCACTGCAGCGTCTAGTTTTGGATTCACGCACAGATTTTCTGTCTCATCCATATTACCCCCCGTCTGCCCTTCAGCTTCTCCTCTTCACTCCATTGTGCGCTAAAAAGCTATTGTCTGCATCATCTGAAACTCTGCTCGCCGCGACGAGGCAGCGGTGAAAAACACGAGAGTGCACAGGTTTGGAACGCTGAATAGAAAATTGTACTTAAGTGGTCTTCTCTTGCCCATCACCTCTAGCCTCTACCCTCCTCCACATGAGAAGGGCTGCTGGGGTGGGCTGCAAAGGGAAGCCAGCAGGGCAATAGCAAACTTGAAAGCAGCCAACATTTGCAGCACTCTTGAAAAACAAGCATTTCACACCTGAAGCCTTTCATGCAGGGCCTCGAGGCATCCCCTTCAAGGCATTTAATTGGCTATTGCTTCAGAGCTCGTTCAGCATGCCCATTATGGTGAGGCGACAAGCAGCCAAGTATGTCGAATGAAAAGGGTCCTTCTCCCAGATGGGCCTAGTGGTATTAAAAACTGCCTGATCACTTCTTGTTGACTGGCAGCGGCACCATATGTATGCAGATCTAGAAATACTTGCAATGAAAAGAGTGAACTAGATAAGATGAAGAACAAAGAGAAGCCGCAGTGATTATTTTCTAATACCGTTACAAAGAGTGTAGAGATTGTGTTTTGATAGCGATGTACATTAATTGTAAAACACCGTTTATTCAACCGAGAGCTGTTGTAACTAGAAAAGTTGCATTACCTTTGATAATGCTAGTGTGAATGCTTTTAACTGAAAGTAGTTGCTGAAGATGAAGAAGCTGTTTGCTGAAAAAGGTGATACAATTTTATTAAATTGCTGAAGTGATTTGTTGAAAATGCAAGAGCTAGATGCAAAAAACTATAATTTGTTAAATGACTGGAAATTTTGTTAAAGAACTAAGAAAGGGCGCTGAGGATGACCTAAATTTCAGAAACATTTGTAGTAAAATTGCTTAAAAATCGTTAATACATAAGAAAAATATTAAATTCAATTCAATTTTATTTATATAGCCCAAAGGAAAGGAAAGGAAATGTGCCTCATTGGGCTTCATTTAGTGTGTTGCTTAAATATGAACTAAGTTCCTAAGTAGTCAAAAAACTAGCTTGTTTGCTTAAATATTAGCTAGACTCAAAAATAACCTAAAATTCCTCAGTAAACTAAATTAGTCAAAAACATTAGCCTGTTGCTATCATTGGTTAAATGAGCTAGCACACTGGTTAAAGACAAACAACTTCTCCAAATAACCTAAAATTCCTCAGTAAACTAATTTAGTCAAAAACATTAGCCTATTGCTAAAATAGAAGCTGAACTCTAAATTAGCCTGAATAAACCCAGTGAATAGGAAATTAGCATGTTGCTCAAAGAGAAGCTAAACTCTAAATTAGCCTTAAAAAAACCCAGTAGATAACAAATTAGCCAAAAACGTTAGCATGTTCCTAAAATATTAAGTAAACTTCAAATTTTTCGAAAGTTACTATTAAAGATTAAAACCTGGCTTATAAATATATTCACAGGCTTGTTGCT
Organism: Oryzias javanicus; assembly: GCA_003999625.1. Lineage (NCBI taxonomy): Eukaryota > Metazoa > Chordata > Actinopteri > Beloniformes > Adrianichthyidae > Oryzias > Oryzias javanicus. The sequence goes on from CM012442.1 coordinate 18,832,552, forward strand.
AATCTATTTAAAGTTATGATATTTGAAGATTTTCTCATTAATTTTGTATGGGGCATATTTGTCTAAATATTTAAAAAACTATTACGTTTATAAACACCAATACACACAGTCCTAAACAAGCTGAACGTCTTGATAGCATGATTGCTGAAATCACTGAAAGTGCAATTGAGTTTTTACGTGCTGAAAAATGTACAGAAAGGAGCAGGAGAATCACTATAATGTGAATAAATGACTCTCTACTTCGGTTTTCCTGACATTTGGGCAAGTTGGGAAACATTTCCTTGGCTGCTGTCAACTGGTGAGGGAAACAAAAACACCCTGCAGCATGCCTCAACACATCAGTGATTATTTCAACTCGTGGTTGAAATGAAGACATTTGTGGATCCCTCTAAACATATATTTCATGCTTTAATCTGAGCCCTAGGACGCGAGGCTCCAGGATATGATGTTCCACTTTTGTTCAGCAGCTATAGCTCAAAGATACAGTCTTTTTTCCTTCCCCGTGCCATCTGCCATCTTAAGTTTCACCCGCATCAGCCCGAGGCGTTGGAACCCGCACTGAAAATGTTTTTGAGGGCACCCTGACTCCCCATGGATGGACAGCCTTGGGGGGACCAGATAAAGTAGGTGTTTAGTATCTGGGCTGCTGATGAGGCAGGGATTGGCTTTGAGCTGGGTTGGGACTCATGGGAAATCTGGCGTGCAAACTAATTACGCTGTGCTGCCAAACTGCCTGTGATTACAAAATGGACAGGCGGCGAGAGGTGGAGCTTATGCTTTATCAATTGACCAACTATTTATTTTTAAAAGAAAACAGCTAAAGCTAATGAGATTATTTACAGGGATGTTCTTTTGGATCAAATGGCTGTTGTCTTGTGCTCAGAATTACAATTCTGAGTCGAAATAAATAAATAAACAAATAAATCGGATAAAAATTTAATGTCAGAAACTAGGTTTTTTGGAATGTTTGTGTCACAGCAAATGCCTAATTATTTTTTTCCCCCCCATCTGTCTGTCACACTTTTTTGAGAAACACACTTAAACACAGATTAGTTCATAAATAATTTGCTATATTTGTATTAACACCTCAGCTGGTGGCACAGAAAACCCCTGAAGATGCACACCAGACAAATCATTAAAGGGCTGCTGGTTCACTTCACACGTTGTAAGACAAACAACTTCTCAGAATCAATCAATAGCTGGATCTTTTACGGAAAACTCCCAGACAAATGTTTTATGTGTTTTTAATTGAATGAACTTAAAACCCATGAAGTCAGGTTTAGTCACATTTTTTAACCAAAAAAAGATTTTCTGTATAAGGTAATAAAATGCAATTTAAAACGATAAAAGTGAAGAAAACTGGGATTAAGACATAAAAATAATGTTTTGTGAATTATTATTATTAGGAAAAAAACAAAGTTTTTGAAATCTCAAAACTTAAATAAATAACGGATAAAAATTTTAAGATATTTAGAAAAAATTGAAAGAACAATAATGTTTTAAAATAAATACATTTTCAAAATTTTGAGGACATTATCACACAAAATAAAGCCACAAAAAGGAAAAATAAAAAAACGAAGCAAACATAATGAAAAGTTTTTTTTTTCCAATTTTTTTTTTTTTGTAAAAATCAGATTTAAAAAAGTTTTAACATGACGCTCAATAGATTGGTTAAATATATATATATACACACTCACACATATATATGTATATTAGAAGTTTTTGGTTCTGAAATTCCTAATTTTTCAGTAATTTTCTAGCATGTTTTAGCATCTCCTTATGCTTTTATTATTTATTTTATGCTTTTATTTTCCATTTTATCACATATTCCACCGTTGAAAATAAAAGGAAACTAATTGATCATGTGTTGTACATTTTGATATTTTTAAGACAAGCACTTTTTATTGGGTTCATTGTGTCAGGTAAAAATTACCAGACAAAAGTGATGGTGTAACTTGTTATAGGGAAAGTGTTCTGGAGTTAAGAAAATTGCAGTAAACCACGATAAATGACTACACTACAAAACACAGAAAAAGTAATTTAAAAAACATCACAGCAAAACTCCACACAAAGTACAAAGCAAGTCTAAAATTGTAAATAGGGATTATTACAAACCCAGAAAAACAGGATTATTTTATTTTAGCATTCTAATTAAGTTTAACTACTGATATTTTCAGTTTTACAAGTTTTTTAGTCACATTTTATTGGAATCAATTTAATTCTCTATATAACTTTTGCTCATGTTTATAGCAAAAACTGAACCAAAAAAAATGAACCAATCACATGGCAAAAGTAAATTTTCAGGCTAATTGTGTAAACTTCATTTAAAACTGGAGAGTAAAATTATACTTTAAGCACTACAACAATGTCAACATATTCTCTGTAAATTACATTTTTGTAAAAAAGTAAAAAAAAAACAAAAAAACAATGCCACAATATTCTATCAAAAATATTAACAAGAATAGCATAAAAATAAAGTAATACAAATTGTTTGATTTGTGTGTTTTTTTTGTTTTGTAATGTACCAGTTGTTGCGAAACCTTAAGATAAAAAGTTAAAGAAAAAAAAAAAGAACAAAGTTCTGCTTCCATCTTTACAAATTAAACAACCTATTTTCCCTTTAATAGAAGACTTTGTGTCAAAAGTGGCCAAAGAATGCAGCAGATTTCAGAAGAGGACAGTAGTCACAGTCATTGATCTAATCATCATGGAGGATCCAGGTAACATCAGTCAGTGACACGCTGCAACACGATATCAGACACAGACCAGATCAGGCTCTGGCTGGTGTATATTGCACGGCTTTTCCTGAGACCTCATACTTCAAAGGGGCAAACTGGTTGTGGTTAGGGAACTGAACTTGGGACAAGAGGGCTGATGGTTCAATATCTGCAGTCATACACCGAGCAAGATACTTAACCTGGGCTGCTTCCATGAACATCCCAGCTAATAAATAGATGGCATATAAAATGTCAACACAGCCCAAGCAGATCGTGGCAATAAAACACAGCTTATATCACAATATATGGATGAACATGCAAGGAGGACATCTGTAATAAATATGCACGGAGGAAAAAAAAACACAACAAAAAGAAAAAACTAAAAAAGGAGCTTCTGAAAATAACAATAAAGGATTATCAAATTGTTTTCATGTTTAACCATCAAGAGATTTTGTTTTGTCACTTTAATTTTCTGACTTCGCGGAGCACTTTGAGGAGAAATTTAAAAATGGCTCTGTGGAGTAACCGTATTCTAATCCTGCCAACTTCTTCTCAGACAGATAAACCCTTAAGTAAGGTAGAGTCTCTGTTCTACCTTGGCTCTCGAGCTGCTGCTCAACGTTCACAGAGAACGGGAGGAAAATCAATAAACCAACAGGACAGCAAGTCTCAGAGGATTTCACTTTGGATTAGGTTGAAAAAAAAAAAAAAAAAAAAGGAGAAGAATGCATTGATGAAATTGCATTATGACATTATCAAAATCCTCATTGATTACTGATGCGTTAAAAATAAAAGGTAATCCTACAAGTAGTAATTGAAATGAAATCCTGCAGCTCGCTCTTCGACGGGGAATGATAGCCAATGACATGACATTAAGCAACACGATACAAGGGGCAGCGGTTTAAGTGATCTGGCAGGCGGTACGATGCCCTCCTGTCAGGATCGATCAGTCCTGCTGAAATTTAGAGCAACACTCTAAATTGGTCTTAATGGTGTGTTTCATCCTCCGGTCTCCTCAACACATTGACTGAGAGCCAGTGTCCTTCATCACACCAGGTTCCTGCCCTCCCTTTCACTGTGGGCACACCACTGATCTCCGCTCTCTGAGGAGAAGGAGCAAATCAGACCCGCAACACCCACAGCACTGCGTGGCTTACATCTCACCTTCAAGGCTCATGAAGCTTCCTCTTTTAAAACAAGCTCCAAAAACAAACCTAAGCTCCTGCTGGGTGTCAAGCAATTTTCTGATCTGTTCGAAAATCCACTTCTTGGGTATGTAAATTGTGAAATGATGGGAAAGTTGAACTAACGGTGAGGTGTTCAAGCGGGCTGTGTCTGAGTCTGTGATAGTAGAAAACCTATTAGAGCAAAAACAAGGAGAGAAAAACATCTGTATTTTTCTACTTTCCACTTTGCTTGAAAGTAATCTGCTTACAGAATTAGTATAATCTTGTTGTAAAAAACAGATGTATGGTCCCTTTTTTTTTTTTTCTAAATAACATTTTTTTTTCATTCCTTTTAGTCTTCATCACCTCTGCGTGACGAAGGCCAGATGCGAAAAAACAATTCAAACAATGTAAATTCCTCCTTCTTTTCATAGCCCGTCTGCTTTTTTTGTTCTCATCCTTCCATTTTCTGCTGATCTCGTCGTGTTGTAGCGACCGGGAGAGAGCAGGAGCGATGAAGAGCAACGCCGAGAGGTTCCCCCCGCTCGCAGTTGGTGAGGGGCTAGTTTAGCTGATCAAATTTAAACCTATTTAGAAGATAAAGACGTGTCCCAGCTCTTATTACAGCATGCTGAGAGTGCAAACACATTTTTCAAGCCGGCCCTTTCTCCAGATATTTCTTTCAGCAGATGTAACATTAACTCCAAAGTCAACACAGAAGAATTAGAAAATATGCGGAGTGTTCTAAAAGCTGGTTCTCTCAAATCAATAGCTGTAATGTTGCTACTAATGCTACTTCACTTTACTTTGATTTAAAAAAAAAAAAAAAAAGAAAATCAAAAGTTTGTAGGTATTATTCCAATTTTGATGTATTTATTTTATTGTTTTTGATTAAAAAAAAAGTTACACTGGTAATATACTATTATATAAAAATAAAAATGTAAATAAAATATATCAAAATCAAAATTTGTTTATGTCAATTTAAACATTTAAATAACCTAAAACTAAATATGATGTTTCAGTATATAATAATAATGATAATGATAATAATAATAAATCTGGTAAAAGTATTTAAATATTTTTTTTAAAGGTTTAGTGTTTTTTTGTAAGCTATATATATATTATTAATATATATATAATTATATATATATATATAATATATATAATATGTTATATGTGGTTGTAATTATTTTTCGATTTTAACATATTTTTTGCTAAATTTTAATGTGTTGTATATAATTGTATTATATTATGATTCTCCCTCTTTCTTCAAACTGTTCCAGACTTTTGAAGAAAAGGCTTTTAGTATTGAAAGAACACAGTTCCTCTGTTTCTGACATTATTTCCCGGGCAAATGAAAGCATACACAACTAGTTCAATACTTTAAAATCAAATTGCCTGTGTATTTACTTCTTATCAACTGCCTCGCAGCAATTGTGATTCATAGGAGTCATTTAAGTGATAATGCACTCATTCACAGCACTAACAAACACATACCTCCTGGTTATCAGTGTGTTGGCGTGGTTGTAATGATATTCACCAAACGGGAGGCAGAAAACTCAAGATGGTGTTGATTGATAAATTGACAGGTTAATTTTCAGATGGATAATGAGACTGAGACCCTGGAAGGTGGCTGAGGGAAGTCGCTGGCCCTTTGCTCTACCTTGGATGCAGTGCCATCTATCTTCTACCGGAAGAACTGCTGCTGTGCAAAGGTTCACCCAGACTCCAAACTCTTTAACTTTTCTCCTTTTTATTTACTACTTCATCAGAAGGCACAAACACGTTTTTCTTTAATTCGTTAAAATGAAGAATGCCTCTAGTTGCGAATTTTTAATGCATAAAAACAAAATGTACTCATCAAACATTTTTATATTTGAGTCAGGGTGAGATGTCAAACGATATATGATTTTTGCGTGTACTCTCAGTTTCGAAAACTGCGATTAGCCACTCGAGGAGTTTTAGGGAAACAATTTAATAATTCAACTTTAGAGCTTAATTAGGGGGCAAACTATTAGAGGAGGAAAGAGGGTTTAACTAAAGGTCAGAAAAGTTTCTGTATCTCAGGCATATTTCCACTGCTTGTCACTGCAAGTCGAGCTCTAATTAAGCCTGAAAGTGGAGTTCCATCGCAGGTACTCCCCCTGAATCAGCACACAATGTAATGCTAATCAAACGACACAATATCAGATTTAAGGCTCATTATTTCTGTCATCTGTTGTGAAAGATTTGAGAGAAACTTTAGTGCAGGAATGACATGTGGAGGTGAGCAGACACTGCCAGTTCAACAAAAAGGATATAATAACATAAAAATGTTTAAATTCGATAAAAGGTTAAACAAATGAATATGTTTTTAAGCAATAACACTATAGTATTTATTTTTTACTGATAAAAAACGGATATATTTTCTGTTGTGTTGTAGATGCTTTGCTTTCACTGATTTTATACTATTTTTTTTCTTTTTTTCCAACAGAAGCAAATATCACTAACTTTCAAAATAAAATGCTTTAAAAGTTAAAATAAATAAATAAAAGCATCTAAGACTTAAGAAAAAAAAGTTAACTTTTTTGTAACAAGATTTTACATTGACATTTTTCCTTATACTTTAGTGATTTTTTCCTATTTTTTTTTTCTTTAAAAATAAATGTAGTAAAAGAAAAGAGCGCCAGAACAAATAACTCGCCCGCGGTGATGTGAGCAAAACAGGACTAGGCTTGTTTAGTACGCATGAAGATGCGATAAAAAAGGACAACTGTGTTGCTACGAAAGCAGAAAAAAGAAAAGAAATATAATTTTTCTTCCTGGTTTTATAGTTGTTACTATAAACAATAACTAAAAATAGAAAGAATTTACATATAGAAGTTGAATGTAAACAAAAAAAAAATAATATAAAATAATGGATAATCTAAGCATAATACACTTGGATTTCTTGGCAGTTAAACATCAAAACAGATTAGTATAACATCATACATTCAATGAAAATCTACAAGATTTAATGCAAATCAAGCTAATTGAAAACCAGCAAAAGCAATAAAAAAAAAAAAATCTGGCATTCACATCTACAATATATTTCACAGCTATTTCCTTAAAGAGCGTTTTGTCTCCTTTTATTGAAATCAAGAGCAATTGTGATGAGAAGAATTATGGCTTAGAGAGTCATTGTACTGCTGTAACTGCTGTTGATTATCAATAACCCCACGGTCATAACCAGGGGTGCCGCACTCCACCCATTCATTTGACCAGTGTTCTGAGCTCTGACAGACACCGCGTGAACGAAAGGGAAGGAGCAGAGGACACATCTTGTGGGATTCACCCCTTCTGAGGCTCCAAAGCACCCAACAGCTTGATCCTGTGTCACTCCGAGGGCAAGGCTAGTCTTTCTCTTGATTCGCTTTTGAAATCTAAACGTTTAATTGTGGTCAATGAAAAGGATTCGAGCAAGTGAATGGTGGACGAGGAGTATGAGACGAGGGAGGGGCTATTTCTGTGTTGTAAAATGGGTACGCATAAGAAGCAGGAGGGGAGTTAAAAAAAAAAAAAAAAAAAAAAGAAAAAATCAGGAGGGAATAATGAAATTAGGGATGGGGGGAAAAAGGAAAAAGAAAAAGCTGGAGAACTTGAAGCACTGACCCCTATCGTCCGTGGTGAAACGCAAGAGATTAGAAAGTGTTTCATGCTAATTTCCATGGAGATTTCTGTAATTTCTCAAAAATTACTTCTTCCTGCTTTGATTTGTCCATTCTGCCTGGCCCCCCGCTTGTGTTGTCAGGGTGGTCTACTCTATCATGGCTCTGCTCTCGTGGGCCCCTCGATGGCCCCTTGCTGCGGCCAGCCGTCATGAGATTACTGAAGCAACGCTGACGTCTCTATCAGCTCGCGCCACTGTCATGCCCTCTCCCAACACCCCCCCGTTCCCTTTACCCTTCAGTCTAGTATGCTTTCTGCCCACCCACCAACCCGCCCTCTCCGCAAACTCTCCCAGATCTGTCAGATGATGGCTTCATCGCTTCTCACGGCTCCCCGCAAACTCTTAGACTCTCTGAGACACCTCCACCTGAAGAAAAAAAACAAGCCTACCACCGCTCTCCCCAACTTCCACCGCAGACGGCTTCACCTATTGCTATCCCTCAGCCTTCGCTCTCTCTGCCTCATCTTGGTTGGTGTGCTTCTGCCTGCCACATCAAAGGAGAAGCAGGGGTCACGGAGCCACAGGCATGGAATAAAAATGCAGCCAACTCCGTAGCAGTATGGGAAATCAATCCTCTAAAGATAGCTCCATACACTTCATGAACCCATCATCTGTCTCTGATACATACAGGAACATATAGGGATTTTTGTGGCCTTTTGTGCATCGAATATTGCACTATATGCGAGTCTCAAAGGAACTACTTCTAAACCTTTTCCGACTCTCCTATAACTTTATTTCATGAGCCTTTTATCCTAATTTCCTCTATCCTGTCATTATAAATGAATATACTTTACAAACGTTATCATTTTTCCAGGAATCTTCCTGTTAACCAGGCAGTAAAACGAAATACAAAAAAAAAAAAGGTCCCACTGAGGAAATATGTAAACAACTTTTTGTTGAAAGTCTGTCTCCCACAATTGAAGTGAAATGTGAGGAATCGGCTCGACTCCAGCAGATGTTGGTAAGATACGCAAGCTGAGTGACACACGGGAGCGGCAGCAACGTTGTTGTGATTTCTGAGTCATGGATGAATGAGAAAACTATCATGATTGCCACACACCAAGGACTGCGGCGGGGTTGGACGGCGCAGCGTGGGAGCGACTGGCTCCGGTTGCTTAGCATGAGTATTAGATAAACACTCTGTCGGAAGATGTCAACGTCTCCATTAATGCCAGAGCTGCCACACAGGCGGCGCTTGAGTGACACGGTGTTTTGTGGAGTGTGACAGGGGTTGCGAACGCTAACTCCGTCTGGCTACATCTCGGAGCCGCGAGGAGGCAAACTCTGATGACACCTGAGAGCGCGGGAAGATGTACATTTTGACACTGCAAGGAGAGGAGCATTTTGTCCTGCCACCTTAGTGCAAACAAATTAGAAACTGAAATCAAATACCAGCGAAAATAAAAGGAACACATTTTATTAAATAAAGGAAATCCAGTGTCTTGAAATGAAAGGACAAATATATATATATAAATAAATAAATAGTGCGCTTGTGCAAAAGACAAACCAAAAGAGAATTGGAACGTTGGCCAAAAATAAAATAAGTGAGGGAGATTGTCGACCGTCAGAAGCTGCCTAACCAAAATCTACCTAAATAAAACAAATAAACAAAGCCCATAAATCAAGACTACCAATGTACAACCCCAAACTAAAATAACAAAACCCAGCAGTCTAAAACTGTTGAGGACAAGGAGGGGAAAAGAGACATAAATAAACCTGCCTGTCTCGGTGTGGCCTCCTCTGTCTTAAATACCCAGCAGGTGCCAATTAAGACAAAGGCCACACCTCCCAGGTTAGCAGAAGGCAGGGCATGTTAAAAAAGCTGCAGCACAGGGGCAGCACAACGTAACAAATATCTCTAATCTTGTTTTTAATGTATCTGAATCTGATTGTAAAAGTTCTGTCGAAAAATATTCTGGTTCATCCAAATACATAAAAAAAGCAAAGAAAAAAATGTTGCTCATATTTATACCTGCAACAAGCGTATTAGCTTCATTTGAAAGTGTGGCAAAACCAATAGATATTTCCATAGTTTTTACAAACCACAATATGGAAGCTGCGTGTTCAGCATAATTCTAATGCACTTAAAGCCAGCCACAAGCATGCATATTAAGCCACAGAATGAGCAGGATATGGGTTTTTCCATGCTTTCACCATGAAGTGGCCCATGGCTCTTCCCGATCAGTAATTACCCTAAAAAGCCCCGTTCCAGACAAAATATTCAAATGTCACTGGTTTGAAAAATATGATTTTTTTTTTTTAGAAACAGTCGGATTTGGAGAGACACTCATTTTTGGCTTTAACCGTAAAAAATATGTTGTATAGCTAGTCAGAAAAAATGTTCCACTGTGAATTTTTAAGGATTTCCTTCCAAATTTAAAGATTTAGTTGCATGCAAACTTTGTCATATTTTTTTTTCTCCAATATATTTTGCAATCTATGAAGGATTCATAAAACGGCACAGAGAATTTCACTGCCTTAAGCTGAAGAATTCTGGCTATCCACAGTAGGATCTGCTGAGTTTGGTCTGCAGGCTGCAGGGCTGGACAGTGCAGCGCGCTCTCCCCCTCCAATGCCCTGTCCATTGATCTTTCCCGTAACAACAGCTCCCCACAGAAACCCACACAATCTGTGCAGAGGAGTGCTGCTAGGCACCCCCCACTTCAAATGGCGCATATTTACTCTTAGAAATTTAGAGAAAGTGCAGCTGTAGATGCATCCTCCAACCCCAATCAATGATAGGGCTGGTCCTCCTGACCCCCCTCCCTGCTGGCTAATAAAGTGCTTCTTAGGCTTGTTGGTTTCCCTGGAAGCCTTATGAGGTTGGTTCAAACTTGCACTTAGGTTTGTTTCCATCGTCTCTTCTCGAAAATTGATTTTTAGAGAAATACTTATCTTGCTGCTCGACAAAGTTCTGCAATGTGGAACATAGTTGGAGACTTTAATGTGTTTTTTTAAACACCTTACGGAATTAACCCGGTATAGAATATTTTGTTATAGTTTCAAAAATCACAGATTCAATCGTTCTCATTTTTAAGAAATCAAAATACAAATTAAATGAATGAAAAGTTCAAAATTAATGAGAAAATTTACATTTTTTGCTTTCAAAAGTTCCCCAGATTTTATATTTATTATCACTTCAATCCTTTAACAAAAGTGCTTCATGCTGGGATGCACATTACCATAATTGCCATTCGCAATCTTCAAAAACAAATATGTGTTAAGACTGTATTTACCCGTTCTGCTGAGAATCAGACAATCAAAATCATCATCACCCATATAATTACCACTCTGATATTCTAATTGCCAACGGTTCATGGCTCCTATCCTCTGCCACAATTTTTTTAAATATGCTAGCGCTGTTTTTTTTTTCTTTTTTTTTTACGTTTTTCCACAAGCATTTAGACATTTATGTAAAAACAATGACATTTAGGACTTATTTTAGGAGAAATAAATGCCTTTTTCCTTTGCTGAATGTCTAATTTTAACGACTAAGTGAACTAAAGGTCAAATAAAATTAGCATTTCTGCAAAACATTAAAGTAACTTCTGATGTTTTATTTATTTAGCATTTAATAAACCAGCAAAAGTATAAATAAATAGATAAATTAAATGAAAGGTTATCCACTTGATATATAAATATATATATTTTACATTTCTATTCATGGCTATATCCTCAACCGATAATAGCTGGCATCTGACATTTATAAAATAATCGTCTCTTTGTAAGTAGATGCACCCTGTTCCTTTTTGTGTCATTTTTTAAGTAAAATCGTATTTAAAAAAATAAGGGGAAAAACTGTTTTAGCGTCATTAATCCCAACTTGTTTGGACTCCTCACACCCACCCTCCTACACGTCTCGATTCTCCCCTTTTTTTCTTCCTCTTCCTCCCTCAGCACATGCAACTGCTCTCACTCTCTGTGCCTCGCTAACATGTTGACAGCAGTTTGTTAGTAGGTATCAGTTTTCAGCGAGCCGGCAGGCTGGGAGGGAGGGAGGGAGGGAGGGAGGGAGAGAGGGATGTGGTAATCATCTCTATCTACGGCTGCTTGGCAGCATTCCCCTCGGCATGCTGGCAGACACTTGCCATTGAGCGGCTGTCAGGCAGAAAGGGTGTGGGCTCGAGCCACACAGGTCACGGTCATTTCTTTCCAAAAGCCACTGAAGCTAAAACCTTAAGTGGCGTTTGAGTTACCTGCACTGTCAGTTCTGACACTCACAACACTAACAAGGAGACCACCGGTAGAGAGTCAAACTAGATTATGCCTCCCTGGTGGATTACCTTAAAATAGCTTACTGCCACAATTGTTTTTTTGTTTTTTTTTTTTTAACAGAAAACAGAATACTTTGCACAATTGTTGCTTTGCATGTGTGTAATGCAGGATTTTCAGCCAAACAATACCAGAATCAACACCTCAGTTTGGTTGTTTTATTCAAAAAATAACACTAAAATATTAAATAACACCAATAAAAGAATGATTTTTCATGATAACATTGTTTCAAACTGATGAAAAATCGCAATAAATAAAGTAGAATTAAAGGTGTTTACTATTTACAGCTAAAGAAGTTATTTTGGTTTACATTAAATTTTAAGAAACCATACAAACTGTACTGTTTCTTACTTTTCCTTGTAAAAAATGAAAAAAAATAAAATAAAAAAGGCGCCCTAACCCTTCTCATATCTGCATTAATTAAAGGCTTTCTTTTAGTCTGACACCAGCAGCTCTCACTTTATGAAGAATTGTACATTTAAAAAAAAAAAAAACATCAACTTCTTCTGCAGAGAGATTCAAACTTTTGACAACACCGCATGAACTGCATGGAAAGCAGTCCTTACACAGCTGCGAAATGAATTGTGCTTGACAAGCTGCAGTCTCTCAGATCCTGGACCTGTGATCTTTAGAATGATACCCCCAAGTTCACAGCAACAAATACCCTCAATCACCCAGGGAGATCCGAAGTCTCTCTGTTGGCCAATTACTGCTTTTCAAAAGCCTGGGGCACCCAGGAAACTTTGACTCCTGGAAATAAAGACCAATCTGAGGGAGAAACATAGCAGCTATTAAAATCTTTATAATTCTGTAAATCACAAGTGATTTGTTTTGCCCCATGGCTTGTTCTGATACATCCTTGCTGCTATTGCAAAGGGGCATGGGGTGACTGCAATCGAGGAGAGCAAGCTTATTTTTACAACTGCTCTGGAAAAGAGAAAAAAAAAAGAAAAGCCTTTTTTTTTCTTCTTCTTTAGGAGAGCAGAAGGCAAAGATCTCCTCTGTGTCATAATTGCCTGAAGTTAGGGAGTAAAGGCTCCAGACTCCTGATGTTAGCGTGGGGCTTTCATCAGGGGGGTTGAAGTCAGAGGTGCTTGAAAAGATCAGGCACTGTGGGGGATCCGACTCTGTTTTTATTTATGTAATGAAGGTGTTTTAAAGGAGCCAAATAGGGGGATTATTATCACTTATCTGCTTTTGCCCCATCTCTACCTGCTGCCTTTGTCGCTGGGTTAATTTTTGCTCACTTTTCTATATTTTCAGAAGCGGTTCGGTTATTTTGACGTCATTAGTATTTTTTTGTTATATTGATTTATTCCGAGGACAGATTCAGAAATTAGCCTGCTTATTCAAATCGAGTGGAAGCCAAAAGAGCCAAAGAGGATCACGCAATTATAAGTAAAATCACTCCAATTAAACAGCGCCATGTTAAGTTTCATAGAGCACGCACTTCACGTTAATATAATTACAAACTGGGATGGGGGGAAATGGAAAAGAAAACACCAACGTTGTGAAATGAAGCATCTACAGTTGATGGATTCTCCAAAAGCTCTTCTCTCCTGTGTTGCTCGGGGTTAAGAATGGCACTTCTCCGCTGCCGCCGTTCTCCCCCCTCGAACTGCCACACACCCCATTCAGCAGCACAAGGCCCTCTGGTACGAGACAAGGGCCCTGACTGAGGACGCTTTGATACTTCAGCCTTCAATAACCAGAGTATCCTTGTAGCGCCAAGCTGATGGACGAATGGGTCATAGGCAGGATGTCCCGACCATAAATCAGACTACAGGGGTGACAGCGCACAAAATGGGTGAATTGTCCTTGGGTTTGTGATACTAGCGGCATTCCTTGTGTCGCAGAGTCACTCCACCCTTTTTATTATTTGGGAGCGAGGCGAACGGATGCCCCACCAGCCACCCTCCCCACCCCCTTCTTGGGGCTTTTTTTTTTTTTTTTTTTTTCCCCGTGGTCCTTGAGTCTGGACTCGGCTATGAACTGTTTCCAGAGTCAGTTACTGTTGTAATTGAAAGTGCTTTGTCATCACTTTGAGCCAAACACTGATGGATGTGAAGTTGAATGAGGTTTGGGTTTTAGTTCTACGCGTGAGCCCGTCGAAGATTTATCACCGGAGGCTTAAGAGGCTGCGAGGGACCATTAAAGCACCGCCGCCATCCACATCGTGGCGGATTGTTCATTATTATTCATTAAAACAGAATGTCTTTAATATGCGTTGGTCCCATGCGGAAAAAAAAGTTGTACACAAAGCCTCATATTTGATGACTACTAGAAAACAAACAAAAAAACATGAAATAATCAGAGTTTACAGTAAATGAACTGAACTTATGACACAAAAGCGCTATGTTAATTTTGGGCAGCGTCTTTTAAGCTAAAAAAAAAATCCTTAAAAAACAATTGCACGTTTGTATTTTTAGAGTAATAATCTTTGTCCTTTGCACTTTAAAAGTAAAGTACACTGAATAAAACATCATCTCTGAAATTTAAATGTGAAAACTTTTAGATGAAGGAATTTTTTTTCATTCTATCCGACGTTTTCATTTTGTTTTATAATTAGTCCAGTCTATCTAAAGACTATGAAACCATTTATTTTCAATATAATTCTAACATCTACATGCAAAGCGTGGGAGGTATGTTAGTTCTCATTGTCTCCCGCTTATTATAGGCTGCCCCCAGCTGCCTGGGCTGTGAGGGTAGGATCCTGGCTTCCATCCAGGACGGCTCTGATCTGGGCCTCTTTGTGATTTAAGGAATACAGAGCTTTGCTGGGCTGCTTTCCTAGAGCCATGTTGGAATGCAAGAGCAGTGGTGGAGGTGCAGAGGGAACTGACCCCTGTGTGATGCAAGCAAGAGTGTGGGGCAGGAGTTACATTGAGGTTGGTTGTATTATAAATAGAGTAACGTGCGGTTTCTGAGCTGCAGCCGGAAAACAGGAAAGGTGAACGCTACCGCTCACAGCACAGCTGTAGATGTGCCCTCTCCAAACACTGGCTCAAGGCTGCCAAGACTGCACGGCCAAAAAAAGCTGTTATCAAAGAAGTCAAACAAAACACATTTTATGCACACGATCAAATCTTAAACATTATTTATGAATGTATTTGTTTTTCTGTAGCCAATAAAATATTTTTATATAACTTTTTTTTTTTTTTTTTGGTCAAAAGATACATTTCCTTTATAAATCTGGTCTTTAGGCCCGACCCTTCAGAAGGGGATTTTTCTTTTAAAAAGTCTGATATTCTAGCTTTTTTCTGCATGTTTGTACCATTGAGCTGTGTTTGGTTATGACAAAGAAAATATATGTATAAAACCTTTTTAAATAAATGATAAGGAACGGCTAAAGTTTACATTTTATATAGTATGTGTTTTTGGTTTTTTTACTTAATCTTAAATTAATTTATTTTACTACATAGTTAAAAAGAAATTTCAAAACATTAATATATTAGGATGTGTGTAAACATTTGACTATTAAAATATAATATATTACTTTTTAAAAAAATAGATATTAGCAATGGAGAATTAGTGAAATAGTTCTAAAATATGATGAAAACCTTTACCAAAAAAAGTATCCTCAAATATACTTTTTTAAACTAAATTTAAGATAGTACACTTTTACCTTACCTCTTAAATACTTATTAAAGATACACTTTTCAAGTTCATAAGTTTATGTTAAGTATACTTGAATTATACTTCAAGAAAAAAAAAATAGCCAATACTTCAACTTTTGATAAAAATAAAAAATTTAGTGTTACTATTGCTATATGAGTATTACTTTTCTTTCTTTTTGACGTATAATGATTTCTTCATGAAAGATATGTTTAGTAATCTGTCTTGTAGGTTTGTTAACAGTTGCCTGTAAACTAATATTAGGCCTATACCAAAAAGGTTACTCTAAGTGTACTTTTATAAACGTAAAATAAACTTAAAATTTATTGCAAGTAAACTAATACCAGTAAACTAATAGTATATTAGAAAGGTTACTTTAAGTATACTCTTTATAAACTAAAAGTGGGCCAATTAAGTCCCAAGAATTGGTGCTCTTGAGGAAATATTTAAGTATACTTTAAAACATATACTTGAAGTAAACTTATTTTTGGTAAGGGAAGGGGGACAAAATTAAAGAAAAATCTTGTCAAAGTCTTGACATCTTAAAGAAAAGTTCCTGCAAGTAATTTCTTTTTAAGGAAAAATTACATCAGTGTTAAAAATAAAACTTAAATGTGAAAAAAAGTCAAATTTGAGAAAACATTAAAAAAAAAAAAGTTAATAACTGGAATTGCTTACCACATGTTGTGAAATCATTCTGCCAGACTTTTAGGAAAATTCTGATTGGGTTGATGGGCTTTTTGCCCAAAAAGCAAGAAAAAACCCACAATATGAACCGAAAGCAAACTCCCCAAATGAAAAGAAAAACAGAAATGTGTATTTATGCTCCCAAATTAAGCACCAGCTGCTTAACCTAGTGGTTGATTGTTTTGTAGTTTTGTGTTTACTAAAGTGAATATAGTTTGTTCGTGTTTTAATGTTAAGCATAACCAACCAAAAAGCAGCATTTTAATTCATTTCAAGAATGTGCACCAGCCCTAGAATGAGGTAATCAGCACATATACAGTTGTTGTAGGAAAATGAGTATGGTAGATAAACGTTAACTTGCAGATGGTTGGGTTTAGGGCAATGTTGCGGCACCCCAACAAACAATTGATTAACTTGTAATCTCCAATTGCCCAGCTGTTATTCAGGCTGTTTAGCATAAATAAAAGAGTGGGAGTCGAAAGGATCCAGATGCTTTGAGTGCCGCAGAAAGGCAATCTGTCATTGTTCTGGGCTAACACTGATGGATGCTGCTTTGAAAGGGGATTGGTTTTACTTAAACATGACAAAGTGAGGGATGACACACCACTGGTCACAAAGGTTTGGAGGTCCAGAACCGCCTCAGCAGTTGCTTTTTTCAGCCAAGACAGCCTTTCGTTCATGCATCAACTGCTAATGAAGGGAAGATGTTGCGGGGCACGCGCTCACTTTATTGACATTGCAGTGAAAACGGAGACCAAAACATCCACACGAGCTCTAATGATAGCAGTATTATATGACTGACTTGTTATTTATTTCTTTTTCACTTGTCACCTTAACAATAGTTATTTATGCTCCTTTAATTGTCTTTCTGTCCTTTCTGTACATTTTTTGACATGTAAAAAAACAATCACACTTTCTGTGGTTTCAGCAATCCTGGTCAAAATGTTCAGCTTTTTCAGGACATTACTGCTTTTATCTTTGGTATTTATAAACTTTATAGTTTTTGAAATATTGAGCAAAATATATCCCATAAGAAATGAATGAGACAGTTCTAAAATTTCAAAAGTTTAAGTAGATTAGCAACATGCCTTTAAATATATTCATGGGGGATGTTTTGAATTTTTTATAGTAATTTTAAAAAAATGACAGCAACATGCTAAGATTTTTGGTTAATTCGCTTTCTACTAGAGACTTTTAGGCAAATTTGGGGTTTAACTTCTATTTTAGCATCATGCTAATGTTTTTGACTAATTAAGTATACCAAGTAATTTTAGCCTACTTTGGAGTTTAACTAGTATTTAAGCAATTTGCTAGCTTTTTTGACTAATTTGGCCACTACTGAGGTTTTTTTATACTAATATGGAGTTTAGCTAATATTTTAGCAACATGCTAACGTTTTGGCTATTTTTTTATCTACTGAGGTTTTCATAAGATAAATTAAAGTTTAGCTTCTATTTAAGCAACATGCTAACGCAGGGGTCTCAACCTGCGGCTCCAGAGCCACATGTGGCTCTTTTATCTCTCCATGGTGGCTCCTTGGTCAAAATAAGTCAGGGAGACTGCTGACCCAGCCATGTCAACCGTCGGAGTCAGCAGCTCCCTGCTAATGGCTGCCTAACCAAAACTACCTAAAGAAAACAAATAAACAAAGCCCGCAAACTAAGACTACCAAGGTCCAACCCCAAACTAAAATAACAAAACCCAGCAGTGTAAGACTGCTGAGGACAAAGAGGGAAAATAACAAAAAAAAAAGAAGATACCAATTCTTTGAAGTATGGATTACTTAATGAGCATTTATTTAATTTAGATTAGTTGCATTTATAAATTTATGGCTGAGGTGAACATAGATCTTAAACTTTGTAGGTTTTTACATCCCCCTTAACCTGAAGACATCTTGTTTGCTCAACACTACCTCTAGAATGAACAGATTTAATATGCAAAGAAAAACTTTGGTAAAAAGTTTGATCTTTAACTGAGTTAAAAGCACATATAATCTTATGCTGCACAACATTGGTTACTAGCAGTACAGAACTGACTGAGATGCTCCTGTTTGGCACAGAGCGTCTTTTATTTTGAAAATAAGTTTAAAAAAACACATTTATTGAGTGGTGGATTATTTATTTGTTTTTTTTTTTTTTCATGCCAAAAAATAGACAAAATTCATATTTATTATTAAAACAAGAAGGACATGAATGCAAATCCAAATTTCTTAAAGGTTAAAGTAAAACCATGCGGCTCCTTTAAGGTTTTGATCAGTAAAAAATGAGCCCAAATGGCTGTTTTGCTGTTAGAGGTTTCTTTTTTTTTGGCTATAATTTGGCATCTACTAGATGGTTTTTTGGGGCTAATTAGGAGTTTAGCTCATATTTAAGCAACACACTAAATATTTTTGCAAAATTGGCATGTATTTGGGATTTTTAAGCAATTTTACCAAAAATGTTTCAGAAATTTAGGTCAACTTCAGCGCTCTTCTTTAAAAAAATTTCCAGCCTTTTGACAAATTTAAAATTTTGAAATTAGCTTTTGCATTTTTAGCAAATCCCTTCAGCATCTTCAGCAAAAAACACTCATACTAGTGTTATTCAAGTTAATGCAACTTTTCTAGTTATATTTAGCTGTGGGAGCCTTTTGACCCAAAAGGTTTCACGTTTGACTCAAAGTGTTTGCATATTAGGAAAATGCAGTTACAGTCAGTTCCAGCCAGAGGACATGAAGCAAAGTTAATGTTGTGAACAACAGCATGGGAACTAAACCATTTGAGAATATGTAGAATCACTTAGCAATAAAGAAGAGAGCTTTGTGTTTATGCAACCATCCACATACACTGGCAGAAAACCAAACCGTATGTCTGGAGGTCAGGAAAAACCATTGAAAGGCAGACATGTGAGTTCGGTCATATGATATAAAATGTGAAAGACACGGTGTGTGTGTCGAGGATATTGCTGTCAATGGACAGAGGGTCTGGAAGCCAACCAGACTTCACTGTGATGTCAGGTGGTGAATGACCCAGTAAACCCCGCTTTTCACTGGCGTGTAAAATGCACAAAGGCTGCGATTCCAGCTGCAGAAGATCACATGCAAGTGCTTGGTACCGGGTGACATCAGAGATCTGGAAGAAACAAGACAAACTTTTCTTTGGAAGAAAGACTTGGATGTCAAGCATCAAAAATCATCTAGTTTCCCAGATGCAAGGAGGTGAGGGGGTCTACAAAGCACCCTCTAGGGAGAGTTTAAGGGGAGACGGCTGTACAACTCATCATCTATAGTCAAATATGGCTGAGCAATAAAACACCTTGAAACACAAAGTATGCTTCTTTTCTTCTTATATGACTAAAAACCTGTACATTTCCTATTGCAAATCCCTAACAAAACACTGTACTTAAACTTTCTGAAAACACAAAGGCAGATAAGTTATTTTTATTTCTCAAACAAATCCGAATAATAGTGAAATTGCCCACATTAACCTGGTTTCCACTTCTATTTTTATCCGTGAATTAATAATCATCTTCTTCTACACATATGTGGACGGATTGTAATTGTATGTAGGTTGTTGCATTTCAAAGCAAAGAACCAACAACAAACAAGGTCAGTTTTAAAAACGGAATTTGAGAATAATTACCAAAGTCTAGAAAAAGAAGTTAGTTTCATTTAGCATCTCACACACAAAGTGCTGTATTGAAAAAAAAGAAAAACAATAGCTCTAAATTTAGGGGAAAGGATCACAGAGGGTAAAAACAAACAGAAACGCTATAATTACCCACATAAAACCATCAGCTTAAAGAACTCTATGCGTTACCTCCAGGTGTAAAGAACACATCTGAAGTCAAACTGGTTAGTTTAAAAAAACTAACTTGATTCTGTTACTTTATGCTCTCCGAGTGTGGGGTTATTTTATCACATCTTACTGTACGTCGCTTTCAGTGATGCTTCAAAGAGAGCAAATCCATCTCAATGGTTCATCTTGAAGAAAAGAATCCAACAACATTGTCAGCCAGATGCAATAATGAGCTCAGCAAGAATACCTTGCCTTAACAAAACAGAAATGTTGAAGCCGGGCCTCACAACGGCAGTTAAAGAAGGAGCACGACTCCATCCATCCCACGGATGAAACGGTTCTGTGCACTATTATATTTGGACTAAATTCCTTCCAAGGTAACATGTTCCTTTGATCACATTTTATTCAGAAAAAAAGACACAAAATGTTCCAAACTCTGTGGGATTAAAAGCCTCAAGGCTAGTTTATTGTTTTTATTTTATCAGGCAAGACACCCAAAATGTTTGACAAATTACATTTTATTTATCTGTGATGACTATCAAGCCAACTGAGCTCCTCATGAAAAACAAGACTACACAATACTTCCAATTGCAAATCAGCAAATGTAGACTCCTTTTACCATGTTTACTTGTAACTTTAAAAAAATATCTGTGAAGTTAAAAACATTTTATAGATGAATCCATTGATCTGCAGATTTTTTTTATTTTGTTATCTGTGCATAACAGGTGATTCAAGATTTTATTTAAGGTTTTATTTGAGCACCTCCTTTGATACAAGTTTATAATGTCTATGCATCTCACTTGTTATTAGGGCTGCCACGATTAGTCGACTAATCGACGACGAATCAACTATTAAAATAGTCGACGACTGATTTAACAGTCGATTAGTCGTTATTTTATATTATGTGGAGTCAGAGTGTAGTAAAGTTGAAAGTTATGATGACATTTTACTATCTTTTAAGACTATTTTGGCGTTTATTAAGGTATTTAAGGCTAATTTGAAGGTAAAGTTTCATCTACATGCTAGCTATTTTGGCAAATTTAGGCTTTTTTTCAGTTTTCTAAGCTATTTTGGAATTTACCAAATTTTTCACCTACATGCTAGCTATTTTTGGCTAATTTAGGATTTAAAAAAAAAAATCGTGAATAGTCAACTATCAAAATAATCATTTGTTGCAGCACTACTTGTTATTCATGAACACTGACAATCACTTCACTTTATGCTAAACACTACACTAGCTTTGTTATCATGAAAGAATTTCCATTAGTCGAAAATGTGGAACTCATTTGTGATTATTTTTTATTTAAATAGTAAAAATGATTATTTGTTCAGTATACGGGGCCTACGGGGTTAAGTCTGCATCACATGACTTAAAAAAAAAAAAGGTAGGATATTTTCTTAAGCCAAAGGAGCAATCTCTGCAGGCATTAACTTTTACAGAAATTCTTTTTCCTTTTCTTCTTTACCAAAATCCTGTCAAATCGTATATGTATACTTTTTTTTGCCACAGCAAAGTACATTACATTTAACATGAAGCCCTAAGCCAGATGCCCTTCCTGACGTAACCGGACCACACGTTTGGACTGTGACCATTTCTCGAATCAGAGCGGCGGCATGCTTGTGGTTACAGACACAATGCAGTCTTCAGAGTTTGCACTATCCAATTACATCCTTTTCCCAAGAGAGAGAAAAAAAAGGAAGTCAGCAGAAAAAGAAACGTGACATATTTCAAGAAGAACTATCTGTTAATTTCCTTTAAATTTTGAAATTAGGAAACGTAAGAAAATTATTTACATCAACATTTTCAAATGTTTTATGCAGATAATACATCTATAAAAGTCTCACTATGATCATTATTTGAGCTTTTTTAAAAGCTTTTTCAATGGTCTTTTAATTGCGATTGTGTCATTTTTAGCCAAAAAAACCAAAAAAGTGTTTTTAATGACAGTTTCTGTGGAGCAAAAGTAGCCCATTTAAATTAAAAAAAATATTTACTCGCGTTGTGGGAGGGACTGTTCGCATGGAGCATCCCCGCCCCCTTTCCCTTTCCTGTTGCTGAGAGCTCTTTGCTTGTGTGTGTAGTAGGATGGAATCCCGCAGGTGTGGCTGGGCGACTAATTACAGGTAGTGGCCTCTAGAGGCGCTATAAAAGATTAAGCAGCCCACAGGCTGTCATGGGCAACTTCTGGCCTCTTGGACCGCCCACTTCCTGGTGTGTACTTCCGGGATTGCCTCACAGGTAAGGTGGCGGTGGCAGGCTGCCGTGGGGAGCTGTCAGCAGGCTTCACATTGTATTCCCTTTTTGTAGCTCCGGATAACAAATTAAGCACTTGGATGTGACTAAGCCGCCGCGCTTTACATGCTGCCTTTTCCTTTCGGGTGACAAACAGTTTGGGAGTCAGCAGTGCTTAAAGCCGCGCACCTTCCGGTAAGCTGTCTTTTCTTTTTTAATTTATTTATTGCAATGTCTTCCATTGCCAGGACTTTCTGGTGCTCCCAGTGACCTTGGAACGGCTGCTGTTTTAAATATATTTAACTTCGGGACAACTTCGCTGCTCGCTCGTGCCGTGTATGACAAGGTTCTGCGGGGCTAGCCGATACGTCCGCCGGAGGTGTCCAACGGACCCCTCGGGACACGCCCGGGCTCAGTCCCCCACCGGAACAGAACCGAAGAACCAGAGTGGTTTTTACTTCTGGACTTTTAACCATTTTAGCCTTGCTTTTAATGCAGTGCTTTGTGTACATTTGGAGAAGCACTGTTTTTATTGTTGATTCGAAGTGGAGCTGTTGTAGCCAACCAGCTAAGCTCCACTTCTGACTGAAAGTTTTATTTCTTTTATTATTTTGTATGTCTGAATTTTAATTCTGTTTTCCCCTTCCCTCAGTGCTGAGGACCCAGTCTCTTGCCCCGGTGGAGGCTTTCCCCCGTTGGAGTGTCGTGTTTGGTGAAGGGATTCACTTGTGAGTGCACTTGTCACGTGAGTGGGGTGATTCATCCACCCCCGCAAAATGCATCGTCGCCCCGACGATGGTACGCTGGGCAGGCTACAACCAAGGCCTAAACACGACTGTGGGGACCACACCTACTGATGAGCAGCTCAGCCCTTCACCTGCTGCCCTAGGGAGTCGGTGAACATTTGAATGATGTCCAGCAGTGGCCCGCGACGTCCGGCGCGCTGGTATGCTGCTCGTACTTGGGTCAACTTGTAAGGAGACCCTAGAGGTTGAAGGTACCGCAGCCTCAGGGGAGACTGGCTCAACCTGCAAGTCAGATCTTATTTCCTGCTCAGCCTCACGTGCACGCTCCTCCTGCATTACAAACCAGTCCCCATCCTCTGGCAGGTCCTCTCGTGATTGGGGGGACCTCGTGGGAGACAGGCATGGAGGCTGGACTACCGCCACCTCGCCTTGATCCCTCCGAGTCACGGCCTTGAGTAGGGACCGATGGACCTGTCGAGATTTACAGGGATCATCCTGTGGGGCAATGGTGTACACAGAGCCCCCTCGCCAGGTGCCTTTAGAACTTTATGCACTCTGTGATCCCATAAATCCCTAATCTTCTGCCGCCCACGGAACCCGAGGTCTCGTACCAACACCAGCTGCCCTTCCGTTAGAGGAGGATCTCTCACCCCTTCATCGTGGTCTCGCTTCCTGCGATCAGCAGCCACTCGAAGTCTCTCCCTGGCACCCTCAAAAGCCAGTTGTAGCCGGGCTTGATGTTCACGAATCCACTCGTGCACGGTGCCCCCTGTTGGCTCCTGGACTCGACCCAACAGGAAGTCCACTGGAAGCCTCGGCTCCTGTCCAAACATTAAGAAGAAGGGCGACTCACCCGTTGACTGGTGGGGTCGTGTTGTAGGAATACAGGAGCTGTGGCAGGCACGTGCTCCAATCTCGCTTCCGGGAGGCTGGTAGGGTCCGGAGCAAATCGTGCAGGGTTCTATTAAACCGCTCACACTGCCCGTTACCTGCTGGATGGTAAGGTGTGGTACGAGACTTCTCCACTCCGTAGAGGTCACAGAGCTGGTGAATGAGGGCGCTTTCAAAGCTCCGGCCCTGATCAGAATGAATCCGAGCTGGGACCAAATTTGGAGAACCATTCTGTGACCAGAACCTGGCCACTGTTGTCGCACGCTGGTCACGAGTGGCAACAGCCATGGTGTACTTGCTAAATACATCAGTCATGACCAGAATGTTCTCAATGCCACTAGCAGTGGGTTCAAGCACAGAGAAGTCCATGGCCACAAGCTCGTTTGGACGGGAAGCCAGCACATGCCCCATGGGGGCGCGGGCTGGAGGACGAGTGACCTTGGCCACCTGGCACCGCTCACACCGACTGCACCAGTCCGCCACCTGGGAGGACATACCAGGCCAGTAGCAGCGTTGACGCAGCAGATCAAGGGTCCTGTCTACACCCTGATGGCCGTGCTGCTGATGGACAGCTGTCAACACGTCCTCCTTCAGTGAAACAGGAAGCAAGATCTGCAGCACTGCCTCTCCCCCATCATCCCGGAAGACTCTCCTATACAGGATCCCACCTTGTTCGACCAGCCGGTTCCACTGTCGAAGCAGTGCGAGCGTAGGTGGAGACAGCCGCTTACGCTCCTCGGGATTTGGACGAGTCTGTCGCTCCCAGAAAGGCAGGAGTTCCTTAAGAACAGGGTCTGCTCTCTGGAGCGAAGAGATGTCAGCAGAGCTGTGTTGGGGCAGAACAGCCATAAAAGCTTGGGTGGCTCCAACAACCTCTGCCTGGGGTGTTTGCCGCAGCGACAGGGGCAAGGGGCTACCTGGAAGCCTGTCCTTCCAGGCCTGCGGGTTTGGACACTCCTGCCGCGACAAAGCGTCTGCATTTCTGTTACTACGCCCAGAGCGGTACCTTATCTCAAGGTCAAAAGCTGCCAGTTGGGCTGCCCACCGTTGTTCCATGGCACCAAGCTTTGCTGTGGACAGATAGCTGAGAGGGTTATTGTCTGTGTAGACAACACATTTCTGCCCCAACAGGTACTCCCTGAATTTCTCGGCCACTGCCCATTTGAGTGCCAAGAACTCCAACCTCATGGAGCTGTAGTTGATGGGTTTCTCTCAGTGGGCCGCAAGCCTCGGCTAGCGTAGGCTATGGGACGCACTTTTCCCTCGTGCTCCTGTGAAAGGACCGCTCCGAGGCCCCCATTGCTGGCATCGACCTCTAAAATGAAAGGGCGAGAAAAGTCAGCGTATGCTAAGACAGGTGCCGTAGTCAGCTTAGCCTTTACACCTCAAAGCTGTGCTGGCACTCCTCAGTCCAGTGGTTCTTCACACCACGTTCTGACCTTTTTCGCACCTTGGTACCCTCCAGCTCTGCCACCAACCGGTGCAGGGGTGCAGCCAGCTTAGCAAAGCCCTCCACGAAACGCCGGTAATAGCTGGCAAAGCCAATAAATGACCGCAGCTGGAACACCGTGGTGGGGGCTGCCAGTTAGCCACTGCCTCTACTTTACCAGGGTCTGTTGAGACTCCTTGGTCGGAAATCACATGCCCCAAGTACCGCACCTGCCGCTGAAAAAAAGCACATTTGGTGAGCTTAACCTTCAGCCCCTCCTGCTGCAGCTTCTGGAGCACCAGCTCTAGTCGCTCCAAATGCTGGTCGACTGTGGAGGAAAAGACAACGATGTCATCCAGGTACAACAGCAAAGACTGGCCTTGTTGCTCACCGAACATACGCTGCATCAGCCGCTGAAAGGTGCTGGGGGCGTTGCAAAGACCAAAGGGCATGCGATTCCATTCAAAAAGACCGAATGGTGTGCAGAAAGCAGTCTTGGGGCGGTCTGCTTCCGCCACTGCAACCTGATGGTAACCACTGGCCAAATCCAGCGTGGAAAACCAGCGAGCCCCTGACAGGGAATCCAGAGATTCCTCGATACGAGGAAGTGGAAAAGCGTCCTTCCTAGTCCTGCTATTCAACTGTCTATAGTCTACGCAAAGGCGGAGACTACCGTCTTTCTTTCGGATCAGCACAATTGGGGATGCAAAGGGGCTGCTGCTCTCACGAATCACCTGGGCTTGAAGCAAGTTGTTAATATGCTCCTTGGCCGCCTCATAGTCAGACGGAGGAATGCGCCTGTAGCGCTGCCGGACTGGAGCATCATCAACCAGGGGATCTCATGAGTGATTAAGCTTGTGCAGCCCAAGTCACCGTCATGTACTGAAAAGACGTTTGAATATTTTTCAAGGAGGGCCCGGACTTTCATCTGTTCTTCGGTGTAAAGTGGCGAGAGGTCTATAGGATCGAGCTGGTCTGAGGTACAGCAGATGCTGCCTGAGCAGCCACCAGAGCTGCCCCCGATGGTACCTCAGTCACCTCCTTCGGTAGACTCACAATTCCAGATGGAGCCAGAGTGCCCACCGGGGTACGTGGGTGGAGCCTCACCGTAGTGGACCCAACGTTGATTAAGGGAATGTAAGCGGTACCCCGATCTACTCTAACCAACGATGGGGGTGCTAAGAGGCCTGCAGGGAGTTCTGAGTTACATGGCTCAAACAATACTGCAGAACCTGAGCACTGCTCTGAACAGGTTGTGGCAACAACAGCTAACACCACCCAGGACCACAGCCTTTCGACCACGAGTCCTCACTTTAAAACACTAGGAGTACTTCAGCTTTGTGGCACTGCTGCAGGCCACCCACAATCACACCTGGGCAGTGGACACCTCAGGTTGTCTAAAAAGAGCATCCCCATGTTGGGCAAAAAGCTCTTGGTAGCAGCGGCGGATAATGTTCATCCCCAGAACACCAGGTACCTGCAGGGGTCCTCCTCCAGGGGGATCCTTAACGACCAGAACCCCACAGTGTGGCAAGAACTTTCCACAAAGTCCGACCTCCAACTCCAAATAGCCGACATATGGGATGGCTAACCCGTTAGCAGCCCTCAATTGCAGCCAATGGCAAGACCGGAGTTGCTCTTGTCCCCAGGGCTCAAAATGTTCTTTAAAAAAGCTTTCTGTGATAGTGGATACCATGGACCCAGTATCCACTAAACATGGGACTGAACAACCTCCCATTACCACATCCAAATGGGGACAGGAGGCCAAAAGCCCATCCATGTCCCCCCCTGGAGCCAGAAACTGCCCCCTCCAAGCTGTGGCTCTGCAGCTCGGCGGGCACTAGTTTTCCGACCGCGCTGGGTTGTCATCCTGGCGATGCCGTGGAGTAGGCGGGACCGGGCCGGCTGACGGAGCTACCCGGACCCCATCACAATCTGGGGCAATATGGCCAGGCTGTTGACAGCGTCTACAGATAAGAGGGCCACGACGGGTGGGACGGCTAGTCGGGTTGGAGTTCTGCAGCCGCGAGAGGTCGCGAGACATCTGCAGGATCTGTTCTTGCTGGAGCCTTAACATCTCCTTTATCTCAGTTAGTTCTGATGCCTGGGGGACCGCTTGGGATCTACCCCCGACACCACACTGGAATCCTGGAACTGGAGGTATGGAGTAACTGCGACTACGCACCCCTCCTGGCAGACCTTCCCGCTCCCACCTGATTGCCTCACTCCTTACCTCCAGCAATGTAGCGGTGGGCTGCCGGCGCACAAACTGCTTCAGCTCTCTGCGTAGGGTACCGTCAAACACATGCTCCACAAACTGGTCGCGCAGCAGACTCTCTGAATTTGGTACACCATTCGGTGCAGCTCCCTTAACTGATGCCATTAGGGCCATTAAAGCCAGGGAGAACTCCAGCAGCGTCTCGCCTTCTAGCTGCCGACGGGAGAAAAAGGCCTCCTGCAATGCAACATATGAGTCAGTGCAGCCATATAATTCTTGCAGCACTGCAATGACCCTCGCTGGGTCTTCACGTTCACGACTAGGGCGATATTTAATTTCGTCGCGTGCCTCTCCTTCCAGGTGATCAAACAGGAAAAATGCCTGTTCAGCCAGGCCTAAATGGCGAGCCCTCATGCAAGCCTGCACCTCCTCAAGCCATTCTGCAAGCCCAATCCCAGTACGTCCTCTAAACATGGGACATTTTCTGTCTCGAGGAACATACAAAAGTCTTTCCACTACTGGGGGATTGGTTGAAGGCCCAGCCAAAGTGGTAGGTTCATCACTCGGGCCGGGAACTGCAGCTGATTGCAGCCGCAGCCTCTCATTTTCAGCTTGCAGCTTTGAAACGAGGTCTTTCAACTCTTTCAGTTGGCCTTCCATGACTGAGCTCAGGAGGAAAGGGAAATGAAAAAAAATTAACACTCTCCTGGCTTACTAGGGTACCAAGTTACCTTGCCAGAGTCACCTTCCTCACTTCCAAGTGGAAACAGCTGCTGTTTTTAAAAAAAAATATATACAAAAAATAAATAAAGGGACAATTAAAACAACTTCACTTGTTAGGCCTGTGTCTCCACAACATGCACGAGCAATTTCTGTTTTAAAAGAATTTTAAAAAATAAATAAAAAAAACACACGCCTCTGCGTCCCAGTGTGCAATCCTGCCAACAACGCCAATTGTGGTATGAGTGGTAAGGGGAACGGGGACCGTTCGATAAGTGGATTGCACACAAAAGGGCAAGAGGCGTGGCTCAGAGTTAAAAAAATAAAATTTTTATTACAAAAGATTCTAAAAGCACAATTAAAAGTCCAATAAAACAATCACACGACTAAAATAGGGGGAAAAAGTCAGTTAGCTGAGGCCCGTTTTGGTTGCGTACGGTGGAGGCCCCCAAAACAAAGAAATAAAATATAATCACCCCACTCACGTGACAAGTGCACTCACAAGTGAATCCCTTCACCAAACACGACACTCCAACGGGGGAAAGCCTCCACCGGGGCAAGAGACTGGGTCCTCAGCACTGAGGGAAGGGGAAAACAGAATTAAAATTCAGACATACAAAATAATAAAAGAAATAAAACTTTCAGTCAGAAGTGGAGCTTAGCTGGTTGGCTACAACAGCTCCACTTCGAATCAACAATAAAAACAGTGCTTCTCCAAATGTACACAAAGCACTGCATTAAAAGCAAGGCTAAAATGGTTAAAAGTCCAGAAGTAAAAACCACTCTGGTTCTTCGGTTCTGTTCCGGTGGGGGACTGAGCCCGGGCGTGTCCCGAGGGGTCCGTTGGACACCTCCGGCGGACGTATCGGCTAGCCCCCGCAGAACCCTTGTCATACACGGCACGAGCGAGCAGCGAAGTTGTCCCGAAGTTAAATATATTTAAAAACAGCAGCCGTTCCAAGGTCACTGGGAGCACCAGAAAGTCCCTGGCAATGGAAGACATTGCAATAAATAAATTAAAAAAGAAAAGACAGCTTACCGGAAGGTGCGCGGCTTTAAGCACTGCTGACTCACCAAACTGTTTGTCACCCGAAAGGAAAAGGCAGCATGTAAAGCGCGGCGGCTTAGTCACATCCAAGTGCTTAATTTGTTATCCGGAGCTACAAAAAGGGAATACAATGTGAAGCCTGCTGACAGCTCCCCACGGCAGCCTGCCACCGCCACCTTACCTGTGAGGCAATCCCGGAAGTACACACCAGGAAGTGGGCGGTCCAAGAGGCCAGAAGTTGCCCATGACAGCCTGTGGGCTGCTTAATCTTTTATAGCGCCTCTAGAGGCCACTACCTGTAATTAGTCGCCCAGCCACACCTGCGGGATTCCATCCTACTACATGTGCTCTACTACGAGCTTACAGCCCCTCAAATCTCAACCTAAAATTACCAAGAGAATCTGGTCAAGAAAAAATATGGAGCTTGAAAATGAATAGCTGGTAGTCCCTCCTCCTGGTGCAAAAAAAAAAAAAACACAATTTGCACTTCAAATAATTGGGCGGAAGTCCTCAACTGGAACTCCCCGTTTTAAGCTTTCGACCTATTTTCTCTTTGACATACCGTACTGCTAACGTGATCAGATGATTCACAGAGAAAAAACGGCATTTTGCCAGCTCTTTCTTCAGAGGTAAAAAGGTGTAGCTATATAAATGTGAAATCTTGCTGATATTGACTTTACAGACAAAAAAACAATGAAGTTCTCTGTCCCATTTAAAGCTAGTCTTCCACAATAAACTGCTAGACAGTTCTGGTTCAATTGCATTTAAAAGCTAAAAAGCTGATAGTTCTGAAAAGTTTTTAAAATATAATTTTTGAAAGGGTTTCCTAAAATTTAAGAAATTTCCAGTAACGCAACCGGCCAAAGTTGCGGAATTTCCGCTTTCGGCTAGAGGCTGTTTCTGGCGCCATCTTACATATGACCAGAGGAGATTACCAGTGCAACAAATATATGGCCAACAAAATATGAGCTATCCAGCCGTCCCCGCGCAAACGAAAATGTCTACAAGTGAATCCATCAGATTGCAGTTTCTACATCACAAATAAGTTCTTTTTCAAACAGTATTTTTTGTCAGCTCCCGAGTTGAAAAGATTTGAATACAGATATACCCAAAAATGCAGTTTTGTGCTTAATTTTCTTTATATATGTCTTCCATTATCAGAAAATTCTAAAAAGCACAAGAAAAATATTTTTATTGAAGTTGGTCTTCAAGAATAATTTTAAATCTATTTGCCATTGTTACTTTGGCTCATAAGAAAAATAACTTAAATGTTGAATCTTTAAATAAATGTGTTCTATTAAATTATATTCTCAATGAAGTGTGATGTTGCATAGTTCTATTGTTCTAAATGGAAGATCTGACTGCAATGACTAAAATGCTGTCATCAAATAACTTAAATGAACCAAAAACTGCTCCAGACAGCTGC
This sequence comes from Oryzias javanicus, assembly GCA_003999625.1. Classification (NCBI taxonomy): domain Eukaryota; kingdom Metazoa; phylum Chordata; class Actinopteri; order Beloniformes; family Adrianichthyidae; genus Oryzias; species Oryzias javanicus. The sequence continues at coordinate 18,863,183 of CM012442.1, forward strand.
AACATTATAATCCTCAGTTGGATTAATGTGTTTTTTTTTTTTTTACAAAATCACATGAAGTTATTTCATGCTTAAAATGATCAACTTTACTTTCATTGAAAAATATCAAAGAGAAAAATTAAAGCCGTTTTTATTTTTTGTTCCTTTTTATAGAATACAATATCTTTCAGCCTAAGGCGTCTCCAACATGAAAGCTCACTAAGTGTCCAAAAGGAAAAAAAAAGTCTTCTCATGGGGCCTCCTATAAAACAATATCAAAATGAAGTTGTGACATGTAATTAAATTAAATGATTTATGAATACTTTTTAGGAAAACGAGCAGAGTTAGTGAGAAATCCCTTGATCACTGAGCTATTTATGCAGATAATGCTTAGTGATGTCTATCAAATACCATTTTAATGCACCTATTAATATCAAAGTGGGCATAAAAAATTTGCCAATTACTATAATTTCCCTAAACTGCCTTTTAAAAAGCTGAAAGACAGAAGAATAACACACAAATTGCTCGGTGTGGGATCCTTCCTGAAACAGACTTTAGCTGGGAGAAAATCTCTTTGCAAGTTTGCAAGTAAAAATGCAGATTAGAGGAGTTAATGTGGGCAGATTGCTAGCAGATTTGTCCAATGGCTGAAGCAGTTGTCTGAGTTAGGCAGCAGAACGCAGGACTCCCCACTTGCAAGATGGAGCAAAGTAAGAAAAAACAAAAAAAAACAGTGAAGGAGTTTTAGCAGTCATCCCTCAGACAGAAAGACTCTAGAGGAAACACCAGAAAGCCATTAACTAACCACAGAATTATGGTGATCTATTTGCTAGGATGGACCACAGACAGCTAATGAACAAGCACCCCCCCTTCCGCCCACACACACACACACTTACAACACGCCTACCCCATCTTACAAACACAGTCCATCTCCACATGCTGAGAAGAAACGCTGAAAGAGCTCTCGCTCGTACAAAACAGCATGACAGATCAATGCCTGATTTCTAAATCAAGGGAAAAGGCTATTTTTCTGTCTCCCTGGGATTCCACTTACTGTCTTCCTATAGCTAAGAAACTCTCATGCCCATTCAAAGCAAACAAGTCCACCCCCAAACAACACGTGCACACACATCCCCTAATTAAGAGCAAGGCGGTGCAGCTTTTTTATGTTCTTGATTATGCTTGCAACGTTGGTGTCTGGAGTGTGAAAACAGATCTGATGGACCAGTGGCCCCAGCCCTCCCTGATCAGGCTACAGCAGGTATCCCCCATGATTGACAGCTCACAGGTCAGGCGCCCATCTCTCTGTCTGTTAGAAGGTGGGCAGTAAAGAGATTTGGAATGCCTGGGACCCTGATTGCTTTATTGCTCGCCTGTCAGAACCATTGTACAGCTCTGTATTATTAGGGCTCGCCATCTCCCACTGTCTGGAAGGTGTCGCGTCTCAGCTCTGCATAAAGAATCACCGCTCCATTCAAAATCCTCTTTCTCTTGTGTTAAAAGGGAAAAAAAAAAATTGTGATTTTTTTTTTTTTGCACACAATCTCCTGTGCTGGCTTGTCGGATAATGCAACACGAAGGTCTCCGGGGAGTGGATGGTGCCGGCTAACGCTCTGAGAAGAAGACTTTATGCATCCTGTTTGCTGATAGTGTGCTGAAGTGTTGAAAAAATGTCCTAAACATTACATAAAAATGACTCGTGTTTGGTTTAAGGAGTTTTTCTGCCCTTTGAAAAAAACGTTTAAAAAACCATTTAACTCACAATTATATGAACCAAATATCGAGAAAAAAAACACATTTCAATTAAACAAAATGAAAAAAAGTAACTTAAATCAATTATGTGTCAAGTTACCTTAATATTGACTGAAGAAAAAAAAGAAAATATAATTTGAGAATAATCAAAAAATATGCATTTATTCTTTTGTGCCATATGCTCCAGACAATCCATTCTGTGTGACGTTTCTTTCTCCGTTGAGATGAGTTAATAAAAAATAAAATGTTTTTTTACACAATTGTTTATGCAATAACTTATGCAGAATTGCTTTAGTTTTTTTTTAAGTTTAGTTTTTTTTTAGCTTTAAACAGCTTCACTTGTAAATGTATTACATTAATCTGTCACAAAGAACAAAACAGACAGATTTGTCTCTGTGAAATTGCTATCCATCTATCTTAGCTTACTTGAGCATTAATTTTCTTTTTTGTTTATTTATGTACCACCTCTTGTTATTAAAAGTTTACTCTTTCCACAGTATATGCTGTGTCTTATAAATTTATGCAAGAAAAGAAATCAAATTACCCAATCATTAGAGAAGCAAATGCAAAATCTGAAAAAAAAATAGCTTAACTTAATTTTTCTATCTTAGAAGTGGTCACCAAAATTAAGTACTTGTATTATTAAACAATTAGACCTACATTAACAAATAATATAGTTGTTACCCAAAGTTACAAAAAGTACAGCAAATATTTCCATGTGAATAAATATCTTATTTTCAATTCAATTTACTCATCACTAAACAAAAAAACGAAAAATATCTGTGTAAAAGAGTTATATTTTCTCTATAAAAGTTACATTTTGGGGTAAAATTGACATTTTAGCATCATGAAAAGCAACATTACATTATTCTCTGTTCCCACTGGAACAAAGAGACTCCTCTGAAGGTAAAATGGCCCAGTGCACAATGTCTAAACATGTACTCCCCTGCCAAATTTTATATGTTATTCCCCAGACCGTGATGACAGACTGGCAGATTGTTGAAGGTCATCGGAGCGCTGCCTCCTGGTCCCCTGAAGCCCAGGTGATGGCCTGGTCACATCCCCGAGTGATCTTGCTGCTCCCGGCCACAGAAGAGACAAGCCCACTGGGGTGCCATGTTGCTGTCTCCATGGAGATGAGGAGACAGGCTGGCCTCGGTTCAGACTCACACCTTCATGGTCAGCAGCTCAGCGTCTCGGAGGAGATCTCTCTGCCTAACAGCAGTTGCACACAAAATTTGATTCCCCCCCGCCCCCGCTCCCAGAACGAGCGCGTTCCCCTTTTTTATTCGTCTTTTCAGAGCTAGCGCAGGCATAGTGTGGGACATCCCTCCTTCAATGAGCTAACCCTCCTTGCCCTGGCAGCGCTACCCTTGTGAGGCCTGATGGGAACAGTTGTGGGATGTTAGATTAGACTTGCAAGTCTGGGCAGGGCCTAAGAGGGGACTCGACGTGTTGGGACTGCCCACTCTGTCTATGGCTCGTGCTCCATTATGGTTTTATCTGCGGGTGTGAAAATATCAGTCCCAAATGCTGTCTCCTTTGAGCTCCTCACACAATTGGCTGCTGATGAAAACTGGCTTGACTTGCTCCGTTAAGCATCCCTGATGGTCTATAATATCACTACTGAGTAAAGCAACGGCATCTGATAGACATCTTAAGAGCACATAAATACTTTCATAGATATGCATCACTGACAAGCGCCGTTCTTTCTGGAAATCGTATTGATTGTTAAAGTAAGGCCGTTCTTCTTTGTGTACATGTGTCCTAATATAAGAAATGAATGATAACCTCTTCATCACTCTACCCCTTGAGTGTTCTTACTGGAAGCCATATTGATTTTGTTAGTCTGAGAGTCCTTGCATTGCATGGCCTATACCACTGGGACAAATCTAATTGTTTATCTCTGGACAGACTTCTGCCTTTACTCCCTTCTGTCTCATTATGTGCCAAGATTTGTCAAGTCAAATCTCTCCACACTCTCAAATCACGCTTTACAACATGTCGTTCAGCAGAACACTACAGATGGCTTACTTATCAACAGACCCTCCCACATGGAATGCTACAAACATGACAGCACAACACACTTGCAAAAATATACACAAACTGACATACAATGTAATCACACTCTAGAGACACGATTACACTTAGACACACAAACATGAGACACTATCTATTAGAAACACTTCTTTTCTAGGTCACTATAAGCTTCGTCGAGAAACACGATAAACAAGATCTCCAATTAATTGTGCAAGTAACAGATTTTTTTTGTCTTTGTTACTGTATTCTTTTTTTTTTTTTTTTTTTGTCATCCTTTATTCGGATCCATGTTATCACTGTGGATTTATGGGGAAATAAGACACTGATTACATTTTTAGCAGACAATGTAGACACACAATAACATCTAACCAAACTGTAGTAAGACATTTATCACTAACAAAGTCAACCTGCGCTGAACTGACTTTTTCGTCTGACGAAAATATATACAGTAACAGTCTGGTCCATATAATGAGATAAAGTCACACTCCACTCAGCTTTTGATCAAGTAGTGAACTTTTAATTATGATTATGCTGTTTTTAGCCAAAATGTAAAAATAAAAAAAAAGTGAGATGTGGGCTATTGTGAGACTATTGCAGTCAGAGTCTATTTCCTGTCACTTAGTCTACACTCTCTCCCACTAGCTTACAGTCCCTCACAACCCTAGCAACTAAATTGGCGAGCAAAATCAGAGCTATCCAGCCATACAGTTTTGAACCAGATGCCAGACATCGAAAACACAGATGTACATGGATCTGTTTGTCTACATGTGAATGCATCGGAATGGAGTGGAGCAGTACGGTGGTCCTGAAGTGAAAAATTACATCAACAAATTACTCCACGCAAGCCTTTGAAGATCACATCAACAACTAAAAAAGTAAAACAAAAGATGAAAAATCACCACCACATTTTAGAGGACAAAACAAAATTTCAGTAACCAAAATATAAAAAACAAAAAAAAAAACATATTGGAAAACAAACGTAATCTCCAGAAAACAAATGAAATGGAAACACGATAAGGTACCAGAAAAGATAGATACTATGGGACATCGCTGATTGGATGATGATATGCAGTATCACTTCATACCAAATAACTTTCAATTGAAATGTTGGACTAAAGTTATCCTCCAATCAGTGATGTCCCATAGTATCTACCCGTTCCAGTAACTTTACTGAGTTTTTTCTCTTTCTTTGGATAACGTACTTGCACTTTTTTATGTTTTTAATCTTTTAAATCTCCATTACAATGTTATCGAGTTACTGTGCCAAACAACTTTCTTCTTAGAGGTGTGTAACTCGTGCATAAATGCAGTTGTGCAGCCACTGGCACTGTGAGTCCAAAACAGATTTCCTCTGGGATAATAAGGTATATTTAATTTGATTAGATTTTTTTCTTTTGTACGGGAGCCGGATAAAGGTAAGTACTATGGAACATCGTTTTCTGGAAAATGACTTTTATTCTCTGAAATATCTTTAATTTTATAGTTTTTTGTTGTTTGTTTGTCCTTTCTTCCGAACAATACATAGAAAAAAATAAAAACACCAAAGAAAAATAACAAAGAATTTTTTTACATTATTATGAATTCAAATAAATTACATCTTATACATAATTCAGCTTTTCTTCAATATTATTTTTTCTTTTTTAATTGTTGTTGTGATCTCTTAAATGTTTTTGCATCATGGGATTTCTTGATGTTATTTACACTTCAGGGTTACAGTAGAGCAAAAAGCAACTACAACCTTTTTCCAACTGCATCTTTTCGTTTGGTTTAGATTCACCACGATTTGAATAAAGAAATACCCAGAAACATGAGTTATTTTATACATGTCGTCCATCATGATAAAAATGCTACAAGAACAGGAGTCGGTCTTTATTAATGAATTATGGGAGATTTAAACACACAAGGAACTTCAATGTGAAAATCCTTGAGATCTAGACTTCTACTTTTTTATTAAATATCTCCATACAAAACCTTTTATATTTTAAGTTGGAGAATAAACAATAGACACAAGACAACTTCTAGAAACACTCACTTAAAATTGTCTAAAGTAGAACCTCCACATTGTATCATTTTTCATCAAAGACCTTGTTTCTGTTTCTTGGTTGTGTTGTATGGCAGGTTATTTTCTTAGATTAAAGTCATTTAAGTGGTCTCAGTCTTTTTACTTTTACTTTGAGTCAACAACCTGTTAATTGCTCACACCTGGTCTTAGTTAAGGATCACAGCTGCTCCTCTCTCTGATTACTCTTTCAGCTTGTATTTATAAATATATATCTACCTCCAAGGTTTTGATTGTCAGTAGCTTGATCTTTGTTATGTTTTACTTACTTTTGTCACCTGTTATTGTGCCGCCTGTTATGGTTGTGTCTTTTTTCTTCTGTCACATTAGGTTTTAGTTCAGTAAAAGTCACATCTTACTTTTCTGTCATTTTTTTTTTTATATATATATATTGGTGCAACAGCATTAGTTACAGTATTGCCTTTTACAGTTTGTTTTTGCACATTTGTCAAAGTTGAGTTTTTCTGACTCCATTCTAATTTAGCATAAACTAGCATTCATATCATGTTCGAGTTAGAAGATAACGGTAATGATCTAACGGACACTTTCACCAAAAGCAACTTACTGCCTGTCACATTAACGTTCAGGGCAACCAAGAGTTAAATGTCTTGCCCAAGGACACATCAACTGTCAAGGCAGGGACCGCTGATAAACCATTTGCCAGACGGTTACTCTGAGCCACAGCCAACACCTCACCCCACCCCCCGAAATGTACCCATGTACATACTTTCATGTCACTAGACCTCATTAAAGTGATTTCAGACAAGGTGAATCAAATTATCTAAATGTCTGATGTCAAAATTAGTGTTGCTAAAACAGCACAACTTAGATTTAGTTTGATTTTGATGAGTCCAACTTCCCTCTGAATTCAAGATGCTTAAGAATAGGGACAAACACAAAGGTCAATTAAAAGAAGATAAGGAAAACAGAATTAAAAAAGAAATCCCAAAGACTGTCATGGGCATTTAAGATCAATAAAAAATAAGATGTAAGAAAATCCATAACAAATGATCACTAAACTGAAACTGTCTTAATCACTCAAACTTTTAGCAAAAAATTCAATGATTAGCTTTGAAACAAACTTTGTAGTTAACCATAAATCCTTTTGTTTTTTTATGTATATAGTGATAACCTCACAATTGGTGAGCATCCAAGCTTTTGCAACACATTTTTTATTATCATTTTTCTTAGTTTTTTTTTAGACCAAGTGGCCCACTTGGTTGAATTTTGATGCCAAAAATTGTCAGTCCATCTTTTGTCTTCAACTTTACAATTTAGCAAAACATTTTCCAATTTGTAACCAAAGATTCAGTAAAACTTGCAAAATTTATGTCAAGTTTTCTGTAAAAGTTGACCCTAAATAATTCTTGCTTTTCCCCTCATTATATTCCCTATGAGTTCTCCATGCTCTTTCAGGCCATGAAAGCCCTTGGTCTGGTTTTATCACTGAGTTAACTCGAGTGAGGTGGGCCAGATCAATAAGCGCACTCTCAGAGAGGAGCCAGCGCAGAGACTGTTAGAGGCGCGGGGGAGAAAAGCGTGAGAGGCAAGGAGCAATCAGAGAGCTGTGGATGTATGCCTTCAGGAGTGGATCGATGAACTGACAGGGGCCCTCCTTTGTTCTTGCACAGTGCTCAGATGTTAGACGCGCTTAACATGATTGCTTAAAGGTTTTTTTTTTTTTGTTTGTTTGCGAACTTGTGTTTTTTGTTTGTCATTTCAAGCTAGTTACAGTAAATGTCCCTTTCATTTGTTAGATAGGTGGTTCAAATTAGCTTGTTTTCTCATTTTGGATATCAACATGAGAAGAAATTAATCGTAACTGTCCTAATATAATATGGTTATTTAAAAATAAACACATATGTGGACAGAAGTATTTAAATAATAGAATATTAGGGATTTTTACACAGCAGGTTTTAGTAAATCTAAGTTTTTATTTCCATCATAGCTCAGCTGTGTTCTCCATTGTCATGCCACACTACTATCTAAACCATGTTAAGCACTTTGCCTAGTTAAATACTCCAAGAATTACTTCTAACAAGAACTTGGATGTGCCTGCCTCCTCGCCGGAATGTGTTGATCATAAAGAGCAAGTAGATGTCAACAGATCTGCTCTCAGCTATAGACCGTTGAAACACATGAGCTCTTTTCCAAAGCTTAATAAGATAGCACAGATGCGCCCTTGTCTCACAACTGCCCCGAGTTTCATTGTACTTTGGCCCCACAACCCTGCCACTGCAAGACCTTTGCAGCTTCGCTTGCATGAGAGCCTCTCATTAGGACAGACAAACGAAAACCGAGGTCGAGGTACATAAAAGTAGCCAAGGCTAAGGAGTCTGCCTTTAAGATTAGATGGACGCTTCAACACGTCCTAAGGCCATCCAGCAGACCTCTGGCCCTCCCCACCATGACCTCCAATATCCACCATTATTTGATGAGGCAAAGCTTGATAATTATTTTGCGTGGATAAAGAAGAGGGCATGGTGTGAAAAGACTGTCTTTTTCTAAGGGTAAGGATAGTGAGGAAGACAGAGAGAGAGAAAAAACTAACACCAAAAAAAAAGAGAAAAGATCAAAAGCGAGCCTTTCACTTTGCATGCCTCAAAGGCTCCAAAGAGGATAAAGAACAATTGGGCCCAGGGTATCCTGTCCTCTTTTGCAATTAGACTCAGCTGATGAAGTGAAAAGCATGAATGGCAGGGTTCAAGGCCTTCTCGAGGATTCACACAACAGGACATATTTTTACTTTCCTTCCTTTATTTCTATCTTGATTAGGAGAACAGAAATGCAGCTGAAACTTTTCCAGCAGAAACCACTAGAATCCAAGTGGCCAAAGGTGGTTTATCTGAGGACCAGTCCTTGAAGACCTAAAAGTGGTCATCATGGCTGCCATCTACAAGATGCTACAACCGTTTAAAAAACTCAATTTATCTTTGCAGGTGTTCAATCCAAAATTTGAATCAAAAACGCAAATGAATTGTGTTGGTCTCTATATAGTTTGTTCATTTGACTTCTATCTGCGTTTTAAAATTACATTAGCTATGACCAAATTCCTACCCTAATTCCTAACTACTAAAAAGCAATTTGGTGCAGGACTATCTAGTTTCCTGGATTTTACAACAATTTGGACACCATGCTCAATATTTTTTTTTTTAAAACGGCAAATATGAAGTTACTGATTTTACAAAGTGAAAATCTAATCACAATGAACATTTTTCGTCCATTTATGACTCCACTGTGTTCTGATGATGAAAAAATTGATGATTTATCAAAAATTGTTACTTTTTTGGGGGCAAAAATTGTTCAAACCCAATGCATTGTGGTCTATATTGGTCAATCTAGTAAACATCGCTGCACACTTCTTTGAATTTTTTAGGGCAGCCAGTTTTGGAATTGTAGATTTGGACAGAACTACAAAATGGCAAAACCCACTATACAGTCAGTGGGGGAGGAATTTGGACATACTCATTGTGTTTATATATGTATTTGTACTTGTTACTTCAAAAGCATTTATAGGTTTATGAAGATGGTTAAACCTTTTTTTATGCTTTTTCACCCATTTTTCCCATCAACCCAAACAGGTATCCAGTGTAGAAATGTCTAATAATAGATGAACAACCCAAAAAGTATTTGTTTTAAAGAGGTTATTGGAAAACAGGTGGTTTAATAATGTATATATAGGTTATATAAAACCACATAGGTACAGAAGAGTGCAGGTTAAACAAAACCAGGTAAATCTGACTTAAAGATAAGTTTCTTCAAACTTTGCTCTGGAAGGGTTTGATTGATCATTCCGTTACACAAAAGGGTAGCAATATAGAGTTCAATGTAAAGAAATGCAAATTATTTGCAACTAACTGAAGCTTCAATCAACCAAAAGGTAATGCTGATTTACCAATTCTCTCTTATAATATTCTATATAAAAATAAAGAACATGATATTATGCAGAGTGGTAAACCACAATGTTAACACTGTATGTTGCAAAATCTCTTGGAATTTATCACCAAGGTGCTATAACTTGATATTTTTTACAAGAATTGTTTCAAAATTCAATCAAAGACAATTTAGTAATTTTTTTAACTTTTCAAAACTTAATTTCTAAGATCAATGGCAAAATTTACATTTTTTAATGTGCTTAAAGAAATCTCTTAAGTTAAAAATTTTTAAAAAAGCATAATGGTAAACAGCAAACAGAACTAATGGATGACTGGTTGACTTGCACAAGAACGCACACCGTGTTTATTTGCATCATGTCGTGAGGTTGTGAGAGATTTGCCTTGGGCTCCACATGGGCTTTGACCGCTTTCTCATAAGGGGGCTGATAAGATTAGGGAGGTGTGAGGGGAGCACTTGCATGCAGGAATACACAAATGTTCAAGACACTGAATCTATGCAGTTTTATTAATACATGTTTTTTAAGACAAATATTTAAAAGAAAAAGTACAATTAAGATAACTCTAATTATATACGAAGGCATTTATTTTTATATTCGTATGTTTCACTGGGTAAATAGGAAAGAATATATATTTTTTGTTCATATTCCTTTAAAGAATAATTTTTAAAATGGTGCTCAAACTTGCAAAAAAGTTAAAATGTGAAATTATGTTCTAAAATATGGTTTTTAAACAATTTACTGCCATTTTTTAAAGTAAACTTAAAAGAAATTCCTTACAGTGGCTATATGAATAAGCAGTCCCCAAAGCTTTAACTCCACTGCCACACTGCACTAAAACCTTAAGATGATTAGTGATATTCTTAAAACCGAGCCCACAGATAATGTGTTTAAAGAAGCGATACGGCTTTTCTAAGCTTTGAGTTCAAAGTCTGAGAAGCATGGGGTCACAATGCCAATGGGCTGAACAAAGAGTAGCCAAAATGGGCTTTGGGTATTTGAAACTTAGGCCCATGGACCGCTTTGATCAAAACTCCGCCACAGCCATAGAAATACTAAGTATCAAGTCTGAACTGTGTTGTTAAGCATGCCATAACCAACATCTTAAGAACCAGACAATATAACAGAAGGAAATCAGAAAGATCTAACTGTATCATCATATGTTGACAAATTCTAGCTGTGACATAAAACAAGATACTTTATTGTCAAACAGGGAAAACACAATGGATATTAAAATGGAATCTATTGTTGTTTGGATTCTTAGGTTTTCCTCACATGTTGCTTCATGTTTCTCATATAACATTTGTGTGCTAAATCTATTACAAACAAATTAAATCGTGTTGTTCTTCGCCACCTGCTAACATCTCAAACTAACTCTGAAATCTGCTAATTACATCTACAATGCCTCTAAGTGAAAGTCCACATGTTTTCTTCAAGAAACCAGAACACAAGTCATTCAACATGAACTTGAACAGATTTTTCACATATATAGCAGAGATGAGCAATTAGTTAAAAATGTTTCAATTTTTTTAAAATAAACCTTTTAGTTGAAAGAGAAGCTTTGAGTAGTGAGTCAATATCACAAAAAAAGAAGTTTAGCTGTGAAATTTCCAGGTCAGTGCGATCTCTTTCGCTTTAAAGTTTTCTTTAAAGAAGCGTAAAAAAAATGTAAAGTTATTAAAGAAAACTATAAAATGTTTCTCAGTGACCCATGCGCTGCAGCATATGACTGCGAAACTCAAACAGGAAGACTGAAAGTATTGACTATTATAGCCGTGTAATTGAGACAAAATTAGCCTTTGCCTTCTCCGTTCATTTATTTCCTGTTAATTAACAACAAGGAGATTATTTTCAAGCTGTTATACAGGCTATCTACACATATGATGTTATTGTTTACTAATTTGCAACTTTATCTGCAAAAGTTGTTTTTTTTAACCACAAAAGCAAACAAAATAAAATGTTTTAACCCAACATCTATAGATAAAAATAAATCACCAACATGTTTTAATGAAAATGTCAGGAATCATCAAACTTATATTCTAAAAGTGTGTTTTAATGAGCAGAAAACCAATGTTACACACAAAGTGAGCCCACTACAGTTATTGAGAATCATCAATAATAAAAACAATATTTTTTATCAATTACTGTATTTTCCAGAGTATAAGTCGCATCGCTGTATAAGTTGCAAGAGCAAAAAATGTCTAATCAAGAAGAAAAAAAACTCATATCAGTCACTCTGGAGTATAAGTTGTACTTTTAGGAGAAAAACGTGGCGTTTCAGAACAAATCCGCTAAGCCCAGCATAGATTAAAAAAAAAACAAAGAAATTAAGAAAAAGAAGAATAAAGAAATTTTTTGATCTTTATAAGAAAAATATCAAAGTTTAGGAGGAAAACAATCAGATTCTCTTCCATGTTTGTTTTGGACGACACTTCTTCTGCCGCTGTCAGTAGCAAATATTTGTATGCAGCGCCCTCTAGTTGTTCTTAGTGGAAGCAACCGCTAAAAGGCAAATGGTGGGAAAATAACAAACATATAACCCGTTTGATGTCTAAAGAAAAACAACACCAAAATAAGTCGCTCCTGAGTATAAGTCGCACTCCTGGCTAAACTATGAAACAAACTGCGACTTAAATTTCGGAAAATACAGTAAATACTTCAGAATTTACAATTGAGTTCAAACAGACTTATAGTACTGGCTTTACTTCTTTATTTCTCCTTTAATATTCTTGAATGCATATTTAGTTCATGATTTTCACACTGGACAAGCAGGGAGGGGCTTCTTCTTCTTTAACATTTGCTACTGTTTACCAGTAAATATCCACCACTTTAAGTCACCACTTGCTCCAGACTTTTCTTTCTATATTCCAATAAATATAAGAGTTATGGTATTTGTCAAATTATCAGGTATTATTCACGTCGGTGAATTAAAAAGATGTCATCCATTTGTCATTCGCAAGTCCCTAATTGGTCAAAGTTCAAATTGGTTTGACTTTCAAAACACAAACAGTGGACATGTGTTATTTACTTGTAGATTGAAAACAGTTGAAGAAACTTGCGTGATGATGCATGAATTATTGAGCTTTGAACACAGAAACCCAAAAACACATCTACGTACGTTTACATTGACTTTTCATTGAAGATAGTTGGTTAAATGTGTGTTGCCAAGGGCTGTGGGAAAGTAGCTGTAAAATATCGATATTGTGATAAATCGCGATATTTAGTCCTGAGATCGATTCTAAATCGCTTCTCACCAAGTATTGATCTTCAATTGTCGTGTAGTGGCAGTAGTGGCACTGCTGTTCATGTTTACTATAGTCAACACTGAATTTTACAGCTAATTCCAATTCAATTCTTTGTCAATGCTTGTATTAGATATAGTATTACTGATTTCTGAAATGTTACAAAAAAGTGTGTATTTGTTGCACAAAAAAGACTCAAGTTGTTTATTATGATTGTGTTCAAGCTAAAAAATAAATGGGGATATATTTTCCTTAAAAAAAATGTGTTGTTCTATATATTGTGAGTTATTAAAGAGGATTTTCACCAGTTTTCAACATCATTGGTATCGTGAGCTATGTATCAAATCACACCGTATCGTGAGCCATGTATCACATATCGCATCGTATCGTGAGGTACCCAGTGATAACCAGCCCTAATACCAAAGCAAACTTTGACAAACGCATATTTTTATTGTTTTGTCTGAGTATTACTGAATAGTTCTAGTCCACTATTTTCTTTAATAAAATTAATACTTTGAGACTGTGTTTTGCTATTTTTAATAAAGGCTATATCTACCTTCAAATGGAATCCCTTTAACATGAAGGATATAAAGCTTAGCATGTGTAATGGACAAAAAAGAAACTGTTATTTGGTCTATTACCACTGGCAGAAACCTCCTGATGACACAAAGAGATGGGATACACTAAACGTAACAGGCATCTTGTTTTAATTGTTCAAATTTTCTCTCCTCCTTTTTAAGGTGACAGGGCCATTACTCCAAAGTCAGCACTTATCTGCAGCATCACTGAGGATTAATGGTTTCACTTCGGCTGGTAAGAAATGTTCAAGTTTTCCTGATTATCAGTGCAAGAAAAAGAATAATGGTTATTTGTCATTGTGTTAAGCTGGGAGAGAGACTAATCTAACAAAACACTCCGTTAAGAACGCTATTAACCCTTGCAGCAGAGGCTAAGCGGGATGCATGCTGGACCGGGAGCAGCAGCCGGAATTGTTGTAGACATAGCTGTGCATTGGACAAACCTAGGCTCTAATAGGTTCAAAAAGGGGCCAGAAATCAAGACGTATAGTTTTTTAATTCCATCCAGAATTTTGAATTTGATGAAACAAACTTATAGACCACAGAAACATAAGTCTGTCAACAACTAAAATAAGGCGATACAATTATTCAAAAACATTATTAGTTGGAGAAAAACCAACAAATGCAAAAGGTTTGAACCACCAATGACTAATACCATAGCAGAAAAATGTTACGCAGAGTTTACAAGCAGACTTGGATTTATGGTTTGTTTGTGAAAAGAACAATTACCTCCATGCATAACTGACACACTAACCGTATAACACATTTGTCTCGTAGAGGAGGTTTTTTTTCCTCCTCTGGTGGAGTCCCTGAAGCTTTTGTACGGCCTCGTTCCACCTCCGCTAACAGTATTATTTTTTTTTTGTCACCTTTATAGCATCTATTAGCTACTTTCTACTATCTGTTTGTGGGACGTTTTCTTTTCCCCTTTTCCCCATAAATGTTTTATATATTGGAGAGAGAATGATTGTTCTTTGCAATGAGGCCAGCGCGTGGCCTCAGTAAGACAAATTGCTCCAGAACGTCTGAATGGCAGTCAATGATAACTCATTGTAAGGAGAGTAAGTGACTTCCAATGGAGTGGATGGGGGGACAGAGAATAATGGCAGAGCACAGGTGAAAAATAGATGTTTGGCTCAGTGTAATTACTCCATTAGGGGGCTCTCTGTTAATCTAACCAAGCCACGGCGAGTGTTTCTGCAGCAATGACGAGGTGACGGGTGAAAATTACTGCAACCGGACAGAGAGAGTCGAGTCCCGCCACCTCGCCAGTCAAAACACACTATGAAGTGTTTACTAATGGATAAATGTACTTGCAGATGACACTTCCTGCAGCATCCAACACCAGCTACTCTAGCTCCAAATAAGTGTGTTATTTATACATATTGATGAAGTTCATTACTGAGCTGACATATTAATTACCTGCTCCTGCTCCTTTGGCTCCTGCATGCAGAGTTCTTCAACCTTTTCTGGTTCATTTCAGTCCCACAGGACAAATCAGCTGTGGAAATATAGAAAAAAAATCTGGGTTAGCAAAGAAAAGAGAATAAAAAAATAAAGAAAAAAATCACAAAGGAGGGACAAAGAAAAAAAACCCTACCCGCTGGAAACCAACACCCCCGTTCTGCTGGTTTCCAGACAAACATAATGTTAACAATTTTTTGACCATTTGGTGTCTGCTGCTCCTGCCTGTGGCAATCTACACAAAAGAAAAAAAATGGCCCAATATGGTCTTAAGAGTTTAGTCTGACCAGACAATCTGTTTTCTTAAGTCAACTTTTGAAACACTGCTATGAGCAGTGCCCACAGCCATATCACCAAAGCTCAGGTTGACCTTGCATTCACCTTTATACCATTTCCCATCTGTTTAGGTTCTACTCTAGAATTCATACCAGTTGGCTGTAGGCCCACATTTGCATCGGTGGAACCAGGAACAAACCCTGTAGAAAGTAAAAGAAGAAAAAGAAGTCTTTTTACAAAGAACTATCACATTTTTATTGAGACCCAACACATTTAAAATGACCTTTAATGGTTGTTTAGAGGCTATTTTGTTTCCAAACAATTTTTTATTTTGTTTTTTCTTGTGCTATCGATCATTATAAGGAGGCTTCTAACCACCAACAAATGAGTGGCTGGATTTGACTAACTTAAAAGCTACATTGCGGCTACAGCCGACCATCGCATCCTTGGTTATCTCTGCTAATACAAATCCTCCCAGCAGCTCATTAAAGGGGGTAAACTGACCTTCAAATAGATTAAAAAAGAGAAAAGCTGTAACCAGGCAGGAATGGCTGAAAACGCATGCAAAGGGTGTCCAACTGAAAACCCTTCCCTTACAGGTTTGGAGGGAGAGAAAAAAGTGAGTCTTCCATCATGAAAGGGACAGTGAGAGGTGCCATTGTCATTAAGGGATGAAAACGAGCACGGTGACCCGATTAAAGCGGGAATTTCTGGGTCACGGTTATATTTATTTATTTTTTTTAAGATGAATATATTTCTATTTAGAAGGACGCGGTGAGCGGATAACACCCACCTGTGATAAGAGGTTTTTTTCTTTTTTTTTTTTTTTTTTTGTCAGAGTAACGGTTCAGACAGAGAGGCCTTGGAGCTGTCACCCCGCATGGAGAGAGCGCGGTGGTTCAGCCTGGAGGCAGCGCGGAACGTGGAAGCGACCGCGGCCGGCTGGTGGGCTGCGTGGCCGGTGGTACAGTCCTGAAGTTACGGGCTACAGCGCCACTCAGTGGACGGTCCAGGTACTGCAATGCATAGATAGATAGATAGATAGATAGATAGATAGATAGATAGATAGATAGATGGATAGATGGATAGATGGATAGATGGATAGATGGATAGATGGATAGATGGATAGATGGATAGATGGATAGATAGATAGATAGATGTTTTTTAACAGCTTTAAACAGAATATCAGACGGAGAACGATGGATAAGATAATATCAAGAAGAATGATAATATTAAAAATGATGATGATAAGAAATATTATGGAGAAAGGTGATAATATTGAAAAAGAATGATAATATTGAAAATAACAACAACATTGAATAAGAATGATAATATTGAAAAGAACGATAATATTGAATAAGAACGATGATATTGAAAATAAGGAAAATATCGGAAAGAACGATAAAAATCGAAAAAGAATGATAATATTGAAAATATCGGAAAGAAAAAAAAATATTTATTTCAACTGCTCACCAAAACTTTTATCTTAAAAAGTTATTCTACTCTCTTTTCAAAAATATACATTTGGGATGAACACAAAAACACACATATAAGGCTAAATAAAAAAGGTTTTTATTGATGTTTTGAAGAAAAAGGGGGAAACTTTGGAAATGAAGTATGAACTTTTACAAAAAAATTATATATTTTTTTATATATATCAAACATATTTATGTTTCGCAAGCACTCAATGTTTAGTTCCACTGGATTTTTCAATATTTTTGCCATTTTTCTTCAGCTTTTCCCCTAAAAGTAATTACTTCATAGTATTTATAGACAGCACTTTGACTGTCTCTGGTGTTTGTGTAAAAACCCTGGCTGAGGATTCAAAACCTCTGCTTTTCTTTCTGTGAGAGGCTGTGCTTCATTTGTTGCCCTGTCCATTATTGCCAGCATATTTGAAAAGTGCTAAGCCTTGAAACGAGTCCCATATTATTTCAGGCCGGACTGAATATTTCACAGCAGGGGGCAGAAAATGAGACCTTCCCTCAAGAGACTGCCTGCAGTGCATTCTACTTGGTGCAGCAAACGGAAGGTCTCATACTGTGCAAAAAAACACTTGAGCAAACAATTATATATTTATCTGCCACACTTGGGAGATTTTTCTCTATTTTTCATGTGCATGGTTGTGCAGCAGATGAGAAAAAAAAAACTGTCAAAAAACTGTAAGATTAAAGGTTGCCTCAAACAATCCATATGCGCACCTACATCAGTGACAGAAGGTTTTCATGGACTCACAATATGAGATGTTTAACTATAATACATATAAACATACGACAGAAAGTTAAGCTGTCTTTTCGATGCACTGACTAGAGTCAGAGCAGCAGGCTGAAAGCAGGAAGCTAACCAGATTGATTCTTGAATTGCTGTCTTGAAATAAGATCTCAGTCTTGCGAGATTAGTGTCCTCTTTGGTGCAAAATTTCATAAATGTGTAACAGAATAGACCCAGGACAGTTGTCTCGTCACAATGCTGTCTTTGGACTGATTCGGGAGACTTTATTCACTTGTAACAGATCTTCCTACAGTGCTGTCAGGAGATTATTAAAGGGTTTAAGAGCAGTATTTCTTTTTAAAACACAATAATAAGTAAGTGATCCACAGCGACTCACTGAGTCATTGCGGAAATGTCGTTTTTTTTAGCAAAGAATCCTGCAGAGAGCTTAAATATTAGGAATGTGTTGACATTTTATTTTACAGCATACACTTAAATGGTAAATTGTTATCAGCCATAAATAACAAACTGACATATAAATCCGTTTTAATGCAAAAATGCTGGGCTAACTAGACAATTTGCAGCTAAAAGTAGATGTGCACCAGGAGAAAAGTCAAACAACAAAGCTTCGCCTAATCATTGAAACTTGGGCTGGCAGTGACCTTTGGGAGGGATCCATATCTCTGTTCCTGGAAGAAATGATGTGTATGGCAAGCAGTTGAGTCCTTTGTGTTTCGTGAAGATATTGAGTGTTTGAAGTGTTAACCCTGATGCTGCGCCTTTGGGGCAAGCAGGCGAGGGAAACATGTCACACAATAGGATGGGACTTAGATCCAAGCTTCCCTTTCTCTGACCTATGACCATTATTGGTTTTAAGGGTCGCTGCAACTCTGCCTCCTTAGGGGCAGTGTCTGTCTTGATCGTGTCATGACTATGTGCAGAAATTCACTTAAAATGTAGATAATGAATGTTTCCTTGTATGTTAGCAACCGAGTAATTGAACGGATTTAAATCCTGCAGTGAAGGCTTTTTATATTTGTTTAAATCCAGTGTAAATAAAAGCGCGTAAACAACATTTAGTCATTCTTTTCTGCCCAAATCTGTAAAATGTGAATTTTCATCCTCCATTAAAGCCTCTTTGTTCAGCTTGCTTTTGTCTACATCCTGGCTTCAAAAGGCTTGGCCATCTTTTAGGTATTTGCTGTCATGGAAATGACCTTTGTTAATGAATCTTTGAATTTTGGTTGACAATGTTTTTGTGTGATCTCTCCATGTTGTATGCCTCCAGTAGCTTCGCTGACATAATCCACTGAGGCCACACATGAAACAGTGTGCCATCTGCACCTGGAGCATGACTATCAGCTCTGTCCCCCCGCCGCCCCCTTGCACTGCTTGTGCTTGAGCTTTTCTCCTGCCTCAGTGTAGCCTGACCCTGCTCCTCCAGTTCCAGGCTACAGAAGCCAAACCAAAGGCAGCTTTCAAAGGGGACTGTCTGCTCAAATCAAGTCATGGGCCTTTTTAGAACCAGGAAAGATTCAGAATCATAGGGCTCTCTTCAGGGAAATGATCCCTCTCCTCAAGGCTTCTCCTCTTGGCCCAGTCAAACCAGCTCCGTCTCTTTGTTTTCTCCGTTCTGCTTTGACTCTGTTCGCGGCACCGAGAGAGCAGCAGTTCTGATGTGTCAGGCTCAATGTCCTGGCAGTCTTGCTGAGCAAAGTGGGCAAAGCAAAGGACACAGCCAGCAGGCACGGGTCCAGAATGAGACCCCTATATTGTGTGACATGTCATCTAATGACTGTCCTTTTGTTTTAACTCTTTGCCTCAAAGATAAGTTGAGGCCAGTGACAAAGGCCACAGGACAAATAAACAAAGCAGGTTCTTCTGAGACACAAACATATTGTTCGGTACATTAAAACAATAAGTGGAATACCTATTAGGGTTTTTCAAGTTGATTTATTACAAACTTTATTTTCACAATTAGCACTTTACATAGTTCATTTGTTTAGTTTAAAATCTGCCCTTTGATCTTCAGTCTTCATTGTGTTATTGCGCTGTTATGACTGTGTCTTCTTATTTCCTTCATCTTCTAAGCATAAAATTCGTATTTTTATGCACTTTGGGTCCTTAGCCGTTTTTTTGTAAAATCAAGACGTTTTTTAGGCTGCTACACTGATTCTTAAGCCTTTTATTTTGTCAGACAAGCTCAGTAATTACAATCTTCTCCCTGTACAGTGGGACTTTTTATATTTTCTTTACCAGAACAAAAAAGCATAATAAATGGATCATGTTGCTAAGGTTAGTTTTACATGAGGACAGGAGAGAACATAATCCAGTTACTTTTAAGGAAGTGTCTTAAAGTCCCCCATGACAATTTTTTTATTTAAAAAAAAAAAAACATTCTCAGTAGTTTATTAATTATGATTGTGAAGTTTTAACCAAAATCCTACAACCTAAATGTCTTTAAAAAAGCCATTTTTCATGTTGATCTGAAGTTGGACTGATTCGGGAGACTTTATTCACTTGTAACAGATCTCTGAAGATTTTGTTTCCAAAATCTCCTCTGAGGGGGTGTGGCTTTTGGAGCTAAACTGAGCAGCCCCGCCCCTGATCCGCCCCCCTTGTCTGATTGTGTTAGCTCTTTGCCTTGCTAGCATAAATCTTTACCGCTGCTATAAAACGTCCAGCAATATCAATAATGTCGAGCCGTTTCGTTTTGAGCTGGATGTCAGATCGGACAAGGAAGTCAAGAGCATCACAGCCCGAACTTCCTCCAAAAGTCTGATTCTTTCTCCTTCGATTTCACCAAAGACTTTTTTAGCTAATTTTGTTTATAGATGTTGCAGTGGCCAATAAATTCAATCCATTGGTTTCTCAGAGCAGAGTCTTTGGGAAAATAATGAAAGCTAACATCAAAATGATCTTTCATTGAGTTATAATCCTTTAAAGCTGTGGTCAAATGAGCTGCCGTTCGCATTTCCGTGGTCACATCAAGAAGTTCCGTGGAGTCTCACGAAGATTTTCAAGCATTCTCTACCCTGCTACCATAAGTATTGTATGAAACTCGCACATAAAAAATCCAGTGACGGCTGATTTGACCACGACAGTCAATGTGAAGATGCCATCTTCTCTTCTTCACCTGAGCTAGGCACGCTAGCCTGGCCAGACGAGGGGTTTAGCGCTTGTGCAGCAAAGCTGTTTTGACGTAAAGAAGGCTCATTAATTCAAACAGAGCGTTTCTGTGACAGTTTGACTGACCGCGATTTAAAAGGAGAAATACTCAGAAAGGAAAAAAATGAAAGAATTTCTTAATACATTTGTTTTCTTTCGTAAGAAAAATGCCACGTTAAAAACTAAAAAAAAAACAAGATTTTCATCGGACTAAAAGGAACTCTTATACTGATTTCAGTGACATTAAAGTATTCTGAATATTGGAGTATTTGAATTGAAACAACAGCAGAAGTGATGAAGCTTTCAGGAACATTTTGTTCCTCTTGATCATTATTTCTGTATGGCACTAGAAAAAGAAAAAAAAAAATCACACTTCCTGATTTGTTCCTCTGTAATTTTCCTTAAGGGAATAGTAGAAGAACAGTAGCACAAATAGTTAAAAGTGTGGTCCTGCTAAAGCTCATTTGAAAGCCACCTTGAAAGTTGCTTTGTTCTTTTAGAATTAATCATTTAGTAAAATCCAACATAAATCTATCCAATCCACGTTATGAAAAAGGGCCAAGAACCTTTAACTAAGAAGAACCACTGATCAACACATGTGAGTTTAAACAATAAGTATTTCTAAGTTTTCTCATCCCCATTTATATCTATAGATTGCAGTTTGATGCCATTTTACTGTCTTTTTACAAATAAATCACACAAAAAATATGATATTTTTAGTCCAGACAGCCACAAAAGCCTCAGTAAAAGTGGCTGTGAAAACAATCTTAAGATGAGGTCTCCAAGTGCCCATCATCTGGCTAGTGCCGTTTTATTCATGGCTGTATGTGACTGAAAGCATTTATTAAAGTGACACCCAACAGTTACTTTGATACTGTGCCTGTCAGTCTCGGGCATCGCTGAGCTGTCCTACGTGACTCTGGGTTATGAAGGTTAATATCAGCGAGTGCTCAAAATTCAAATGATGACAGGATGGGTTCATTGACGAATGACTGATAGTTGACCCCATATTTCATTGTGTCCACTAATGCTTTCTTGGCCAAGGTTTGTCAGAAGAGGTTTGCAGCTCTGCACTCAGTTGTCCTCGTATTTTCTCAGTGTCTTCACAGCTGATGACTCAGTACAATGACTCACTGACAGATTTGATCATAACTAGGTTTACTTCACACAGCTAATATGGGACGGGCACTTTTATTGCCTCCAAATTTAATTTTAGGAGGGGGAAAAAGTGCCTCTGTGCATATGTTCATGCAAAACTTCCCATATGTACTTACATGTGTATGTTCACTACAACAAACTATGCTTTAGAAATCAAAAACCTTAATGTGATAAAGTCAAGTACACATATGTTACCTATTTATTTAGTAAACTTGCATCAGAAATAAAATTAATGTCTTTTTGAGTAACATCTCATCATCTTGCTGTTTTGATTCAACCCTTCATATTTTCCAAGATTTTACCTAATCTCAGAGACTAAACTTCAACCTCTTGATGTTTGATTTAATTTCCAGTTATGACAAAAACAATCACGTTTTTGCTTTCATGTAAATGCTAAATTTAAGGTAAGTTCGGAGTAGAAGTAGTTTGATGCATATTTGCATCAAAATGCATTAAACACTTTTGCTATAAAAAGTTACGCCATCACTTTTGCCAGGTAATGATACCCAGTATAATGTTTCTTATAAAAAATATTTGTCACAGATAAAAGATCAAAATATGACAACACATGAAAAATGAGAGTAGTTTTCTTTTATTTTCAACTGCGGTTTATGTGACAAAATGGAAGATAAAAACATATGTAGATCCTAAAAACATCCTTTAGAGTTACTGAAAAATTGGGAATTTGAAAAGAAAAAAATCCAAATAAAAAAAAATAATAATAATAATTGAAACTTTGCCTTTAGTCCACCCATTCCTGGGACATTTGAGACTTTCTTGGAATCCATGACACTGCAATGCAACATGTGACACAGCTGCTACATGCAATTTGCACGGATGAAAACTAGTCATATGTGAATATATGTGGGAAAAGTGAGAAAAGTTATGGTCTTTTACTTGAGATTTTCTCACAGTCTGGCCAGAAACTGAGAGACCCAACCTCCTGCCACGTGGAACGACCTTGGAAAGCCACAAATTTGCATATACAAGAATCACGCAAAACTGCATATGACTATTGCTTTAGTTACATATCAACTACTTAAAACAAGCATAAAGTGCGTAAGTCTCAACCTACCAAAAATTTTGAGCAGCTCAAAACCAAATGATGGTAGGGATCTGCCGGCCAAAGCCCTCGACAGACATCTGCGCACGCCGTATGACTTATTCAAGAAACATTATTAAATTATCGCACATTGCTCATGAAAGAATCAAATTTCATTCGTGGAAATGGGTAATTTGTAGGTAGCAGCAGTGGGACGCAACCTTGAAAAAAGCTACAGTAGGCCTACCTCAATTGTGTCCATACATGAGTTTGATTTCTGAAAAGAAAAAAAAAACTTCCTTAAATATATTGCTTTAAGAAGCTAAAGTTGCATACATTTTTGTCACTTGTCTATACACAATTTTTTTGTTAAAGCTGAATAAGAGACATAAAGGCTAATATTTGTTAGTTTTTTTATCTATTTGGTGTCAATGAAAAAAATGGGAAAATCCATACATAAAACCAAAAATATGTGTTTTTTACCAGTAGGGGTGTGTATTGGCAAGAGTCATGATACGATGCGTATCATGATCTGCATCTCACGATACAATACATATCGCAATATATCCTTAGACTGTATCAAAACAAGTTTTCACATTTTTTATTTTTGAAAGTACGACAGCTTCACTTGTTCTTATTGGAGCATTGAAATTGTCATTTTTATATGATACTGGGAGCAACGTGGCACAGAGTTTCAGTTTGGTACCAATCCCATTAAAGACTAAGTCATACATGTCTCATAACAACCAAATCAAGAATGCGAGATCCTGTTGTTTTGGTCACGTTGTAGAGCAGCTCATAGAGGCTCAGTGTGCTGTGCTGCCAACTGGCATTTAAGGTTTAGGTGGAAAAAAAGAAGTAAAACTCTGAAGGATCTTTAAACTATTGTCCGCATTAAAATCGCTACAAGTACTGCTAAACAAAATATTGTGATATTTCGCCAAATAAACAGTATATATGTATGAGCAAAATTCCAAAAAAGGTTTCTATTACTGCATATGAATAGTATTTAAAAAAATCACATGCATTTGCTTTGAGATATTATTGCCTTTTTTCCACAATTGGATCTATATTGTTGGTTATTCGTTTTGAAAAAAGCACAACTTAGTCATACAGAAGCACAGTTTCAGACTTTTTGCATGTCTCCTTTTTTTGTATACATTACACTGATCAGGAAAAGCAGAAACAATATTTATTCAGCTATGGATGACCTCTGGCATTTTTTGCTTGAGGCTTCATATCCACCTCTTTTCTATAGATTTTGCTCTTTTGCTGCTCTAGCTGGAGGACACGTTGATGAAACCTTGTGTTGATGAGGGCAATATATAAGTCAGTTGTTCTTCGTGTCACAGAAAAGCTCTAAACAAGTTAGGTCAACGGTAGTTCCAAAGTCAAGAGGTCAAAGTGCAAACGGGGAAAAAAATATCTGTTCTAGCATGGAAAGGTCAGCTTTGTCATCTTAAATCTGGTATTAGCGCATAAAGCCTTAAACCCTCATGTTTGCATGCTGTCGAATAAATATAACTGAGGTCTGTCTAGAATTTCTAGTATTTCTAGTATCAAAATAAATCAAACCTATGCGCTTTTTAAAGCACAACATATTGAAGTGTAAAGAAATGATCAATATTTGACATTTTCTTTAGTCTAATTGTGTGAATGCTTTGTCAGCATTCTCACAATTTCTCTTTGTTGTTATCCTTTATTTATTCTTTGCATTCATTTTTTGATTTGTTAAAACTCCATCACACATTCAGCATTGCTCCAATCTTGGTATCCAAACGTATCACAAATGACTTTAATGCTATGGAAGTTTTTTGGGCTAATTCTGAGTTAAGCTAGTATTTATGTAGCGTTAGCTTTTTGGGCTAATTTGACATCTACTGTGATTTTTTTTGGGCTAACTGAGAGCTAAGCTTTTGTAATGTGCTAGCTTTTTTGGCTAATTTGACATCTACAGAGGTTTTTTTGAGCTAATTCTGAGTTGAGATAGTATTTTGGTAACATTCAAGCTTTTTAACTTGACATCTACTTTGATTTTTTTTTTGGCTAATTCTGAGTAAAGTTGTAACGTGTCAGCTTTTTTTGGCTAATTTGATATCTACTGAGGTTTTCTGGGCTAATTAAGAGTTCAGCTAATAATTTAACAACGTTGGGATTTTTTCATGAGTTCTTTGTGCAGTTTTGAGGCACTTTTGTGCAATTTTGGTATCAATAGTTTAGCGCATTCATGATATTATTGAACAATTGAAATGATTTTCTTCAGCATCTTCAGCAATAACATTCAGCTAAAAGCATTCACACTTGCATTATTGCTGGTAATACAACTTTTCAAGTCTTTATTTGTGATTCAAATTTACAGAAGACTGACATTTATGATTTTAAGTAAACATGACCCTCATTTCAGACGCCTCCTTTATCCCTTCTCTGGGACTCACTGAAGCAGGCGGGATGTTAAATTTCTGCTCTGCCTGAGCCTTACTTCTATGCAGCACACAACCATTAACCACCATTACTGGGAAGGCCATTTTATGGTCAAAGAGCATTTGTGTGTTAGCGCTCCCCAGGGCGCCAAAATCGGCTGAAGTGAATTTTTGTCCTGTTTGTCACCATGTGTTTTTTTTTCATATTTACCTTTTTTTCTGAATGTAGAAACAGCAACTATGACTCAGCATTATTCAACTGCAATTCATGATCAATACTTCAAATATGCTTGGAGCCAACCAATATAAAGAATTAAGTTTAAGTTAATTATTTGACAGGTCAGTCAACAGTATGATTAATGCATAACAGATTATATTTGCAATAATTATTTGCGACGTTTATAAATATTATATGTTATTAAAATAGTCTTTATTTAGGGGATAAACTATATGTGTGACAAGTTCCTTTTTTATTATTTAAGTTATTTTCTTTAGTAAAACGACGCTATGAGGCAATTATGAACATAAAAAAGGAACATTTTCATCAAAATACTTTTTTTTCTAACTTAATTAATTTTTTGATGCTTCAACTTTACAGTAAAATGTAAAAGGAAAAATAACAACAAAATCCATTCTACAAGTCATTTTTTTCATCACTTAAAAAAATTTATGTAATGCAGCAGCTGCTATTAAAAGTATTTATAAGGTTGATTTAAAATGATAGTAAATGTCTAGCAATAAATGTTAAGTCAAGCTCACCTGTCATAGGCAAGCCTCAATGTTGATCGGATTTGCTTCCCTTTGTATTTTGCATTTCACTGAAGCAAGGTTTTTAGTCACAAAACCCAAAACAACAGCTCTTTACTAACAATTCAACATAAATAAATTCCAAGAAAAATTTTCTTCTGGGTTTTTAAAGTTAATTTCACTTTTTTGTTTCTTCATCTTGGGTAGCAGCAAATGGAAGCAGCAAAAAATGTAAATAAAAGAAAATATAAAAAGTAATAAAAAAAGAAGAAAATAAATCAAATTTAAAAAGGTGACCAAATTTGAATTTGTGGGTTTTCCATGGTCAAAGGAGGACACTGATTAAATTAAAAGCTGTATTTTTTGAAAACATTCCTTTCGTTTGACGTTTCACCCTGAAAATCTGGAGGAACATATTTTTACCAACTCTTTCAAGAACTTGGAACTTCTTCTAAATATATATTTTTTAAATGTTTTGTGGTTTGTTCTAAAAAAAATGTATTAATTTTCTTCAAATTTTGTATTTGTAAATCATGTTTCAGAACTCTTTCTAAACTAATCTGATTTTTTGCAAATGTTTCCTAGAATGATCCAATTGCTTTTCATCATCATCAAGACCAATGACTCACTCTTAGGATATTTTCTTAGGGTAGCCAAGCTGTTGAGAGGACTCATACCCTTGGGTTGTGTCAAGAGTCCACATGGTGATTGCAACAAAAAAGAATCTAAACACCATATGAAAAGGAGCCACTCCTGACCTCACCCTTCCTCAGGACTCTGAATTTGTTAAAAAAAAAAAAAAAAAAAAAAGCCACGGACACACACAATACCATCTGTGGGTTTGTGAAAAAGCTTAGGGGTGTTTCCTGAGCCTAAGGCTGACTGGGCAGATCGACATTTCAAACTTCTTCCACAGTTAGCACCCTCTAGAAAACTGCAATTAACTTCTAAATCTGTCTAAGAGCAGCGCTTACATAATAAAGACAGGAAATTATACATTTCACCCAAGATTTTTTTTAAATGGGCAACAAAAATATACGTATCTGATTCTGATTAACCCTCCTGGTATAGTTCAAATTGACCCATTTTGAAATATAAAACATATATTAAAATATTTGTTTTACTTTGAAAACTTTCCCTTCTTTTATTATTCAGTTTAATCAACCTTATAAAGTAAAAAAAAAATGGTTCAGATACTCATTGTTTTAATTTCAAGTCAAACAATAGCAACACTTTAGATGAGGTGATGCAATATAGGGTTGACAAAGATAATTAATACATTTGTTAATATTAATAGTTCTAAATATGTTAATAAACCTTATGTGACTTATTATGCTAATAAATGTCTTACTAACAGTCTATTAACACATTAATAATGTTTGTTAATGTGTTAATTAGGATTGTTGAGGAATTTTATTATTAAAGTGTTACCAAACAATCAAGATGTTCTTCAGAAACAAACATAACAGAAGGATTAAGCAACATTTACTGCTGTTGATGGTGTGACCATGTCTACAACTGGATTGGAAATGCTTCATTTCAAGCAATCAAAGCAGAAATTATTTAAAATCAAGACAACAGAAAGATATGTCAAACCTAGGATATTTAGTCATAAAAATTGATTAAAAAAGATGTCTACAAACATCAATAAATAATTCAGTTATTAGCAATGTAAACAGAACTGTAAAAAACTATTTTTTTCTCTAAAAGATTAACTCCATGTAAGTTAAAGAATCCATGTATGAATTAATGTCTCAAAATAAGAGCGTAAAGAGTATTTTAATGAAATGATAATTATTGGAGTATTTAAAGGCCTAAAACTGAGTCAAAGTAAGCAGATAAAAAATGTTTTTCTTTCTATATTTGGATGTCATTTCTTAAGATAATTTACTCACGGATTGTAGACATAATGGAGATTTCTATTTTTGTTTACTTTTGCTGTTTTCTTTTCGACGTGAGCTCTGTGTGTCTACTTCAGGTTAACTGATCACCTCTGGTTGTGAGATCCTCATCACATCTGTTCACTGTTTGTTGATTATTTCTCCGTCTACTATACACATTACTGCAGCTGCTTGGTTTCAGTCCTCAGTTGTCAGACCCTCATGATGATGTGATCACGGCAGCCTGTCATATTCCACGTTTTTTTTTTCTTTTTGTGTATATTCCGCTGTCTACATTGCATTATTACCTAAATTATTATTATTACTCAAAACAATAACTGATTTTTACTTATAGGTGGATTAAATTGCATACTTTAGAAACTTTTTCAGATACTACTGACTTTAAGTCAAACAGTAGTGACTCCAGCAGGGCAAAAATGGTTACCTACGGTGATACAAAGCATAAATAAAAGGATGGCAGAGCATGCAGCTGTTTTTAGCAGATGCTATTTAGAAGAGCTTGTGTATGTACTGTGGCTCCCATATGGTTATCAGCACTGAAAACAAGCATCATACCATAAATGTCCCCCATTATCTATCACACTGTTGTGATTTTGTCATGTTTAAAGTGCAAATGTTTATTCAAAAAAAACAAAAAAGGCTTGGAAAAAAAGGGATTTTTAGGTCCAATTTGCTTTAAAAAAAAAAAAAAATGTTGGCAAAACCTGGCAACAAGCACCTGGTGATTCTTTGTATGAAGGGACGCCACCCACTGTCACGCTGCATACCCGCTCAATAGTCCAACGAGCACTGACAGTCACACAGCTGTACATTTTATGCTACTTGAAGCCCAATAATGAGCAACAATCTTTAAAAAAAAAGAAAAGAAAACATAAAACTTACATTAACAAATGTGCACACACATTATAGATGCGAGCAACTGCACCATCGTTTCCTGTAAACTTTTACTGGAGCTTTCCGGGAAATTAATTGTGCAGCCTTTGCATTCATTTGTGTCAATATTACTCTTGTCAGCGTGAAGTTGACAAGAAGAGCCATATTCTTGTTGTACAGTTGGAATCCAAACATGCTGGTTCTGCCTCATGCTGCTGGCGGATGACACTCAGGGAGAGATCATTCTTGCTCAGTAGGCAGTTTCCTCTCTCTTGAACCAGCCAGCTGTTTGTTTCTCAAAACTTGACTGTTTGACATATGTTACATCCACACGGCAGAAAAAAAAAAAAAAAAGAAGAAATAGATTTTCAGCCGAAATGTGTTTGGCAAGTTTGAATGAAAAAGCATTCGTTTTTATAAAAAGACGGAGGATTATTTCTGTTTTTAGCAAGTTTATGCTGCTCTGAATCATTTTACACTCATTAGGAAAATAACACACTGGGTTTTTTTCTGGCAAAAACAGTGTTGGACATCATTCTACAGGACTTATGACAAACCTTTTTCTAACCTGAAATAAAACACTTGATCACTTGTTGTGATGGATTTTGCGATCCTTGCCGACATGTTGATTAGTCTATTCGATTACTACCACAATGCTTTTATTAATTTAGCTACAAATTGAACTGTGAGCAGATCTCTGAATAAACCTGCAAGTTATTGAGCCCTTCAAACACACCAATAAACTAAACTAGCGTTAAAAACAAGTAAAAATAAAGAGATAGTAAATGAATAATTAAAAAGAAAAAAAAGACCACACACACAGACTTGGTTAAATTCCAAGAAAATGAAAAATGACTCTCTGGCTGCTGACTCTTGCACTTTTAACCCTTTAACACCTGAAGCATCGCTCGTGTTAAACACGAAATCTTTAACAAACTTTTGAACCGTGTTGCTTTTCTCCTTCAGAGTCAACTGGAATTACGTGGATCATGTCAACGGTTCAAAAGTCACAGTAAATCAAAGTATATAAACACTGGAGCTCTGATGTTAATGGGTTAAATCTTGTCTTTTAAACCATGGTCTGGTTGAATACTTGATTCTGATTGGCTGCTGGGTGTGGATTAAGTAAGGGATAATTCACACCTAAAAAAGAAGTTCCAGTTACACAGTCCACATGTTCTATATCACTGTGCAGGCTTCTTTAAAACATACTTTTACTTCATCATCTGGACAAAAACAAGCGGTAAAAGGCGAACTTACTCTCTGAACTGATGCTGTATTTAGCCTATTGTGACGATCAGTATATTTATCCTTTCCTTTTGTAAGACAAAGAAGTAGCCAAGGAAAACGCTTGTTTTGAAGAAGCTTGCTCAGTGATATAGAACATTTGGGATATGTGACAGGAACTTCTTTTAAGGTGGGCATCAACACCCAGCAGCCAATCAGATTTGAGTATTCACCCAGACCATTTACAGCGCAGAAACACAATGTTTGTTTCTTATGGCTGTATGTCAGCATCTTTGTTTTCTTAGAGTAATACTGCAGACATAAAAGTCTTTAGAGTTCTGATTATCTTACTGTTGATGTGTTTTGTGCTCACATATTACACTTCTGCGAATTCTCACACTTTACAAATTAAAATATTTCAGAGAATAAGAATGAAGAAAAAATGTTCTATCTGGTCTTTTTATTTGTTTTGTTCAAAAGATGTGTTTTTTTTAAATAAAATTTAGAAAAAACATTGGGATTAATTGTGATAAACTACAATAAAAGAGTGTAATTTGTTTGTTTTAATCAATTGATGGCACTACTTTTATAACATGTATCAAAGCTTTGTGAACATTTAAAATATTGCACTTCTCTTTTTAATTGTGTTTATTTGGTATATTTAGAGGAAAATTTGTGATTTTAGTGTGTTAATTAGACTATTAAAGGAGCTTGAATGAAAATTAAATTCAGATTTAAGTTTCTAAATCTCAAACAGTGTCGCAGAGAGAAGGTGGCTTACAAGAAGTGATTTTAAAACAGCTGACTCAATGATTTTGTGATCTGAACAAAGAAGTTTATATAATTACACAGCTAAGTCTTTTTAAAAATATATTTATTAACTGAATTTAGTACATTTCTAAGTTGTTTTTTGTTCAAATGTTCAAAAACTTTCTTTTTTATTGTGAACAAATTGTCTACTGATACACAAAAGAGAAAAGTCTATCAAAACAGTGATGAGATTGACATAAATACCACAGATTATTTGTTTGCCCAAGTCTACATCATCTCAAAGTACAGGGGAGAAAAATGCAATATTTATAAATTTCATCAGACCACTGGCTAAAGCTTTTAGTTTTTTAGCCTATATTGAAAAGTCAAAAATGGAAATACTAGTTGTCATATTACTGTCTTTTGTTTTTCTTCCCTCAGTTTAAGATCACAAAAAGAACTAAGTTAGAATTTCAACCTTTCAGCCAGAAAACTATTTTTGAGTCACAAAATCCAGTAATAAAACACAAAATAAATCTTGTTTTATCACAAGACTTTTGCTGTCTTTTGAAAACTAAATGCTCAAAAACCTCTAACAGTCTTTAAACTATCTCCTTTTTACAACAGCTAACAATAAGTTTTACGTCTTTTCTTTCAAACAATGAACAATGAAAGCAGTATGAGCTCAGAAAAGCACGCTTCATAATAATCCAGTTCATGCAGCCCAAGAAATGCAGACATTCCTCCATTTAGAGGTTGATATGACATGATAAAATGCCACCTTCATTTTTCCTTCTTTGTACATGTGTGAAGGCCATAAGAAGGCTAAGCCATTAACCATGCTGCTCATTCAACATCTGTATAGAGTTCATCTGCGTAGCAGAGATCCATGGTCGGGGCACTCCCTCAGTGCCCCTATGGAAAAAAAGGCCTGCCAGAATGAGGAATGGCGGTTTAGGCCCTGATTATTAGGATTAATTGTGTCTTAGTCATGCACTGGAGCAGGGGTGCCAGGGTAAAGTAAGGTGGAAATAATGAGGGCCAGCCAGCAGTCGTCATGCTTTCTTTACAAGCACCTTTCACAAAGCGTTTCCTCCGAGCCACTTCACGCGATCAACACTTATTTACACTTCAAACGGGCGTGAAGTCATAATAAAATCGGATATGCTTTTGAATGGAAGACATTCGGTTTTATCAACGGCACTGACAACTTCTTCATGTTTAAGGAACTGGCGCTGCACAGCCAATGAAAACACACCTGCCAGGTTTGGCAGCTCCTCATAGTCCTTAATGACCTCACGCATTTCAAATGTTAACTTTCAGATTGATTTTTTTTAAGTATTATTGCGGTTTTCACCAAAAGTATTACCAAATTATTTCCTGATGTTAAAATAGAAAAAAAAAACATTTCAGAGACGCAAATATATCTTTTCTAAATCTGGTCGATTGACACCCACATAGAATGTGATTTTTTATTCCACCCCTCTGTATTCTGGACTACAACAGAGGAGGATGGACTATTCATTTGCTTAATTTAAAAAATTTTTTTTTTTTTTTTTTTTGAAGATTACTGAAATTTTCTGGACCACAAGCCGCTACTTTTTTTTTCTAGGTTTGGCTAATAGGTGTGGCTAATAAAAAGGTGCGGCCATTATGTGGAGTTTTCTTCCTCCACTAGGGGCGCTATAGCCAGTTAGAATCAAAATTAAGATAGATGAAAAATGAATGCAAAGAAGAATAGCCTGCTTTACTTTTTCTTTAGCAGATAGAACAAATTAATAACTGTAAATATTTTCAAATCCTCACCCCTTAATCATGAAAACCATACGAAGAGGTTTATATGATGCAAGTTATAAGTTGAAGGCCATTGAGCTTGCAATGCGTGCAAGTTTAGCATCAATTAATCTATGGTGAGATGTTGGAGGCAGCAGCAGGAAGAGCACATGCACTGCAAAAAGTTGAGAAAAGCTTTCAGAGGACACAAAAAGAGGTGGCCTGAACTTGAATGTCCTGGAGGACTGGATGAACACATAAGAGAGCAGGTGGCACTGTTTGGAAAGAATATGTTCAAGTACATACATATACATTTACAGTACAAAGTCCCAGCCAGCAAGGCCAAGTGGGCAGAAAATGTGGGTTTGGCCCCATCTGTATTAGCCCACATTGACTTCAGTGAGCACTCAGTAGGCCGGATCGCAATGCTAGCCAGCCGCCTAGTGGTCAGCTTTGAGAGCTAGCGAGGGGCTAGCGGAGCTTTGTCACTTCCCTGTCCACTAGACAGCTGGCTACCATCCACTGAGCGGCTGCCTAGCGTAGCAAGCCAGCCAACTAAGCTAATGGCGCTAATGAAGCTAATGGCGTAGCGAGCTAGCTCACCCGGCTTTCCTTGCTTGCTACACTATTGGCTTAAGAGGGCACTCAGTAGGTCGGCTCGCTACACTGTCCACTAGGTGGGTGGCTAGCATCCACAAAGCAGCTGCCTAGCATAGCGAGCTAGCTCTGCAAATTCTCGGTAGCTTTCAACAGTGTCCTCCTGGCTAGCATAGCGAGCTGGCCTACTGAGCTCCCACTTAAGCCTATATGAACAAATACAGGTGGGGCCACCACTGAAGCTGCAGACAAACACATTTGGGGCCCATGTTTTCTGTCCACTTTTAAACCATACGGAGCCTTGCTGACTGGGATATATCTAATTTTATTGTCCAGTGCAGCTTGTATGTCTTTTTTTTTTTTAAGAAACAGAGCAGATCAGGTGCACTCTATAGTCCAAAAAATACAGTATTCAAAATTTTGCTGTGGGTGGCTTTCTGGGAAGCCATAAATGTTTACACTTAGGCTATTTAAACTACAAAGCGATCCCGGGCCCTCACTAGAGAAAAAAACAGTTATGTGGCCCTCACAAAAGATAGTTTGTGGACTCCTAATTTAGAGACTCAGAGAGGCCTCTAAAGGTGACAACCCAGCATAAACAGATTAGACCACTTTGAAAATAAATAAATAAATAAACAAACAGCTGTCACTTGCTGGCATATGCATTCATCATTATTTGGGATAAGGTGGGGAATAGCCTCTGTAAACCCCTATTACCTTTGTCTGCAGAAATGTGCCACAGATAACAGATGAGGCGGAATCAAGTCTAACGTAAAGTTTTTGTTTTTCATTATTTTTATTCCAGTTAGATAATTTAAAGTTTTGTGCATTTAGGCATCTGTCAAGCAGCAAACTTTCTCCAGCTAATCTAGACGTGCCCCCTTCAATAACTTTCAGAAACTCCTGAATTGATGATCTGTCAGCTGCATGTCATTAATTTAGCTCATGATTGAGCACACGTTCACGATGAGTTTGAAGCTGTCACGAATTTTGAAACAACCTTGCGGAGCTTTTTTTCTCCCGAGTGTTTATCTCATCATATCTGTTTTTTTTTTAAGCACAGTGGAATTATTGGATTGCTTTTGTTGTTCAACCGTTAACACTTTACTGCCTTTGTACAGTCGGATCCGCTTTGTTTTTGTGCCTGAAAACATGACCGTATCACCAGGGGGGGCCTTGACTGCGACAACGCAGCACCTGACTTGGAAGTCATGGGAGACGTTCCTTTGATTTTGGAACACCCTTTCAAATGCTACATAGCCTTGGGTAAAAACATGGAAAAAACAATGCAGATGAACGGCGGAGCACGATGGAGGCACTCAACACGAACTAATCATTGCTTTGGGAATAAATAAGTCTCTTTGACTTTCAAAGCAGTCAGGGGAAGAGAGACTTTCAAAGTTTGCCATCTAAATAAATCTTCCCTGCAGCATTCTTCAGACTTCCAATAATAGTGACTGGTTCAAATGCCAAATTATGCTTTGCTCTGACATATTGGCCACACCATGTGGTATATGTGCATGTGTATGTTTCCCGGCGTGTGCGTTGCAGCGACTCTGCCTCGGAGAGCCGGTGTGTGCATGCATTCCCGCTGCTGGTTTGCCTTACTGTGTGCGTCAGCGAAGGTGGCTGGTGGCGGTGTACCAACCATTCACGGACCTGGAGGATTAGATTTACCATTTCAAAGATGCCTGTGTTTCTAAAGTTTACACACACACACAAGCAGGCACACTCATACAATCACCCACCCACACACTGCTTACCCAGCTTGTCAACGTGCAACGTGGGCTGTGGAGGCTTGTGCGAACAGATGGGAGGAACCAGCATAAAATAAAGTTAAACTAGAACAGAATGACTATGCAAGTGGCGTGGCCGCCCTTTGTTTGCTAGGAAGGTGATCCTCAGCAGCTGGGGATGATGGAACGCATGATTAAAATTACCAGAGGGAATGATTAATATCTCCTTAAAGCACACACTTCCAGCATATCAATCATCTCATTACACTGGAAAAGTTAATTGTGTAAGGGGAGGGTTGAGGCCCCTGAACCATGAAAAAGTAGCCCACCCCTCGACATGTTTACTTACACAACAGAAGTGGACCAAACTCTGAGCGTTTTCTACTTTTCCTAAAAGAGGCTAAAGTCAATAGAAGGAAGCTATTAAAGTTGATATACAAGTGGTCATAAGCAGTTTTATATGAAAAAAGCTTAAGATACTTTACATAGTCTGTAAAAATGTGTCCCGCACCCTCCATCCTAATTTTTTGTCACAAACGCTTCCTAAAACTGTTTAAATCAGAGATGAATTTCCTGGTAATCTTGGTTTTTCTGGACAAAATAAATGTAGGTAGTTTGATTGTTGGTGCAAAAAGACGTTAATTACCGATAAACTATTTAAAGGCTAAATACCGGCAAAGACAAAAAAAAAGATAAATCTGCATTCAAGTGGATATGAAGGGAAGTGGGGTCCCTGTGCCTGTGGTGGCCCATATTGCCCTTGCCTTGCCTTCCTTTCCCCTAGCTGCCAGTGTGTCCTACTCTTTGCCCTCTTTGCTCCGCTGCGCTCGCTCCCATTCCCCCCTCCCACCTCTCCCTGCGTGCCTACGCTGCCTGAGCCAGCTGCTCCCACTTCATCTTCAGCAGCGTCACTAGGCGGGGTATTAATCATGTTTTTCGAGGGGGACACTCCGCTATTTATCTCTCTGACACTTCCAGCATTCAGAGGCCCGTTGCTGGGCACAGCCCATTGAGTAGTAAGATTACACATTACATCGCTCCATTGCTTCTCCCTGCCCTCTCCATTGACTAGCTGTTCAACAGTGGCATCAAGCTTGCACAATCAGACATCATTTATGCCCTACATGTATAAAAAACACTTTCCTGGTTCTACGTTTTCACCTTCTACTCTTCAAATTTGCTAATGTGCTCTGGTGTAGAGGAAATAGCAGTTTTCAGAGAATCGTATCAGGACAACACATTTTCATTCCCGATTTGTCACATATTGATGCTTGACTAAGGATCCTTCCGCATCACTTTTTGACGTTCTGCATGTCCCCAACTTGTCTTTTTTTTTTTTTTTGGCTGGCTGTTTGTAAAAATCAAGGGTCCACAACCCTCGGGAGGCGGTACCAGATGTGGTACTGGATTCAGTACTGAACGTGCACTGGTCCTTGTGACGCTTCCAATACCGGTACCCACCTGGTACCAGTACCCTAACTGGGCTCTAGCCACAATACTGGATGTGGTACAGGACCCGAATCGGTACCAATCACGGTACCAGGCGTGAACCGGTACCAGGCTAGGACATGGGGTCCCCAAACTTTTTTCTTGTGAGGGCCACATAGCTGTTTTCTTCTCTGATTTGGGGCGGGGGTCAGTTTGTAGACTAACGGGTGGCCATGGTGCAGCAGTAGGGCGGTTGACTCCTGATCGGAAGATTGTGGGTTTGATTCCCGCCTTGCCCGCCCATATGTTGAAGTGTCCTTGGGAAATACACTGAACCCAACCCCACCCCCTCTGGTGGAAAGTTGGCGCCAGTGTTCAGCAGCGGAGCCACCACCAGTGTGTGAATGTGTGTGTGAATGGGTGAATGGGTCTGTGACTGCGAAGCACTTTGGGCCCTCGAAGGAGTGTGGAAGGCACTAAACAAGTATACGCCATTTACCATTTAACAAAAGGAGTGTAAAAATCGCAGGATGCATCTAAACTCAAACATTTAATGTTTTAGAGAGAGCCACACATAACCAAATAGGAACACAGACTGTCACACTATGAGGGTCTCAATTGCATGGCCAGACTGAAAAAAAAAAAAAAATCATCCATCTCTGATAGTGTTCAGAGGGCCGGGCCAAATGTGGCCATATCTGGCCCTCAGGCTGTAGTTCGGGGATCCCTGGGTTAATGTACCAGTACTGGACCGATTCCGGTTTGCGGAAATGGGGACATCCAAAGTGACGATTTTTGATGGGGAGGGGTCCTTGACCAAATGTCAATATGCGACGAGTTGGGAATGAGAATCTGTTGACCAAGAAGTAGTGTTACAATGTTTGAATTCAATAAACTTTCACTAGTTTTTAAAGTGCAAAAAGACTTCTTTCTTTTCCAATTTGTGCTGATTGAAATTAAGGAATGTTCAATATCTGTATGTGTCACACCAAGTTTTTAGAGACGGGCGGTTGTAATGTTTTATCAGTCAATTTAGCTCTTTACCGTTTTCTCACAATGCCTATAGAGGCACTTACATGTGTGGTGTGGCTCAGCCCATGGTCTTAATCTGATTCTGCTGCTTTCGAGTTTGCGATGAATTGTGAGAATGAATGAACCAATTTCCTCCTCATACTTGATCCGCTTTCAGTTTGTTAAATGCACTGAGAATCCTCCGGCTGAAGCAATCTAACACCTCCACATGTTGGAAGTTTCAAAAACAACTGAATTAACACGAGAATGAGGAAAAAAGGTGTCTACGAGAAACAGGAAGCAGTTACATTGGCTGATGGCCAATCTAATGGGGCTGATGGGAATGCTGAATGAACGAGCCGTTCTCCAGGGAAGCCCTCAGCTTTTGGTAGAGTTCGGAATTGAGAGTGTCAACTAACTCCTCCTTTGCTGAAAATGGAGGGTAAGAGAGCATTGAAACCCTGCCAAATAGTAAATCAAATGTGTTCAAAAAGGAAGTGAACATTTTTAGAACAGCAGAGTTAAGTACACCCTCAACCCACATCCAGTACTCTCATCGTCTTTGTTTCA
Source organism: Oryzias javanicus (assembly GCA_003999625.1). Taxonomy (NCBI): domain Eukaryota; kingdom Metazoa; phylum Chordata; class Actinopteri; order Beloniformes; family Adrianichthyidae; genus Oryzias; species Oryzias javanicus. Next base: position 18,901,077 of record CM012442.1, read on the forward strand.
CAGCGCAAATCGTGAAGCAATAGAAACTCACGGTGAAGGTACAGATGACAAAAATAAATGCTTTTACTGAATGTTGACTCATTTCCAAGAAGAAGCTTTTTTTTATTATCTTTGATTTTTTCAAATTTAAGTCTCATCCACTAAAGAGCAGGGCAACTTAAACTCTAATTGGATCGTATGTCCAATGAAGAAAATCTGCTTGTTTTTAAGAACAAGGATAACTTGCCCCACATTTAGTGCCACATATATTAAACTCAACTCTGTACATGAGTTGAAACTTAAATTAAAATGTATTGTGGCCTAGTTCATTGTTTGGACTCAGCTATATAGATACCCAAGAAAAAATTTTAATTAAAGAAGTGTTTTAATCAAACTATTAGATTGTTTTTATAAATACACAAACTGTAAAACATTTATTTTGAAACATACTTAATTCTTTATGTATCTTACTTTTGTTTTTTTTAAATAATAATAATAAAAAACTGCTGTGATACTGCAAATTTTAGGACTTGAAATACTTGGTTGTCGCAGATTAGGGATAACTGCAAAAATGTTGTAATCTTTTGGAATAAAAAAGACCTACAGTTAGTATTAGGGGTGTAGGTAAAATTTATTTGTTGATATATCGTAATATTTTGATTGGCAAACAAATTTGATTTCAACTTCTGATAAGATGATATTTATTTATGAGTGTCCACCTAAACTCCCAACCACTAGTTGGCAGTAGAGCACACTGAGCCTCTTTGAGATGTTCTACACCGCGACCAAAACAACAACAAGATGTTCAGTCAGACTTGCGGTTTTGGTTGCTATGAGACATGTACTACTTAGTTTTCACTTGATACTCGCTTACTTTAATTGTTCTGGTACAGTCTTAAGATATATTACAATATGTATCTTGAGCTACATATCAGGATATGTATTGTATCGCCAGACTCTTTTCTAGTTAGTATCGTACTGTTTTCTAGGGAATTCTAAGGAAGTCTAACTCTTACAATATTTAATATTCAATGACCAACTCCAATGAAAGTCACGTGTTTGGTGTTTTTTAGATGTTCTTGAAGTAGTATTCTCACGGTGGAGGATATATATTAAGAAAATTGACCTTCAATCTGTATTCCTAAGTATTTTTTTATTCAAATCATTATGAATCAGGCGTGGACAAAGAAATGGAGATGGAAAAAGCCGGTAGCAGTGACGTAGGCGATTGGCCATAGGCTCTCTGCTCTGCTCCATTCTGATGCATCCAGTTGTAAACGACTAGATCCATGTACATCCTCATTCAAGCTGGCATCTCACTCAAGATTATCTCACCACAGTTTTGTACACTTTTCCTTACATTTCAGCTGAAACTCTTCTATCACACATCAAACCTGGCACTTATCTTTATTCCTCTATTCTTATTTATTCCTCTTGTCCTTGTATTCTTCCTATCCACAACTTTATTCTTGATTAGATGTATTTTATTGAAATAATTGAACAAAACCATCTTTTTTGGAGGAAAATAACATTGTCAGAGAGGCAGCTCGAAATAAGTTAATTATAATTTTATTTAGCATATTGTTCTAGTGGTTCTTGATTGAATGAACATAAGGGGAACAACTGTCTTCTTCAAGTGCTAAAAGTCCAAGATCGAGTAAATATGAGACAGGAAATGGCAGCAGTACGGCAGCTTGATATCTGATGTCAAACTACTCCTCCTGAAAGTGGAGCTGAGCAAAGCTTCAAGGAGTGGGTGTCTGCACAAGTAGGAGAGGGTTGCCAAAGTAGAGCGGAAAAACATAACAAGGAGATTTGACATCTAAAAGCTGGACATGTTTAGTCATCAGAGGCAGACACAGCCAGATCTACATTGGTTTGTATGCATCTGTGAGAGCAAGGGTCTGCATCCTCGTGTCTGAGTGTCTGTGTGTGGTTTCTACTCACCCGACTATGTTACCTGTCATGTATTAATATAAAGCGAGGGTTTTGAAATGTTAACCATCAGTCAGTGTGTCAGTGCTTCTGAGACTGTTGGCTGTGGCGTAGACGATGGCTCTCAGATGAAAGCCCTGGACACTCCTAAAAAAAAAGGAAACTGGGAAATGGAGCACGGCATATAGCTAGCAGTGATAACAAGAATTGGGCTTCAAACAGGGAGAACATCAAATACTTGTGTGTGTTTGCGTGTGTGTCAAAGTCCATTTTAGGCTGGGTTTTGGTACAGGTTATAGATAATTTGTTTTTGTATGTGTGCTTTATATTTCCCCTAACCGTTGTTGTGTTTGAGAATTGAATCTGAGTGTTTATGTATGTGTTTTGGCTCTAAAACCATGCCATTTCTGCTCTAATGACACAATATGTTGTTGCCGGGGCCAGAGGATTTGGACGTATGTTCACCTGGCTTTTGATGAGCAGAAATTGAGACCAGAAGAAAGGAGACAACATTTGGACTGAGAGATCCACCAAAGGGAATGAGATGAAAAGAGACGAGATGGCCAGTGAAACCCTGTCATGACCAGCAGAGTGATCCATTCATCTACTCTAATTCAAGGCATTAGTGCATAACAGTATCAACATTGTCAAGGCTACAAACAAGAATTGTATCAGACTTCCATGCTGTAGATTCTTTCAATTCTATACAACAAACATCACAACAGCTTTCCCTTGTAGGACCTTTAGATACTTGCAAAAATTGAAATAAGAAATCTTTATCGTAATGTAACTTTTGTTTTATTTCCTGTTGGGAAATTGTCATGTGCACATGGCGTGACCTTAAGAAAGGCCTTGGTAATAATAAAGTGCTAACATGATTAATCACCGTATCTGCTGCTGATTCCTGGAGGATTGCTGATATTCTGTCTCCAAATTTTCTATTGATTCTGATCGAGCTGTGTGAAGTTGTGGCATGACCTTTCTTTACAATTCACTTGCTGGGTTGTCTCCCTGCATCTGTGCCTAAATGAGACTCATTAATGGTTCTGCAGGGTCCCTTATTGCACCGTCCCATCTTTGATCGCGTATGATTGATTGTTGTCATAGAGTGAAACTGGAAATTCCTTCTCGCAAGTGATTGTTTTGTTAAAAATCTGCACAGTATTTATTATAAAGGTCATGTTGCCTTATCCCCCCCCTCCTCTGAACACACAGTGTTTATCCAGCTCAGCGACAATTTTCTACGCTGCTGCCATTAAAGGCAGTGTTCTTCTGTATGTGGCGTTTAAAATGGTAATCTGTCTTTTTGTTCTTGTACTGCCAGGGTTGACATTCAGACGTCTGTCTACATCCTGGTGTTTATTTCTTTCTCTTTTTGTGTTTTTTTCTTCTTTTCCTTTGTAATCAGCACACTTGTTTTAATCAATCTGTCACTTTTCATATATTTCAAAAAGCCCGTGATAACCACACTGCTGGAATGCCTTTCAAATCCATAGTTTAATGGTTGGGATCAAAAACACAATAAAAGAAGCATAAAATGTGTGTCAAAACTTATGATTATCTACACGTCCGTGAACCTGCGTCTAGAATCTGTTGGTTTTGTTTGTTTTTAATGATCAAATATTATGCTATTTTTTTCAGGTTTTTAACTCCCCTCAGCTTAAAGTCACCCCTTTTCCCTCTCTTTTCAGTAAATTTAAATATTTTTGAATAAATTTACTGTATTCACATGTTCCTTTGATTTTTTTTCCTATTTTTTAAGGAAAAGGCTTTTAACACAATCTAAAAAGTTTGGTTTTTATTTGTTTATTATCTGAACTAGTGTCCCATATTCAATTTCAAAGTTACCATTGTGTCATTACCCTGAACTTCACTGCTGAAATAGGATTGTCAAGCAAACAATGTATGTTTAAAAAAAAAAAAAAAAAAAAAAGGAGAGAGACTCATTGATCCTATAATGCTGTCTCCAAGGGTTCACCGGTGGAGTAAAATAAAGAAGCTTTTAAACTCTGCAATAATGAGCCATCATTACTCAAATTACGGCAATCACTGATTGGGTTTAAGGTAATGAAGAAAACAACATGATCAATCATCATCAAAGCCGGTGTCACTGTGTCAGAGAGCCTGAGCCTTGTGCTGCAGTGGAGTGGCAGAGCTCCATCTACAGGGGCAGGTACTGGTAATGTCCTTAGGGCAGCAATCCATCCATCCATTCTCCAACATCAACATCCCAATTGCTTTGTTTTAAACCCACTGCAAAAACTGTCCATTAGAGATCTAATCAAAACTATGCAAATCAGATCTTAGAGCATATGCTTTTTTTATACATATAAAAGCATAATTACTTTTTTTCCCCCCCTTGTATGGTTATAACTGTGTATACGCTTAGTGACCATCCAGTTCCTGACATTTGTCTCTTTTGGCAGCCATTTTCACCAGAGATGATATGTATTAAGGAGTTGCATTTCATAATCTGGGGCAGCAGCCTTGTCATTCACCCATATTATCATTTTAATACCTTGCATAGACTGGAATGAAAAATTAGTTTCTGGTTTATCATAGATTTCTTCATTAAGATAAGAGGAGGCAAATCTAAGTCATATCTATAGGGACTATGAATGGTTGCTGTACTGTTAGCCACAGTGGAATTGCCAGCCCGTCCAGTGTATCACAGCAGGTTTACAATGTAGTGTGTCTTTTATTTTATTCTCATTCTCTGTGTGCACTCTGCCAACTCATCTCCTCTCACTTATTTCCCATTCAACAGTTCAATCAGCCCGGCTGCCCTCAATCTCAAGTCGGAGGAACGGAGCAAAATTTTATTGCTGATCCAATCCCTGTTTAGATTCAGTGAGTACGAAAGCTCTTAAAGTTGCCTACCATCAATAATGAGGTCTCATTTACACAAATTACTCCGAACGCTGATTAGGTATTATCTAACAGCAAGGGCCACCTCGATCAATCATCATCAGCCCGCGGAGCATCAATGGACATCGAAAGGTTACTCCAGATCTCGGACGCCCTGCAAGTGTCAGCAGAATCAGAGCGGGAGGCCTCCATGCTGTCGATAGAGCAGCCAGACAATTAGGTAATGATTAAAATAGCGGCACCTGGGACTCAATAAGAAAATGAGCCATCCCGGCATAATTTGTGAATGATTTGTTTACCAATCTATACACCTGTAGACAAAAGTCACTGAAGTGCAATGTATTAAATGTACTTAGTCCTTGTTTTGCCACTTCAAACTTTAATGCTGTCAATGCAGCACCAAGCCTCTATAGAGGTAAAGTTTCTGGAAGGATGATCCTATAAAGAAAATATAAAACCTAAACTGTACCTAAACTTGTCTTTGTTGTAATGTATGTTTTTTTCTTTCTTGAAAGGCCCTCATCGTGAACTCCTTGGAAGCAACCAGTTTATCCCCCAGCTTAAACATACTCAACCAAACACACCGGGGAGCCCCTCACACACCTGCACCTCATTCAGCAAGCAACCTCGGTGTTTCAGTATCACGGCTCTCCTCTTGATCCTTGCCAGCTTGTCTGCTCTTCCTCACCGGTTTTCTATCTCAGTGTACACATCTCCTGCTCTCGCCTGGCATGACGGCGGTCCAGATCCGTGGGAATCTTCCGGCTTTGCAAACCCCCAAAAAGAGCTCATTAAAGGAATTGAACTATTTCCCTCACATCCTGCAGGTAGGATCCGAACACCCCAACTATTTACCATTTTGAGAAGAACTTCTGAATTAAAAACTTGCCCTAAATGTTTGTCCCCCAAAAGTGATGTTATTTTTATTACTTAACACCATGTACTGTGACTTTCTTGAGATTCTGGGTTGCATGATCCTAAGAGGATGTAGAAGCAAGTCAGTTTCTGTCCATAGTTAGAGGACACCAACATGTCAGACAAATTTGGATTTGTTATCCTGCTTATGTTGGGTTTACACTTTCCGCGATGGTCGACAGGCACTTCTACTCAGCTGATTATTTAGAGCTTCTATATTGTCCGTCTTGACTTGTCACCAACTTCTCTCTGCCTCTCTCTCGTTGATTGTGTTTCGGGACACCTAAAATCCCCCTGGTCCGTAGTCGGCCCACTAAATCATTGATCTACGTTGATCTGTATGTTTTTTAGCTCCGTGACTCCTCAAAAAAAAACTCAGACAACTTAAAATGCTTGTATGAAACTTTTGCTTCCAAAGGTGCTATGGGAATTTCCCAGGAGGGGAGTTGAAGAACACGCTATCCCACAGACACACAGGCATGCGCACTCACAGCGAGCCTGCATGGAAAAATGGCATCAGCTGACTTAGAAGCGGCTTGGATATATCCTGATAATTGTGAAGGATAATTATCATCCAGAGCAGGTGTTTATTATGGATGAAACTGGCAAATTCTGGATGGAGATGCCCTCTCGCACTCAACTTATGCAGGACGAAGCACGCGATTTTTTAAGGTTTGGGGGGTGGCACAGAGACGGGGGGATATCTGTATTTGCGTATTTGGTATATTTACGAAGGTCTTCGGTCCCTAACCCCCACGAAAAAGGGTGGCATACAGTATTTTCATCTCTACAGTATGTTAAGATACAATAGCAGTATTTTATGGTGAAAATGTGGTTATATTTTGAAAACTGATTGGATTTTCTCGTCCTGGCATAACTTCATGCAAGGATTGGCGCGGATCGCTCGCCTGTCACGCAAAAAAGAGAGCAGACGCTTAAACAATCACCGCACTGCACAAGCCAGCTGCGGAGGACCGCGGCGCTTTGTGTCTGGTGTGAACTACACCGTATGTTTACAAGAGCGCAGAGTCGAAGGGCAGTCCGATCCGCGGCACTTCCTCATGCTGCGTCAACCAGTCGTTAGTGTCCAAAACAAAGCCACTACAGAACCTTTCAATGACTACATTATACTGTTGAAGAAAATTTAAAAAATGGCAAGTAATAAGACAAATTCTCAAGTTTTCTGTGATGATGGATCAACTTTTTATGATGGGAAAAGGTAAAACGCAGTTAAATTTTCTGCATCTGGCTTTGGTGTTCTCATAACTTAAAATCTTTGTACACAAAAGGTAGTTATCTCTGTTCATTGGTGCTTAAATACATCACATTATCTTATCTGGACATTTAGATACCACTTGTTCACTTGGTTTAGCGAAAGTAAATCTTAAATTTGTCATAGCATCAAATCACATCCCCTACTTCAAGTCAAACTCTTGACATAAATCTGGTTTGAAGGACGGAAAAGTTGCTTCCTGACGCTTAGAAATCAAACGTGTCTTCTGTGCTGTAAGAACAGCTGGATGTCACAATTTTCTTAAAATAGAGGTTCAGCGTTATTTTCCTTGGTGCAGCTTGGTGAGTAAACGTGAAGTGCAGGTGTCTCTGCTTTTCTTCGCGGTGCTTTATGTGACAGAAGAAGGTTTTCAGTCGAAGAATAGACCCGTCAACTGATTCGCGGTTTGAGTAATGAAATGAAATTCCACATCTCCGTCTCTGATGTTCTATTGTTTGTCTAGAATTCAGTCAGAGCCAGAAAATGATTATAATAATTTAGAAAAATTTGATTGCTAATTTTAGGCATATTTGTACAGTGTCTCGGAAGAACAGATGGCAAATGAGAGCAAATTAGCAATGGAGTGGTTCTTTGATTAGCTAAGATATTATTAAACTCTTGTCATATATTATTATTAGTTTTTTAAACTGCAGCCTTGCTTTGGTGGTATTTGCGTTCATCTGTTACTTGCTCCGTTTTAAGCTTTAAACATTCTCCTTCTCTACATATGTTACAGCGTTTGACCTTATCTTTGCTGTTATCACGATTCAAAGCCAAAATCCACGAAATTTTTTTCATACTTCAAAACCACTTAGAAGATACTTCAAGCCAAATATTTGCTTTTTGCAGAAAACCTTGTTACCCAAATCAGCTGGTGGCCCTGGGTATACATTCATCTCCAAAAGACTGGGTGCCAGAGCTTGCTGTGTGCATCCCATAATACAAATGAACTTCTGCAGGGAGACCCAACACTTATCGCGGTGAACAAACAGTGCAGCTGCTTTGTGTAATGGGTAGCAGTGGGGCACAGCAAACAAAGGAGAAGACATGAGGGGCCATTGTATCCAGCCAGAGGTGAGTGCCATCGTGCTGCTGGGATTAACACGTCCCCTACAGACAAGTCACATGCATCTGCTGCTCCTCACAAAACAAATATGCCTCAAGTGTTATTACTTTCACCTTTTCAGGGGAGGATTTGGAAGGAGAGATCATTAAATTAACCGCAGGGCACTGTATTAGTGACCGGAAACATGCGCGCCGCTCAAAGGCGGTGGCCTACCGTCTTTTTGAAATGAATGTGACTGCGCTTTGAGAGACACCGAGGTGAGTCGGCCTCTGTAGTGGCTGGCTCCTCTAATCATTATGGGCTTAACACCGTACGTTGTCATTACTGGGGCCATTTTTCACCGAATTCACTTAGTCGAATGCTGTTTTCCTCTGACCCAGTTCAATATCTGGCACTTCACATTGACTTGTCAGGAAGCTCTTTCCTCTTAGAGGATGGTGAAAGGTAATGAACGAGTGCCTCAAAGAATTTTCCACCCATCAGTCCGTAGCCTTTCAAAGGCGCGGTGATTGACAACATCCTATCAGTGTAAGTGTGTGGTGTATTATCATAGTTGTCCATCCTGTCTAACAGGAGAGGATGTCCCAGCCCGCAGACAATTCCTTTCATGAGGCAGTTCTGCCCGATCATCGTCAATAAATAAATCTGATAATTGTCAGTAGCGACAGCTGTTTGTGACAGCTTTGTTGTCTTGACTCACTGCTTCCTGTCATTCTCGCCGAGAGAAAAGTGAGTTTTATATACTCTGACTGCCATCCGGGGAGCGGAGACATTTGCACATGAATCAATTGTCAGCATCACTGTAATTTGACAACTCGGTGACAGCTCAAATACACTGGGAAGGTTGTTGTGCGCTCCTCTCCGGATGGCGCCCGGAGTTGGTGCGGATTTCTTTCTCAGTCGTGTGATTCAAGGAATCTGGAATATCAAGGTTAGATTTATCCCTGTGAAAACAGAAGTGCAGGGATTTTCAGAATCATGGACTTGAGCAGAACAGGAAAGTAGATAAAACATTTTTTTTAATATATATATAAATATATATATATATCTTCTCTTTCAACATGTACTTGAAAGTGAGCCTCTCCGATTATGATTGTGGCTCTTGTTGCTCAAGATAACTGCTTGACATTTGCTAAATCAGTCAGTGTCAGTCTTGCATACTCAATTTCCCTCCACTTGAAAGCTCTCTGCAACTTTGGCATTTTCTAGTGTTCTGTCACTCAAACCGAATTTGCTGCAAGTGTTGATAAACAAAACTCTGACAGCACGGCAAACAAAAAGCTGGTTTTATTGCAGCGCTAACTTACAGAGTACACATTTAAGGAATGACAGATGTGCTTATATGCATCTCTCAACATCAAGCATCTTAGATTAATCTTAATAACATGACTTTTTTTTCCTTTTTTGGCCCTTGTGATAGGGATTGCAAAAATCTTTCTTTGAAGATGGCTAACTCTGGAGACTTTTTTCTTGCAAATGCAATGAAATAGTGGATGAAGTTCAGCATCTTCATAAAAGAAAGACATATCAACAAGGTTATTAAAATGTTGACATTTTATATTTTGCAAGGACTGAACCGGTGAACCTTCGGCAACACTATTTTTAGGTTTACAGCTCTTCCTGATTGCAGAAATAAAGGCAAAGAATTATTGTTACACGCAGTTCTGTTGCTCTAAAAAAAATGTTTCATTGCTTATTGATTCAGTGGTTAAGAGCATAACAGAGAAAAAGTCCTCCTGCTGTCTTTCATCTTGCAGAATTCTTGAATGTCCCGTCAGCGTCGATGTACTGTGAGTGGCCTCTGTCCGAAGACCGCCGTGATCCGTGTTCCTCGGGACCCGAACAGCCACAATAATCTGCTCACAGTAACGATTGTGCACTCACTGTGCCTAATGGCTCTAAATTTCTTCTGCCCTGCAGCCTCCCTGCACCTTGTGACTCGCAGCCTGGAAGCTGCAGAGCTGATCAATTACAGGCGTTAGCGTTCAAAGGTCCGTCAATAAACAATTCCATTTGACAACAGTACATGTTGCAGTGAGTGGATTTGGCTCATACACGGGGTCATTACTTTCCTGTCAAGGCGTCTTAATCTCACAAGTAAACGGAGGGGTCATTAAATAAGAAAACAGAGTAAAATTTTCATCAGTCATTTGTGATTGTAGGAGAGTATTTTAGGTTTAATTTGTAAATAGCTTAAGGCCAAATTCATCTCCCTACCCCTACATTTAACCCTCCAACTGGACAGTTGCGGAAAAATAGTTTCTCCAAGATTGAATGCTACTCCCACTTGATGATGTCATCAATAGTCGCCAATTAGCTACGTTAGCGCTTGAATATACAAAAAAACATTGGTTTTAAAACTTTAAAAAAAAATCATGCTAAAACGTCACTTCTTAGATCTAAATATAAAAATCTGTGCTTCCGAGCACAGCCACAGCGCGACACGGAATCCGTGCACACAAAATTATTTCAGACATCCCTTCCACTACAAATGCCCATGAAAATAAAGGGGTGGGGAGAAGGGAAGAATTCAGATTTGGCCTAACTGTCAGATGTAATGTGTGAGTTTTTAATTTTTTTTATTGATATTAAAAAAAAATTTAAAAATCCAACACAATTTTCATATAAACTCCTGATAAAGTGTGAAGTTAAACAATGTGCAACACTTTGCGCTTTTCTCACAGGTCATACTGAACTTAAAACAACCCAACAAGAATAGCTTACCACTTGTTTTCCTTTACTTTTTAGACTTTTTGATCATGCATAGTAGATATGATATAATGGCTGGATGTGTAGGACTGGCGCATGGAAAACCAGGGTTCGTTTTCCAGGGGGCGCAATGAGCTTAATCAAGTGTGTGTTCTTTGGCAAGACCCTTCATGCTACTGCCTAAATCGATGTAGCCACAAGGGAACACCAGTCTGGTCCTCCCTGCACCAGTCCCCAGCCTAGATAAAATACAGGGTTGCGTCAGGAAGTGCATCAGACGGAAACATTTCTGCCAAACCCCCTATGTGGCAACTCCTGGAAGGGATACAGTGTTCCCCTGCCTTTTCACGTTTCATTAATCAAGGTTTCACATGTTTGCTTATCTTTTTTTTAGGCACGTTTCTTCCGGTTTGTCAAAACGCTTTTATGAAACTTTTGCGTCCGATGGAGGCATCAATAAACCTCAGCACCACTCGAAAGATGAAGAGCACGCTGGCCCGTCGGCTACCCCCCTTCCTCATCAGCTGACTGCGACGCGGACGAAAAACATCCTGATATGACGAAGAAAAATCTGCAGGTGTTAGTTATGGATCAAACTGGCTTTTCTGGAAGAAGATGCTGTCTCACACTTATTTGATGAAGGAGGTGGTTTTAAGGCACAAAAAGACAGCGTGACTCTTCTCCTGTTTCATAAAGTACTCTGTTGTACAGTTTTTTATTCTAGAAAAAAAAAAATCTATGTATTTTAAGAAATACTCCAATATTCTGTAACAAATGTTCACAAAGTGTGTTTGAAAGTGTATTTGATGAGTGTAAATCGGATGGTCTTTGGCTGCTGGGGTGAGACGGGTTCCGGTTACTTGCTCATGTCTCCGGTCTCTAATCCCTGTGAATAAGGGTGTAATATTGTTTAAAAACTAAAAGACAACATAATAACTATAGTATAATCAGATCTTGGATTGTAAGCATTGAAATTCCATCAAAACAATGAACTTCAAGCCACACATGTGATATGCGCATAAGAACGCGCTAAACAGGCATTCCTTTACATGCTTTTAGCATTCGGTGTCCACACTGGTCTTTTATTGCCCAAGACTAACGTATGTACCCACATTCAGAATTCAGTTCAACTGCAATTATTCATTTCTCGGTTGGTACTTTTGTAAATTGAAAAGGACGCTAATCAGGCAACACTACCCAACCCGAGTCCCAGATTGATCAAAGTCCAACTGGTTTAACTTTCATTCAATGGTTTGTATGTAGAAAAACATACAGACGTGACAACTTGCATAACAAGGACTTTTTATTGGAAGTGGTCCCTTGAACATGCATTTCCAAGCCTGTTAGCATTAAAAACTTAGCATTAAAACTAAATTAACAATGCAAAAATAACAAATATCGGTATATAAATTCCGACATTTGGAGCACAAGGTGTGGTCACCTCTCCGTTGTTACGGATAAAAGTGAAGCGGATGCTATAAATGGGCAGTCACTCCCACAAGGGAGCTTCAGTTGACATGTGTTACTAAATCTTACGAAGATACCATCTGCCACTGTGTCAACTGTTGGGAAAGCTGACCTCTGCAGACACAGACTTCAACCACAACTGATCTCATCCAAAGCTGCAGACTGGATAAGGGCAAATTCAGTTTGACTGATGCATTCATGGTTTTCCTTTAGTTATTGTTTATAAGTTTTAATGCAGTTAAAAGTTTCATTTTTCTGAAAAGGAGTGTGAACTTTCTGCTCACATTGTATTTTTTTTTTTTTTGCTCTGCAGCCCTCAAGAAGTAGACTTGGTCTGACTATAGTGATTAAGTCCAGACTGTGTAACTGACACTGAGGAGATGGTTGTGGGAGGATACACTCGCCCGGAGCGCGGGTTCATGACACAGTAGTACGGGTCTCCTTTTTGCAGTGAGTGACAGGAAGAGGCAGCTCGCTGATGCCTTTCACGTGGGAATCACAGCTTGCAGCAATATTGAAACAGAAACGTCTGTGAGACGTTGTGGGAAAAATTCAATTGTAAAGTTTGCTGCTCCCTTAATGTTTCCCTTTAAGTAAACTGTAGCCCAAAGTTTATTAGTTCAGATAACATTTTTTTTTCCAAAGAAAAGAACAGCTGTGTTTTCAGGGTCTCTCAGTAGACACGGACTAAAAATAACTCCAGCAAACATTTCGTGTCTCAGTTCCAGATGAGGAAGTGTTTTCCCTCATCCTTCTTGAGAAAGAAGCCAGTTCTACTTTTTAACCTTGTAAACTATTTTATCAGTTCAAGGTAAAAACGAGAATTAGGGGATTTTATGTACATTTACAGCAATATATGACAAAAAAAAGGCATCAGCTGTATCAGTCTGCTTTTCTCTGCTTCCTTGAACCAACTCTGAAAGCATTTCTAACTTCTACTAAGTCATACAATCTGCACACCTCAAAGACACCTTTCCTATGGATCAGTGGGGGGCCTCGCTGAGTCTTGTGTGGAAGTTTGTGAGCTTATTACTCAAGGGGGGGTCTTCAGTGTTTTCCTTGTGTGTCCCATGGGTGTCTTTTTCAGCTGTAATGAGGCCTCCTGGACCAGAAAGCTCTCTTTAAAACGGGGAGTAATGAGTCCTTGTTGGCAGAGAAGATGGGGATTTGCACAACTCCTCAGAAAGGGAAGGTCACTGAGAGGAGTTTTATTTTTGGAAACTGTCTTGTTTCTGAACCAAACAAAGCTTGAAGGGAACGCTACAAAGTCTTAGTCTGGAGACGTACTATTGTACTGCTTATAAGCATTTCAGCCCCTCTCAACTTCCTTCATTAAACTGTTGGTTTTTTCGCTTATTTTGATACGTATAGCAGTAGCTGTAGGATGCAAAATTTTGACGGATAATGCAACATTGATTGCAGTCAAAACCAGAAGTCAGTCAGATTTTTTATTGGATTTCCAATTAAATTCAAGACCTAAAAGAAATAACATCTTTAAAATAGTATTTTTTTTTTTTGTTTTGACCAATTATGCTTCCTTATTGATGTGCCTAGCAAGATTTTAAACTTTTTAGTGATCATTTTTTGACATATAGTGACGCATTCACACTACAGTGATTCTCCAGCTCCTTCCGTACGTTTTTCGACATGTAATAACTCAATCATGCTTTCAGCGGTTTTAGCAGTCTTGATATTAAGACGCTGGGCTTATTCAGGACTTTACTGCTTTTGGTATTTATTAACTTTATAATTTTGGGAACATTGAGCAACATATGCTCCATAGGAAATGAATGTGGAAGTCTTTAAATTTCAAAATGTAAAGTAGATTAGCAACAAGCCTTTAAATACATTCACGGGCTATGTTTTTTTATGTTGTATTGTAATTTTTTTTTTTTTTAAATTGGAGTTTACCTAATATTCTAGCAACATGCAGATGTTTTTGGTTAATTTAATATTTACTTAGTTTAGATTTAATGTTAGTAAGTGGCTAAAGTTTTTGACTAATTTAGTGTACTGAGGAACTTTAGGCTATTTTGGAGTTAAGATAGAATTTAAGTAACAAGCTAGCTTTTTTGGCTAATTTGGCATCTACTAAGGATTTTTATGCTAATTTAGAGTTTAGCTCATATTTTAGTAACATGCTAACATTTTTTACTAATTTGTTATCTATTGAGGTCTTTACAGGCTAATTTAGAGTGTATTTTCTATTTTACCAATATGCTAATGTTTTTGACAAATTTAGTTTACTGAGGAACTTTAGGCTATTTTGGAGTTAAGATAGAATTTAAGTAACAAGCTAGCTTTTTTGTGCTAATTTAGAGTTTAGCTCATATTTTAGTAACATGCTAACATTTTTGACTAATTTGTTATCTATTGAGGTCTTTATAGGCTAATTTAGAGTGTATCTTCTATTTTACCAATATGCTAATGTTTTTGACTAATTTAGTTTACTGAGGAATTTCATGATATTTTGGAGTTTAGCTAGTATTTAAGCAATGTGCTAGCTTTTATTGGCTAATTGGTCATCTACAGAAGTTTTTTTGGACTTATTTATAGTTTATCTCATATTTAAGCAACACAGTACATATTTAGCAACATTGACATATATCAGGGATTTTTAAGCAAATTGACCAACATTTTTTTTTGTAATTTAGGTCAACTTCACTCCTCTTTCATAGTTCTTTAATGACTTTTCCAGTGTTTTAGTATATTTGACATTTTACAAGTTTATATTGCATTTTCAGCAAGTCCCTTCAGCAATTAAAGTAAATTGTGTCGCCACTTTTAGCAACAAGCTTCAGCATTTTCAGTGACTACTTTCAGCAAAAAGCATTCACACTAGCAACATCGCAGGTAATGGAACTTTCTAGTTTTAAAAGCCTTCCTAGTTTATTAATGAAAATTCAATTTTTAGCCAAAAAAAAAAAAAAAAAACTGTCGTTTTCTAGAACATAGTTTCTGCAGAGCAATAATAGATCACTTAGAAATTTGCCTCTGACTTTTGGTCGGGACTATTGGCGTGGAGCTTGCCTGCCCCCACTTCCTGTCACCCACCTCTTTACATACACTCATGCAAGCTTACAGCCCTTCACAACAACATAGCATTACTGGTAGAGAAAACAGGAATATACTTTCCATCAAGCTCATTTTGACAGGTGCCCCGCACCAAAAGTCCTGGATGCAGCTCAGCTGACTGACATGACATGTTACTTAAACAGTGCACACAGCTTTGCTCTGTGCTAATTATTGTTTGTGCCACTTAGCCTGGATTACCAAGCGTTGTATCTGGATTTGATCTTCTGTTTTCCTTACCCTGTCTGCCTGCCGCCTGCCCCGACCCTTGCCTGGATCCTGACTCTCAAGGTTCTTCTCTGTTTCCCCCCCAGACTTGTTGATGACTGATTCTAATTTAGATTTGTGGACTTTTAGTTGTGCTAATAAACCTGTTGCAATTGAAACCAGCCGCCTGCCTGTTCTGGGACACCCAAGAGGGCGTAACAGTTTTAATATAAATTTAATATAAAATTTATATACATTTTGTATAACCCCCCCCCCCCCCCCCCCCCCCAATGTAAGAATTTTCCATGAATTTATACCAGTTATATCACATTTGTCTAAATTCTATATTAAATCTATTAAAATTGTTACGTCATCTTTGGGGCGGGGCATCTGTCAAAATGACTTTGATGTAAAATTCCTATTCTCTCTGTCAGGGATTATGCAGCCGTACTGTTTTTGAGCCTGATTCCAGCTCGGATGAGGAAAACAAAGATCTACAAGTGAATGCATCAGTATGGAGGGAGCTCATGGCCCACCCAGTGTGTTTTCTACCTAACAAATGCAATCATGTACAAACTGTATTTCTATGTCCACCCACAATTCAAAACTTAAATAAATACTTAGAAATACTATTTGAAGCTCAATTTTCTTAATAAATGTCTCCCATCATTAGCAAAATGACATAGGAACATGTTATAAACACAAAAAAAACCACTATATTCATCAGACTGGGCCGCTACCAATCAAATCTGACCTTCTAAGGATAGTAGGGCAATGGACTGTTACCTTAAAACAGGAAAACAGGGTCCATTTTTTAAATTCACTTTTGAGGATTGCTCCTGATAAAGATGACAACAAAGCTTAACTTAAAACCTAAGAGAATCATGTTTACAACCTCATTCAACACATAATTTCACTCAATTCAGCTATTTCCTACCTCCATGATAAAATAGATAACTTTTTTGAGCAACATATTCAATAAAACATCAACTAATTACAGGGGCTTTCAAAAATTCTACCAAACAGCACAGATAACGGTGAAATTTTTCCATCACTGAGCAATTCATGCTGACAAGAACCCGAAAATGAGTTCCTGCCCTACATCGACCTACGGTAGGGAAAATCGAGTGCATCACCTGCTAACCTCAGGTGGGTTAGAGGGGCCAGGCAGCTCGCAACTGCCTCACATCATCCGTGTGCAGCAGTAATAGTAATCCCACAGCCTGCCACCATGACACATCCAGGCATAATTGGCCCTGACAAGAGGGCAAATCATCAGCACAGGCCTGATAAGCATTACAGCCAGATGACAGCCAACCAAAGTGTATTAGCAACAGTGTGACATATCGCATTACAACTGTGAATACAATAAAGGAGATGCTAAACACTGTGGCAGTCTCAATCATGACTTTTTTCTTACGACAAGCCTTGTTTGCTTTAGCTGCTTTTTTATGTAAACAATAGCTGAGATTCATGCAGTTTAAATGATGTAATAAAGTTAATTTGTGGACATAAGATGAAAGTTAAAGGCCATTTTCCCATCAGGACATTCTCTAAATGCATTTAATCGAGGAGATTGTGTGTTAGCACTTGCATTCTTTAATATATTTTATTTTATTTCTAATACATTTTGAAGACATAGCACCTTGTTGTTATACACTTTGGTTTAAAGATGTCATACTTTTGTTTTTTTTTCAACAAAGATTTATTTTAAAAAACAGCTGCTGAGCTGTTGAACAAAGTCACAACTGCTCAGTGGGCTTCAGTTGTTTCCTGTTCCACACTTAAACTTGGGAGACTGAATTTCTGACTTGCATACTGTGGAAAATCCATTTTCCTTAATTGTTTTAGGACTTGTATCAAAGGCAGTGCCATGCGTAACAGGAGCCCCCAGATCCTGGGACAGGTCTTGAACCTGATAACTTGTACATGTTTTATTGCTGTTACATTATAAATTATTTCCACAGGCTGAGGTCTTGAGGGATCGTATTCTCTCAGCTTCAGTTACTGGTAACATCTTTTAATGATATTAACAAATTTGCAGCTCTAGTGTTTCAGCTTTATCTGGGAAATCTTAAACGGCTCCATGGTAAATACTTGGTTATGATATTATCTGGCGCAGCCCGTTGTGTGCCGGGTGGATCATATGGCTATTAAAACTGGGCCAGGAATGGGAATAACTAAGCTCATAAAGGCCTGTGTTGCTGCCTAACAGCCTGTCTGTATTTCCTTTTATAACAGTAAGATCTTGGCTGAAAATGCAGAAAGGAACCGCATTTTAATGGTTCTGTTTTTATAACTTCATGATGCTTTATCAAAACTCTCATAAACTTCTTAATTATCAAATCACTTCAGGTAGCCGAAAAGGCCTCAAAATATCCAAAATAATAAAGATTAAAATTGTTTGCTGTACCATTCTTGAAAATGTTACATTTCCTTAACTTAGTTTTTACTCACGAGTTCTTTAGACAATCTGAGACTTTCACTTTAAGCTATAAACTAGTTTATTTTTTTTCTTGTTATTTTTTTACCATATTGTTATCCAAATTTAAAAAATGCAAATTTACCATAAAATATAATAATTTAATTTGTTTGTTTTTTATTTTATTTGGAAAAATAGGGAATAACCACGAAAATTTAGTAAGAGAAAGTTTTTAATTCATCTATTTTTTGTTTCTTGTAAAATAAGAAATAGAATGTTCTCATAGTATTGGGAGTATCATGAAATGGACCAGACTTGTGCTTCTAAATGGACACATGTGATAAAATCATTAAACATATAAGATTAAAAAGATAAGCATTACAGTTGGTTAAATTAAAAAATATATATATTTTGAGCATTTCCATTGTAAAATGGACCCATTAAACAGTTCTGACCCATACCTCTCAAAGGGCCCCATCCCTTATAGGTCCATAGAAATATAGGGCAAGATGGTTGTAGTGGAGCCGCTGTTACCGCCTGCTGACTGGCAGAAAGTGATGACGACATTAGAAAAGAACCAATGTAGCGATTAGCTAGCTTTTCCAACGTTTTCCTTTTTACTGCGGTATTCTTCATAGAAACCATGGGCACCACTGCCTGCAGTCTTCTTTCAAACAACAGTAAATGCCTCTTATATGATGTACAAAAAGTAAAACAATAAAAAGTCGAGCTACTTGTTGTTACTTTTCTTTTCGTAGCACTACAATGATGCAATGACACGCTAGCAGTCTACACCACGTTTATGGCGTGAAAACAAAATGCTCAGTGGATGAGAGGCTTAATAGTACTCACTACTGGAAGAAGTCAAGTTTCAACACCAAACCAATGATTAGGAATTGGTAAACCAGAAATACTTTTTTCAAAGCTTGTTAGCAAGATACGTGACCGCCTGTCTTTGCAGTGTTATTTGTGATCAGGAAGTGGTGACCATGGTTTTGGTATTCCTCTCAATGAGGTAATTCCAACCTAAATTCTTTAAACATGTGGAATCACTTTATAATCTGCAGTATATTCACTTTAAATTGACTGTTCTCCTCTTTGAACAGAATGTGTTTTTTTTAGACGTTTTTCCTTTTTTTTCTTGTACCCCAGCTGTTTAAACCAAAGCTCGATTTAGTTCATGAAGTAAAAACAAATGGTATTATAAAAATATGCACAATCCATGCTTAACTATGAAATTATATTTCATCATTATAGAATTTGTTGCTGCACTCAAACATTGCTTCAGCCTGTTGGGTCTCCTCTAAAGGTTAAAGTGTTAACTTCCAACAAGTCCTTAAATTAGAAAAGGGGGGAGAAAAAACACTGCAATCACATAAATGCAGCTGCAGTTTTAAAAAAACAGCACAAAACAAACACAGAAAGCATTTTTCTTGAGGAAGGAAACTAGTAATTGACCCAACAAAAATCACTTTTGAGATGGATTTGAAGACACAAAGACTAAATTGCTCGCAACGGAGCTTCGATCGCGGGATTTAATAGTTTTTGAGCTCTTTAAAAGTTTTGAACGCAGACGTTTGCTTCTTTGGATTGTACTCAAGTGCCTCTCTAAAAGGTAAATATGAACTAAACGTTGCCTTCCAATCGTAATTATCCTAAACGCAGGCACATGTTGAAGCACAAGCGTGCACTATGTGAGCTGTCATTTTACTCAACTGTGACCTTCAAATGAGGTCTGGAACCAACGGATTTCATCAGCAACAGCTGTGGGAGGTTTTTTTTCATGACTTCTAAAATAAAAAAAAAGGAAAAGAAACATCAGAAAGAGGCTCGTGTTTCTGGCTACTTGAACAGCTTGCAACTTTTCTTACCGTTTGTAGCTTCCACTGCTGTTAAGTTAACCTGGGTTTTATTGAGCATGGCAGCATGTACATGCACATTTACCGAGATATTCAATGCTGGGTCGTGGTGCAGAACTCAGGCTAGGTGCATAGCTGCGATTATATTCACAAAAAGCCAAATATGTGCATTGTTTTGAGGAAAAATAATGGATTTTTTATATGCTAGGCCTGTAGAAATATTCACTTCAATTAAATTGTATTTATATAGCCCAATATCACCAAAAAATGGCCTGATGGTACTACACAGGAGCAAAGGGTCGGTCAAAAAATGTAAACACTAGCTAATTGCAAAACTAAACAGACTAAATAACACTGGTTATCTCTGTCATTTCCTTCTCCGTAAGGAAAAACTCCTAAAAAAACAACCTGATTCCAGGAAAAAAAGAAAAAACCTTAGGGATGCCCACATGAAGGAGAGATCCTCTCCCAGGACGGACAGGCGATTTACCAGAAGACGAATTAGCTTATTTAACTACACCTACGTAGTGTAATAGAGTTCAGACAGATAGGACTGGGGGACAGATGGGGCAAAATCCACAACCATGAAGAGCCAGAGGCGGGGTCCACGGCCAAGAGCAGGAGCAGAGGCGATCAACCTGGAAACTGAAATCCCTCTCGCTCCCCCGGAGGGGAGTGGGAAAGAGGAACAACACACGAATCACACTGCACCAAACAAAAGAATAAAGAACTAAATATTATAAATAATAAGGAATAGAAGAGAGGTGAAGTAAATGGGAATAGAAAACAGAACCCCAGAGCTTAAAGGATAATAACATTGATAGAAAATCGAAACATCTTTAGCGTATCAATATTAAACTAAACCCACGAGAGCTACAGCGGATGAAATCGACCGCCAGGGCCCTGTTTATCAAACCAACTGCTCAGTTCTGTTGAGAAATGTGTGTAATAAATGTAATGATAATCAATAATAATTCCCTAAATTTCATTAAAGGAGGTAAGGGAGCAATACATTAAATATTATCTGATCACTAGCTAGCCTGGCAATAAGCCTGTTTAAAGTGGAGCGTTTTAAGCCTAATTTTGAATTTGCAAACTGTGTCGGCCTCTCTTACATGGAAATATTACCCTTTCCTATTAAAATGTCTGGCACCATTAAAAAAAATAGTACAACCAAATAACTCAAAACATTTCCTGTGTTTTTGTACATGTATGAACAATAATTTGCGAAAGCTCCATAAATAGTACACAACTTTTTAATTTATTCATTTAAATTACGAGGTGGGGATGAAAATAAAGTGCTTCAACCCCGTATTATTACAGTCCAAAAAGTGAGGGAATGTTAATCAAAATCTAATTTGTTTGGAAAAAATTTTTAAAGTACGTCTCTAATGCGTTTAAATTTGAGATACATTCAATTTATTGAGGTCAAATGTCTGGCACGGCACATGTTTTCAAGCGAGTCTGAGAAAAAGCTAATGCAAACGCAGGCTGTTTGGAGGGGGGCTGTGTGTGAGGTGACGTTTTTTAATTGCTCGAGAGAAATTAGTTTTGAGTCGAGCATCAAATCCAGGGCGCTAAAACAGATCTCAGCGAATGAGCACGTAAAAGACAAGTCCTTGGGGAGAGTGGCGATGTGCTGGTAATGAATGGAGGTAATGAAAGACTTCTCCTGGACAGATGTATCCATTTAAAATAGTAATAACTACAGTTAGGATGGCAAAGTGCAAATTACGCACACAACTCTCACTTGAGCGTGTGTTTGTTCAGACTCTGTGGGGACCTGTCATTTTTCCTGAGATGTTAAGGAAGCTCCTGATGCCTCTCATTGGCCCTTAAACAAGGTCAGACGTGGGATACAACCAAGAAGTGCTTCAGAGTACTGCGCCGTTTAGTCCAGATGGGCCTTGCAGCTTCGTTCATTCGACTGCGTTTTAGACTAAATCAAAATGTATTTAGTAATTTTCGTTCAAGAAAATATTAAAATTAGATTGTGGCATTTAGAATACATTTTTCAGGATTTTTTACTATGCCACTAAGGAAAATGACAGCTGAGAGATGATAAAAGAAAGGGACCCTTTCCCCCTAACAATGATTTGCTCTTTGGTCAACCTATATGTCTAGGAGAGGATGCTTATCCACCCATATGGACGGTTTATCATCTGCCTGACAAAGTAAATGACACTTTTAAAGCTGTGTCTGCACATGCACCGGTGTTCTTAAACCCCTCACCTCTTGCCTGTCGTTTCAGGTGCCCGTGAATTGCTAAAGGTCAATAGACTTAAATGACAGAGCTGAACGCTTCCTCATCCTGCACTGATGAAGAGCTGACAGCGAGCTAAAGACGTGCGCTGTCGTTCAACACCAGCCTGCCCCTTTCTAGAGCAATCATTTGTGCCATTTAATTCCCCTGGCACCGTCGCCGGGATGCTTCCACGACAGCTGTGTTTTTTAGACCCCTTCTCGCTGCATCTCATGAAGTGATGGATGGGCACTATTGAATGAAGTTCAACCTCTTCGTATGTCTAAAAAGGGTTCCTAGGCTGAGTTTGATTGTGCTGCCTCCTCTTTACGAAGGGGGCAGTCATTTATCCTGATTTAGTCCCAAGTGGGGAAGTCACTACTTCTTCCCCTTTGGATTGGACAGAGACGGGCCTCATCTGCACCAATCTAGGGTGTAAAACTCCACCGAATGTTTGGAACTTTGTGGACGTGCTTTTCAACATGTGCACGAGTATCCTTGTTTGTGAAAAGCGTTCTCAGAACTCACTCACAAGCCGGTGCTTCCCACGCAGCTAATGGCGGGGATGTGGAAATGACTGGCTGGCCGTGGCGGTGGAGGCAGGGGATGTGCTAATTGAAAGTTAGGATCACTTTGCGGCCATTACAAGGAAACCTGAGACATTTTAACGCAACAGAGTTAGGCAACACCTGCTGTCACTTGCTAATTGTGTTGGGTTTTGGTCATATCTGTCAGGAGCGGGTTCCCATCACGGTGTGCTACCAGTTACAGCAGTATTACTGCAGGAGCTGACATTATGGTATCAGCCACAGGGGACGCGGAGCCAGGCGGCGACCCCGCCGCCGTGGCT
This sequence comes from Oryzias javanicus, assembly GCA_003999625.1. Classification (NCBI taxonomy): domain Eukaryota; kingdom Metazoa; phylum Chordata; class Actinopteri; order Beloniformes; family Adrianichthyidae; genus Oryzias; species Oryzias javanicus. The sequence goes on from CM012442.1 coordinate 18,923,941, forward strand.
CAGGCTGATGGATCCTCCAGTGGCAATATTACCTCTCCCATGGCATTTCTGTGCCTTCTGGGCTTTTCTTTGATTTCACTTGCATTTTATCAATGCTTGCTAATATTTTTTTTTTTGCATTTTTTTTTAATTATAAGCTATCGTTTATGTGAAAAAAGTAGCCAATAATTTCCCATTCAAGTACTATTTTCAAATGACTGGTCCAGCCTCTGCTAGGAGGAGGGAAAAGAGGGCTGTGTCTTTCCAGCCTCACTTACATATGCATCAGTCACAAATTGGGGTGCTGTGCAGATGACTCGCTGAGGAGGCATACTGTGCTTTTGAGGACCTGCTAGGGGCAGCAATGTATAATCTGATTTAGACTAGAGAAACCTCCTATTTATTTTTAATTGTCCCACTTTAGCATTTAAGAACTATTGATCCCCGGAAAAGCATTAAGTGACAGAATCACTATTACTGTTAGTGCTCCCTGCTTGGGGAAGGCACATCAAAGGACATCTTAATGTCACTGACTTTCCGAGGGAATTTGAAGCCCGTTTTTGAACAGGCTAGCCTATGAACAGAAAGGACACACAATAGACTGAGGCAGAAACAAACGTGCGGGCAATTTGCAGCTAATCAAAGAATAGCGGGGAATTGATTTTTGTTCTGGGGGAATGTTTGCACAACAACATTTAAAAGCCATGTTACGATCTTGTTAAGTCCCTAGATAGATAGATAGATAGATAGATAGATAGATAGATAGATAGATAGATAGATAGATAGATAGATAGATAGATAGATAGATAGATAGATAGATAGATAGATAGATAGATAGATAGATAGATAGATAGATAGATAGATAGATAGATAGATAGATAGATAGATAGATAGATAGATAGATAGATAGATAGATAGATTTTTTTTAGGCTAGTAACTAAAATTCAGTTAGAGAAGAATGATAGATAAGAAAGATAATATCGAAAAGAACAATAAAGTCAAATAGAATGACATAAGAACAATACTATTGATAGGAATGATAGATAAAAAAAAAATTAGAAGAATGAAAATATCTTAAAGAAAGATAATATCGAGAAGAATGATAATATTAAAAGAACGACAATTTCAAGAAGAATTACATTTAAGAAAGATAATATTGCTAAAAATGATAGGTAAGTAAAACAATATTGAAAAGAACAATATATAAGAAAGATAATATAGAAGATTGAAAATGTCGGAAAGAAGGATAATATTGAGAAGAATGATACATAATAATGAGACGACCGATAGCTAAAAAAGATAACATTGTGAAAAATGATATATAAAAAAGGTTACATCAAGCGGAACGATAATATTGAGAACAACACATAAGAAAGATGATATTGACAAGAATGATAATATTGAAGAGAATGATAAATTCGAGAAGAACAATAGATAAAATGTTTATTATAGAGTGATAGAATGATAACATAGAGAAGAACAATAAATAAAATGAATAATGTAGAGAAATAAATACAAAATAGAGAAGAAAGATAGATCAGAAAGATAGGCTCTATTGTGACTGCTCTGGATTACTGCCCTTTTAAATCAGACCCTTTCTCCCACCATTCCCAGATGTTTTGATTAGCAGCAACTCGTATGCCGGTCAGATCTCGGGATTAATGATGGATAATTTGCCTGAGGTTGGCACTGCACACTGCCATGCTGCCAGCCTTTGGATGCCATATGGGCAGAAGCAGCTGTTTTCATTACTCTCCCTTGCCCAGATGTGTCAAAAAGGATGCCGACTTTAATCCGCAGTCTTGCTGGCACTTGGTGGGTGGTGCTTTCTACTCGCTTGGCAGCTAATTACTTTAATGTAGCCGAGTACAGAGGCCCTGCATGTTTTTTAAAGGCCTTTTACAAACAGCTGAATGCCAGCTGTCACCACTGAGCACAATGAGGAAAGATGGATAGGTAGACGCTGGGTGGATGATGAGGTTGGCAGCAGGCACAGACCCAGCCCAGACCAGGAGGCAGGTTCAGCTCTGCTCACTAACAATAGGAAGGTCATCTCAAATACATGCCAGTGAGTCCGGCTGCCGCAGTACCACCGTGATACCACTCCCTTTACTTTTAAATCTGACCTTCCGGTGTTGTCCAAGTTGCCGTGTTTGCCCTCTTTGGAGTAAAAACGCTTCTATGTTCAGTTCAGTGAGATGAATTTAGTAGTTTGTGCGGCAGAGCTGCAGTGCCAAGTCCCAGCAAAGACCACACACAGGATAAGCTGGCACGGGTGCAGAGAAAGGCAAGTGAAAACAGAAAGGAGGATGCTGCCAGAATGTCAGCTGGGTCTTTACATGAGATTGCGCACACCATGGAACATGTGTTCAATGTGTCCCATTTCCTGCTGAGCAGCTCTGTTTTTTTGTTTGGCGATAATTCCTGAGATTTGTCACAACTGCCACATTTTTTAAGACTTGCCGCCTTCAAACTGTGTACGGCTCGCTTCGAAGTGATCAACCCCAGTCAGATAAAGCCTTTCCCCTTCTTTCCTGCGATATTGACACATGTCGAACGACCTGAATAATACAAAAAATAGATCTGTGGGAGCAGTCAGTTTCATCATTACAGCAGCACAGGGCATCAATACGTTTTCATTATGCTGAGATGCCATGTCTATATTATGATTCGAGCAGTGCCCAGCAGCAAGAGTTGAGTGCTGACATCATGAGAGGGTCAACGGAGTCGGTCTGCTTTGATATTTCCATCGATAAGACTCCACACTTCCACACTTGAACACCTGTATGTCCTCTCTCCTGTAATGATCAACAAGGGGTTGCCATCAGTCAATACAGGACTGTAGTTTCTTCACAGGGCAGGAGATGAAAGCACTGGATAAATCCAGCGCCTGAAGTCATCAAGGTACTGTAACACCACCGGTGACCTAGTTTTTTATGTTGTTTTTTTTCTTTATAGTTCATCAGAGAAGGTTAAATTCAAAAGTTTCCAGTTTCAGGTATTTCTTTTCTTACTGACAAGCCGGAGATCGTGGGGATGGAAACAGGGGTAGTGCTTTCTTAGAGCTTGATCCAACAAAGTCACAAGGGTATTGTTTTTTGTTGTTGTTGTTTCTGTTAAGTATTGATCTTAATGTTGAACTTCATGTTTGGCTTCCATCGGGGAGAAGATGAGTAAAAAGAGCATTTAGCAAATCAAAAGAGGCTCTTTTGAAGAGGAGCACCGCAGCTCATTTTCACCTCCGTTTTCTTTGTTTTCCGAGTGTCATTTTTGTGCAAATTGTTGATGGCACCTTTGGGAGGCTGATGCCGAACCTTTAGGCTGTTTTTACAACTATATACAAGAGCTGTTTTATATCCTCGGTGCTCTTGATAACTTAAAGTGTTGTTTGTTCGTGGTGGCCCCTTCCACACTTTTGCCACGTAGTATGCATCCCCTTCATGGCACGTTTCTAGTCCTACTCATGGGCCTTAGCCTCTTCTCCCTCAGGAGCCTATTATCCTTCTTAACATATGCAAAAGCTTGCTGGATTGTGGATCGCACTCACTGAGGGATTTGACGCACTCGTACCATGAGGGTTGTGGCTCTATGCGAGCATTATTGTGGAGGTTCTTCCCGTTTAAGAAGCTCTCCTGACTCGGATGAGCTTCTCAAAGGAAGTCATAAGTTCTAACCAACACAAGAGGTCATACATCAGAGATTATCATAAGTTGGGACTTCTCACAAAATTAATAAAAAGAGCTAATTTTTTATTTGAATTGTATCCTATTTGTTTACTTTAAAGCATGACCTTACATGCTATTGTAAAGCAAAAACAATGCATATTTAGGGTTCATTTATCATACAGATAATTGCATTCTTTTATCTAAAATAGGTTGTAAATATTTTTAATTAGATTCGAGGACAGAAAAAGTTTTTTTTTTTTTTTTTCTCATCACGTCTGTTCTTAAAGCATACGCTCTACTGAGATGAGGGCACCTCAGCAAGTCTTTGATTCTAGCCATGAAATTTTAATTTGAAAAAAGAAAGGAGGGAACATATTGCTCTCATTCAAATCTAACTTTGTTCCCTCAAACTGGAAGATTGGATTTTCTTAATTAAATTATCCCCCTTGTTCACATACTCAAGGGGGCCATTGGCTCAAGACAGTGAGAAAAATGTGTCTGGGTTTTTGGATGCTCGGCTGGCATAATGCTGGTTTGTGAAGAGAATGAAATGTTTTGTTCTGGTTGGACTCCTTTTTTCCATTCCATTTGGACTTCTTTTTTCTAACTGGCCGTGCCTGCTTTCTTCTGTGCTCCTCTGTGTTGTGCCAGCATCAGCCCTGAGCCTCTCACCAAGAGAAGGCTTTGATGTGTCCCCACTGTGCCGCCGCCCCCCTGTGCCCTGATTGGTGGATAGCAGGCGGGGCTGGCGGGGCAATGTGGGAGTGGATGGGGGATGAAAGAGAGCGGGGCAGCACGGGGGCACCTGCACACAGAGCCTTGCCTGTGTGTCTGCTTCATCTTCAACTGCTTCCCTTGACCGCAGGCTGAACTTCTGTGTCAGCGACCATCACACGGTCGCTGTGACCTCCCTCTTCCTTTTTCTCTTTTTTTTTTTTTTTTTACTGCACTCTCAATTTATTTTCTTTCCTTTCTCTCCATATTCCCCTTCTCCCTACACCTCCCATTAGTCTGGGTTTATGGCTGTGTAATGGTAGTGCTGCACATATCAGGTGGATGTGTCTTGAAGCAAAATTTAAACAAAATCAAACCTATTTTTTGTTCAGATTGGATTTTCAAAATTAAAAAAAAATGTTTTTTTAAAGGGGCTTATGCGTAAAATATTCTAAGTAAAAGACAAAAAAGTGATTTTGGTTCCAGGTGTATTAATAACATACCAGCGTCATGAATACATACTGTCTTTTTTTTTTTCTGCTCCTGTCATTTGATTATCCAAAGTCTGTCCTACTTTTTTACAATTTTTAGCTGCGACAAGGACGGAGCATATCAATACGATCACTGTTTGGGCTCCCTGTGTTCCATCTAATAATGCATTTCTCTGCACATTAATTATTCTTGTATGGAAAAAAGAAAAAAAAACTTTAATATTTACTGAAAATAGAATACTGAAATTTGATTTCGCACAGTCATGATTTATATTCTAGAGGCTATTCAGAAGGTGCTCTTTTTACATTCCTCGAGAACATCTGTGTTCACAAACACTCTGACAAAAGATGTTTCAATCTATTCTTAATATTATGACATGAACACTTAGACAAAGGCTTTTAAATGCTCTTTTTATGCTGCAAAAATATGGACAGATCATCTTCATCTATGTTGGGGCATATTAGTCATTTATAAAAAAAAAAGACTAAGCAAAAGATCTGATTTATATGACAAAATGAAAATTATTGAAGACACAATTCTGCAACAAAAGATGTTTGTGGAAAAAATTTATTAGTGATAATTATTTAAAAATTTATATATTCTTTAAATTAAAAAAAAAAAATTATGAGCATGTTTGTGTTGTTTTTCAAGTCTTTACGGTGAAGTGTAATAAAAATTGAAAACATTAGGTTATGCTTTTCCAAAGGAAATTATTTCAGTAAACAATAGGTCAGAAAAAGGCATCTTTCAAAAGCTGCAAATGTAACCCAGTGAGTGAAAAACATTTTATAAAGTTGCTGGTACAAATAGGAAACTAAAAGTGCGGCAAAAGCTGAGTACATGAGTCAGCAGAATCACAGAAAGATGAGAGTGCCATTTCTCCTTCATCTCTATTTTTATTTTTTTGCCAGATGGTTAATATATTTTGTGCGTAAAACCAACAAAACAGCAATATTTAATGTGTTGTGAAAATGGTTTAGTTTGTCCTACTATTCTGAATGAAAACCTTATAACACAGAAGGGGTGGGGGGACACTGATTTATTAGGTTCTTTCCCCATTTTCGAACGGTTTGGTGTACATAGATCTCTGCTGACCTGGTGTAAATGCAGTTGTTCCAGTGGTGACCTGCTTGTAAATGAGGGTCATGGTTCAGGTGCAAGAGGTCACGGAAGTTGGCCTTTTCTGCGCACGAGGGCACCTTTGTGGCTGTCGTCACTTCGACTCCCAAGTGCTGAACGTGCATTTGATTGTGTTAGGGCCAATAATGTTTGGAGCTCCGAGGCAACAGAGAGGTCACCTCTGGGTCCATTGAGATGTGAAAGGTGACAGGGACCAGGATCTAAGCCAATAGAACTCAAAGAGCATCTGTCAGATGTCTTTGACAGGAATGTTTGCTCAGCACTCAGACTGCTTTCTGTGTAAGATACACAACTACTTTGTGTAAAAGGACATTTATTGTAGTTCCAAATATGTGTAAAGACTATTATTTGGTGAGAATATTACATTTTCTTGTTAGTCTACAATCCTAGTTTCACTATCCTGTATTTGAGGCAGTCTTGCCTGGCCTGTTAAGGAAGTGTAAAGTACTTTCAAGGTTCTGTGTGTTTGAGAATTTCAGAGCAAAGCATCACAACGCACAGCACTTAGGCCAAATCCCAAAGGCCGTGACTGGCGCAGCATGTCCCACATTAGCTCAACCACAGCTCACTGAAATGGACTCGCCTGAGTGGAATGAAACCCATAAGGCACCATGCACACCACGGCAGCGGCTTTATCAGACAGAGATCAATGGACGGCAGCATTCACTCTGAGCACACAAGCTGCAAGGACAAATACAGTATCTCGGGGGGTTGTGGGAGTCATTGATAGGCTTAGACTGTGTATGTGTATGTCTCACCCCCTTTAATCAGGTTTCCTAACAGCAAACAGTGGGTGTGAAGTGATGCGTTTCAGGCAGCAAGGCCTTTCAGGCAGGACAAAAGGTGGGAGAAGCTGTGGGACTCGGGGCCCAACCCTGTCATTCAGTGAATGTCTCTAAGGCCCTGTCCACACGTAGCCGGGTATCTGCTAAAACGCATATATTTTTATCCGTTTCGGCCTATCGTCCACACGTAACCGAAGATTTAAGTCACTGAAAACGGAGCTTTTGGAAAACTCCGGCTAAAGTGAAGGTTTTGGAAAACTCCGTTTTCGCGTCTGCGTGTGGACATGCGTAACCGGAGATCTCCGTTTTTAAACGTCACTCTTTGGGACAATTAGTGCATACATGTTGTTGTGAGATGAGTGTGTGTTCCAACTTCTGCATCTCAGCTTGTTACGAAGCTGGGGGGGGGCGTGTGCATGTGAGGAGCAGCGCGCTCTGTGAGGAGCGAGAGAGAGAGAGCGCGTGCTGCGGAGAGAGAAAGGAAAGGGGAGGGGCGCGCGCGCACATTAGCTGGCGGACAGTTGTTCACGGGTTGGTCTGCAAGTAAAAGTAATAAAGAAATCAGTTCCTCTACAACAACTAAGTGTAATTATTCGGCTTCGCATGCTCATTACATCGCCCAACAGCGGAAGTATGCGGGGACGTGTGGACGGAATTATTTTTAAAACGATCACGTGTGGACGCAACCGTTTTTATAAAACGGAGGTCGGCAAATATGCGTTTGTAGAAATACCCGGCTACGTGTGGACATGGCCTAAGTTTTCCAGTGGAGCTCAAAAGGCCTTTGCCCTTCCAGCTGTAAAATTGGCAGATAGGGAGCCTCTGAAATCCCTCAATACTTTAAGTTCACTCAAAACTGCAGCACTCACCCTGAAGAAGCAAACGGGGTTTAGCATAGATCGTGCCACACTGCGGTCAGGACAGAAAAAAACAGTGTTATGCATGCTTTCAAGGCAGCAGAAGCCAAAATAATAATATTTTGGTGTGTAGGATTATTTTAATTGTTTTTAAATACAACAAAAACTACTTAATTGTTGGTTGCAAATATGTTTTAGTTAAGCAAAAAATAAAACATTGATAATGAATTTACTTTGATTTCATCCTGAAATAGATTAAAAATACAAAAAATTAAATATGTGCATAGTATATTACAGATTACTTTAAGAATTTATTTTGAAGGAAAATCCAAAAAAATCCTCGAGCATGGCTTATAGCATGTAAAAACACTAGGCAAGACAGAGCCACAAGCTCTTAAGTGCTGAAGATCAGGTCTTAATGAAATGACCTGAATTTTAAAAAGAAAGTGGATTTTATGACAGTTTAATTAACTGTGCAGACAACTGATGTACATTTAAACAAATATAATACATCACCATTATCAATGTTCAGATGTGGGGGGAGCTATGTACTGCAACACCTACTGATGCATAACTAGCTAAACAGACAACAAACTTTAGAAGGAATAAATAGATTACAGTTTTTTTATGATAGGCATTAATTCCTGCACATCCTGCAAAATGCCTTAATAATCCAAGTCAAATGTACACCCTTGATTAAGAATCATTTCTATTATATAGCTTAGTTACCACTTAAACAGCCTGACCAAGAAAAAAAAATCAATATTATTTTGTTCTCATTGCCTTGGGTGCGTAATGCATACATACAATCAATGTTTGTTTGAAAATTTGTATTTAAAAGGTGCTCTACTATTTGGTTCAGCAAGTAGTGGAAGAATTTAAAAGCAACAACTCCTAAAAATGTACAATAGCTTCAATAATAATGTGGTTATTATTGCAGTAATTGAAACAATCTCATCCTCAATGGTGATAAATTTGGAAAAAATTAGCCCCTGCAAAAATCTGAGAAACCCCTTTAGATTTGCCAAATTTTAAAGACATGTTGAATGGACTCAAAGGTTTGTAACGGTCAAATCAACTAACATAAGCAATAATGTTGTTCAATAATGTCTACCTGTTCCTTTTATCACATTTTCTTTTCATGTAATGTATATTCCACACAATTGGACGCACTGGTTTTTATGGCAATGAATCGTCTTTTTCAAAATACAAGGTGCATTAAGCGAGACAGAAGACTCAGAGATGAGTCTATTAGTCAGTTTAACTTTATTATACATTAGCTCTAGAACGTGTCTGTAACTCATTGCACGTTAGCTTTGATTGAAGTGTTAGCCGTTATATTCACAATAGCTCTCAACCTTGTTTGCAACATAAAGAAAAAACAGATTAATAGTACTTAAACAAGCTTAACTGTGATTACGCTAACTCTTATAACCTCGCTAGTAACACTAAAAAAATTAAAGTCTGATCCCGTTACACGTTAGCTGTGTTAGCATATTTAAAGTAATAGCCAACCTTGTTTGCAAAATGTAAAAAAACAGAATGATACAGCTTAAACAAGCGTTTGCTACAGTGACTATGCTAACTCTCAACTCAAAACCTTGTTAGCAACACTTGGAAAAAATTAAAAATTCTGATACACATTAGCTGCATTTGTATATTCTCAATAACACCCAGACAAATATTTGACAGAGCGCTAGGGCCAGAACTAATCTATTGAAAGCGTTCCAGAATTCAAGGCTCACTGTGTTTTTTTTTTTTTTGATAAAATTAAGGCTTTTTTGTGTGCCTGATAGTGCAGAACACACAGTACCTGTCTGAGAGAAACATTTCCCTCATCAGAAACAGACGTACTTTAAACATAAGCGTTCACATAATTCAAATTACACCTGGATTTGTCAACATAAGCTGCTGTTGTACCGATCTCAACACTAAACACATCTACTGATCAACAAGCCCTGAGTAATACTACTATCCTCCTCGCGTGATATACAAGTTTTTTCTTGTATAGTGAGTTTAAAATTTATGTTACATTTTCGCTTAAGATACATTTATTTATTTAAGCAGAAACTTTGAAATAAATTTGAAGGTTCTTTGTTGTGTTGTACATTTCTCATGAAAAATAGTAAAAGACAGATAATAGTTTGAGAGATTCAGTCTTGCTATTGGCTTCTTAAGCTTCACATGTCTATGTAGGTTTTTTTTAGCCTTCCATCCACCAGTTCTAAACCACCGCATCCTCACTTCGGCTGAAAGAAAACATGTTTGCCCACCTTGTCCTGCTGCACCTAAAATGACTGTTGCATAAAACACATGGCAAAGTGGCCTTTTAAACTGACGGCATGAGCGAAAAAAAAAAAAAAAAAAAAGAAATACGGCTAAATGTTTGCCAATTAGAACAGTGGGTGGTCTTTCTTAACCTTTTGCAAATTTCTGAAATTGGCTAACGACAAGGTCATAACTCAGGTAAGCGGACAGTTTGAAGGGGCGACAGCAGAGGACAGGTACAGTTGACACACACCTCATAAGTCAGAGCCTGGCCATGTTGTTTACATGATTCAGAGGACTGGCTGCTCATCACGGCCTGTGGCACTCTGTCGGGAAAAAGCGGGAAGGGTTTGTAATTTTGGCCCTATTGTTTAACAGCTCACAAAGACGGAGGACACAGAAATTATTCTGAAGAGCAGGAGGCACACGGTGGAAAATGACCTTTAACTGCACTTCCTTAGCTGAATCCCATCCAATTAGAGCACTGTATATTTTCCCTAATAGCAGCTGATGAGGCAGGGCGTATGAGCGAGCACGCCCGATCAGCGTTGCTATGCAGCGAGATGGCTGCTTAGCACCAGAGGAGCGCTAGGGAATAAGTGAGCAGAGAGCTTTAATTTGATAGGGTTAGAATCCTGCAGGCTTCAGGGTCGCGGGTCACCAGGAGCTCGTCTCACACTGAATATGAAGAAATCAGAAGTAAATTGCTTACATCTGCTGCCAGTGGATGTGAAGGCTGTGATTGGCTCCCAGAGGTGTGCACTGTCTAACACAGCCAGCGGAAGGGGGCCTTGGCGCAAAGAAGGCTTGTAATTGGAGTAATTCTGCATTAATAGATGTTAAAAATTCTCCAAGCAGCTGTTTGAAAAGAAGCCCCCCTCCTTCTGTTTTTTTTTTTTTTTTTTCAAATCTCTAATATTTAAACGGACTTTATTACAATCAACAGTGCCATCTGTAAATGCTCAGTCTGTCGAGGAAACTGTAATGAATAAGTCAGACAAGAGTGCAGACTCATAAGTTCAATAAAAGTATGAAGATTACTATGTGTCAACACTGTCCACAGGCGACAATGAGACAAAACAGCACGCTGTATTTCTGCCAATGAATATTGTTACACCAGGTCAAAGTTTAAGAAGCCTCATAATGCATCCTGCAAGTGTCCATGTATATATTTCATCCCAGCTAACTGTTGTGTTTGTCTTGCATCAGATGCGATTTCTGATGAGCCGTATCCCCAAAGCTTCAAATACATTATTCTAATTTTCCCTTGTAAGTGTGACTCTCTCTTGTGGTTCATGTTACTCATCACAGACCCTACTATGGGACCGTGTCCAACAGAAAATGGGACACACTGTGAATTATCACAAATGCTCTGGCAAATGACACTTCATTGGAAGGTCTTTGTCACCAATTATGTGTCTATTAAGAAACAGTCAATCAGTCAATGTGCAAATAGCTTACCCTCCAAGGGCTCAGCTATTGACAGGATGCTGTCAATGGTCCATCTGACATCATTTAACTGAGGAGGAACAATGTGCTCACATTGGACGCTTGACAGTTCTGCTTTAGGTTTAGAGGCTAACTTCCACTCCAGGTTATTGACCACTGTTTTTTAATGAGACTTTTTTCATGTAAAGGGGATGGGTGCAAAAAGCAGGGGGCCACTTCTGCGCCTAGATAAATAAAAGTTTCCGTTTCACATCAAGAGCTCCAGAGTTTCATGTTATGTAACTCCAATGAGCCACTTTCCTCTTGTCTTGTGGCCTCGAGCATATTACACTGCAGTTTCATTTGACTAAACCAAAAGGCAAATTGGATGTCTGGCAGACTAATTAGATTTCCCCAAAACCCTGAAACTGGAACCCTGTTAGTTACCTCAAATGATGGACGCTAATATTGTGTTTTCAGCATGTAACTGCAGCTTGGCAGACTGTCCCATCCCAATCAAAACAGTTGCTTCCCAAATGTTATTATATTATGCTGCCATTTTCAGATAAATGACTGTAAAACAGCTCTGCATCACCACTGATGTCCATGCAGAAACACATTACATTTACTGGCGTACTCTGGTTTCACTGAGTCCCAGTGACTCATTTTAGGGAACTCACTCAGAAGAGATAATGTGCTGCAAAACCATCACAGAGAACTAAGGAGGATCTCTTACCCTCATAAAATATGAGCTGGGACGGAAACCGATTTCCCTCATTTCCAATCTCAAACCAATCTTATGGATTTCCGTCCAACTAGAAGCAAAACTACATTTACTTCTGTTTTTGTCTAAAAGGCATCGTGCTGGTGTAAAAGTTGTTACCACTTTGACAAAATGAGAAATTCTTCTTAACTGCATATATGCGAGTACCAAGAGACTCTTCTTTTGTGTAAAAGTACTTCTGGACTGTTAGTTTTGGGATTTTTTTAAGTCCAATACTTCCCAGAATTTGCAGAAAATTCTTTTTTTTTTTTTAAATTAAGATATTTCTTTAAACCTTTTGATTAAGCCTAAAGAAAATTTTCCAATATCCTCTTTTTATGAGATATAAATTTAAGATACTTTGATAGATTTGGGTGCAAAATGCAAAATTACTGACATGAGTGTTCTGGAGAAAAAACACCAGATTTACACACTTTCTCATATTTGATAAACTTATTTTTAACATGATGTGACTGCATTATCAAAAACTAATGATCAATACATTTAGTATTCCTTCAATATATCAAGTAGTCATTTTAAACTAAACAACAACAGATGGGTTATACTCACCATAAAGTTTTGAAAATGAGCAAAAAGTGGTTTTGAGTATTTGTCATGGAAGCAGCCATTTTGAAACGAGCAGGAAAATCTCTTTTACTGCCCCTAGTGGAAGGATGATGAACTACAGGGCAGAAAACTTGGACCAAGTTGTGACGTTTTTTTTAGGGAAAGTTTGGATCATGCTAATAAGATAGTGTTCTCAGACACATTTGTTATTTGATACAAATGGTTATAGGCTATTAAAAAGATAAAGTTGTTATTAGTTCAACTCCATTTGTTCTCACAGCATTATTCTGGTTAGCAAATTAAATTAAAGTGCCACTCAAAGAAAAAAGATAAATAATTGTTTATTATTTTTGCAGCGTTTTATATTCAAAAGCACTCCAATAATGGTACAAATACCTTTGATTCTTCCCATACACAACACAGTTTTATTTATTCCATCTATTATCATTAGGTAGATAACAGCATCTCTTTTTAATTTTCCAGAAGCACACAAGAGACTCTTTATATTTAGGAGCGATCAGACTGGCAGTGAGTGAGCTGAGGACCCGATAGTCCTCAACTAGCCGCCATAATTACCATGACAGACTCACTTTTTAAGCTTCCCCTCCATCTAGAAGCATTAAGAACATGCAAAGATCTCCTGATTCTTTTTAAGCATATTGACCATACGTCACCTGTAAGGAAAAAACATAAAGGTTATGGTTGTTCTTCAATTAAAATGTAGCACAAGGTGGAGAAAATGTGATCACTTTTGCTTCTCTTCAAGGTAGAAAAAGAATTAGTCCAAAGGCAGCAATTTAGAGAAGTGTCAGCTCTTCAGAAAGCTGGAAATACAAGTTGTAATTTTTCAAGTAATAATAACAACTTCTAAATAACTATTTTTAGACATCCATCCCTTAGAAAAGTACAGATTTATTTTGACATGATTTCACTCAAAAGGCAGATTAGTTGATCGGTGTGATTATTGTTATTATTCCTTTTGGCACAGTTAAAAAAAATTAAATGTACTTCCTTGATTCTGATTAGTGAGAAAAACAAAAAAACAAACACAATCATTAAAAGCAAAATAGTCTCTCGCTCATAAATCAGTGGTGGCTGTTCCAGCTGAGGTAGCTCAATAAGCTTTCCCTTAAACATTGGCTCATGGTAATGGGAATATCTCAGGGTCAATCGGGGTTAGGCAGTCTTCCTTAACAGGAAATGAGCTTTTGGTGGACTGTGTTCCCAAGGTAATGAACAATGTGTGTGTGTGTTTAATCTTAGCTAATATTGTTATAATAACTGGATAAATTATTAAAAACAAGCAAATGGTAACATTCTAAAGACCACCAATAGGATTTGCCTTTATTGTTTTACAACTTTTTGCAGCAAAGTTAAGTTTTATTGCTTCAAATTGTATTATATTTTAGTCCAAGTATGAGCTGTTTGGGGATTTTGAAGATGAGGACACGGGGGATGGCATTAGAGGTCATTAGTATTGGACTTTAGCTAAATTTGTCCTCACTCTGACCCCCCCTCCCGACTACGTTCGCAGTCCCCATCACCCCATCTTTTAATTCCTCGCTCACCCTGCATTTAGTCCGGCCCCACAAGTGAGCCATCAAATCTCTGCGCTTTTCATCTGTTGTAAGGTCATTATTGCCTTGAATCTGCCGTAAAGCGGCGGCGGCGGCGAGGGCGTATGAAATTCATGTCCTAATATGCAAATTAATTCATGAATTCCCCATATTGTATAACCACGTGCATCTGGCATGATTGGGCAATGTGGGACAAATAGTCCTCGGCCCCGGCATTTTGCTGCTCAGCAAAAGCTAATATTGAGGGGTGGAAATGTGCTCACAATTACCATGATAAGGTGAGCGGGGGGGGGGGGGGGGGGGGGGGGGTACGTCGTGGAAAGTGAAACTTCGGCGTGTCCGACGAATTGCCTCCCCCGTGTGAATAAAAGTGTGCCTAAAATCACAGAACAAATGCATCAAATAAATACTTTATTCATGTGGAGCTAATTTCAACCCTCCATTTTGATCACGTCATTCCCTCTGGAAAATTGCAATTAAGTTTGGAGAGATAAAACATGCCAACTACTCTGCATTTCAAGGCTTGATTGGCCTATCAGCTAGTCAGTATGCTGCCATGGTTTTCATCACTGTTAATTGATCCTTTCTTTAATTAATCTGGAAAGGAAAGCCCATATCTCTATCCTGTCTGATCGTCCTCTCTGTCTGTCATAACACAATAAAGGCCTTATCCTACCGCTGCTGCTAACTCTGCCTTAGCTTCTCCCCCTGGCTGCCTGCCAAATGGACTATTTATGGCACACCTATCTAACGATAGGTCGGCGGTATGGAGTTCAATGGCTGGGTTCATTAACACTGCTTTACCCTGGCTACTTCTAATTTGCATGCACTGACACCTTGCTTTTAATATGGATGTGAAGGTTAGTGGTAGGCCATGGCACTTCCTCAACCACCGATGGTCGTGTTCCCGCAGACCCAACGCTCCCCGTCATTCAAGCACCCTTTATTAGTCAACATGTATTTCCCATATCCCCAAAATAATCATAAAATAATATTTTGATAGTGAAATAAATAATTTAAGATTTTTTCTTTTATCAAAATGTCTTAAAAATGTAATTTTTTTTGCAAATATGGATGACTGAACACTTTTTAGGTGTGGTCACTATTTTCTGAAAACCCTCTTTTTGACCATTGAAACCCTTTCCGGACCTCTTCCTTTGTCTCCCTCCGCGTTTGGCGTTCCTGAAGCTCTACCTGCTGTAATAGTCGCCTCTGGGAAGTGTGAAACAAGGTCTTAACACTTGGCTTTTCACTACGAACGCGGGGTTCTGTCTGCGCTCACAGTTAAAGTAACAATTGGACCATAAAGCGTTTTTTCCCCAACAGACTGTAAAGAAATGGATGGGAGGCAGCTGAGAAATGAACATGTGAGTATCTGTTTCTGTCTAATTAAATCCACAGAAGAGCCTCCAGCCGTCCTCTGCCAAGACTGGATTCAGACAACTTGAGGATACTGTAGCTGACTTCTGTGGTAGCACACTGCCACCTATTGTTCGAATCGCTTTCCCTCCAAAAGCATTGTCTTCCCCTTCTCTCTTGATCACTCAAAAGACAAGTTAGCTGGTAATAGATAACTGATGATAGCGACATCAGTCGCACGGCGGCATAAAACACTCTTTTAAGATCACATATCTCTTTTGAAGGCTTCTTTATTACTATTTGTACAACACATGGTCTACCTCTAATGGCACAAATCATCTGAGCGCGAGAGTAATGCAACCCCAGCTCTTATGTGTTATCACTGTGAGATGTGTTTTCTTAGTGTGGGATCCTGCAAAGGCCCATTTGTTGTTGTTGCTCTTGAGAACAAAGCAGAAGAAGAAGTGGCAGCTGGAGGAGCAATTTTTGTCCATCAAGGGCTATTGAGAGTTCAATTATTTATCTTGTGAAGTGTTCCAAGGATGTGGTCAGCTCATCTGGGTTATAATGCACAGATCGAGAGGACATGTGCACGGCGCAAAGGGAGGAGGATGTTGTGAAGTCTGAAAAAAGTCAGCCAAAGCTTGTTTCCAGATACCAGCACTCCCACGCTCTGCACGGCTAATGAGGAAGTCTTTAGGAATGCACCGAACATTGTTTATATCTCTGCTAGAGAGGATGACAAAAGTTTGAATGGTAAACACTTGAGAACGTTAAATTGACAAATTGAAGGAGATGGATTTTATTATTTTTTTTAACAGTCATACTAATGTTTGAAGTCTAAAAAGTGGAAGAACACTACAGTAGATGGTTCAATCTTTGAGAATTTTTGTTGTTTAATTTACGTTCATCGTGTCACTTTTTTAACAGTAAAGATTGGTCAGGTGGTTTAAATATTATCAGATGAGTCTATCAAAAATGAAGAGCTTCTGTAGTAAAGTAGTTTGCTGATATCTGGAAAGATGATGAGTGCTAAATGGATGCAAAAGGAGCGACTGAAAGTACTAAAACAGGGGTGTCAACCTCATTTTGGTTCAGGGGCCAAATTCAACCCATCTGATCACAAGTGGGCTGGACCATTAGAATAATAGCAAAATAACCTTTGGTCAACTTGTCATCCGTGGCTTTGTTTTTTTATTTTTTGTCCGTTGGAAAAAATGCCTCAAACAACCTAGTAGCTTAATCATTTATTGTTGTTATTAGAGCTATTATAATTATTACCTTTTCGACAATGACATTTTGGTAATTGTGGTGTCACACAATATAGAAACTTTTATAGCCTATAATTGCTGTTTATTTCTTGATCTCTTGTTATGCTGGTATTTCTTTTCCTTTGCTTCCTCTAGTGGCGGATTTGTACATTGCAGCCATTTTTATGATAATTATTAGTCGCCACAGGATGGGCTAGAAACTTCCTTTTTTTTCAACATACTTACTGATTTTTCTCTTAATGAATGCGCTGGATTAAACCATATGGGGGGGCTGGATGTGGCCGGCGGGCCGCATGTTTGACAACCCTCTACTAAAAGAAAAAAAAAAATGTTTTTATATCGTTAAGCCGAGTGTTGCATCTCCTTTAGTTTATGATTTACTGGGGGTGTAGGAAATAAAATCGATCTGCCGATATATCACGACACTTTATTTGGCGATACTTGTACCGATTTAAAATGCTGACATGGCGATATTTAATTCATTATTTTTCCGTCTTACTTTTATTTTCCACCTAGACCACTAACCACTAGTTTGCAGCACAGCTCACTGAGTGATCTCCTTCCTCCTGTCACACTGCTCCATCGCACTTTAATGTTTCTGGAAAGAATTGAACTTTAACTTCCCTTTTGGTATATATGAAGCATTCGTTCAATTATAAGCCACACTTAGAAATTTTGAAAATAAACAGAACTCAATTTCTTCAATCATAATATTAGAACCTTATTGATCAAGACAGATTCTTTCTATGCTTTTTTTGTTTTGTTTTTATGCTGAAAAATACTACCATTATTTTACCAAAAGAAAAGAACCACGAATTTTCTAAGCTTAAAGCAACTTGTATAAAGAATATAGTTGCAGTGCTTAAAGTTGTGATTATTAGATAAAATGAATTTTACTATTTTATGACAAAGAATTAAATATTCATGTAGAATTTTTGTCTAAGTCACACTCCTTAAAAAATATAAAACATTTGTTTTGGTACGGTCGTGTCATATTTTAAAATACATATCGGATCATGAGTTGGGTATCATGATACGCAAAATGATAATTCACCTTTATTTTGAAAACCCAAATGATTCTGCATCTGCACTGTTTCTTCACAAGAAGTTGACATGTCCTGAACTGTTTGGACCTTGGAAGCAAATCTATTTGGCTTTTGTGGCTCTACTCATTTCTGATTATTCCTTCATACCAAAACTCTGTAAGGGCAATGAAACCGCTAGCGTTTTATTTATAGGAAAAGCATCGAGATGTAACTATTTGTACGGCATAACATTTTCTTGGCAGGTCTTCTTGGACTTTAATAGTTTCCACGGTTTAAATTCTGCAGACAGTTAATGAAGGGACAATTTCAGAGCAGAGCCAAAGAAAATGCCAGAGCTGTACATAAACAAAGAGTAATAAACCAACCAACAGACATTTCCACTCTATGCCAAAGCCCTGTTTAACCCCCAAGCACGTGGGGCTGCGGTGGAACAGCGATACTGATGAAACGAAAATTTATCATCTCCATTTTTAGCCAAGAAACCTAGGGCTATAATTTTTTCTGGCGAAGATACGTAATGATGATTTATGCAGAGTAATGGCAGCAGAAAATGCATAACTCCTAATAACAACATCAAAACCTTGGGTGACATCACTGTTTAATTTATTTATTTTATTTCTTTTGTTTTGTTTTTTTTCTTGCCATGTAGTTCTCAGGTCGTTCAAATCCAAAATTCCATGCCCTAAAGCACAACTTACTGTATTTTCATCCACCACTTTAGAAAAGAGATATTAAAAAATGTTAAAGTATGATGTTCCTTATCTGAAAGTAAAAGTTTGATACTGTTAAACAGTGCCTAAGGAGAAATCCATCACTAAAAAAAATGAACCACTTTAAGAATTCCTGCTAACGTTCATCCATTTCTTCTAGTCAAATGGACTCTGGAGAAGTGACTGATTTTACACTGAACCTAATAATCCTAACCCTGTGCAGCGCAAGCCTTGGATTCCACTGTGCCTATGTTAACGCCATTAAATCACCTCAAATGTCTGTATGATTCAATTTTTTTCACAGTGGACGACAACTGAATTGAATTTCCCCAAAGTGGTTGTCCATTTCCTGTCTGTGTGTGACGAGTGGCGCTGGTTGCTGGGGAATTCAGACCCACTCTCCCATTTACTTAACTCCCATATCACATTTAGCTCAAAGTGTGTGGCTATCCATCTTTGAAAAACATAAATCATGTAACGTTATAGGAGAACGAGTACTATTTTTACATGCTTCATCATGTGCTCTAATTGACTGTTTCAAAACATTTTTTTGTGTTTGTTTGTTTGTTTGTGCGGCCGTGCTGGACATTGTGTTGTGGATATTCATGTTTTTGTGAGCGAGAATATTACTTCTATGTCTCACCCGCAAAGCACATTCAGTACCTAAATTCTGGCGTTGCAGCTAGATGAGGCCGTGGCCTTGTACAAGCCTGTCAGTGGCACTCTATAGCACAGCAGCTCTTAGTGGCCGTGACTCCGTGACCTGCTTTCCCGCTCCATCATGAATAGCTGCTGGCACCTCTCTCCAGCCTGTCTAATAGATGAGGTGCAAGTTTAAAGAGGAACAACATTTTTTTTTCAGTACCATTACATTTTTGCCTTGATTATGTTATTATACTATATGCTATATCTGCCCGGCTGTGCACAAAGAGCTTTCGGTCAGATAAAGCAGCAACGAAAAGTAGGCTTCTTTTGTGGTTTTCAAAGAGCTTGTTTTTTTTATATATTTGTGTTTCTCAGCGGGATATGAAGAAAAACATCATGGAAAATATAGAATTGGTTTTCATTTATGAAAAAGGAGCGCTGAAAATGACAGAAGCACAAAAAAATGCAATTTTCTACAATTTTTTTCTCTTTTGCCGCTTACAAGCTTGACCTATTTAATAAATTCTAAGATAAAACCTTCCACCTGGAGTTCAGCTTTAGATGGTCTGATATAGATGATATTCACGAAAGCTGGTGAACACCAATTCCCTCAGACAGATTAGACCTGCTTGCTGCCTGCTTAATCCCCAGCATTTTTAAAATTGCAGTTTGAATAAACAGACTGAAGGGAGCGGAGCGGCTATGAAACTCAGAGCTTTACCAGCTTGATTGGCAGCTCTTTGTCGGAGAGTCCAGGAACCTGAATTGGCCCTGGTGGGATCTCTGCTATAAAGTGATGCACAGAAGCATTGTCTCAATTATCCCACATCCCAACACCCCAACATCACATCTTGACAAGTCAGTAAGGGGGGGCGGCACAATTAACAGTAAGCGTTTAGAGGGGAGAGATTATTTACTGGGGCTCATCCAATGGACGGAGATACTTATGAAGATAGGCATGTCCATCACTTTGGTGGGACAAGTAATCCAATTAATGTTTAATGTCTTCCAGGGGAATCACTACTATAACCTGAAGTGTTTCCATTCACTGCTGACAAAAGCTTGTAACTAAATAAATTTTTAAATAGCAATTTTTATACCTTTTAAAGTCCCACTCTAACTATATATTTTTTTCTATTGTAAATTAATTCAAAGTGATCTTTTAATCATAATTACACAGGTAAAAAGCATTTAAAAGAAACTTTTATTAGAAATCCCCCCTTTGGTTTGTGGCACAAAAGTTAGCTAATTTTCCATTACACTCAGGCTTTGTTGGAATTCCTTTACTCACTAATTACAGCAATATATAGTGTGTTTGCCATTTTATTGTGCTGTCTGAATCAACAATTCTAAAATCAAGTGCCTTAGAAATTTCCCAGAAGTCTTTGAGAAGAACCAGTGTGCATCAATCAACACTACTTTGGCTAATATAGAACGTTTGAACATTTTTTGTGGAAAAAAAATGTGTTTAAATGTAATTTTTTAAATAAACCATCAAAGTTTTCATCATCAGAACACACTGTAGTAAGGAATAGATATTGTAAAATATTCATATTGTTTAGATTTTCACTTTGTGAAATTGGTGACGTCATACTTGCCGTTTAAAAATAATGGAAAAATAATTAATGAGCGTGGTGTCTCTATTTCTTTTAAAATCCAGGGCACTAGATTGAACTGTACTATGTTGTTTTTTAGTAGTTAGGAATTAGGGTGGGAATTATTACATTGCCTCTCTCCTGCTAGCTTACAACCTGTCTCCTGCTAGCTTACAGCCTCTTTCCTGTTAGCTTACAGCCTCTCTCCCGTTAGCTACATCTTCTCAAGTCTCTCACAAGTCCAAGCTAACATTAGCATACTGAAAAAATTACGAGTAATATTGTTGCTATCCAGCCTTACAGTTTTAACCCAGATGGCAGCTCATGGATGTATTTGTCAGCAAGTGGATGCATTGGAATTGGAGCGGAGCCTGAAGACTTTTGCTGAGTCACACACCCGAGTTTTCATCCGCGCCTGATCCAACGCCATTGGAATAAATAAATACTCAGAAACGCAGTTTTAATCATAATTAACGTTATGCTCGTCATGAGAAAAATGCTACAAGAACATGTCAAAAACACCACAATTTTCATTGAAGTGGGTCTTAAATGTGTGAATTTCCACATTTTTAACAATAATTTCAACTTTTCAACCATCAAAGAAATAAGAGCTTTGCTTATTCGAGAGGAAAAACACCGTAGTAGATACAGTACAAATCCTAACAAACTCAAGTTCCAATGCGGGTAATAACTGTCATTATACCTGCGGGGAACACGCACCACTTCGGACCGAACACAGCAATTCTCATAAAAACAGTGACATCAGGAAGATTCCTGCCGTACACTGACTTCACTAACAGACCCTCCAGGCTGAGGCAATTCCTGCAATTCAAAGACTTCACTGGGAGAGGAAAACCAAATGAGAGCCTGGGCCCCGGGTCTCCGGGTTAGCTAGCAGGTGGGAATGAGATGAAGCAGAGCGGGGTGAAAAAAAAGAAAAAAGAAAGAAAAACATGATGGCAGAGTGGGGACTTCACATCTGGGCAGAATTAGGAAAGTAATACAACGTCGCAGAAAGGGTTTGAGGATCTCCTTTCCTTGGGTGCAGCAGGTTAGTCTGTCAGCGGGGAGTCCAGATGAGAACGATTAGAGCTGGCCTTTGAGGAGCAGGTGCCTCCTCTACCTCTGCTGCTTAGCAGCGAACGGACGGTCATTAATCTTGCATTGTCACGAGGCATTTAAGCAGATGATACTTTATGAGCTTGTCAAATTTGTACTTGTATGTGGTTTGTTTCAAATCCAGCATATTCTATGCATGAGCCATTATATAGCTCCGCTTCATTACATCCAACAAGCCTTGAAGTTAAATTTTCTGGGGCGCAATGACAAAAAGAGAGATGAAAACAAGGTCTCCTAACCATTGTAAGTGGATTACTTCACCCGGCAATACGTCATGGCGGATTTTGTGACAGTGCTGCGGTTTAGAACCATGCAGCTTCAACAATGCATGACCTGTTGCTGCCAGCAGATACATCCACAGGCAATAGTCCAAGAGTATAACAAAAGCATCTCTTTAATAGTCTCGTAATTTCCCCTATGGCTCTATCACGCTCGCCGTCTCCCGTTCCTCTTCCACCCACTGGCTCCGTAAAGCCGACATATTTGAGAATCGATGCAGCGCTACATTAAGTAATGTAGTAATCATTTACTCCTACTGTTTTGGGAGAAGCACATTAAACAGGCATCGGTGTCACTTTGAGGAGAGCGGAAGGGTTTGGGTGCAACGAGGGAACTCAGACGGGGGGTTTGCACTTGATAACTTCCTGGGGCCATGCAACAAAGTGGAATATCTTCTTTTTTATAACTAAACAATTCAGAATGATTTCAGACTGCAGAAAAAAGAAGGAAAATCTGCTGACAGAGAGGTGGAAAGAGCAGCTGCAGACATAGAGCACTTTAGCTGTAGTTCACAGCTAGAACGTTCTATTTATGTTTGGTGAAATATCTTGCTGTATTCTACATTATTCTTGGATTGTCCGATTTTTTTTTAATCAACTTTATTGTTTAAAACCTCTTCCACCCCACGAGGAAGAAAGGAGTGGGTGGCTGTAGATCAGTAATGATTTACAAATAATAAGTTGAGGAATGAACAAATCAATAAATCAGTAGATCTCAGGATATTTGTGAGGCAACCTTATTCCTTTATTTATCTGGGGTGTTTTATTTGTTTTCAGCTCTCCAAGGCAGAAGCAAGAATCCCAAATTATCCAGGGGGTTAGGGGGCACGGTGCCCCTGAGCCCCGAGCCCCATAGCGGAGGTAACGTATTCAATGGCCTGGGGCGAGTGGAGGAGAGGAGCGGCCCTGCTGCATACTGATGGCAGCGAGAGAAGCCAGTAATTGGAGCTGCAGAGGAGAGGGGAGTGGGGGCAAGCTCTGGGAGATGATGGCTTTGTTTTCTCCCTTCCTGTCTGCGCCGCTTCAAACTCCTCCTACCAGACCTTGCACTTTCCTCACACTCACTAAGTAGAGATTTAGAGAAATTGAATAAAGATATTTGCTAATTGGTGTCTTGCTTAAAGGACCATAGAAATTCGTCTTTTCCTTTAGTCTTCTGAAAAGAATAAACTCTAGTGTGTGTGTTCCTGATGCTGAAATTTCAAGGACTTCTATTACACCCATTTTTTCGGTGGTGGCCATATTGCTGAACGTGTGGCTGAAACGCATGTCCTTTAAAAAAATATGGTCATAATATCACATCAAAGCCCGACTGGATCACTTACAGCTCCGCGCCTCTCTTGTCCTCAAACATATGCATTACATCCATGAAAGCCAATTTGAAGCCGGCGCTGCCTGATATGATGTAAATTGGTGAATGCCATCTTAATCAGCACACATCACTGTTAATTAAGAAAATTACTTTGACAAATGGTTTTGAAGCTCCTGCAGGAGCCCAAGCCAACGTTGCAATCAGCCTCATTCCTTATGGTGGTGCTCCCTCAAGTGGGTATGGGTACGTCGCCAGGCGAGATGGTCAAATGAGCGGCGAGAGGATGCCATGCACGTAAGAGTGAAGATTAAACACTAAAGGCAAAACATTCTCAGACAAGTACGATGAAATAGTGATGGAAAGAGGTCGGCGTGGCCGGTCTACGGTTGGATCCCACAGGTCACCAGAAGGACACAAGCAAGTGGCGCTTTCATTTCCTGTCAAAGAGAAGCTTTCCACGGCATCAGTCGTGGGCTAATTGGACCCCGGTTGGTGACACGGCTGTGTCATAAATAAAACAAACACAGTTGTTTCTGCCACTGCACTCTTTAAACCTTCATCACAGAGTACACGCTTCCTACGAAACACCCAGCCTAATTACTCTGGTAGAGGGCTGTTATCTTTTCTGCCTCGCTGTAATTGATCCCTTTTTTTTCAAAATGCATTTTCGCTTTTAATCAGAAACAGAAGCATATATTGCCCGCGAGCTTGAAGACCTTGCAGGAGCCGATAATTAGCCGCCGTGGTTAATGGGCCTAACTGGGCTTGTGTTGTACATGACTGTACAGTGTCATAATGTGGCAGAGCTCACTGCGCTCAAGGGTGATGCATTTGTGATTAGTCTCCTCACTTCCCCGCTGCCCTCTTCACACCTTAGCTTTACCGTCAGCGCCGCAAACCTCTGGTGTGGAAAATTACATATATTAAACTGATCTCACTAATCAAATCTGTTCTCCAACCGATCTGCAGCTGGCGCTGGCGCTAGCGTCGGGGTTTTTCTCTTTTTTTTTATTGCATTCAAAATAGACTTGTTAGGTTTGGGAAATTTGAGAAGATTCAAATGCATGAGATGGTTTCTTTTATGTGTTTATAGTGTAGAATGTATGCTAATTTAGATAAATACATAACTTGCCCTGGGCAGTGAATTCTAAATAAGGCTAATGGTGTTACACTTCCCCGAGCTTCCTTTAAATTCACATTGAATCAAAACAGATCAGCCGACCAGTTGTCATGTTGTGCATTCCTGCTGATGATTTGTAATTCAGCCAGTGGCCCCATTCTTCCAGACCCTATATCCATATTCATTCCCAACCTATAGAATATGTCAAATAGAGGTGTCCTAATTGTGTCCTTGATGAAAGCCTATTAATATTGAATACTTTTGCAGTCAGGACAGGGGGAAATGTGGTTTTCCCCGTTCTCTCCCTGAGACAAAAAGCAGATCTGCTCATATCTCTAATGATACCTGATTCCCCGGGGGTTTCTGGGGAGACTAGCTGAGGCTTTAGCAGATTCATCAAACAAAACGCGATGCTCTTTCCTCAGGAGGCTGGGAGTCACGATGCATCATATCACTGTTAATTAGAATGAAATATGCAGTTCAGTTATTCTTTGTATTGGTCCGTGCTAACAATAGAGCACTCATGTAACACCAAATGTTAGAAAGCTTAACACTTTATTTTGTGGATCTATTTTTTCTCCCGCTGTTACATTCAATTTTCCAACAGTCCGTAACTATTCCCTAAAGTGGTGATAAAAACAAAGCTTTAAATAGTCTAAGGAGTTTGTGTGTTCTCATAAGCAGTACTGTCACGATTCTGGCAGTATAACTGGCCTGATTGGCTATTGGTGGCCGGATGTCGCTTGTGTGTCATCCTTCTTTTTTTTTCTTGATGCCGACAGTAGCTGTCCTGTGGCCGGCGTCAGTACCAAACAACCTCTGATCCGGGAACAGCAACTGTCACACCTGCACCTGTAACACAGGGACCCGGTGTCACCTCCCGTCCACAGCGGAGGTCGCGCGCAGACATGCTTTGCATCTCGTCGCCACACACCGGTTCGAGCAAATACTCAGGAGACTGGGCATGATCCCAGCTGTTGTTTCCATTTTAATGCACTCTGAATAATATTAAAACAGAATCAGATGAATTTATTAATGCAATTTGCCCCTCAGAGAGATGCTTTTAAAGGCCAATGATTTAATTTCAGCTCTTAAAGGCCATCTTCTGCTCTTGATACTATAAAGAATTACGGCTATTGCCATGTCTTAACACCGCCGTGTACTGTGGGCTACAAAATGAATTACTAGTAAACTGGAGAACAGGCAGTTATTAGAGAGTTGTTATATTCCCACCCCTGCTCCCAGAGACAACATCAGCTCTGATGACTAGGATAAATGCCTTTTATTATGGATGAGCATTACATTTCTCTTTTCATTCATACTAGGGCTGGATGAAACATCGATATTATCAATTAATTTGATTCATTTATTTATTTTTTTTTGCGATTTATTTTTTGAAAATCAAGATTTTCCAGCTCTCTGCTCTCTTGGGCTTCCGTTAAATTTGATGCAGCAGCTGGACAAGCAGGAATTTTCAACAGGATCCAAACAGAACTAGAAGATAAACCTGCTGTTCTGACACCAGCAACAGAACGTTTAATAAAAGTGCTGATTTGAAGACAGCGCTGTTGTTACACACTGACGTTAGCAAGGTACGATACTAGCTGCTAACGCTAACGAACTGTTCTGTGTCTCCTTTATGTAAACACGCGGAGGACCGATTCAAAATTGGGCAATGTTTTCAGACGAGGCGCATAAATACAACATTAATTCATAGTACATTTATAAAAACTATATTTTGTAAATATAATAAAACCAGACATGAATAGTCTGATTACAGAGCTGGTGTTGAGCTTAATGCATAATATTTTTAAATTAACACTCATGTAAATGTAATGATTGGTCCAGTAAATAAATACGTTTAGAATTTATTTTATTTACTGGCCAACTTGACTGGTGAGTCAAAAACTAGATTTTGTTCTCTGAGGTTGTGACTTCAAACTTGGAGCATCAAAGCACTCACAGTAACATCAGTTTGTAGGCTGTTGCTACAAAAATGATGCTGAATGAGTGTTGTATTTCTCTTTGGATGCTGAAGCTAGTGATAGCTCACATGACCGGCTGCATTGTTCTATAAACATTTTTACACTTTGACATTTAGTAGCCTTTTGTCTTTGATCCAATTTCCAAAGGAAATATATATAAAATAAAAAAAAAATGTTGTTTAAAAATGTTCTGTTATTTGTAACCTTTGTTAAATAAAGCCAAAACAGGGAAAATCGAGTTTGTAATGAAAAAAATGGAGAATATATTTTTTTTGGCCATATCGCCCAGCTCTAATTCACACATCAAAGATGTGACAGTAGAGACTTAGCATGTCAGAAAATCCCGCTCTCACCTGGTGTCCATGTTCGGGTTTGGAGACACACCATAACCTGCGGGCCATTAACTTAGGTCAGTGGGGAGTTAAAAAAAAAAAAACAAAAACGCAGCCACTGATCTCCCTGACCTGCTGCTCAGGTGGACCAAATAACACATGCGTAAGAGCTTTAACACATGTAAGTTAGCTATGACTGCTGCTTTTGTGACTTTGTCTTACTGTGTGCTTTACGTCTCGGAGAGAGCAGGTCAGGGAACCGTAACAGGAATGCACATGTAGCAATTACTAAGGAGGTATTGAGAATAATGGCTTATTTAAATGTGAAACTTTCTTTGCAAATCTGGGCAAAACTGACAGAGGAAAGACTGCTCCAAGTGTGTGTTTTTGTGTGTGTGTCGGGTAGTTTGGCGCCCGCTCCGGGGCTGAACATCAGAGGAGCGGCTGCTGAAAAAACAGGTTGTATGGGTCCTTGCACACAGCCTGCCTGTGGTGCTGCCTGAAGGACTGCCATGGAAACAAGGAGTGTGACAGGCTCTGGGGGGGATCCGCCACAGCTGCAGGCACTTCCTTTTTGACAGCCTGATGAAGACATCACTGCCATAGCATGCACAACAACAACAACTTGTGGAGAAAAAATACGATCAGACAATGTTAACTGCTGTGTGGCTGAAATGTTCATTAGCGGGCTTGTAATACATCCAGGGATTTTCCTCGCCACATTTGGGGACCATATTGCACAGTGACTTCCTCTGGTGAGATGCATAACAGTCCCAGGAGAAAACATACTGATAAATAATTCCTTAAATATGATTACACTACTTCGACGAGCGGCTTGTGTGTGGTAATGTGTGCGGCATACGTGCACACTGGTGCATAAAATCAAATCAGCAATTGTTGAATCCCTGTCAGAGGGGTCTGTACATGCACTGAATAGAATATGAATGATACTAAGAAACATCCAAGTGTACAACCTGAGAGTTGCAGATTTAAAGACTTGACAGCCTGGAAGCGGGTAGTGCGGTCCCGTGGGATCTTTTGTAATGTTTTTCCGTGTGTTTATCCAGCCTCTGCATGTATATAATCTTTGCAAAACTTTTGCAGCTTTTAAACTTGCAAGTCATTGGTTTGCCTAAACGGAACAGCCTATTCAAATGTTGATTAAAAGTGCCCAGGGAGTGCTTCTTAATTGGTTTCACCTCTTTGGGACACTTCATTGTGTCCTGCCAGTGATCTACTGCTGCTAAAAAAAACTGTCAACCCCTCTCCACACAGCCAAACTCCCTCCCCAGCCCCAATGGCAGCAAGAGCGAAGTAAGGTTTGTGGGATTTAGCTCCTCAGAAGCTCCGGGTCACCTCCACACCCCTCTCACTTTGAAACAGAACCCTGGTGGCTGCTCCTGGGAGATCCCAGTGATGTCTCTATCAGCCTGTCAAAAGAGATAGCCCGGGGCTCCACCAGGTCCCCCTGAGCCAATCAAACTCTTCACAAAGCACAGATGGATGCTCTTTCACCAGCGTGCTACTCCTGAGGAGGGGGGGCACCCGGCCGCGAAGCTGCAGTCCCCCAACCGGTTAGAACAAACTCCCGTCGCAGAGCCTCCCCTCTTTTAGTTCAGTTGCACCCCCTTGGTATTGTAGGTGCTCATTCTTCTGTCTGAAGGACACACGCAGCTAAAAGCGCGGTTTCATGCAAATGTGCTCCGCTTGGTCAAGTTTCATGTTAAATGATCTTCCAAACCAAAAAAAAAACCTTTCTCCCACTACTTTTGAAGCAATAAATTAAACTTGACTCAATTGAGACTTCATACCGAAATCAACGGATGGAAAGTGTGTATTGAGTACAATGCTTTTTTAATTGCTTTATGAATGAGGAGGATTTTCTTTTCCACTTAGCAGATAGGTGGAAATCCAGTGTCGATGCCTGTACTGAACAGCTCAGGTGGTCAAAGTCAAGTTCCGAGGGCCGGATCCGGCCCTCCGGGTAATTATATCCGGCCCTCCAGATCATTTTGCTTTTATTGTTATTATTAGCCCAATGTCATCTTGAGCTTATTTCTAACTTGTATAATTTAACAAAACATATTTTTATAGAGAGTGTCTCTTGCAAACTGAAAATTATTTTTAAAAACACTATCAGGGAAGGATACGTGCTTGCAAATGAAGGGTGCCCAAATTTTTCCTGAATACTGAAAAAAATAAAAAACAAAAAAGTTACTTCCAACATTCGAACCAAATAAAAATTGAACCAAACCCGAAGCACAAATAGTACAAATTTGATAACAGTTTGTTAGCGGGAGTAAGACTTTATAGCATTGTTTATAAAACATGAGTGAAAGTCAAGGCCCGGGGGCCGGATCCGGCCCTCCGGGTAATTATATACGGCCCTCCAGATCTTTTTACTTTATTGTTATTAATGGCTCCATGTTGTCTTGCATTTATTTCTAACTTATATAATTTTCACAAAACATATTTTTATTTAGAGTAAAATAGTGAAAGTTACCTAAGGTTTCAATTGATTAATGGTAGAATAACACTTTTCTACCTTCTTTGAAGGCCCAAAGAGCTTTACGTTACAGACCCATTCACACACTGGTGGTGGCTCCGCTGCCGAACACTGCCAACAATCTTCCACCAGAGGCAACTTGGGGTTCAGTGTCTTGCTCAAG
This sequence comes from Oryzias javanicus, assembly GCA_003999625.1. Taxonomy (NCBI): domain Eukaryota; kingdom Metazoa; phylum Chordata; class Actinopteri; order Beloniformes; family Adrianichthyidae; genus Oryzias; species Oryzias javanicus. The sequence goes on from CM012442.1 coordinate 18,953,617, forward strand.
GACACTTCAACACATGGGCAGGAAAGCAGGAATTGAATGAATCTTCCTATCAAGAGTTGACTATCCTACCGCTGCACCACCACCAATATTATTCTGGATTAATATTACTGTCTGTTTTTATTCATAGTTATGTTTAAAAGTTGAATTTAAAAAATGTAGTATTAATGTGTTCAGTAAATGTTTTTATGCTGTTCGGCTCGTGACCTAAAGTGTGTTTTGGATTTTGGTCCCAGTGTGCGATTGAGTTTGACACCCCTGCTTTAGAGGAAACTAAGTGGCGAGGATGGGGCGAGTACTCCGTGTGAGATAAGCTCTCTCTCTCTCTCTCATCTGGACCATGTTATTGTGAGAGGGAAACAAAGCGATGCTTTCGGAAGCTCACCGGAGCCGCTGCGCTTTGATGTGAGCCGGGTAACCAAGGCACAGCGGTGGACAGTGTGCGAGCTCAGTTTCAGGGGCCGTGTTGTGTAATCAGATGTGTTTACTGTGTATTCAAGGGAAGAAGCGGTGTAATCCATCTTTACAAGAATTCAGGATTTAAAAAAAAACAGTTATATAAATATGAGATTTAAGTTTTATTTGAATTGAATTTAAAGTTTCAGGTAAAATGGTGAACAGGAAGCTGGAGTTAATCGCTTTTAAAGGTATAACTGTATTTGAGAGAAATAATCAAAAACACAATTGATTCTGACAGTTTAAATATTTCTTTGTAATTTCTCTTTAAGAAACGATAAAGACTTTCCATTACAGTGATTGTTTCCTTTGACATAAATATGTAGTTTAACTCACTCGTGAGAAAAAAAACCCCTCAGAAAACAGTGGAGGTAAGCCAAACCAGACATCTCCCGCTTCCCTTCCAAATGATTTCCATAGATGAAGGCTGAGCTGCTTAACGTTCTCTTTTCTTTACTTCCAAGTTTGTGATTGACAGCGCCATGTGCTGCCCTCCTGATTCCTGCAGTTCACAGCCCCTGTCAGGGGGGGGTGGCAAACACACAATCCAGAGAGCGGCTGGCTGCCCCTCAGCAGCAGGGGGCAGAGTTTGGGTGGCGTTGCGGGGGTACGCAGAGTCAAAGGTCGGGCTGGCACTGGAGCGTTGCTGTCAGGTGGACTGCACCACGCGGAAAAAGAGCCCAGCCTTTCATCCGCCGAGTCCTCAGGGCTTACCTCTTCTTCTTCTGGTTCTGGCTGGTGGGCGCTCTCTGCGCACTGTACTGCACCTGTAAAAACAAACAGGAGTTTGGTCGGAGGCAGGTAATTCGAGCTCAGCAGAGCGCACCATAATGGCTCCCCTGAGGAGAGCTGGTGCAGGGGAAAAGCGAGGCAGGCTCGCATGTAATGAATCATTTTTTAAACACAGGAGCAGAGGGGATTAATCACAGAGAGGAAGGATTTGAGAAGTCAAGGGGTTCTGTACCAGCAAAACCCCCCTCCCTCCCGGTCGCCGTCGTCATCCTGCACCAGAATATCAGAAACAGACATCAACTCTTGAGATGATCTGCCAGGCCGGGGGGAGGGAGTCGTGTTGCCTAAAGAAAACTTTGAGGGTTCCTCAGGGCCAGTGTTTATGTTCGTCGATTTACTGTAATTTTTTAATTGTAAACACGATCAAGGTAATTCTGAGTAAAGCAGCTTGATGAGCCGCTTTGATTGTGGTAACAGTTGAAAAGTTATAGTATGTTAAAGATTGCGTGTTTAAATTCCTCTCAGAAAAAAAAACAAGTTTTTTGATTTTTTTACCATGTATACCATGTTCTTATGAAAAATAACAAATGTAATAAGCGAATATTTCCTTTTTGCATTTCCAAGTGTTTCTCCTTTTAAATGGCTGTCAATCAAACTGTCATGCTAAACGCTAAAGCGCTAAACCCCTCATTTGGTCCGGCTAGCGTCTCTAGCTCAGGTACTGGAGAAGAGAGGACGGTATCTTCCCTTTGACTGCAGTCAAATGAGCTGCCATTCGCATTTCTGTGGTCAAATCTGCCGTCACTGGATTTTTTGTGGGAGTTTCATACAATACTTACAGTAGCAGGACTGAGAACACTGAAAAATTTGGCATTTTAACGTAAGGCGGTGAAGTTTTACGCTTGCGAGACACAGAGCTATTACAATCAGACAGGGGAGATTGGGGCGGGGCTGCTCAACTCAGCACAGAAAGCCGCGCCCCTTCAGAGGAGATTTTGGAAACAGTGGCTCCATATCAACATGACTATTGGAAACGTTTTTATTTTTAATGAAAAAAATTGTCAATGGGGGGACTTTAAAGGGTTAAAAAATTGGTTGACAGGAAACTAATTATTTTTTCTGACTTGTTTTCAGCTAAAAAACAAAATAATTCTTAATAATTAAGTGAATTTTCCAAAAAAATGTACAACTTGTGCATTCTGGAATCTGCATCATTTTCTTTGCGAGCGTAAAAGTGCAATCCTAATTCAAAGAGAGCTGATCATAGGGCAAGCTGACAAAAAGGGACGAATTAAAAAAAAAAAAAAAAACAAGCTTTGAAGTTAGCTTCTCGAGTTCAATACAGTGATTCTCTGGAATAAAGGTAAGAACTCTATGCTAATTAGCCGGTCTCCATTATTAGAATGGGAGATGGAATGTGGGAACAAAGTGACTGCCTCCTGCATCAGAACATGAAACTGTCCTCAGAACTGACAGATGCTTCTTATTTCCAGACAGACACCGCGTTGTCAGAAGTCTCTGTTTGAGGCGCACTTTGTTGATGCACGCAGGCACTAATTGCCAAGTCACATTTGCAAGAAAGACAGGAGTCAATTTTCAGCCTTTGTGGTGTTTGGTGTCCACACCTATCTGATGATTGAAGTGGGGAAGCAACAAAACAAAATATGTCCGTCTATTGTTTTGGGTCTCCTGTGTACATGATTGTGAGGTTATTTTTTTCACAGTATGAAATGAAACGTATTTAGGATGAATCTTAAGGGTGTTTTGTTTTTTTTCTTGCTATGATTGGAGCTATTTTCTAGATGTAGTTCTTCTTTTAAACCAGACTAAAAAAGTATTGTTTCCACGGGATTTGAAAGTGAGTCATTTTCAAAGCTCAAACATCGCATCCCAGTGGGAAGAAGGCATACAAAGGATTGAGAATCAAAATGTATTCGCCACCTTGTTTTGCCAACTCAGTCAGCCAAATCTCAAACAACACAGGCTCCCTCCAACATCACAGAGGAGTCAGCAATGGCTTGCTGCAGGAGAACATCAAGGGCACGGTTGAAAAAAAGACTGAGGTGAGAGTGCCTTGCCAGATCCAGACTGTCAGGATTTTTTTCTTTTTTTTTTTTGTGAAATATGTCTGGTGAGTTACCTGTGAGATGAAGACATTGTGTGGCACTTCATTTCCTGTCTGCACAAAAATCCTCAGCCAGAGGACCGCGAGCAGCGGCGCCACTTATACCAACCTGACAGCTCTTCTCGGCTCGGAGATGTAAATGCAAATGACACATCAGCCGTGGCTAATATGTAATCACATATGGCACCTTGCAAGACGTCTGGGGCCCACAAATATATTAATTGACTCTACCACCCCGAAGTGACTGAGGCCACATCCGGGGGTTTCCGCGGCACGCTCCGGAGTCGCCTGCCTGCCAGCGCTCGGCCGTTCCGTGACAAAGTTTCAATCAAAATTGGTCATAAAAGACAAGGCCGCTGCAGTGTGGCAGAGGATGGATCTGAGGATGTTTAGCAGCTCCAGCAACTATGGGATGGATTTACACTGAGGAATAATTGGGCCAGAGCTGCTTTAAAGGAGAGTCCATTAATAATCTAACAAAGCCAGAGGATATATTTCCCTCAACACCTGGGAATACTGGTACAGCAAATAATGCAGACATCTTCAGGGATTTCCAACCCTATCTGTATGTAAAAATGGACCCTTACCTTTTGAACATCAGACGGCACCCTCACGAGGAAATCTAGCATTTCATTACTGTCAATGGAATAGGGCTTGCGCAGCTTCTTGGTAAACTTGTTAATGCCTGCAAAAAACAAGACCACAGGAAAAGAAAAAAATGAACTCGAATATTTTTTGTAAAGTTACACTAGACAAATAAAAAACACGAGTAAATCAATTTATCTATGCGTGCTTGTCAAGTGTTCCCTTTCAGCCTAAATGAATTCAGGCCGTTCAAGTGTGCAACGATAAAAAATTGTTAAATCTTGATGTGTTTTTTTCTAAATTGGAAAGTTTTTGCACATGGATCGTGCACTTATGCTTGCACCCCGACATGCAGACAAAGAACCTAAGGACTCAAACATGTGCACAGAACTTGAAAGACTTGCCTTGCAACCACAGAGATGGGGGTTAACTGGGGAGGCAGAAGAGTGTCTCCACTGTGAGTTTTTTTGTTTGATATGGTGGTTTTTTTGGTATTGATTGTGTTGAAGGCAGCGTGGAAGTGCTGTGGTTGTGGGCTTACAGCTGGAGGAGGAAAGCCTGCTAAGGGCACTACAGCTCCCTGACCACTGAGACGACAGTCTGTTCTGTATGACTAGAGCAGATAATGAGGGGCTAGACCAGGGGCCTACAGACTGCCCAAGGACATCATGTATTATATAAATCCCGCTATTCTACCTCTGCTTTTGTCTCCACACAAACCCTCGGTCATGCCTCGGTCGCTGCATCAGCTCGTCCTGGGCAGAAGAAGGCGGGTCTGCACTTTTCTAATCTTTGTGCATTTGCAGATATGACAAACTGCTGCACTACATTTGACTGAATAATTGTCTAATTGGCATTATGTGGTAGTGATCTTACTAGTTCATTGAACGTACCCCATATCATCACGATGTATCGCAGAGGGATGTAGTATAAAAGCACCGTTGCCACAAACAGGACCAGGCAAGCCAAAGATGACAAGAATGGGACGGACCAGTTGAAAATGCTGAAAAAACAAAACCTCTATTAGCTCAGGAAGAACCTTATCACAGAAAACATCTAACACAGGGGTTCTCAAAGTGCAGCCCACGGGCCAATGGTGGCCAGTTTTCGTGCACCTAAATAAATCATAATTGTGTCATAAAAGTGTTTGTCAATCTTGTGAGGGCCACATAATTGTTTTCTTTTTCACTATTACAGAAAAAGGCCGGCCCCACATCAGAGAAGAAAACAGTTATGTGGCCCTCACAAGCAAAAGTTTAGAGACCCCTGACACAGACCACACACAGGTCAGTTGTTGACCAAAATGAATGATAATTCTCAGTTTAAACAATGTTTCAAATCTTACTCTGTTTGTTCCTATGCTCTGTTAACTGTAAAAATGGCACTTGGTTATTCAGGTTATTAAAATCAGTATTTTACAAAAGCTTTGAGAACCCCTCATCTAATGCATATGAAGTACAATATCTTTGATTTTAAAAAGTAGTTGGTACTTCTTGATTCGTTCTCCCATGTTTGCAATTTCCTCCAAACCGGTCTGGACAACCAGCACCACTTCCTGGACCATATGAATTTTGTCCATCAAGCCCTTCTTTCCAGGTTCCTACAAAAAAAATAGACAAAAATATGTACAGACACTGATGAGGTTCACTTCATGTCAATTGTTGGGCAGAGCAGACAAAGACCAGTTTATCTCTGTGGTGCTATTACATGTGATTTATCTATTGAATGGCCCATAATGAGCAAACACTGTACATCTTCAGACTATGCTTTTGAAGATGAGACAGACTCGGCGCTCTGAAGCTGTTACGTGGATGCCTGAGAGATTTCATCTTTTGTCAGACGCACACAATGGAGCTGTTGCACAAGTGCAGCACAATCAAGACTCTCCGGTAGATGAAAAGTACACAAAATGGCCTTCTGCAATCAGGGAGACTAGACAAACCAGGCGAGTCATGCAGGGGCCTTAAAACTTCCATTTAAGCCGCCTGCACAGGACGAGTTTGAACATGTTTTTTTTTTTAACAAATACGTCAGGTCTGCCTCTCTAACCCATTTTTTTCTACTCCTGGAAAAACACTTCCTGCCGTACATGTACTTGTTTGCCTTTTTTTTTTTTTCTAAAGCACTATTCTTCTCACAGGCACTGCATGTGAAGTATCATTTGCTTTTAAAGCCGAAAGAAAATAATGAATTTTCCAAAGCAATGAGTCAATGTCTTGGAGGGTAGGAGTGTTTGTCTCGAGAAGAAATAAATGCGATCGCATCGGGCTTGGAAATAATGATAACTTTGATGCCTTCCAGAGCAAGGGGAGTGAGAGATGACTGGAGTAATACAAGCTAAAAAGAGCTGGGAAGCTTCACATCAAAAGGCGGAAATAATGACAGGAATGATGACAGAGAGGAGAGAGTGGGAGAGTGGAAGGGAGAGCGTTGGGGGGAGGGCACTCTAATGGACCCTAACAGAAGGCTTGAGGACGTCTATATGTTTGTGTTACAAGTCAGCTGAAGCCGCAGCCTGTGTGACGGGGCCCAGACAGGACGCCTTCATCAGAGCCTCACGAGGCGGCCCCCGGGAGCACACTGTCTGCCAGCACACAGACTCCCCACTGCTGGGCCCACTCCGCCTCACCGAAGGTGCAGGAAGAGAGCAATTCCCACAATAGCCGGGCCTCCCCCACTGGGCTCTGATCTGGACACTCCAAAAAAGGGAGAACTATCACAAACATGCTTTTTTTTTCTCTCTTGCTTTTTTTTTAAAAGATGAACATCTCAGTCTCATCAAGAGAGGTATCTGTGTTTATGCATCATCACTTAACTCCACTGCATCAAACGTGATACAGGGTGCTAATTACACTCACTGGCTATTGATATCTACACACAACTTTTCCAGTTTAATCTAAAATGAGGGAGGTTTATTTGACTGTAATCGACATGCGAGGTAAACCTGCAGCTCTGACAGAAAAAAAAAAAAAAACTGGCTTTCATTTCTAAAAGGAAAAACAGACAAATAGATGTACTCTGAAGTATGCATCAAAAGGAAGGGGTCTCATGATTATCATCATTCATCTGCTTTAAGATTCCTGAAATCCTCTTTCGCCTCCGAAACCAAAACCCAGAGTCCTCCCTACATTTATCACGGGAGGCTGTTCTTTGTTCCCCCCTTCGCTTTTCAGCGAGCGGAGAGCAAAGCAAAAAATAAATAAAAGATCTCCCGCCTAAATGGAAAAGGACTGGTTAACTAGGGATGCATTAAATGGCTCCCAAATTTCCCACTGATTGGAAAACCTGAGTGAAATCATATTCTCGTTTTAGAGAAAATTGTAAAAGCTTCCTTTTAAGGTGCGGTAATGGGGAACCAATTTGATGTCCTGCAGAAAGGTAAACATACTCTCACAGCCCATGTGTGCTGCTATCACGGGCTTGGAAATAAAAGCTCATTTAGCATCGTTTTAATTAGACAGAACTGTGCCAAATTTGAATTCTCAGACTGAATATTTATTTTCCGACTTTTTAGGCAAAAATACAAAGTTTGTCTAAATTAAAAACACCTGCGTTCCAAGTAGTTGATTTGATGCGGAACTAAACAAACTAACTGGCAATTTGAGTGGCGAGGCTTACATTCTCCGAAGCGCACGGTGCAAATTAGGACACGGGGATGACTGGTAAAGCTGGCGTTTATCGGTGAACTTAAGAGGTTGTTTTGAGAGAAGGGCCAGCTACCCCCACTAGCTAGTTCTTCGCCCTCCCTCCCCCCCCGACTCCCATGAGCTAATTCGTGAACACCGGAGCAGCGCTGCCAGCCGGGAGGCAATAAAAGAGTTGTTTCATCTTCCCTGTTTGTTTCTGTTGGAGATCTTTGGACTTGCATGTCCGCTTCTTTATGTTATGATTAAATATTGTCTATCTGCTGCATTGATACCCAAGGCCAAGGGGAAGTCACTTTGCCCACACATAATTTGTTAGCTGCCTCCTTCCCCGAGGACAGATTTGTTCACAGGCTGAGAATCTGTTCCGTGTTATCCTGCTGTAACTCTGCCTTTCCTTTCGTCTCTCCTTAGCATCATACATTCTTTCGCTCTGCCTGAGGTTTACATATTTTCTTCCTCAGGGGGGAAAAAAAAAGTAAGGGAGGGGGTAAGAATATATTTGAGTGGTAATCATAACCTTCTCAGAGGGAAAAGCCTTCATTCGGAATTTCGGAGGAGAGGCGAGCGGAGGCTTTGAAGTCATCAAATCCAACGCTGATCACTCTTTAACCCCAAATATTTTTAAAGAAAGACTTTGATAGGGTGTGTAAAGTGACACTGTTTGATCTGACTGCATGATATCACATTCAAGTGACAGCAAGACCATAACAGGACTTTCAAATAAGCCACTTTAAATTAAAGCTGACAGCTTAAAACAAACACGGGTGAGTGCTTAATTAGTAAATGAAAGGAGATATTTCATTTCCCGCAAGTGCGAAAGGGCTAAGAAGGCTCATGGAAAACCTTTCAAACAGAGGGGAAGGCAGAGTCTGCAAACACAGAAAAGAAAAGAAAGCAAGGAAACCTTTTTTTCAAATATATATAAAAGAATAAAAAGCTCCTCTGCTAGATATTGAAATACGAAGGTAAGTTTAACCCTTCAATCTTGCTGAAGCACTGATCCTCTAAGCACCGATTTCCTTCATCATATCATTAAAAGTATGACTTTCCAAGGCGTAGACGCGTCATGTAAGTTTCGGATATGAATTAGCTCACCCTTTCAGACGGGATTTGGCGGACGGGCCTGTTTTTTAAAATACTCCGGCTCTACAGTAGCCCCTGGTCATCACAGCTGCATATATCGGGCGCATTATGGATATGAATCCTGGGCCTAGACACGCTGCACAAGGGTCATCGCTGCAAGGCTTTGGGTTACTTCCACACTAAAGCGATAATACACATCCCTCGTAACTTTTTCTTGTGTGTTGAAAAAAAACGCATTCACTGTTTAATTGAACGTTGTGTGCTTTGGGGAGTCTAATTTTCCGGCTGCTTGTTTAACCAGAAACACAGGAGAGTTGTCATAATTAACGAAATGTCATCAGCAAATTTAGGATAGGTGGTACATAGCTGTTGAAGTAGTTAGGAGACAAACTATGAAAAAGCTTTTTCTTTCATCCACAGCTGTGGTACACAATCGAATTCACTGCGTGGTTTAAATATAGTTTGACTGTGAAACGTACAGAGGCACCGAACACCCAGAGGAGCAGAACAAAGAGCAACGTACTACAAAGGTTCCATAGATGTCACCCTCATTTACAAAGCACAAAAACATTTCTATTCTTAGTCACTCATTGTGACTTTCTTAAACATTAGTAACAAAACTGTCCCTGAAAACGCAAAAAAATGAAACGTTAGTTCGAATGTGAAAATAATATTAGTACGACTGATATTCAACCATGGGGACATTTTGTCGTCTATTGCACCAGAATCAGACACTCAATTGGTTCCTCTCTTATGCTTAACTATTGTCAGACTTCAATCTTTATTATGCGTTTCAGTAAAAACTGACCCCTTTTCACACTTAATTAGGGTCAATTTTGACCAAAACACAATATAAGGGTTAATATTAGGCGTGTGCCAAAATGTCAATACTGAGATATATCATGATATTTAGTCCTGCAATCAATTCTCAATGGGTTCTCACCAAGTATTGATTTTTTTATTTTCCTTTGAAAAGGCTGTAAACCGTTGTACTCGCCATTTTTGGTGAGACGTTCCTTAGAGGTAGATAGGGGGCGCACGGCTGGATGTCATGACCACCAATGTGCCTGGCAGCTACTTGAATTATTTAATTTTGGTTCTGTTGTTTACAACAATTGTTCACTAAGTAGTGGCACTGATGTTCATGTTTACTATTGTTAACACTAAATTTTACAAATAATTCCAATTCAATTAGTGTCAATGCTTGTAAAAGATATAGTATTAGTGATTTGTTGTGTATCGTATCATATCGTGAGGTACCCAGTGATTTCCTGCCCTAATATCAGTGCAAATGCACTATGCATGGCATATAGATTTAATACAATATTTTCTAAAACAAAATCTTAATCCAGGCATTATTCTGAAAATAATATCCAAACACATTTATTTCATGTTGAAAGATTGTAGAAATATTGTGTGAAAACTGAAAAGTACTAATGGTTTTTCTATTTGTATGTACGAAAGAGACTAAATAAAATACCTTCTCGTCTTCCTCTTCATCGTCACCCATGGTCATGTTCACCTACAAGAAAATAAAGGGTACAGGGTGATTCCCAATGAATGGGACATGTGGGCACTGGAGCATTTTTAACAAATACCTAGTAATGAAATTTTCTTTGAGCACATTCACCCCTATTGGGAGAGGCTTGTTTCCATAGAGACCGCATCACAGGGGTGACCTCACACAAAAAGAGAGGTGAGAAAGGGCCTTCCTCGCAAGAGCACTATCACACCAAAGCAATCTCTTTTCTCCACAACACAAGCTCAAAGAAAAACAGAAAGAGGAAGGGAAAAAAAGTACATTTAATTTGGATGTTGTTGCGTAGATCACTTTATATCAAGTCATCCAGACCTCAGCGTGGCGCATGCTGTGACATTGCCTGGGTGCAGAGTTGTGTCATTGCGGGCCGCGGTGTCACGGGGTGGGGGGCAGGCACGCTGGATATGAGGATGAGCCCTGACTTTAACATTGCCCAGAGACAGCATCTTAGCTCGCAACTATAAACACTCTGACTGGAGCGGGGATTTTGCTTTGGGGGTGGCGTGTGCAGGCCTGGCCTGTGGCTGGCCAGTGCGAAGGCTTACAACGCAGTGAAATTGGGGGCCAGTCAAAAGTGTGAACAGCATTAACCTTCGCGGGCATGTGGAGGGCAAGTATAATTTACACAACAGTGGAGGGAGAAGATGGTGTGATGTTGTAGAGAGATCTACTACGGTGCGTTTACAAATGTGATGATTCAACTACCAACACGACACAAGCTGCAGACACCTCCGGCATTTGATTTAAGCTGTTTTGTTCTGTTTTGATGATTTATTTGATCTCTAGAAACAATGTTGGGCCAACTCTAATTAGAAGTATTCCAGGTCAGAATAAGCCCACAGATTACTGTATCAAACAGATCAAAACTGGTCAAGAGGACCTGGCCGCAAACAACAATGTCAGAATCAGAATCTTTCTATTGTGCTGTTGTTACACAAGGAGCTTGTGACACAACGAAAAATCTTGGTGCTCTCCAGACAATAAAATAAACAATAAAATATAGGTGAAGAATAAAGAGTTAAATTTAAGGGACAACCAAAAGAATATATACATGTGTTGCACATAGGAAAAAGTAAATAATGATAATAAAATCTCTATTGCACTTTATGCCTCTGAGCCGCTGAATATTGCACTTTTTTTTTTTTTTTTTTGGTTTAAAGTTTTTTTTTTAGCTTGAATGTTTTTTTTTTAAGTTAAAACATGGCCCCAAGATGGCTCCAGAGCTTCATTTGTCAGAAGTTCTCAACCAAACTTGATGCTTTTCCCTAGAAAAACACCGGAACCGGGTTAAAGTTAGGGTTAGAAACGTTAGTTATGGTTCGGGTAAGGGTTACGGTTAGGGTTACGAATCTTCTAGTATAGATACGCAAATTCAGCTTCCAGCTACAGTTGTGACATTTCTGCTTCCGGCTAATGATGAGTTTAATCTGGTCCGAGTGCATTTGCTGACACAACTATTTTATTTATTGGTCTTGTATGTATGCATTTGCAGGTCTGTATAGACCTGACAAATGCTCATTACTCACCAGGTCCTGGTTGGAGCTGGCCTTTCCTGTCGAGAGCTGATAGTAGTTCCAGCCGATAAGCAGAAGCAGGAAGAGTGGCAGCATGAAGAGATCCCAGTGCCACACTGTCACCAGGAAGATCTGACGAGACAGGACATGACAGTTTCACGCACAGCACATCTTTGCTGTAGCCTCTTCATCCAGCTCTACAAACCTGTTTCTAAATAAACTGCGTAATGGATTTAACCACATCTTAAATTTTACGAGAAGCTCCGAGGCACTTTAAAGCTTTTAAAGCTTGTAAAGACTTAACAGTTAGTGGCAACAGCTTCTACTCCTGGTGGTTTAAAAGTAAAAGACATTGAACTTTTAATATCGTGAAATCCCACTTTAAGCAGTATCACTCTGGCGGAGTGCCTTTCCTGCAGAACGGAAAGTATGACAGACATGGAGCGCTGTCTTTTAACTTGCACATCAAGCCGTCTCAGATTTAGAGGCAGCAATATTCTGCACGGCGCATGAGGCAACTGGAGGAGCATTTGCAACATTTACCCCCTCTGTGGCGATGATCCCCTGAAAAGTCAAGACCCCTCGTAGAAATAAGATGGATCGCGCCGAATGAATAATCCTTCATAATTCTGTAGAGGCGTGGTGCTAAGCACGTTGCACAACACCCACAGCATTTCACAGCACATCACTAATTGGACTGCTGCATTTAAACCCATTTAGTGACAGCCTAATGAGTCTGTCTGCAGCTGAAATTATAAGGAACGTGCGAGCAAGATCACATCCGTGGTGTGACAAGGATGAGAGGAAAATGTCACCCGAAGCTTAAAATCTATTTCAGTGGGACCACACGTCCAACATATGGTCCACTTTTACGTAGTGTAAAAGACATTCTCTTGTCAGATTTTAGATCTTCTCTAATCAGTTGCGATGTTTGAAATGCAAGTTTTCAAAGTCTACCCCGCCGTCGGTAGCCAATCTGAGCCGAAAGAGCTCGAGGGTGTTCGGTGTACGGACAATATGTTCGACTTAAGCTCCAGACAGGATGTGGAGCTCGAAGGCCTTCGGGCCTGAATAGCAGACCTGTAAACAGCATACTGCTCCTGTCATAGCAACAACACCGAGTCCGTGCGTGTCGCTCTGGGGGCAGTCTACCTACTGCCACGCCAGGCCTAGGTTCAAACAGCCACCAGGAAAATGTGTAGCGTGAGTAATGCAGACAACACCGTGGCACAGTGCCCTTAGCTTCACCGCTGCTCTGCTTATTAGCTTACAACCCCGAGAAAGGGTGGCCGAGCCAAAGTGTAATGCAGGAACACAGTGGGATCACCAATGCAATGAAAGCAAACAATATGTTGCTGTTAACAGGAGGTTCATTTGAAATACTGGCTGCTGCAACAAACCCGAGCTGGTGAAACAGAGAAAAGGTAAACAATGAATATGCATGATGCACAGAGCTAGCTGCAGTACATTTCCTCTCTGTTATGAATAACTTACGTCACAAGTTGTCACCTCAGTTCCCATGAGGGAACTCTAGCACGACTCTCCCCTCACCCCAGAGGAATTCTTTTGGCTGCTGGACAGGTAGCTTGTCATACGCTCGGTATTTTCAGTAAAAAAAAGGAAAAGAAACGGGGAAAAATGTGCCTGGAAACTGACATGAGCCCAGCAGGAATGTTGAACCTCCTTGCCCTCGCTGCAAAGCTTCTACATTAACCACTAAAGTCTAATTGCTTGGTCTCTGTCTTCCTGTGGAAGTCAACAGAGGGAGCCAATTCATTTCCGCCCAGGGAGCCAGCAGAGAGAATCTGTCACAGGTATTCATAATCGCCCACTAATGCAAATTTCTGCTCACCGCGTTCTGGCTCGGTGGACAAGATAAAAGCCTACAGAAATACAATGCCTTGTGTCTAAACTGAGCGCTTAAATGAGGGTATAAACCAAAACTGTCAGAAATATCGTTTTAGTTCCTCCCTCATGGTATGTCAACCCATATGTTTGGATTTTGCACGCCTTTTTAACAAAAAAAGATACAGAAAAACCTTTGCAAACCTCATTTCCTTCTCTTTGGTTCACTGTTGGTTTCTACTGCATCCACACAGGTTTCATTTTTGAAAGAGATGTTGTAATCTGGTTCCTCTGAACTAGTTTATATGTAATAAAGGACACTTTTGACTAAGGGAAGTCTTTAAGAGGAATATTTTGGATATGTCACCAATTGAAAGGTTTTCGCGAGGGTCATTTTTAAATCAAATTCTTTAAGGTATATCTTCATTAATGCTTTGGCCACAACTCAACGCATTCTCACTCCCAACGAGTCATATATGGATGTATGGTTTGGGCCCCCTCCGCATCACTTTTTGATGTTTTGGGTGTCCCCAAATTTTCATTTTTTTGACATGTTGGTTGGCTGTTCCAATTAAACCAGGGGGCCCAAACCTACAGACCGCGAACTGGTACTGGTCTCAGGGCAGCGTGGTACCAGGCAACAGGGAAAAAACACATATACTAATCACGGGTCTCCCATCAGGACATGGACCAGTGCTGGGACATGGACCGAATGCCTGTTCTCCTAACCCTGAGCCTAACTCGTACCGGTTCCAATGTCCGGTACTGCGTCCCAAGGGTTGGGGACTAGTGATTTAATGGGACATTTAAAAAAATGACAAGTTGGGGGCACCTAAAACCTCAAAAAGTGACACGAAGAGGGCCCGAACTATGTGTTGATATGTGACGAGTTGGGAGTGAGAATGTGTAGCACAAATACAATTGTGGGTCACCACTGGTCAATCGAAACTTAACAGGCCTCATCAAGTTCCCATGCTGCCATTGTGCAATTTCTAACAATCAGACAGTGGCAGTCAGACGGCAGCACAGGGGCAGAGGGGTTGCTGTAGGGTGGCAGTCTGAAATCGACCAATCATCAGCCAATTTGGGGGACCTTGGAGAGCCTCCCATCAGTCATTATCACGCTGTTGTCTTCCTGCCACCCGCCTGTAACTGGACTGGTCACTGACACAAGTAAAGAAATCATCTGATTGCCCTAAATTTTAAATTTTTTCTTAAAACTGACGCCTCCTGATTACAAATGCCACACCCTGACCACCTGCCAAATATGCGGAAAAACTAGCATATAGGTCGCTGTGCGGTTGCATTTTGGAATATGCGACCGTAGTCTAACACACTTCAAAAAGTGTTGCCCTGTCATTTAATGAACCAAACAGATTGAATATATATATATAAATATGAGTACTCAGGCAACAGGACTGGATAACAAGCTATTTGCAGTTGAACGAGCCTTATGTGTTTGCGAGAAGTGACTCTTTATAGAAAACCTCCCTTGACAAACACCATTTAGCTGAAAAATGTCTGTATGATTATGCACAGGGTGCCTGGGGAGGAAAAAGGGAATGAATTAATATAACTATTAGCGCACGGTGGAGTAGATGATGGAGATGTACTCTCCACAGCCACCTGTAAGCGTTTGGAGAAGAGGGCAACCCTGGGCAGAGCGATTCTGCCAGGAGGGTTAAGAACAGCCTGACAGATTTGTTTTATGGCACCATTAATATGATTCCACTAAATGCATCTTGCTCCCTCTCATGCAGATCCCCTGGCCAGCAGAATCCAGCGACTAATAATAAAGCACTCAGTGATTAAAAGTGTGAATAAAATAACTTAAAGCTGAGCAAGCATGGTAGCTCCTGCCACCCACGTTCTCCCAGGAGACGGAGAAAGGATGTCACGAGACTGGAGGGACACAGACACCTTCTATAAAAGATGTTTTTTTTTTTATATGCTATAAATTGATTAACAAGAGGTGGCCCAGTTTTCAAACCTAAATAAGTGACTGGTAAATTGTTAGTCATAGGTTGCTTCCTTTTTTACACAAAATACAAGCATCAGATCACACAAACACCGCAGTTGATGAGCCAAATTAACGTAATGTCACAGCGCGCATCACTCTTTGTGTTCAAAAATATTTTAATCCACTGGTTGTTTTGTTTTTTTTTTTTGGTCAAAAATACCCTCATTTTTAAAAGTATGTACCATCCAAAAATACGCAAGATTTAATCTTGGCTCTATCTTCAGTTGCACTCCACTTGGAAAGTTAAACAAAGCGAGAAGAGTGCCAGCCAGCATTATGAGGGTCAGTCATGGGGGTTATGGAAGGATGCCAGATGACACGAACACGCACTGAAAGAGTTTCAGACTGGCTATAGGCTGCAGGCTTTGTGTCTGCATCTGTGTGCTCGGAAGACAAGCAGGAGGAGGAGAAGAAGACATAAATATGAAGATAAAGCAAAATATATGTCAGAGAGGGAAAAAAATAAATGCAATTCTTGTCTTTAAATGACAAAAAAATTAATAGAAAGTACATTTTTATGATGGTTTAGAGGGCTTAAGAGACTTAAAGGTACAAGTAGGGGCTCCACGTCTGTTTTTGCTCAAGATGAAACGGAGTCTGGATGTAAGGATTGATGCTGGGGACAGGAGCAGCAGGCTCTAAAATAGTTGTAAATGCAGAGCAATGAGACATGTAATATGTGTTGAGCTCAGGCCAGTGTGGGGACAGGCTTTCAGGGGGTGTCAGAGGCAGAGGAAGCGCAGATAAGATTTCTCTCCAGGGCAGGTAGGATGTGTGTGGGCAGTCACAGTGCTCTAAGCTAAAGCTGAATAAATATTTCACATACGCTCAGCTCAGGTCTTATCAACTGTGAAGAGACACACACACAGAGGAAGACGAGGAAAAGAGAGCCTCTTCAGCGGCTTTGCTTTCTGCTCGCTAAAAATGATTTACAACTAAAACATTTTTTTTTAGGGATAACTAAATTAGAGTGTTTTCTATTTCTAAAATTCAAACTTTTTTGAGCAGGAGAAATATCAATTTTTATAATGAATCCCGAGAACGTTTTTGCTTTCTCGGGATGATTTAGAATAAATATTAGACGTTATTTTCAAATGTTTGCTTTTCAAAGCCATGAAGACGACTTGCGGTAGCTAAATGATAAGCAAATGCCACAGCTTCTAAGCCCTTCTGCTCAGTCGGTGTAACAGTGATAGCTCTTTATTGAAGCACTAAGGAAGAGCAGTTTTACGAGGCAGAGCATTAGCATTTGCTCGCAGGGCCAGCTCTGGCTGTTGTCTCCCCGTCTGTCTGACACATGAGTGGAGTTGGTGCAGGGGGCTGGAGCGGGGCAGGCAGCAGAGGCCCCGTGGTGCCTGTCAGTGGTGGCTACACTGACCCCACACTGCGGCATTGGCCACTAGTGTTTAATCCGTGTCGGGAGCGTTAACACTGAGCGACCTCCTGGGTGACAGATCTGCCATGCGAGCCTTTTTCCCTTGGGCAGGCTGGGAATGGGGGGCTGGTGGTGGTGAGTGTGTGTGTTTGGGGGGGGTGGCGGCGTAGACTCCCCTCTCCCTGTCAACTGAGCTCACACACTTTAGCGCGCCGGGGCCAAGACCGGCCTTGAAACGCCACACACAGGAGTGGACAGGTCGCTGGCAGAGCCAAGCAGAGAGAGATGTCCTCTGTGTGCAGGAGGTGGTGAGGATGTTAAAGGCAGTCATTATTTCACAGCGTACACAATGGGGTCAAACTCAGTGCACACTTCAGTTTGACTGAAATCAGGCAGAAAACTCCTCTAAGTAAAGCACATGCAAAGGAATATGGACACTTAACCGCCCTTTCGTGCCTCTACGCAGCTTAATTTCATCAAAAAAGTTATTGTTATAGATTCTGAAAAATTTAAATAACACGATTTATTAAAGTGGTCTTCTAATTAGGATTTTAATTTTTAAAAAATTGTTTTTAAGGATATAGTTTTTGCAGTAGTTCATTAAAAATTCACCTTGGAATGTGGAAAACTTTGATCTGAGCGATAATTACCTTAGAAAGATCAAGATATTCCTCAAGTGGAAAATTGGATGTTTTCAAAAATGGGAAAGATGTGGGATTGTCTGAAAACTAAGTCATGTTTGATTGTTTCCTTACCCATCCATATTATATGAAAAATTCCCCAAAATTTGGACTAGTGATGCATAGTAAGTCTAGCCTGATTTCCCAAAATCTCTTTGTTTACACTCTCTCCTGCTATCTTACATATATATTACATATATTACCAGTCAGACAAAAATGACAACCAATATTGGAGCTATCCAGGCGTTTGAACTATGAGCTAGCTCAGACGAGGAAAATTAAGGATCAATTTGTCCACAAGTGGGTGAATCGGAATGGAGTGGAGCAAGGCATTGATTCCCCATAATTTGACAAAGAAATACTCAGAACTGCCATTTTAATTGTCTTAATATGCCTCCTTTATCCTTATTTTTATTGGAGTGGATCTTTAATCCTTTGACATCGGAGCTCCAGTGTTTATGTTCTTTGATTTACTTTAAATGTTTTAATTTTTAGCACGATCAACGCAATTCCAGTAGATCGTGCCAGAATCAGAATCTGCTGGAATTGTATTGATTGTGCTAACTGTCGAAAAGTTACTGTATTTTAAAGATTTTGTGTTTGGGCGTCACCGGCGACGCCTCAGGTGTTAAAGGGTTAAAAAATATATATAGATAAATTCCCAGAACATGTAATATTTTTAAATAGCCGGTTTCAAGAGTTGCAGTTTAAGATCCGATAATAAAAACTCTGTTCTAAATCTGCTGACAAGTTTACAACTAATCTCAGACTACCATTTAATAATTAATAGACCACAAAGTAAAAAAAAAAAAAAGCACACACAGACATCTTTATCACCGCCATCATTTTTTCTTCCTCTTAGACACTTTCCCACTGCACTGTCTGTGAGAACTCCCACAGCCGAGGAGATGAAGAGTGCAACCCCCATGAGAGTGAAGAAACCCACTCCTTTATGGCCTCCAACTTTTTCAAACAGAGAGAAAACAGATGCAGAGCAGAAACAAGGAGACAATTCACAGGCTCGCACAGTCCTCGCGCTGTTCTCACAAAAAAAAAAAAAAAAAAAAAGCTTCAGCCACACTGCAGTGCAGAAAACCACAAAAATGAGCAGATCCAAGACTCACAGCGCTTCTCAGTCTCAGGGACGGTGTTAGCAAGAACAATTATGACAACTCTGATTACGACCTTGATCTTGGCCGGGCTGGTGTTCTGGTTAACAGCCCTGACTCCTGCGGTTCTACACAGGTGGTCTCTCGAGACCTCTGGAGTCAAATCTGACCCCGTCCTGCCCTCATCTGGGGAGACAATGATCCCATCAGCCTCCAAAAACAAAATAAAAAAAAAAGAAAGAAAGCGCCTGCTGCAGCTGCCAAGAGTGTTTACAGCTGCGCTGCATCAAACTTTCATCAAATGCCATCTTTATAGTCTGTTATATGAAGCAATCAGCATTTCACAGGCTGTCAAACGATGTCTAAACTAGTTGCTACCTGGGAGGAAACAGTCGGAATAATCACAGGAGGAACGCACGCTCCTGACAGACGAGGTGACTCATTTGTTAAAATATTAATTCTTTTTAAAAACTTAAAGCACCCTCATGATAGAAAGGCTCAAAAAGATCTATCAAGTGTGAAGGATCTTTGTTTTTTTTTTTTATCTCAACTTTTTGCCAACTTCTGAAAATTTGTACAGCTAATATACGCTCTTTTCTTTTAAATCTTTTGGGATAATGAGGGGGGGAAACTTAAAGAACGGAGGATTTCACTCTAACTTGTTCCCATAAAAGTCTCCAAGTGGGAGAAGTAAGCGAGCTGATCTTCGCGGCGTTTCCTGCAGTGCTGTAGCTCCATCTACAGGTGGGGAGCCGGGGAGCAGCAAAGAACTCTGAGTGACCCCTTTGCAGTCAGTGCTGATGTACAGCACGTTCATGTGAAAGCAGTTATTTTATGGAAATTTCAGCTGTCACATTTTTCGAGAAAAAAAAAAAAAAAAAACAACAACATGCTGTTGTCAAACTCTTGAAAGCACCCATATTCAGCTCATTACTGTTGCTTACAAGAGGAATGGAAAATAACATATTTTTTTGTTTATGCTTTTGGAAATTATTCAGAGGATTTGCCAAAACTTTGTCTGTGCGTCTTTGTTTTTGTTGCCGTTTGTCGGCTTTGTAATGTTACCTAATTAGACAAGTTTAAAAGAAATGTGCGACCTTTCGGTTGAAAGTTGAAAACAACTTCCAACAGCCTGACGCGTTAGCACAATCAATACCAGCGACCCCTTGCAACCGCAAAGAACAACAACACGGCGAGATTCCCCCATTTCAGGGACAATAAATAAATAAAAACACTGCAGCAGAGCAAGCGGGAGCAGCGCTCGGATTCTGGTGAGAAAATCTGGATATTTATATCTTGAATCGTCACTTAACTTGAACTGTGGCAGCAATCCCTCATGTAAAATGTGAACGCTTTACACACTTACAACCGCTGCGTAAGGGATGAAAGAATCTGCATAAACAGGACAGCGATGTGAGACGCCTGCTGCGAGGAGGTCAGAAAAGTGCTCTGATATAATAGCTAAGTATTCCTGGTAAAGCAGTGCGTTAGCATCCCACAGTCCCAGGAAAACCACAGCAGTAGTAATGCATTACAGGATGTATATATAGTGTAAAAGGGTAGCACTGGCCCGCATGCATGATAAATAATGTATTGTAATGTATATTAAAGCTAGACCCACCACTGCAGTACTCCGAGAAGCTGCCTGACACCGTGGAAAAAAGCAGACACTGCTGGTATAATTATGCACATGAGAGGCAAGCAGAGGCCATCTGTCAATGTCTAAATCAGTTACCTTATTACCACTGCCTAAAGATATAAAGATAGGAGTGGGAGCTGCTTTCATTGAGCACATGGTGGCATGCTGCCTGAGACAGCACCAAACTAACTTAATTGGAAATGATGACTTGGAGGAGGAGAGCAAGAGACGATACAGTGGAGGACCTTGGAGTGGGCGGGGGCACGAGTGTTGATAGTGACACAGCACTATGGGCCTCTGATAATAGGCAGAAAAGACCTGCTATTAGCGTAAAAATACAATCGTTTACTAGGAATAAGTACCTCGTTTTTGAACAAAGTTTTATGATGATTGGAAGACTCAAAGTGGCTAATTTATCCTATATTCTATCTCAAGCTAATACTTTTAAAGATTAACCAAATTCTAAATTTTTTTGGCTGTTAACTTCTATATATGGGGCTTTTGAAGTGCTGTCTGATTTTACATTGTTGACAATTTAAATAAACTTGTTCATCTTTGTACTGCCCTCTACAGTTTAAATCAAGGCATTGCAGTTGCATTTTTGATAGGTCAACTGGTGCAAGTCCTGTGTCATTTCAGAAGTTTCACGTCATCATGCACTGCTGCCCCAGTATAAAAGCCCCGCCCATCTTTGATTCTGTAACGGTTGGTAGTTTTCGTGTTAGCGTTAGCATGGCCTGTAGGTGTTTTGTTTTCGGCTGTCAAAAGTCCACTGGCTTGCGCCATAACCCAGTGGATTTGGGTAAAAGGCAACGGTGATCCAGTGCAAATGGCACTGAATCCAGCAAACTCTGTGGAGTCTGCCTAGAACTGCCCTGTAGTGTCAATGAAAAATATATTCAGTCTTCCGCACTCAAAACTTTTGCGTTTTATCACATCACTGCGCAAGTTTCTACAACGGTCTTTGGGTTCTACATCCATTGAAAGCTACACCAGGTTGAACTTCGACCAATCAGGGACTCGAGTTTGGTAGTGACCAATGGATGATGCCCCTCTTGATTCACCGACGGGCCAACTGTTTAAAAACTGATCACGGAGGAGAAATTAATAATTGTGGTTTGTCCCCAACCAAGTGTTTTGTGTATCAGAATAGAGCTGTAAAAAAAGAAAAATCTTGGAGCAAGATTAGCAAAATTGCACTAAGCTCTTTCCAACTGTGGGGGATATTTATGGCTGGGTATCACCAATGATTTCCAGAATCGATTGGATTTAATTCACCAGAACCTGGATTGATTTAATTCCGATTTTTTCCAATTATTATTGATCCACTTAATTCAATTTAATTTGATTCAGTTTTGATTTTACATGGCTTAAACATTTACACATTTATTTAGAAATACATTAAGAATCTATTTATGTTTTGAAGACATTCACATTAATCTGATACAGTTCACATACTGTAAAATGTTTTAATGAAATTATAATGAGATTGTTAATATCTTACAGTGTCACATGGACTCTAAAACAGAAAAGCTCCAACAATTGTTCTGCCTCTCCTGGAGCATGTCTCAGTTTGGCCACTAGGTGGCTATTGCGCTATAGCATTACACCTTATTCCAAAAGAAGAAGAAAGCATGAGTAAAAACAGTTTTTTGGACCTTAAATGGTTACTTTAAAAAATATTTCCTTAAAAGAGTTTGGAAATTCATGCCTGTGAGTATATGAAGCTATTTAGTCAGCAATGTATGTTTAAGTCGATCTTGTGTTAACATTAGCCGTCCTATGGAAAACGCCATTATACATTAGCATCAAACTAGCAGACATTAGCTTTCTGCGTTAGATCGATCTCTACTTTTATAATTTGATTATCGATAAAATAAGATTCGATTTAATCTACCCAGTCCTAGTAGAGGGTGGGCTTAAGCTAGTAAATAGTAGTAAAGGAAAAGAAGAAGACGCCCCTCCCTGCTTGTCCAGTGTGAACACAATAGGCGAAACATGCCTTCGAGAGAATGGGTTCTAGTGTGAACGCAGCTTTAAATGTATCAGACGTGTCTGTTGCAAAACAGCAAAGTTGTCTAGAATAAAAGAGTAAGTGGTTGGAGTTCTAAGAATCACCTCTTAGAAAAAAAGTGACTTGGATGCTCCATTCCATAGAAACCAGCCTTTCATTGTAAACTGGTTCTGTGCAGGTGTAGCAGAAGTGGAAATGAAAGATTAGAGTGCATCATCTCACAGTATCATCGCCCGCGGAGGATCTAATTATAGGTGGAAGAAGAAGGCCCCCATCCTGCTGACCTGTCACCTGTCAGCCTGCCTTTCCTTCTGCTCTCCTGCCTGCACCCATGCCTGCCTCACTATCAGCCTCCACTCTCGCTGAACTGTCTGCCTCTTTCTTGTGCTCCAACTTTCTTTCCCAGATAGCAGTCTGCCTCCCACTCTATCCTTATACAAATGCAGGCATTGTTCTCCGTCTTCCTGTCTAAGTGTGTGCCTGTCTGTCTGCATGCGGCGCTTTTCTAAAGGCTGTGATACACTGAGCCTGGCCATTGCCTGGGGGGATTTGCACCTCAGGATCAGTAGGAACGGCTTATAGAATACACCAGGTATGAATTGCATGTCATCCTGAGACAGAACAGACAGAAGAAAAGGCGGTGAAAGGATAGTTATTCACACACCCTGTCTGTGACCGCTTCCTCACCCTGACACAGCGCTGGCAGGGCTTTCATGCCAAGTGCACGGTCTTAATCATTACATTACATGCGGTGTGCTGCGAGAGATTCACTCGGTGCTTTAAGATTATTTAAGCTTAGGACCTAAGATCACATACCATCATTAAAAGTGGCTAAACAGAGACATTTAAGCAAGGTTCGGATCTCGGAGGCAGACTGTCACTGCTCCACCCAAGGAAGCTGAGACTCTGATCCTCCTTACACCATCCCCAGGGTTAGGAGGCTTTGCTAAGAAGTTAGCCGTACAAACGGCCAAACCCCACCCTTTCAAACACACTCTAATGTCATCAGAACTGAAGGAAAGCCAAGTGGGGTTTGATTCAAAGGATAAATCCCATCCATTGCATGCGCGTGGGATCAAAACAGAAAAAAAAAGTCATTGTTTTTCATGGGAAAAAGACCAGCAGAAACTGAAGACTTTCCTTAACATCCCATTCACACTAAATGAGAGAGTTAAAACTGGACTGCAGTGAAATGGGACAAAACCTGTTCGCCCCAAGGCTTAAAGAGAGTTCATTAATGTGAGGCAATGACTTACCAGAAAGGCTATTAGACTCCGTTGCGTGCTCTGCCACTGAAAACAGCTTTTAATGTACTGTAACGTGTAAAGGACTGCTGTGCTGATTTTTCGAACCCGATATATATTCCTGGCAAGAACCTAATGGAAAATAATTGGGACAAAATACAGGTTAGTGTAATTTTATGCCGGACATAATGTTTAAGGCTGAATCAGCTTCACAGTTCCTTACTCGCTGCTCCTGAGATTACAACCAATTAAAAGTAGCAGCGTGTAAATCTCTTATTGCTTGTTATCTGCTGAATGTGTGGAAAACCCGACGAGCTTTTAGGGGAGTTCTTCCCAAAAGCAGAGGCGGACATCACCTTTTTGTTGATCTTTAGGTTTTCCTCGATTAGTTTGGACTCTTTTGGTTGGAAGGTTCTGATCCCAGCTCTGACCTGACGATGAGTAAAGAGAAATTCAAACCAAACTGGAACGTTTTTGCTGCCAAAATGTAAGCCTGGTCCTTACCTTACTGTAGATGACCTCCATCTGCAGTGTGATGGTCCCTTTGGCAGATTCATCTGCTACCGCCTGACAATTTAGAATCCTAAGCCTATCGTCCTCCTACATCAAATTGATGGACTCACGCTCAGTAAAGGAATGGCCACTTTTCCCAAAAAGCTGGGGG
Organism: Oryzias javanicus; assembly: GCA_003999625.1. Taxonomy (NCBI): domain Eukaryota; kingdom Metazoa; phylum Chordata; class Actinopteri; order Beloniformes; family Adrianichthyidae; genus Oryzias; species Oryzias javanicus. Next base: position 18,977,886 of record CM012442.1, read on the forward strand.
ATTTGTCTCCGTTTTCATCGAGTAAAGTCAACTCCACCACGTCGTGAATGTCCTTAATTGGGCTTTAATTAAAAAAATCCATCAGTTGACATGAAAAGATCAAGCAAAAAAATGTCTTGGACGAACTTCTTCTTACAAAGTAAAGGCTTGATTCCACTCTGGATTGACCGTCTTGTAGCTTGTGGTGGTTTGAAGTTTGCAGTTTCCCAGCTCAACAACACACAGGGGGTTACTTTTCCCTGTAAATCACACACAAAAATGTTTCTTCTAAATAAGACACTGTTGGGGTTCTGTTCTCTATTTTTATTTACTTCTCCTCTATTCCCTATTATGTATTCAGTTCTTTGTGCTCCTGTTTGGGGCAGTGTAATTCATATGTTGTTCCGGAGGAGCGAGAGAGACTTCAGATTCCAGGTGGATCGTGAATCCTGTTCTTCGCCGTGGAACAGGCCTCTGGCTCATCATTTTACATCTCAGATTGGGGGAGATTCCTAGTGGATCATCTGTTGTTGGCCGTGGACCGCGCCTCTGGCTCATCTTAGCTGTGAACCCTGCCCCCACCTGTTCACTAGTCCTATCTGGCTGAACTCTGTTCAAATACTTAGTTGTACAGTTAGACAAGCTAATTCTTCATTAGTCCTGGTAAATTGCCTGTCCATCCTGGGAGAGGATCCCTATGGTTTCTTTTGTTTTTGTCCTGAATCAGGTTTTTTAGGAGTTTCTCCTTACCAAGAAGGAAGATCTAAGGGCAGGAATAACCAGTTTAATTTAGTCTGTTTAGTTTAGTTTACTTTAGCAATCAGCTATTGTTTATAATTTATAACCATCCTTCTACTTCTATAAAATTACCAGAATGAAGCCCAATGAGGCAATTGTATTTGTGATTATATATATAGAATTGAATTGAATATTGCTGTAAATGTCCCAAAACCGAGTGATAGATCACCATTTATGTCTGTGGAGGCAAGGTCGTTCGCTCTGATGATGTTGACTTGAAGGAAGCCGACCTCTCCGACGCATTTGTGGCAGTTTCTCAAACTCTGAAAGAGACAAGAACAAACAAATATTGTCCAGACCCTATTTGGCAGAGATGATAAAGAAAAAAAACATTGCAAGAACTCACAAATTTTTCAATGATTGCGTCTTTCTCTTCTGCGCTCGTCAACGTAGATGTTTCAACGTCAGAGATGGAGACTCCCCAGCAGGGCATGAGCGCCACGAGGAACACCAGCTTGCCTTTTCCTGGATTGAGCATGTGGGTGTAGAGCTGGCTCTCATTAAGGGGAATCCTAGATAGGTCGACCTCAAAACTGAGAGATCCAAGTAGGACAATCAAAAACAGGAGCCTAACCAATGAGAGGAGAGCCAAAAAAAGCACTCACATCCCCCACGACTCTTCGCCCTTCCTCCCCTTCTTTGAGAGCACCTCCACCTGCAGTTCCTGGTTATCTTCAAATTGATTGAAGTCAAACTCTTCCCTCCACTGGGGATTCTCCTGAATGCAAAGGTTCTGGGGGCAGCGAAAACACAGATTTAGCTCATAAATACAAACAGACGTATGGATTTTGACGTGATGTCAACTTTAATGCGTTATCAGATTCTGCATCTCCTGCATGACACGTGGATCTGTGTTCAGCAGCAGGACAGGAGAGTGAGAGGTGCGGCGTGCACGCGTCAGTGTGTGCTCGTGCTTAGCTGCCACTCTGGGATTGTAAACACTGACAGCTTCCAATTAGAATCAGCTTTGTTTAACAAACAAACAAGAAGAGAGGAAAGCAGAGGGCTTTACAAAGAAATGACATGACAACACAAGACAAGTGCAACGCACAATCATCAGGGGGGGAGGCCAGCGAGTACAGGTAGATGAACAGGGCATGCTGGGTATGTAAATGAAGGCAATGAAGCCCAGCATCAGCAGCACACTGAGACGTGAGTGGCAGGCTCGCCCAGCCTAATGAGCTGCCTCTGCCATGGCCCAGTGAGCCAAGGTGGAGGTGAGTCACTGACAGACACCTGCTGGGAAAGAAGAGCCGGGAAGCAAAGTATTCCGAGAGAGTGAAGAGAGGCATGGAAAAATCAGATCAACCTTGCTCTTGTACTTCTGATCCCCGAGGCGAAAGCGGACGTAGACGTCTCCGTTGCTGGACGGCGGCAGGTCCTGGCCCTCCACCAGGGTGATGCGGAACACGCCGCTCCACATCTGGTTCTTTATCTGATTCTTCGAAGCGTCGGCCGAGCGGCTCTGCAAGGCCTGGTTCTGCTGCTGGGGGGGGGGGGGGGGGGGGGGGGGGGCACAGACGGTTGCACCTTCATTGCTTTGTGAAAACCCCCTCACCCCATCGTGTTCACTTATTGCACAAAAGTAGGACAAAGGTCTAAACTGTACAGGAGCGCATTAGCACATCGCCACCGACAGGCAAAGCCACACCACGGAGGCTCCAGGAAAGAGAGGGCCATCAGTGAGCAGCCAGATGTCCCTGGCTGTGACAGTCCCACTCATCACTGGCTCCCAGACTGAGTGTGGGGAGGCAGGACACTTGGCATACTGCGCCACAGACAGCAGGCAGCAGTGAGTAATGATGCAAACTGCACAGCTCTCTCATCAGCAAATTATGCATACATGCACAATGTATGGCCAGCTTCCGAGTTGGCTAATCCGTCCGATTTGAATCTAACTTTTCTTTTTTTTTTTTTTTTTTTTTAGATATAAAACAAAGGCACCTGCTATCATGAACTCTTTAGAATCAGTGGACAGCCCAATCCGCTCCCCCTGCATGGTGCCGCAGAGGGAGTGGGAGAGAGGCCTTGATATGCTTCCATGTTTGAGGCCTTGCAGCGATAGGCCAGGACTGCGAAAACAAACAGCACAGAGGTTGTGTAGGGCCGGCTGTAATTAAAGAGCAGGAGCGTAATCTGCTCCAGCCTCTTTGATTGCCCGACTCCTTCAGCTGCCCTGGCGACGCCGCTTCAAACGGCCCCCACTGCAACTCCCCTGCTACTCCAGCCCCTCCTCATCGCTGCGGGGTCACAACCCACATTGCCACCCAATCCAGAGGGGATCAAAGCACATCTCAGGGACCTGAATTAACATGGAATACCACAGGCACAGCCCTATAAATATCAGGCCCTTCAAAAGAAGAGGAACAGAGGGAGTAGAGGAGCGATATAAAACAGGCCTCGGCCAAGTCATCCCAAGTGTTTATCTTGGACACATTTCTAACTCAGCGGCCAATAAAACAATTCCACTTAACTGTAAGTGGCCCCTAAAGAGAATCTATTCCTGGTCCTAAAAGGGCTGTGCGATTGCTTCCATATGGTGGGACAGCATGGGGACAAGAATGATGAGCTCAGACCCAGGTCCATTTGGCTGGTACCTCAGCACTGTCCGTCCACAGCTGTGATATTACATCCTAACATCTGGGTTATTGCCCACTATGCCCGGGAATTATCAGCCTCTCCGATCTTGGGCATTCCATGTTGGCAAGATGCCTCAAACAGCCTTCCTCCCCCCCCTTTTTCTTCTTCATCCACACGCCCCCTCCTGTTTGAAACACTATCACACAGCAGAGTTTTACTGAGGCACTTGCCATTCCCTTTCCCTCTGGTGGTATCATGGAGGGAGAAAACAATGTTTGAACGGAGGGGGAGTGGAGCTGTAAAAGCTGGGTATTCCGCACTTCCAGGATAGGTGTTAAATGCAATAAGTTATTGTGCGTTTGTCAAAAAAGAAATAGGGAGGGGGGGGCATTGTTAAATTGTTAAATTGGCACTGTGATTTCGGCAGCAGAAGATTGGGTATAGTCCCACCACACATTTCCGTCTCCCTTTGAGTATCTTTAACCATCTGTAGCGGATAACCTGCAACGCGTCTGAAAATGGCATCCGTTCCTTTGTCATCTAATTTTAAATTGAGATTGTGTACTGGACCATCAAGAGACTTAACAGTGGCAGATGTAGTGACAGCAAAGGTGCGAAGATAAACCCACTCGCTGCAATGCGAGTCCCAAAATGCAACCTTCCAATTTCACTCTGAATCTAATTATAGCCGCAGTATATTGGAAGCCACTTGAGGAGAAATGGAACTTTGTTTACTATGAAACCAAACGCAGCCTCATGACTTTCATCTTTTAAAGGCAACATATTCCATCAATGGAATTTTTTTTTCTTCTTATTTTTAAAATAGAATGAGGAATTGGGCAAAACAATACCAGGATGCAATAAGGTTAAATCTAAAGGACATATTAATGCAACAAAGCAAAAGCCATATCATATTCACAAAGCTTTGTGGCCATACCACAGTGAGCTACTGCCCCCTAGTGCTGGATATCAAACATAAATACAATAACATTTATACAAATTGTATTTTTAAAAAATGATAAAATATTACCTTATTCTTTTTTTGGCGAAATCTCTACAAAAAAAAAAGAAAGTTTGAATTAGTGCTCGTTTTTTTTAAATATTAAGAGCAACAAACCAAAAGAGGCTTTTCTTACAGGCCCTTTTTTGATAGTTGCATCTCTATGCATTAAACAGACATCAACGCCAATGATTCCCATGTCATCCTCTTTGCTTTTGGAGTCATCCAGACGGAGCTCCAGTTCATAGGTTCTGTAGAGAAAAGTGGAGAAAGAAATTGACTCTTTGCCTTTTTTTTTTTTTTTTTTTTTTTACAGTTTTGGATATTTGTTAGCAAAATCCTTTCTAGCACTCACTTGTACAACTCCAGATTATTCAGAGAAATGAAAGTTGATCCCATGAACTCATCGGCAGTACGGTTTTTATCATAGACCTGCAACATTAGCACAAATGTCTCAAGAATTTGTTGTTGATAGGTTCAAAAACAGCGCTCATGAACCTTACTCGAAGCTCCACGTTGTGTTCTCGGTCCCGAAGAGGATGGGAGAAGGACTCGTTCCACCGAGGATTCAAGCTTTTGTAGACGACTTTGCTCTTATAGAACTGTTTCCCTTCGAGTTTGAATTTCACGTAAGGGTCACTGGAGCCTGCAGGATTAAGCAAATCAGTCAGATGATACTGTGTGAGAGAAGATAGAAAAATGAAAGATTTTATTTGGATTTGGAAGTCTTTTATAAAGACATATCATTAAAAATGTGTGTAAAAAAAGTACATTTGCAATTTGATGTTGTGGGATAATGTGTCAAAAAATGTAGCTGTTTAGTTTTTAAAAAGGAGAAACACTGGCAACGGTGATGCAACCAGAAACCAAAAAAATCTAGATGCAACCAGTGTTAATCTCCCAAGCCTGTAAAGAAAGTCTGTCTGCAAGTGGGATGGGGGTGTGGGACTCCTTTGTTTCTGCAATTGCACGCAGATTGGCCAAAAAATGAGAGCCAGCCCCATGCCTTCATTTGTATAGGGAATAAAGAGGTTGTTGAGAGAGCCTGCAGGGAGGCTTGAATCACATGATAAAGGCCCTGTGGGGATGGGCTGTCAGGCCTGTCAGCTCCCCACTCCAAATGAACATCTCGCAAAGGCGGGCAGGACCCACAGCAGCTCCACCCTGCCAGCCTGTGACAGGGAAACCTCCAGGCAACTTGACAGGAGGAGAATGTGGCAGCTAGCAAGGAGAAAAGCTCTGGCATGACTGAGAATGGTGACGGTGGAAATTAATGGAGGGGGGGAGAATAAAAAAAAAGGGGAGAACAAAAACTCAAAGAGTGGGGGGCTGGTGGTGTGTGTCCTTTTCTGAATATGTAATGAGGATGTGTGCCACTGGTGGGCCTTTGGCACTGTGTTTATTGTTGGGCAAACAGGGGAGAGGCAAGGGGCATGTGTGAGCACTGCATCATGGCGGTGCCATCTTGTCAGGAGGAGTGAGGTCTCAAGCAGGAAGGTTCACCCTGCTTGGAGGGTCTTCTCCCACCATGCATGAATAAATAAATAAACAATAAATGCATGAATAATACAAAACAACACGATTCCAGGAAGGTTCGTCAAGGTGATTGCCAAACCTGCGGCAAAAAAAGACGATTTGACACTGCTGAGTCGCTAAAGGGCTTTAGAAAGCATATCAAATAAAACAGATGTGACTTTGAAATGCTGTCATAATACTCTTAAATGAATCCATCATTGGTCAGAGTCCAAGTTTGACTTTCAATCACTAAAAGTCAGGATATTTGTTGAGACCACACACGAGTGATCTCATATTGTTGTAATTTCATTTTTGGCCACTAGAGGCTGCTGTTGTACCAAAGTAAACACCATCTATGGGAGGGATCCCACTTTTCTCTTTTGCTTTTTGGCTGCTCCCTTTATAGGCACATCTAATTCACATATAAATATTAATACATAACAACATCAGTATGTTCGTAGGCTTTTATTTTAAAGCTCTACAATCCTTTCTCTGTTACTTCATTTGGATTTTAACTCAGATTTTGATTGAAAAACCCTTAAAAACTTTAACTTCAAAGAATGATTTGGTCAAAAAGTCAGCAAAAGTTATTTTAAAATTAGCAACAGCTGTTTTGACTTCCATGCATAATGAGGGCTTGTCGAGTAGCAAGCCTGTGCAGTAGATCTGCGGGCGTTTAGGCCACACGAGTCTGACTGCATATTTAACTGCATATTTTCCTTTTTGTTTCCTTTGCGTTGCACTTCACCCTAAAAGGGAGATGATATCCACACAAGATAATGCACACAATGACCGGCACACACCCTCTCATCAATAGAACAAAAGACTTCCAGGTTGTCTTTTGTTTTGTATTTTAGAATTTGAATCCTGGGATTTAAAAAAAAGTTAGGATTTGAAATACTGTTTTCTGTGCATCTTTCGCTAACCTACCTGAGCGCTTGTCTCTGATAACCAGGTTTTTTCCCCACTTTAGGTTGATGTTCAGGAGGTACCGCTGAAACGGGGTAGGGAAAGACGGCACAAAGTCCTGCGGGAAGATATTTCACGATTGGATTATTTTCTATGCATTTTTTCCAAAGCAGCAAAAATACCGGTAAAAACTCACAGAGCTTTCCGAAGGATAAAGAGAATTTTCATCAAAGGTGTCTCCAGCTTCAGCAGCTATCTGAATAGAAGAAGATTATGAGGAAACTTTAAAAAAACATCCTTTTTTTCAAATTCATTTTATTTATAAAGCACTTTTCTAATAGGAAATACATCTCAAAGTGCAAACAAACAACGTAATAAAAACACCCTCGATATACAAAATAAATAAATAAATAAAACAACCCCCTTTATATCACAAACACACACACACATGCAAATCCTTCTTTTACGTGACTTTAATAAAGCAAATATTTATGTCTTTTTCTCCATTGGCTTTCTATACATTCTTGTGGTGTGGTTAGTAAGTCAAATCCTAAACAGTAAAACAGTAAAAACGTTCTATTTTTCTTTTCCTCTTTAAAGGGTAACCAAACCCTAAATCAACTTTTTTGTCTGACCTCTATAAATAGGCCTTCAAAGTGCTGTCTTATGGTTATTGCCAAATTTTTGTAAAACTAAAACAAACGTATTTAATTATTGAAAACATTGTCAAAAATCATATGTGTGCTGCCCCCTACAGGTTGAAACAAGTTATTACAGTTAAATTTTGTGATTGGTCAAACCATGTGAGTTTCAGAAGTTCCACGTCATGATCTGCAGCTCCATTAAGAGTCCTGTTCCCCACCCCCGCCCCTCTGAATTTAGGTTGTGGGTGGGGTCAGCCTCCAACTGTCCCATTTGGTTACCCTTTAAGGTTTGTTCCAAAAACTAAAAAAATGTTTTATTAAAAATATATATATGTTCTAGCATGATACAAAGTCACAAACAGGAGACAGGAAGTTACATGTGTTACCATACTGACCTCGTCCAGAGACTCATCAGGCTCCTGCACACTCTCTTCCATTTCCGACAGCAAAGGGTTGCTGGGGTCCACCATCAGTTCCTCAATTTCTTTTGCCCACGATATGCTGGCTTTCTCCTCGCTGGGAGAAGTGCACGGCGAGTCCACAAAAGCCCCGTCTGCCTTCTCCAGTGGAAGCTGCAGAGCTAATCTCTCCGCAGAAGCGTTCTTTCTTGCCATCGGAGGAGTCAGTCTTTCAAATGTGAACTTTATCTGCTCAAACAGCGGGGTGCTCTTATCTAGAAACGGAGTCATTTCTTTCCCCTGCGAGCTGACTCTGGGCAAGGTTGATGGAACGTTGTTTGAAAGCGTTCTCTCCATGTCACCGGACAGACTCAGCCTCTCTGAGAAGTCGGACTGTGCAAGAGTGCCAGAAGCATTTCTTGGTAAAGAACCAGACTCAAGTGGAAGCGGTACTTTCCTCTTTTTGTTCACTTGAGCGTACAAGTTTTCCGGAATTGTGTCCATTTTGTTTTCTAAACCAGAATTCGTTGTGATTTTCGGTTCTTCGTAGAGGCTGAGTACCTCCACTGGTGCACTCAGCCTTTTCAGAGCTGGAGCTGAGGGATTCTGATGCGTTCTATAAGTAACTTCTGGCGCTGGTTCGTTGAGTTTGTCTGCGCAAAGAAGCCCATCGGTGTTTGACCAGCTCGCCACTGAATCGGTATCGCTCTGACCAGGAGAGATACTGAAGGAGTTGGCGTCAAGGGCCTTAGATGTGAGAGAATTTTCCGCAGCAAAGGCTTCGCCTGGCACTAAAGTCAGGTCTGGTACAGACATGCTTCGTCGATTGAGCATATTCCTTCCTTGTTTGGCGAGAGGTTTTTTGCGTGGCTTTTTGATGTTGGGCAACTTTGTCTTAAGGCGCAACTTTTCCAAAATAGTCATCTTGTTGCCCTCCATGTTGAGCAACCTGTTGAAGGAAAAGAATTTCTTTCTTTTTAAAGCCGCACTAACTCAAATACTAAGAATGACGGACAAGATAGAAAATAGTCTTAAAGTCCCCCATGACAGTTTTTATATTAAAAAAAAATTTCCCAGTAGTGTTTTAATTATGATTATGAAGTTTTTTAACTTAATTATGATTATAAAGTTTTCAACCTAAATGTCTTAAAAAAAACATTTTTAATGTTGATCTGAAGTCTCTGTTTACAAAATCTCCTCTGAGGGGGCGTGGCTTTTGGAGCTGAACTGAGCAGCCCTGATCTCCCCTGTCTGATCATGAAAGCTCTTCATCGCTGCAACATAAAAATGTCGAGCAGTATCTGTAATGTCCAGCGAGATTGTTTTGAGCCGGATGTCAGCTCAGACGGGGAAGTGAACAGCTTCATGGACTGAATTACTCCAAAAGCCAGATTCTTTCTCCTTCCACCAAAGACTCTTTTAGCTAATTGTCGAATGTTTATAGACGTTGCTGTGATCAATACATTCTATCCATTGGTTTCTCAAAACACGGTCCTTAAGAAAATAATGAAAGCCGTATTAAAATTGTCTTTCATTGATTCACAATCCTTGCCAAATGAGCCACCGTTCACATTTCCGTGGTCACATCAAAAGGCTCCATGGAGTCTCGGGGTGATTTTCCTGCGTTCTCAGCCCTGCTACCATATATATTGCATGAAACTCACAAAAAAAATCCCGTAACGGCTGATTTGACCACAGAAATGTGAACGGCACCTAATTTGACTGCAGTCAATGTAAAGATACCATCTTCTCTTCTCCGGCACCTGAGCTAGACATGCTAGCCGGGCCAGATGAGGGGTTTAGCGCGTGTGCAGCAGGGCTGTTGTGACGTATAGAAAGCTCATGAATTCAAACAGAGCCTGTCTGAGACAGTTTGATTGACAGAGATTTAAAAGGAGAAATACTTATTAGAAATTACATTTGGTCTCTTTCATAAGAAAAATGCCACACATACATGTTAAAAACTTAAAAAAAAGAACATGATTTTCATCGGAGGGGGACTTTAAAGACGACTTTAAATAATAGATTACAATCTTAAACTAAAATTTAGGTTTACAACACGAGATTGGATTAGTAGATTATTACGTAAGGTCTAAGAAACTTCTGGATCTTCAAAATCCACTCTTGACCGCAACAAAAAATGATTTAAAACGCTATTAAAAAACTTTTTGAATCTGTTTTATGACAAATCTGTCTAAATGACTCACTGTCCAGGTCATTTAGGAAGCTACAAACACTGGATTAGAACCTAAAACCAAAAGCTGACTTCTGCCAAACCTGTGTCAAAAGACATACGAAGCGCTAGCTTTAATGTCAAATCAAAATATAAATTAAAAAGCTTAATATTCTATGATTTCACCAATATTTTCTTCAAAAAAAAAAAAAAAGCTTACCTGTTCGGTAGACACTCAGGCAGGTCAGTACAATGATTCTGTTTCCGACTGCTTAAGAGCAAAACTTTCCAACAGACACTTTGACCATCCTCTGAACCAAAAGAGGATGTGTCTGTGGTGGAGCGGCTTCACCGGGTGAAACTCGACATTCCAGTCACACCAGTCGAGTTTCAATGTCTGCGAAAACGCCACTAATCACCCAGGACTCCTTCCCAAGTTTCTCATGACAAACAGAGCTACAAAACATTCCAGTAACGCAAACTCAGAAAATATTTGACTGCAAATAGTGAAAGCATTTTTTAAAAACTAAGCATGCAAAAGGATCTCAAACACTGAAACTGTTAAACTGTGAAATGTTTCTTCCCAGTACAGCAGCCGGTTTCATAAGTCTGTTGATTTGGATATTAGACAGTTTATTTGCATTTATCTGCTTTATGATTTGCATACATTTCGCTTATCTTGGTTCCTTTAGAGGTCCAAGTTTCTGAAAATATACTTAATCTGCCCTAATTCTGCAACACAACTGTCCAAGACGGTCCCAAAGCGCTTTTGATGGATAAGAAATGTCAGAACAGATCTGGCCATCGGTTTCACACATCCCCATCCGTGTTTACAAAGGAACATGGTTAGTCTGGGCTTGTTGAAATCAAGCATTTGTATTTGCAAAAGTATAAACTACAAATTTCTGTCCACACGCAGAAGCAAAAGCAACAGACCCGCATTCTCCCTATCTGTGCCGAAAAACGGGGGACTGGATGACAACAGATGTGTTTGAGTCTGGGCTCAGTCTTGTTCAATATTTGCTGATGACTTAAGGAGATCAAGCCCACATGAAAGAACCACAACTTGGCTTCAAGTTAAAAGGCGGATTTGGTTATCCCGCACAAGGCAAGTCCCTGTGGCAGGTGGCCTCCTGGCCTACATCTCACACAACTCAAACAACCCAAAACCTTTCTTGATTACTCTACACATGAACACTGGACCTTGTCCAGCGCGCGGCACAGCTGGGCTCATGCTCTGAAAGCCAAGAGCATGCACCCGGAGACATGAAAGTCCACCAACTGAATGCAGCTGTGAAACGGCAAACCCAAGCACCGACGCGTCCCCAAAGTGCAGCGTGCAAAAGATGAGAAATTCTGAGCCAAAAAGAAAAAATAACCTTTGAGTAACTAATTAGTTTTGACTTGTATATCTAAGAGTTATTGTTTCATGTTTGTTTTTAAGTGAAGGCATTTTTTACTTGTAAATCTATGAAACTAGAATATTATTTTTGTATCCTTAATCATTAGAGGATTCATCTTGGTAAAATATCTGCTGTCAATTATTCGAAAAAGTACCTTTTTCACAAAACACATTCAGTATAAAGCTAAAATAGAGACACACAACTGAAAGTGATTGAATTCTACAGTAAATTCAATTCATTTTTCCTCTCTAAAGCTCTGCTTTAATTTAGATTAAATACATCTGAAGAGAAAGCAGTCATGCTAATCAATGATGTGTAAACCAATTTTATTAAGTGGTAGAACTAATTCTAGATATTTATTTATTTTTTGAAAATCTGTTTTAAAAAGCACATCTTTTATTTAACACTGTAAAAAAAAATGTTTTTTTTTATCTTCGTCCATTAAAAACCTCTTTAGCGCTCATTAGACATGTTGTGTTGTTTTTCTTCTGTTAGATCACGCTGCAATGCAAAAATGTTTTTAAAACAAAACACGGCATCCAGTTGGACCTGTTTCTCATCGCACTAGGTGAAAGCTTTCGGCCACAATTTTCACTTTCAAACTCTCTACCTATACACGCTGAAAAAAAAACACAATTTTCAAGACAATTCCTGTTAAAAACCCAATTCATGCAGTTAGACCTCACTAATAAACCAAATCAAACTAATTTTAATACTTTGCACAGAAATCATTTATATTTACAATACACATTTTCTTCAATTTTTTTCAAATTTGATTTGTATTTTATCCTAGGCCTCAGTAAAAACTCTTTATCTCCGGATGTTCCAGTCTATTCTGACAGTTATCCAGCACAAAACACAACAGAACCTCCCCTCACAGGAATGCTGTCCTCACTCTTGTACTTGTGCTGCTCACACCATAACATGATTCATACAGATGACACGGTGATATAGGTATACTTTTCCATTACATCATATAACAGCTCTGTAACTTATTGTTTAGAAATACACAAAAAGTTGTGATAAAAAAAATTATTTAAAAGAAATATTAAAATTACTGCTTTATAAAGTTGCTTATTGTTGCATTTATTTAGAATAAAGTTGTCTCCTTGGTTGCAATAAAACTTACACAGTCCCCTAATTTGTTTTACACATGAAAACTATAAAAAAATCATAAAAACACAAAAAAATCTTATAAATAATCTTCAATACTGTAGTGTTTTGTTGTGGGTTTAAATTGTGTCTATTAAGCTCAACACTGCCATCTAGTGTCTGTCAAAAACCTTTGTAAACACAACAAAAAGTAATATTGATAGAAATAAAAAATACAACTATAATGAATATATATTATATAAGTATTTACATTGTAAAGTTAAAATTAAAAGTATTTTTAAAAAGAAGGTTGTTTACTGCAGGAAAAAGGAAATTCTATGGCATATGCTCACTGGACACTTTTTTTTTGGGAACACCTGTCAAATTGTTCGTTAATCAGCCAATCACATGGCAGCAACTCATTGCATTTAGACATATAGGCGTGGTCAAAACTATCTGCTGCAGTTCAAACCGAGCATCAAAATTGGTTTTTGGTGCCAGACGGGTTGGTCTGGTATTTCAGAAACGGCTGATCTATTAGGATTTTCACACTCAACCATCTTTAGGGTTTATAGAAAATGGTCAGGAAAAGAAAAAGTATCCAGTGAGTAGAAGTTCTACGGTGGGAAGTCTGGCCGTTCTCGCACAGTATACATGAGTATTGTTGCTGACCATGACCATCCCTTAAGTTTAAGTTTATTAGATTCATATGGTGCCTTAAAATGGCCTTAGTCGAACATGGCGCCGCACATTAAAATTTCAAAGAGCAATAAATACACAGCTAAAAAGTTAAAAACAGATAAAAAAGAAATGGAGATAAATTAAATGACATAAAAACCATAACAATACCAGATAAAAACAAAGGTAAAACAATAAAACAGTAAAACACACCAGCAGAGCAGAGTCTCATGTCAAAAGCCTGGTGGTAAAAATGGGTTTAAAGAAGTGTTTTAAAATGATCACAGTGTACCGTCTTCTGATGGTTACTTCCAACAGGATAACACATCATTTCATAAAGCTGAATTCATCTCAGACTGATTTCTTGGACAAGAAAATTAGTTCACTGGACTCGAATTTCCTCCACAGTCACCAGATCTCAACCCAATAGAACCTTTGGGATGTGGTGGGACGGGAGATCAGCATCATGGATGTTCAGTCAACAAATCTGCTGGAACTGTATGATGTTATCATGTCAATATGGACCAAACTCTTTAAAGAATTACCTAGTTGAATCCATGCCACCAAGGATTCTGCAGTTCTGAGGGCAATCAACCCAGTTCTAACAAAATGTACCTAATAATGTGGATGCTGAGAGTATTTTTTAGTTTAAATATCAAATTTAAAAATGAATTAGTGCAATGATGTTTTCTTTATCAGTTGTATTTTTTTCTTTTATAAATTTGCTGACATTTAACCCTACAAGCATTCCTCAGACGGGTTTCAGTTCAATCCTCTTGACTCATTATGCTATAAACAATATCTTACAAAACTTGATTCAACATTCATTCTTGATGTTGTGGTTATAAAACAAGTGATTCTGGTTAGTGACCTACATTTCTTCAGCTTGAAGCTTAAATTTAAAACTTGCAGCAGCCAAATGGTTGAATGCTGTCAATATGTATATTCGTATGCACTGTATTGTTAGTCAGGTCTAATGGTAACATTATGCTGTCTTCAGATATTCAAAACAAGTAAAATAATATACTATTTTAAAAAAATATATCAGATTAAAAGCAGGGGGAACAAGAGAAAGCACAACAGCAATTAAACAGTAAACATTTTCTAAACATAAACTTACTTTAATTTTAGGTCAATTTTCCGGATTGTTGTATTTTATTTGGCCTAGTTTCTGTTCTTCTGGAACGTTGCTTGAATTCCATCTTGCTGCTGAACAAGGCAATTTCCTCATTAGGGTGATGAAAACATATTTATATTTTAGCTGTTGCTTACAACTATTTAAAAAATCTTAAAATGCAGAATTTAATTAGATTGTCAGTGTCTAGTCTTATGGTGCTGGGATCAAGCTAAGCTAAGATAGCCACAGATTAGCTAAGCTAATATATGTTGGAAGCAGAAAAATGTTTTTTTATACAGTATATATATTTCAGCTGTGTTTTGAGACATCCCTTATCCTCTGTTATTTACCATTGCCTCTTGACCCCTGGAACAGCAGGGAATTTATGTGAATATTTAGTGCAGACTCTGCCTGCCATGATGGTCATCACTGTGTTGCAGAAAAGACCCAATCTCAAACTCCTTTAGGTTTACTTTGTTACCTACAAAGATTCAAAATGTATATCTCCAAAAGAAAACTAATCAGTCTATCTCCAAAGTAAAGACAGTTGCGTGTGAAAACACTTCACCCTAAAGGGTTTGGTGCTGCGTCACTCGTATTTGAGAGAAGCTGCAAGGAGTGCATGTAGAATTGTAAGAAAATAAAGGGAGATAGTCAAATTGTGTGAACAATATGATTTACAAATTATGTTTCTCTATTTTAAAACATTTTTTTTTCATTTATTTATTCATTTTTAATTTTAAATAGATGTCTGTTGTTTACTTTTTCAAAATTATCTGCTTTTTTTTAAAACCCCTTTTAAAAAATGAAAACATTCTTTGCAACCTTACCTTTAAGTAGGCTAATGAAATTAGTTTAAAGCCTTTTCTTTTTTCAGACAACTACAACAAGAACAACTGGCTCTGCAGGATTGTTTTCTTGTATACAACAACGGAAAGAACCCATCTGTGTGGCAGCTTTTCGTTTCAATTTTCGTTGAGCTACAGCGACTCCTGCTGGTGATAGTGGGGTAATGCATCAATATGAGCAAAACTAGTCACTAGTTAAGCACCTCATGACTTGGCTATTAACTGTACTTCTGTGAATTTTATACTGACTACACAAATCGACATCTTTAGTAGGTCTGTACAGGATCTCTTGTAATCAGCTTCCATGGCTAATGATATTGTGATTTCCACTTTTGTCCGCTCTGTAAAAACATGCCCTCTAGTAAAAAGTTAAAAAGAAAAATAAACAAAAAAAAAAACCTTTGAATTAAAAAAAATCTGTCAATGAGGTAAGAAAATTGTCTTACAAAGAATTCTTGTTTTAGCCAAAAAAAAAAAATTAAAGTATTAAGATGAGAAATTACGTTAATTTTGCTTTCGAAAAACTAATATTTTTTTTTCTTGCAAGAGAGAAAATAAGATAATTATTTTTAAATTTTCTTAGGTTGCAGTTTTTGCAGTGCTCTTATTTTCACAGTTTCTAAACAGCTCAAATAACTCCAGATCAGTCTGATTTTTACTATATTATATCTTGTTCTAAGGACTGATTGGCATATTTACCTTGAAGTTATGTCAAAACCAGTAATTATTCAAATAAAATAGAAGACTTTTTTTTTTCTTAAATTACTAGTATTAATAAAGCAGTAACAGAACTTCTTTTTGATTGAGTATTTCAAGTACGTTTTTTTTCAATAAAACCTTCTTTATTCTGATATATTACTCTGGGTTTGTTTAATAGAATATTATTGAATAACACTTTATTGATCCCACAGAAGGGAAATTATCCAGTTTGTTAATTAATTTTTTACTTATTTGTATCATAAATAAATTTGATTTATATATATGAAAAAAATAAGGCTGTGAAAGTTAATGCATTAATCAAGAGTTAATGTGATTAATTGAAAAAAATCAATGCGTTTAAATTTAATAATGCTCTCAGGTTTCCTGCCGTTTAGCTGCGAAAAGCTAGAAAGAAAAATAAACAAACAAAAAAAAAAAGAATTCCAGGAAAGAAGTCAAATGGACAGCAGCGCTCTTCAGAGAAAAATTCTTATTTTTTGGACTGCCTGGTATCACTGAATATCTCAGGCATAAGAAAGATCACATGAGGGAGCTGTGAGAGCTGTGATGTTTACCTGTCAACAGACACTATTCGTATATGCAGCCCAGAGAAATCAGGGACTTTAGCCTGGATTTAAAAACATTTTTTTTAGTTTGTTGACAAAATTTATTCTTGTTATTTTTGTAAAATTGCACCTAAAACTTTCCTTCTATGTTGTAAAAAACCAAAGAATCTATTTTTCCACATGGAATTTGGTGTTTTTGAATATTTATGTATAGTGTGTGAATAACACAGGAAAAAATGACATTATAAAAGTATTGTCAGATAAGTGTGACTGTGCTGATACAAAATAAGCAAAAAATTAGCCTTTCAACTACTAAGTCAACAGTTTTGAAAGTACCTTTGAATTAACCGAAGTAAATTCAAAAGTAGGCAAAAAGTCTACTTTTACAGTTTTGAGCCTTAGGTTCCAAAGGGTTAAAAATGAACATTCTAAATGTACAATTTTGTGTGATTTCATATTGTGATTATTTGCAGATAATCGTGGTTATAAAAGTGGTTGGGAAATACAGTCGCAAAAAAAACACCCCCCCTAATTAATTAATCGTGATTAATCCCAATCTCAATTCACAATTATTTTTTTCGTTTTGTGATTGATTGATTACACAAAAATAGAGCACATGAAACCATAAGAGCAGAAATGACCAAATGTTCAAAGAATATACTTATTGGATTTTTCTGGTTTGAACAATATCAACACTTATAAATTGTCTATCCAGGTACTTTAATAAAAAATCCATTATTATTTGCCAACAAATAATGTTAATTTTCTGTATTAGCGACTGAAAAATGCCTTTTTTTATGTATTTTTATTTTAGTTGTAAGTCTTGCCATGGGTTGTTTTAATGTATGAGTGTTGCACAGACCAGAAAGTCCTTTTTAATTTAATTCTGCTTGTGACAATGACTGTAAAGATCTATCTAAACTAGATGATGTTTTTTTCTCTGATACCTCCATTTAGCAGTTTAACTCATTGATCCACAGACGAACAGACAGAGATCAGACGGCGCATACACTGAGGTGTTTAATAAAGTTGACAGTTTCTACTGTTCGTGACTTCACAGGAGAACAAATTCTATGAAAGAGTTCAGTTTTTAACAGAATGAAAGACATGAACTAAGATTACACATTAAAAGCCAATATTTGCAGTTTTTGTGTAGAATACAAATTTTGTACAATGACGTCTAGCATAGTATCTTCATCATTTCATAAAAAGTTCACTTGAACATTTATTGTATGCTGAAAATAAAATAACACAACCAAAAAGGGAAAACAAAATGCAGATTAACTTAAAATCTATTTAGAATTTTTTTTTTTTCTTGAAACAAATAATTTCATTGTTGGCAACAAAGTCCAGCTTGTGCCGCCAAACGGTCTGAGCCTTCAAACCGAAAACAGCTTCTTTAGTTAAGTGAGCATTAAACTACAAACACTTATCAAACACGACGTTCTGCTTAGAAAAGCCATGAAGCGAAGCAGTGTATTCTTGCACAGCAAAGTGAAGACAGTCCTCTGCAGGGTTACCCTTTTCCTTTCACATTCACCTCTTGCGCGCGACATACACCTGAAAGAGCCGCGCGTATCACAGTGCATTCGCCATGCGGCCTCCTGCGTGCGTCCGTTTGGAGAAGAGGCAGATTTGGTCGAGTCTGAGAGAAATCTTCAGAAAAACTGCTGCGGTTTCTCTTTGGGATAAGGCATTTCCTATCTGTGCATATCAATCGAGTGACTACAAAACTCCCTGATATGTTTATCAAGTGCTAAAATATGAGGTGATGCTGCGGAACAGGCAGGGACGTTTTTGTTGCAGTGATTTATTATTGCTACGCTGCCCTGCTGTGTTAAACGGAATTACAATGAGTTTTATTCAATTTCCTTTTGGTTCAAATATGCATGCTTACTAATGCATGAGCATGAAGCGGCTTCCCAAAGACTCAGTGGCACTTCAGAATAGGCGGATAACAGTCTAATACTCTTTGTCCTGGTGGATTTGTAAACTAAGCATAACCTGCAATGACTCTACTGGGAACGTTTTAAGGTGAATCAGCTGCATAGATCTGTATGGGACTAATGATGGGACGGAGTATGTCGCAGAGACACACAAGGCGCGCCATGGCAAATGCACGGTGATATCTCTCTTGTGCAGCAAACTTTATTTATTTTTGTACAAATGTGTGCCTCTCAGCAGTGAGGTTGGAGTCAGTGTGCTGTGTCGGGGCCCAAAAAAAGGAGACTTTGATGTGTCCAAACAAGTTTTTTCACCTTGTTCTGAATAACTAAAACACTCACACTCAAGGACCTTTAGAGACCAATGAAAAGATGTTCATTTTTTCTGATGATGGAGGACATATTTAAAGAAAATATTTCCTAAAATGTGTTTCTTAGTATGTATCTATCAGTAGTAGAGACAGTTTGAAAAAGATTGTATTTGCTGTATACAAAATATGCTGGTAAGCTAGCAGAAAAGAATGTACAGCTGCAGGAAAAAATATGTAAACCCATTGGAATTACTTGGTTTTATGCATAAACTGGACACACAATTGTTTTTAAATAAAATATAAATTGGTGTGATTTTAAGGGTAACCAAACCCTAAATCCACTTTTATTTTGTCTGTTAAGTTCTATAAATTGATTTTTAAAAATGCCGTCTGCCGTCGGTCATTGCCAAATTTTTGACAAATTAAAATAAACTATTTTATTTCTTGAAATGTATTGAAAAACTGTCAGTGTGCTGCCCCCTACAGGCTGAATCAAGGTATTACATTTGAATTTCGTGATTTTAACGTCATGATCTGCAGCTCCAGTAATGATGACAGATCTGTTCCCCACCCCCACCCCTCAGATTGGATTTTCACATTTTGCCTGTCGGTGGAATCGGCCTCCAACTTCCCTGTTTGGTTACCCTTTAAGCTGGTCATATTTTTCTCCATTGTTGCGATTTAGATTGAGATAAAAAAAAAAACACATCATGTGCCCATTTTGTACAGAAACTGAAGTTCTGAAGTCCCAAAGGTTTCACATACTTTCTCTTGTATCTATAACCAGATAGCTAAGTTGTTGGTGACGGGAAAGGGGGATGGGGCTGCTCTGTGCCAACTCAGAGGTGAGTTTCTAACTAACTGTTGTTGCTTTGCAGAAACCTTAGTCTAAAAATTGACATCTTTTTTTTTTATAATCATAATTAAAAGAGCACTAGAAACGCTTTTACATCAGATTAAAATATGATCAGAGTGGGATTTTAGCTTTAATGCAATTTATGGAATAATAATTATTTTAAAAGTTGAAAAAATAATTTAAACCGTAAAAACAATGTGCTGTACGTGGCCAGTCATTTGACGTGACTGCTGCTTGGATCCCATTGGTCGATGACCAAGATGATGAAAACAGGAGTCAGTGTTTGCTCAAAAATAAACCGAGATCTTCAACCTCACTGCATTTGTTGTTAACTTGTCTTCAAGACAAACAATCACCACGAACGAGGACAAAACAAAACCAACTGCAACCAAAACACAACATCTCCATGATTCAATTGAGAAGAGGCCAAAAAAGATCAAACACAAAAAGTGGAGCTATTGACCAGTGAGCAGTTATTTCCGTCTGAAGGGGTTCACTCCTGTGAACTTGGCTGTAAACCACAAAAATAGACCTTTTCTAGAAAGTCGTCGCCATACAGTACATCGAGCGTGTACTCACATCCGGCTTCTGTATAATAAAGTCCTTATTTACACAACAAAAGGTGTCTGGCTCAAATTTGTAACAAAAAAAAAAAAACGTTCATGGCTTTTGATATCAATTCAAGATTCAGTTGATTTTTACGCCGTAAAAAAATCACAACAAAAATAAAAACCTTTGAAAGACGGGGTGCCTTTGACTGAACTGTTAGGAAATCATAGAAACTGTACAAAAAAAAATAATAATAATAACACTTTGGCTTATGTTACTGATGAACTGTTACACATATGTCAACGTGTTGACTTTCTCACCAGCTCAACTGGACAAGCTTGCATCACTTTAATCGTCTAAATTATAAAATGAATAGTTGCGCCATTATTGCAATAAATTCAGATGTTTTTGTACTTTCTTACATTTTTGTCTCACCTGTTTTTAGGAGGATATTTTTATTATTGTTCTGCGTGTCGACTGGTCGGAGGAGACGCCATTTGAGATAAAGGTTGTGTGTGGTTACAGCGTCGGCCTTGCAGTGAACATTGTTTGCATTGACCGCCCTCTAACCTGAAAGCAACACATTTCCGCCTGATTGTTTGCAAACTTGCGAGCACAACAGTAAAATAGCGACTACAGGTAAATCTAGACCAGTGACTACATTATTCTACTGCTTATTGTTTAATAATTTTTCCATGAACATAACCTCTTCTGCAGATCCGAGTTGCACCAAGTACCTGGTACCACCTGCTTGTGCACATAAGTCAGTCCAGCCACCTACTCTTCATTTTTTTTTCATTCTACTTTTACTTAAGTCTCCACATATAACGTTACACCTCAGCCTTACAAATTGACGTGAGTTGAATAATAGTATAATGTTTTTTTTTCCTTCTTCCATACCAATGACTAACCCTTCTTCTCTCTGGTAGCTGAAGGCAGGACGAGGGCTTTCTATGTCACCCACGTGTCCATGCGCAAGCGCTTGACCGAGGGGTTCTCCCTGTCCTCCGCGCCGGCGGGGGGCCTGCCGAGGCCCAGCGGGGAGTGGAAATCGGGCCGGTGGTCTTCGCGGTCGCTGCCGTCGTACGAGCTGCACGACGAGCTGAGGCTGTCAGCGGGCGACCGTCCCAAGCCCTCCTGTCGGCTGGAGCCCTGCTGCGGCTGTTGTGGGGGGAAACCGGAGGGGGTGATTCGCTCCCGCGGGGGCGAAATGGGCTCGGACTTGATGTTTATGCTCTGGTTGGTGCTGATGGAGAGGTTGGAGCCCTGAGGTAGGTGGCTTCCACCACTACGGCGGAGACATGGAAGACATTTGGTATCAAGTTAAAAATAAAATCAGTGCATTAAAAAAAAAGTGGAAATACGGATGACTCAGAGTGAAATCACAAGCGTCGTGGGCGTTGCTTTTATGTTAGAGAGTGTGCCTTTGTTTGCCAAGTGTGCAACTCACACCAAAGAATTAAGAGCTGCCTGGCCCAGTTGATGCTGCTGCCATGCCGACATGGAGCCGAGCGAGAGCCCATGAGAGCTGAAGCTCTGTAGGGAGGAGAGCTCCGCGCCGCCCATGGAGAACTCTGGAAAAACAAAAGCAGGAGGATTTTTACATTTAACACCGTGAGACGGTGAGAAACATGGAGCAATCCGGCGCGCGATCCCCACAGAGGAAGCTGAGGCGGGGAGGGGGGGGGGACACGACTCACCAGCAGGGTTGTAGGAGGTGGGCATGCCTGAGTAGATCAGGCCCTGAGGGGGCAGGCTGGGGGTGGTAACAGACACAACAGGAGTTGCAAGAGGCTGGCTGGACTGGGAACTGTGGATCCTCTGGGTGTGCTGGGAAACAAACAAACAAGAAGACTTAAAAGCCTGTTAAGATGGATTAAAAAAACATCCAACTATTATACTTTTTATTTTTTAAATAGTAAGGTTTTGATTTATAGGTTACTTTCTGTTTAGCCAAAATCAACCACAAGGTGGCAGTGTAGATCTATGTCAAAGACTTTTTTTAACTCATATATTTAAATATATATGCATAAAAAAAACATCTTTTTATACTTAAATGCAAAATTTCCAGATTATTTCATACAAATTTTCAAAGACATTGATAAAATGGCTACCTAAACCATAAATAATTAGCAGAATTTTTCCCCATAAGTACCAATTTTTCCTTAAAATTTGATTCTATGAAATTCTATTCTAAAGGAGCAGAAAGTGGCTTCAACATTCAAAAGTCACGACACAGAAGCATAGAGAGAAAAAATAATAACAAAATATAAAGGAGAAAAACTGTAAAATACTATAATTCCTCAATTTAAGGACAGGCCAAATGCTGTATAATAGAGAAAATATATAAAAAAAAATACACAAGATAAGATAAAATGAGATAGTGTATTTGTGAAAATTTAGAAATAAAATAAAATCTTAGATCAAGTGGACCTCTAAAACACATTTCTAATATTTTTTTTACATGGATGTCACCATTGGTTCTTATGGGTTTAAATGTAAGTATGATGTAAAAAAAAAAAAGGAAACAACTTTAGAAGGCTCTCCGAAACAACCAGTAAGAGTTAAGAATCACTTTTAAAAAAACAACAAAATTGTGTTTTACATTCATAGAAAACCCAATCAAGGCGGTGCATGAGGATAACACAAATGACACACTTTAATCCCCGGCGTGACGCACAACTGGGCTCCGGTGGGTTTTTCAGTGCAGTGACTGCTGACATGCAGGCCACACAAACACACCTACACAGCTTAGTGTGGTCATGCAGCAAACCGTGCGGTGAGCAACCGACGCTTCCACGGCTTAATAATCAAAAGCAGATATACTGGGTCAGAACTGCAACATGTGCGCAGCTGTCCACGCCGACGTCTGCGTCCGCATTGCGTCACATTGTTGATGGCTTCCTTGAATTGTTCCAGCATCATCCAGCCAAATGACTTCACCGAGCTCCGGTATCTCACACAATGATTTCATGTAAGATGATGTAACGTCCTCTCCCTCAGAAGACTTACTTATTCCTCAAGAATTTTCTATATGTACCAATATATTGCTTCTTAGGCCCGGATACGGCCTTCTCGCTTTCACGCTCAAGGCGGCAGACACCGGGGAGGTCGTGGAAAACCAACGTGAGGCTAAAACTGCAATAATCACAGGCAAAACCCAAAGCATGCAGTGTTAAAATATGAAGCTGCTTGATTTTTTTTCTGTCTGGCTGCCTTCACTGCCGACAGTTTAGCATGTACGGTTACCAGAAGCGTGTTAACACTTCAACCCTTTTGCCCCGCACATTTGTCAACACTCACCAAATCCATTTCCTCCAACTCCGACTGCTCTCAACAAAAGAAAGAAGAGAGTCACAGAGAAAAAAGTGGAACAAACACTTTTGGGGAAATGGTGACGGCTGTTAGGGTTTCACCGTAAACACAACAATCCTAAAAACTTGAATTTAGGAATGAACTCTTAGTCTTTCACCATCCCAAATTGGAGTAATTCACAGAAAAACAACTCTACAAAGTTCTGGTTTATTATAAAAACTTTCTAAATAAGTGGGATTTGAATCGACATCAACCCAATCTCCAGTAACTTCAGAGAAGCCTGCTTTCCGAGCTTCTGTGGGCAGAGAGGAGCGACAAAAAGCCCGTCTTCCTCTGGTGCTGCGGAACACACTGTGACCGGGCCAGCGCTCTTAATACCCGCACTCAATCAATAGCAGAAGGAAGACACGACAAGGGCGACAAGATATTATCTGGCTCATACCCTGGGCCCCTGATTAAGTCTTCATCTACACTCTGTCACAGTGAGATGTGATTAATTTAATACCATTATGGCCTAATGACAGGCTGTCTGCAGACCTGCCACAGCCTGCTCCCTCCACCGCCTCCACCGCTCTGAAATGTGACGCTGGGTCGGACGGGACAGAACCAACGCCTCCTTACCTGTTTCCATTCACGACAGGTGCTGCACGAATTCAACAAGCACACACAGCCGGTGACATATTTAAACCATTTCATGTATAAGAGAACTGGACTGAGTAACCCCTCCCCCACGGATGACTCCGGGAAGCCAAAATCTCATTGGCCCAATCCGAATTCTTCCCTTCTCCCTTCATTTAACCCTCCAAACAGAGAGTTATGAAAAAATAGTGCCTCATACTGCTATTATATTTGTCAAAAAGACCCTTAATTTTTTTTTGTAGCGCAAGTTTTTTAAAGTTATAAACTGGCCAATCAGATGCCTAAATAAGAGCACGTGGTGCCCGCTGGCCCCACCTCAAATGTTTAAAGCGTTTGATTGATAGATTCTCAGACCAATCACTGCTTGCTAACTTTATTGGTGAAACTGAGCGATTTCCGTACTGCGGAAAAATGCCGATTGAATGGACTTCATTCCGTTGGAACCCTAAATAAGGCATTTTCTATTGGGTGATGTCACAACCCTTTACTTATGTCAATGGTTCCAACACGGCAACGGAGATATCCCGGAAAAATGGCGACTGAATTGACTTTTGGTTGGAACCAGAAGTACGTAATTTTTTCTTTTTTTTTTTTTTCCCTCACTCTGTCCAGTTCTCTATACAGAGTCAACAGATGAGCTCTTAAATATAACTGAAGTCTGCCTTTCAGTCAAACATCAATAAGATTTTTAGCCTTTTTGGTTTGCAAACGCTTTAAATGTGAGCAGAAATGATCAGCTTCTCTTTTCCAGGATGAAGTTTTGAGCAAGGTGACAGCCTCATTCTGACGCCACTCTGTCCCACTTTGACACGTGATCTAAAAGCCTTCAGAAGGCGGCTCCCGTCTGCCCTGCAGCAGTCACACTCCAACGCCCTCAAGCCCTGGATTCTGGCGTGCTCTGTACTCACCAGCGGGGGCATCATCCCCTTGCTCGATGGAGGGATGACAACCCTAAGGTCTGGCTTGCGGCTTCCCATTCCCATGTTCCCTCCGGGGGGCGGCGGAGACTTGGTGGGCATGACTTTACCCAAGCCGTTGCCGCTGGGCGTGCTGAGGAGGCCCGGCGAGCCCCTGGAGTTAACAAAGCCATTCCCTGCAGAGGGAAACGGTAACAGAAACACATCATGAAATTATGGACTGTGACTGACAACACTCGCAGTCATCAAGCAAAGCCTCGGCACTGTGCTGCTCTGCAGCTCGCTGCAGCGCGCGGCGTTAAGTGTTTCCGACCCTCTGGGAAGTTTTAATCGACTCCGATAATTATCCTGCACATTTACAAAAATAAAATGTCCATTTCAAAATTGATGAGCCTTTTATTTTTTATTGAGAGTGATCACATCAAAGGCTGTTTTTTGGTGAAGTTCACAGACAAATGTACTGTGACTGCTTATAAGAGAGAAGTGGGGTCATTACAGCGGAATAAAAACAATCAAACACCGTCGTATTTTGCTTGTAGCTTTACTCACGAACACAGCAGCATATTGGGAGATTTTTATCTCAACTTTCACACCTTTGTGTTCATGATAATAAGTCATTTCCTTTTTCGTTCTACCTTTTTTCCCCCTCTTCTAATATTTTTTAAAGAGAGAATGAGTCTCAGCATCTCATTATGACTGTTCCACAACCAATGAATCTCGTGAAAGGATAACTGTTATCACTGGGTGCGGACGGATCATTGAAATGCAGTTCCAAAGCCTACTTGAGAAATAATTTTCACAGTATTTTTAAGTGTTACCGACTTCAGATGCTGTTTTTTTTTTTTTTTTCTTGTGTGAAGACTGGACACGTTGCGAGTAGAGTATTTCAAATCTACAAGAGACGAACTCACAAAAGGGAAACAAAGCAGGTCTGGTTATCTGTATCTGCTCACAGGTCTGCAGTGTGATTTCTTAGCGTTCACAAACACACTTAGAAACATAAGGCAGAGAATAGATCTGAAAACTACCAGCACTTTATATGAGTAGTATCCACCTTTGATACAAAAAAAACAACAATTTGGATTTTAAGACGTGGAGAGAGAAAGGATTAACTGTATCTTTTACAACATCAGCGGATCAGTAACACTTCAACAAGTTGCTGACTTCTCCATTGTGCTCGGTGTACCCCTGCAAAACAAAAAGTGCGCGCACAACAAGGAGGCCGTTGCGTACGCACATAATAGAACAATAGCCCCAGTGACTACAGATAAGGAGGGCAACAATTCATGGTCAAATAAACAGTTATGAAGCCCACAATAGTATCTCACAGCTGAATCAACAGTGTGTACAAGCAGCCATCGCCGTCAGCCCTGGCTTTGATCACACCGGACTTGGCTGCTGCGAGAAAAACAGTGTTTACAGAATTAGTACAGTAAATGTCCAGAGCCCCCTAAAATAGCAAGCCTGATTAAAAGCAGCGAGGATGTCATCCGGCGAGAAGTTAGAGAAAATAGGATTCTGCGCAAAGGAATGGACTGTAATGTGGCAAATTGGCAAATAAAGGCTGGTCTGACGACAGCCGCTGATCGGGGTTATTTTCCTGGGCCAGAAGTCTGCGCCAGAACTGTTGCTGGAAGGAATGACAAACAGGTTGTTTTCACAACAGAGATTTCGACTTAGAAGAGGGAACCGGCAACCCTATCATTAGTGAATGATCTGTTCTGCGTGCTGAGCCACAACTAGCCCACGTTGTTGTTGTGATTGCAAACTCTGGGTTACTCACGCTTTAAATGATTCATGCTCAGTGTGGCAAGTTAGTTAGAGCTCTGGATGGGCTCTTTTTATGGAGGCCACAAACATTTAAAGGACAACATCGTGGATCAAATGTGGAGCAGAAAGACCCACTCTGATGAAAACTGTGTTTTTGGTGTTCTTCTAGCATTTTTCTGATGATAGCGGACATATATATAAATTAAAAAAAGCTTAAAATTGCATTTTGAGTGTTTCTTTTGTTAAATTGATTTGAATCAGGCGCAGACAAAAACTGCCGTTTGAAAAAAAGCCTTTCTGTTAAAGTAATTACACTGGGCGAGCCACTAGCTCTGCTCTATTCTGATGCATCCACTTGTAGACAAATAGATCCATGAACGTCTTCGTTTTCCTTGTCTGAGCTGACATCTGGCTGAAAACTATATGGCTGGATAACTACAATATTGTTCTGCATGTCTGTTGCACTGGTTGGTCTGAGTGGCTTTAAGCGAACAGATTAAACAGATGGATGACGGGAAGTGGGGGCGGGCACCCTGTACCAACAGTCCCACCCACAACTCGGAGGCGAATTTTTGATGAGCTACTGCCGCATAAAACTAGTCATAGAAAACAACAATTAAAAAATATATATATATTTGGCTAAAAGTGGCAAAATTGTAATTAAAATAACACTGGGAGCATTTTTAAGATAGCTCCAAAAATCCTGGGAGTTAGACTTTAACCCAGGGATGGGAAAACTTTCTTACTAGTGGGCCACAAACGGTTTCTAAAACTTGACAGAAGGGCCGGACCAGGAGGAGATTCATGGCCAGTTTTGGTAATTCACCTTGTAAAATAAAAAAAAACACATGATCTGACATAATCTTAATTGAAAATTCATTTAAAGTAGAACATTTTATAGTTTTTATTTAAAAATTGTGGTTTTTGTTCTCATTTTAGTGCCGGGAAAACAACTGTCCGACTTAGAAATCACACTTGAATATCAGAAAGAAAACAACAAATCTTCAAATCCCTGGAATGCAGAATAACTTTCTGCACCTGAATAAAAGTGAATTTATTTGTATGGTGCCATCTGTGGGAAGACACTTGAATTACACAGATATGGATAATCAAAATAGTTTATTCCAGTTTGGTGGGCCAGACAAAGTACCATAGTTTCAGAAGCCACATAAGGCTCCCTGGCTGTAGTTCACCCACCCCTGCTTTAACCTCACTGGAATAAAAAAAAAAAAAAAAAATACACTGGATTACGTTTAACATAAAGTGAAGTAAAACTTAATTGTGAGACATTAGGGCTGCCACGATTAGTCACAGCTATGTCGACAATTAAAATGGTTGACCACTAATTTAATAGTCGATTAGTGTTTCATATATTTATATCTTAGAACTACAGTGTGCACTTTCTGATTGCAGCATCTGCCATTGTCTTTGACACACATAGACAGTAGTGCTGATTCAGGTCTATAGTGATAACGCAAGAAGTTCTAGGAAGACTCATGTACCATAACAACACACCAACGGAGCTTGAAAGTGGGAAAAATAAAATATATATGTGTCCAAAGCAATAGCTGGTTAAGATGTGTATTTAACATCCAGTCTTCGCATGTTCCGATTGTTCGACTAATAGAAAAAGTCATCGGTGATTAGTCAACTATTAAAATAAATCTTTGTGGCAGCCCTAAGAGACATTCAGACTAATATTCATATTACAAAACAGCTACAATAAGTGCAAATATTCCTTTTTCCTTAAGAGATGTATTCACATTTCTAAAAAAAAAGAAAAAGTGCTTCAAAAGACTAAAAGCGGAACCTTGTTTCAGTCAAATATGCAGGACTGTTTCATTAATGTAGTCTGGAGTCCAGACTGTCTGAGAGTGAAGACCGTTCATGACCAGATCAAAAAATCCACTTTTACCATTCAAGCCTTTATTTATTCATTGGGTCACTTTTCCTTTAGTGCTATTTTTATATTTATACGTTTGGGGAAAATATGCTGAAAGCACTGCAGTTAAAACCAGTCCGTTACTATAATATTGGACCATAAGTGATTTGATTTTGCTGTATTATTAGGACAATCTGTTAAACAATTAAATGTGTATTTTTCTGAATGGCTGCATTTTAGCTTTGAATACAAAAGAATAAATCCAAATGTAACTGCCTAAATTCAAATTAATGTAAAAAAAATATATATGTATTGAAGAGAGCTTCAGTGTGAGTGACTGAAATATTTTAACAAATATATTTACGAATCATAAAAATTTGTGTCACAGTTAGTTTGAGCAAAGACAACAACCACGAGTTGACATGGAGCAGGGACGGATCACCTGATTATCCTGATGTGCCCCCTCCTCGTAGCTCTGTTTTCACACTTTCAGAGACTGGTTGTGTCTGCAAACTCACTGTGACTGAAGCCAGTGCAGCCCGACAGCAAGCTGGGTGTCTGTTCATTGTCCTAAATTAATCATATGGTCTAGAAAAGGCCATTATGTAAGACCTTGTGTTTCCTTTAAAGTTCAGCAAAAGTAAACATACCAAAAAGTGGTTTTCAAGAAATATGCATCATGCACCAAGTTGCCTCATTTAACATATTTATTTTACCAAAACTACGAAGAAATAGTCATTTTTTTATTTCATTTTCCTATTAACAAATTCATCCAGTTTTAAAAAAAAACTTGCTGTGTTTGGTGACAATCCTGTGTACAGCTGCAGATAAGTAAAACCAACAGAGGGTTTATATTATTGGACACAGTAAAAAAAATAGTCAGAAAAGACTACTGTACACCCAGTTTTCCCTCCATTTCACACAAATTAAATCTAATCAGTCAGTGGCAACGCTGCCAAGCTAGTGTGGAAATATCACGTAACATATCTTCCATCTGCCCTCTTTGAAATGTCTGCACTCTGAGCAGAGCTGCAACTTGTGAAAAATCATAAATATGTCAGGAATGGTCATCTGACATCAGTCCCAGAGAGGTTAGCTCTCCTTGTAGTCTCCACTTTTCTACATACTTGGTACAAACAACAGCTGCAACATGTTCGCGCTTGGCCAAATGCTGACGCCTCCTGGCTCGGACACTACCCTGCCTGTGGTTTGACGCCCAGACTTAAGTGAATCACTTGAAAAGGCTGAAAACCTGTCACTGGTCACTGATGGAGTTTGTGTTTAACAGTAAGATCTAACAGATCTAAGTTGATATTGTTGAAGGTCAAGCTGCTTTTCAGCAGAAATACTCTACGAAGGACAGAGTGATTCAGAAAGAGTTAAACTGCACCTGCCTGCAGAACTCTCACACTACATTTCAGCCCTGACAGCCCCTCTGGTCATTGTGTACCTAGGACTTAGTGAGATGACATGGCCTGAATACCGTCAGGGTTATGCTGGTGTAGCCAACTGACTGTGCCTCTGTAGCCTTATAAGGGCGGCCCTGGGTAATGGTGGGGGGGCAGATGCACCTGTCAATAGATGGACAGGAACAGAAGGAGGGAGGAGTACGTTGAGGTGACAAGTTTAAAGGGAGAACTGGGGTCATTCACCTGTCGATAGCAGGGGACAACATAATAGCTATAACACATTGGCCTGCTTGGGATCACTTTTTTAGGGGGTAAAAATCCCACAAATGCAGCTGGAGTTCCTTTCACTTAAATAAAGAATTTTGTGAAGTTTTTAAAACAAAGCTCTTCTATGAACCTTTATGAATTAATTTAAATGTTTAAGTAATTAACATAATTTCAAATGACAGTGAACAGGAGACAAGCAGCCCTGTGCAGATATGTAACTTTACATCAGGGCTGTTTGAATCCTGACCTCGAGAGCCAGTGTTCTACTTGATTTCCAACCCTGCTATTCAAGCTCCTAATTGGCTAAACACACCTGATCCAGGTAAGCAACAGCAGATAAGGCAGGATTTCTGGAAATCTAGCAGGAAGCTGGCCCTCGAGGGCGGGATTAGGACACTACGGGTGTGTTTTGCAAGAGTCTGGCGATACGATACATATCGCAACACACACCAGGACCAGCGAATATTTTACGATTTTTTTTAAATAGGAATTCTTAAGACTTGTCAGAATATTAAAACATTTGTCACAAAAGTAAAATTGTAAAATACATATTATTTAATGATCAGAATATTGAGCACAGCAATTTTATCTCATAAACAAATTGCTTTTAACCAAATTCAAGGTGGAATTTCTTTTTTTTTTTTTTGGTAATTTAAGTTGAAAACAAAAGTAAGACTGGACTACATGTTTGCTTTTGAATAAAAATTAAATATCACTAATGCATGTCCAAAGTCCGGCTTGAGGGCCAAATGTGGTCCAAATTACTACCAGCCAGCATGCTCATGTTATAAAATTAACAATATGCAGCCCCCACATTCTAAGAACTACTACTCTTTGAGTGTGATTGACTAAATGATTTTATAAGAAATTGTAAATCTGTGGCTACAACCTGCGGCTACTTGACTTTCAGGGCTCAAACAGCTAAATGAGAAAAACAGATTTGTTTCAGTGATAAAACCACAATGGTTCATACTTTGATAAAAGATAACTAGTTGGGTTAATTCCCTGTTTGTATGATTTCAATGTAGAGGTTTTCAGTGAGCATGTAAGAGTGAATAATATATAACATTCCATATGATCCCAGATTTATAATTAACAAAAGTCTCAAGAGAGACTTAACCTTTTTTTATTTGTTGTCTTTAAACCAGAAATCGAGCAGATTTTTGGCAAAAAAGAATTTACATATAATTCTGTAATATGTGAAGAATTATATATTGCAAAAAAAAAAGAAGAAGTTCAATGACTAGTGAATATAATGTTGTTATAAGAGTTCAAAGACACTCGCACATTTTCCCTTTGAACAATCTGTCTCTCTTTGCAGAAATTTTGACACCCCTGATAAACACGGTAACTATTACAGTGGGTCTGTAATAGCTGTCTGATAAGTGGTTAGTAAGTTGTTACTAACGGATAAAGTTCTCAAGCAACGCATGAGGTCTATTGGGCAGAGGTACAGAAAGTTAATGAACCTCTCCTAAAGAACTTACCCGCTGGGCTGGAGCCCGAGCCACTTGGCACTGAAAGGTCTGTGGTATCCAGCATGCCACCTAATGAGATGCACAGAGTGACATGATTACCCATCTGCATCTTTTTGAGAGATAGCAGAAGTGTGTGATGGAGGCGCCAGACCGGACATGAAACTGTCAAACAGATCTATCCTCTCAAACTCAAAAGAGTGGCTTGTGTTCCATCAGTGTCATTGCGGTGGGCAAATTGTTAAATATATGATTCAGAAGAGCAGCATCAGCGCGCTGTTTGTGCTTAGCATGCTTATAAAAGGAGAACATTCCACTTTAAGC
The DNA here is from genome assembly GCA_003999625.1 of Oryzias javanicus. Taxonomy (NCBI): domain Eukaryota; kingdom Metazoa; phylum Chordata; class Actinopteri; order Beloniformes; family Adrianichthyidae; genus Oryzias; species Oryzias javanicus. The sequence continues at coordinate 19,009,942 of CM012442.1, forward strand.
ATGCGCCTTCAGCATGCGAGTATTATGGTGTTGGAAAGCAGGATTTTCTCTGAGATATTTTTGCACTTAAAAATAAAAGTCCACGTAAAGTTGAATACCTTTTTTTTCAGTTTTTGAAACATGCTTATCTGATGTGAACTGTGACAAAGAGGAAAAACAGAGAGACGTGTGGATGACTGCACATTGAAAAGGAGTTATTTTCAGGACCAGGCATTCAGTAAACCCCCCTTGCAAGTGGGCAGGTACTAACCAGTTTCGATGTGTGGTTAAAATTGAAAGAGGTATTTCACACCCTACAGCCCATCCTTCCATCGAATGCAGAGCGAAAAAAGCCATTTGAACCGCTTGGGCCAAGGCAACCATACAAGTCAGAATGAGATCACTTTCCCACAACACTTCTTGTATGGTAAATGGAATGATAATGAGCATTTTAGAGCGAAGGAAGACCTCTTAAAACATGAGTTAAGCAGTGTCTGTTTAAAATTGGTCAGTGGTGTTCGGGTGGTAGACATCCCTGACGTTTGTCCGAACAATGAGACAGGAAGTGTGAAAGCAGCCCCATTGGTGTGGGCTAGGTGTGAGGCAAGAGCTAGTCTTTGGAAATAAATGCGTCTGGCCACACATCACAAAGCAATGTTGTTTTAAGCACAGGAAGAAGTCTCATGCCTTTGTTGTTTTCACAAAGCTCAATATTTAACACCGACGTGGGACTTGTAATAATCTTCTCAATCAATTAGAACCAGAACATCCGTAACAACTTGCTGCCACAACACACATCAACACAAAAACAACAAAGTCGTTGCTCACTAACCTGCACCGCCTGCACTGGTCGGCCTTTGAGATCCTCCACCGGATCCGGCGTTCCGGTGCACGGAGGTCTGTGGGGGGGACAGCATCCCGCTCTCACTCAGCGAGGCGGTGGCTGCCGCGAGGGCTTGGCTTCCCGGGTTCCCTCCCGCCTGGTACATGGCGTTTGGATTGGAAACCGGAACGGCCACGTGCATGGAGAAGTTCTGCTGGGGCAACGCTGCGGGCTAAAGGAAACAGACAAACACAAATATTAACAGGCGGCGCACACCAAAACCCAGACTCTGACGACAGTGATGGGTCATAACAACACATTCTCATTCTCAAAGTGTAACATATAGATGTTTGGTTAAGGCCCCCTCCGTGTCACTTTTTGGCATTTTGGGTATCCCCAACTCGTTGTTGCTGTTCATGAAATCAAGGGTCCACGACTCTTGGGATGTGGTACCGAACACAGTACCGGATGCCCATTGGTCCCCGGGACACGTCTAGTACTGGTACCCTAACCTTTACCCGGTACTGGTTCACGTCTGGTGCCAATTCGGGTCCAGTACCGCATCTGGTCTGGTGTTGGGTTAGGGTTAGGGCAGGGCAGGGCTCTGGGCAAAGGTGCCCTAGGTCGCAATCTGGAGAAGGGGCCGCCAGAAAGCGGTGATTATATATTAACTTTTCTTCTGTCTTTTTTTTGTTAAACAGTTTGACGCACGACTCATTTCACCTAAAAATTTGCATTTTGGTAAAAATCAATAAAAATAAAATAAATAAATAAATAAAATAAAAACTTGCAATCCCCCACAACAGATTTAACAGATTGAATCCCCCTACTGCAACAATTATTGGCTGATTGGTGGCGTGGCCAGATAGTGCATCTGATTTCAAATGCAGAATTACCCGATTCGAGCCCCAGCTCCAGCAATCTCAAACTCTACGAAAGGTGCTAAATTTCTTCTTTTGGGTGCTATGCAGCCTAGGCCCGGGCCAGGGTTACAGTACCGGAACAAGTTTTGGGTACCTGTGAGCTACGCGTCGCAATACTGGACCATATTCTGGTTCGCAGGCCTGGAGGTTTGGGACCCGCGGTTTATTGGGAACAGCCAGCACAAAAATGACGACTTCAGAACACCCAAAACGTCATAAAGTGACGCGCAGAGGTCCTTAACCAAACGTCAATATGTGACGGCTTGGGAGTGAGAATGGTTATTAACAGGGAAACAAGTTTCACCGAAGGGTTACTTTTAATTATCTCATCAACTCAAACCATTTTAAACACATTTAATAGGTAAAATATAGTACTTTTCAACTCTAAACACCTTAAAAAGCTTTATTGCAAACATCAATACAGAAAATCCAGAACGTCAGTGCATACACAAAACACAGAGAGCAAATAACCAGATGACATGCATACAGGTGATCACTTTAGCGTTGCAACAGTCAGCACTTAAGACACAGCTTCAGAACAACAAACTGGAATTTGTTTCCCTCCACAGCAGACAATGGTGAGATCTACAGCTACGAGAATCCCAACTCATTTGCATCTGCCTCCACAGTGCTGACTGTGCTGAGAGTTAAGTGAGAACAACAGGTGCCGGTGAGAGCGCTTCACCACAGAGTTATCCAGTCAGCCAGGCTGGCGTTGTAATTAGTTTGTTAATGGCAAAGTGATGTTCTTCATGTCAGGAAAGAAGAGAAAAAAAAAAAAAACAGCTGCTAAGTAGCATCTGATCTTGCACAAGTTTTAAACCGTCATGCATGATAAGATCACAAAAGACGTGTGACATTTTCGATCGTCCGCCAGCGTGCCCCTTGATGCGGAGCAGACATAATGTTGTAATTTTTTTATTTTTTTTAAGTTGTTTTTAAAGGCTGTAAAGAAAAAGTTAAGGCAAAAAAAAAAAAAAACAGAAAAAAAATTTTCGGGTTAAATCGGGGGTCCCCAAACTTTTTCTTGTGTGGGCCATTTAACTGTTTACTTCTCTGATGTGGGATCGGTTTGAAGGTTAACAAAAAACGTCACAATCACAGGGTGTGTCTAAACGTAAACATTTATGGTTTTTCAGAAAGCCTCACATGGCCACATTTAAAATAATTCATTTATGTGATCTGAACAGGAAAAATAATACTAAAACATTTGAATAATTAAACAAAGCTCTTCCATCACTGTTCAGACTGCAGAAGGGTTGATAAAAAGTCACGTTCTATGTGTCTCGATCAGCCAGATTGAGAAAAAAAAAAAGGGCTGTAGTTTGGGGGACCCCTGGATTAAACAAGTAAATATGTCTACAACACCGAAAAAAAAGTGTCCTTTTAGGATGAATAAAATGTGATTAATAAACTACAAGTTCCTATAGCTTTATTTTTAAAAAGCTACCAATAGCTGAATCATGCAACATTTGAACCTTTTAATTACATGTGATCTTATCAGGGTGTGCTGAAACAAATCAATAGGAATGCACACCCAGTTGTGGGTGCATTTTTTTCTAAATGTACAGTAGTCGTGAAAGAAGTTAAAAAAAAAAAAAAAAAAAAAGATTCCGGAGGGATAAAGAAAGAAGAGTTGAGTGAGCAAAAAAAAAAAGAACGGAAGAAAGAATATCCTTTGCGCCACATAGTCAAGCAAGAACATTGCATATACAGTACTTACGATTTTATGATTTCTCATCATATTATCAAACTCTTCATTAATTTTTTTATACTTTTCTTCTGTGTGAGGAGTGAGGACATATGAGGCATCAGGGTCCGGGCTATCACAACCTCTGTGTTCTTTCTTGTTTAGCGCCTGTAGTGAACATCAACATAAAGACAGGAATGAACACAAAATAGCAGAGGGCAGGAAAAGTACTTACACCACAGCGCTTGTACATTAAATCACTCTCTTCGCTTAGTTTGCCGAAATGGTCGTCCATGAGGGGGCTGTGCCCGAAACAGTCATCGGGATCGGGACTAGCACAGTCATTATGGCCTTTGTTTCTCAATTTCTGAAATGAAATTGCACATTTCAAATGACAAAGAAATACAAAAAATCTGGCTCTGTGTTTTGCTACTTTTCTCCCACAGTACTGTGCAACTTTTTTTTGGAAGCTACAATACAATTAACCCTTTAACACCCGAGCTCCAGTGTTTATGTTCTTTGATTTACTGTAACTTTTCAACCATTAACACGATCAATGTCATTCTAGTAGATTCTGAAGGAGAAAAGCGTCGTGAGATTTAAGACTTTGTGTTTAAGTGTCACCAACGACGCCTCAGGTGTTAAAGGGTTAAAGAGAAACGCTATCTTATTGAAACATAATTTGTGGCAAAGAAAAGAGTCCTGCAGCTGATGATGGATCTTAACTATCATATTTTGGAGCTGCTCTGACTCTGCTAGAATTTTCTTCAAAAAAAGTTACCAAAACTTTTATTTAAAAAAAAAAAGAATAATAATGATTTAATTAAAATGTTATGCTGAAGACGAACATAAACATGTTGCAGCAATGACGGGCTGTTAAACTGCTTTACCACAGGGTGATAAAAGAAAAAAAGGTGAGATGTTTCTTCATTTTGTCATACTTAATAGGTATGAAAGTCTTCAATTTTTCCTTTTTCTTCTTCTTGAGTACCCTCTTCTCCATCCATGTGTGATTTTTTTCTTTTTTTTTTTGCCTTTTTTGTGTGCGTGTTCGTTTCTCATTTCATTTCAGTTCCCATAATCCATCCATCTGGAGGATGGCACATCCAGGCTGTTCCTCGGTACGGCTGTCACTAGTGGGATCTTTCTCACAGTTAATGCATGAATAAAAGTGATTATCAAACGTGGTTAAATATGCTTATCTGAGCATGAAATTGAGCAATTATGATAAAAGCAAAGAGCTCGTAAGGGTAGTGTGCTGTGGATTTATGAAGAGAATACTCGAAACTTCTGAGGAGGGGGGAAAACATATCAGACAACTAAACACTTTCTTTCTGACTGTTCCCTGCTCCTCATTACAGCTCTGAATAGCCGTGTTAACAAGACTTGCTGACAGCATGTGACAGCTTGTGATATCAAGGAAGTGTACATCAAAACATGATTTATGTGAAGCTCTGAAGCCTCCTCTATCGGGCTGCTGCAGGTCCACAACGGCTCCCTGCCCTCTCTATGGATTGCCTTGGGGGGGGCCTCGTCTCTACAGGAAGGTCAGTGACTTCTGTGGATGTGGGGGTCAGAATGTGAGCCGGAGAAGAAGAACCTATACTCACTAATGAGACCTCACTCTCTGTGTCTGGTCCCTATCAACTGGCAGTGTGGAAAATGTGCCTGTGTGCGCATGAGAGTAACAGAAACTATATGAGTGGGAGTGCGTAGTGCATATGTGCAATGTCTGTGTGTGGCAAGCAAAGAGGTGGGGGGTAGCGCTACAGCTGCTGCATCCTCTGACAGTGATCTGACAGCACACTTAGGTCTTTTCAGACAATGTGACTAACCCATTGTCACTCACCGCAACCTCAATATAAGTACATCTCCTAAAACCTGTGGCTTGGCACTACAAAGCCCCTGTACTTCTGCTCTTCATGATCAGTTGATGCCAATTTCCTAAAGCCCCTCCCCCCCTTTGCTAATTATTCATAGCATGAAAGTGTCTGAGGTATATTTTTTTTAAGGCAAACAACAGTGTTAATCAGCACCATGCAGACAGAACTGTGTCATCAGCGAAGATGGAAAAAAGAAAGTTGGGAAAAACACCTACTTATATACAGAGCGTCCACAATGCCCAAAGGAGACCAAGAGAAAGAAGTCCTCTGGATAATGAATGACCGTTGCCGCACCACAGATACATTACTGCTTGGTGTGGTACAGAGCAGAGACATTCTTCTCATTCTGAGAAAACGCCTCACTGGTTCATTTCCTGTTTACTAAGGCACCCTCTTTAGTTAGGGTCCTGAAAGGCCTGTGTTTACTGGAGTTAAACTATGCACTTTCTCCATGAGGGAGTCAAAGATCTGATCTCAACCTGCAAATTTAAGCTTGAACCTGCTTATTATGGGGAATATTGCGGTTGGACTGGTCGGGCACAGCTGCGCAAGATGGGCAATGTTGTGCTACTTTCACAACAAGATTGGCCAGTCTTCAGCAGGACACACCCATTGGCCTGAACCATGTAGGGAGGGGTTGTAGCAGCACTACGGCGCAGACACTGCTCAGACTTTGTCTAGATTTACTACATTTTACTTGTTGAAAATGTTTATGAAAGATGTTGTGTATGGACGGTTAATGGTAATCAAGCATTCAAATCAGAGAACACGAATGTAATTTTGTATTCATTGACTCAAGAATGTTTTGAATGCCCCAAAGAGATTTCCAACAGCTTCCAGTTAATGGATGACTAAGTAGCACATGGTCAAACAGGTGCAAGTCTTCCAAGCACCTGTTGAGACATAGATTCATATATTGGCCAATCAAAAGGCATCAAGACAAGACCATGCAAGGGGGTAGCCCCAGAAGCCATCCAACTAACAGATTTGCTATGTTCTTAGGTATTCTATTACAGACACAAAAGCTATTTCCCATTCTGATTCACAATACACTGAAATCATACAGAAGATTATAATTTACCAATTGTAGTAATAATAGGACAAAACAAGAATAACCGGTGCAATCTATTTACAAGATCTCAAAGGTCGAATCTAAATTCTTCCCCTACCCCTATGGTTACTCCTTACCCTTCCAGTTTTAGGGACATTTAAAGGGGTAGGGTTGTTCGAAATAGTTTTAGGAGGGCTAACCCTCGCGATGGAGGGAAGGAATTTTCCTCGCGTGGGTGCATTCTGAAGAACAGAAGTAATTACTTTTTGATTGTTTTATTGTCCGCGCTAACTATTCATGACGCCATCGAGTGGGAGTAATGTCCGACTTTGAAGACACTATTTTTCCATAACTCTCCGTTTGGAGGGCCAACGCCGGGTTCACACAGCACGCGGAAGCACTGTAAAGCGGCACGAAATGGAGACTGCTGCCATTTGTCACTTTTGTTAACATATAGTGTAGTTCACAACAGACTTGAAGCGCCGCGGTCTTCCACAGCAGGCTTGTGCCACGCAGCAATTGTTTCGGCTTCTAGTCTATTTTTTTGTGCAAGCAATCCGTGTCAATTTTGACAGGAAGTTACGCCAAGACACAAGAAATTCCAGTCAATGATAAAATTTTACACTATGAAGTACAGCGATTGACAAATGTGATCATATTTTTGTATCTAAAAAGACTGTAGAGATAAAAACACAGTAAACACAAAAACAACGTACAAAAAACAGAGGGGGGGGGGGGGGGTCCTCAAAGCATAATCAAAGAGAGAGAGGCAGAGAGTAGTTGGTGACAAGTCAAAATGAATGATGTCAGATTAATCGTAAAGCTGTAAAAGACCTCAACTGAGCAGAAGAACCTGTCAATCATCGCAAAAAATGCGCGTCTGGCGTTAACTTGAGGTGAAGTGGATTCCGCAAATGTAGGGAGAAGCTGCAGAGGTAGGGGAAGAATTCAGATAGGGCCTAATAGCTGTGCAAAAAAATGAATAGGAACAAACTTTTTTCTCCAAACGGATAATTGGTAGAAATGTTCAAATCAAATATTAGCCTTGAGTAATTGATTACTACATCTGTTGGACAAATCTTTCTGCAAGTGCATCTCTTCATGTCCATCAGGGTGCTTATGTGATACATCAACTTCACTTAGAAATGTTTTCCACTGCGGGAAGCTTTAAAGCTTTGTTATTGACCATTGTTATTAACCTTGCTGTTACCATGGGAAACCATTGGGCAAAGTAAGTGCCTCCTCAAGTTTGTAGTACATGCTCAGAACAGGAGGCTGAAGAAACACTAAGGAGAAACTTTGCTCTCTAACTTTGAAGAGACATAAAACTTTTCAGGGACAAAAATATGAATAATGAAACGTTTTAATGCTGGCTTTAAAACCCCAGATTTGCTTTGAGTTTTAATACTTTTATTCATTACAAAAAAAATAGCTAAAATCATCAACAGTATCTGTCAAGAGTTGTCAAATAAATCAATTTGAACAATTTGTGCTGTATCAACTCCTTTATTTATCTTGTTAATAAAGTGTACAACACTATACATAACTAAATGGTGGGGAAAAGAAGCCATGTAGCGGTTAAAAGTTTTATTTCACATTTGTGGGGAGATGAGAGCACATGACTTTTCCACAAGTTCTGAATCACTTGAAGCGGCTTTGTGACTCGGAGTGAAAAGGGAGCTTTAAAATAGCATTGGTTTTAGGAAAAGAACCTACTGGCTGGTTCACCAATGCTCTGATACAAATCCATTCATGGGAAAACAGCCTGTAGAGAAATAAAGTGAAGTACATCATGAATGTTTAATCCATTGAGTTTCTGCTCCGGCCTTTCCCCAAGTACACAGAAGCTATAGTTTAACCAGTTGCTGTGCAGCGGCCACCCCTCACCTCATTTCAGCTGGATCCCCAGCGCCTCTCACGTTGCACTGCTGTGAACTACCACCGCTACCTGCGGTTGCACCAAGCGAGATTGCATGCTAATCCTTATGACGTTGCTATTGTGTCCAGGCCGTTCCGCATAATGCACTTCTCAAAGAGCTTCTTTGAACCCGATCGCACCAAGAAATCAGCATAGAGGGGTAGCTGATAGGAAAGCTTTTATCTACTAAGGAATATTTACTGTTACATAACACCATACCAGACTTCCCCTACCATCATGTTCCCTTTTCCCTGTGGTGCAGTACTCTGCACTTGAGGGGGGAAAAAAACAAGCTTTTTTTGGATTTGGTTTCTGTTCTGAATCTGCTTTAGTCCAACACTAGGTTACTGTAATAAAGGAATCCTTCTCTCTCCATTTGTCACCACACATCGTGACGTGTGAGAAAGTGAATATTAGATAAGGAGGACAGTGTAATTCCCATTTTTCCTTTAACCTCATGGTCATTACACATTTTAAAAAATGGGCTGATCTCAGGATATGAGGCTGGATTAATGTTCCTTCTTTAGCATAATCTATTGTGTCATTACTCAGTGGACAGAAAGAGCAGCAGAAGGAAACGAGCTCACAGCTTGATTGTTTGGATTAGGTTTCGGCATTGTTTTCTTGCAGCTGCCAAAGAAACAACATACAATAATTTATTTGCTTCTGGCCTAAATGTCTGTGCACATATTTTTAATTTAGAAAAAAGGCAGATCACATTTAAGATTCCATATTTTTGGTCTAAATATTGAAAGTAAAAATGATGTCCCTAGTTACATAGCTTGCACACCCAGGTGCTTTAACTGTGTTTTCCGCTGGGGGAGCAATAAACTGCTCAGGAATAATTTGGTAATTCAGCCCCCTAATCCACCCCCTTAATGCTTAATGTCAAGCAGGGAGGCATTTGGTCCCATTTTAAAGTTTTTGGTATGAATCCAAAGCGGATTTGAACTAATGACCTTCCAGTGTCAGGGCGGACACTCTACCACAAGGCCAGTAAATTAATTTGTAAAAGTGCGATTTTTTTTTTTATATTATTAAGAAAAGTATAAGAATTTGATTTATTGTCAATATTCCAGTTTTTTTTTTTAAACTTGCGTTTTAAATGAAAATGGAATATAATTTTCACACCCCCTTTGCAGTTTCTGTCCACCAATGAAATGCATCCAGGATGCATGAACAGCTAACCTCCAAGAACTACACGATAATCTTTTTTTGTTTTTTTTTTTTTTTTTTAAATCGAGCCAGGTGATCCATTACAGGGATAAGCAACTCCAGGTCTTGAGCGCCACATTCCTGTATGTTTTCGAACATACCCTGCTCTGGCATGTTCTCATTGGCTGGACACACCTGAACCAGGTAATCAGTCATGAGTAGGGCTTGGATATCTAGAAATCAAGGAGACACTTGAGTTGCCTATCCTTGTGCTAGGATATAGTCAATAAAATTATATTGTGTATTAATAAAAATCATAGTACAATATTTTCTATAATGATTTTTTATACTCCAGAGGGCCTTATGTCTGGATTAATCCTGGTTTTGCTAACCAATTTTCAGAGGTAAATGGCGCTCTGTCAAAATGTTTGGCTGGGTCCCAGCCAGCAAGGCTAAGTGGGCCCCATATGGTTTAAAAGTGGGCAGCAAATGATGGCCCTGAATGGGTTTGTCCGCAGTTTCCATCGTGGCCGCTCTCTTTGCCCATATTGGCTTAAGTGGGAACTCAGTGGGCTTGCTAGCTGCGCTAGTGTCAAACTGTGTTTTATTTACGTTTCAGTTAGCATAGTTAGCATAGTCACAGTAGTGTTTGTTTTATCTGTATCAGTATGTTATTTTATAAGTTAAAAACAAGGTTGGTAGTTACAAGTATTTTAAATAAACTTAATATGGCTAATATGTAGCGTGTTACAAACAAGTTCTAGAGTTACTATGAACACAGATAATGAAGTCTGACTGACTGACTTATCTAGGACTATTCTCTAACATAATGGTCCTCATAGTTTGGCATTTTTTTAATTGCAGTTATTTTTGTGCTTTATTATGTTAAAGGTGTACAAAACTTTAAAAATAAACCAAAATGTATTTGAATTACGGTATTAAAGAATGTGTATTTTCTTTTTTGGCATTCTAATCTAAAGACTAAACATGAACAAGCAGTGCAACTACACAAAAAAAAAATGATGTATGACAACATATTTCCAAACATTCAGCTCTTTCTCCCTGTTTTGTGTCTCCCTGGTCACTGAGTGGATCATTAGTTGTCGGGGCCATTGAAACAGTACCCTCAACCCTGAACTCCCATTCCTGCTTCCCTCTAAAATATTCATGAGGACAATTAGGAGTTCCGATAAGATGAGTACGGAGGACTCAGGGGCGCGCGGCAAAGAAGGCAGGATGTTACTTCTTTTCAGCAACACTCTATACCCCCATCACAGAGCTGTCTTCATCAATCTGTGACCTGACAGCCTGTCTCTTCACCCTGAGTCAAGCCAGGCGCTCATGAGAATGTGGCAAAGTGCCATTCTGCTCTCCTCTGCCGACAGGCTTTGCTCTGTCCTTTCCTCTGGACACAAGGGGGGTGGCCCCACAGCCCCGACAATGCAAGGGGCGGCAGTAGGATTGTTGCAAAAACCTCTCTCACATGAGCAAGGACTTACTTTAGCCACAAAGCAATGCCACCTACACGTTTTCACTCTCAACTTGTCGTTTCTCTTGTGCTATCTTATGGGGTCCAGGTGACCCCAGCCTTACATTGAAGTGTTATCCGTCCCATGAAAAGTTTGGATGAAGGTGGACAGGATTTCATGTCTGCCAGTGACACCAAATCAAAAATCATTGGAAAAAAAAGTTCAGCGGGCTGCTTTGTGTGGTCCAAATGACCCACTCCCAATGTCGACATACCTGGGAAAGCATAAGGGTTACATGACCGTATGGTTTGGGCCCTCTCCGCATCACTCTTTGACATTTTGGGTGTCCCCAACTCATCATTTTTTGACATGCGGTCGTGGAATCTGTACCGGGTTTGGTTAGGTTACCGGGTTATGGTGCCAGTTAGAGATTGAGTGCCGTCACCAGTTTATGGTGCACCAGTACTGGGTTAGGAATCAGGTACTGGTCCGCATCCCATTACCAGCTTGAGGGTTGGGGACCCCTGATTAGTGTATGCATGTTTTCCCTATCTGTGGCCGGTACCAAGCGGTCCTTGGGTTGGTACCTATTCGTGGCGCAGAGGTAGCCAGCACATCAAAAAACGGTGAGTTGGAGACACAAATTTACTCGGAGAGGGCCCGAACCATACGTCCATATATGGATGAGTTGGGATTGAGAATGCATTGATGCCACTAAACTCAGACCCGTGACTTGTGGTTATACTAATAACCTACAACTAGTGCCACAGTCGGTCTACAATTAGATTGACCTGAATTAGGCATCATTTCTTATTTGGCTGGTTTCATATTTGTGTGGTTTCTGCTATGTTGCAGAAATTAAACATGCCGCCCTATGCAACAACATGCACCACAGCCAACTATCAAAACGTTATTTTTTTCAAAATAGCAGTGTCGAAAAACATCATTAAAAGACAAACAACAAACCATTTGTTTGTTCAAACCTGTGTTTGAAAGGGTATGAGGGCTTTACCTGTTTTAGGGTGTGTGTCCACAAACTGAACGCTTAAAGTAATAACACAAACCCTCAATGTTTTTTTTCTTAGTGTGACTTTTCACAAATGACAGCAATCAGAAAGTAGTGGAAAAAGACAGTGTTCATGTAATTCCAGGGAAAATTGTATTTTTTTGTTTAAAGAACAACTTTCAGATCTTTTGCTCCGTGATGAACAGACTCATCTATTTTGTTCCCACGTCCATTAGCTCATAAATGTCACTAGAAAAGTACAGTTTAAAGGACTCTATTGTGGCTTATGGTTTTTGTTATTTTGTCTCTTTTCATTCTTTGTTGGTGTGTCTCTTTTCATTGCGGGCTCTCTGAGAGATCCTCAGTTTGAAATGAGACATATGTAACATAGTTGAGAGGGTGGAAAAAGGCTCTGACGTCAATGAAGCACGACATGTGCCAAAAGCAAAAATCTCTTAGCAGTAACCTGGTAACAAGCATCTGACACACACACACACACACACACACACCGACACACACAGAGCTGTGGGTAAAGGATTCAAAATGCAGGGGACTTGTTAAAGTGGGTTTGTCTTTGATAACCAAACCCTAAAAAGTTCAGCTTTATAGGAGAACAGACATATAACAGAGTATGGAAATATCCTAAATATGAAAATTACCTTAAGTAACCTATTACTGGAGGAAAACTCCTAAGTTCAATGGCGGGAATTTTTGTTTTTTTCTGCCAACAAAAAGCCCAGAGGGAAAGAAGCCCTGGTTGAACAAAAAAGGGTCTATCAGAAACCCAGCATGTAGCTTCCACCAGAATCCTTCATACTGCTTTCAAAAAATAACAAAGACTCACAAGTTTTCCTGATGACAAAGAGGTTACAGAATCTGTAAGCCATAAAATTTTGAATCATAAATACTCAGCCGCATAAAACACTTGAAATATTATACAGAAGATAACCAACATTTATAGTGGAACTGTGAATTAAAAACACAAATATTATTTACAGTATTTCAGAACTAAACAAAACATTTGCATGTCTGAAATCTGCAAATTAAAGGCAATCTAAAAAACACTGGGGAGTGTTTCTATCTTGAGCAATGAGGAAAGGGTGGCAGTGGAGGTCTAGTTAACTGTGTGATGTTCTGAATAACTGGGTGAAATGGAAATGCAACGCTGAGGCTGAGGTGGTTGACCAAAAATAAAGCAGCTCAGGACAAGGAAATGTGAGTTTTTCTGTGGTTTTAGAAAGATGCCACACTCCTATATTTCAGTTAGTTTTTATTTTTGGACTCATTTTCTAGAGTGGCAGCATTAGAGTTAAAAAAAACAGTGCAAGGTGATAATGATGAATGGTTTTGTGCAGCTCAAAATATAAAAAATGACTAAATAGTTTACAAGTTTAAATTTAATTTTGGTTCCTTTTTGAAAAAAGATAGAGAGAGAGAAAGAGAAATATTAACAAACAAAGATTTTAGCAAAAAATTTTTAAGGACCAAAGCTTGAGTAAAAGTAAAACTGTCTTTACCCATTTCTAATTTCTATTTAAAAAAAAATCAGCCTCCACTGTTGGAAATTGTGTAAAATACGACACAAAAACAGATAAAAACTAACAAAGTATCTCAAATTCATTAAGTTCTGAAAGTATTTTTATTTTAATTTGCTTTAATGAAACTAAAAGAGTGCCAGTTTAGAATCAGCGCTACGCTGCTAACATTTGAGCTACTTCCTGACAAATATTGTGTCTAGATGGCAACATTTCAACCTTAGACTTGCATGCAAGTCAGTTTACACCATGCACGCCATGCAATTTGTAATTCAAGCATGATAAAGTTCTACATTATTGATCAAAACCTTTATGTAAAGATTAAATGGTGCATGGTGCTTCCTCTTGTCAGGTGGTTGGATGTATGCAAAAAGAATTACAAAAGTATTTTAACAATTTTTATGTAGTCATGTTAAAAAAAAAAAAAAACAACTGCATACTTTGTTTTAGACCAAACCAACAACCAAAAAAAGAACGTGCCATTTTTTGATTTTTCCAAAACTTAAATTTTAAATAAATCATCTTGTCTTTATCAGTTCTTAAAGGTAATATCTGAAAAAGGTCTGATCTGAAATAGATACCATCCTAACAAATTCTGATTGATATTCAACAAGGATGTTTAGCATTCGCTAGAGAAATTGGATTATGTGATTTTACATTCAACTCGACACATCATCAGGGCTTGAAGATTGTTTTTTGTGTGTAATGTTGAAAATAAGACATAAATTTTCATATATATTGAAAAGACCCAGACAATCAACGAAACACCCCAATACGTCTGTGTCAACATCAAAATATTTTATAAATTCGTTAATTTGTCATAGAATCTGAGAGCTCACCGACAAAATAGAATCAAGAATGGAACTGTTATATTTATGAAGTTATATGTAAGTTAGCTCCTGTACCGATGTATTGGCGATCTTAAAATATCTATTATTTCTTTTTTCAAATTATGCAAGGATGGAATGTGATATTGACCAATGGATCAGTGAATTGTCTGCTATTGTGACAGAGAGAAAAGCTGTTCTGAAGACACAGCTCTCAATTTTCAAATCATTTTAGTTTGAATTTTTAAATCTCCCTACCTTACTTTGTTTTAACCTATGTTTTTATGATCACCTACAGTGATAGGCTATGTGCTATGAGCAAGTAGATAACTTTTTTCCCAAGAAAGTTACTTATTTTTAAGCTGGAGGAGCCATTCCAGATTTTCCAGCTGAGAATTGTGGCCTCAGACTTTAGGATTCTCATCTTGACTGGTTTACATTGCAAACTTCTCTAACAATAGCAGGAGGTCATGGTGTAAGAAAGCCAAAATGACTACATCATCTGCAAACAGCAGAAACTTGGTGCCAAGGCTCCAAAACTACAGTTGTTTTGCCATTTGGCTGCATCGACAAATGTTGTCCATAAAAGTTTTGAGCAGAATCAGTGACAAGGGGTGACCCTGTCAGAGTCCACATCTCACTGGAATCAAATGTGATTTTCTGCTGTGCAAACCAAGATCCTTCTTTGTTTATGAAGGGATCAAACTATTCCCCTAACAGCAAGTCATAAAACCCATTCTGGGATCCCATTCTCAATCTGTGAGACATGGTTGAATGTCTTCTCCAGATCCAAAAAACACACAGACTTGAAATACAAACTCACAAATCCCCTTCAGATAAAGTAAAGAGCCGGTTCAGTTTTTCATGGCTGAGAAAGAACTTGTGCTGTTCTAAATGAATCTGAGCTTTGAACATAGTCTGGAGTGTCTTCTCTTTTTCTTTGATATAGACCCTATCAGGAAGGCTGAGGATGGTAATTTCCTTGAAATCAGAACACGCCCTCCGGAGTGAATTTTGGCCAACTACTGTATGCACTATGCATGGTCCACCTGCATCTATATCTAAAGCTCTTCCGGACAACTAAGCATTGTAGGTCTCTTTTTTTGGCCTAACTGCCCACAAGCACTGGTTTGCTGTTGTTGTAATACCTTTCCGTCAATCAGTGTATTTTGTGTGATGATGGTAGCTCCGCCCAACTGGTCTGTTCCATGTTTCTATGGACCTACAACCAACGTGGGAGACCAAAAATGGTACGAATCGGTCCGGCCTAATAAGTCGACTGGTCTGGACCTCTCAGTGGAAACAAGGCATAGGGGTCAACCAATGACAACCATTAAAACTTTTTTAAGATTTGGTCCTAAGGGGGGAACAATACCCCTGTGAACACAACTCCGGTCAGATGTCTCAATAGGGGAACTGTGGAACAAGGCCCATCCTCAATGGCTTCCTGGAGTCCCTTACAGCTTGTATTTAGTTGCACTTTGAATTCAAGTCAGCTCCCAAAAGAGACAGGAGAAACTTGTTAAAATGTAATTAGTATGTTTACTGTTGGAATGATAACAGCATTTCCATTGAATTTAACATTTGCAGTATTTCAATGAGTAGGTCTATTATGCACACTAACCAATCCTTTTTAAACATGGACAAACAATTTCATTTTGTGTTCTCCAACATGAAGATAAACAGGCTAAAGATTGTCCCTGAATAAATTGGGGCCCTTGAACATCAGTACACTCAAGTGGCCTCAGAAGGGGGCAGTGTTTTTTGTATTTCCAAGAAAAACTCTTAGTCTGAAAGTAGGAGAGGTCGGTGGTGCTTCTGGTAACAGCCATTGAATTTATATGACAAAAACAGAGAAATAAAAACATGAAAGACAGTAAGCAAAACATAAAGCTTCATAAAAAAAGCTTTGGGTCTAATATGAATGAAGATTTCTATCACTTGCATCAAATTATTCATTTTACTGTACTCCTGCTTTTGTTAGTCTAGTAGTACATGAGTAGTTTACCAAAGTATTTAATGTTCAAGGATTTGTGCAAACAGATCACTTCCATATACTATTTGGAGTATCCTAGAGACAGACTGAGTATTGAACTGTTGGATATTTGCAAGGATCCTCTTTGTTGCAAACATTTTATCAGAAATTCAAAAACCAATGAGAGAAGTACTTCTTTTATTTTATTTTTTTTCTCTTTCATCTTTCTTATGTACCCTTCCTTGTGTTATTTCAAACCTCCACTTTTAATAAGCACCAGCATGAGGATAATTGATCAATCACGCTAATTGAAGAGTCTGGACAGAGAGACCACCACAGCAGATGTGCCAATTTGCATTCATTAAGATTGAAATGCGCCTTAATCACTGCTCAGCTTTTGATTGACGAACACAAATACCTCCTGTCTGAAGCTCATGGTGACCATTCAGCAACAAGGCTCTTTATTAAATTTGTTACTTATCTTAATGTGAAGTTTATTTGTCTGTTTTAAAGGGATCCAAAGCATCATTCAAATAACAGTGCACAACTTGACATTCACTAATGGTCATTGATATCAATTTACATATGGAATTAATCCAGTTGTCACTTTTTCATGACATGAAAACAACCTAATAAAAATTCTAAAATCAAGTTAATAATATTTTTATCATTTCATATCTTCAGGGAATGCTCCATTTAGGAGGGGGGACAAGATGGCAGCTGAAAATTGTCAGCAGGAAAGAGATCCAAAACGGGAACGTCAAGCCCCGTGTTGCAGATATTGGCTAAAAAAGGCTAATATAACAAGTGACCCTAAGAGTTAGTCTTTTTTTGCGTTTTAAGCTTGGAACCTGTAACACCTGAGGTGTTTCTGTCAAAACCAACAGTGCTCTTTCATATACCGTAACACCTTACAATCAATGATTAGATGATCTGCGGAGAAAAGAGGTTTTGCCCATGAGCAACACTTCAAAGCGACTTTTCACCGATACACAACACATTAACTGTATAAAGTGGGATATTCCGGCGCAAAGTTGGTTTTCTCTGCGACATAAATAAGTTGATTCACGTTGATCGTATTGAAGCAAACCGCGCTCAAAAGTAAACACTGGTCTAGAGCTAAAGCTCCAATGTAAAAGTCTAAACAGTTTTACAAATCGGAACACTTTTGTTAATATCCTTTTTAAAGTTAATAAAGAGTTTACTCTCTTTTGACACATTTTAAGCCTGATCCTGAACACTAAACCATTTATTCATATTAAAAAGTCTTAAAAAAAAGTGTCTACAACTCTGAAATCTTCCAGTTAATAATGTTTGGCAATTTCTCTTTCCAGCTAATGAATTTCAGCCACCGTCTCTTCTGCCACCAAATCCTCTTGTTTAATGAATGATAAAATTGTCTAATTTGTGATGTATTTGAACAAAATTATCACTTTTATTTTTTATTGGAATAATTTCAGTACGAATGATCTTGGCAGGTTTGTTCACATAAATCAGTAGCATAAAAACCACAAAGAGGAAAAGTTTGCATGCTGCTCTGTCATTTAAAGCTTTGGTATTTGCCCCAAAATCTGTGTTCAAATCGAGTTACAGCACTTCACAACTTTGATTTAATAACATTAGGATAAAGTTTTTCCCTAATGTTAATTTCATGTGCCTGTAAACGTTATTAATCCAAACCTATTAAGTGTACCTTAATTGTGCCTAATTGCTCAAAGGGAAGACACAGAGATGGCAAATGGTGTGTCGGATGATTACCGTCTCATTTGTGTGTCTGTCACAGGGATCTCTCTGTGCTCACCAGGCAAACAGTGTGTGTCAAGGACTGGGCAAAATCTTATTAGGTCCAAGCAGAGAGGAGAGTGAGACTAAATATTATTAGATTAATCTAATGACTAACAGCAGCGTTTTCATTTGTGGTATAAAGTGAATCAAATAAGTATTACAATAGAATCATCCCCGGAAAGCCTTAGGTCATGAAGACTGCTCAGTTCACAGACACGCGTATTGCTCTGCTTCATATATATCTTGTAAATTGACCTAAAACATCATGAGAATATTGACTTTTTTTTCCCACTTCCTGGTTATAGTGACATGACGACAGGTATAAGCGAACACGCCAACCGACACATGGGAGAAGGACCGAAAGCCAAGTTTGAAACAAAGTCCACAGCCCCGCCACTGGGTTATCGAACTGTGGCCAAGGCATGCATCCATCTGTGGAAAACATGAAGACCGTTCTCCCACACAGCACTGCTCAGCCTTTATCTACAGATGGCACTACTGACTGAGGAATGTGACCTTTGATTTAGTTCCTCACATGGAAAAGCCTTACCAATGAAAAGTCAGATAGATTTTTTTTTTGAGCACATGCT
Organism: Oryzias javanicus; assembly: GCA_003999625.1. Taxonomy (NCBI): domain Eukaryota; kingdom Metazoa; phylum Chordata; class Actinopteri; order Beloniformes; family Adrianichthyidae; genus Oryzias; species Oryzias javanicus. Next base: position 19,028,551 of record CM012442.1, read on the forward strand.
TGTTTGCACCAATGAGATTGGTTTAACACAATTTAAGAATTTAGATAAGTGTCCAGCGTAAGTGACCTCATGTGAGGCTCATTTCGCAAAAGAAATGAGGGAGAAGTGGGTTCTTCCCATGATGCATCTGCTCCTCGTTAGTCAAATAGACTTAAGAACTAATTGTAAAAATAGGTAACCGAGATTATAAAGTTGTACCTAGAGAAGGCCGTCACAGCTTCCACAGGGATCACTAAAGTGCACTGCGTTGAGTGTTTATCCTTTTCTGAACCTTGACCACATACCTAGCAGGCAGAGGAGTGTTTGACATATTTGCAAGGATGCTGGTCAAGTGATTTGGGACAACATTGTTATTTGTGCTTTTTGTACATGTTGTTCTGTTGCTGCAGGCCATGGCGTTGAAGAGGAAAAAAGTTTAAGGTTGTCGACCTAACGTGATGCACACTTTAAGTTCTAGCAACACCACGAGGTTTACAGACAGAAGTAAAACACAGTTTTTTTCTTTTTTCGTTATTTTATTGAGGAGAATACTTTGATTTTTATTAAACTAATACGAGGAAATGAGGATAAAAATATAAAATCGGGCTTCTATAACAGCATGTATTTAGATCTTGGAATAGTAAAAGGCTTACTAACCGAAATATTTTTCGTCAAACATTTCATTCCTGGTGGCTTGTAGGTCTGCTGATATCTTGTGGTCATACGCATTTACTGATTAAATGAGGTCTAGCCTTTTTATATATGTGTTTTAGGTGAAAAGGGAGCCATAGCAAACCCTTTTGCTCCTGCTCTTTAAAGTAGTCTACTTTAGACTTAAAAGTGTATTTATCCTCAGAAGTCCAGAGGTCACAACCTTTAAGTCATTAGCACACAGACTGGATATTTCTGAAATTTGCTGGCATTTAATTGAAGCTGCATCTCATTTACAAGTAAAACTTTATCTGTTCCTCTGACGACAACATAGATTTAATCATGGAACCATTCCATTTACCTAACAGCAACTGAATTTTTTGGCCCTGATCTGAATCCAAGTCAATGGATTTTAAGTATTGGTGATACCAAACCCTGATTCGATACCTAAGAAAATGAACACATTTAATAAACAGATCAAAGTCTTTTTTGTTTTATTAACCATATTATATCACTTAACACTTCTCTGAAGAAGCTTTAAAAAAATCAAGCAGAAACAGTGCAACAAATAACTAGAAAAAATGGTTAAATGAGATGATTAAATGATTCATGTGAGAAAGTTTGGTGACATCAGCTGAAGTATTTTTACAGCTATTGAAAAAATGTTATCATATGTGATTTATAAGGGTGTAGGGCAAAATCGATTTGGTGATATATCGCAATATTGCATTTGGGGATACTTGTATTGATTTAAAATACTGACAAGGCAATATTTAATTATTTATGAGCATCCTTCATCCTCTTACTTTTGTTTTCCACCATAGTCGTTAGTTTTTTTGAAGTCATAATCTTTAAGACAGTAAAAAATTGTATTGGATATATCGTGATACATATCATATAGCAAGGCGTGTATCACGATACATATCGATATCCCAGACTCTTGCCAATGCGCACCTCTAGTGGTTTATATCTCCATTAAAATTCAATTCAGTTTTCCTTGTTCGGCTTCCTGCCGGTAATAGTGCAAAAAAATGAAATGATGAATTTCTTTTAAAATTATCGTAGCATGAATATGTCGATGAGTATTCATGAATAGCTCATATCAATGTAACCATTTACTAGTTTCAGGTTTTTTAAATCACTTTCCTAGAACTTGGTCATCTCTCTATCGGCAACACAGAGGGAGCAATTCTTGATTCTACTGAAATTCCTTTGAAGGCTGTTGTGACAAAGCACTTGTTGTCAATTTAAAACATTTATTATAAGAGTAATTGATCCTGGAGATCCAAATGTTTAAATGTTCTGCAAACTTTATCAAACTTTATTTTTGGCACCTCCTGATCAAATGAGAGCCGCTTTCACTTTACAGCAATAAAAAGTCAGGATTTGTTCACGATATATAGACTTCTATTAGAGTATTAAAGGTTCAAAATGTATGGTCTGATGAAAGTCTGAAACTTTGTAATTGTAATTTTCAATCACGTGATTGGATCAGGACATCCCTACGAACACCTTAAAAGTGTCATTTTTTTTGTGAAGTACTGAAACCTTTTTTTTTTTTTTAACCTTGCATCACCGACAGAAAGCTTTCTTAACTAGGAATGACTATCCTTTGCCCTGTAAGTGACAGAGCAGCCTCAAGATCGAGTCGTCTGCCAAGCAGAAGACGACTCCTCCACTCTGACAGTGCAGCTGGTCTTGTTTGAAATAAGACAGCTTTTCAGAGTTGCAGCGAAAACAAAGTTTGTGGTCACTGTTATGTAAGGAATGTATCCATGTATCTTTTATGCAGGTGAGCCCTTGCTCTGCTTTGAGGGCCCCTGATGGAGGAGTGACTGCATGAGGATGCCAGAACACTCTTCTGCAGCTCCGCCAAGCAGGTTATTCACAAGCTGAAACAGCATAAATAAAAGATAATGGGCCACAGCTGACTCCTTTATGCTGCATGCAATTTCACCAAGTGAAAGTATTTTTCAAAGCGAGGACCGTCGAATTTCCTCAGTCTTACCCATTTGAAGCTCTTAACATCTTGTAATTGTGGTGCGGTAATAAAAATGATGGAAGTGTAGTGGGCAGGTGCCAATAAAATAAAAAATAAGAGAAGAATGAAGCAGCTTGGGTGGTATAAAAGAAAGTATCCTACTCTATAATCTCAGTGCATTTAATATAATCATAAAGGATTAAATGCGAATTTCTCTCTGACTGTCACAATTTTATCAAAGGAATTGACATACATGTATAAATTAGGTCTCGATAAAGACACCAGCCTCTTAGAGTATGCTTTTTTTTTCCAGAAAGAAAAGAAACCACACATGTGCCATGCAAGATGTTTGGAACAGGATGCATCCGTAATCATTCTCATTTACTTTGGCTTTTACACTTTTGGCAGACAAATTTGTACACTGGCATAACAAGTGGCTCCCTCTTCTGCGAGTCGCTGGGCAAGCAGGAGCTGCCAGAAAAACCCATGTGCTTGTTGAGCTTTTTATAGAGCTGTATGGAATGTAGACTGTATTTTCAGGGAAAAAATACTGCAGGAGTAGCCAAGCTAACTGTGTGCTGCAGAGTAGCCAGACTTGGTTGAGCTGCAGGTACTCTATCCATGGGTAATAAGGTCAGTACTGGGGGGTTTTGCAGCAACTGTGTGTGTACGTCCACAGATAGGTTTTCCATGGCCGTTGATGTAGAGGGAAGAAGTTGGACTTATCACAGAGAGCAGACCTCCTGTGCCCTATCAGCGTGTCGACGAGAGGGAAACTGTTAATTTTTCCCAACTTAGCATTCACTTTTTCAGAATTTCAAGGCGAGCGCGCCATTGTTGCAAAACGAGCGTACTCAATGGCCTGACTCCAGCACTAAAATAAATGGTGTGGGCTAAATCTTAATGGTTTGAAGAAACTCTAGATTTTGTGTAATAAATCATCAAAAAAAAAAAAAAAAATGGCTCACTCACCTCTACAATGTCAGAGTTGGTTCTGCTCTCATGAGGCTCGTTGTACTCTGTGTATTTCAGCAACACTTTGTCCATGTCTGTGCTGGCGTACTGGAACAGTTTGTTAGAGCTGTTGAAAATGATGAGGGCTATCTCGCAGTCGCATAGTACACTCAGTTCGTAGGCCTTTTTCATCAAACCAAACTTCCTCTTTGTGAAAGTAACCTGAGGAAGACAGAAAGCGAGACAAAAACATTTCTTATAATTACAAGTCTGGAATATTAATGTAGAATTAAAGCCACAATTAAATGTTTATGTTGAATCGTTTTATCATTTATCATGAGATGTAATGTTTGTCTATCCAGTGCAATGATGGGTACTTTCAAAAGCAAAAAAAGAAAAGTATTTTAGCATTTCAATAGAAAAATCCTGACAGTGTTCCCTCGTTTATGGATGTTTAACATCTATAAAATCTTTCATTATACACTTTTCTCAGACAGACATTAAAAGTTTTAGACTTTCTTGTATTTTTTAACTCTCAAAACTCAAACCTTTGCAGAAAATAAATCCAGAATAATATAATGTCAAGAAAGATCTGATCGCGATCGAAATTGATGTCGTATGGGAAGCTGAATGCATTCTGAACAGGAGACACAACACAGAGAAGATTGGTTGAAAACAACCAATCAGGACAAAGAACACTGGGCTGTGAAAAAAAGTGAGCAAAATTGCACTTTCACAAAAAAAAAAAAAAATCAAACAGACTGAGTAAAGGTGAAGTTCGATAAAGAGAGTGAGAACTGTACTGTCACCAAAAATGCAGCGCTCAAAAACAAATGATTAGCGTGCGACAATGCTAGTTCTATTAGTTGTGTGTGATTCTGCGTTTAAAGATCCAATCCAATGACAATTATGTTTTTGGTGTTTTTAACATGATCTTGTAGCAATTGTTTTATGATCCTCTATCATGAGCCATTAAAAAAATTATATATATAAATCAAGATTAGAACTGTATTTCTTTATTCATTTTGTGTTGGATCAGATAGAAACATGCCTTTTTTAAAAACCTCGCGTCTCCCTGCACCGCAACAATTCTAAAGCGTACACTTGCAGACAATTAGGTCCATTAACATCTTCCTTTTCCCCGTCTTTCGCTGCCATCTGGCTCAAACCAGTAAGGCTGAATAGCTTTGATATAGCTTTTTTTTGCTACACTAATGTTAGCGAGTGGTTGTTAGTGGGTTCGAGAGGTACCCAGCTGTAGGCAAACATGGCGAATGTCATGGCCAATGGACATCAACCTGAATACTGTAAGCGGAAGTCTCTCTAGAGCCCCCTCTTGTCTTTTACTCTTTCAAAGGATAACAATCCACAGCTTTTTATTCAATGTTAAATTAAGATCAATCTATGAGGAACTGTATTTTTTGCCTCCAAATTTGTAAAAACATTATCATAGCTTTCAGCAAGGTATTAAAACCATACTCATTTTTTATTTTTTTGAATGTTTGCAGTAGCAGAGTGTATGTCTGAAACATCTCGTTACCGGACTAGAGGTCTGTGTAAGAGAGGTGCAAGTCAGTGAGCTGACTCAGAGCTTTGGCAACATTAGGGGTTCATACATTATTGTAGCCCCTGACTCCATGTGCGGAAAGCTATCAGTGTAGTGCAGCATAAGCCGTGTAACATGAGCCCTCAGATGGGACTACAGGTCATACATCACTCCAATGGTAAAGCAAGCCTCTCTGCAAAGTGACTCCCTGTCTTGTATCTCTCCAGCTCGATCTCTGTGGTTGCCTCCAACCCATTCACATATGTCATTATGTTACACCGCCCCCTTACAGTAAAGCTACACTCATTTGTCAACAGTTCACGAGAAGCGAGTGTGAGGAAACAGTCATTTTCTTCTTTGGTTTTCAGATGACTTTTTGGGAAAGTGGTGAGTGTTCTGCAGGAACACGAGGACCTGTGTGGATCTGCATTCTCCATCAGATTCACTGACCTACTAACAGAGAGGTTGAGCAGATGAGCTGGCTTTGTTCAACTTTAATTGGTCACAGCTTGAGGCTATACCCTCATTTCAGCAGTTATAAGGAAGAACAATCATATGCCTTTCGTAGTACGTGTGACTGCAAAGGCAAATGGGGTCGATCCGGCTGCGATAAATGGATTTCAAAACCTTCTTTCTGTATGTAAATACAAAGGAGTATTACTGCTGCCTCAGACTATTACTGTATGTATGTGACCTAATCAATTATACAATAAGATTTTTAAACATCACATTAAAAAGAAAGACAAATATATATATTTTTGAGATGAGTTTCTTAGATCCGCTCATGGTTTGTCTTAACCTGTAGTGTACTCACAGCACTACTCACTTCTGACAGAAAACAAAAGCGGCCCCACTCCCTCTTTCACCTCGCATATTTGTTTGTTTGCCTAACCAGCTGGAAAGCAGAGACTAGGAGGAAACGATTAACAAATTGTATGCTCTTTAGCAGATGAATGTTGACGTTAAGCCGTGGAGATGTCACCTTTCAGCAGGAAGCCTGGGGTGAGATGCTGAGTGAGGACTTTGATCCACCTGGATGCGTGGCAGAGTGCTGAGTACAGATCTGCTGACCCAGGCATCACCCCATTCCAACCTCAGCAGCAGCGCTGAGACTTGTTCCTTGCCTCATCTACACAAACTACCTCTGCAAAAAGAGCTTCTGCTCACGACAACAATAAAAGTGAGAACCACGGAAAAACTTTTTACTCACATACTAGTTTGACTCAATTTGTCACAATTTTAGTCTCTCAATTTAATGATCTAAGCTGATTTTGATCATATATGAAACAAAAAGATCAGAATGTGGGAACCAGCATCTGTAAATTTCACCCACACTGCTTAAGATGACTAAGGCAGCAGTGGAAAACCACAGACATCCTTGAGGTCAAGTAGGAGGTGTCGTGTTTTTTTTTTTTTTTTTTTTTGTGAGAGTTCACCAAGTCAAAAAGACCCACAAAGACACATGTGGTTTTAAAAACTTGAGATGCCCCACAGGTAAAGTCTGTTTTCATGACTATATACGTTTTAGAGTCAAAACATTCGAATTTGGACATGGTGACAATATTCAGCATGAGTTGTTTTTCTCTTTTTGTAAGTAAAAAACAAAACCAGTCGTAGTGAAGTTTTGGCCCAATTTTAAAAAGGAAAATCTACCTCACTTCCTGGTTGTTACATTACTCAATGTGCAATTATTCGTTACACGATCATATTTTGCCTTTTAATTAATCAATGATTGTTTCTCTGTATTTTAGACCAGTGGTCCCCAACAGGCCAAAGACCAGTTTAATGTCAGACAGTATTTTCACAGACCAGCCAGTATAAAGTTGAAATAGGCGTCCATTTTTTCTTTTTTAAGCTTCCGGATTTCCTTAACTTTTGGAAAAAAAAAAGTTTATCTTCAACTGGTTTAAACTTCATTTGTTCAATAGATTTTATGTAGGAACCATTAGAATGTGATATAGATCTCATAACTGTCAAAGTGGACGCTAAAATGTTGAACCCCGACTTCAGTTTTGTCCGACTTTTAAAGTGTGACAGATGTATAGAAAAACAGAAAAATGGTCTCTAAAACTGATATTTTCTACATATAATCAGAAACTTGAATCCATCATTTGAGCAACTTTATTGTGGAGGACAGAATCCAGTATTTTTTTTTCAAAATAAAACTTCCTTCCGAATGTAGGTCGTGATTCTGTGGCAATTCACCTGCCCTTTTCCACCCTGTTCTTCATCTGGAGAGATGCTGTGTATGGAGAAAATGATTTAGCGATATATCGCAATATTTCATTTGATGATACTTGTATCGATTTTAAATATTTATGTTTGGTAATCAGACAACACTGACTAAGAACAAATATAAGAAACAATATTTAATTTATTGAAAGGAAAGCTCCATACATTTGATTGGGTAAAACTTGTAGATGAGATTCAGTTGCAGTGCTTAACATTGTGATTATTAAATAAAATTAATTTTACTGTTTTATTACAAGGAAATCTTAATAATATGTCATTAGAGTTTTTTTCTAAGTCATATTCTTAAAAAAAAGTGGGAAAATTATGTATTTGTCTATGGTCCGAGTTCATCCCAAGCACACAAGTCATCATTGGCCCAGAGCCTAACCACTGAAGATCATGTATTTATTTGTCTGTATCATAGATAAATCTTTACTCAGATTCTTAATATCTCTTCTTATATGAATGCCACAGTCAAAAGTAAGTGGTCACGGGGAAAAAAATGTTTGTATTTATTAAAAATATGTTCCGTGGAGGAAGTCTTAAGCCTTGTATTGAAGAGTAAGTGAACTACACATTCCAGGCTCATCAGCAACACGTGGACATAAAATAACCATGGAGTAGCTGTCCTGGTATAACACAGGGCAAAATTGAAAGGATTTTTGTTACATGATAACTGGGTGGGTCAAATTCCAGCTTCTGTGGTTTTGTAAAATTGCACCGTGCATCCTGAAATAAACCGTCTTACATCTTTTGAACAGACGCACAAGCCTGAGTCCGACCTGTTGGACAGACAACCCCCCACACACACACCTTTCAAACAGACAAAAATGGAGTGTACGTATGACAGCATATGCTACAACAAACCCAGACAAACATGGTGACACAAAGTTGACGCGTCAATCAAAGGGGTCTATCAATGCCTGTCCTCCAGCGAGTGTGCCATGGCGATAAACAAGACATCTGGGATGGAGAGTGCAGCTGCGACTGGGACATGGAAGGAGATGCCTCAGTCACTTACACCTACAGAGGGGGCGAGGCCCCCGCAGCCTTATTAGAACCCCATGTCACCTCTGACGGGCCCCGTGGCAGACACGAGAGTGGGTTTGAGAGACAGTGAGATCTGGCACCAGCTGGCAGAGTGACCCAGGCCCTGTAGCTGCTGCCCTGGCTCCAGCAGAGGCAGAGTACGCTGGCGTAAGAGACAAGCCAGGGCCACCACGACTGTCTGCACGGATCAGCTCTGTCTTGGAGAGAGGACAGCCTCGGGATCTTGATGTGGGTGAAAAGGGGGCCCGGGGGCCCTGACCAGCAGGTGGTATTGACCTTGAAACCTACAATGGCTGTGCCTGTTTATTGTCTCCATTCTGTTTACTAATGAGAGTGGCATGCTAGTCTACGATATTCCAGCAGGATCTGGAAAATATTCCAAAGCAGGCTTAGATCAAGTAGTGCAGCAGATCAAAAGAAGACTAGATTCAAGTCTAGATTCAAAATGTTTTTTTTCTAAAAAGTGGCAAGCACCCACTTACAAGATAAATAAAACTCTAACCTTACACACACATATATGAACTCAAAAAAATGTTGAATGAAAAAATATGTAGGTAATAATGAGCTGTGTCCTTTCACTTTAAATAAGTGAGACTTGAGCATCACTAATAGATAAAATATTGCATATATTTACCGAAAAAGTGCATAATTGTGGTTATAATGTTGTGGATGTCACCTCTCATTTGATGTTTATCTTTTTTTTTTACAGGAATAACCACTTATACCTTGTGTAATGACTAAAAGCTGAGAAGAGGGACGTATGTGCTTGTTCCTCCCTGGAGATTGAGTGCGAGAGAGCTGCTCTGCATGTGCCTGCGGGCATCTGACTCGGTGAGGCAAAATCAAAAATAAGCACAGCAACAGCGAGCAACCCTCCACCAGCAGCAAAACAGTCAAACTTTTAATGACTTGGACAATTACCCCCCATGTGGCTGCTTAATGGCATCCACAGGACATCACTAGACACCGCTCACTAGGTTTTACACAAGTCCACACTGACTAACAAGACTAATGTGGATCCTTGACTTTTTGCTCTTATGACTCTACCTTCTGGTTTATTCTTAAAAGGGATTCTGAATGGTCATAAAAAAACTTATTTTTCTCAAAAGGCATGATTAAATTGAATCCATGTTGACATGACAAAAGTCCTGCATACTCAGTTCTAAAAGTGTTTCACAGTTACAACAGCTTCTCGTTTGAGAGCAGTTTTTTTTTTCCAAATCAAGCACAGGCTACAAAAGAAATAAAGATAAAAAAAACCAACTACTCCCGCTAGTACATAAACCTGACTACCATGTGTTTAAAGTGCATCTTCACATCTTCAAGAAGCAGCATTAACCCATTTAGATTTTTTTTTTACATTTCTTCCAATATCCTAGTTTTATTTCATCCTAAAATGCTCAGCATACACAATACTTGATAAAATAAAACAATGATCATCAAAAACTAAAAAATTCAATCAAAAAGTCAATCTAGAACACACATAGTAATTCTTTCATTCTTAAAGTTTGACTAAATCTGAACTGGGTAAAGTCCTTAAAGGGATAGGTTTAAAAAATGTAATTATCCAATCGGAATTCATTTTTATTCACATTATCATAAACACATTTTTTAAATAGATTGTTCATTTTCCTTTGAAGCCACTTCTTGTCATTTTTTTAGGCAAAGACAGCTTTATTGATGGTCTTTAATAAAATAAGTATTTGTTATCAATGAAAATTCCACATTTGTACACTAAAAATCACCAGTTTTGTGAAACAACTGTTTTGTTAGTATTTGAATAGAAATTATTCAATTTTGAATGGAATCATATAAAATTGTATATTAAATCTAGTCATGGGCCCAACCGAAGCGAAGGGTAAACAAGTCCTCTGTCGCAAGGGAAAACCGCAAGGCGCTTTTCTTCACAAGGGTGCGCTCTGAACCACAGAAGTTCACATTTAAATTTAAGTAATGCTTTTTGGTTGTAGCAAGACCTTTTTAAAGTTATAAACTGCTGTTGTTATATATGTTCAAATGCTGGAAGCTAAAGCTAGGGATCTGCCGATTACTGGTGACCTCATCGAACGAAAGTGACGTCCGAAGTATGAGACACTATATTTTCATAACTCTCTGTTTGGAGGGCTAAATGAAGGGGAAGTGAGAAGTGGCCCAAGACTTTAAAAACAACTGCTTTAGGAATATGAGAATGAATGAGAGAGAACTATAAAGTCTTTATCCCACAGTGGGCAGAAGACCTTCCAAAGGAACTGTCAAACTGTTAACCACAAAACCTAACTGTTAGGAATTGAATTACAAAAAGAGAACAGGAAATGCACAGAGCTGCAATTGCATTCCAATTAGACAAAAGACAAGGCCCCAATTTGTTTCCAGCTAAACTGGATGTCGATTCTTTGCATTAGGTTAATTTGAAAAAGCCCACTACTGATAGTCTAAAGGAGGGCATATTGCCACTTATTATAGTGGAGCCCAACATACTTTTGTTCAATAAAAAGGATGATCCTGCTGAACTTTTGACTGACTAAAGTCAAAACGAGCTCTAAACAACACTGCCGACCACAAACCAAAGTCTGATAATCCTGCACGTCATTGAGACGATGAAAACTGAGCGTGCCTTCATGTATGGCTGTTAATTGTGTATCTGACTCTCAGAAGGTAATAACGGCTGTGAATGAAGTAAACTATGAGATCCGTGCTATGCTCGGCATTCCAGCTGTTATTTAGCATTCGCTTGCAATCAGCAAAGTCATTGTGGTTGATGACTGATGCTGTGATGTAGGACTGTCACTTATGCCCGGCGTAAGTGGCTCTTTAAGGTCTTACAGCATGCATGACAGGACCTCTACTGCACCTAAGTCTTAACTCTCAGAATCACCATTAAACAAGCTCTAGAGTACATCAAAACACCACACTAAACTACATAAAATTTTTCCTGCAATCTTACATGTTATATCTAGGACATCTGAATTAGGAATTGGCTGATATCATTTTTTCCCTCAATATGATAACCGAAATTTTCACGGCAACCGTGGCCAATAGCCGATATTTGCCAATACCGATATTTAAGTGTCTACAACAAAACCAAGCTTAGATTTCCTTTTTGTTTCTTTATAAGACTGCACAACTTTTCTTTTCTTTTATTATAAAATCCCATTATACTGACCTTTTTAACATACAGCTCATAGGATCTCATAGGAATAAGTATCACTTGAAAGATTTCTGAAAATATTTGGACCGGTTACGGACTACAAGACGTTACTGTAAATTAAAAGCTTTCTATTACCAGGGATCTATTAGGAAAAACATGTATCCCTATCAAATTTAACCCTGTAAAGCCAACCACATCAAATAATAGACAGAAAATTCAATTTTATTCATAATGTTTAAATATCAATCATGTTACAATGTGTGACTTGACAAAAATATTGTTTTATGGAAAAAAAGCACCTTATTAAGCCACCGTTTCAAATTTAATCCACACATTCTTAATATGGTAAAACGGTATTGTAAATATTAATTATCTACAAATTTTGCATTTTTTCAATACAGGAAAAAGAAATAGGTGAGCTAATCTCAACCTACAGTGCTGAAAATTAGCAAAACATTTTCCTGCCAAAACTGTTTTTGAGATGTCATGGGGGCAGCCATTTTGAAATGAGCAGGAAAAGCCCTTCTACTGCCTCTAGTGGAATGATAACAGCAGAGCACAGCACAGCAGAAAACATGAACAAAGTCCCAAGCAATGTGTTTTTAACGAAGGTTTTGATTAAGCTTATGAGATGCGAGTCTCAGAATTGCAAGTATCAGATATGATACAAATGGCTATAAAGGGATAAAATATACATGAAAACAGTCAGAACAATTAGTGATTACAACTGTAAAGATTAGTTTCCCAAAACTTGCAATGTGTGATATTGGTGACCACTTTTGCGAGGACGATAATTTTTGCGGTACATAAACAAAAACAAATTAGTATCATTTGGAACCATTTTACTTTTAGAAAAGTTAACAAATCCTGAATTATACTCCAGAAAACCAATGTCTACATAGAAGGCATCTAACTTCAAAGGTGCCCATCGATAGGTTAAATGCGTAAAGGGTTCTATTAATTTTGTTAAACACTTCGTGCTGCCATTAGTTTGTTTTAGCATGTGTAAAAACATTTAAGGTAGCCATCTATTGCAATTCATGCTGTGTTTTGCGATACATGTATTGCGCATCGCGATAACGATACATTTGCGATTTATTGTACTATGTAAAAAGTAATTACTCAGTTGACTGCCTGTCCTTCACTACAAACTCTAATAAACTACAGACATCCTGAGTCTTTAAGCCACACTCTGTTTTAAATTCTGAGAGGTTAATAGTCCCTCCTAAACACTTGAAGTGATAATAGGAAGGAGCCCCTGTTGTCCCCCCAAAACATCCTGTACAACAATACCATATAATTAGCCCACTTAAGGACTCATTTAAGTGCTGAAGCATGGAAAGCTAACAGCATAAAGCCACAAAGACTTAAATTGTCCTCACACAATGAAGACCATATGCTAATGGCTATTCCCCCATGGTTAGCGTGCCCCAGGGATATGCCACTGTATGCTTCACGGCTTCCAGGGAGAAGGATACACAGACGTATGCATCACTTTATACCAAAGCTTTACTTTGGCACACAACCCTATTGTCGCTGCAGACTTTCTGCTGAGCCAGCGAAAGAACCAACAATGAGGGCTGAAATGCCTGCATTCAGCTGATAAACTTTCTCACAAATTATAGAGTGAGATATTTAAAAAATCTGATGAAAACACCACTTTTGAGGAACGCATTAATAATAGGCTAAGTCCCGCACTGCATTTTGTCTTTAACAAGGAAACCATTTGAGAAAATGTCGTCTCCTCCCCCACTTACAATGTAAGGATTGGTCATTTTAAAGAGTTTCCTTGCATTTTTTTTTTTTCTCCAATCATGTCACAATTCACAACAGAAAGCTCTGGTGCCACGAGCCAAGATGATTTCTCTCCTGTCCCCCTATTTGGATGCCAACCGGAGCTAGGTGTAACACTGATAATTGGGTCACAGTGAGGATTTTCATTCTGCACTTGACTGAACTGCTGTCCTCACATTAACACACAGCAACATGCTCAGAGTGCAGGCTGTACATTACCACAGAAATGCATTCAATGATGAAGGCTGTGCTAAATACATGAGTTTTTGGCTACATGAGTCATATGTTGACTAATTGGCATAATTATTTAAAATAAATAAGTATAACTATATGCCACAAAAGTATGGCCATGATGATGTAGAAATTCAAGTGTGTTATTTTTGTCTCAAACTTGTCTTCATGGCCAGCCAGGACCAATGTAGCCAAGGCAAACAAGAGTGCTGCATGTCCTTCTGACCCACCCTGCAAATGAGAGGTTGCTTTCTCCGAGTGGCTGCTTCTAATTACAACTAAACAGCTGCAAACATGCGGGGATATAGAAAAAGGGGCACAGCCATGCCGCCAGGCCAGCAGAGTGAAGAGGTCCAGACAGCCCGTTTAGCTCTGTTGCCCGCATTTCCCCTCCCACGCCGCGAGGCCCCCACTGCAGCCCAGCGCCGCTCCTGCTGCCTCATCAAGTTCTCCGGTTGAAATTGCAGGGTGGCAAGGGAATCATGTCTGTAAATATGACCGCACTGACAATGAAATGTCACGGTCTCCGTTCAGCTGGACGGGACTTTGGGAGGGGAGGTTTGGGTGTTTAGATCTATGCACACTGTGACATCTGCTGAACTCTGGTCCAAGGGACTAAAGAAAACAGACAATGACTGTGGATTTAACACAACTAAAGGCACTGAAGGTGGTTGTTATGCAATTTATGGGAAAATGTTCTCTTATATGCTATAGCAATTACCATTAAAATGTCTTACCCTTTCAAAACATTTAGGAAAAAAACTATTTTTTTTATTTTGAAGTGCCACTTAAAACAGCACCTCAGGCTCAGGCAAGAGACTTGTTTATATAATCAATGTTGATCATCAAAATGATTTATTTGATATATCAGGATTGGAATGGGATCCCCATCACCCATGAGAAGCCTGAATGGCTCAGCAGTCTAGAAAATGTCGCAGTTATCCTTTTCAAAGAACACTTGACAGCTCTCTTTAAAACACATTACTGCAAGAATCTTTGATTTTGCTTTAATCTACCATGCATTCATTTATATTCCTGTTTGTTTTCTGGAATTTCTTCAATTGTCCTTATACATCAACTTTCTACTTTATTGCATAACAGCAATTTTAATGGTGTCAAACTTTGCATGCTTTTTTTTTTAAAGCAATATTGTTTAGAAGAAGACAAAAGGCTTGCTTGCTTAGATAAAGCTAATATTTCACTTGACGGGGACTTTTCTATTGAAAAATATATAGGAGACGTATTTATGGTTCCACTCACCTGCCTGTTCCTTTCATCCATGATCCTAGTGATCTGTATCTTCTTCCGCCCCATGGCTGTGTCTTTTCTTGTTGCTCAGACACCTTTCCTTTATCACAACAACACGTTTTCTTCACCCACTCCTCTAGCACATTGTGCAACAGTCTCTCTTCTTGTGTACTTTCCTTGAGTCCGCTCTGTACAGTCTTTGTCGTTCACCAAGGCACGCCACAATCTCTGAAAGAAAAAAGAAAAATTGAAATGTCAACTTGGCAAGTAAGTACTTTAAAATCACAGAAGGCCTCTGTTATGTGTCCTCAAGCACATTTAGAAACTATGAGACCCACATGCTATTATCTCATTTACTGCTGCTTGACCCTCAGCTGAAGTCCGTAGAAGCCAGAATCACATTTTACTACAAAGAGCAGATGCTGTGCAGGCCTTAAGTTAATTTACAGTTTTAAGACTGTTTGTATAAATGAGTGTTAAAGCTCATTTTGTCGCATGTACAAGAACGGCAAGGTCAATTTTAGCCTTGTGCAGTCCAGTCCTGCCCGGTCTGGTATTTTGAGTGTTTCCCTTGTAAAATGGACCCATTGAACAGTACCTCTTGGGGACCTCCATCAGTTGTAGGTCCATTGAAAAGTGGAATGGAACAGTTGGGGCAGAGACGCTGTGGCCACCCATTGATTGGTAGAAAATGATGAAGACATTAGAAAGCGGCAACAGCGCTAATGATTTTCCGATATTTGTTGGCATTTGGGTTTTTGAAGTTTCCTGTGTACTCTTTCGGTCACAAGTCAATATTGAAAATGTCTGCAAACAACAGCGAGGCCTGGTCTGCGATGGAACTGCAAAAGTTCCTTGCCATCCTTAGCGACGGTGTGATACAGAATGAGCAAACCTTCTTTGCTAGGAGTCTGTGCTAGCAGTGGAAACACTCGCCAAAATTAGCTGGACTGTACTGCACCATTTCCTACCGGACTGGACTGCTCAGTGGAAACAAGGCTTTAGACCATGGGTACCTGAACTTTTTAGCCCAAACGGCCAAAATCTAAATGGGATCCCGTTCTGCGACCGTGGGGGTTGGTTCAACCGTAGCTGCTGGTAATGAAAGTTTTAACAGCACCACCCAGAGGCCAAAAGTATATTACAGCCGTAGTTTTGGAACATCATAGAGAATCAATGGGAAACAGGTAAGGGGTTTCAGCTAAACTCTCCATGGCTTCTGCAGCCACAACTTAGCAGGCGAAAAGATAACCTTTAACGGGCCACGTTTGGCCCGCGGGCCCCACTTTGGGCACCCATGATTTAGACCCTATGGATTTGTAACCATGTGCAGCGTAAGTACAGTATTTCATTCCACATTCAAAAGAAACACACTACTCAACAATGAGAACCTCAACAACATCCAACCATTTAAAAGAATTTGCATGAAAACTGTGATCTAAACTGCCGTAATGTACAGAAAAATGAATAAATAAAAACAGAAGCAAGATGTTGATTACACATATTTGCATGAGCCAAGTCTACAAAACCTTGACAAAAATGCTGTGGATTAAAATGACGTTTTGAATTTATGACAAAATTTTACATTTTAAAAGATGCACATTGATGTGTGAATATTTTCCTATTCAGAGAGTTAGCTGATCAAATTACCATACATAGTGTTTAAAGAAACATCGAGAAAACAGTAATTACAGGCAATTTTGGAGGACAAATATTAGGGGTGTTTAGATGAAAATACATACTTTTCTGATTTGGCTGGCAACTGGTTAAGCATGAATTTAATTTTATATTGAAGTTGCAACTGAAAAAAAGAGATGTTACTGTGATTCCCTTTAATTATTTTGCTTTACAATATATTGTAATGTTATGATTTATAATCTCTAAAAACTAAAAAAAAAAAAAAAAATAATAAATAAAAATGTACAAAAAGTAAAAACAAACATTGCTGTGTATAAACTTATAATTGTGAGGTGTGCAGTCAAATTAGCATCACAGGTGAGTCACAGAAAATCATAGACAAGCTTGATAAAGCCTGTAAGATGATCTCCGAGCGGCTTGCTCTTCCTGTTATGACAGCACAACATATTTTTCAGTAGTTTACGGTCCACGGGACTGGCCAACCTCTCTGGACGTGATTGCAGACGAAACTGATAACAAATTAAAGAGTTGTAGCCAAACAGCCTCAAAAAGATGTTAAAGGTGAACTCCAAGCTCAAAGTACATCAGTGTCAGATTGCACCATCAGGTGATGATGTGAACTTCATGGGAGACAATGGTTTTCGAAAGTCAAGCATAAAAAAACAAAATTTCAAATTTACCAAAAGTCCTAAGAAGGACGTTCCTAGGACACGAAGCTGCAGTTTTTGTAAAGAAACTTTGACTTCATGTACAAAAATACAAAAAGTCCCAGCATAGTTTTAGAACAGCTTTGCTTTAAAATGCACTAAACAAAATGTCAGAGCTTCTCACAGCCTTCTGGGCTGTAATATAATTTAGCAAGGATAAAGACAATTGGGGGGTAAAATTCCCACATAGGTTTGCAACCCGACCAGTGGCTCACACCAGCGGTGCCCCAGGGAAAATCTAACTCTGATTTTGCCATCTCTGCTTCTGCGCTAAAAGAGATATAGGCCCGTCTCTCGAGGCACATCCATCACTTACCAGCAAACAGCAGACGTCCAAACAAGTGCATTTTCCTTACAGTATGAGAACAAATGTTGAAAGGTTAACAGCTCAGGCCGTTACATGCAGTCAGCAGTTATGGGGCGAGGAAGCCAGGGACAGAGTTTGGCAGGGAAACAAAAATGACAAGTTCCTGTGGCACACAGTTATTATGGGTTACAGATGGACTGGCATTATGGTGTCTGGCTGTCTGAATCGGGGCTCCGCTACAGCCAAACTCGACTGAGATCACCTTGCTAAGTACCCACACGCAGTCGCTGAAGCCAAGAGAGTAACTGAACCCAAATTAAAGGGGACGAGAATCTCATAACCCAATGACATACTTTGGTGTTCTTGCAGCTTTACCATAGAGCTGCAAATACTTTTAAAAATATGTTTTTTCATAGGGGAATAAGGATTTTGCAAGCCAAAAGTAATGACACAATGCCAGTTTCAGAGTTTTGATTCACCGCTTGCTGCTAAACAGACGGGTGATAAACTTGACAGACAAACATGACTATAAAGGGGACTTGCATGTACTCTTCAGTTTGTTCTTTTTCTTTTTGTGGACAAATTTGTTTAATTTAAAAATCTGCTGACATGAGTTAAAACATAATAGAATCTAGAGCAATCCTTTTGATATAACAATTCTTGGTAGTATGATTTTGGAGAGTTACAGTAATGCACTTTCAGCCGGTAGAATTAAAGCGGAAAACTTCGTTTGACCACCTCTACTCAGGTAAACACATCAGTTAATTTCAGATTATAAAGGAGAACAATGTCTGCACTGTAACAGGGTACATATTTGGCATGACATGCTTAAGTGTCAAATGGTCCAAGTCATGTGGTTTTGGTGCATGTGAGTGTGTATGCGTTTGTAAGAAACAGAGGGGTTGATGGGGAGAAAGTGCAGCTGTTTAAGTACTGCAAAGATAGCACCTAAAATGAACAAGTTAAGTATAAAAATGTACTTGTCTTTGAAGGGCAGAATTAACCCCAATTTTTATTGGGATCTGTCCAAAAACTAAATAGATGAAACTCTACAAAATGTTGAGACAGATTCCCAGAAATAAGAACCTCTATTAAATGAAAGTTAAGACTTAGATAATGTTAGATTGAAGAAAAGAAAAGGAAATACCAGGAAGATGAGCATTAGGCCAAGTCTTATCAACCACCCACCTAGTATGCATTAATACTGCTGTGTAGTTCTTTGGCAAGAATTTTATAAGTGTGTCCAATGATTTTCAAAAAGTTGCCCCCAAGCAGAGGAATATCCACACTAGAGGAATCTTCACGCGTGTACAAAATATGCATTTTTGAATTTCGAAGACAATTTGTCAAGAGACCTATTCCAAGACCTAATTCATTTTCAAACAATATAAGCCTGCTAATATTTTTAATAAACTTTACTTGGGATATTTTACCAAAAATTGAAATAATCAGTTTAAGATAGTACCAAAGTTTCTTAACTGCTGGCAAAGATTCTATTAGGAATTATCTGTATTATACTGGTAAACACTATAAAACTGCAAATACTGCATGTACATACAGTGTGTACAGTGAAGTTCATGCATCATTGATTTTAGCCATTTTGTTTTTTTAATCAATTTTCTTAACTCGCTGCCACTCCCATTGGGATCACGGGCTGTCGGAGCTGAACTTGGCCACTCTTTGACTACTGTTGGACGAAGGTAGGGTACACCCTGGACAGGTTACCAGCCTATCACAGAGTGAGCCACACAATCAAATCTAAGGACAATTAAGAGTCATCAATTAACCTATGAGGTATGTTTATGGACTGTTGAAGAAAGCATGAAAAACCATGCATGAATTAGGAGACCATGCAACCTCTAAACCAGGGGTGTCCGGTCCAAATCCAGGCCTCGAGGGCAGGTGTCCAACATGCTTTCCAACCAATCTGCCACTGAAGCTCCTTATTGGGACACCCCTGCTCTACACAGAAAGGTTCCGCCTGGGTTTTGAAGCAGGGCCTTCTCACTGTGAAGCAAAAGCACTAACCACAGTACCACTGTGCAGCCCCATTTTGGTTTTCCACATTTGCCATCTGCCCTAAATTGTGTTTCACTTCTCAAGTCATGTATACTAAATTAATAGGTGATGTGTGTCCAAATCCAGGCCTCGAGGATCGGCCTCCTGCTGGTTTTTCAGAAATCCTGCTTTATCTGCTGCCGATTACCTGGATCAGGTGTGTTTGGCCAATAAGGATCCTCAATGGCAGGTTGGTTCAAAAACATGTAGGATACTGGCCCTTGAGGGCTGGATAGGGACACCCCCGGACTAAAAACATGATGGTCAGTCTCAATGCTTAAGGATACAATATACAAGCACAGGAACAAATGACTAAGAACAGCTTCAGCCTCCTCTGACTCCTATTTATGATTATTGGGTTGAACTATTATATGCCCAAAAAAAGGCAAAAATTGCAAAATGTAATTTGAGACCACCCATGGGTCCGCCCACCTACCAATGAAAATAGCTTTCTTTCTTTAAAATGTATCAATTTTAGTAATAGTAAAGTTAACACAGTTGGCTTGATTTGAAATGTACAAAGAAAACAATGAACTAGAATATGTAACCAGGTTGAAATAAGTTTGTTTTTGGAAAATTTTTTAACTTTTCAATAGTATAAATGTATCTTTTTTAAACCAGCCCCTGGTGGTCATTTGAGGAACTGCAAGAACAATTAGTAATTGTGTAATAGCTATAAATTTGCGAACAGAGGAAGTTTGGTTCATAGAAAAGATTCATTGAATTGGCATTAAATGACAAATTTGACTGTATACTGAACACTTAAAAGGCTATAGTATCACATTTCCAGAAAAATGAGGGAATTTCTGTTTGTTTTCCCAAGGATGCTTAAAAAAAACTGTTTGAGGATCGCTCCATCAATCCACCAATTGAAGGACAAATGCTCTTTCCACAAAGCCCCAATAGCGTTTCATAACATTTAAAAGACCTTGATACAACAAACCTGCCCCACTTTCAAATTAACCATTCCAACACTTCTAAACAATGCTTCCCAAACATTTTTAACACAAATCGATGTGGAGAATATGTCACCAAAGGAACAGTCACATCAGCTTGACAGATAGTCAATAAGACATGTCTACCACATGAAGCCCAGGTCTTATTAGAGAGTACCTGCTGTTAAACACTTGGACTTTAGATTATGTGACGCAAATACCTGGCCATTGCTGCGTTCACGCTGCATGGCAAAATGAGGGACGGGTTGGGGTAAAGGGGGTGCCACTTTGACTCGTCTTTTAACGGGGACCACTGAGACCTGATGCTTTCACAATCAATAAAGCATTCCCCAATTCCACTGTAATTACTGGATCCTCTCTATATTCTCTTGCCTCTCTCCTTGTATGCCTCTCCTCACACAATTTAAACTACAGCTTCTATAACTAAAGCTTCAAGCTCTTTTATGTGGCTTTCACTTTATAAGCACAACAGTTTGTTATACATTCAGCATTTAACACTATTATTTTTTTATCTAACTTGATTTTATTGTAAGATAAAAAAAAAAAAAAAAAAAAGACTTGAGAAGTCCTTTAACCCGCCTTTGCTTCTTTGAAGATAACGGACAGCTTCCAAGGTCTTGAGCGCAGTCGTGACAGTTGCATTTCCTGTGCATAACAGAGTGTGCCTCAGTATCCTACCACAGACCGTGGGCAGACAAGACTCAACTTCCTGCCCCTCCGCTTCCTGTTATTCAGGACCCTTCTGTATGCCCTCTACGGGTGGGGGGAGTCGGCAGGAGACTGGGAGACTTGGCGAAAAGGAAGAAAGGGAGGGAACCACCTAGGGGACACCCCTCCCCTCTGATCCGTCCATTTATTACCATCCTGAACGCAAGTTGGAGACTAAACAACAACAGCAGCTCAAATCAGGCGGGCTCGCTCTGTCTCTTGACAGTGTTTACTGCACGGACAGCATGCATCCGACACTCAGATTTTTTTCAGACACTTATTGTTAAATCGGAGTCCTTAAAAACTAATTTAAAGTCCATTAAAGTAACTGAAACACTGAAAAACTCTGTAAAAATGTGACGCACTTTGACAACAAAGCAGCCCACGACTGCACTTTTATGCGTTTGGAACTTAAAGTGTCACCGCTGAGGCTTCATCATGATTAGCCTCCTGGCTGAATAAGGACATAAAATGATGCAGCCTAAACCCATAGCTTTGCAGATTTGTTTCAGTGGAGCTTTAACACCATTGCAGCAGGAAAAGAACATTCACTTCTTTGTTCTTGCTTTGATCAGGAGGTGCTGTACCTGTAAATGGGGCTCTTGGCCTGAGGGGAGTGGAGGAAAGCCAGCCATCTCCTGCTCTCTCCCTCGACTCTTTTGTGAGGGTGCGCTTATCTCCCTCTCCAGCAGTGAAAGGCAGGATTGGGGGCCTTGCAGCATCACTAGTGTTCATGTCTCCTGATGCTAATCTGACACACGGCTGATCCCTCAACAACCACTTTCTCCTTTTCTTTTACTTTATCCCAAAACCTTCTTTCTTAGGCCTTTGCCTGTTTTTTTTTTTCCTTTTTAAATAGAAGATTTATTTTATTACATTTGTGAAACTCGTGTTGGAGGTTACCTCACCTCAGTTTCCAAGGCAACTAATGAGATATAATTAATAAGAGCTATTCCAAGGGTATGTGAACAAAAAGTGAAATGGAAGGCTTTGAGAAATGAAAAGGAGCAGCCTGCAAGACCTGGAGATTCGGAGATACTTCTCTTTTTTCAATGATGCCTTGCTTGGAGTGCCACTTTCTAAACAGAAGAATGATTTGAATATGATTTCACGGAAAAGCTAAAATTATTGTGACATGGGCACCTTGTAAGTGTTACAGAAAGCACCTTCCACATTTGGGTGGTTTGCATAGGAGGACTTCAGATGTAAGCCATTGACTGTATAAGAGAACAGGACCGAGTAACGCCGGGGTCACACTGGACGCGGAAGTGCCGCGAAGCGGAGCGGAGCGGAGTCCGCGCCGCTTCCGCTCCGCTCTGTAGTTCACACCAGACGTGCATTTTTCCGCGGCGGTCCACAGGCGCTTCTGCTAGAGCTTTTTTTGTTTTTGCCATCATGGTTGATAATTTCATAGCCTAAAGACATTAACCCATGTTCCTGCCAAGAAAAACTGCTCTCTCAAAACCCCGCCCACCCGCTCTGTCGGCCCACTGTACTGATCTGTGTGCGCGCGCGTGTGCATCTCTGTTTTGTGTGTGTCTGTGCGCACGCGCTCGCAGGTGTGTGCGTGTGTGGGTAAATTAATAAACTACAATTATTAACCCATATTTCTGCTAAGAGGAGCAGCTCACTGCATCTCTTTTTTCTCTCCCAAAATCCCGCAGCCCTGCCCACCCGCTCCGGAGTCAGCTCACTGCGTTGATCTGTGCGCGCTCGTGTCTGTCTGTGTTGTGTGTATTTTATAAATATTACCCCCTGTTTCTGCTAAGATGAGCTGCTCTCTGTCTCTCTGTTTTCGTTTTATTAACTCCCGAAACTTCTCACCCCGCACCGGAGTTTATCCACGTTGATCTGCGTGTGTACGTGTCTGTGAAAAAAGAAAAAAAAAGTGTGCGAGTCTGTCTGTTTTGTGAGTCTCTGTGCTCTCGCGCGCACGTTTGTGATGTGATTGTATGTTTAAATCGGTGTCTACCATCTATTTAGATACAAAAACATGATCACATTTGTCAATCGCGGCAATTTATTGTGAAAAACTGGTTATATTTTGAAAAGAAACCGGATTTTCTCATGTATCTTGAAGCAACTTCCGGCCAGAATTGACGTGGAACGCTCGCGGCTCGCGCACAAAATAGAGCAGACGCCGAAACTATCCGCTGCACCGCGCGGGCCCTCCGCGCCGCTCCGCTCCGCTCCGCGCCTTGTGTGAACGACGCCATAGGATAACAAGGGCGCCGAATGGAAGCGGACTCCGTTCCGCGCCGCTTCGCGGCGCTTTCGCGTCCAGTGTGAATGGGGCGTAAGTGTGATGCCATCCATAGAAAAAGACACTACTGATTTGGAACCGAGTTTGGAAGCATTGTTTACTTCTGGCTCAAACAAAATGAAGAAAATTCAGTTGGCATTCTAATTCACTGACTGTATATATAGATATATACAGAGTCAGTGTGACGTCACCCATAGAAAATGACTTACTTCCGGTT
The DNA here is from genome assembly GCA_003999625.1 of Oryzias javanicus. Classification (NCBI taxonomy): domain Eukaryota; kingdom Metazoa; phylum Chordata; class Actinopteri; order Beloniformes; family Adrianichthyidae; genus Oryzias; species Oryzias javanicus. The sequence goes on from CM012442.1 coordinate 19,052,219, forward strand.
CCAACAAAATGAAGTCAATTTAGTCGCCCTTTTTTGCGACACAGCCATCACCATTACTGGAACCACAAATTGTCAGTAACAGTGATTGGTTCAAGTTGGTCTGAGTCCACATTTGAATGGCAACCCCTCTCTCCAATCAAGAGTGAGCATTTTAGAAGACCACCCCTCTTCCAAAGGAAATGGGCTCGGGAGAATCTGTCCATCAAACGCTTTGAGCCTTCGATGCAAGACCACATACTTTTATTGAGACATCTGATTGGTCAGTTTATAACTTGAGGTACAGCAAAAACTATCATGAAGAAAAAAAATATGTTTAGCAAGAACATGATGAAAAAATGTAACAGAAATTGTAATTCTGACAAATATAATGACTGAGTAATAGCCGTTTATTTCTCAGTAGAACTCTAAGAGATTTGGGCTTTTTGGGACCAGCAGGTACTTCTCATTTGTGGTCACTCCGTCCAGTTCTCTTTGGCTCAGAAATCCAGTATGCATTGATGCTTTCTACATTGGCGCATACAGACCACAATGCATTGCGTTTCAAAAATTTGTGAGAATAAATCTGCTTAAATGTAATTTTTTAAAATAAACTATTCATATTTTCATCATCAGAACACAGTGGATTCACAAATAGACTTTGTAAAATGTTCGTATTGATTACACTTTCCCTTTGTCAAATTGGTGACGTCATAGATAGACAAAAAAAAGGAGTGAGCATGGTGTATGACTTGCATTTAAAATCCAGGGCACTAGACAGTCCTGAACTATATATTTTTTTACTAGTAAGGGATTAGGGTGGGAATTCAGACATGGCCTTCAACATCAGTAACATATCCCCAAGCGGTTTTAAGAAAAATTAAAAGTTTTAAGGCAACCAGACGATTTTTCTGTGGCCACCTGGGCACATTTAAAGGCTGCACAGTGGCAGTCCAATGACAGGCGGGGATGACGCCATTAGGAAATCAGGCGACAGCTAGGCGGCCACAACCGGATCGCCAGCGCGGCAGCAGCTCTGACTGGACGATGTGTAAATTTCTCAGAACCAGCAAGGGGTATATAAAAAGAAGACCATTCTGCATGCCTGTCTACATTCATGACTATACCAGCAATTTTCAAGAATAATCGAGCGGTGCCATCAAATCTAGTAGATTCTACCAGTGCCTTTCCATCCTTGTATTTGTCACTGTAGCGTAATACACAGGCGAGTTAAAAAAAAGTTTCTTGAATTAGTTTGCTAACAACACACAAATCAGTCAGTATGAGGCTCAAATTACAAAAAAACAACTGTTTTTAAGTAGTAGCACCAATCTATACAGTAGGGACAGTCGCAAAGCCAGCAGGGAGAGCCCGGACTGAAATGGCAGCCAAGCAGACAGCGACTGGTTAATTTGCCTTGTTGACTGAAAGCTCAGTCCAACTCTCCAATGACCCAGCTGTAATCCCACATTGGATCAGTGCAAGTTCAAACAATCCTCCATGCTGCTAGCACCTTGCTTGGACTGGTGGGGAGGGGGGTGGGGGGGTGTAGGGGTGTAAGACAGCGACCAGGAGACAGAAAGCTACTTATCACCTCCAAAATGACATCAAAAGAAAAGAAAACCCCACAGGATGAACCCAATCTCACAGAGAAAGAAATGTTTGACAAAAAAATACGGACCGCACAATGGAGTGGACTGAAAGGAAATGATGTCGCTGCTTCAGATAACAACCGTATTCAATCTCAAAATTATGAATGACGATGAGTGGATATAACAACCAACAACCGAGGGGCCGTCGTATGCTGACAGCCTAACCAGACAGACATCCTCCCTCTCACTCTCACAGTACTGTCAGCGGATGAGAGGACTATACAAGGTGACTTTGACTAAGTGCCTTGGGGGTTTCATGAGAAAACGCCATTGACATTACATTAATTTCATGTCTCTTTTTAAACTGACTTAGTGCCACAGAGCCCTGGATAGCAAAAGAAAAAAAGAAACAGACATCTTTGCCTTACCTTCAAGGCAAAAGCAGCGGAGACCTAGAGGCCAGGGAGACAACAGTGACGAATAGTTAACCTGGTCCGTTACCAACTTGCTCTTATTTTGTAAGAGTCATTCAGCAAAGGAATGCGACAAGCAGAGAAGGATGAATCAGAAACCGTCCTTCACAATTCAGGTATTTCGATTTAAGGTACCAGAGAGAGATGGAAAAGTAAGAGAAGGACACTTAAAGGCAGAAGGTAGTGTAATTGTGTTAACTATGTAGAAGAATATGAGTGAAACCAGACTAAAAAGAAGCACCTCATGCTCATCCCATTCCACCTCTGTGGTAGTGTGCGGTAGCAGAGTTGTAACATAATTACTGCTGGGACACTTCTATTCCCAATGATCCATTTGCGTCAGTCAGGTTTTCAAGCCCAGCCAATGAATGGATTCTCGGTTTCTCAAGGATAAAGAGATGACCCTCACCTAACAGTTATATCCATTTCATGTAGAAGAGCTACTCTCCTCCTCAAGGTAAATCCCCTTCAAGTATGTAAGTGAAACTTTTAAAAATGGAAAACAGTTTAAACTTATCAAACGTCGTCAAAGCAGAGTTATGAAGTATGTTTCACTTTTTTAAATGTTTTAAGTCCCACTCCGGTCATCTTTTGATCTATTTTTAAAAGCCTTCCCAGTGGTCTATTAATTATGATTGTGTTGTTTTTTGCCAAAATGAATGAACCTGTGTTGTTTTCTAGGACATAATTTCTGCAGAGCTGCAGTAGTTTATTAGAAATTTGCCTGAGAGTTGTGGGCGGGACCGTCATGAATCCGTTTACACGTTCCCGCTAGCTTACAGCCCCTCACACTCCAAACCCAACACTGGCAGTGCAGCAAATATAGCTCAAAAAACTTGAGCCGTCCAGTTTCGAAAGAGACGCCATCTGAAGCGAGGAAAACAAAGACGTACTCTACATCACAGCTACAAGCTCTTTCCATAGGCCTTTTTTCAGCTCCCAATCCACAACAATTTAAATAAGGAAATACTCAAAAAAAAAGTTTAATCTTAATTTACTTTGTAAATGTCCTCCATCATCAGAAAAGGCTATCAGAAAATATTGAAAACAGCAAAAACTGTTTTCATTGAAGTGGGTCTTTAACGTTTAAGCTCCTTGTTTTGGCAACTGTGTTGTTGCAGGTGCAACACCTTGTTGCTGAATCTACAAAATTTGTTTCCTCTGGAGCTACTTTAAGCACTTAAGTGGTTGTTTAAAAATAAGTAAAACTGACATTATCTAAAAATAAAGTTAATTTTGTTCAAACCCCCAAAAAACATTCAAGTGTGAAACAAATTCGTCTGATTTACTTTTAGCAATTTCAGCTAGTTCATTTTAGTTTTATATAAAACTATTAATAAATGTTAGTATTATTATTTTTTTACTAGATTTTAAGTTATCAGCTAAACATAACACTGATATAGTAACAATATTTTCTAAATGATTTTACTTTAAAAATATTGTAGTCTATTGTTTATGTGATTACTTTTAAAACCCTGTTTATTGCATCTCTTAGTTTAGTCACAAGAACATTATTACTTGTATTTAGAAAGGAAAACACCACTGACTAAAAAAAAGTAAAAACTTTTTTAACGCCTTGATGGCTGATTTTATTTGCAGTTAGGAAAATTCCCTTATATTTTTGCTTTCGAGTAGATGCTAAATTAAGATAAGTTTGAGCAGAAGTGGTTTGACACATATTTGCATCAATGTGTCAAGGGGTTAAATATTTGGACATCATTTTAAATCGATGTGCTATTAGCTTGTGCAAACAATATAATTTACTGCAAAAATAAAAAAAAAATATTACTATTATTAGACATAAATTTCACCTGCAATTAGAATAGGACAAAAAATATTACTCTGAATTTTACTTTTTTTGTAGCCACTAGGGGGCCCAATCTGGGACTCCCTGTGCCAGTCCCTAGCCTGGATAAAATTGTGAAAGAATTGCGTCAAGAAAGTCATCTGTCAAACCAAATTTGAATCAATGAAGGCTGATTTGCTGAGATGACACCTTTAAGGCGACATTCCAAAGATGTACAACATGTAATTTTTGTTTCCATTTTCAAAAAAACATTTTTTTCACCAAACCTAAAAAATGTCTTTGTCTTTACAAGTTATTTGTGTGCCTAAATACTAATATTCTGTATTTGAGCTTGAATGATACACAATTGTGTTTACTGAAGTCAGGTGTGTTTTTAGGAGGTACTAAAATGCATCACAACACTGAAAGAAGTTGCTGAACTCGCCTGAGTCATAATATCTGCAATCCACAGAATTCTAGCTAACTTTGCCTCATCTTAGTTTAGAAATGTACATCTTGAAATACAGCTGAAATTCCCTCACAGTGCATCACTTCAACAGGTCAGTGTGTTGACAAAGAACAACATACGTGTTAAGCTTTCTTAATCCTGAATTCTTCCCGTAACACACTTTTGGGTGTAACTAATTGCCGTACACTGCATATCTAGAAACAATTTTTCCCTCTTCACCATTTCATCAGTTCCTCCTGCATGTTTTCTCTGCCAACTGTCTGCAGGAATCACAAAGCATCATGTGCAAATATAAGCTAATGCATGCATGGTCCTAGAGGTTTATACATTTACATGAAATTAGTGTGCAGCGAGATGGGACGATGGCACGTGTCCATTTGCACGCTTGTCGATCACAAGGCGGACCTTTCACCAGGGAACAATATTAATGCCAACCCCTTGGAGAGCAGTGGTCGCTTTACCCCTGAGGAACATACAGTCTGTGTTGAGTGTTGTGGCAGTCTTTTGATGTTGTACAAAGTGCAAATAAGAAATGCTACACAGCAAAGATGAACCAAGATCTTCCTCCAGGGGGAATCCTGAGTGCGAGGATATCATTGATGTTATGCATAATGTCTCAGAAGCAGCACATTTACTCATGCTAAACACTGAGAACCCAGATTGGAAATTCTTTTTTTTCCTCATTTATTCAAAAAGTTGTTGCTACTCATACCATAGTGGTCTATACAGCTGAGGAGTATAGATACTTTCCGATAGGAAGAGTATCTCTGCTTTATGGGTAAACATTTTTTAAAAAGCTTAAAATAAATATTTGATTTTCTTTTTTTTCTTCCCATTTTTATCTTCCACTCGATGCCTCTTTGGCACAGTGTTCCATTACATAAAAGGTTTATGCAATCTGAGCAAAGAGGATGGCCATGAGTCATAACAACAGCAAAAAGGCCTTGCTTGTTTTGTTTCTCACAATTTTTTGCTTCAGTTTTTTTTTTCTACTTTATGAAATCATTGCTTCAAGTTAAAAAAAATGTATATATATTTTCCCACTTATTAGAAGATGAGGGATTGTACAAAGAAATAAAATGGTTGTAGATCAGTTGATTTGTGGTAACCATAGCAAAAAATGGGTTATAACAATCAACATTTATAGAAAATCACTTCCTTTGTTTCCAAACTAGTCCTCTTTACTTAAAGCTGTTTTGACAAACCATGTTAAGGCCTTTTAATAAATGTTTAAATTACTGAAAAACAAAATTGGATAGACCTTAAAAGTTACAAATGACTGAATTTTCTCATGTTATCCCAGTAAAATATTTCTTGAACGTCCTGAAGCTTTAAACTTTATCAATTAGTGTTGCAAAGAATCAAAGAACCAAGAATGTAAAGAGAAATTTAGTAACAAAAAAAAAAATTAAATTGGTGATGTAACATGAAAGAAAAATCTTGTAATGTTGTAAACCTTTTTTTATGTAAGAGAACACATTTTTGCAAGTGTAAATTTTTGTCCAATAGATATAGAAATGATAGTGGAGTTCCACAAGGCTTAATGTTAGGACTTCATGTTTTTCACTCATTGAATGCTGCAACTTTTAAAAATCTTCACGAAACAATATAAATACCTACAATAGAGTCCATTTAAACTAATGGAGCAGTTGGTAGTGTCGTTTTTTTCCTTACTTATTCAATTTTTTGAATAAAGATGAGCATTTTAACCTTATCGTCTTTGAAAATGTGTCACTACAAATTTACTGGTTCTTTTTTAAGGAAATGGATTTATCTGAGATAGAAAGAGATGTTTTTACTCTATTAGAACTGGATTGACACTGATGAATGGAATTTAGTGAGCAAACAATTCGTGACGCATCTCTATAACTAGTGTTGTTTTTTTTTTCTTCATGAAATCAGATTATATGTGTTAGCTGTCACATGAATGCTGCTTGAAAGCTGATCAAATAAGACAGACCCAAAAAATCCCCACATATCCTACCGCTATTTGTCTCTTTAAGAACCCTTGTGTTTTCTTTTGTTTTATTTTTTTGAATTTTTGGATAGACTCTTGGCCTGAATTCCAGCCTCTGATAGCTCCTAGCCCTCGGTCCTGAGCCCCATGTCTATTGGTTGATGATTAATGCTCCCACTGTGAGAACCCCTGGCAGCAGAAGCAGAGGTTGAGGGGAGGGAAACAAAGTAAAGGACAGCCTTACGTGAATGTCGGATGGCAACAGCTTACAACACAATACAAACAATACAGCCTTTTCAATGAGGATCAGCAGCCTTTATATATAGAGCATGCAGATGGGAAAATGGGGGGAAGACGATGAAGAGGCAAACGCATGGACGACTTGTGGACTCAACACCTCCATGTAAGTCACAGTCATGATGCTGAGATTTCATTGACTGTACATGAGAACTGGACTGAGTGACTCCTACCCCCTTCAGGTTTAAAATAGGAAGTACCCACTGGCTCCAAGATGCCAAAATCTCATAGACTTCTATTGAGAAATAAACAGCTATTTCTCAGTAAATATATTTGTCAGAAACACAATTTTTGCTGTTCTATCGTTTTTAAAGTTCTTGCTAATCCAGATTTTTTTTCTCTTTTTTTCTTTAGCTTAAAGGTATTAGACCAGTCAGGTATCGCAATAGAAATAGATTCAAAACGTTTGAGTAAAAGATTCTCACAAAGGGTGGGGGTGTGGCCTTCTGACAATCTTAATCCTGATTGGCGAGAGTGGTTGCCATAGAAGTGGTGACTCGGACCAATGTCTGTCTACTCACGATTTCTGCTTCCAGCGTAGCGACGTTCGTATCATGAAAGAATGGCGACTGAATTGACTTCATTTCGTTGGAACCAGAAATGATGACGTCCCACTCACTCGGTCCAGTTCTTTTATAGAGTCAATGACTGTATTTATATAGGCTGTGTTTACTCTACTTTCACTAAAGTAATATTAGTTTTAATAGTCTTTAAAAGCCAAATCTTCCCCTAAAGTGGGGAATGTCAGAAAGCTAGAATTGCTGAAACAAACATGTCGGCTATTGGAAAACTGTTTGGAAACTGGTGTGTGAGGCATTGATGTCCTCATGCTGCAGCAGCGCGCCGTAAACAGAAGGCAGGAAAACAAATTTCAGCTGTTGGTGGGAGCTCTGATGTGGACCAAAGAGGCTACCAGAGAGCTGAGCGAGTCTGGGGTCACTTCCCTTCCCAGTTCATGAGACCGATGCGCGCTTTGAAATAATAGCATAAATCACCCACACACCCTCATGCACCCCACCCCCCACCCCAACTCCCAGCTGTCCTGATTCACAAGGCTTCTCAGACGCGAAAGAAAAACAAGGATATCACAGGCCAGGTCTCCTTCCTGTAGGTCACGCAGCCAATGACGTTTCAGCAGCAAGAGGTCCAACTGTTATTCTCAGGAGCCGCTGCTTTACTACACATGCTTGATGCATAAGCTGCGGCACCCATGTCTCACTACTGTTAATTACTACACCAGCCACTGATAAAAACACATTTACATGTAATATACCTCTTGCTATCTTGAGCAGTAAAATAGGAGGTTAAACCAAGTGGTGATAAAGGTTGCAACCAAAGCTTGCACACAATCCGTTCTTACATTCAGCAACAACAAAGTACAAAAGTTTGTCTCACAGAGCACACATACCCTCAATGAAGTTTATTAAACCCACAGCTCAATTTTTATTTAATGATGCTTCCACATAATTGACTCCATGCAAAGTCAAAGAAGCGAAGCTCCAAGTGAGATGTTGTTTTTTTTTTTTTTTAAATCTAGAGTAAAGCATCAGGAACTGAATACAAGGAGGTGTATTAGCAATCGTGAGAGATCTTTTGATCTTCTAAATTATATTCTAATATATTCCTTTGATTTATGTTTTTTTTTTTTTTTTTTTTTTTTTGCAAAGTCTCATTAAAATGCAGTTAAAGTGCAACTCAGCAAAGAAACATCTTTCTTAACTTCTACTTTGCTTTGAACCAAACTCAATTTCTTAATCTGGTAGTCAAAATTTACAGCAAAATCCCACAAATTCTGGACAAATGTCAGTTTTTGGTGACATTAAAGGATAGAACAAAGGATAAACATTGTGTTTATTGTGAGTGAGGCTCACCCACATATAACATAACTTGCTTATTTCTGTATATAGTCTTATTGTTGTCTCTGTTTTACTGTCAAGCATCCCAAACAAAAAAAGAAGGCTACAAAAAAGTCCTGGTAACTAACTATATTTTCTATATTTTAGGCTTCTATAGTGTATAGTTATGTAACGACTAATTGACAAATCGATTTATAGTCATATGATCCAAACAGATAAATCTGTCTGAAGCAACTTGTTAATTGAATAGACTTATATCAATATAAAATTGCTTCAAAATAAAATACCTTGAAAATATTAGATCTTGGAAAATACCATTTTGATTGAGGTACGGCAAGTTTCTTTTACTATAACGTAAAAAAAAGTGCCATTAAAGTGACAACACACATTTAAGCAAAAAATGGTCAAGCCATCATTACAATCTAATGTGAGGAAACACTTTGAATTATGCATAGACATGTGACCATTCAGTGTGTTTAATGTTCTAATAATGTTTCGTTCGTATTTGTTGATGTGAAAAAACAACAGTTGGATGAACTTTATGAAACTAAAATGTGAATGGATTTGACATTCATTCTTGTTTACTTATTTTTTGTACAGGTATTTAATTAACACTTGATTATATTAAAAGAAATCTGGAAAACTTCACCTGAACTGTTCAGTACCACGTATTTATCTCTGAGTCAGAATGGTTGAAATTTTGGCTAAAAGATGTCCCGGATCAATTTTAGGTCAGTGAATCAAATCGGATCAATCAAAAAGAACCAATACTGACGATGAATCGTATCAGCAACCACTAACTATGATATTAATTAGATTGTTGAACCCATAATAGTATCTGACAACCAAATCCCACACTGTCTATACATATTCCAGACAACAAACTTTCAGAAACAAAACTTACCAAAAAAAAAAAAAAAAAAACAAATAAATTAATTTTTAAGATTTAGCATCCAGGTTGAGGAGTGGGAGAAAACCTCCCGACGGCGCTTGTCTGAAAGAGCATGAGGAGAGAGGAAAAGACGCAGCAGCTTTAAGCTGCTCTGCCCTGCTCAGCAGCACATGTGCTGAGTGAGCCGAACACGGTGGCTTACCACCATAGGTCTCAGTCAAGGGCAGGACAGTTGAAAGGTCACTGCTGGCTGTTTTGCTATACAAACAGCACCTTATCAATGCTTTCACCCTGAGGGGTTATATCAAGCTGTTAAAGAGATTTTGAAAAAATGACTGATAACTTGGAGCAGAGATTCTGTATGTGATAGAACTGTTTTTCATTTTAATAATTTCTAAAAGATCAGTAGTTAGTAGAAGTTCGTGAATATCAAACAAACATATAGAACATAGTATGGAAATTAACCTATTGCTGCCTTGCAATAAACAAACAGGCCGATTAAAAAAAAAGAAAAATCAATCAGGAGAACTCAATTGTCAAACCTATTGAACCCAAGAGGCAGAAAAAAAAAAGATTTTACTTTGAAATCAAGCAAACATTAACAGAAATAAATAAAACAGTAATTGCTGGCCGCGGACTGTATTAGCGAGGATTTTCCCTTTCATTTACAGGGAACAGTCTACAGTTAACTGTGGTCTAAAGCATTATCTGCCAGGCTTAAGATTCTGCACATAACCTCGAGATCTCACAGGGGAACGATGAAATCTCCATGTTGATGATGGAGCTCCAATAAACAGTGATTCATGTTACAAAGACGCTCGAGTTAAACAAAGGGAAAGTTAAACAGTGAGGGCCAGCGTTGTCACGCGTCTGACAGTTTGCAATATATTTAGGCCAGAGATTTTCCAGACAACATTAATTATGATAATTGTTACAAAAAAAAGGCGAGAGATGATATAATCAGTGCAATGTGTGTGATTGAAGTGGCATTCGGCAACTTTTTTAACTTAAGTTTATCATTTAGTTCAAATTACTTTATGTGGTGCGAGAAATAACAAAAGCAGAACATTAAATATAAGATGACATAAAATCTGTAATTTTTTTACTGCTATCTCCAGTATAAAAGAACTTCTTGGTTTACCAAACAATTACAGAAACACTATCCTCTTTATTGGACCAGAATTTTCTGCATCTATCTCCAATAGTGCGCTCATTGCATCCTTGGCTTTCAGATCTCTGGTGTTTTTGTCCTCCTTGGAAAAGATGTCCTGGGAGGAGGAGAGTGGAGGAGAAAGACTTTCGCTCTGTGATTCAGAGGCATCGTGTAAACGCCAGCATTCTCTTTCTGACAACCAGCGTTAATTGCAGATCCGACTCGCCCACACACTCCACATTTCTCCTGGAAGGAGAGGCTGAGACGCCGAGAATGAAGTGGGATGAGAAGTGCAGCAAAAGATGCTGCAGCTGCCCAGTCCTCACACCAGTGCTCCTTTTCATTCTCCCCTCTTTTCCACCGAGAACTTGTGCCACGACATTAATGAGCAAGCTTGCAGAGGCAAAAAAAAATAAAAAACTACTTATAACAAGGCTAAAATGCTTCATAAACAGCAGCGCTCATCTGCGATCTATCATGCAATAACACGTTGTCATCTCATCCTTGATTAAATGATTCAGGATGTAATCTAACAGTCCTATAATCAAACCTCTGTGCGTTTTTGTAACTGGGGTCTTGGAGGTTAGAACAACAGCTCACAGCATGCATGAGGAAGACACCTCTGACAATTCCATCAGTACCTTTATATTCATTATCATGAATAATATATGACATAAATTGTTAACATGATATTCATTTCAGCGCAATAAAAAAAAAAAAAAAAAATCCCTCATCTACTCATTAGACATGTGATGTAGATCATGAGCAACAAGGCCCATTACTGGCAAGGCCCGGGGCAGCATAGGAGCTAATGACTGCAGATTGGATGGTGCTTTAATGCTTTGCTTTGGAAATCACTGGCAACCAGCTGGTACAATAAAGCACATGCCGTCAGAAGAGCAGTGAGATTCAAAGCAGGCTAAAATGACAAGTTTGCTTAGATGCGTTTCTTCTTTCTACATTTCATAGCAGTTTTTGTCAAACAATCCAATTTCAAACCTATAAAACTTTATGAACTACCATTTAAAAAAACAGCCAAAACAATGGGAAAAAATGACATTCAATAACAAGTGAAATTAAAATTGACTTTTTCTTTCAAATTAAAGGAAATGGTGTCATTGGTGTCAACAATAAAGTTGAATTTTCAAAATAAAATTCATTGTTTTTAATTAAATCAACTCATTAAGGTCACAACAAAATACAAGAACCACAAACAGTCAAGATCCTCACTTCCAAGCTCCCACATTTTGTGAAGTGCTGCCACACGCTTTCATTATTAAAATTAAAGAACTTAGGCAGCCAGAAGACAACTTCTAAAACACCTATTTCATCAAAGCCAATATAAATGGAGTCTTAAATTTTAATGATTTATTATAACAAGGTAACCCCAAATTTTGGTTTTAAAAGAATGTTTACAATTATTTTAGCTCTATTATTGCCAATGAACGTTTTTTTTTTTTTTTTTTAATGTATTTATAAAAAGTATGCAAACAAACAATTTACAGTCCATAGAACAGCTGACTGTCGGTATGAGTATATAAACGCTGATGACTGTTTTACCTCTGTTTTACAGCTTAAGCTTTTATTTTGTAGACTTCTTGTGTGGTGGGCTCACAATCCGCGTGCAACTTCACAGCCGGCACGAGCGCTTAAAACCCTGCGAAACTTTCACAACTGACAGATATCAACAGCGCGCGCCTGACTGCACCCTTTAACCCGGCTCGGCTCCGGGACGTTTTATGGCACTAGTAAACCTCCGCCGCTCGACTTGAATGTCCGTGCGCGAGCTTGACGTGCTGTACGGACTCCTAACGCCTCATGTGGAGGGTGAACGATGCCTCCCACATCCACTCCGGGTCTCCCTCCTGTGCTTTTTACTCCCCTTCTCAGTAACTGTAGCTTACAGTGCCGCTGCCGCACTCCACACAACATTGTTGCTATTTCCGTTACTCACCTTTACTCCCGGGCCAGTCGCTGAATATAGACACTCTATATCGGTGACTCCAGTGGATAAACGTAATTTCGGATCACATTTACGCGCTGGCTGCTATTTTAGGGGGAGCTGACAAACTCAGAAAAGCCAATCTCCCTCTTGTCAGTGTGAGACTCCTCCCCAATCTGACGAGCTGCCTCTCCTTCTATGCCTCCACCTCCTTCCCCACCTACTTCTCCTCCTCCTTCTCTCACGCACAGTCAAAACATGCCTCGCACACAAGGAAAATCTCACATTTGTTGTAACAACACAGAGGGGAGAAACATGTCAGAAAGCGGGGGGCACTAAAACGGATTACTGTACAGGCGAAGCTTGTCTGTCTCTATGTTTATGTGGCCATAAAAGCTGCCGTCAGGGTGTGGCAACTCCTCATAAACAACGCAAACAGTGGAGCAGTTAGCTAAAACTCCCTGACGACCTATATTTTACTTTGTTCTCAAGCAACTTTTGCGTTTCACCCGCAACTTTCTCGACGCTAGCTGCTGCCACTTCACGGCAGCGATTGTGGCAGACGTCATAGCTCCAGGAACAACACCAGTGGAATTCGGTTTAAAGGACAGTCGTGTGGACCAATTAAAATCCACAGCGTCTATCGAGCAGCCAATTAGAGAAGAGAGTCGGGACTTCAGATCATCTGAGGCGATGCGCTGATTGGTCGCTTCGGCTGGCATGTGGAGGCGGGTGGTACGGAAAGGCATTATGGTTTCTCCTAAACTTTATTGTTTTATAAGGGATTTATCAACCCGTAAAACATTTGTGGGTTAAGATAGCGGCGTTTAAAGAATCCCCTGATGTTTACAACATAATTATGGATTGCCAGAGGCAGCCAGATTAGTAAACGATTCAAATAATGATAATAATAATAATAATACAAAACTAAAGCAATTGCATTACTCTAAAATGATATTTATCTAACTAAAATAAACATGTTAGTAAGCCACTCAAGTAAGGATAAAGAAGTTGTGTGACTTTAACAAAAAAGTAATCTATTTTAGTGTACAATTTAGCCTATGTCTGAATTACTTTACTTACTTTAATTACTCGCTACATAGTGCACTATATAGTGCAGTTGCCATTTTGTAGTATATATATATATAATATATATATATCATAACCCTAACCCTATATATAAAGATTTTGGGAATTTGGACATAGCCTAATTTGAAAATCGAGTGCTGTAGAAATTTCCCAGAAGTCTCTGCGACAAAATCAGTGAGCTTCAATGCTAACTAGCTTAGTGAATATAGACCACGATGCATTGCTTTTGAATGATTTTTGCGAATTTATTAGTATTTTATTTGAATTTTACTAAACCGTAAACGTTTTAATCATCAGAATAAATACTGCATAGTTGTTGAAACATGCTTGTATTGATTAGGTTTTCATTTTGTAAAATCAGTGATGTCATATTTTAAAAAAAAAGTAGTGAGCATGGTGTCCAAATTTCTTTTAAAATTCAGGACACTACATTATCCCGCACTTTATAGTTTTTAGTTGTTAGGAAGTAGGGAGCTCTCAGCTTGTATCTGTTTGTTCAGCTGTTGGGCAGAACAAGTTAAAAAGAAAAAAAAAGCTACAGTTTAATAACAGTTTAGTCCAAAATGTATTCAGTCTATATGAATGTATTTGTAAAAACTTCAATTCAAAGCTGGGTTATCTCAAGGTGCTAAATAATAAGATTTAATGATTTACTATGTTTTTAATCTGATTCATTTCATGTAAAACTGTTACGGTCTGAAGTTTTATAAGTTACTCTATTTAGGAGGCAAGTAGACCAAATGACAATACAAAGTCGGATGTCTAATTGAGGTCAAATTTTAAATTAAGATGATTAAAAAGGGTTATCAACTTGTTTACAGTTGTTTTGGTAGGGCTTTAAACTGATGTTTGATGGTACAAATGTTGGAAACCAAAGTGGTTTTTGCCATAAATCTAAGTAAAGGTATGAAAATTCAGTGCATTAAAACTTAGTTATTTGTTTGTTTCTGCTTTAATTAGTGTTTTCAAGTATAAAATTTAATGCAACTACCTTATTACATTTCGCAATCTGCTAAAAAAAAAATAATAATAATACTTGTATCTATTTTTTTATTGAGCTTTCTTCCTTCTGTGCCGGGAAAGAGTTGGCTACTGCAAGACCAATGCTTATTCAACAAACTGCAATTTCACAAATGGATTCAGATTTTCCTTTTACACCATTTAATGGATTAAAAGCAAATGTCTTTTAAAATGGTTCAACGATTGTCTATATAAAGATAAATATCCGAATAATATTTTAAAATTTACTACATTTGTCACACATTTTTAAACAGTTATTTCAGAAGTCATAACCATGAATACAGAATTGTTACCCAACGTCTAAAGACAAAACCTGATCTTTGCTGAAACTTACTTTACTGTCCTGACATTCTCTGTCATTGTATTGTTTTCAAATAACTTGTGATGAAAAAGGGTTTCCACAAAGTCTAGCAGCAGGGAAACAATTTGTATGGGACTAGTTCAGCTTGGTCCCCTGTGAACTGTGCTACCTTTGTCACCAGTCAGCTCCAGCCCTGTAAGGAAAACTCTTCTTCATGGCTCTGCAGGCAAAAGAAGCCCACTACCCTTTACTGTTTATTTTTTCCCAAGTGCAAGAAAGTACACAATTAATTTAGATCATTAACTAACATGCTGTAAAACCTGCTACACCATAATGTTGCATTTGAAATTTTTCAAAGCATTAACTAAAACTGTTTTTACATCAAATGCAGTTTATTTTGACCAATTCAATTTCATTTACATTTTCATTCATATAATACAATTCCTCAAAAATGTAAATGTAAGAACAATTTCTTAATAGCTATTTTTTTTAAGTGCATTGTTACAAATTCCTAATATTTTTTCACAATGTCCATTGTCTTATATATGTATATATGTATATGTATATATATGTATATGTATATGTATATATATATATATATATATATGTCAAAGCTTCATATTTGGCTTAAGCTTATACACGTAGTTTTATAGTCTGAAAATTCTCAAAAATGTTTTATGAAATGAAAAACACAAGAAGGCTCAAAATAAATGAGGAAACAAATAAAAAACAAAAGGAAATCACCATTTACTATTTAGTTACTAACTTATTGTAAATAATTGAAATAATACAACAGAAATTTTGTATGAAATTAGAAAAAAATGGAGTTGCTTCTTTGTTTTGTTTATTTCTGCTTAATTTGGTTACATTTAGAAATTGTAGGTTTGTGGGATTTTTAACTAATTCTTTAAGTTTCACTGGTACACACTGCTGCAAACACATTGATTACATACGTGTTCAACATGTAAAAAACGCAATATGTTGAACAAAAATAAAAGCACTGCCTTTTTTGCCCAAATAATTTTTGAAAAATCTGACATCTGAGAGTTAAGTGACCTTTTCTCACCTGATGTCGCGGCGATGCGTGCAAAGAACCTGCTGGTGCGATCTCAACCTTTTCGTCCAGTTGGAATATCTTTCTTTGTATTAACTTTCTTTATTACGCCTTTTATCTCCTTCTGTGATTCTTTCTCTTCCTTCTTCTGCTCTCATCACTTTGGCCGTTAAGTTCCTTCAAAGCCAGACCAGCTGGCTTTGAATGCTGCCCCTCAAGCCTTAAGAGGCCTATCTTCTCACCCTGCCCTGCTCTTATCCCTCAGTCTTTGTGTGGGCAGAAAATGGAGGGTGAGACTGGGGAGTAAGGGGGCAGTGGTTTGAAGAGCGGGACCCCAGATGGACATTGACATGTCGGGTATGTGACTTGGCTCAGGGCTCTCCAGACCAGCCACAGCTGTCAGTCATAACTCTAGAAGGTGCTGAAGATTTTTTTTTACTCTCTCAAAAGGGTAAAAAAAAAAGTTTTTGCAAACATTAAGAAAACGGTTTTTGTTTCAAACAAATGCTCATAAAGTTAATGATTTTTATAACTGTTTAAAAATGATCTTCTTGGTTTTGATTTGTTTGATACAGACAGAAAAGCGTTTGAACCAGCTACAGGAAAGTGCCAAATAATTATTTGTTCCAGTAGGGCTTTGAAGCCGAGCTGACAGCTGGCATTTCCAACTTTGCACCACACCATAAATAGACCCAGACACTCTCCGTCTCTAATTAAAAAAAAAAAAAAAAATGCATACCATAAGTTCAATTTATGACATAGAAAAAATATGCGAAAGGGTGAAATGTTACTTAACATTTTCAAATAAGAAAGTCACAAATATATTATAAAGATAATATATTTTCTTAGAGATCAATTTGACATTTACAATAATATTTCATTATGTAAGGTTCAACAAAGCAGATTATTCTTTCTCCCATCTCCACCTGTTGTACACACTCGAAGAATGTTTGCATCTCTTCGGTTCTGATAACCATCTTGAAATGAATACCCTATTCATCAAAAATAACTTTTTTATAACAAACATTATATCACAAATTGTAAAATTAACAGTCAAAGTCGTGTAGCAGATTAAATCTATTTTAAAAAAGTATTAATTGATGGCATTGGAGAACTTAAAGGATGTGGGAAAATGCAATAAATGTGACATTTGGCAAACTTTTCTTGAGTAAATTGTGCATTAGACATATTTCCTTGGTGAGCATAAGCAGGACAGTTAACTTCAGACACAGATTTTACTTGCAAATTAGTCAGACTTCTTTGAAGTATCCTGAGATTACACTCTCTTAGGTTTCTTTAAGTATTTAGCCATGTTTAAGACATGTCTACATCTGTACAGAAGAGTCACCCGAACATCTATGCTGTCCTGTTTTCCTCAGTATTTTTGATTGAGGTCCAGATCACAACAAAGGTTGTTTAATTATCGGTGCTGTTCATGAGTCCGTAACTTCATTAATAAATGTAGCTTCCAATGAAGTGAGCTCATTAAAAATTGAACAAGGTCAGGATTCAACCGCTCTCACATTTCTTTATTTTCTTCCTGATTTCAAGAATGATTGAATTAATCACTTGGACAGGACAAAAATGTTTAGTTTTTCATGATGTATGTTTTAATCTTCACAAATCCAAGACTTAGATGTAAATTATATGAAATGAAAAATACATTTTTTGTTTCTTTTCTTTTTATTTTTTTACATGCATTGCAGCACCAAAAAACATCAACATTCACATAGCTTTGCATTGGATCTCGTTGGGTGTTTTATGATATTAAACCATGATTTTTACACTCAGGCTTTTTCACTTTTGGCTAGTTTCACAGATCTACTGACATGATGGTTGCATCATATGCAAAAATGTGTCTGAATGTGTCTGTGTACGTGTGAGTTTCTGACATTGCCAAAGTCGTTGAGCAGGTGCCATCACTTCTCATTCTCACCATTCACAGTGAAAAGACATGCTGAGGACAGACTGGATTAAGAGCGTCTGTGAAAGGGAACATGTGAGAGAAATCATTCAGTTATTTAACCAAATTTCTCTTTTGCATTAACCTATATGGAAATGGGAACATATTATTGTTCAGTTTTCTTCTTTTTTTTTCAAGCACAGCAAATCGATAATTAGAAAAAGATTTGATGTGGCTTATGAAAAACAAACATTGAAACACACTTCTGGGTGTAGTTTTGACTTTGAGTTTGTAACACATAGGAAAAATAATCATTAGTATTCACATTTTGATGACACATCCAAAGTTTTTCAAAAAATTGAAAAAATAAAACTTACTTATTTCCTATGAAAAGCATAACTTAAGGATTGATTTTGCACACATTTCTACACATTTTAAATTAATACTATTTTTTTTTTTCATTTTAAATTGCATTTGCACCAATTTAGTTACAGTTCACTGCTCCAGGCACAATGACCTGCGGTTCACAATTAAAATTTAAGAACAACAAGAGGTTATTGATTACAAGGAAAATAGGTTTTATTCCCTTCTCCATTAGGATTTTTTATTAAATACCATCAGAATCTTTTCTAATCTGGGACAAAATGGAAGTATAAAGTGAAACTATGTGACTATTTAAGCATAAATCATGTACACAAAAGAGAGTAAAATCTAAAATAAGCACAAAAAACATTTTTTTTTAAGTTTTAACCTACAGTCTGTGGTAATGTCTTGCAGATACAACTCATGAAAGATCATAACAGGGTGTCCCACAAATCTCCATACAGAGGAACCATATTACATTCCATACATACACAGTTCCAATATGTTTTTCTTTATATTTTAAACACCCAAGAGAATGCATTTGAATGAACAGCAACAAATTGAAATCATCATGGTCGGTTCACCAAGCAGTCGTATGGTTGCAAGCACATTTACCAGAAAACATGGGACAATTAAGTTCACATACTGTCAAATCTTATTGTCAAATTTAAAACACAAAAAAAAAAAACAGTGTTTTGGACCAAGCAAGATGTTCCCATTAAAATGGCTGTCATATAGAGCATGTTATATAAATAAAAATGTTTTATGTCAAGAAACGTTTATTTTTGTAGGGAGACTTTTGGGCATTCTGTAGTTAAAATTTAAGAACAGCTAATGTTTGAAAAATCAAGATGGCGGCCTCTTCCCTAAGTCAAATGTCGACTGGGTGAAATTTTGTAGAAATCAGACCAACAAAAGGTTCATTTTCAAAAACGTGAAAATCACTAAATTTTAGATTTTGCCAAAAATGGCTGCCAAACTGTAGGTCTTGTGGCCATCGAATTATGATTTCAAAACTTCGTTTGGATATCCACAACACATCTATATTGGTTTCATTAGTGAATTCCAACATTGTTTTTTTTTTTGTACCAATTTTAATATTTTAGCCAAGTCAGCAGATTTTTTGGTGACAGTTTCTTGTTTACCCTGCCCACAATATTAACATTGTCATATTGTATGTTATATTGTTTTGTTCATCTTGAGCCAGATTATTCACACTTATATGACTTGCTGATAAATAATGCGTGAGCTAGCCAGGATTGCAACAGCTGCGAGCTCACCGTTCAGAATCTACAACTTCTATTTCCAATATTTTATCGTAGGTGCATGCAAATTTTGATGACTATTTGCGCATGTGTCAAGAGTCAAATTTTCACTCAAAGACGCAGAAATTTTGACAACTACTAAAACAATATGGTCCTTCCAGTCAGTGACTGCTGCGGGCTGTAATAAACAATCAGAAAAGAATCTGCTTTCAAACAAATCCCTGCCAAATAAGGAGAACAAAATACAAACTGTAGGAATAATCAAAAAGTTTAATCAACTTGATTCTTGATTTCACAACTTATTCATCTTCAGATTTCCT
Source organism: Oryzias javanicus (assembly GCA_003999625.1). Taxonomy (NCBI): domain Eukaryota; kingdom Metazoa; phylum Chordata; class Actinopteri; order Beloniformes; family Adrianichthyidae; genus Oryzias; species Oryzias javanicus. The sequence goes on from CM012442.1 coordinate 19,071,927, forward strand.
ATAAAATATTAATGAATGTTTGAGATGTAAATACATGAGTCATTTGCCCAAATAAACTCATTTTTTTTTTCTTTATACTGTTTATGTTTTGTAATGTTGTTCATTGTAGTAAATTAGGCCGCAGCCTGTGAACACTGAGCACAGATGCAAAAGCCTCACAAAGCCCTAACAATGCAGAGCTGATTTTGAAAATCCTACCCTTTTCCTGCAGATGAAGGTGGTAGGCACTCCGTTCTACTTAAGCATTATGACTCACACCAGGCATAGAGCAGCTATCCAGTTCTAATCCACAAGATATAATTTGGTATTCATGTCGTACAAATGTGCTTGAGAAAAATCCGTAAATCTTTTTTGGCAAGTGCGGTCGAGAAAAGTTGCGCAAGCATGTCATCCCCCCGTGAAAAGGCAGCGAGACGGTTGAGTAAAGCGCGGCTTTGTCTCCTGAATTTCACTGGAAGACATTGCCATCATCAGCTTTCTTTGTTGCTCACTTTGTCTCTCCAGTATTTTCCCCGTTTCTCAAAGGTAAACAGAGGCTCAACTCAGTGGGACACTTGCAGTTTTTCCCTACAACAAGTAATAAATTTGCGTGTCAGGCCTGCGCGTCACAGATTAAACATGCTTTGTTTCGGATGATTTATGAGTGCAGTGTCGTGCTGGGTGCACTTGGCTGTAAAGAGCTGAGGGTTTCATGGTGGTGAGGGGGTTGCAGGTGAGGCTACGGGTTGGTGAGTGTCAGATTTGTCTTACAGGAAGACTGATCTGTAGCTGCTCTGAGGGTGCCCAGTGCAACACACACCTCTGTCATTAATCACACACAGCTTCACAGTACAGAGTGCTTTGTCTTCTCCTCCTCTAGCACCGGTGCTGCAAGCTGTCACATCCTTTTCTAAAGCTTAATTCAAGAACAACCAAGAAGCTACTCTGCAGAATGTTCCCAAATATGTAATTCTGCAACACTAAAACAAGATTTTTTCTCACAACCTGGGAGCAGATAAATGTTGCATCTAACAGTGATAAAAGAGGAAAACATCCTCAGCTGCGCTACTCAAGTACTCATCCTGCAGCAGAGAAGGTTACCTGGATATACAGGATTAAGATCATTTACTGTCCTCTCCAAGAAACAGCTGATTCAGCAGGTAGTGCAGCTAAAAGCATGTTGACTTTATAATCCAAATGCAGCTGACTGCTGATGCCCCACTTTCTACTGATCGCACATACTCAATCCCTCTCTGACGCTGAATTTGGGGGGGGGGAAATTAATCACAATAGGAGGGGTATTAAATCTTCTCGAAGGAAAATTAGTTGATTCCTGAGTCTAAGCTTTAACGGTGGGAAAACTTTTCCACAAACAAATTTCTAACTCTTGGCACATTCTCAAGCCACACAGCAAAGTCTAAAGGGTTTAAACTCTGAAGTGAAAACTTTATCAGGTTTTTGACGCTGAAGGACCTAATGTTAAAAAGTAATACTACTGCGAAGACATTATAGTCCAACACAGACGGCAAACACTTCATTATGTTATTTATTGTTTTCTGTGCTATTAATTCTCTGTCTTTGTTTCAATATTTTTATTTATTTATTTATTTTTAGGGCCTCCCTGTGCTTGTCCATACCCCGACTAAAATACAGGGTTGTGTCAGGATGGGCGTAAAAATCTCTGACAAAGCACTTGTGAGAATCAGTGAAAGCTGATTCACTCGAGTGCCGAAAGGTAAAAAAAAATCTTAATTTTTTTTAGCAATGGTAACAAATCAATTTTCCCCTCGTGAGATCAAGTGGAATTCTATTAATCTTTCTAGTAAGAAACCCATGTATGGTCAAAACCATTTTTGAAAAAAAGAAACAAACATGTGCGCACAAGAAGAATAACTGTCTAGAATGTAATAGAACATTTTTTTTTAAACAATGGGGTCAGATAATTGCTTTTGCTTGCAAACAAGTTGAAGCATGCTGGGTATTAGCATAAAAGCTGTGAGAGTATGTTGAATTTCTTGTTGTAGTGCAAGAAAATTATTATTTTTTTCTCTTGTTCATGCAAGCCATGAATCTTGAACATAAGTTGTGTACACAAGAAAAAAATGTATTATTATTTCAGCAGTATCTTGAATTTGCAACGAAATGCAAAGAAGTGAAAATATTAACTTACCAGCTGGGGGATCTAAGCCTGGCTTGACCTGCAACCCATCAAGCAGTTTGAAAGTCTTGCTTACTTCTGGCTCCAACGAAATGAAGTCAATTCAGTCGGCATATTTCTGCAATGCAGACATCCCCATTTGGAGCCAGGTAATGTCAGTAAGCAATGATTGGTTCAAGTATATCTGAGTCATTGACTGTATATATAGAACTGGTCTGAGTGAGTGAGATAGAAAATTAATTACTTCTGGTCCCTACCAAATTAAGTCAATTTAATCCCCATTTTTCCACAATATTTTCATCATCAGATGAAATCAAGCTGTGATTGGTCCTTATCTGTCTTAGTCCACATTTTTTATGGCAACCACTCTCTCCAATCAATAGTGAGCATGCGAGAGGCCACACCACTTCCACTGAAAGCGGGTTCAGGAAAATTTGTCCATCAAGCGCTTTGAATGTTTGACTTTGGTCACCTACTTATATTGAGGCATCTGATTGGTCTCTCTTGGTTGATGGAGTGCACCTGCCCCAGGTAGAGGAGTTTAAGTATCTTGGGGTCTTGTTCAAGTGTGAGGGAAGATTGGAGGCTGAGATCGACAGAAGGAACGGAGTGGCGTCCGCCGTTATGCAGTCGCTGTACCAGTCTGTTGTGAGGAAAAGAGAGTTGAGCAAGAAATAAAAGCTCTCAATTTACCGACCAATCTTTGTTCCAATACTCACCTGAGGTCATGAGCTCTGGGTCATGACTGAAAGAATGAGATCCAAACTACAAGCATCTAAAATGAACTTCCTCCAAAGGATGGCTGGGCACTTCCTTAGAGATAAGGTGAGAAGCTTCTCCTCCACTTTGAGAAGGAGCCAGTTGAAGTGGCTCAGGCATCTGGACATCTGAACAGATGGTCCGGATGCCGCCCTAGAGAGGTGTTCTGGGTATGTCCCACTGGGTGAAGGCCCCGGGGAAGACCCAGGACACACTGTCCTGGGAATGCCTCGGGGTCCCCCAGAGGAGCTGGAGGAAGTGACTGTGGAGAGGGAAGTCTGGGTCTTTGCTTACACTGGTTCCCCCAAAACCTGATCCTGGATGAGCGGAAGAACATGGATGGATGGTTGGTCACTTGAATAACTTGCGCTACAGCAAAAATATCATTAAAAAAAATTATTACTTGGCAGAACAAAAGGTAGCAGAGCAAGAGTGGTTAACCTTCTTGAAGCTGGAGGGTACTTCCTATTTGGAATGGAAGGATGGACGGGATTGATCTGTCCAGTTCTCATTTACATTCAATGGTCTGATCAACGTTTCTATGGCAACTACTTTCACCATTCAGGAGTGAGCTTGTTGGAAGTCCACGCCACTGATAGCAGGTTTGGGGGAATCTGTCAAACATTTTGAGGCAGACATCACATGCTTTTATTGAGGCATCTGATGATTGACACATTTATAAACTTAATAACGTGCGATAAAGAACTAACATCATGAAAAAAAATTAGGATTATCAAGAATGTGCCAGAAGAAGGTATCAGAGCAAAAATGGTTATTCTGACAAGAAAAAAATCACTGAGTAGTAGCTGGTACAACGGGTACTTCCTGTCTGGAACGCCAGGGAGGAGGAGTCTCTCAGTTCAGGTCTCTTGTACAGTCAATGTTTATAAGTGGAAAAATGTACCAAATTTGCTGAAAGCTTTAGGCATAAGGAAGAATCACTTAAGTTGACCAAGTACACCCTACAGCTGATGCAGAAGTGATGCATTGGAACAATTTGAAGCATTTTACATTGAGACGATATGAAATTTTCAAAGGCGGAGTTGCTTTGGATGGTAAAAAATTAACCGTACTCACTTGTTGTGAGCAGCTGTCAGCTCGGCTTGTCGTCAGCGCGTAGACTGTTGTCAGCTCAGGTAAGACACTAACTACTCATAACTATTTCATGCAGGCCCTTTTTAACTACAGCATGTTATACCTTTAATTCAGTTTTAGCTGTGCAGCAAGTCTAAAATGTCAATTTTAGTAGAGTTTGGCTGCTTTTGGCCTTGTTAACATAAAAATGTGTCATAATCAGAGTTTCCTTCATGCTGAAAAATTGACAATTTTACCGTAAGCTTCCAGTGAAGGCATCATCTCTGACTGTGACTGTAGGTGGCCACGAAAAGGAATTACGATCTGTTAAATTAAAAGCGCAGGCCCACAAGGCATGCTTTCAATCTGGAAGGCCAAATATGTGAAGTATATAATTGCACACCCTGTTTAGCATTTATTGCATTCAGTACACCATTGCGGTTTGTTTATCATAACACACCGAGCAAACAGAGTTAATGTGCCTAAAGCAAATATTTGCAGCACTATATCAAATTCAGAAACCAAAGCAGGGGTATCAGAGAGGCCAAATAGGGTCGCGTGTGAAATAACAAAGTTGTTAGGCCATTCACCGCTCCGTACACAGATTGCCCCTATCTCACGAGCGGCTCAAGTGTTTGCACACAGAGCTTTGCCGCCTGCAGGCTTATATATCACACTGTGTCTTATTAAGAGCTTTTACAAAATCTGGCTTTCACCAGCCCCCCTCGACCCGGCCCCACCCCTCAGTTTCTTTCCATTCCAAGGGCAGCAGTCTTCGGGCCTTCAGTTTACCCATCTAAACGCTTAGACCCCCCCCCCCCCCGCCCCACTCGCCCTCCTCCCTGCACAAATTAGGCCAGAATGTATGCGTTAGATAAAAAGCAAAAAATGGAGATATTACCGCTGTGCCACATGAACTCTAAGCTAAATTGGTTTAAAGTGCTATCCCTCAGCCTGTGAGTGGAGTAAGAGCTCAGACACATCGAGCTTTCATAGGATGTCACGGCTTGATGTGATTCGGTTTTGGTTTCCAGCATATCGAACCGCCTGTTTAGATGTGTGCCACAACATCTGTCACATTATTCCAATAAAATTCTTGGAGGGAGCCATATTGAAAATGTTTTTGCCCTTTTCAAATGGCATTTCTAACTGTGTTATACAGTAACAAGTTAATAACCATGAAGACAGTGCGGTACAGGTCTCATGGAACCGATCAGCTGTCGGACAGGCTTATGCAGAAATAATGAGTAGTGGCTACTGACCCATAAAATAATTATCTCTCGCTGCCTGCCGACCCACTCATACAACTGTAATCATAGAAACTTATGACATACTCTGGGTGTAGCCTGACTGGGTCTCATTCCTTCAGTCACTTAAATAGAGGCGTCCATTTTATTATGGCAAGCTGGGAATCCCCAAACATTTCCTTGTGCTCTTGACCTCCCACCCTCCATTGTGTGTGCAAGAAGAAGGCCCGAGTCCTGGGAGGGCCGGCGCAGCTCTGCCCGGCTAACAGGTCGACTCAAAGTGCCCTCTGCCGCTCCGTCTGCACTGCGGCTCCATTGTTCTGCCCTCTCCCGTTGAACCCCACGGCAACTCCGCACCATTGTGTCTGACAGACCTGCAACCTGATACCGTGGCAGTTTTGGCGCCTGCTTTCGTCCTCTTGTAAAATACTGCACACATATTTCCATTTTTTTTCTTTTTTTTTGTATTCATTGAGAAATGCTTTCAACTTCAGTCAGCAATTTAGTAGTTTGCTCATACGCCCACGACACATGAAAAAGGACACTGTTGAGTCGACAGCTAGCAAAATGCATCAAACTTTTATGTAGTCACACGCAGCACAAATACAGTCACATCTTCACTTCAGCGAGAGGAAGACTGACATTTTATCTGACATCTACAGAGAAGTGGAAAAACCTACCCTGAAGAAGCCAACAGCGCAGACACAACAGCTTCGGCACATCAAAGCCAGCCCCAACCAAGCCGAGCACGCCGTTGAGTGTCACTGAGGAATAGTCCTCTTTTTTTTTTCCTGTAACACACAGATGATTAAAGAGTTCAACACAGCAAGCAGACTAATGACTCCACTGGGTTACGGGGGAACTCAGGAGAAAAGAAGGCATTACCTCCAGAGGATACTTGGAGAAACGGGATAGGTTCTAAAATATACAAATTTATTCATCAGAAAGCAGTCGTCTTATGTTGTGGAAGTGTGTGAATGCGTGCAGGTGGCAGAGTGAATGTGTGCAGAGACAATGGAGGGGGGAGAGGGAGATGTGAAAAACAACAAAAAAAAACAGAAAACGGCACAGCCTGCTTGATGCTACCAGCTTTCTGTGAGCATTAAAACATCAAGAACGAAAAAAAGTCTGTTACAAAGCTCAGTTTAACTTCATGCACCTGCATTTATATGAAGTTTTTTTTTGTTTTATTTTTACTCTTAAATAGATCAATAAAATTTAAAATGTCACATCATGTCATCTAGCATAATTAAATTCAAAGGTCTAGCAACTTTTTTAGGTAAAGAGATCATAATTTTTTTACATGCATTGTTACCGCACACACTGTTGTCCCCTTGGTGCACGATGACGAAGAATAGTTGTGAGATCGTGTAAGAGAAAGTTTACATCATTTCATAGGTATGTCTTTGTATAGTCAAAGTATTGTTTAGTTTTGGTTGTTTTGTGTTCAGCTATTTGCAAAAAAAAATGTAAATGTGAGATAAGCTTATTTTGCTGTCCTCTCATTAAAAAGCAAGTTGTAAAATTATCACAACTTTAAAAAATTTAAAGATTCCAATCAAACTAGTGTTTTTAACATGTTGCAGCATTTTTCTCATGATGGAGGACATGTATAAAAATTAAAGGCTAAAACTGTGTTTCATGTTGGATATAGGAGCAGATGAAAACCCACAGTTTGAAAAAAACCCAGCAACTTACTCCTCCACTTGCGGTCAAATAGATCCATTGAAATCGATATTTTCTTCATGTGAGCTGCTAGCTTCATCTGGCTAACTGTACGGCTACGTAGCTCCAATAGTGCTTGATATTTTTTTTTTGTTGTTTTGTTTTTGTTATGCTAATGTTAGCATTAGCTTCGGAAGTGCTATAAGCTATTGGGAGAGAGTGTACACAAGTAGGTGATGGAAAATTGGGAACGCTAACTTCCATGCAAACTCTTCCGCGCTCAATTCAGGGGTTAATTTCTGATAAGCCCTTGTGTTTTAAAAAACAAACAGGAATTTGGATTTTGGCTAAAAACTGCTTAATCAAGATTAAAAGACCACTGAGAACAATTTACAGTAGTACCAAATATAGTTGTGCAACTTTAAGAATTGTAAAAAAATTATACTTTAAGGGAAAATACTGGTATGAGTTACTTTTAAAGGGTGATTGATAGTGATACAATTAGCATAACTGCTCTGCCAATCCTAAATTACATTTATTTTTATTTTTTAAATTTTGGTAAAGTACGGTCCTTTTTGTATAATTCAAAATTGCTTCTAAACTACAACTTGTTATGAATGGGTTGATTTTCCAGATTTTCACCCCATTATGCTAACAGTCACTAAATAGTAACATACCATTTACCCCAGGACTACAGCTTATTTGGCATCACCTTAAACTGAAAAAACACGGAAATATATATTTTTTTATAGAAAATAAATCTGAGTATTACAGGTTAACCCTTGTGTTATCCTTACATTAAAAGTGGGGTCATCTGGACCCCACAAAACAGCGCACTGAACTTTTTTATATTTATTTTAACATTTTTTTGTCTTCACTGGTGTCCTTGACAGACATAATCCTGTCCACCTCTGTCATGGGAGGTATCACACATCAATATAAGGGTGGGGTCATTTGGACCCCATAAGACTACACAAGGGTTAAAAAGTGGCCCTTGTATTTAGAAAGGACTCCAAATATTTTTTCATAGCTGTTGTTCATCTTTAGGCATATCCCAGGGCTCTGCAATCTGTAGCTCCAGAGCCACATTTGGCTCTTTTACCCTTCCATTGTGGCTCTCTGGTTAAAGATAAATGAAGTTTACAGTTTTTAAGACTAACGGTGCTGAGCTAAAACATTTTGGACATTAGATTTTTGTGTGCTGTGTATCACGAAAAATCAATTGGAAGTCCGAAAGAACTACCAGAATTAAGACAAAGTGGATAATAAGATGGATTTTCTATATTTGAAGTGTTATTATATTTTTAAAAGTTTAAGTGTTGAGAAATACAGCGAGAGTCACAGTTGGCTCTGGTTGTTTTTTGAGTTGGATTCATGTATTTTTGGTGGAGATCTAACACAAATAGTAAATAAACTTCTTTCTTTTCTTGAAATCACTGCTGACATTGCACTACCTGCTTCTACGTTAGCAGCGTGTAGCTGATTCTTTGACACAAGGGGTCTTTTATTTTGAAAATAAATCATGGGAACCTCTTTCAAAAGTTATAAACGGTTTCATATTTTAAAAATTACTTATATTTTCTCTTTATATTTATGTTTATTCATGAAAATTTGACTTGAATGGCTCTGTAAGTGCTGAATGTTACAGACCCCTGGCATATCCCATCAGAGGTTGCCACATCAAATCAGCTTTCAATAATTCACACATTTGGTTAGGCAGAGTTTTACGCCGGATGCCCTTTCTGACACAACTCTGTGTTTTAGCCGGGCTTCTCATATTGAACCTCCATTTTCTTCATTCAGTTCAAAACTGAGCAATGCTTTGTTTATTAATATCTAAACTGACATTTACTTTCAGATCAACTGAGATGATATGGAACTTGAATATTTCAATTGCTCTTTTTTTTTTTTGTTGAATTCCATTTTTTAACTTACAGTACTATGACAGTCATTTAATTCATTTCTAATTTTTTTGCAAGCTTGAAATATTGCATTCATGGTCTTTCTCTACACCTTCAGCATCATTACTTAGTAAGTTTGGGGGGAGAGGATGTCCTAGGACAGGTAAAGTCATGGCAGAGTGCATTCATAGAGGATCGTTGTCAGACTGTGTCCTTGGTTCATACTATTGTCAGTGGTTACATTGTTGTTGATGTTATTGCAGCTGTTTTTCATTCCATCTCTGCAGTAATATGTGACTTTCTTTTGTCTAAAACTCATAAAAATGTGGCTAATGTTCTCTCAATCTTTCTTCTTTGTTTTCCAACTGTAGCAAAGAATTCCCTTTTTGTTCCAGAAGAAAACGTTCAGTTCTTACACTGCAGTTGTTCTTTTCACACAAATAGGGAGGTGGTAGACTTGGATTAAATCAGTTTGACACTTCCTGAGTTGAATTTAGATCCACTGTAAAAGTGGAAATCTATAGTTTCAAGTTCAGTTTAGACTTTTTACAGCAGTGAATTATTTCGCTGTTAAGATAAACTCTGGAAATCCAATTTAAAATTCATTTTCTAAATTAAATTTTCCATTTTGATAACATTTTTCAATCTTTTAAGTTTTTTAGTCTACAGAAATTACTGAGGTTTCCCTTTAAAACACACAAAAGCTTTTATTTTTTCAAGCTTTCACTTTGTTTTTGTACTTTCGAAATAGAACATACATCCTTATACAAGAGGGGGTTCTCATCCCCGGATGAGGCACTGAAATAGTAAATGCAAACCTGCTTAAATGGTTACCCCTCATGAGTCCAATCCAGCAGGGATGACAACACAAACAATGGTGCTGCTAGTTGTTCAAACCAGCGGCAAAGTGCTTTTGTTGGGATTAGTGAGGTAATCTCAGAGCTGGAAAAGCTCACAGGGAAGACACCTGATCAGACGGAGGGGATAATTACATTTTCCTCTTCTATTCTGCACAATATCTTTTACCACATTGGATCTGGAATTTGCATTTTTGTTTGGGTAAAAAGGAAAAAAAAAAAGGGAGGCAGATGAAAACGTAAAATCAGAATTTTCTAAGAAGAACTAAGCAAGAAAAGAGACAAAGGGAGCAGATAGAAAGAGGAAAAAGGATGAGAAGCATTGGAACCGTGAGCTTTGATTTGTCTGGAGCAGAAGGCCCTGCAGAGCTTGGCTGGAGTCTTGCATCTGACAGCAGCTGGGGCCCCGCTTTATGTCTTAAGGTGGTGCCTTGACTCCGCACCAGTTCCTCTATCACCAGCTCTTTTCAATCAGAGGGGACACTAAATTATTGTCAGCCGTAATCACAGCTGTCCATTGTGGGGCTGCTGAGGGCTCCCAGCCTGTCCTGGCGCATCAAGTCACGCTGAACGCTGGCACCTCTGATATGGGCAGTGAGACGGACCCACAGCAGACTGAGGCACATCACGAAACTTTAGAAGAGGTGCCAAGAAGAACCTGAAGCAAGTGAGGCTGGTCTCCGGGCTTGAGACGATCAAAGTGAAAAGCAAGATTCATCAGTAAATGACAGTTTTGCTCGTGATATTTCAGGAGGATTTACATGGTTACCATGGTTCATGATATGGTTTATTTCAAGCATAGATTGTGGACAATACAGGAAAAACACAGATTTACATATACTTTACTATTTACATACTTATTGAAGAAATAATGAAATGTATTCATTAGAAAAATAACAAAGACACACTAATTTCATATCATTATTAGCTAATAGAGTTTGATTGATTGCTTAAAAATAATTTTTTTCTGTAATCCCAAAATCCCAGTCTTAAAACTATATATATTGATGTTAAAAAAAGGTGTTTGGTCCGCCTTGGCTTTTGCTTTTTATTTATTTATGTATTTATTTATTTATTATTAATCTGCAGTTGATTAAAACTTGAAGGAAACTTGAAGGAAAGATTTCTTGCTACTGCATGTTTTTTTGCTTTGTTAAAAAAAAAAAAATTAAGTCCCACTCTGGTCATCTTTTGATCTATTTAAATAATTTCCAGTGGTCTTTTAAATATGATTATGCCATTTTTAGCCAAAAAATTGAAAAAATGAGGGCGTGGTTTCTGCAGAGCAGGAAGAGTCCCAAAGAGATTGTGTGGAGTAAGCCTGCCTCTACTTCCAGTCATCCATCTTTTTACACACGCTCCTGCTAGCTCATATTTCCAACCTAACATTACTGGTGCAACAAAAATGGCGAGAATTATTGCAGCCATCCAGCTGTACAGTTTTGTACCAGCTCGAACAAGGAAAACGAAGCTATTCAAGGATCTGTTTGTTTTCAAGTGGAAGCATCAGAATGACGCAGAGCAGGGAGCTTCTAAATCACATCAAGGGTTGGATATGGATAATTATTTCCAGAAACGATTCGATTCACACGAGCCTGGATTGATTTGATTCAGATTTTTTTATTATTTTTTCGATTCTTCAATTCAATTAATTTTTGAGTTTACACATTTAGACACATTTGTTTAGAAATACATTAATAATCTACTATGTGTTTTAAATATATTAATACTATTGAATATATTTATATTAATCTGATACAGTTCACATGCTGTAACATGTAATGAAATAATGAGATTGTTAATTGCATACAGTGTTACATGGTTTCTCAAAATGAGAAGTTCTGACAAAAATGTTCAGACCATCAATATTGTAAACATTGTTTAGTGGCCAATCTTTCAGTTTGGCCACTAGGTGGCAATCACTCTATAGAAGTGCATCTTATTCCAGAAGAAGAAGAAGAAAGTATGAGCAAAAAAACCTGTATTTTAGACCACAAATGGTTACTTAAAAAATTTGAAAAGTTCAAGCCTGTGAGTTTATAATGATGTTCATTTAGTCAGAAATGTATGTTTACATCCACTGAGAGTTAGCATTAGCTGTCCCATGGGAAATTCCATTAAACCTTAGCATCAAGCTGACAGACTTAAGATTTGTGGACTGAACCGATTTATATTTTTTATGACTCGATTATTAATCTCTTAAGCTTAAATTGATTATATCAATTCAGCCCTAAACACATCTTTGAATTTTTCCTACTGCATTTTTTTTCGTCTGCTCCTGATGCACCACGACTTGAATAAAGAACTGCAATTTTAAGTTTAATTGTCATTATACATGTCCTCCATCATCAGAAAAATGCTTCAAGCACATGTTAAAAACCCAATTTTCATTTGAGTAGGTCTTTAAGTTTAATTGAGTCAATGATGCTGGCAGATGTAAATGCTCACAGCAGACAAGGCGGGTTTCCCCCTTTTCCTCCTTGCGCTCTCCTCATCTGGCTTCTTTGGCAAGCTCAACCTAAAGCTTCCTGCATTTGTTTTCCCTTTTCCCTATGCAGCTCCATTATCATTTATAATTGCATATGTTATTTAACAACAGCGCTGGGTTTTACACCTCTTCATTCATGGAATACTTTATTAGACATAGAATTCGTTTCTTTCAAAAGCAAATAAAAAGAATTAAAGTTGCTGTGTATTTCAGCCACACAGGCACCCACCGAGGAACAGTAAGGAGAGCAGGTGGGAAAGCAGGAGAAGGGAGCCTCAAAACTCCAAGCAGGGACTGAAATGCCCTCCGCTGTTGTGCAATAAGTCCCTCTATACCAGAAAAGGCCCTGCCATTGCCTGTCACAATAAACACAGGCAGGCTCCATGGAAACACGGCCATTTGGCACACAAGCGTGGGATGAGATATGGCACCAATGAGGCAGATAATTCCCTGAATACCTATATCTTCCTCTTTATGTGCTATCAAAATGAAAAAGTGTGTGCGCAATAGAAAAAGCTAGAAAACATCAACCTAAAGGAAAACAAAAAACAAAAACACAGCGGTAATGTGTTTGGGAAATAACACACCACAATTTAGGAGCTTCTGATCATAAAATAATTTAAAGGTTGTTTGGAAATGTGCAACACTGGAGGGGCTTGAGGAGCAGTGCTCGGAGTGAAAAGACAGGGTGGCAGCAATGCCCCAAGGCTGTTTATTAGAAATGCCACATCCAGGTGGGATTTGCAGAGTTGCACCCGAGCCAGCATCCTTCTCTCAGTGGAAAGAGCCGGAGGAGGACGATGGTAAACATCAGCGGCTGTAACACAAGCCCATGAATGCCTTCTTGATTGGAAGGTTTGAGCAGGAAAAACTGCTCAGAGGAAGCAATAGAATAATAAAGTTGGTGGAAAGTTTTACAAACTCTTGGAGTCATTTACAGCTACGCTCACCAAAACAAGTTTAAATTTCAAAATAAGGGCACAAACATTTAAGACCAATTAAAAATACCTGCTTTTTTGTTTTTGTGTGTCATTGCACAATTATTAATCCAGTTTTCCTGTAGTTGTAGAAACTTTATTAGTACCATAAATTTTGATAAACATTCTCCAATAATAGTAGATGTATCACTTATAAATTTGTAAAACTCAAATAAATTGATAACTATTTAAGTTAATTTTAGTGAGTGCTGTAAGTGAATTGATTTAAGTTGTTAATGACCAATAATCTATCATGGTAAACTTATTTGCTCATTTGTGTATTATTCCAAAAAAAAAAAAAAAAAAAAACAGATACTGCTATTAGCAGTTTATTTCTTTTCCCCACAAGTATAATTACATTTTAATTAAATTTTTATTTTTCGTTTTCTTGACCATTTTGTCCCTTTCAGGGGGCTGGAGCCTAACCTGACAGATTATATTATTTACCACTTTTTTAAAGATTATTTTAAATTTAATTTAATTTTCAGTCTTTAAAGTCAGAGCTACACAGAAACTGTGCTGGTGGCAGACGAGTGCTGTTGGAGTTGGATGCATAAAATGGGTCATCCTGTGGTGTCAAACTTTACAGAAGCATTGAAACTTTTTAGTGAAAGGACAACTAAAGTAACTAAACTAACTAAAGTACCAGTTAGTAGCACAAAAACCTGATTAGCCACAACAAAGAGGGGTACATAATAAAAAATTAAAACCTCAAAAATTAGAGAAATGTGTATTTTTGTCATCTGAATCTAAAGGAAGTAATAACTGAAGCAAAAACAAAAAAAAAATCTCTAGCAACATATTTTTAGATGATTGGATTAGTATGACACAAAAGCACAAAACATAAATGTAACTCAAAAGGGAGATTTTGGCTTTTTTCAAATTCCATGAAGTTTTGCACCAATGACCTTTGTTGATTGAGGAACGGTGAAACCATAGGAAGTCTTTAACCAGCCGTTTTTATTTTTCTTATGATGTTCCAGATGCTTTTTTCTTTTTTGCTCCGTTTTTGGAAAAGTTCTTGGCAACAGGAAATGGACTGTTACTGTTTTCTAGGCAAGATGTGAGAGTAATTCCATTACCGGGGCAAATATTGTTCAAAATGCATCAACACGAGGGCATTCTAATCTAATACGTGATTGTTATCGAAGTCACAACATGATAATGGCCTCACAGGGAAGATTCTTCGTGTTCTCCTTTCAACTAGACCAGACTAAACACTTCAGCAGACTTTAAAGCAATGCCAAGCGCCAAAAGTCCTGCTGCTCTCACATAACCCTGGTCCCATCTGCATCCAGTTCAGGCCATATGCAACCAAAGATGTGACTATCTTTGTTCTTTTGCCACATATGAAATCTGCTCAGTTTTGCAAGTAATTTATTGTATTGTCTCCTGCTCCAGCCTTCAGTGGCATCTACACTGTTTGTTTATGTGATATTAAGTTCTGTGCAGGTTCGAGTTTGTTCTTCTGCCAACACCAGTTTGGAGTTAAAAGCCACATAAATGATCTATTTTTTGATTTTCTCAAAATAGCTTTTGAATTTGCCATATACACACTAATGCATTAGTCATAGCCTTACCGGTGGACACGAGCCGTCTGTGGGCTAAAGATGAGAAGACCTGTACATGGCATGCAGGAGGCCAGCAGGAAAAATGAAGTTTGTAGACCACTTGGTGTGGACCGCAGACGATAGAGAACACTTATACAAAACATAATAGGTAAGGGGGATATAGGAGAGATGCAAAAGTGAAGCGTTGATTTTAATGATCCTACCCTTTGCTTGCAATCCAGTTTTTAGAAATTAGCAAATTAGAAAATCAAAGCATAATTTGTGTGGACATACAGCCACTTGTATATCACCTGCATGCCTCATGTGTGAAGCATTAGTCAGTATGGAGCCAGTACTTGCACATTATGACTGAAGTGTGACATACAGTCTCTCACAAAAGTGAGTACACCCCTCATTTTTGTTGCCAGGGGTTTGGCTATTGATGCCACTGTTATGATTTATTTTGTATAAAAAAAAATAACAATTTTACACTGCTATACAAGATGGACATTGACTACTTTTCATTGTGTTGAAAATTCATTTTCAGCAGTGTTGTCCCATGAACAATATATAAATACATATCTCCAGAAATGTAAGGGGTGTACTCACTTTTGTGAGATATTGTAAATGCATCGTGCAACATCACCAGTCAAATGTCACAAGTGCGTGTAGCTTCATATGTTGTTGTTGTTCACCTTTTGGCACATCCCATCATGGGTTGCCACCGATTCACTTAGCTGGTTTGTTTGGCAGAGATTTTAACAACAGATGGCTTTTCTGACACTATCCTGTGCTTTATCCGGGCTGGGGACGGGCAAAGTGAGACATGGGCCAGATGTAGGCAAACTTTTGACTTCTGGGCCTCAAAGGGTTCCAAAATTTGACGGAGGGACTGGACAAGAAGTAGATTTGTGGTGGGTTTTGTAATCCACCTCATAAAAAGAAATAGCATGCAGTCCAGACTGAATGAAAAAAAACAGTTTTTTGTTCTTATTAGAGCAAATTGCTACAATGGGTTAATGTAAGGTAGAAACACAACATGCCGGAAAAAACACACTCATGATTGGCAACAGTAGTTCCCCTAAAAACGTGCTTTGAATTTCACTAGAACCGGAGGTCAGGCATTTCCTACGAGGGACCTCAACACTTGCCATGTTCAGTTCTTATTAAAGGTCTTTGCTAAGAACCCACACTGAATTAAGCTCATTGCGCTCCCTGGGACACAAACCCTGGTTTTACCACACGCACAACAATGGTACATTGCATTTTCATGCTGTCCCTTTAGGTGGCCGCGCAAATTTTAAGGGAACTTCAAGACACCCCTGAGCCCTTTTTAAGATGCGGCCACTCCTGTCTATGACCCACTACGAGCCTCAGACACCCAAAAACCTACAACACCCCCTGTACAGGTGCATGTGAAAAATTAACACACTCTCACTTCCGACTTGTCAAACATGGACGTATACTTCAGGCCCCCTCTGCGTCACTTTTTGACGCTTTGGGTGTCCCTAACTCCTGTCCCTGCTGGCTGTTTCCATTAAATCAGGGGTCCCCAACCTCCAGGCTGCGAATCAGTACTGGTCTAAGGGCCAATTACTACAGGGGCAAAGATGTTAATCAGGGGTTCCACACCCTCGGGATGGGGACTGGTACCAGTCTAACCCTGACCTATAGCTGGTACCCCAATGAACCCTTTTCTTCCTGGAACAAAATCACTGTCATGGCGGGAAGCCCTAGCCCTTACAGTCTTTCCCTGCATCAATCTGACCATTACTTGGAGTCTTAAAAATTAAACTAACTCTAAAATTTGAACCCCATGAATTCAAATGGAAAACTCTAACCTCGGAGGAAGGTTCTAACCCTAACCGGCCTCTCCCTGCATGTATTTAATTTCTTCATCCAAACCTTCCTCTTTAAGAGATCCTAACATGTGTGGAGTGTGCACGGATTCTGCCCTCTGATGGAGAGTAGGGTCCAAACACCTTTTTTGCTTATCCAGTACTTCCCGAGGGTTGGGGACCCTTGATCTAATGGGAACAGCCAGCACATCAAAAAACGACGAGTTGGGGACACCCAAAACATCAAAAAGTGACGCAGAGGGGCCCCGAACCCTACATCTACATGTGACGAGCTGGGAGTGAGAATGCGTAGAACAAATTGAACTGATGTTTAAAAACAGGTTGAGTAAATAACAGCCAGAAAAAAAATGGGTGATTACCTATACACGTGGAGAGAGTTTTGGAGGGGATGAACCCCAGGGCTCTAATTGCAAAACAAAGAAAAAAAAAAAAAAGAAAAAAAATACTACTTCTCTTTCCTCTCCAGCTGATGTGTGGGATGGGGCCGCCTTTAGTGAGGGCTGTTGTCAGCCGGAGACAAACTGCAGCTCTCGGGAGCGCCCCAGATCTGACAGAAACCTCCCCCTCCATCAGTCACGTCATCTGAGTCAGTGAAGGAGTCTGTGCCCTGCTCGCGGTCACACTAACCAGAAGACACAAGCTGTTCCTCTCCAGGTGCTCATTAATGTACTTGTCCTTGATACCTCCGCCATACAACAACACAAAGACAAACACGTGCTCGCCACGTTCTAATTACACAAGCGTGCGCACAGGTTCACCGGGATGTGGATTTACCCATTTTTTAGCGAGAAACTCGTAAATGTCAAACTACAGCAGACACCCCCTTTACTTACCCCTCCTGCTGTTGCTGCACTTTCGCATTTTTACTTTCTGGCTTTTGGTTGAAAGGTAAGATGGGGAGATGGGGGGGTTAGAATGGAGAAAAAGACAGAGAAACTGTGGCGGGATGTAAAGACGGTCTTTGAAGTAGGGGACATCGGGGACAGCTGATGCAGCAGAGGTGGAACTGGATTAGAGCGCCAGGCTAGGAGAAAAATTCATCAAGCCTCCTCAGCAATTAGCATATGGGTCTAATTATCATATCAAACCAAGCTCCATAGCCAGCTTGTACCTCCAATATGACTTTCTATAAATCTACATTATCACCCATTCCGCTGAAAAATGGGAAGCATGGATGACCCTGGTATTGTCTCATTCCTCCCCTCTCCAAGGCCCTGCGTGAACACTTACCATTCCTCCAATGGTACTTTTTCCATTTTGCAGTTAAGCCAGACAGTTAATTATCCAGGAGCAGGGAGGCCAGGTCTCTTTGCTGGCTGTGATAACGATATGCTTTGCTGGGCAGAGAATGAAGAGGGCCAGCCCACAGGGAACCGAGCTGATGTCAGGCAATCTTTCAGGCAAAAAAAAAAAAAAAAAAACCCAGGCAATTAGATGCACCAGTGCTACCAGGGATGACTAGTGTTATTGAAGACACACGCTAGCTTCTCTAATGGGGGTATTTAGGGCAATTATGATAAAGATGTCAGGGTGACCTCCCTACTACTGTTGCTTTTAGAAGCAGGGCCTCTGAGTACAAGATCACAGAGCAGGAATAAGAAGTGACTAAGGATGTGGCCAGTCCCGTGTGGAAGTCTTGCCACCAGCAGAACTGCACTTAAGATTTAAGTCTCACGTGAAAGATAGTGTCTAGAGGTGCTAAATGGGCTAATCTGCCATCCAAGTTGTGTTTTGGAGTCTGTAATGATAGTCTCAAGGTAATAAACACACCGGTGCTCAATTAAAGGGTAAGGCCCCACTGATTTGTTTCCATTTCGCATCATACCCATTTAGAAACTCCAGCCCAGGGAGATGAAAAAGAAAAAAAAAAGACTTATTATTTAATGGATAATGGAAGCTGACCATCTGTAAGGTACCAGAGCTGCACAAAGGGACCTTTCTTGTGGCTATTGTTTTATTCTCTGGAAATGTTTCCACCTGCCTTTGCACTACTGGCATCCCTTACCTCCCTTTCAAAGTTACTGCTCAAGGACAGAGCTGAGAGCTACTGGTCACCAGACAAGCTTAAAACCAGCCAGCTGATTAAAAGTGTTAACATATGCCATGCACGTTGCTGGCATGACACTAAACGCACACTAAGAGATGTTTGAAGTGGGTTCAAAGAGGCAAAAGCAGATGAAAAGTGTAACAAGGATGCAGTATCCTTTTTCCTTATTTCAAACAGTCAGCCAGCTGTGTGTGCTCCTCCAACGCACTCAGAGCAGTTCTCTGATTATTTTTCCCACCATTTGTATTAGATCATCGTGTTTTTTTGTGCAATAATCTCTCATGGAATACGGATGATGAGCTTTCCGCTGAAACAGATACCTGAAGTAAATGTTGCAGCAGAATATTTCTATCTATAGAAATAATAAATATTAATAATAATAAATATTTCTAGCAATTCTAAATCTATGTAAATGCAGATAAACCCACGCTCCGCATCTCTTTCTTTCAGACGTCACCACGCAAGTTTTTCAGTCCAGCCCTGGGCTCTACATAAAAAAATTGGGAGTTCATAGATGGAAGTTCAATCAGGTGAAATTTTGTCTCTTAAATTTTGTGCCGGAATTACATGACAAAAAAAATGTTCCCATTCCCCATGGCTACCCCTATATTGAACTCTCAGTTATAAAACGATAGTCTTCAAATGCGGATGTTTCTACCACTCGATGATGTCATCAATAGTCACCCATCAGCTACGTTAGCACAAAGCCGCTAGTGCTCGGAAACTAATAACATTGCTTTTATGGTTTTTTGTCATCCTACAACAAAAAGTCAGTGCTTATATTTAAATGTAAACTTCTGTTCTTGTCCTGCATGGCAAAGTGTGATGTGAAACATTCACTTTTTGAATTCACAGAGGTCCACCAAGGTCAAATCCAAATTCTTCCCTTACCCTTCCAATTGTAGGAGCATTTGAAGGGGTAGGATTGTTCAAAATAGTTTCTTTTAGGGCTAACCCTCATGACGGAGGGATGCAAAGCTCTCCTCCACATAGATGATCTGCGTCGAAGCGCTTTTCTTCACATTGGTGTGCTCTGAAGCACAGATGTTTACATAAAAATGTCAGTAATGACTTTGATTTAGCATGACCTTTTTAAAATATATAAAACCACTGTTATAATGTGTTTCAGAGCACTAGCAGCTCTGTGCTAATGTAGCTGACGGCGACTACTGATGACATCATTGAGTGGTAGAGACATCCAAATTTAAAGACACAATTTTTCCATAACTCTCCATTTGGAGGGCTAAATATAGGGGAAGGGAGAAGCTGTGGGGGGAGGGGATGAATTTGGCCCAAATCTTTCATATATCGGAACAAAAAAGAAGAAGAAGCCCCTCTCTGCTCATCCAGAGGTACACCATAAACCAGAAGAATGGCTGGTGTGCGTCAGCAACAAATTTATAGTTTTAGACCTAATCAAGGCACTTTCAAGTTATGTCTACTCTTTGTGTTGGTTTTTGTCTTGTTTTAAATGTACTAAAATTCAAATTAACGATTTATTTAGCATTTGATCATGTTTTGCTCTTTTTTTCCATTAACACAGATGTTCTTTTTGCAGAAATTCTGGTACCTTCCTATGGTTTCATTATTTCTAGTTTCTTCTCTTTTCCGCTCATGTTTATTATGTCAGCAGAATTCTACCACCGTGCTCTTTTTTTTTTTTTTTGCTTTTTTTAAGTAAATTGGGGGCTTTTTTGAAAGGACCAGCCAATCAATCAGGTCAGGTTTGCCCTTCTGGAGCAGCAAGCCCTCATCCTGGCCAGCCATCAGTCATGCACCACCTCTGGTTGTCCTCCTGTCTATTTTCACAGCATCTCTTTCTCTAACTCGGTGAATTATTATGTTTTGTAACGTTTTCTCTCCCATCCTTTGCTTCACCCCGTCCCATAACACCGCTCCGAACAGATTGAATCTATAAGCAATGTTATTTAAATTATAAAATAGTGCTTAATTTGTGACATTTATCATAGATTTTTTGAAGGGTCAAAAGTTGACCCTTTTGATGAACAAATGATGTAATTAAAAAAAAGTCTCAGAATTTTTTAAACAAAAAAAAAATCTATTGTGTTAACAAGGATTCATTATACATAAATCAAAAATAATAATAATAATAAAATGTTAGTAGAATAGACATAAAATACATGTAGGCCTAATTATCTTGTGTGTGGTCATATTTACTGGACTACAATCTAGCGCACACATTCCAAACATTAGCTGAGCTTTTCTTCAAGTGTTTACTGTAAATTGCTGTTGAGAGAAAAAGTGCATCGTGTTTGCGTTTGCTCAAATGATCAGAAATCACTACACAGAGTTTTCAACAGCAGCTTCTAACCATTTAAATTGTATTTATTGAGATATAACAGAACGCATATGAAATAAATGACACATAAGTGCATCAGAGTTTGATTATTTTTTTAGCATGATAAGCAGAGTGAAACAAAAATAAATGAATATAAAGAACCACCACAAGAATAATTTTACAAATACGAAATTCAGACAATGAAATTTGACTTTATAGGGGTTAAGGAATGGAGGGAATGTGAGAAAATGAAAATGTGTAATATCCTAATACACAAAACAAAGGAAAATTGGCAAAATGATCATTTGTGTCGATCTTAGTGTTATAAAACCTGAGTTTTAACAGGTGAGAAACACCACCCTCCTCCTCTTTGTTATCCTCTCTTCTGTCTTTATTCAAACAAACAGGTAAAAAGTTGATTTTTAAAAAAGAAAATTTAACAAAACGTGTACAAACCAATCTCACTACCTCCCCTTTCAAGGACCCTGAAGGGCTTGGAGCCCTAAAAAAAAAAAAAAATATGGCTAATTTGAAGGTCATTTAAAGAGCGCCAGGCGGTGCGGCTCAGGAGGGGGGCCTGGGAACAAGTGCAGAGGAAGAGCTGGGTTTGCACCACTGTGAGTTATAGGCGCTCCACCATGCTCCCCAGTGCTCCTCATCAATCTCCCCCATCCGCCAACAGCCTCTTCTGACCCATATTCCAGTCAGAGAGAGCCGGTGGCCTCTCTTTCATTATTGACAAAACTGAATCTCAAAGTTGAACTTTGCAGAACCAAAGTAGAAGATGTTGTGGATCGGGTCAAGGTGAGGCATTTGCCTTCTTATTTACATGTATGCACAAGTGACTTTTTTTTTGGGTTGTGTTTCAAGCGCCCGTTTTGATCGAATAGCAGAAAAGGTGGAGGTTAAAGAAAATCTCTCACCTCTCAAAATGACAATTGGGGGAATTTCTACAGGAAACAGGGATAGACTGCTGAGAACAAGGACAAGAAAGCGCTGCAGCCACTTCTCTGTCCGCGGAACGTCCTTGATGCTGTTACTTTTGTGCGTCTGTGCTGTATAGCGTCTTGCTATAGGAGTTTGCATGAGATAAAAGCAAACCCCTTCAGGAAATTTCTTGCTCACAGCTGCTGATCCTTGTTCCAGCAGCTAAAGCGGTGGAATGAGATGAAACCCATCCATGCGCGTATCTCCCTGCTACAATGCGGCTAAAACCGCAATTATGAGCGAGTGGCCATGTTGTCAGCACATGAAACACACTTATTGGTTTAGTCTGTCATTGTCTCAGCATAGAAAAGAGGATATCACCTCCAAAGTGTTTGGGAATCTTTGAATTTGATATTGAGCGGAAGAAAAGAGAAGGTTTAGAGGTGAAACAATGGTAGATTTGTTTCCTGTCTGTGCTGCAGAGGTTTAGGTTTGGATAAACATGCGTTTAAACCCAGTCATCTCCACAGCGGGGGGAACAATTCACATCTGAATAACAAGCTATTGTCGAACAAAGCGGCGGAAAAATGCTGAGGGGAAAGAGAGCTTATCTTATCGCGCTGCAACTATGGTGTCTCTGGTATGGACAGCTCCAGTCGGCTCAAGCGAAGGGGTGCCGAGCTTCAGCGTCTGGCTTTGTCTCTGCCTCCGAACAATGCCATTACTTGTACTTTGATTGTGGCATTGACACACATTCCTGCAGCTTTATCTTAAGTGTAACAGCTGTGAAGACATTTGCATACGAGCTGCGAGTCAAGAGAAGATACCTTTTGTTGAAGAGGTAAACCACTTGCGCAACTGAACAAAGTGAGCAACTGTGTTGGTTTCACAGTAAATTAAAGGGTTTTTTTTTTTTTCAAAATATATAAAACAATGTTGATGCATCTTCAAAAAAAGATGAGTAACCTTTTTGTTGTGAAGATGCAAAATAAAAATATGGCTGAATAGAAACAGTTTGCTTGATCTGAACCTTGTTTGTGATAGAGGGGGGATGATGCGCTTTGCTTTGGGTGGTTGTCTGCGGGTTAACTAACACAGGAAGTGGGGACAGCTGTCTAAAAGATAAATGCTAGTTTGTGGTCTAAGAAAGTGTGTGACATGTTCATGTACATCGTCACACTCTGATGCATGTTCCTACTCAAGTGTGTGTGTTGTTTAATCAGGAATTTCAATGAGGAATTCATGCTTGCTGCATCAGTATTTACTTGAATGAAACATGCATTTAACTGCTTTATGTTTCTAATAATCCTTTTTTTTATATACAAGTGCAAACTGACACATACTCAGGCTATGATCCAGCTTTGTAAAATGTGTGAATCACGCTGCCTACTAATGTAGGGACTTCTGCAAAAGCAGATGTCATTGTGGTTTGATCCCTTGACTGCCTGTAACCTTATAGCTACAAGGCAAAAGTTCAGAGTCCAAAATGAAGGAAATCCGCCAAATTTGTATTGCACTGATGTCCAACTTTCAAAAGTACAGTGTGTGGACATGTGCAGCACTGCAGCCGCATGTCAAGCAGCTGTTGGCATCGCGCGTCTGTAAATTTAGATTATTTGCCAACGCCGCCTCCCAGCAGAAAACGGACTCTTCTGTTTTCATCTAAAGCTGAGCTTTCTTGAGCCAAGCTGACAAGGCCGCCATGAGCCTAAACAGGAAGGGCAACTGCTTGAAAGTACTTGAGGACATTCCAACAGTTTGAATGTGTTAAAGTGAAGCGAAGGCCTGCAAAGCATGCATCTAAACTTTATTTATTTATTTTTTTTAAAGAGCACAATGGAAAATTCTGAAATTATACTGTTTCTTTAATCATTGTTTCAGTTTTATTCATAATCTATAAAACATGTCGTCAACTTTAATTTTTAACTAAAATAGCTTCATCTTGTATTTTATCTATAGTTTTAGAGAAATAACATAAAATAATGACTTTGAAGAGGTATAAATATAAAGTAGTCTATGTAAACGTTTGATTTTTTTTATGCTGTATGTATGGTATTTATCGCAACTAAATTCACAAGTGAAAATATATCTTTTTTATTAAATCTTTATTTAACCACGTAAGTTGTTAAGAACAAGTTCTTTTTTACAATAACAAGTTTCTGTAAGTGCATCGATTAAAATGCATTTAAAAGCAGCGATTGACACAAAGGTGCTTAATTTTAGTTCTTTTTGAAGGTCATTCCAGTCTTCTGGTGCTGCATGTTGGAGAAATAATTCTCCATATTTTGTTTTTATTTTAGAAACATTAAGCATTATAAGCTAAAAAGTTAGTATTGAATCTGCTATCCCTATAGATGCCTGAATAAAATAAGATTAAATAGATAGTAAACAAAAATAAAAGATAAATGGATCAATCTGTTTCATCTGGTAAATAGTTAATATCTGGATCAAGCTGTAATTTCTCCTAAATGCACGCTCATAACTTAGAGACCATTTACAGTCATCAATTCACCTGTGAGCCATGTTTTTGGATTGAGGCATTGGCAGACTGAGCAGTTTGGGGGCCTCAGGTGGACAAAACCATGGTGCCCTCTGAAGTGATCACAAAAGAAAAATACTTAAAAACTGTTCACACGGAGTGGATTAAATTTAAAAGAAAAAGAGAAACTCAAAATGACTGTTTTCTGCTCTTCCCACCTTTGCTTTTACTCTCCTTGTGTCTTCCTTTTTCTTATATGTAAATATTAGGGCCACCATGAAAGAAAATATATAAGAATAGAGTCATAAAAATATGAAAACAGTCACCATTTCAAAAGAACAAAAATAATACATTCATGACTTTAAAAGTTGTACTTTTTAAAAAATTGTCAATAAACAAGTTTTATTTTTTTTTTCTCATTTTACAATTTTATTCTCTGGCAATTTTTACCTTTTTCCCGCAGGGTTTTGTCTTCATAATTTCATAACACTTTTATTCATTTAATTCGGTTTCTTTTCCCTGTTTTGTCTTCTTGAATTCCAGGAAAGGCAGCAACACTTTTTTTGTGTGTTTTACTTACCTTTTTTTCACATTATGCTTTTTTTTTTTTATAGTTTTCACCTCTTTGAAAAGTCTTTCTTAGCTTGCTGTTGCTGAAATATTCCATTGCTCCAGAAAGACTTGGGGAGGACAAAACCCATTCACATAAGCAGTCTTCTGCCATTTTATTGATTTGGGTTTTTGTGACATACTTCATTAATAATGGATATGGAACTTATCTATACAATTTTATGAAGCAAAAGCTTGGGTGCCCCTAAGAAGTTGGGGGCCCCAGGCTATTACCCACCTTTGTCTAATAGTAAGGCCGACCCTGGAAGCTGGAGTCCCTGAAGAAAACATATTTACAAACAAGGGGAACATGCAAATTCCATGCAGAAAGACTGGGACTTAAACCACAGCCTACTTGCTGTGAGGCAATCACTGCAAAATTTTTTATGCACCCTGCATCAGACAGGTAATCTGGTGGAGCCTGTCTTCACCCTGAAGGAGCTAGGACAGGCCCCAGCAACCACAATGATCCTGCACAGGATTTAGCGGAGGGGAATAGAAGATGGATGGATTTTCCTCAATATTTTCATTCAGTAGCATAAATATGTTTTCAGATTACTACAGCAGAATGTGATTAGTAGTGTTTGAATGGAATTTGGCAAAGGTGTGAAATTTGAAGTGCTCATCATCCACCCACACACACTCCCTTAAATGTCTACGCTGACAGAAAAACACACAGATGTCAGAGAAGTCAGTGTGGCTCCACCACTGTCACTAGTTGCCTGCTGAGAAAACAGCACCACCCCACGCTTCCCACCCACCCACCAACCCGCCCCTCCTCTCTTCTCTCCCTCAACTCTGGACGCCAGCCTGACATACCAGACCTTGTTCGTTAGCGCATATTTTTACCCACCGTTACTAAATTAGGAAGCCAGTGAGAGCAAATGGAGTGTGGCTGCCAAGACTGAAAAAGAAGGGTCTGATCAGGCCTGGGTTTGCTGAGGGTCCATGCCAGCACCGGCAGCTTCATTAAGAGCCACTTGGGTTACAGAAATAGAAGCCCAATGAGGAAGGGAGCCAAACTGAGCCCCGAACAGCCAGCCAAAAAGACTCATGGGACAAACAAACAAATAAACGAGTTGTCTCATGGTCTGCCATTCAGCCAGCAGTAGACATCCCAAGGAAGGCGGAAGAAGTTAACGGTTTGAGCCCTGCCCCACAAATGGAAGTGGTGACCTTACACCGCCAGCCCAATAAAGTTCAAAGTAGCAGCAGTTTTTTTCCCTAACAGCCACAAGCATGTTGCTTCTTGTTTTTCTTTCCACGTTTTTGATCTTAGATTTTCTTTTCATTCCCTTTCAAATCTCCCTATGAATTTTATTTTTACAGTTTTGTGATATTTTCTGAAAAGCTTTCAGTTTTTCAGCATTATGCTATAGCATCTATTCATTGGAGTAACCTTTGACCTGCAGCACAAGGTTGAAATCCTGATCTAATAATCGTAAGAGGAAATCTTGTATTTGATAAGCATCCCAGATATTAATTTCCAAAGTTATTACAAACTGTTGAACCTTGCCTAATCCCCAAAATTTTCAAATTCGTGCTTACAATATTGGCCTAATTAACAAAAATGTAAAAGAATATGATGTAAATTGATTCTGAACTGTTTAGACCCCAAAATATCGAAAGAAATGATGCATTAATAAGCAATAACAGAGGCATTAAAGCATTTTCTAATATTTGCTTTTTTTTTTTATTTTATAACTTGGATTGCTGTCATGGTTAAAAAGCTTTAAATCCATGTTGCCTAATTTTGTTGTTTGGTTCTAAGAACTCTACGGAATTGTGCAAAAAATTTACTGAATTTAGATTGCTAAGTAATAAAAGCAGAACAGACATGCAGTCAGTTTATTACACTGAACATTACGTGGCTTTTGAAAACCATCTGCCACCACCAAAAGCTATTTGAACAGCTCGCAGTATTTATTGAATATTTCCTTGGAAAAGCTCAAATGTTTTTCTGAGACCATTGTGCAACACTGACCTCTAGTGGATTTTAGGTAAATTACAATAAGTGGAATTTTAACAATCTAGTTTAAAGTGGCTAAGACCTTTTTATTGTAAATTAATAATGTATAATAGATTAGAATGAATTTATTAATTACTACATTTTTGTGATACATTGTACTTTTTTGGGAGCCATCACAACAGAATTTCCTGTATGCATCATCTCACAATGTCCGTTGCCAGGTTTTAAAATTGTCAATCAGACTTCTTAAGAGTTCAAAGAAATTTTACTTCTTTAACATGTAGTTAATTTTAGAAATATATAAAATTTTATCAACTACTTTCTCTACTTGGTTGTAAAAACTTTAAAGCATAGTTAGTTTGCTGTTCTCTTTTGGGAATGCATACGGGTTGAATGTTTCTTTGACAAAACCTGGCAACTTGTTCTAATAGTTAGCAGGGAGATTGATGGCATTTTCTCTGGGTTAAAAGTTCAACAAACCGCCAACATTCTGCTTTAATTGAAATTACTGCATCACATTGGAAATTTTGAGTTTATTAAAAACAACTTTTAAGTTTAGGGAGTAATCCAGCTAACGTGATGCGTAACCATGGGAATGGGACAGGGAGTAAATTGGATAATTAGATATTTATGCAGCTTACGAAGAATTGGGAACATCTTTGTCTCTAAAATAAAACACAAACAAATATTGTATAACATTTCTGTATGAAATATATTTTTTAAATAAAACGGTTTGTTTTACTTCAAAACTGTGTTTTATTTCTTACAGTCCAAACGTGACATGTGAATTCAATTATCAACTTGATATGCTCACTGACTGTGAGTCAGTTGTTCTGGAGAAGCCTAAATTAGAAGCTCCTTTGAAGAAAAGCATGGCTTCAGGCCTTTGAGAGTGATCAAGAGATTGTTATTATAGTTTCAGAAAAAAAAAAAAAAAAAACCTTAGTCTCTTTAGTTTACATATAACTGTCAGTTCAGTGTTGAAACAGAAACATGACATAATTTTTCTATTCAGTTATAGTTTAAACTATAACTATAACTATGTCTTAAAGTGGATTTCGAACTGATCAGGAAAGTATTTCAGAACAATTCAACCTAAAAAAAAAAAATTAAAAGCAACAATTAGTAGAACAATATTAAAGGCTTAATAGGGCACTATTCCTTTATTTTTAAATTAAAAATAGTGTGTTATATTTTATACTGAAAATATTTTGTTTTTCATTTCAGTTTGACACTTGTGGTGATTTAAAAAACATTTATATTTCCATATACATTCATCAAAATAATATAAAGAAAACACTACAAAGAATTCCTATACCTGAAATGATCAAATGTGTGGGTTTTTTTTTAAACATTGGATGAGCTGTCAACACAAAATTATGAATGGAAATTAAAATTTTGTTACTCAAAATTGAAGTGGAAAAACCCACTAAAGCCTGATCCAAATTGGATATAACGTTTTTAAAACAAGTCAGAAAGAGGCTCAGTAGTGGGCGTAACTTCCCTGCAACACCTGGTTATACTGTCGTTCTAATGAGGTGACGGTTGGCCTCCTGGGCAGAATCTCCATTCTCACCTGAACCAAAGCAGCTACCAACTCCTGGACAGTCTGTGGGGAAGCCTGGCGTTGGTTGACGGACCGAGACATGATGTCCCAGATCTTCTCAATTGAATGAGTCAACATTCAAAAGTCACCAAAACATCATCCAGAAAACATAAAGACAGAGAAGTTGTTACTGGTTACCACCTGTAGAACCAATCCTTCATTGGAGGTGTCTTGCTGATTGCCTATTATATGCACCTGTTGTCTATTCCATTTGCACAAAAACATGTTAAATTGATTTTCAGTCAGTGCTGTTTCCTGATGAGACAATTTGATTACACAGAAGTGGGATTGACTTGGAGTAACATCGGGTTGATTAGGTGTTCCCTTTCTGTAGTTCTCAAAACAATAACCTCATCACTCTGTTGGTTTCGGCTTGAATATTTTTTCAATTTAGCCACAAGGTGGCAGCAGATTCCTAAAAATGAGTCAAAAATCTCATTGATGTAAAAAAAAAAAAAAAAAAGTTTTTTTTTTTTAAATGTGGTTAAGTATTTTTATTTAAATAAGTGCTTGTATTCTTGCAAACAGCTTCACATAAATGTTTTCCCAGTCAGAATGAAGTCTGGTTGTTTCAGTAATATTAGCTGTGATGTTTCTTGCTATTTCATCAATGAAGAAAAGTACATTTTTTGGTCATTTTTACGAGCACTATTTCTACTTTTTTTTTTTTAATTCTACTAAAAAATGTTTACAGTCTGGGATAAGTGACACAGCAGAAGCACATGGTCAGGGAAAGATTAAAGAATTAAAGGATCACGGAGGGTGATCAAGTGCACAGACAGTCTGTTTATAGGATCAGAGAGGTTACAATAAACAAAAACAACAACTACCAAAAAAATACAACTAAAGAAAACTTGCTAAGCCTAAATACAGCTGAAGGAAAACTTTTCTTTGTAATTGATAAGTCTGACTCAGATAAAAAGACTCTTATTGACTTCAGTGTCCCTTTACAATTCAGGGGACAGGAGGGAGCTTCACTTGCAGGAATTTGTCCATTTTCATCTGCCGACCCAGTGTTTGTTCGATATGATGTGTGTAACAGAAAAAATGTGCCGACTGTGGCTGGTGTGTGTCAGCTGGCTAAAGCTCTTTTGTTAGGTGACGAGTCCGAATTTGGCGTGCTTCTAAAGCTTTGTCAGTCAACACTGTTGTGATGGGGGGGAATGTTCCCACCAAAGCCTGGAACAAAGAAGTGAGCTATGCTCCAGCTTTGGGTCCTGGACCAAACACTGGCTGCAGTTTCAGAGCTGGACTCGAGTCGTGCAGCTGTGTCAGTTTAATACAACAAACTGCTTTTAACAAGCCGTGATTCTAAATCTGAAGCTTTAAGAATCACATATTAATACTTAATACGTTTTTGTTGATCCATGCCGTTATTTTTTTTTATTGAACATATGGTATTTAAAAATTATTTAGCATATCAAGTGTTTCTTTAGTGAAATTTGCTGCATTCATTTTTTTTTTATTTTACACAAAATGTTGATTAAAATGCTTTTTTTTTTTTTTTTACAACTATTTCAGTCTTTAAGAAGAATTGAACCATCAACAGATGGAGCTGCAGGCAAATATTTGGGCCTAAAACCTAAAAAAAAACCCAAAGCTGTGGAGTTCCCCAAGGCTCCATCCTAGGGGCACTTCTATTTAACATCTACATGCCCCACTGGCCCAGGTTATAAAAAAACAGCAACATTAGTTACCATAGCTATGCAGATGACACACAGATATATGTGTGTATATCTTGACTGTGGACTTCATCATCACTTGTCTCTCAGGTCTTTCTGAATGAACTCTATTTAAATACGTAGTTGTAGAAGCTACTTTTCTGTAATACTTCGGGTATTGCCTGTTCGTCCTGGTATAGGATCTCTCCCTCATGTGGGCATCCCTAAGGATTCTTCTTTTTTCCTGACTCAAGTTTTTTTTAGGAGTTTTTCCTTACCGGGAGGGAGGGTCTAAAGGCAGGGATAACCAGTTGTATTTAGTCTGTGTAGTCTTTAGCTATTTATTCATGTTTTATGACTAACTTCTGCATCTGTAAAATTACATGCATGAAGCCCAATGAGGCAAATTCTCTTTTTGATTTTGGGCTATATAAATAATATATATGTTACATTGACATTAGGAGACCAAGGCCCTGTACAGGCTCTTGGTAAATGCACTGAGGACATTAAAGACTGGATGTGCCGCAACTTACTTCAGTTAAACAAAAAACAATCCTGAGGCTATTGTCTTTAGGGTTCAAGAAAAACTTGCCTTCACTTGCATAAACATTGAAGAATGCAATGTTTAAATAGAAAATACACTGAATGAAGAAGGAATTAAAATAAATCCAAAAAAGTTTTTTTTCAAGTCCTATTTTTTAAAAACAGGAAATTCAAAATTTAACTTAAGTAAATTAAATTATTCAAAAAAATGTACATTAATTAAGACATTAAAAATTGCCATCAGTGAAAAGGCTTCATTTAAGGCCTGAAGACCAACTTAATGTCGTTTTTCCAAATGAAAGTCCAGCAGTTGTGCGTCAGCCAAGCTTTGGAAACATTTACAAAAGAGCTCTGTGTTGCTCACTTGGCTGCACTTTTTTAATTATAATAATCTGACTTGTGGACTCCAGAATGCAGCTGAAAAAGGCTGTTCTGCGAGAAATGGCAAAAGGATGGTGGGTGTATAAAGACATAGAGATTGATTGTTTGCCGCACAACTCTAGTCTCTGACCATTTCTCCTGGCTCTTTGAAGATCTGGAGTTTGTTTTCCTGTAAGGTTTTTGGGTGGGGAAACTTCTACAGTCCCAGACCTGTCAGAATAATCTTGCACCCGTGGGAAAATGAGTGTTAGCAGCATTTTTTGACACTTTTGTGTGTTGGTTTTTCAGCTTTAAATATGTGCAAGAGATGTAAACTCTATCATATCATTTACATCACTAAATTAAAAAGAAAAAATCATCTTAAATGTGTTAAAATAAGTAAAAAATGCTGCACAAGGCTCCTGTTATTACTTTTTAGCAGTATTGAAGCTAAAACTTCTGCTGCAATGAGTCCTTTGCCCTCTTAAGACATTCTGCCCTTTATTGGAGGGCTGAATTAAATTTAGAGTCCATTAGATGGTTTGAAGCTGTTACCACAGCAGCTTAATGGATCCAGTGTCTCCAGCAGGTTGATTGCATTGAGCAGTCGTTGCATTGACCTCTCCCAAAACACGCACGCTTTTTTCTTCTGCTGTAGCTAAAGCAACTCTGCGCAGAAGAAAAAATGGTAGGCACGACTTAGCTGATCAGCCGAGAGTCCGTCCTTCCTTGGGGATTTTCCACTGACGCAGCACGAACGTCCTCCAGTTTATCCATGCTGGAATAATAGTTTAAATATGCAGCAAGGTTCATTTTCATGTCAGGGAAGATTTGTGAGTGGCTGCAATCAATAAGCTCACAAAGTTCTCATTATCATCTGCAGCAGCTGAAATCAACCAAATCTGTTTCCACATATTGTTACACTTTAATAATTTTAGTCATTTAAAGGAAATGTGTGTTCACAGCCGTCACAGACTCTCGGCACTCCCAACTACAATCACGATATTTAGTTTTGACTAAATAAGTTTGCTTTAAAGCACAAAAATAGTAACTTAGTGCTCCGTCATACGTAGACATTGTGTGCAGGGGAGAACTTCCCATCAGACAAAGGCAGGCAATTGCCTAGGGCCTCCTACACTTAAGCACAAATGTCTAAAATAATTTCAACACTCATAAGTATGTAACACTGTCATTACAAATCAAATAACTGAAATAGTATAAGAATACTCATGCAAAAAAAATTTCGACCTCCCCAATAAATCTGCAGCAATGGACTACTCCATTACAGCAAGTTAACAAGCAAAGAGACTCATTATCACTAGAAAGAGAGTGTTACAAATTAGTGCATTTAACATTTTTTTCAAACTTAAAATACTGATAATTTCTTTAACACAGAAATACTATTTATGTTTTGAAATACTTCAAAACATCTGGACTCTTAACGTTGATGCCATCTGACGGACGTTCAGTGCCAGGGCTCCCCGAAACCCACACGGTTCAGGACACAGAGGAAATTACAACGACTACCCCAACCAGGGCCAGCAGGGCGGCTACAGGATTCCCCAAAGCCAGAGAACAGGAAGGTACAGCATCACCATGAGTGCAGGCTCCAGCCCAGCAAGAAGAATTGGGTCCTTCACCACCATTTCATGATGGAATAACCCGACCATTTTGGACCCAGCAGGAGAACCTTTGCTGCAGTGGCAGGGTTCTCTGCCACTGCAGTGCATGCCACATCACGCCACGCCAGATGGAAATAACCTGCAGCCACAAACAAATCTCGTCATATCCTGTCCACCACATCTGTTCCTGAGGGGGATCGTCTGGGCCATCCTTTCTGCTCCCGAGGAGGGTCACCGGTGCCGCTCCTTCATGTTCCTTGTCCCTGATGATGGTTGCTGCTCAGTCCCCTTGGCGGTTTCCTGTTCTGGTGGAGGGTCACCAGAGCTGCTCCCCTTCATGTGTCCTGTCCCTGGGGAGATTTGCTGGGACTTCTCCTATTCGCGCCTGTTCCCGAGGTGGGGTTCCAAAACCCCTTTCATCAGTCTGACTGCAGAAAAACTGTTTTCTGGACTTGTGTTTTTGTTCCCTTCAGGTCCCCTCCTTTCAGGTGTCTGGGCATCTGGAATCTGCCCCGGTGGGGAGGGGTACTGTCAGCACTCTGTGCTTAGATTTTGTCATGTTCTTTTTTTTCCCTGTCAGTCTCCCCATGTTCAGGTTAAATCATCCACAGCTGTCTTCATTTGATTAATCAACCTCAGTGTATTTAAGTGTCTGGTTTTCAGTTCTTCATTGTCAGGTCATCTGCTCTGCTCTGTTACATCACTGGTTTATTTCTCTCATGGTTTTGTCATGTTTGAGATTATTTAGTAAATGTTTAAGTTTCCGCCAACAAGTCTTGTCTCCTGCGTTTGGGTCCTTCACCACCATTTCGTGACAAAGCCAGACATTGCCTTCACTGACTCTGAGGTAAGTTTGAAAACCCTGGTCTGGAACATCTAAAACATTCATACTTCATGTAAAAAATGTATACAATTGTTTGATGTGTTGTTTTATTTGACTGTTTCTTGTTTTGTGTTCTGCTACCTTTAAAAGACATACGTGATGTGCAAAGACTTTTCAACTCCAAGAGAGCGGAAATAAGCCAGAAAGTTCTTGCTATGTCAACAGAAACATGGTCTTCACTGAACAGGATGCATGTAATTTAGACAGAGCCACAGACTATCCGTCCAAGTCCAGAAACAAACCTCAGAACTGACTAGAACACACAGTTCTGACTGTATTACGTAACACTACTCTCCCTCTAATGTGGTGGTGTGGGATCCGTCTTTGTTTTGGGTGTTTCTGCGAGGCCGATGCCATTGCCATGAGTCACAGTCCAGAGGGGCTGGAGGGGGGGATCAGATCCCCCGCAGCCTGGCCCTTTTCCTATCTGCTCCAGAGGAACCTCACCACAAGGCTGAGACTGTTCAGATGCAATCTGCGCCTGAGAACAGCTGAGGTGGTCTTTATGAAGACCAGGTTCAGGCACGTCGCAGCAAATCTCAGCAGCTTTTGATTTCAGAATTGTCAACCTGTTTTCAATAACCAAGAATATCATTTTTAATTTCTCTTCATGGTGTTGTGGACTCTTGGTGTTGAAAAGAGTTTGAGCGCTTCCAGGAAATCTTCCTCCACGTTACATAAGAGCAAAGGGTTACACACAAGAACTCTTAACGTTTCAGTTTCTCATTAAAGAGCAACACGTGTAGGACTGTGGTCACCTCTAAATCTAAAACTGTGGAAAAAAAATGCATCTGCTGCTGTTTCATGCAAAAAATATGCAGCTAGGTGAGTATTTATCTGTATTTAAGTGCTCTTTATTGTTTATGACCAAAAAAAATGGTTGTAACATGTTGAAAACATGTCCGTCGTGCTCCCAAAGATTTGTTAATATGGGTGTAGGTAAAAAAAAATCGATATATCGCAATACTTTTTTGGGGATACTTGTGTCGACTAAAAATGCTGACATGGTGATGTTTAATCATTTATAGGTCCTTCAGTGTCTTAATTCTGTTTCTTACCTTTTTTTTTTTTTCTTTTATACACTGAAAAATACTGTGGAAATCAGACAATGTTCCCTTTAATAACAAATATTGCTTAATCTACCAAAATAAAAGCATATTGAATTTGCTTGGGTGGAAGCAACTTGTATATGTAACTAGAGCAGGTTTGATAGAATTGATTAATCGATCTGAATCAATCTAAGCCTAATAGATCAATAATCAATACATAAAAGTAGAGAGCAATCTAGAACAAAAAGCTAACGTCCACTAGCTTGATGTTGATGGAATTTCCCATTGGACGGCTAATGCTAACACTTGGTTGATGTAAACATACATTTCTGACTAACTGAACGGTTTTATAAACTCAGACATTAATTTTTCAAACTCATTTAAATATATATTTTTTTAAAGTAACCGTTCGGTCTAAGACACAGTTTTTATCCTCATACTTTCTTCTTAGCGGGATTGCTACCTTGTGGCCAAACTAAAACGCCCTCCAGGAGAGGCAGAACAATTGATGGAGCTTCTCCTTTGAGAATCCATGTAGCACTGTGTGGTATTAACAATCTCATAATGCACACATTTTATATATATATATATATATATATATATATATATATATATATATATATAGATATATTAATTTATTTCTAATCAAACATGTCTAAATGTAAACCGTGTAAACTCAAAATTGAACTTAGTGAATCTAAAGAATCGAGGAAAAAAATTGATCCAGGCTCTGGTGAAAGGAATTGAATCAATTCTGGATATTTTTATCAATACCCAACCCTATATGAGATACACTTGCACTGTAAAATAAAATAAATTTTGCCATTTTATTACAATGATTTACAGCGAAATGTGTCGTGTCGCCAGACTCTTGCCAATACACACCCCTTTTTGTAAGGCAAAGGTAAACATAAAGAAATGCACCGACCAACATTTTCTGCTTGTATCACAGCAGAAATCTGACTGTAGAAGATCTGCTTTTGGTGACCTGAGAACAGAAGTAAGACAATCTGCAGCTTATAGGAAGTGTGGAGATAACTGAAGACAGGATGATCCACAGCCACAAGACTAAAGATTTATGACAGGTCACGCACACACAACATAAATGGTGTCTGCAAAGGTCGCAACCTGATCAGAAAGTTTGAAAGGTCTGCACTGAGGACAGGGGCAACAAGGCAGGAGACGAGAAGTCTGTCCAAAATACACACTGTCATTTTTAGTTGATCCATTTTGGCCATATCTCTAGAGCTCTGTTAGCTCGCTAATCTTGGAAAGGTCAGTGTGCAGAGCCACTCTCCCTGGTGTAAAATATCACACTGGTGAACTTTTTCTTTCTTCTGTTTGGATGGAAGCTGACAGATGGGGATCACAACTTGGAAAGAATTAAAAAAAACATTAATCTCTACCCTAAGTTGTTTGAAACTATGTATTTCTTGAAGTGAAAATGAACTGAAATTCTACCAAAAACTGATTTCTGTGAGTAAAATCAGTCTGTATTATTAACTATAGAAGTGGTTGGCTTTTTCTCTTTTTGTAGATGTGGTGCGTATGGCATAAATTAGCAATGTGAGCTTGGTTTTGTCGTCAAATGATCATATAAAAATACTCTTGTGATGGGACTCTGCCTCATTCTAGAGATGACATGTTTATAAGTCGAGCTGCCTGGTTGCTATGTTACTTTGTTGTTGCTATCTAAGGTGTAGAAAGGGTCCAAATATGACAGAGTGTATCAGGATTCACTTGAAGCACATGTGTCCCAGTCCCAGAGCCGATGGGTCATGAGAGCTTCTTGTAGTTTTTTGTCAGCTTTTTCCTTTTCCAGAGGAAAGCTGCTGTATTTTCAAAACAAAGAACAATGTGCTGCACACGCTTGACTTTTCAACATTTTCCTGTGAAGTAATGCTGAGAGGGGCCATCCATTACATCAACCCTAGCAACAGCGAAAACATCCAAGGGGCCAGATGGATCCGTTCCAGATTACAGTGTTTTGCTTTCCCTGTGAAGAGGGAATGTTTTCACTCCACCTCTCTGCTTTAAGTCTTCATTTCTCTTATTTATAATGACAGCAGAAATCGGAGGCAGGTTTCATCTTTCGTCACCCACATGTGTTGTCATTTTTCTTTGTTTTGGCTTTTGCTACAGTCGACTCCTGCTCCCAGAAGTCCCCATTGCTTCAATACGGAGTGGTAAACATAGGTGTTATCTAAACCTTGGATTGCTACACTGGTTATTTTGATATGTTTAGCGCAGCCACAGGTTGCTAGGAAGTATTTCTTCCCCTTGCTGTGGGTAAGTTACACCCCTCATCTTGAACTTATCTGCTGTCATTCAATTTGTGTTTTATTTTTAGGTCCTGACGATCCCGAGCTTGTTGTTCGCTCCTCAACACAAGCAAACAAAAGCTACAAAGAATACTTATGAGAAAAAAGCTCCACAGGCTTCCAATTGAGGGTTTTTCTCTTTTATTTCTTGGCATTTTGTTTTTAAGAAATCATTCAAATTGAGGACAAAAGAAGCGAAAGGCCTAAAGTGCTTAAAGTATCTCCTGGACGTGGGTGTTGTTATGCTTTATTTAGTGAAGGAGAGGGAAAATCCATTTCCTAAAGCAAACTTAAGACCCCCAGACTAGAAATTGTTCACTATAAAGCTTTAATATAGATAAAATCAAATCCGTCTCCTAGGAAACTAAGTATGAAAAAGTGAGGCGTGGCTCCAGACTTCTTTGTGAAATTGAATCCTAGAGTACTTAAATAACTTAAGTTTAGCAACAAATAATCCAGTTATTCATAAATTACAGACTATAAAGACAAAATGTAATCTTAAGAAGTGAACAGAAGCATTCTATGTGTTTTAGTAGTGCAAATATCTTTCAGCCCACATTTTCAATTTGATCCCCAGTTTTAACATAATACTCCATGTCTGACTTCAACAATTTGCACTTATATGCTTTCATTGATTTGCCACCAAAATAATTCCCTAAAAAATGACAAATATATTAATTGTTCATTTTCTGAGTTAAATGAATTAAACACAAAAAACACTACAACAGATATTTTTAGGTGTTTTAATCATATAAAGATTTTTTGTTTTCAACCAAGAATTGGAAGCAAAACATGAATCAAAGTAAAGCATAACAGTTTTTTTCCAGAAAAAGAAAAAAAAAATTTAAACAGGAAATTCAGTTTTACCGAAAAAAATCCATCATGCATACATGTTCTAAGTCAGGGCTGCTCATTCCTGGTCCTCGAGATCTACCACCCTGACTGTTTTCCAGATCTCCAAGCCCTGCCAGCTGTTGATTGGCTCAGTCAGATGTCTCCACAATCTGATTGAAAGAACACACCTGGTCCAGGTAATCAGCAGCAAACAGTACATGGAGAGCTGGAAAACAGGCAGGTTGGTAGATCTTGAGGACCAGGAATGAGCAGCCCTGTTCTAAGTGAAGATCTGTGTTAAACGGGGAAATGGCACACGGGTGGTTTATATGAATAGTGACCATTAAAGTACATTGTTGTGCGTAAGCCTGTTTTTAATGCATTTAAAGAACCTCAAAATAATACCACATGTTCAACTTTTTTTTATAAATTTTCGTATTTAACATAGTTCTTAAAAGCAAACTCGTCAAATGTGAATGATAGATTCCAGCAGAGGAAATGTTCAACTGCCTGTGTCACCTCCACACCACACACCAAACACTAGTGAGCACTCGGATTCACTAAGCTGATGATCCAAAAATAGTCTCCATCATAAACGCACTCCGTAGTGAGAGCAAAGGTGAACACTTAAAGCAAACACTGTGACAGCAAACCATGTTGGGCAGAGTCTAATTTCATCCTAAAGTTTCTTTATCCAAATACAGACGTAAAAATGTGTTTGGAAAAATCTTACAGGTGTGACATAAAGCTACGGCAAGCCACAAGCTCCCTTCTCCGCTCTATTCTGACGTATTCACTTGTAGACGACTAGATCCATAAACGTCTTTGTTCTCTGGCTCCAAACTGTACAGCTGGATAGCTACAACATTCCTCGCAAATTTGTTGCACCGGAGGATTTCGGGAATTAGGGGCGGGCTTACTCCACGGCCCACAACTCGGAGGCAAATTTCTAATGAATTCCTGCTGCTCTGCAGAAAATATGTCCTAAAAACAGTTTTTTTGAGTTAGGCTAAAAACGATATTTTCATAGCTAAAGGTCTACGGGGAGTGCTTTGGAAATAGTTAAAAGATGATTGGAGTGGGACTTTAAAAAATTTTCACTGATATTAGTGCTAATATTAGAGGGACATTCCTAATTTTGTTTTAGTAAAGTGATTCACAAAGCTTCATGATGCAATAATTTATGATGTATCATGAGGGATGAGAGAGTTGATCGTAAGGTGTGAGTTCTAAATGTAGGTTAATACAAAAATAAAAAGTAAAGCTATTTAAAGGATATTTAAGGACAGCTTAGTTGTTTCTTTGTATTTTTAATTAATTAATTTGATCAAATAAAAGCAATTTGTAGCTCACTTATTACTGGTCATTTTTTGTTTGTCAACTGCTTAGAAAAAATGTCGTTTTATGCTTTTTGGTTGTTTTTAACTTAGTTTTCTGGAGGACTTTCGAGGTAAACGGTTGCAACTTTTTTCTTGTGAGAGATCCCTGGTGTTTCCATAGTGTCAAACTCTTTCTCTGAGCTGGTCTCAGCGTGACTGCTCTCAACGTCCATCTGAAAGGTGAAGGACTTCTCCGGCAGTCCGAGTTTCACATGCTTTTCGATCATTTCCGTTGTTAGCTTTCTTTCCTCGCTGAATCCTTTGAAGCCATCGCCGCCGATGTGCTCGCTTTCCTCAAAAACCTTGATGCTGTACCCTCCGCCTGCACCTCCGCCTAGGGATTTCTCCAGCGCGAGGTTGGAGGACCTCAAAGCTGCCATGATCTGCTCTTCAGAAACATCTTCAGAATCCAGCAGGCCAGAGTCCTCAAGGGTTTGGGACACATTGAGCTCTGCAACTACAGTCACGGTTCCATTGTCGGCTGACTGCTCCACCTTCCTGATAGCCACGTTCTGTGGACTTTCACTGCTAACTTTCGTGAGGAAAGCCAGCTCCTCCCTCAGCGGTCCTGAAACAGAGGTTTGGAGCTTCTCCAAAGCTCCCTTCAGCTGCTCTTTGGGCTCCAAAGAGTCCTCCCTCAGGAATTCCAGGACTGACTCTTGCACGTCCGGGGAGACGCGCACCTC
Source organism: Oryzias javanicus (assembly GCA_003999625.1). Classification (NCBI taxonomy): domain Eukaryota; kingdom Metazoa; phylum Chordata; class Actinopteri; order Beloniformes; family Adrianichthyidae; genus Oryzias; species Oryzias javanicus. Next base: position 19,111,715 of record CM012442.1, read on the forward strand.
CTCTTCAATGATGCACTCTGGAAAACTCTCCTTGACAAACGAGTTGTCCCCTGACATGTACTTGGACTCGTCACTTTCCTCGACAATAACCCTCTTTTGGGGAACACTTTCATCTTGATAATATCGCTCATCAGACAGGTCATCAACAATTCCATAGTGGCCATAGGAGGTTATTCCTCCTCCTTCTGGTTCTGGAAAGTTGTCGTCTGGTGTGGACACAAAATACTCTTGGTCGTGGGAGAAATGTGGAGACCCATCGTCTCTTGAGACCTCGTAGACTTTCACTGATCTACGATTAGACCAGTCGGTAGTGCTGAAGGACGACGTCTTACCCTCGTCACTCCGCTTTTCTTCTTGAACTTCGTGAGGGACATGCTCTACCTCCTCAATTTGAAAATACGTTGATGGCTCGTAGAAGCTCGGTTTGCTCTTTTGTTCAACCCCAACTTCCTCGTCACTGTGAGGCTCCATAGGTTCCTCGATGATCTCCACATTGACGGACCTGTTTTGTAGGTTTTCTCCTCCTTGAATGCTGCTTATCAGATTCTTGATCATGCTCGCCGTTGCAGTATCGTCCATGCTCTCTAGAGACACCCTCTTCACGCCTTGACACAGGAGTTCCTCCAGGGCGGACTCTGCAGAAACATCAAGCTCTTCCTCTACTTTGGACTCCAACACGATCTGTGTTTTTGTTCTGCCATCATCTTCCTGACTTTTCTCTACATGATAGGTGACCTTTGAGTCTCCTGATGAACAAGCCTTAGCCTCTAAACCTGCTGGTTTGATCACTTTCTCTATGATCTCCTCTACAGACACAGAGTCTAGTATCTTCTTCTCGGTTGGACCTGTTGCAGTATCCGTTTGATCTTTCTCCCTGAATGCATCGTGCACACTGCCTCTCTCGTTCTTTTCTAAAACCTGCTTTTTGCTTTCTGCCTCTTTTTTTGTACCAAGAATCATTGCTGGAGGTGACACCACCCTCACTGATTTGGCCTTAGCTGTATGACTGACTCGTCTGTCCTCGGAGTCTGGTTTGTATCTTCCAGTTTCCTGCCTCCCGGCTGTTTTCTGCACATTTCTATTTACTTCCTTTTCGATTTGACCTGCTCGTTTGTCTTTGACGGTGAGGGCTGGGGGAGCCAATGGGACGGAAGCAGCAGCTTGAGCTTTGTTGAATGAGATCATATCCCTTCTGGAGGCTGGGCTCTGGTGTCGAGCCCTCCCAACCACTGAAATGGGAACGACTCTCGGGGGACTGGCGGAGCTGGAGGGGACCCTGGGGGATTTTCTCAGGTTCAACGGTGACGTGTACTTGAAATCTGTGCGTTGTGACGAGGTTAGGAAGGACGTTCGGGGGGTGTAGGTTTGGGCTGGAACCTTGATATCTAAAACACATATTGTCAAAAATCAAATTGTAAGTTTTCTCATAATTCTAAGAAATTATGTGGCAGTAGTTTGCTTACCTATCATTCTTTCTCGTTGAGGTCTGTTCATCCTTTTATGAGCATCTTGCAGTCCGGTTTTTTCATTTTCAAGGAGAGCTCTGATGAGAAAAAAGAGTATTTTTTTGGGACGACAACATCAAACAAAACATTCAATCCAAACTTTAACCATAGACATATACCTCACTAGACGATGCACATCATTCAGCTCTGCCATTTCTGCCTTCCTAAACTCAAGGAGTTTGACGAAATGGTACAAATCCCAAACCTGGCCATATAAGGCAGTGTTCATCAAAAGTCAATCGGATTGTGCGCTGTTTAGAATAGTAGGTTTATAACCTACTCCTCACCTTATCTTGACCATGAATCAGCCAGAACCAAAGGACACTACAGAAGAGCAACCTTTCTGGAGAGTGCCATTCGAAAGACTAACCTAAAAATAACTACTCCATTGTGTGTGTGTGTGTGTGGTGTCCACAAGCTTGGTCTATAAATGCCAAAGCAAAGCTGACTTGTGACTTATCCAAAAACACACAGCAGCGCCTCGTCTGTATGGGAGTATTCTGTTTATATCAAAAGTACATAACAAACCAGATCTGTCGTAGCAGAAACCGCTGAGGTAAAAGCTCCCTCACAACCTTCCTTGGTAATATTCTTAAGAAACCATCATCTTTAAAGACCCACTACAATGAAAACTTTGTCTTATGGTGTTTTAAACATGTTCTTGTGGCGTTTTTTTCATAAATCAAATGAAGCTCAAATTACATTTTTGAAAATGTTTTTATTCAAACTGTTGTGAATGAGCAGATGAAAATATGCTGTTGGAAAAATCTTGTAGCAGTGATGGGACAATTGGCAGGCCACACGCTTCCTGCTCTGCTCTGCGCCGATGCGTCCACTTGTAGCCAAATAGATTTTCATTTTCTCCTTTGGAGCTGGCATCTGGCTCCAAACTGTACAGCTAGATAGCTCCAACACTGCTCGCCACTTTTTGCTGCACCAGTAATTTTAAGTTAGGGCTGTGAGGGGCTGTAAGCTAGCAGGAGAATGTGTTTAACACATGGATGACAAGCAATACAGCTCAGATACAACATGGGAGCGGTCTAGCTACGGCAGATGACTTTCAGTGGCTGCATTTTGCAAAACTCCGAACTCCCGTAGGTTCACACAAAAACCCTCCATTTATTACGATTTAGGACATTAATAGCCCCAACTTCACAAAAAGTGCTGCGACTCAGCTCCAGCGTCTGGCGATACTAGACCAGCGCCAGACAAGCTGATAGCAGCAGAGAGGGGATTCTTCTTCTTTTGTGTTTTTTTCTACTGTTTACTAGTTCTTGTCTGCCACCCAGAGGCTCAGAGCAAAACGTTTAAGCAATTTAAATCCTGGAAATCTTGCTCCATGCTTTTTGTTTTTGCAGCTCTGTTCCTATAAATGTCTTTCTTGTTGTCTCATTATTCCAGCAGGGTGGAAAAAAAAACATTTTAATCTCTCCTTCGTGATCATACTTACAACGGTAGGCACTTCCAGGTTGTGAAAGGGACGCTACACACATATTAAACACTTTCTTTTTAGACCTGATTATGATGTAGAAATGACAACATAACTATGTTACAGTTAAAAGAAAATAAACTTGTTTACTTCCTTCTGAGCCAAAGGACTTTATTTTAAAAAGTGAAGAACAAAACTGGTTTATTTTGATAGAATTGATAATTGTGGAAGAGTACATGGTGATTGACAGCATCACCTCACAAATAACTTATTAAAACATTGGAAAAAAGATTGTTTGCACAGCGGGTACTAGAGCAGCCTCAAAAATGAAATTACGGAATCAAATATTTGATTTAATTTGTGAATTTCAGGAAAAGCAAAAGCAGCTTCATGACTCACATCCTCTTGGAAACATGTCTGTGTAATTTAATTTCGTAGCTTTCTTCAGAGATAGAGGAAAACATTCTCCTCTTAGGCCGAGCATTTCTGCACTGACTCCTCATCAGGACTGATTCCATATTAAATCTTACCGCTTTAATAATCTCTGTGGTTCAGTTCAAGCGTAGTTGAGGTGCTTTAGTGATGCTCATAGTTTTTAGGCACTTGCTAATAAGTCACTCATAGTCGTTTTTTTAATTGATAATAATAAAAATCCTTGCAAAGAAAAAACCCTTACCTGTAAGCGGCCACCTCCATGCCCAGATCCATCTTAACCTGGAGGAGGTGCTGATGCTCCCTCATCTTCTCGGCCATGGCATCAGAGAGTGAGTTCCTTTCAAGCTCCAGTTGTTCGATAATCATCTACAGAAACAGAGTAACCACATTTCATATTTTTTACTGCAGACTTAAAAAAATATGTGAGAGTGCTTTCATATTTTCTGCATGTAAGTTTTGGCTATATTTTGCTATATATTTTGCTAATTGCTATATTTACTCGTATTTAAAATAGAAACGCATTCTCAGTTCAAGGAAATGAATGGATTCTGGCAGAAACATTTATAACTGACCTTGTTGCCAGGAGCTCCATCTTTAGGAGGCTAATGGGGATTTATCAGACTGACAACTAATTGGTTTAAGTGGTTGGAGTAATCTGTCAAGTGTAAAGTGCTCAGGAAGTGGACCGACGTGCATCTTATTAATCCTTCCATGCTGAGGCCATACATTGACTGCAAAAGCAATTGTTATGATGGCCGGACAAATCAATGACAAGACCTTTCTACAGTCTAAATGCATTTTAGGTCATGTGTGGATAAATAAGACATGCAGGGTTGGAAATAGATGATTTATTTAGTTGGAGCAGTTAGCGGCAGCTGCACATGTGCCTGTAAAGTCCCACTCCAACAAATCATTCCCAGAGGTCTTTTAATGATGACTAAGCAGTTTTAAGCTACAATCCGAAATACTTTGCTGCCTTTCCAATCAAATTTTCTGCAAATATTCAGAAATTCGCTTTTGGGCTTTGGCCGAGAATGTTGGCGCGAAAGTTCGCATTGCTAATTTTCCAGCATGCCTTTGTTTACACTCTCTCGCTAGCAACAACTGCCTCACAAGCCCAAGTTAACATTAGCATAGCAAAAAACAGATAAACAAACAAACACATTATATATATATATCATCCACTGTGAAGATAAAATGCCACAAGGAAGTTTTTAAAAAACTATTTTTATTTGAGTGAGTCTTTAGGGGAAGTGGTGTATGGAGAGAAAATAGTCTCACCGGATGTGTGTGAAATATTCTTGATTTGTAACTTATGTTTGCGTGTAACTTTAGATTTGTGCATTTATAATTCCTGATTTGTAACTTGTGTCTGCATATTTATGTGTAACTTTGGATTTTAACATGTATAATTCTTTATTTGTAATGTGTCTACGTTTGTGTGTAACTTTGGATCTTGGTTTGCATAATTCTTGGTTTGTATGCAGTTTTGTTTGTATATCAGATGATTAATGTGCACCATATAAATATTTGTGTGCGTAGGAGCCATTTTGAATTCATAGTGAGTCCTAAGCAAGTGTAATGTCAAGTTGTGCTTGCGTAAATTTCTGTTTGTATTTTTTTTATTTTGTATGTTTTTGATATTCGAGTGTACATACAGACACACGTTACAAATAAACAATTACACACAAATTCAAAGGTTAAACAAAATCATGCAGACACAAGTTACAAATCAAAAATCACGCGCACAAATGCTTTGAGACTATTTTCTTTCCATATTTGAATGATTGAGCCAAAAATAGAGGCACAAATACAAATTGTTTGGTCTTACTTTTAGGAGTATATTTTGGAATTAGGTCTTTTTGGGAGGGAAAGGAGGTTAAAATTCTGGATGCTGCTTACTATTGACTTTGCACTTTCCTCACCTGATATTCGTTGAACTCCAGCTGGAATTTCCGCTGCATGTCCATCAGCTGCTCCTCCAGGCGCCTCTGGATCTGTGCCTGTCTCTCCGTTTCCGTGCGCAGCTTCCCCAGCTCGGAGGCGTACATCATCTTCTCCGTCTTCATGTCGCTCATCCTCGCCTGGTCCTCCTGGATCGCCCGCTCCATCTCCTCCACCTTCCTCTGGTACATTTCAAACGTCTCCATCCATCCCTCCGACAGGCCGCGCGCGTACTCCTCCACCTCTTCCACGGACACCGCCGGCGGCCCGCGGTAAGTTTGAGTGACGATGGGCGCCACCCGGGAATCCACCTGCCGGTGGAGGTGCTGCACGCTCCGCCTGTGAGCCTCCTCCAAGCGCTTGCACTCGTTCTGCAGCTGCAGCAGGCGCTGCTGGAGTTCCCCGTTGACCTTGTGCGCCTGCTGGAGCTCCTGCTCGCAGCCGCGCAGCTCCCCGCTGATGTCCCGGCACGCCACGCTCTGCTCGCCGCACGCGGACTGCAGCGTCTGCAGGTCCCGCCACAGCTTCTCCCGCTCCAGCTCCGCCTGGGACTTCTCAAAGGACAGCTGCTCCACCATCCTCCGCAGGTCGCGCGTCTCCGCCCTGTAGTTCTGCTGCCATTCGGGGCTCTGCTTCACCTGCTTCAGGTGGCTGATCTCAGTGATGAGACGCGCGTTCTCCTGCTCCAGCTGCTTGGTTCGGGACAGGTACTGGACCAGTCTGGCGTTCAGCTCCTGCAGCTGCTGCTTCTCGCTGTCAAAAGTTCGCTTGAAGGGAAGCATCGCTGCAGAGGGAAAAAGCACAAAACTGAAGGAAACTGCGCGAGGGGAGTCTCTTGAGCGCGCGCGCGTCTGCTGGGACAACTGTGATGTAATGTGGGATCCGTGCTCTTTGACAAGTGCAGGACGGGGGCGTGGTCAAAGCCCGCATCACTCGAGCGTCCCAGAACCGGATCGTCCTGCAGATGTTGTGCTGCATTCACGTGCAGTCAGAAATATCAACATCTAAAATGTTTATATTAAATTTCAATTTTACAAAAACAGATTAAATTTATACAAGTTAGGACTTTAATAACATATAGGCTCACTTATATTACATGTGTTTATCTGATATGTTATTTTTAGCCATTTTGTTTGAAAAATAAGTTTTAGTCTAATCAAATACTGTGAATGTTCATTTAAACGCAAATCTTTTATCTAAGTTTTCACAACCTATGCAGTTTTACATGTTTTATTTGTTTGTTTGTTTTTCAATTAGTGTTAGTATATTTAATACATTACATATTAAAAAGCATAGGGGTAAACATAATGTAATGGAGTAAATATTTATTTCTTTATCCAATTTCCCAGATAAAAATCACAAGGTGCTTCACAAAGGTAAAAACTTATACAATTACAGCCAGTCATACACATACTGTGAACAAAAAAATAAACAAAAATAAAAGACAGTATAAAAGAAAACTAGAAGCTGAAAACTTGAAGTAAACTTTTAAAATCAATTTTAAATTTAACTGGGAGCCGATGTAAAGAAGTCAGTAATGGAGATATGTGATCGTTTGTTGGCTCCTGTTAAATGAGAAACAGAAAGAATAGCAATGTGTAAAAAAATTTACATAAATATAACAGAAATAAAGGAGTTTAACATTTCATTTGAACAACAATTAGATTCAAATCATAATTTAAACCAATAAAATTCACCGACCTAATATGAATCCAGGACAGCTTTAGTCAAAAATTCTACCCGTGTGACTCAGAGATAAATACTGAACAAAGCAAGGGAAGTTCTCAAGATTCCTTGTTTTTGTTGTAAGATAATGAAGTGTAAATTAAATATGTGTACAAACAAATCGTAAGCAAGAACTAACAGTAAATCCATTCATATTTTAGTTTCATAAAGTTCAGTCCATGCTGTTTTTTCATATCAAAATCAATAGAACATCATATCACTCTGTATGGTCACATGTCTTTGCAAAATTGAAAGTGTTTCCACACTGACTGTAATGATGGATTGATTGATCATTTTTTGCTGCCATGTGTTTTGTCCACCGTGTTGGTACTTTCTCGTTCTTACGTTATAGTAAAATAAAGTTTATCTGTCTCAGTCCAAATGGAATTTTCCAGTATCGATAAAATCAGTTTACTTGATTTGAAACAATTTCACTTGCCTTGGAGAGATCAATCTGATAGAATCGATTCATCGATTAATTGGTACATTGGTTAATTACTAAACATTGTAAGTGGATAAAAGTAAAAAGTAAGCCTAAAGAGCTGTAGAGCTGGACGTCAGCTTTGCAAAGACTTATAAAATCCATTGATTTAAACCTGTGGACATTTATGGTGCCACAGCTCAATTGAAGAAGGTTATCGGCGTTAAGTGGCGTCATGTCTGCTGCATCAGGAGCTTCTAAAGATGTTTTTGTGATGCCAGTTAGAGCAGTTGATGAATTTCCTCGAGTTCAATAGTTTACGTTTCTCTAAAATACGATGATGATATCTCACTCAGTTTTTGTTTTTTTTGTTTTTGTTTTTTTGGTCCGGTACTTTGTCTGTTTCTAATGTAACTTGAATGGTTTAAATTGCTTGTTACCAGGTTACAATACAAAATGTTTTGTGTGACAAGATCATTTCACATAAAAATAACTGTTCACTGAACATCAGGTGAATCGTGTTTTTTGATTTGTGATGGAGAAAACCTCCTTTTTACGTGAAGCACTTGAACGCATCGCGCTCCTGAAGCTGAGGCAGCAGATTGTTCGACACGAGCGCCCCCAAGCGGACACAAATATAGCTCAGAATCGCAGGATTCTTGTTTTTTGGGACAACCGGTGCTTTTTCTCCAGTTTAAACTACAAATGGGAAAAGTTAAAAAGGACGATGTCATGTAAACAGAAGTAAATAATTTTGAAATGATCAGATTAGAAATTGGTGACACTGAACGTCCAGTTTCCTTTAAGAACAGAGTCCTGCTAGAATATGACCCGAATGACGAAGCCTCTTCTCATAGCAAACTTCGGAACTGTTTGTGGACTTGAATGCTCCTTAACAGAGACCATGAATCTGTCTAAATGAACGACAGGGACATAGTAGTGATTACAGGTAAAATAGTGAGTTTTTAACTATTTAATTCTGTGTTTATGCTAATTTTTCTCCCTAAAAACACCACCAGGGTTCGGCCCGTTTAAAGAGTTCCTGGTGAATCCCAGCTGGACAGCGGCACAGGTAATCATCCCCGTGACGCATGTCTGTCACGTGACTTGCACAGACAGGTGTCTTGTCGGATGCAGGCGCTGAAGGAAGCTGGACTGGGGGAGAAGTTTCATGTCCACATCAGGGAGCTGCCCGTGAGTTACGTTAAGACCCAGCAGATAATCACTGAACTCTGGCAAAGGCTTAAACCAAAGGTTAGTCAAAGAAAACTAAAGTTTTTAATTTTTTTTTTAATTTTTTATTATTATAAGATTTAGATTAGCTCCCGTTATTTGTGTACTTGTGTACAGATTGGGGATCGGCGGTAAATTGTGACAGACTATAAGCTAACGGGAGATGTGAACAAAGGGATGATGGGAAATTGGTTCAGGCTAACTCTAAGGCAACATACCTGCCCACAACTCGGAGAGGAATTTCTGATGAACTCCTGCCGCTCTGCAGAAATTATGTCCAAAAAAATGTGGCCTAAAACAGCATAATCATAATGTAACAAAACACTGGGAGAACTTGAAATGACTTTAAAATTTTCAACACTCACTGTTTGCTGCTTTCCAGCTTGCCATCCATCTGGGTATTGCCAGAGGTTCCAGGGTTTTGTTGTTGGAGCAAACTGGAAGGAACAGGGGCTACAAGGACAGAGATGTGTGCGGCTTCTGCCCCCAAAGCTGCGTGGAAGGAGGTCCAGAAAAACTGCACTCCATCATTAACATGAGGGCTGTCTCAAAGCACTTTAAAGACGCGGGGATAGATGTCCTGCCTTCAGCAGATGCTGGAAGGTAATTCTCTCATTTATGCATTTTTAATACTATGGTTGTGTATCTTTCACCTCACATTTCAAGTCATGGTCCTCAAATCAATACATACAAGAGTTGACCAATTCTGTGGCATATAGTCCAATTCTTTTGCCAAAATGGATTAAATCTAAGTTAGGGGTCTGCGACCTTTAATGCCAAAAGACCCTGCAAAGTCTCACTTTATTGTTAAGAAAACTTAAGTTTTTGTATCATTAGGCCATTCTTTTATAAATTTGTAAACATTTACAATTTTTTGAGTTATGACAGTGTTGTATTTTCAAATGTACAAAATGTTTGACTTCTTTTATTTTGACAGCAGCTCAGAGAAGTTCCTTTCAAAATAAAAGGCATCTTGTGTCAAAAAGATCCTCCTACTGCTGCAGATTTACTTCCATTTAAAATGAAAGTCCTTGACTGTCCTGTCCAACAGCTGAGCAAACAGATGCGGGCTGAGAGCCTCTTGTGTTGGGCAGATTTTACTGTCACAGCAGGGATTTATTAAATTTATGACTTTAAAAGACAAAAATTTACAACAAAAGTCATAAGTTTAGCTTAATATACTACTTTATTTTCGTAAATTTACTAATTTTTATTTTTTGTAAATTGACTCTAATACTCCAGCATATTTATGTATTTAATACACAACAAAACTATAAAATAATGCTTCATTTTTGTATTTTTTTCAGATTCCTGTGCGATTTTGCTTATTATTGCTCTCTGTATCACGGCCACCAGAGGGCAGCGTTCATCCACATGCCCTCATCCGGCTGCCTGACATCAGGGGACAGATTGGTGTCCCTTCTGCAGGCCCTCATCCTCACCATGCTCTACCAGCTGGAGGACCCCGGCCAGGCCGCCAGGTAGCTCCAGCTCTCCCAGCAAACATTTTGCGCAGACAAACTTGAACCAACCACCTTATTTTTCTTTCTTTCATTCATTTATTTATTCAAAAATTCAGAAAAAAGTAAAATACAAGAAATTGTCAGATACACATATGGAGACGGTGTGTCAAAAAGTACACCGTCTTGGCTAAAGGATTGAAAAAAAAACAAAACTTTTGAGGCCTCGGATACATACAGTCAAGTGAAACTCGATTGATTATTTCTTTCCCCAATCATGTTATAAACATCAAGATTTTCGCAACAGCATTATAAGATCATAGTAGTAGACCAAGGCCCCTCGAAAAGGTGTAGGAATGAAAATCATTAAAAAAAAAAAAAAAGACGATAATGATAAACCTCAAACCTATTATTGCAGGTGAATGCAGCGAGGCATCCGCCGTAAACCTGAAATTTTCACAAAGAACATACTAAAAGCAACACGTTGAGAAGAATCAATAAACTGTAGTAACCAGCTGGAAATACAACTGTTGTTGATGCTGTAAACTAATCATTTCTATGTATCCAAGGGTTTATTCCAATTGCTTTATGCTCGAAAGGATATGTTATCAGTTTGATTCTTTAGCAGAGATCTGATAAGTTTTTGGGGTAATATTGTGCAGATAGGTATGATTTGGGTTCATCTTAATTGAAAAAACACTTTTTTGCATTAATCTAAAAACCAGCATATTCATTAACACACTGATACACGTTTTGGGGATTTAAAAACTACTAGACACAAACTTTTTTTCCAGTGGGAATCCTCCCATAGGGGACTAAACAAAATTAATTTAAAGAAATAGGGGAAAAAAAAAATAAATACATGAAAATTGGTCTTTATTAGAGATGGATGGATGAGAGTGGAAATAAACACTAGGACCAAAATGCATTCAGTGGGTTCACTTGGACAGAATAAATAATGACATTCAAGTAATTTATGCATAATGCATGTTTTTTTTTGTTGCTTAGATTCAAATATAAAAATGCTTTTATTTCATTGAAGGTAAGAGGTGGACTTGCTGCTCTCTTAAACGTCTTTTTAAGGAGTTATTCTGGTTACATTCACAGTACTGATCTCGCGGTAAAGCTCAGTTTTATCTGTTCAGAATCAACTCTAGCTGTAAAAATGGGATGACGCACAAATATATATAGATATGTGTGTATATTCATTTATTTATTTATGTGGAAAACGTGTGTCCCTTCTTAAATATTTCTGTATAAATGCATTTGAGATGAGAAAGGTACGGTTGTGGTTTGTTTTTGAGGATCTGAGGTTGTGACTGCGTTCAAGAGCCGGCGGACAATGGAAAGTCTCAATGGTAAGCTCCACCCACTTCTCACGTGCTGCGCTTCGCCAGCAGTTTGGTCAGAAAACAGTGTAGCTTCGTGATTTCTTTCTTTTCTTAAATACGAGATATAGTTTGACCCTTCCTGCTTTTAAAGAGACCACACAAAAAGGCAGCAGCAGTGTTTTCTGTCTAATCAAAGAGGTGGAGATTTCATTTTTGGACATCAAAATGTTCCTGTTTTAGTCTGTTTCATGAGGTTTATGGAGATCCCTGTGGGTTCTGCTAAAACTGATGATGGAGAGATGCGTCGGATTTCCGTATGCACACACATATATTTAAAAAAGAGTGAGGTAGATATATGCCTGAAGGGAAAAAAACAAAAATAATAGAAAGTTTTAAAGTCCCCCAGTCACGACACCAAGGACAATGCATACAAAAACATAATAATAATAATAATAAAATTTTTACTGAATGATGGGGCATTTGCGCAGTGATTTAAGTTGATATCACAAAGTATAAATAAATTAACACTAAAAAAAAAAAAAAAATTAAGGAAAACAAAACACAACAGGCAAGATGAGGAGAAATCCTTCAAAACATTTTCAATATTTTAGCCGTTTTAAGACGTCTTTCATTCCTGACATTGAACTTGTTCCCTTCCCTGGACTTAAACCCATCCCGTTTTTGGTTGTTTTTCGGGTTTTTGTTAAATAAAAGAACAATCAGTTTTGGGGGTGTTGCTTTGAAAAAGGAAAAAAAAATATAGCCACCAAAAAAAAAAAAAAAAAAAACGATTTAAAAGATGTCAGTCAAACAAGGCAAACTGATTAGCCCTATTTATTATAGAGGAGGCGTGAAATTAGAAATTGTTTTAATACTGGAGCTAATCCTGGCTTTGAAAGGAGGCACTCGGGGTCAAGAGCCAGAGGTCAAGAAGGAGAACAAACGGTGGCAAAGATGGGAGCAAGAAGGAAGGAAGGAAGGGCGATGAGGTGACGCGAGAACAAGATGCTCGAAGAATGTGTGGAGAAAGCAGAGCCTATATTTTGACCTGAGATTGAGTTGCACCTAGAGGGGGCAACACTAGGCGCAGTGCTGAACAACACAAATATACACACACACAAAAAAAAAGGGGGGTGCAGAAAGTACACGCTCACACGTAGAGCTAAGGTGTCCATTCCAAATAATTATAACAAATATCCACAAAACAAATACAAGGAGAAATTAAACAGTTCACAAAAATAAAAAGTGAATGGAACAAACTTTGCTGGAGATAAAAACCTGTTTTTGGGGGAGGAGAAAAACTAGTGTTTTTAATTTTATGGTTATTAGAAATGGACTGTGGAGATCACAAAATATCAAACCTGAAAAAAATTATATATTTATATATATTTATATAGAATCATCCAAAAAGAGAAAGAATAAAATAGCAGCTTTTGTTCTGTACAGACATAGAGGCAAACATTTTCAACCATAAAAAGGTTGGTTTGTTTTTTTTGTTGTTTTTTTTAAAAAAGTGACAAAAAACGCTTATAAAAAAACGATCCTGCAGTCAAAAAATAAGACTGTAAGACCTTTTCTGATGTGTTTTTGAAATGCGGAGAGATTGCGAGGGTGTTTTCAAAAGAGACTTCCTTCGAATCCTTTGGAGCTGTCGCGATGATCGAACGTCTCTCCCGACAGCTGGTACGTTTCGATCCCTGTTTGGTGCCACGGAATCCGATCGGCGTTCAGTTCAGACTTGAAACGCCAGGAAATCCCATGAAAACAGGAGCTGACTCGTATGATTGGAAAGTGTAGTCATTCTCAGTGTGAGACTTTTTGCTTCTTTTTTTTTTCTTTGTAAGTTAACAAAGGTAACTTAAGGATGGGATTCAAAGTTTGGTGACCAGATCTGAGCCCTTAAAAGTGATGAGAGAAATGTTTACTGCTGGAGAGAAAATGGAAACTAGACTAAAAAATGCAAAAAAGTGACATTTATGGTTTTCAGCAGGACTTTAGGTTTAAATTTGGAAAATTTATTTGCCAATTTTCCTTATTTAAAAAATAATTTAAAAAAAGAGAAACACAAAATTTGATGGAAACCAAACAAAAAAATTACACTGATATGGACTCACTTCCCAAAGAGAAAACAAAAAAAGAAGGATTTAAATATAAATAAAACATGTTCTTTGCTCATCTGGGACTGTGCTGTCGGGACAGCAGACTAAGCAAAAATGCTCCGACTTCTCTCACCCAGGTCACTCCCTCCAGCTCCTCTGGGGTAACTCTAAGGCGTTTCCAGACCAGCTGAGAAATGTAAGCCAAATTCTAGGGGCATTTAAAGTAGTAGGGTTGTACATTAGTCTCAGATGGCTATAAGGGTGTTCCGCGTCGTGCCGTGCTAGCTGAGTAGCAACTATTGATGACATCACTGAGGGGGAGTGACATCGAAATTTGAAGACACTATTTTTCCATAACTCTGTTTGGAGAGCTAAATGTAGGGACAGGGGAGGAATTGGGATTTGGACGTAGTTTCTAGCATGTCCCACTGGGCGGACATGCCTGGAACACCTCCCCAGGGAGGCGTCCAGGAGGGATCCGGACCAGATGCACGAGCCACCTCAACTCGGTAACAGTGTGGAGGAGCGGCGGCTCTTGCTTTTGAGCGCCCAGCGACGCTCCGTAGGAAGCTAATTTTAGCCGCTTGTTTCCAGAACTCATGACTATAAGTAAGTGATGGAGCAGAGTAATGACCACAACGGACCGTTACAGCGACTGGACAACGGCGCTCAAATCCACGTGTGGATCTCACGCTCCGATCTTCCCTCGCTCATTAACAAACCCCGAAGACACTTCAACTCCTCCAAACTACAGAAAACATCTCATTCTAGAAGCGTGGCCTCCTCTGTAAAACACCTGCAGATGCAGATTCTGTCTAACGATTTAAAATGGAACTGCTCAGACCAACTCTGAATCCCAACCTTATCACAAAGAGAGTATGAAATTGGAGGAAAAAAAAAAAAGTCAATTGGCAAAAGTTTGGCAGATGTAAAATAGGCTCTTCTTCACCGTTGTGACCCCCGCCTGATAGAAATATTTGATGAAACTACAATCTGTATCCAAAAGTTCAACCAGTATGTTTGTAGACAAAAAACAAAATCATAGATTAAAAACCATTTCTGGAAATGGAGCAGTACCATGTTTGCACTGAAGCACCCCCCTCCCCCCCCACCCCCCTCTCTGAAATCCTTAGGAACGAAAAGTGCTCTTCTGTTGGTTTTGCTGATAGATATGCTGAAAAAAGACGAGCGAGTTCATGGAAGTCTGTACAAGCCTGTGGCGTGTTCCTCCTCGGAGAACACGTACGCGACGAAAGGTTTGAAGAACAGGCTGCGCAGGAAGGAGTCCCCCAGTGTGTCTGCGAACGCTTCAGCAGGTCTCGGTGCTGTTTTTACAGTTTCTTTAAGAGTTTTGACCTTAAAGGAGCGAAGAGATCCTCTACTGACACACAGTAGAGCCAAGTCAACGTCCCTCCTTTGAAGAGTTAAGAGAGGCTTTAAGTTACCCTGTGTGCGAGGAAGAGGAGGGGGCTCCACGGATATCAGCAGGCCGACGACTGGGGCAGCGGTAATGCCCGTTCGTTCTTTCTGCCCCCGTTCATGTGTGCATATGGTTGGATCTCCTCAAAGTTGGGCCGTAGCACCACCACAGGTCCGTTGACCGAAACATGCCCTGAGTGCTTGTCGTGTCCCGGAGAGCCCACAGTTGAAGCTACATAGCCGCCGGGGTGTGAGGGGGACACGGGCCCCAGCAAAGGAGTACTTGGGCCTTGCATGGGGGACAGCTGCTGGGCGGAGGGAGGCAACGCGCCCCCCGTGCTCCCGCACGCGTGGAGCACGGCCGGCTGCCTCGAGGATACGGGGTCCAGTGGAATGTTCTCTGTTAAGAATGACTTTTTCTGTCTACTAAAAATTACTCAAAATGTTCTTAAGAAAAATCCAAGGACCAGGTCTCATCGATCACAGTTGTTTATTACAATTTTCTGCAGAAAAGGAGACGGTCTCACAGACAGCACCGAACCGAGTGAAATCTGCTGAGGTCTCAACCAGCTCCTCCCATGCTGACGTTTTTATATGCTTGGCCGTTGCTAGGCAACGACAGTAAGGGGTCCGGTCGGTGCCAGGAACAGCTTCACCCCAGAGATACAAAAAACAAGCCCTTATAAGGAGTGGCCTCAAACCCATGAAAACAGACAAAAACATTCCAGTGGAGTGACTCTTTCTGGGGGGAGGAGCGGCTTCAAGACACACACATAAAATGATTCTGCTACTTAATATTCTTAACATTCTCCATGTTCTCCACCTCCATATCCAGCTCCTCCGTGTCCGGGGGCTTGTTCTCCTCGCTGTAGAAGAAGCTGACTTCCCTGAAGGAGGGATCCAGCTCGTCCTTGATGGTGTTGATGATCTCCAAGAAGGTCGGGCGCATCTTGGGGTTATACTGCCAGCACATCCTCATTAGTTCAAACCTGAGATGAGGCACAGAAAGATAACCGTCACTTCAACTCAAAACAAACCCACTCTGATAAAAAAAAAAAAAAATTGTGTTTTTAGTGTTCTTGTAGCATTTTTTCTTATCATGAAGGACAAAAATTAAGAAAATGAAGATAAAAACTGCATTCATGAGTATTTCTTTTATTCAAATCGTTGTCAATCAGGAGCAAATCCAAAAATGTCGTTGGAAAAGCTTGTAGGTATTATGAAAAATCAACAATCAGCGGGCAAGAAGCTCCCAGCTCCGCTCCATTCTGATGCATCCACTTACAGACAATTAGATCCATAAACAATTTCATTTTCTTCATCTGAGCTGGCATCTGGCTAAAAATTGTACAGCTGGATAACTACAAAATTGCTCCCCACTTTAACCCTTCCGTTCTGGCTCTCTGGTTAAAGAAAAAGGCAATATTTTTAATTTGAAAAAGTAGCATATTTCAGGTTTAATAAGCTAAAATGAAAAAAAATACATAGTAAAAGTCAAACGTTTATTAGCTCCTTCACAAACAGTCGAAGGACAGTATGGATCACTGGACCAAGATCCTGACTACAGTACCCATAATGCTCCGACAATCCCTCCATCAAGTAGTTTGGCTTCATAGTTTACCAAAACTGAAACCTTTTGACAGATGTTTGAGTGCTGTTTACCATAGAAGATCAATTTGATAAATTCAGGCACCAGCTTTTCTATTTTTTAAATTAAAAAAACCCCCAAAACAATGATTTTAATAATGAAAAACATAATGAGGGTCACTTCATTCACTCTGTTTTGTTAATTTGTTATTTAGATTTATGAATTTCTGGTTAAGATGCACCACAACTGAGGTTTGGTGTCATTATTTTTCATCACTACTCATATTTCACCACCTATTACTACATTCTCTGCATTGAGATGATTCTATGTGGTACAGGATGTCTTTTATTTTGAAAGTACGTCAAGTAAACCTCTAACGAATTAGAAATTAATTCCTATTTTGAAAAAAGGCTATTTTGTTTTATTTATGCTTGAAAACAACAAATGTATTAGTATGTATCATAATAGTGACAATACCAGAAATACAAATCAGTGTCTTATTTTCTAAATGGTGAAATAAGACTTTGTGGCTCCTACTGAGCAAGAAATCCTCCTGAATGGTTCTTTAACTGTTGAAGGTTACAGACCCCTGGTGTAAACAAAAGAATGACAGTAAATGCAGTAAAGGCTTACTCTGCGGAGACAGTCCAGCCCATAACTCAGATGTGAATTTCTAACAAACAACTGTTAGTTTTTTTGGTCATAAAATGGCAAGTTCATGAATAAAATACCACTTTAACAATAGATCAAAGGATGATTGGAGTGCAATTTAAAAAAAAAACTTGAATTTCTTTGGTTAATGGTCATTCTGTTTCTCACCAGCAGGTGGCAGCAGAAACTGAAGTTTATATAGTTATTAAAGTCTTTAAAAAATTCAAATATGGGGTGTTGATCTTGATGAATACATATTACAAAAGTTCAGAATACTGTAAAATAAATAAAATAAATAATGCTGGAGAGACTTTATTTGAGCTCTTCCACTATGCAGCTTGATGACGTTGCTCTTTTCACTCAATAGAAGATTTATTTAAAATCCAAAATAAATAAATGTGGACTCAAGCATAATTCACACTCTACAGGCTTTTAGCTGCTCACCGCCTGTAAATCTTTGAGAAATTCTTATGGTCACTTTGATAAGGAAGTTTTTTTGTGTTTTTGTACCACAGTAAAAAGCATACGGTCAGATCAGCATTTCGGCAGATCAGTAAATCATATGTTTTAAGGCTACTGACCCAACAAGCAACCGAGCTTTGGGAATGTCAAAACAAGCTCATAAAACAGGAGAATTATTACAGTTGTGTCGCTGCATCGCAAACTACACACAAACAAGCTAAGAATACTCTCCGAAGCTCGCTGACATAAACACCTCCACCACCTCAGCTTTGTTGTTGTTTTTGTCGTTTCCCCTTTTTTTTTTATTAACTCTTAATTTCTTTTCCAGGAGTAAAACATCTTCCACAGCCTGAAGAGGAACTGTCTAACCCAGGGGTGTTGAACTCAATGCTGCAATAAATCTTTATTTGTTTCTGCATCCGGTCAGTCACTGGATACATGACTTACACTGTTATCACCAGGTTAAAATGAGGTGCTCACTCTAAAATAATAAGAAAAATTGGAAGAAAAACATTTTTTTCAATAGTAAAGTGATCTTAGTTTGAGAAAACGTGTCTTGGTGACTAGAAGGTTTTACTTAAGACTTGCTAAAACCATTTTTCTTTCCCCATTGGCAATTTTTTTTTTTGCTTATTTAAAGAATTCTTTTGAATTTTTTACTTATTTTCAACTACTTTTAAGCTTGTAATGAAATGTTTTGGGAAAATTGAAATTAAAATTTCAAAAAAATTAAAAATGGGGGTTTTGAAGACAAAATTGAACCCCCCTCAATAAAAAACACTGAAAAACACACGTTTAGGTTAACTTTAGAGCCTTCAAACAAGCCTTATGCTTAAACAAAGAACAGAAGAATTCTCTCACTAGAAAAAAACTCCCTGAATGGGAAAAGAAAAACACTGTAAGGGATAAACCCCGTTTCAAAATAAAGCAGAGCTTGTTTTATTTTATCCAGCTCAGTGGAAGAGAATGGACATTTGTCTCCAGGAAACTCTAGTCAGAAACACGATGACCCACATCTACCTGAGGAACCAAAAACAAGGAGACATTCAAAGCTGTCCAAAGATGACTCATCTGGCCTCAGCTCCCTCACATCTCTCTGCCCCATCTTTGTTTGAAAGTCTGGCTTCTTCTGCGCTCCCCATTAAATCCCCACCAGTGACCAACAGCTACAGTCTAACTCCCTGGCGCGTTGCTTCAAAACCAGCAGGCTAAGCCCCCCGGTCCACCGCCACCTCCGCAACACGATCCACACACTCCTGTAATCAGGACAAAACAGTCGGGCTGCCATAGAAACCAGAGGTTTGTGTCTGCACAACACACGGCCTTATTTTCTGTTCTCCTTGTCCTGTTTTGAAGGTGAGGTCAGCTGTGGAGGGGTGGGGTGGGGGGTATTTTCATCGAGGTCACGCTTTGCAAACTTTGCTCACATTTCATCTTTCTAAAAGCCCGCCGCGTGTCAGAGAGGGATTCTTCGCCAGTGAAACAATCGATTTGAAGGCGGGTAGCCTCCCGATGAGACGCCGCCCCCCCCCCCTTTACGGCGGGAATGCAGAGCATGTTTCACACATGAGTTTTGGCATCCCTTCTATGGGCCGATGCTGAGGGGCGAGAAGGTTTTCCCACCCCCCCGCCCACCAGCTGACCGCCGACGCCATGAAGTCAACAGCCTACATTTAACCGCTGACGTTAATGTCAGCCCTCCTTTTGGCTCTCGCTGAGCACGCGCACGCCATGTGTCCTACACCTAAAGCTACGGCTCAAAATAGAAAGACGGCAAAAAATGTTATCGGGACAGAAGACTTTCGGGAAGCACGTCAGACTTACAGCATGTCGGGACAGTTGTCTGGTTTGTCCAGGAGTCCTCCTTCCATTACGAAGCGCAGCACTTGTTCATTGGACATGCCCTGGTAGGGCTGCTCTGACAGCGTGGCGATCTCCCACAACACGACTCCAAATGACCTGCAACACGACACGAGCAAACATGACACTTTGTTTTAATCCACAATCTTCTGGAAAGTTTCCTTTACTGTCAAGCAGCAGTTATGGATGCAAATAAAGTATTTCTTTCAATTCGTTGTGAACCAGGAATCGACAAAAAAAAATACTGTTTCAAAAACAGCTTATTTGTTGCGTACAAAGTAAAAACAGAAAGCCACAAGCTTCATTCTGATGCATCCACTTGCAGATAAATAGATCCACGCACGACTTAGTTTCCCTCATCTGAGCTGTAATCTGTCCCCGAACTGTGCAGCTGGACAGCTCCAACATTGATCGCCATTTTTGTTACACAGGTAATGTTAGGCTGGGGGTGTGAAGGGCTGTGATGCTAGCGAGGCATCGGCAGAATCTTGAAGATTTTATGCCGTTTGAAAATTGTTGAAGTGGTCTTGAACGTAGACGTGGCAGACGGGTGTGCAGAATTGTCCGCTTTTTATATCCCCTGGCAACTTGATATGGACGGCCGCCGTCCGGAGACTTTTACACATCGTCCGGTCGGAGCTGCTGCCGGCCGACGATTCTGGTTGCCACAGACCTCTACCCAACCAGCTGTTGCTATTTTTAGATGCATCAATGATGATCCATAAACAATTCTGAATCGTTTTATGAATTTTCAATAATCACTAATCAACACATTTATATGACTTAAAGTAAAAGTAACAAGCGGAAAAAGCGTTTTTCACTCTGACATTTTTGAAGAGAACACAAACATGGCTGGCCTTCCTGATCTCCGACCAGCCCAGATTTCACTTAAAGCGACTGCATGGAAGCAGCTTTTAGAGAGTCAAAGATCAATTGGATAAAAGTCACGCAGTGTGTAAGTTATGTTACACCAAAATAAAATATGTAAGGAACACAACAAATGTATGAAATCATAATGTAGGGCTAGATAAACACTGTTTATTTTGTTTGATGTGAGTTAAAGAGCGTTTCTTTAAAGCTGGTCTAATGATAAAACGTAACATTATCTTATTTAAAGTTGTTAAGTTCAGGGAAAATTTTGTCTTTTGATGCTGTGAAAGATTTTTGGTTATCATACAAAATATTTTTTTATGTCAGAATGTTTATGTTATCAGTAAAAGTTAAACAAATAGACTGATCCGGTCTTTACTTAAAAATAGACTTTAGTGGAGAATATTGGTCATGTTGGTCCAGTTCTTGTAATAAATAGACATAAAAAAAGCAGATCTGGGATGAATTGACAATTGTTTTATAATAGAATCTTTGCCTCCTGAATGCTAATGGAATTGCGAGGTCCCTCAAGATTCCCACCTCTACAACTTGGAGGCAAATTTCTAATGAGACTCCTGCCGCTCTGCAGAAACTATGTCCTAGAAAACCCCTCACTTTGAAAAAAAAATCAAAAGATGATCAAAGGCACCTATGAGGTGAGTTTCAAACTAGGATTAAAGAGTGAAAGTAGAGCACAAGATGTGAAGGTGGGTTCACATTTATCAACATCTGGAATAGTTTTAGCCCACCTTGAGGGACAAACAGAGTTTAAACAAAAACATTCCGGGGAGGTGGTTTAAAAAAAATGTGGTCCACTCAAGCAAACAGAAGGAAAATAACAAGCGATTTAGTAAAAATGTATGGTTTCTATCATGATGGGATATCAGTTCTGTTGGTAATTGTTGCACCTCTTAACGTCTGCTGTGATGGGTATCCATGACGACAGGAACATCTTTACATGCTTGCCAGGCCCGAGTAATGCCCAGGGAAAGAGCGAAATTGAGAACAAGGAGGAAGAGCTTTAAACAATTTCCTGGGCCCATCATCTTTAGGAAATATGAGAGCATTAGTAAATAGAATTGATGAGCTCCCAGTGCAGATGAGGACACAGCAGGCGGAATAATGAAAGCGGCTTAATGCAATTTCCTGAGACATGCCTGTAGGTTGCAGACAGAGCGGCAGAGAAAAAGGTGGGGACAGCAATAGTCGTCCATCATGGATGTTGCAAACCTGGGCGTGTCCGTGTAAAAATTGCTTCTGCACATCATTAGTTTGTTTCAAGAAAAGTAACTAAAATAGTTTTATTCACATTCATCAACTTTTTGTTGACTTATTTTAACAATCCCACACATTTTAACTTTAAAAGGTTAAAATATTGTTTTGTTCTGTCACAGGGAGTGGGGATTTCCAAAGAACCATCTAGAAAACTGTCATGACAGCAAATCCAAGTTTGAAAAACTTGCAGGTTCAGCGAAGGCATCAGCACGCCACGAGAGTAATGCGTTCGCATACCAGACGTCAGACATCGTTGTGAACACGCCATCTTTCAGCGACTCTGGAGACATCCAGCGAACAGGAAGCAGGCCTTTCCCCCCTTTTCGGTAATAATCCGTCTCATAAATATCTCTCGTCATGCCAAAATCTGAAAGAGGAGGGAAAAAAAAAAACAAGTGAGGTTAGGAGACCTGTTAAATATGTGCCGATCTATCCCACCCACCTACTCACTCTCCATCTATATTAAGACTCCACTATTTTAAACCCGGATTGAAATTCGGCTACTTTCGCAACTCTGGAGAACATACCTCCAATCTTTACTGTGAAATCCTCCGTAACCATGCAGTTCCTGGCAGCCAGGTCTCTGTGAACAAATTTGTTGGCGTTCAGGTAGGCCATGCCGTCTGCAATTTCTCCGGCCATCTGGATCATCTTTTTAAGTGGTGGCAGGACCTGGCTGTTGGAGTTCTGTGGCACAGCAAAGACAGAGCGCATTAGCAATGCCAGACTTCATTTGTAATCATGTAACAGTGAAGTTCCAGTCACTTTCAAATGTTCCACATGTGATATTTGTAGCATTTGGAGGTGTGTTTGGAGTAAAAGCTGCTTACTTCATTGCGTAGGGAGCGCAGGTGGCTCTTGAGGTCTCCCCGGGTCATCAGCTCCATGATCACCAAGGTTGGTTGTCCCTGTGAGACTACACCGAGCAGCCGCACCTACATTAATCACAGCAAGGCAACAGTTGAGTGGACGCACTCCGCCTCATTAAAGTTTGCCTTCACTGGAAAAAATGTCCTTCGCAAAACAAATTAAAACAGAAAACAAGATGTGAAAATAATCTGCCAAACAGAACTAGTAAAATTTATCTTTGTAAGACTTTTTAAAAACAAATTGTGATGTCACCAAAATTTAGATATACTGCTGTGATCATTAAAAATAGGATGTCTCATAATAATTTGTTTGATTTTTTTTTAAATATATATTTTAGATACATTTATATAGATGCTTACCCCCCACCTGAAAAAAATTTGTTTTTTGATGTTTTTTAACATGTTCTTGTAGAATGTTTCTCATGATGGAGGACATATATTAAAGAATTTAAGACAGAAGCTACCTTACAGCAGGATAGCTTCGATATCAATTGGTGTTTTCTGCTACGCTAATATTAGCTTGGGTAGTACAAGCTAGCGGGAGAGAGTGTAAACAAATGGCTGCTGGGAAAATAGCAGAGCTATCTTCTGTCTCAGCAGTTCCATGAAACAAAATTGTGTTTTACGTGTTTTTAACATGTTCTTGTAGCATGTTTCTCATGATGGAGGACATATATTAAAGCATTTAAGATTAAAACTGTGTTTTAGCTAGATAGCTCGGTCGTTGTTTTCTTGCTATGCTAAAGGTAGCTAGGGTTTGAGAAGTGCTATAAGCTAGCAGGAGAGAGTGTAAACAAAGGAATGATGGGACACTAGCAAAGTTAACTTCTGCCTCAATAGTTCTGAGCACCAAAATCGTGTTTTTAATAACACGTTTTTGTAGCATTTGTGTCACAATAAATCCATTTTGGAGTAAAGACTCCTGATTTTCTGTTAAATGCAGCTTTCTTTTATTTTGAAGTAAAAATCTCTTTTGTTTTCTTCTATTGCTTGTTTTTGTTAACTTTGCTAGCTTGGGGGTTTCAATTTAGCATTTGGCACAGCAACTTTAAGAAAGCAGTGGATGGATTTGACCGAGCGACTTGACATGCATCAAGATTGAGTCGGATGTAGTGGGGAGAATACAGTAGGTTTTCAAAATAAAACTCCCTTCAGAAAAAGATTACAAATAAATCCGAAAAACTGTGTTTCTTTTTGTGCACTGATTCTGGACCACTGCAATTAAGTTTTTTTCAGCTTTTTCATTTATCTGTATATGATTTGAGCTGAATATGGGGGTTGAGTGTTTACTTCCTAAGAGAAAATCTTCAGGAAGTCAATTGAAAATGGTTATCCAGTTTCACTCAGTCTTTCTAGATCTTTACATGAAAACAATTTGAACAAAACTTTAGGCCCTGCTTTGCTTTTTTATTTCTTAGAAAACTGGTCATTTTTAGGTTTAGCTTTGTTATCCCTTCTCCCTTCGTTCTTACCACATGGTGACAGTTAAACTCCTTCATGACGGAAGCCTCGTTCAAAAACTCGATCCGCTCCCTCATGCTGGCCGATTCATTGACCGTCTTGATGGCCACCCGCGTCTCCGGTTCATCCTTGACCACGCCCTTTGCGATGCCCTCGTAGACCATGCCGAAGGAACCCTGACCCAGCTCCTTGTGCATAGTGATCTTCTCTCGAGCCACCTCCCACTCGTCTGGAGTGTACACTGCATCGGACAGACCCGGCAGGTCACCATCACACTAACATGAGAGCAGAACTGTGGCAAATGCAGGAAAAACTTTGACATCCTTACTCTCAGCTGCACTTATGTACTCCGGGTTGACGGATGCATAAAGGACCCCGTTGCCCAGTCGGTTGCTGTTCCTGCAAGCACAAACCCAGCCCAATGAGCCGACGGGTTATTTCTGTTATAGCGCCGAACATGAGGCTTACTCTTTCTCATAGGGGAATGTTAATGAAAAGGCTCATTAAGTCTCATTAACGTTCCACCGATCGTTAGGCTTCATGATGGCTCTAATCAAGAAAGAGGAGGCTGGGCTCACAGAAACACTCGCCTCTTTTTGTTGATGAAGAATAAAATGGTAGTGAGGCTGGCGATGAAGAGCGTCACTATGATGGGAATTATGATGAACAAGTAGAATGCAACGTCATCATCTCCTGTCGGGATGGAAAACATAAAGTGTATTAGTCATAAATTATAGCGCTTCCGATGTAGCTTCAAAGTACGGAAAAAAAGCAAAGGTTACGTTTAGGCGGAGGAACGTAGAAGAAGACGCTCTCCGTCCAGGACCCGTTTCCAGCCAGAGAGGTAGCCCGCACGTGAGCAGAATAATTCCCAGAGCCCAGGTTGGTCAGACGAGCACCTTTGTTTTGCCGGTACTGACGTCGTGACACACATCCTTGTTTCTCAGGCTGAGAAAGTAAAAAAGGCAGGTGGAGATGAAGGTTTTTAACTTTTCTGTGAAGACTCATTCATTTTGGATGATTCTATAGCAGAAAAAGGTTTTAAAAACTTAATCTAGACTCAGTTTTTTAGGTTAAAGATGCTTCACCTCTTAAGAAAAAAGGCTTTCGTAATTCATACGGAAAAATTCATATATATTCAGAAGTGAGAAAGCCTCTTTTAAAATTCGACTTTTTAAATTTAAAATTAAAAAAAGACTCCAGGCCTCGAGGGCCGGCATCCTGCTGGTGTTCCAGGAATCCTGCATCATCTGTTGCAAATTACCTGGATCAGGTGTGTTTAACCAATAAGCCGTTTCAATAGGAGGTTATTTGGAAAACATATAGGACACCAGCCCTCGAGGCCTCGAGTTTGAGACCTGTGGTATATGTTGGTCCTTGTCTATTGCAGAAGTTACATTAAAAAAAGCAAAAGTAAAATATTTGCAAAGTAGATCTATTTTTTTTTTTAATTATTCTAGATGTTTTAAAGCTGTAAAACTTCTCACCACACACTGTATACACTTCTTTTCAGACAGACATGAAAATGTCCAAATTTTTCTCACTTGCTTAAACACTTCAGTAACTGCGTTTCCACTACAAATATGCGCAAAACTTTATTGAAATTCTAGAAATGTCAACAAAACACAATTTTGCAATTAAACTGTTTCCATTAAATCCTAATTTTGCAAATAAGTTATTCAAAACAACAGCAATGGATGAGAACAAGTATTATTTTAAAGGGGCCCTCCATGAAAATTCTACTTTTTGAGGTTTTAAATGCATTTTAACGTTCATTCCTCACTATGAAGAGCCCCAAAGCGGTATTTTGATCCGTTCATGCATTTAAGAGTAACCCTCTAAAAACCTGCGCTGTCTGCAGCAGCCCCTCCCATACCCACGAAAACAAGCGGTTGAAAACGTGCTGATGTAAGATTGAGTCTGCACTGACAGTTCCACCCCCAGTGTAACATAACATTCAATGTATCCCCTTTTCCAGTGATTATCAGCAAAAAAACCTTTCATTTTAGATTTAGAAAACCGTACATCTTACAGTTGTGTCCTGACTTCAATAAATTCCAGCTCAAACAGGTGTTTGTCACTTTTTACTTCAACACCCCTCCAACTCCCCGATTGGCACAGAAGTGTTTGTGTTGTGTCATGAAATATAACTAATACTTCATTAGCAGTATCAAAAAAATAAACTTCGTAGCAATTAAGCAGTTGGACCCTTTTTTTGACGACACTACAAGATATATTTAAATTTCCGTCACGGCACCACTAAAGCGCTTATCAGCATCTATTAGAGGAAACTCCTGCGTAGGTCATGGAGCGGCAAACGTAGCCACTCCTTCCGGGTGGGAGTGGCCACTGATAAAGCAGTTATTGGAAATTTTGGTTGGTGATTTTACAGAGGAGTTGTGGATCTAACAATTCTGCACGACACGCAACTTTTAATGAGCTGTGACGCTGTGGGACCTCTTGTGGAGCCCGCTGTGCAGCACTCAGGGCAGAAACTTCCTACCAAGAAGCATTTAATTAAAAAAAGTATTTCTGTTGTAGCTTTGCAAAATACGTCAATTTTGAGACACTTCAAAAACCATTTCCTCCAAGTGCAAACATTTTCTTTCAATAAATGTGAGATTTTTTTTAAATTGTGGTTTGTCCATTCTGAAAATAATGACTATTATTTTTCTTTTGACCATTAAAAGTTTGTGTTTAGCTTAATAAGTAAAAATGTTTTCTGATGCAACAACCACCTTTCTCAGCTTAGGATAAATGAAGTATTTTCTTTTTATTTAATTCAATTTTATTCTGTTTAAATGTGAATCAATAGGTTTTTTACATGATTTACCTCATTCCCCAGGCGGTACTTGACCTCATACATCAGTATGAGGCCGTTGGGCATCACGGGCTCTGGCCAGTGCAGCACCACACACCCCTCAAGCTTGTCACTCCTGTCAGGGACGACCTTTCCAGGAATGTCATCTGCTTTCACTGAGGAACAAATGTGATAACACACCTGTAATTACCTGTGGAACCCCATAGACCGGGTTGCTGCTATGCTCCACCCCTCCTTCAAAGACAATGTAAAGTTCCACTCACATGCAGGTTTGGTCCTGGCAAAGACAAACGCTCCGGCGCTGCAGAGGCCCACCTCCTCGTTGCAGGCATGAATGTCGATGCGGTAGACGGTGAAAGGCTGCAGGCTGGGGATCTCCAGGTATTCAGAGGAAACCTTGTCCTCTGAGAAAGGGTACTCTATGAGGGGGGGGACTCCGTCTGTGCTGTTATCCGCTGGACTGAGCGAAGCGTTTCCCTGAGCTCCATCCGGAAACAGAGTATTGTTGGCGACGCCAAAAACTTCCCTGCGTCGACGGTCTGGAGGCCTGAAAAACAACATTTACAAAAGAATTTACATCGCAAGTAAATTGTATTTTTAGTTATAAAAAATAAATCTGAGCAGTGGAGGGGAGTGAAGTGTTACTTGAATATTTAAAGTGAGGGATGATGGGTTGATACTGATTCTGATTTCGCAATGCACATTTATAAATAGAGGTAATGATATGATGCACAAAATGAAATATGTAGGAAATTATGTTACAATCTATCTCCTCTTTCTATTAGATATTATTGTTGTTTATATTTGTTACTGTTATGAATCAAGAAAGACTATGTTGGAATTGAGGATGCATGTTTCTCTGGTGATTTCTCTGTTTTGAATTTTTGGTTTGTATGATTTGTATAAAAAGAAAAGTGTTTTTGAAAATAAAAAGTTCAAATAAGTAAATCTGTAACCCAAAAGAATCTAAACGAAAATAATAATAATAATAATAATTTAAAAAAAAAACTTTAAATGTACTATTTTTTGTATTAATTTGTAAGATAATTTAAAAGTATTTATTAACTATAATTAATATTTCATTTCAATTTTTTCTGTTGTTTTATTTTAAACATGGCCACTATTAATTGCTGCTACTTAAAAAAAACAAAAGAAGAGCAAAAAAATATATATAAAAATGGCCAAATTAGCTTTCAAACCCCAGATTTTTGGTTCTTTAAGGTTAAAGATCTTCGAAAATGTAAACAAGGCAGCAAATTTAATACAGGGTTCCTACAAGTTTCTTCAAGTTAAAAGAACTTTTAAGGCCATGCATGTCAAAAACTATGACAAATTTCACAGTAGATTTCCCATTGTATTTATTTAATGAATATATTCCCATTTTATGATAAAAACTGTAGCTTCATATCTTGCTGTTTGTGGTCTGTGCTCTGATGCTTTCGCATTTCTTTTTAAGCTGGCAGTGGGCATTCAGCGTATTATTACATAACGATTGGTTCTCCCACTGTTTATTTATGTAATTAACATTTTTAACAAGAAATGTGAAAAAGAGAAGTTTCATAGATCACAATTTTTAAGGCCTAGTTGGCTAATTTCATTTTTTTTAAGGCTTTTCAAGTTATTATTTCCAAATTCAAAAATTCAATGCTTTCAAGACTCTGCAGGAACCCTGAAATATTCAGATTCATATCATGTTAACGACAAACAGGCAGTGATAAGGAAAAAAGTTCAGACCTACAACTTCTTTGGTTTACAGGAAGCCCTTAAAGGAACAAAAAGTATTTTTACAACTTAAGGACTTCATTTGGTTAGATAAAAACCTAAAAACTAACATTTTTTTTTGATTAACCTGAGCTGACTTTAAATGGAAGAAAGTGGAAAAGAGGAGCCAGACATGCGTCAAGATTCCTGTTTGACAGCTCTGCTGTTTTAATCCAGAGGAGGAAAGCCCAGCTCATGAGTTACTCCTGACAATACACCATAAATAAATTTAGGGGGAAAAAAAAGACGGCACAACAGTGTGAAGTAATGAGAGGGATGCACACGTCTGACTGACACTGATTAGTAGCCTGTCAGAGCGTCGCTGGGATGAAGAAAAATCGGAGAGTTTTTGCATGAATGAAAACAATAAAGAAGACCCAGAAAAAAACTGATCAGCTGACAGAGACGGCGAGTAACTACACACAGCATTCTTCATGACTTCAAAGATCGGAATATATTTCTTGATAGGCTTCATCGGAATATTGAAGTGTTCAACAGCACTTTAACAACTGATGGAGCTTTTTCATTTATATTCCAGATGGATACACTGTACATTTCCTGGCAGCTGTCTCACTTAAGAAGGAAAAAAAAAAAAAAAGGCACACACCCCCTCACACAAAGAGAGTGTGTGCAAGAGTTTGAGCTGAAGAATGGAAAAAGCGTTCCTCCTCTGTTTCTTTGTTTAATGCCCTCTCTTTGCCCTCATTCTGGGTCTCCAAACTTTTCTTTAAAAAAGATTATCAGGACTTTATCAGTTCTGGAATCACATCCTGCTGTGTCACACGGCGGAGCCTGCAAACGCATCAGCTGTTACGCAGGCCGGGGACCTGCCAGTTTCCTCGACAGCTATACGATAACAAGTAAATACAACCAGAGGTGGACAGATACCGAGCCGTTTATGATAGAGGACTTTAATACCTTTTCACACACAGCAGACTCCACGTAGCGCGGAAAAGCCGGTCACAGTTACTCAGCTTGAATAAACGGTCTCTGGATTTTTCATTATTAAAGGAAATGGATTTTTAAAAAGTCTCGCAAGGTGCTGGTTTAAGACTCCCACAGCACACATCATTCGCGAGCATGTGAAAACACCGGAGCTGGAGACGGTGCACCGCGCTCAGACTCGCACCACAGGCAAGTGAAAATGATAACACAACGCAGATGTCAGGCCTTGTTGTGTGGAACAGAACTTTAGCGACGTATGCGCAGCTAGACCAGACGCTTCAGATTTCTTAATCACATCTCTCTCCTGGCTTTGTTTGTGTTGACCAAATTGCAGCTCGTCCTGACATTCCCTCTGCCATTGTTGCCACAGCAACAGAAAGCCGCAAGAGAGCCAAGACAGATTTGGATCCTGCTCGGCGCGTCTCCTCATCTGCTCCTTTCTGCCTCTTAACTCCACAATAGAGCAGGAACACCCGGGCTGCCGTACAAGTGTCAACTTTAATCCAATAAGGGCAAATACAAGATTTAAAATCAGAAAAGTTTGCGTTGGATCATTACCGTACCTTTGAAAAAAGATGACGTTGTGGAGGAAGTTCTCAAACATTTTGATAAAGACTCTGTCGTCCTTCTCACGGTCCTTCTCCTCAGCCGTCTTCTGGCAAGCGCAGCAAGGACCCTTCATGGCGCCCGACAGGTCAGACTTGGTGGGTTTTGTGCCGTCTTCCATGTCTGAGAGTCCTGCCGCTGACACCCGTATGGGGATCTTCAGGTCTGAGCCATAAAAGAGAAAGAATCCTTAGAAAAATTAGTGTTCTAACCCAAAAAAACCTGTACTTACACAAATAACATGCAGAAATCTTTATGGAGAGAGGTTATTTTTTATTTAAAATGCATGTAGAAATAAGTAACCTTTGGAACAATAGTTGTGTTGGTAGAGCTCCCTGTCTTCAGGCTGCTGCTGCCAGCGCACCAGGTAGTACGTCAGATTGCCATTGGGAAAAACCGGAGGCGACCACTTAACCACCAGCTTAGTGGACGAGTTTGCATAAGCGCGGGCGTCTTTGGGCACAGACGGCGCTGCAACAGAGACAAACAGTCATGACTTCTAGCTAATCTTAGGACTAAACGACTGATCTCTGGTCACAGACTTACATGATGGACGTGTGCGGATGTAAATGATGTCGCTCTTTGCCCCGGTAATGTGTTTGTCCTCCACCTGCAGGGTAATTGCTCGCACAAAAATAGCGTACTGGGTCCAGGGACTGAGGTGCTGGAGGGTAACCTTTGGGTCGAGTTTTTCGTCCTGAGGAAGGTCGACGTCTACCATGTGCCAGCTGTTGGAGCCACAGCCGTCCTGGCCATCGAACTCCGTGATGTTTTGGAACGGTCTGGAGACAAAAACGGCTCTTTGTGATCCGCTAATCTTTCACACTTGAGTCAACATCCAGTTGTTTGTACGATTACGCTGAAAATCCTGTTACTGGATACTCACGACTCTTTGTAGTAAACTATGAAATTGATCAGGCCGCCATATTCGGGAACCTGGTAGCGCTCCCATGTCAGCTTGATTGCATAACTTGATGTAACGTTAGATTTGAACTTCAAGATGTGACTTTCACCTGCAATCACATTTACATATATTCCATTATAAAATAGAACATTCTTATTAGTTAAAAAGAAAATAAGAAAAAAACGATAAAAAATACGGAAACAAAGCATATACAGTTGCAAGAGAAAGTATGTGAACCATTTAGGAGTACCTCAATTTCTGTATGAAATGGGCGTAATGTGGTTCTTTTATCCTAATCAAAATCACAACAACAGAGAAAGATACTGCAAGGTATTTCAAAATATGTTTTCATGTTTTAATTGAACACAAGCGAGTGTCCAGTTTGTGCATAAAACTAAGTAATTCTAAAGGGTTCACATATTTTATATATACATATATATTTATAAAAAAGATTTTTTTGCTGTCTTTGCTGACGGAGGTCGTTACATGATAAAATGACTCAAAAAAATATTAAAGAATCTTCTCAAGGGATGGATATCCTCAAAAAACAAAGAAGTAAATATTTCTATTTCACAACTTTTTACTGCAAATTTGATGTATACATATATTAATGAGATCAAATACAGCCCAGTCTTTAAAAATACATGCTATTTTAGTGAAAACTGTTTCCTTTAATGTAATTTCAGCTTATAAAATTCAGATTGGAACGACAAAAGATGGTACTAAAAAGCTAAACAAGCTCATTTTTAAATTAATTTTTTCATCAGTGTACTATGAAAAATGTTTTTTTACAGGGCCCACATCCCACTTTTTCCAATTGTCTACACACTGTCTAACAAGCATCCACAGCAACAATGAGTGATAACATAAATATAAATGCTTCTTATTGATTGGCACAGCCTGGGTTTTTTGTTCAAAATGTAAACACGCTGGACATCTGGACTCACAGCTGGCTTTCTCTCCATTGTTACGGAAGTCTCCCTCATCTGGTTTCACAGTGATCCCCGTCTTTTCCCACATTTTGTGGATCTCGGACATGCAGAGCTTGGGGTTCTGGCGGAAGAAGAGACGTCCAGCTCGGATTGTCAAGTTGTGCTGACTCCAGTCCCACAAGGACTGCAGATGTTGGTTGTTGATGGCAAAGAACGAATATGTGCTGGAGCAGAAAGAAAGAGGTACAAACATGTCACAAACTGCAGATGCACATCATTTGCTTATTGAGAGGGAAATTGCCTGAAGGGTTTTTTGTGCCTGGGTGTGCTCGGATTCTCGTTTGTCTCATACAAAGAGCATTTATGCAAAGGGAGACATGAAACAGGCATAGTGTCGTGTTAACACCCTTAGCTCCAGAACTCCAAGCAGAACACCTCCAGAGACGGGAATGTCTGCCATCCTGGGCAGCATTCCGCTGAGTGAAACCCAACCCTGGGAGCAACGATAACAAGAAGGGCGAAAGGCTTTCCCATGACCCCTTTAGCCAAAAAAAGGTTTCCCGCTCATATCATTCCGCTGATACAAACTCGTAGATGCTCGTAGATCCAAGATCTTCCACACAGATTTGCAGCCGCTGTTACTCGTTTGTCAGCTTTGAAAGAAAACAATAAATCTAAAGGTACATGTTCGTGCGCATCAGTTCATGATTTCCTGGACAGACTTCCAGTTGCATAAACACTGGTAAACTTTTATACGTGTACTCTGCCAATAAACGTAGCTTTTTGGTTGAATCACGATTACTTCAACTACTTAGGAGTTCCAAGCTTCTCGTCACCTGTTTGTCCTTCCAATAGAATGAATTCACCCAGTTATCTCTATCTAGACCAGATAAACAGATACAGATATACTGTATCAACTTGTATTAACTTGGATACCTTTACAACCAACAGGTCATTCTGGTCCAGTCATTGTTGCCTGTCTGAACCCCATCAGCCGGACACTCAACCAAAGTGTTATCCAGTGATATGACAGTTAATGCTCCAGTCAAAAATGCCAATTTCAAGGACAAATTTGGTTTCCTTAACTTCCAATCAGGAACAAGCAAAGAACATCTTATCCATGGTCTCCTAACTGACTAACTATGATTTTTCATGTTTAACTTGATCAGGAAGAGTTTCCACATATTGTCTAGTTCTAGAGCTTTACCGGCTGAACGGCTCTATCCCTCTGGGGTTCATCTACATCCATCAGCTGCCCAGTTTTGGTTGCGGAAGAGATCTTGAGATAATTCCTAATAAATGGATTGTGGCATTTTCTGCTAGTGTTGATTCCTAGAGTCAACTCACTGGAACCCTTAGTCTGTAAACTACTTGGACCAAGATCCTTACTACCACCAAAGCCAAGTGAATACTTTTTCTATAGGACTTTGTGGTATTACTGACTCATCTCTCTGTGTGCTCAAAACTGACTCTTCCTCAGGTATTGAAAGCCTTGGATTCCACAAGTTTGCAGACTTTTCAATTCATACAAAACGACTTAAATTGGGTTTAACCTTGGTTCTGGTCTCACCATTTCTAACTGCACAGCTGATGACCATTACATCATTACGACTATTTTCGTCTTTCATTCACCGCTGTGCTTTGACTCTCCGTAAACAAGCTGTCTCGCCTTATCTCATTCTGGGATATTAAGAACATCCACTTGGATGTCCTCTCCTCCTCCATCATCAACAGTCTAATGGCTTTGGACTTCTTATCCTCTCCTGAAGAACTTATCAGAGCCGATATAATAACAGTCGGACTGACATCATAAACACAGTGGCTCTTGTGAAAATTAAGTCTGCTTCATTCATTCACTCTTCCCCTTAATTTAATCACAACATTAGTTCAAAGTCGTACAACTTTTATGAAAAAGTTGTACTTTCTGCTAATCTATTCAAATAAAGGTAACACCAAGACTATTTCACTTTTTAACAAGCTGCTTTAACCCCCTGACTACCGTCCTTCTTCCACTTTATACAACGCAAATATTCAAGACATTCACAGGAACCTTAGTTGTTCCTCTTTGACTCCCCTTCTCTGAGTTTCCCCTCACATTGCCAACTTTTTTTTTCCACTTTTCATTTTCTCTGACATCTGCAATATTATCTGGACATCCAAGCTCTCCGCTTGTCAGTTAGATCCTCGTTTTTGTTAATACTGCCTTCCCTCCCTGCTTCGTTTCATTCATACAGCTATCGTTCATTCCTCACTTACTGCTGGAATTGTTCCCACGCTCCTCAAAATTGCAGCTGTCAACCCAATTTAGACAAAAAAGAAACTGGCTCAAATCACAATAATTTTATAACCTTTGCCCCGTCACTACTCTCCCTTTAATTTCCAAAGTTCCTCCTCGACCACGTTCTCATCTAACTCATAATTCTTCCGTAAACAGTTTAGTTTTGGCCATTGAACTGAAACTGCTCTGTTAAAAACATCTAATGACCTTTTCATGGCAGCTGACTGGTTCATTCACCATCTTCACGCTCCTACATCTACGAGCTATTTTTGACACAAACCCTGATGCTGTACTGATCCACTGACATCCTTTGGCATCTCAAGCCCCACCTTAAACTGCATTGATTTATACCTTTTAAGTTCCACTCAGTTCAGCTCACCTCTCACTTGTTGGTGTCCCTCAGGGCTCTGTCCTAGGGCTTTTACTCTTTATTACCTAACCTCCCAACTATACAATATTTTCCAAAAATAAAATGCATCATTATGCTGATGACACCCAGCTTTATGTATCCAGTAAACCTAATTTCATAACCCCTTCCAAATATCTTTCTAAATTAAAAATAAATTAAAATCCAGGTTGACGTTAAATATCCATAAGCTAAACAGTGATAAAAGCGAAATTCTTATTGTTGGCTAAAAAGTCAAGTTTAGTTATGATCCTGGAAAGCTCTCTATTATTTCACTCTTGAACCAATAGCCTCACCAGATCTGTATTTTCTCATCTACAACCCTCCTTCACTCCTAATCCAGCCTAGACTCTGGCCATCACCTCTCACATTGATTATTGTAAATTCTCTTCTTTTCGGTTTTCAAATCATCCATGACAGCACCCTTTTACATATCTTTGGTCTTCTTTACATGCCCATTCCTTCTAAATCCTTAAAATCGTCTCCTTCATCCAACTTACAGTTCCTTCACCACTATGGGAGAGCAGGGTATTCAGTTTCTCTCTCCCCATTTTTTCATTTTTTAAAACCAGTCTAAAAACTTGTCTCAAATCAATAATTATAATGCACAGTTTGGTTGAGTTTCTAGAAAGATGCTCCTAAACTGTAATTAATCAGTATAAGTATTTTTAACATTAAGCTTAAACAATCATTTGATATCACTGTCCACGAATACTTATTCACTGATGCAACACACAAGAGACATACTTCTCAATAAGCCCCTCCCCGTTGATGTAACGGAGACTCTTAAGGAAGGACAAGGAGCCAAGTGCATGGGAGTGTCGTATCTTCACGTATCCCGTTACTGTCCGGATCAGGCCCATGAAGTTCTCCAGCTCAGAGGCTATATTATCTGGAGAGGAGAGATAATCAGAACATCAAAAAGTAGCTTAAAAAGTTGGTTTTATGATAAATACATCAGCACTTTAATATTTAGATTTGGATTTTTCTTTGGGAACATGTCATTTTCTGATAGTAGAAAAGACAACAACAAGATTTTTAAAAAAAAGATAACATTCAACACATGGGCACTTGATGTGGAAAAACTCGTGCGTAGGATTTGAAATGGAACTAATCGATATTAAATCAAATTATGACCTTAAATCCAGCAAAAACCAGCTTGACTGATGGACACCAGGAGTTATTTTGACATCACTTTATTCCGTCCTTGACCTTTTGATCTTTACACTCAAATAGAATACATACTTTTCTACAGGCAACATGCGTTTGCTCTTGAAGTTGCTTACAGCTGTAATATGCAGTTTTAAATCAATAATTTAAAGTTTATTTTTACTAAAAATTTGTTGACTTTAAAGAAATAAAAAATCATCAGCTTTACCTCTCCTCGACTGTGTTTGTTTTTTACTAACTGTATCCTCCTGAAACAGCTGATTCATGATTCTCCAAATGTGAATAGTGATCAATACAGAAGTGCCATGGTTAAATACCTTGTTGCATATTATATTTTTTATAATCCAGGCATTCTTACCAGCACTATGATATAATTTCATAATTATAAGTACAGAAAGCGGCTTTATTGCAGAATTTGTGACCTTTGCTGTGCATCCTGGCAGCTTAGTCAACGATGCTCCTCTGCTTTTGACTATCTCTCTAATCATAGTAATTGACTGTCAAGTGCAACATTCAGTAGTAAAAGGATTACTCTGGAGTATTATAGAGTACAGCAGGTTCCAGCCAAGGTAAATCATCTGTTGGCACCAGTTTTAGAACAGAGAAACACTAAAAAAAAAAGAAAATCCAAATCTGGTTGCAGTTGTGATTGTTTTAGCTAATTAAAAAAACAAAAACATAAGACAAAAGGTTATATGGTATTTTGGTGAAACTGTGTTTCTGTGGATGCGCTCACCTCCGCGGCGGATGTTGATGTCCAGATGGCCGTTGATGACGGTGCATCCCTTTAAGGTCTGAGCAGCATTCACAGAGTCGATGACAGGAGAAGTGCAGAACTTGTCGCACGGGCCGTTGCAAGCAGTGCAAAGCATGCTGCGCATGACAGAAGCAGACGGAATGTTCAGTAACATTTTTAATCTTAAAGGATTTATCCTCGTTTGACTCACTTTTAACACTTACAGTGGGGCAAAAAAGTATTTAGTCAGCCACAAAATGTGCAAGTTCTCCTACTTAAAAGGATGAGTAAGACCAGTAATTTTTATCATAGGTAAACCACAACTATGAGAGAGAAAATGAGAAAAAAAATCCAGAAAATCACATTGTCTGTTTTTATAAATAATTTATTTGCAAATTATTGTGGAAAATACCTATTTGGTCAATAAAAAAATTTCATCTTAATACTTTGTTATATACTCTTTGTTGGCAATGACAATAAACGTTTTCTGTAACTCTTCACAAGGTTTTCACAAACTGTTTGGTATTTTGGTCCATTCCTCCATGCAGATCTCCTCTAGAGCAGTGATGATTTGGGGCTGTTGCTGAACAACACAGACTTTAGACTCCCTCCAAAGATTTTCTATGGGGTTGAGATCTGGAGACTGGCTATGCCACTCCAGGACCTTGAAATGAGCCACTCCTTTGTTCCCCGGGCTGTGTGTTTGGGATCTTTATCCCACTGAAAGACCCAGCTACGTTTCATCTTCTTGTCTTCTTGTCTTGTCTCTCATAGTTGAGGTATGAATATGATGAAAATTAAAGGTCTTTCATCTTTTTAAATAGGAGAACTTGCACAATTGGTGGCTGACTAAATACTTTTCTGCCCCACTGTAATTCTTTTCTGAGGCCTTGACTAAACTTTATCCTAATGCTACGTTCACACCGAGCTCGGAAAAGCCTGTTCTAGTTTCCAATGAAAAGTCTAATGTAAATTTTGAGGTTCTGTGTTCAAAACTCTTGCATTCTAATGTCGCTTCTAAATTTTAAAGTCTTGTTTTCTGGCTTTTCTCAAACCCATTGACGAATGTTGAAAGTTAAACCAGTTGAACTTTGACCAATTTGGGACTGGGATTTGGTAGTGACGTATGAGTAGCATCCTTTTCAAAACACGGAAATGCCAATTGTTTGATAAATGATCATGATCAAACAATTATCATTTCCAACTGCGAGAACCTGCTTTAGTATCAGGTAGAGAGAGTCCAGTGTGAACGCCATATGCTAAAAGTACCTTCAAGAACTTGCGCTCAGCCCATTCTTGCCTTTGTGTATGAGTGTATCCACAGAAAATTAAAAACAAAGCTTTGCACTTGGAACATTTCATTAAACAGAGTCAAAAATTGAACCTTTAATTATTCCGTGTCATTGTCTTTAACTTTTACACTTCAGAATTTGAGCCTGGGCGAATATCACCTTTTCTATCGCATAAATCATTTGTCAGAATAAAAAACGTAAAACTGTGGAACAAGTATTAATTCATCTACACAAATACAGCAATGAAATATTCATCAGAAAATGATCCATCCAAACTCAGACACAGAAAAACGCTGTTAAAACTGGAGTGAAAAGGCACATGCTTACGGATTAGTCTTGTTGCGGGTGAAATCAGAAGGGCAGTCTGGCATACACTCTCCCCCATGAATGACAAAGTGAGTATCACTTGGCAGGTGCGCCTGGGAGCACATCTCAAATGTGATGCAGCGCCAGCCCTCAAACTTGTACGTGCCTGGTGGGCAGTCTGGCACGCAGCGCTCTTTGTGCAAATAATGGAGGCAGGCGGAGCAGGCCCGGTCGTCGTTGGGCTCGCTGCAGCCGCCCAAGCACTGACTGTGGCAGCACTGCCCGTGGTCTGTGCAGGCCAGCTTGCACTGATCTGGACACACTGGAAGAGGGAGAAAAACAATGGATGAGGTTAGCTCCAATTGCTGCGTGCATTTCCTGCAATGCAGAGGATTAAAAGACAAAAAAGGAAATTCAGAAAAATTACATTTTTTCATATAAAATTTGAGATAATCTTTTTTTCTAGCTATATAGGGAGCAGCTGAACTTGCTCCAACTTTTCAAGCTTGTACTGTTCAGTATTTTCAGAAAAAAAGTTAAGACCAATATTTTACATGTCCATAAAAATGTTGATGCGTTTCTTCAATGTGTTTTTTTCCCAAAAAAGTTAAGAAAAAATGTCAAAAAGAAACTGAAGCACTTCAAGACTGCACCTTGATGAAATAATTTCTAAAAAAAAAACATCTTTGAAGGCTAAACACATTTTATACACATATAACACAATTTAAAAAGTCTTGTTTTTTTAAGGGCATTACTGACGCACAAGTGTATGTGTGCGTTTTACCACTCAAAATATAGTGTAAATGTGTATTTTGCATGGCTGTAACTAAGCATATATGAATTTTTAAAGTGTCCTTCCCAAAAACAGCCTGCAAACTATTTTATACCAACTCAATATGAAAGAAAACCCATCTTAAAGTTTTAAACAAGCAGTTTGCTCATATATATCCAAGAATGATGAGAGCAGATGATGACTAATTCACAGCTTAACTGATAATTTAGCAAAATTGAGGGAAAATAAAACCGTTTAACAAACTGCTATGTAATCAAATCTTACTAACAGAAACAAAATCTTGCTGAAAAACATTTAATATTCTAAGTAAAATTGCTTTAAAGCCACAAATGAGCACAAAACAGAAGTTGCTTGCAGGCTCAACTTTTAATGAAGCTTCTTTGTTGTTGCTGCGAGAGAAATGTCTCCACGTGAGCATTCAGAGCCGAAGGAAGAGGCACTGCAGTCCTGGTTCCTTAGCAACTGCCTCCTTGAGCTAGCCTCAGCTGAAAGCAAATGTCCACTTTTATTTTTTCAAACTCATCGTATGTACGTTTGGATCATTTTTGAGTGAGTAACGGCAGTTTCAAAGAGAAAAAAAGTGTAGTGGACGATGTGTGTTAGGTGCAAACGTGAAGAAAAGAAGAAGAAATTCTGGTTTTGTGGCGATTTATTTCAGGAAAAAAAAAAAGGTTGATTTGGTTTTATTAATCTGTGCAAAACATCTGCTAAAGGAAAGTCACGCTCCTGCAGTGCAAAACTAATATCACTCCACGAAGACAAGATTACTTATCTTTTTTTTAGATAAAAAACCTGCTTACGAAATGTACTGGAGCTGCATTTGTGACTGAAATATGCTACTGTATCATTTCACACTACAAACTTGCACTGTGGCAATTCACAAATAGTGTTATCCAACTACTCTGGGTCGGGTCCAAAGCAAATGGTAAAGATCTTTTTTAAGACAACACCAACAAATGCCAACACACACAAGCTCTCACATGACGGCTGTGATTTGATTGGGAATGTAACGCTGACATTAGAGTGGACGCCAGAAAGGTACTGAGCGTTTGAAGGTAAAAAAAAAAAAAGAATTCTTGGAAATCTACCAAAAGGGGGCAGCCAAGGCAAACTCTAATTGAGCTTCCTTCCCGCATCATTTTAGTAGAATCCCCAATGAAGAAGCATTCCAAACACGCATACCTTCCACCAGAGGAGAGCCGAGGGAGGGGAAGTCACTGTCTTGAAGCCATATAAGTCAAGCGGGTTTTACTGAGTGACCAAACAACCCGTGGTATCAGGGATACAATCTCCTATTTATAGATGCTCCAAATGCAGGCCTATTTGCACGCCGCTGCTCCTAACTACTCAAAGCTATGCACGGCATTGAGGGACTTCAAAGGACTTTCTAACAAGGGACTGCTGTTGAGATCAAAACGTCATAAATGGGGATATTTGACCAAAAAAAAGAGCAGCAGGGCTGTGTCTTCCATGAGGATCCCTCCATGTTGCATTTAGAGAGAAATTTTGACAATAATCGGAGTCAAATAACTGCTGAGCGTGGGGGTAGGGAGCTTTATGAAGTTGTTCTCCTCATCCAGTAGTCGCCTCCTCCCTCCTGCTCTTTCCCCGAGCAAACACCGCTCCAGCCGCCGCTCGCCACAGAGCGCCCCAGTCCCGTAAACATGATGGCCACACAGAAGAGCGGCGAGCTCTGGTCGCTGGCAAGCTTTTTTTTTTTTGTGTTGAATTGGTCCGCCACTCGCCGGACTATGTGAGGAATCTGCAGAATGTTCCCGGCCACAGAGGATTCGACGGAGAGAATGTTAATCCTTCAGAACAACTTCAGGAAGTGCTGCAGAAACCTGAGAAGGCATATTCTAACTGCAAACATGATTGTAGAAGAAAAAAGAACAAAACAGAACCTGCTTTTTAGGGAAAAATTAACAAAAAATACTTGATAAAACGGTAGAAGCATTTCAACGTTTATCTGTGTAAGAAACATAGAAACATGAGGTCTTAAACTAGGGTTTAGTCCAGTCAAAAAGGACTCTAAACAAGAGTCTGGCCCTGTTTGCTCAAGAGCACGTTGTGTTAAGTGGACTACTACACTGTTTGCATTGGCAGGCTGCTGACACGTTTACAGCCAACCAGCCGCTGCTCCCATAAAAACACAGCCGGATGTGTCAAAAAATGAAAAAAATGTTGTACATTTGCGTTAATATTAAAGGTTTCAATAGGGGGAGGAAAATATAAAAACGGTCATGATGTTTGGGGGGGTTTTTTTTCTCTGTCACACCAAAGTATGATTTCCCAGAATCAGCGGGGATAAGTAGGAAGCATGACAGACATTTGGGAAGTCATTCATTATTCACACAGGGGGCTCATGGGAGTGTGGAGGGCTTAACTGATTGCTATCTTCTGGACCAATGGTAGGTGAGCAGAGGCGGTCCCAGGGCTGATGATTGACATGTTATTGAGTCTGGAGCAGAAATGGTAAACAAGTGCTCTCTGGAGCGGTCTTAAGAGGGGGGGAAGGCATCACCGCAGTGATTAAGCATGACTGTTCCACAAATTAAGAGGAACCTTAAATTAAGGGAAACTAAGGGCAGACGTTTGCTGCTCCAAAAGAGATACTCGTGTGAAAATCATTCAGAATACGACTGTAGAAATGTAGAAAGGTTTGCATCACACTAAAAAAGACAATTTTGTAATAATGACATGTTATAAAGCTTCCATTTAATTTCCGAGACTCACTCTGAGCTTCTTTTGAGCTATTTGAAAATTGTTTTCATTAATTTATTTATCATTTACTAATTTATTAATAAAACTGTTGTTTTTAATGACAGTTTCTGAGGAGCTGCAATAATTCATTGGAAATTTGTCTCTAAAGTTGTGGGTGGGACTTCATTTCCCATCATCCCTCTGTTTACGACCCCTCCTGCTATCTTACAGCCCCTCACACCCCCAACTTAACATTAGCAGTTCCACAAAAACTGTCTCATAAGGTCATTCGAATTTTGCTAGACTGTTAGTGCAGAGTGAGCCTACCAACACTTCCCATCATCCCTTTGTGTACCTGCTTTACTGCCAACTTACAGCTCCTCACAATCCACATCTAGCAATACCGATGCAACAAAAATGCAATATCAGAGCCATCCAAGCCAGTGTACATGAAGAAAACAAAGACGTACATGGAGCTTGTGTGTTTCTACAAAACAAATACAATCTATTTTCAAAGGCATTTTTTTTTTGTCTGTTGTTGATTCACAATGATTTGAAAAAAGACGTATTCAGAAATGTGATTTTAAACTTCCTTTTGTTCATATATGTAAAGAATCATCAGAAAAATGCCACAAGAACATGTTAATAATAATACAATTTTCATGTTTTTTGTACT
Source organism: Oryzias javanicus (assembly GCA_003999625.1). Taxonomy (NCBI): domain Eukaryota; kingdom Metazoa; phylum Chordata; class Actinopteri; order Beloniformes; family Adrianichthyidae; genus Oryzias; species Oryzias javanicus. The sequence continues at coordinate 19,154,081 of CM012442.1, forward strand.
AATAAATATTAACATAAAAACATCAAAGTCCATAAAAATGAAATATGAAAGAAAAATAGTCTTTTTGGACATAAATAATTGTATTTCCTTATAATCCGAATTTAAACTCTACTCTGCAGCACCACAAACGTCTACTGAACCGCGTCGGCTGCCCACTCAGCCGAAGATGCTGAGCTCAGGTTACCAAAAATCAGAAAACAGACAGTAAGGAAGCAGAGCAGAAGTTAGTAGCAGACATCAGCCCCATCACTGCTGCTGCAGTCTGAATCAAAGGCTAACTCCCGCCCACCCCCACGGCCAATTCGCTGAGCTCCATTAGTCCACATCCTGATCCGGCAACCCGATCTTCCCCAGAATCCCGGTTTCATTTTTTTCCAGAATATCGGGCGGCTGAACAAGTGTCCCACACATGTTTAAACAGATCTGTGCGTTTGCAGTTCACGCTTCCTGAGCAGCAGTAAGAATGCGGAGAATTCCACAGCTCCCTGGAACACAGTTTTCAAGTAGGGCTGACACATCTGATGTAAAGGGGCTTTTACCTTTTCCGCCTACGTTTGCCCGCTTACAGGATTGATTTTTTTAAAGGGGGGAAACTGTGATCTGATTTTGTCGTCCAGACAGCTCTGATGAGCTCAGCGAAATCTCTCCGAGCCAGTGCATAAAGGTGCATGTGAGCGCCGACGCGTTCCTGCTGCTCTTCCACTCCTGTGCCCTCTAAAGAGCAACGATGTGTTTTTCACACAGCTATGTGCTGGTCTGTGTGTTCAGGCATGCATGGCATTTCCCCTCACTCCTCACTTCAGTCACAACAACAACAACGACACACACACACACACACACACCTTCCACTTATGCCCTCAGGGTTTGGTATAATCTGCAGCTGTTGTTGTTTTGCTAATTAAAATGACACAGGTTTGCAGCACTGTTAGAATGTGCAAGAACTTTGTGTAGAAGCAAACGAATATCCTGCAACTTAACGGTGTGTATTGCCAATAATTTCAAGAATCAATTTGATTACAATTTGTTTTAATCATTTTAATACACTCAATTCAATTCAATTAAATGTTGAGTTTACATATTTAGACACATTTGTTTAGAAATCCATTAATTATCTATTTTTTGAACATATTCATATTAATCTGACACAGTTCACATACTGTAAAATGTATTAGTGTAATAATGAGATGTTGTAATGAATACATATAATTTACACCATTGTTTTGTATAATCTCAAATTTTAGTTAAGAGCAAAAAAATTATTTATTGAAATAAATTAATCAGGATTTGTTTTGTTTTGTTGAAATATTTTATGGTAGGTTTTTTCAAAAAGGGCATCCATGGAGCCCTATTTTCAGAAATAACGACGGCACTCTTACTTTTTCAGGTCACCTGACCCTGTATTACAGATCATTGTTGCTCATCTGAAGAGTTCATCAATTTTAGGTAATAAAAACATAACAAGCTAAAAAGATCTCAAGTTCTTCAGACAGGTTCAGAGGTGTTTCCTCTCAGTAAAATTGGCTTTTAAAAATACCAGATTTCTTAGCGTGTCATTAAGTACAGTGTGTTTTCCTGGCACTGCTGCGCCAGCTGACGATCTTTCTAAATGGGTAACTCGTAGGGAGGCAGCGAAAGCACCAGCATCCGCCCAAGTGAAAGTGAGAGAAATGTGTGAAGAAATAAGGAAAACAACTAGGCATTCATCAAACTTCAAAAGAGAAACATGACCGGCCACATTAAAGGAACAACTTCCTCTTTTCTTCAACGCTTGCAGCCTTAGGGAGCTTTAAAGAATCTCCGACCAGGTTTTGAACCTGACCTTGTGGCACTTCACAAATCACTCTTTCTTGGTTCTAGTGGTGCAACTTAAACTAAAATATTTGAGCAAATATTCATCTCTCAATTGTCAGAGAGTTTAAAAAATCCCTCCTGTGATAGACGGGTGTGGACACCCTGTGGGGTCAGGGATTCGTTTGGCCTGATTAAGATTTGATAGGACACTAATTTTTTTTTTTTTTTCCTATGCGGAGGTTCAAATCCTGAGTGAAAGTGAACATAATTGAGATCAACTGTTTGCATTCTAAAATCAATTAGAGATCCCAACCATTGACTGTGTAATATAGGACATATCATCCCCCACGTGTTCTAAACAGGAAGTACCCGCTGGTTCCAAGAAGCCAAAATCCCAAACACTTCTATTGAGAAATTGACAGCAATCTATGTCATTTTATTTCTAACTCTAATTTTCTTTAAAGCTATTTTTTCTCTATCGCAGGTTTTCAAGTTATAAAGATACCAATCAGATGCCTCAGTTAAAGCGTGTGGTGCCTGCTGGCCCCGTCTCCAACGTTTGACAGATTCTCCTGAGCTGTTTTCAGTAGAAGGGGTGTGGACTTTGAACAAGCTCACTTATAATTGGCAACAGAAGTTCCTCTGAAACCGTGACATCAGGCCGACTCGGACCAATCACTGTCAACGGGTTTCAAAATGGCGGCAGACAATCAGGACGTAACGGAGAAGGCTCTGCCCCGACTTCAATAGGGGCCAGAGGTAAGGCATTATCTTACGTCAACACCTTTATATGTCCAGTGAAATAATATATGTCAATATTAAAACAAACTGAATAAGCTAAAGACAAAATTGCAGCATCTCATAGTTTACATCACAACCGCTGTCCGTCGGCTGCTTCATTGTCAGGACACAGCAATAGCTGCTGACACACACTGTTGCTCAGCCTATCTCTTCAGGGCATCTCGCGCTTTCTCTGTCCCTTTCCCAGCATCATTTATTGAATATATTATGAACGTTTTTTTCTCTATTAAATTTACCCCCCCTAAAGACTGAACCAATACAGATTGTAAAAAAAAAAGAAAAAAGATTTATCATTTTACAATCTCTAGGTTCCGCTTAGACTAAAGGGTGCACAGAAGGATTTACATTGATTGCATCGCAATCAAAATTTCTGTGATTATGAATCAAATCGATAAAAAACTTGCTTTTAAAGACATTATCATATGTTTTAGTTTTTCAAAAGCCAAAAAAATGTTTATCTGCACACATAGTAGACAGATAAGAAAAAAAAGAATTAAGAAATAAATTTAGATTTAGGTGGTATTTGTGTCAATTCCTGTCAGAAGAAACTACTTTTTTTCCACTTTGGTGCAAATTGATCTAAAAACACCTTTAATCCACTTGGCTAAGGGTGGCAATGTGCTGAAATTTTTCCCAATAAACAAATTTGGGACGGCTCAAAATAAATCAACACAGAGCCTGGCTCTGTGAAGTGTTACAAAAGTTACTGTTTAAGTGTTTACAACAACTTTGAAAAAGATTAATCACATTTTACCGTGGCTCGAGTCTCCCATTCACGTCTGGCCTGAAATACAAATACTGCAGTCATGAAACAAACGTGTGGAAATCACAGGAGTGATAAACCACAGTCCCCTATCTAATCTCTACCATATTTGGTTTGGGACTGTTGCAAACAGATGACAGTCTCCACTGCGAGCTGGGTTCAAAAAGTTCACCAGCCATACATGAGGTGAGAAAAAGTGGGTGGGGCTTGGACAAATGTCGGAGGCAAGACAGCAGTAACCAGAGATGGAGTGGAGTATGTATAAAACAAGCTTCAATTTCACCAAGAGCGGAGGAGTTCAATTTATGTGGATTAGGCGGGCGGGCTGATGGGCCTCAAATAGTCCCCGGCCCACACTTCCTATTGGCTTAGGGTGACATCATGGTTCTAGCACCATTTTTCACCTCCTCTTTTTTAGGAGTGGGCGGAGGGTCTGGTTCCTCCACCTCCCTTCTTTCTTCAAGCTGTTCCTTTTTCTCTTATCACTCACACACATACACACACAAAAAACCCCACTAAGCTTCATTTGCCCCTTTTAGGGACCTCACAGCTTCAGGAGGGAGGAGGAGAGGGAAGGAAGGAGCAAGAAAACTAAAGAAGGATGAAAGGATTATTAAAGTATGTGGTATGCGGCATGCACAGGTTTAGCAAATCCTATTCATTTATATGGGAATGTTTCGTTCATATATCGGATATGAAACACAGCTGTCAGCCCATAAACATCACTGTGCTGCGTATGCACGCATTTAAGATTTTCTTTAGGTATTAATACGTCTCTTAAGTTAATTCCCAAAATGCCGTAGACATTTATAGTGCCGGATGCTTGATCTCTGATGTCATCCATCGGATTCTGCATGGCAAAATTGAAGCCTGACGTGGGACGAACATACCGACCTGAGTTAGCTCCACCCAACTCCGAAACTTAAAACAGAAATTGGGTGGGACAGAGTCGAGTTTGAAGTTCTGCTGGCCTTATCCAACCAAAAATAAATAAATAAAAACATCCCACAATCTGTACAGTTTCCTTTTTTTTTTGTTATATCAAATTGAATTGTTTCAAATATATGAACCCCTCTTGATGTCCAACTAAAACCATGTTGAATTTTGGTGTGAAATTGGACTTCTAAACATGGGAGTCAAGAGAAAAATGTACTGTAAATTGCCTCCAGTGTTTTTTTTTAATGAAAGTGCAACACTTGGTACTTCTTAGTTTGTACCTAAATATAAATATTAAAAAAAGTTAGACTTTTTATATATATATATGAAACAGTTCTTGTTATAACTTTTAGGATGGAACTATGAACTGTTCCTTCAGTTTGACAATAGAATTGTCACTGTCAACATCTTCAATTACCGGTACATAAAGTACACTGTACACTGAAACATTAGATCAATTAATAAAATTTCTGTAGTTTGTTACATTTAAAAACATTTGTTTATATGAAATTAAATCTGCAGCAGGTGTTCATTATTATTTGAAGAAGGAAGCACACACTCTAAAATTTTAAGGCACAGAGCGACAGTCCTCATCTGCGTCATAAAGTTCGCAGTCGCTGCTGTGGTACTGTCTTTTGTTCTGAATAAAAAAAACAACAACTCTATTTTGAGCAAAATTCCAACGTTCTACAATTAATGTTTTACAAATGTGTTACAGATGTGTTTTTGATGAGTATGGTTGGACCAGTAACAGACATCCTTCGGCCATGTGGGTTCTCTTTGCGGATACCTCTGATCCCTAACCTCAGCAAATAAGACGGGAATACTGTAGTTCATTTAGTATTTGTTATTATAAGGGTTGGCCCTCACACATTTTCACCACACCAAATTTGGCCCTCTTTGCAAAAAGTTTAAACTCCCTTGGGGAAAAAAAGGTCTTAGAGGGCAAGTTAATATTTTAGCAACCAAGAAACACTAATGAAAAATAAACTGTTTAAATGTGTTTTAAAACAATTATTTAAAACTGAAGAAATCTAGAGTAAAAAAGAAGCAAAAAAATAGAAGATAAAAAACCTGTATCTGTAACATAAAAATTCACTTTTTTTTTTTTTTTTTTACTATAACCCCTCCTCAACCACTGACCAGTTATAGCCTGTGAGGCCCCCTCTCTTTAAAAATACTTTCCAAAATCTTACTAAAAACAAAAAAGCAAAACAGAAATCTCTTTAATCTGTCCACACAGGTGTTCCACATCCAAAGAGCTTGGAGACAAAGTATCGAGGAAAGGGGATAAAAGTGTTTAAGTCTGTCAGTCAGCTGAACTTCCTCTGCTCTGCAACAATCTGATGCACTGTTCAGTCCTTGATCTTATCCCTTTGCGCAAGATTAGCTCTTAGTCGGCTTAAGGAGTCAGCGCACACGGGAGAGGTAAAATGTCATCACAACATTGCGGGAGCCCGCCGCCGGAGTAAGTAAGCACAGGACTGATGGACAGATGGAGGAACGTTGGTCTACACCACATGGATTCAACAAAACATCGCCAGTCAGGTTTAAAAAAAAATATTTTTGACAAATTCTACATTCAAGTAAGAAGAAAATGAAACTCCTTTAGGTGTAAATGCATAGTTACAGCATTCAAAGCAAAGCAGCAGAGGACATATGTTGGAAAAAAAAGCAGTGAATTGGGCACCAAAGACCAGCCTGCCGCCAACCACAGGAAGTGCTTTAGCCCCCACTATGTCAAACATAAGGCTTCCAGAAATGAATGAAACTAAATGCCCTCGCTTTCTCCCCCCAAAACAATGGCCTCCATTATAGAACGCCATGGCACACACATAGTCGGGGGAGACATTAAGACAAAGTTTAAAAACAGTGGGCCTTTCCCCCCTCCTCCTCTTTAGCGACCCACTCAAGGCTGCAGACAACCCTCTCCTTCAACGCAGACATGGATGCAAAGCACACTTCCAAAAGAAAGCTTTTTTTGTTGTTTTATGCTGCAAAAAGAACCAAGTTGTGACAGGATTGAAGAACCATTGGTTCACTGCAGGCTGAAAATAAGTCAGTTAAAATTTAGGGAAAAATCATGGTAGATCATTAACGGCTTGGAAAAAAAACAAGAGGAGTAAAATGAACTATCAAAAACATGTTTTTAAGGGTGTATTTAGACTGGAAAAATGATTTGTTCCGGACAGTCTTCTTAATTTTGTCTGGATTGAGTCCTAAACCTTGCCTTTGGTCTGTATTCAGACTGGGTTTTAAGACTTGCATATCCCGACATTGCTCAGCTTTTAGGAATCATTTGGATCATTCCTAGACTGCGTTCAAGCGACCATTTCCAATGAAAAGTCTATGTAAACATGCACGTGTTGGGCTTTAGAACTTGCTTTCATGTGTCTCTATTCACGTTTTTATGGACTGTTTTCAGGTTTTACATACAAAACGTGCAGCCAATGAATATGTGTTGGAAGTTTAGCCAGTTTTATTTTGACCAGTCAGGGACTATGCATAGGTACTGACGTATGGGCAGCGTCCTTTTCAATTCATCGAAGTCCCAACCGTTTAGACATTGATCAAGGAGGAGGAATTAATAACTGTGGTTTGTGTCCACATGGAATTATTCAACGATAAGTCTTCCATCTATTGGAATAGAGCTGTGAAAGAAAAAAGCCTGGAGCGAGAAGATTTGTACTGGTTTGACATTTTGAACCAAGCCTCCTCTAACTGTGAGTACATGCTCTAGTATTACGTATCAACACTCCAGTGTGATTGACATATTCTTAAATGTGCCCAACATGCTTTATGTGCACATCACGTACATAGCATAACCCAATTCCCCTTATTCACTGCACCACTGGTGTGCACATGGCACACATAAGAGACTCTACTCAACGAAATTTATTGATTCATTTGAATCAATTATTTATTGATTTATCATTTAATAATTTATTTATTCATTGATCTTTTCATAAATGTTTTCTCCGTGTACAATTGACTGAGTTAAAGTTGATGTCCAAAACTTTAAAAAAATGAATAAAATAAATGTCTTGAGGCTAAATTTGGAAGTTGATAACTCTCCTGAAACACAAATGTAGATGTTTATACGGATCATTCATCACTTTTTTATTGCTACTCTTTTTAATGTCTCAAACAAGAGAAAAATGTTTAGTCGGAATATGGAGTATAACAAGTGATCAATGATGAAACGTCAAAGAAAATTTAGAATCAGATAGAATAGATTAACAAAATTACCTCCAATGCTTTAAGCCTACACACTTACAAGGAACTAATAACAGGCCTGCTAGCTACATGCAACTATAAGACGGATAGCCGGCTGAGGGAGGAAACGGGAGTATGCTGCTCAATCAATGGCCCATCAGTCACACGCACAATGACGGTGAGGAGGAGTAAACACAGGAAACAGGAGACCATATCCTTTAAGTACCACTCAGAAGAAAGTCATCAAAGTGCAGGTTCTGATTCCAGGCTTTTTATTTTCTCCCTTACACCACTGGAGAACCATTACCCTGTTCGGTCTTACAGGTGCCTACAAAGTATCTGTTGCACAAATTAGTTCTTTTTAAAAATTGCTTATTTTTCTATTCCTTCTTAACTTTTGAGGTGACTTTAGGCTAATGGATGTTGAAATCAGAATTAATAGTTCTATGTATAACTTGTACTTTTTTGTTAACATTCAAAATCAATTGTTCAATTGGACAAATATCCCGGTTAAACTGGATCATTTCTTCTCAGGCACCTTCTGCATTCAGAAACACATTCCTGTAAGCAACTGATGCATCTGTGTGGCGTGCCCTCAAGGATGGGGAAACATGCACTCGTGAAGTCGCCCCTGTGAGAAGGCGAGTTCTTTATGTCTTTACTTTGTACTCACTATGTACCTAGGAAGCAAAGCACATCCAGTACAGAGATTACTGCAGCATCACCAGACTTAGCCACTCCATTTCTGTACTCTTGAGGGGGTGGAGGCAGGAAAAAAAATGGGACCAGCATCACTGGCAGGATCAGCAGTCAATGTACACAGTGACGAGCAAACAACAGCAGAGGATGACCTTGTGTCCACGAGCTGCAATGGCAGCACGTCCTCGCTTCTGCGCTGTCACTCTGTCAGCTCTCATTACCTACAACACAGCGACCAGCACTGGCTGACTGAGTGACTGGCTCATGGTGCATGCTACCATTTACCCTATGGAGAACAGCTACGAGGTGGAATAGCTATGATTATAGAGATTTCCCTGTCTAAGAATTCTGCCCTGACCAGTGCTCTTGATATTAATCATGTTAATAGACATATCAAACATCAAAATAAAGGTTTCTGAGCATCAAATGTTCTTTGTAGTTATGCTTTCTGCTTGGAAAGCAGATCTTGGCATTTGACGCAGGTTCAACAAAAAGAATTTAGGCAATGGTGTTCACACTGGACAAGTAGGGAGGGGCTTCTTCTTTTTTTCTTTTTCTACTGTTCACTAGCCTGGTACAAAATCAGATCAAATCTTGTGATTTCTTCACAAAACAATAACTTTTTCATTTATTGCTAGTGCCCTTGCAATGCCAGATATAGATAACAATCTTGTTGGGACAGTAGGCTTGGTTTATCTTTATTCGAAAAACAAACATATAGATCGACAAGCTTGATCAGACTTTACTTAAAACAAAATTTACAATGTTTAAAAAAAGGCCAATCGTCGTCAATGATTAAGTTAGTTTTATTGAGTCTACCAATTGGTCCAGTCGGCAGCCAATTGAAGAAACAAGCCTCTAATAATGCATTATTTTAGCTCCAATAAATCAAAACTGATGCTTTTTAATAAAATTAACAATCATCTATTGTCCACCAACCTCCATGATCATGTTAATCGGGAGGAAAGAAGTATTAAAACTTATGGCTTTCCGCCACTTAATTTTTGATAGAGAAGTTGGACTCTTTCCCTCTTGTGAAACCAACCTCAAGTGGTCCTTTCAGGAATAGCACCATGTCATACTACCAAGTTTTCTTTCAAATCAAAAACATTAGTGTGGGGGCTTGATTAATGCTAGATTCGCCATTTAGCAAAGAGGTGCTACATGTATGGGAATTGACCTTCCACATCTCACGGATGTCCATACCACCATAGTGTCAGCGGTACATGGGTTACTGAGGGCTGATTGGCAGAGGGAATCCATAAATGGTGGCAACTCAGTCGTTTCTGTCAAAAGCATCCATGCGCATTCTCAAAAAGGAGACCCCCAAAAAAATGCACTTCATGAACTTCTTGGTAAGGAGACTGGTACAAGAGTCATCACTTCAAATCTTTTAAAGTCTGGGCATCCAGTTTTGCGCAAGGGGAACTACAACACAACTTTCAGATGTTATAAAAAGACAAACAGATGTGCTCTAAAATGTATGACTAACATATTCTCTCTCTGACTAATCAAGACAGTTGGTTTGGTTAAGAAGTTCAAAGTTTTGTATGCCACAACCTTGTCTAAAGGAAATAAGCCGTTTTTCCAACTACTCTGAGAATCATGGTTTGAAAGTAGAATGCTAAAATAATAAAAGCCACTTTTGCTATGTGAAAGAACAAAGTCTAAAATGAAGAATTTCAATTTAAAAAGTAGGTTTACTTTTTGGTGATTGTGGAGGCTTAAGGCAGAGGGGTCACTCACTCTGTATTCTGAAAACCGATCCATGGTGGTTGCAAAGTGAACAGCCTTAATTTAAGTTTCAGCTGAGATATGACCAAAACATAAATGTCATTTAATGAACCCCAAAGATTAATTTACTTAATCAATGATTAATTTAAATTCCTACGATCTAACAAGATCAATCTGTCTGAGGCAAGTTGCTAATCGACTTATACAAAAATCCTTCCAATATTGAAAAATGCTGTTTGTTTCAAGCCATGTTGAACGTTGAATTTTGTCAAGAAATGTGATCATATAGTGTAATAAAATGTTTCAATAATGATCTGTTTGTATTTTATTGTGTAAAAACAACAGGGGACGGAACTTTATGAAACTAAAATGTGAATGAATTTTCTACTAATTCATATTTACAAGTTTGTAATCATATATAATTTACATTTGATAATCTTACAAGAAATACAAGGAATCTGGAAAATTTCACCTGCACTATTCAGTACCAGGTATTTACACTGGCTGAATTTTTTAGCTAAAGATGTCCTGGATTGGATCTTTTAAAATGAACAAATATCGTCTATGAATCGAATCACTAAAATGAATCGTTACACCCCCACATTTAAACACTTCCACCATCTCTAGCCACCCACACACATACACCAAACAACCTGACCCGTCTCCCCTCTCACTCTCTTCCTCTTGTTTTGCATTCTCCCTCCAACTCTCATTCATAAAATGGCCGTTTCACACCTCCAGCTGCTGGCATGGAGTTTTTGGATAAGGGGTTGGGGGCAGCAATGGGACAGAAGAGGCTTGTAGTTCTATTTCACTCTGTTCTGTCCCATTTCGTTCGTACCCGAAGTAAAAAAAAGAAAGAAAAAGAAGCCTAATTCTGCTCCTCACGTGTGCCAGCCTTCCCCATCCCTGTCCTCGTCCTCCTGCCCCTCTCCAAAACAAATCTGATAGCCTTGTGGCCCAGGAGGGAAACTGAATATCTGCGTCTGGCAGGGAGAATTCTGGAGAGGAGCGTAACATGGGGCAGGAGCGAGAGCGACGGTAGCTCCTCCTCGGAGGCCAGAAAAAGGGGGGAACGGCGACATTCTCAAGTTCCATCCGCTGAACACAACCTCCGTGTTCCTGCAGTTTTACCACATCACACGTACACATGCAGACGGTTTGTGGCGAACTTTCAAAGAAGCCGGAGATTCTTGTTTGAACATTTGCATTTTCTCCCCATTCTTTAGGGGTTCACCAAACCAAAAAAAGAGAAGAAGAAGAATCGCTGTTAATCCTACTTCCTTGCACACACTTGTTAAAGATATAAAACAATGCAACAAAAGTGGAACATAAAATACAAAGTGTCAAAATGTATGTGCATCTGTGGCGAATTGAGTGTGTATTTAGACATTAGAGATGACATCCGTTTTCTCAACGACTACAACATCTCTTTCAAACTCAGTGGAGCGATGCCTGCTTATACCTCAGTCCCTCACCTGCCCCGTTCTGCAGCCCCAAGACGAGGCCGGGACCAGCAGAACAGGGCTGGAGGCATTACTGAACGAGTCACCCCATGCTGGAGTGAGTTAATTTGAGAGGCCCAGGGCTCAGTGTGAGCTTCTGTGGGAACACTGTGAGCGCATGTGGCACATAAAGGAGGCATGTTTTCAGTCAATAACACGCACACACATGTGGCAGACACTGTGGCAGAGGTCACTCACAGGATACAGAATGAACGAAGGCTTTGATTTGACTCTAGTCGGAGCATTTTGGATCTAAAGTGTAAGAAAAAATGTAAGAAATGTAAAATAGTTTATTAAATATAGATTTAAGATATAGAGTAAATACATGTTGAAGGAAGTCCTATTTCAACTGTATTTTCCTACCTTGTAAATACAGCACATTAAATTGTGTAGTAACATCCAGGCTTTTGCATTCCCCCCTCTTCAGCCCACGGGTCCCATCCCACGCAGGCCACCTTCAGCCCACCCACCACTCACCCTCCGCCTGCCTGCGCTTCAGTCCTGGCCTCGTTCCACTCAAACTTTCCACAGATGGGCACAGAGACGTGTGGACATGCGCTCAGCACTCAGTGTGTGTCAGTCGTGCCATGGCACGGTGATCAGAGTGACGCGGGAGTGGGGTGCACAGAGAGGTATCGGGATACCAGATGCTACATCCCCGCTTGTAGCAAGAAAAGAGCAACTTGGTATACAAATGAACTAATATCCCGGCTGTGCTGCTTGGTGTGGTTGCCTGGCTATTTCTGCGTTTCCCGTCTTCGGAGGAGGAAGGCGCTCCTATTGGATCCAGATGTGAGAGGAGCAGCTCAGCTGAAACACGAATGCTGAGATCCAGCAGAGGTTCTGGACTTAAAGAGCTGCGGTACCGTCATCCGGGAGACGGCTGCCATCTCCATTGTGACGAGAACAAAGCAAAGACCGCCTTCATCTTTGAAACGGAACAAAAACACACACTACTGCAACCATGACAGAATCAAGAAACCCAAGTGTGTTAATGAACAGATTGACACACTGACTATTCAAAATAGTAAATATCTGCATGAATGGAAACATGTTTAGGGAAAACTTTCCACAAGTTCCTGAAGAAGTGTTCTGTTTGAGATGTCAATGGTTAAAGACTCGATCAGAAGAAAATCATGCTTTTGGTGTTTTTAACATGTTCTTGCTACACATTCTCACTCCCAACTGGTCATACATGGATATGCAGTTTTGGCCCCTCCTCCATATCACTTTTTGAAGTTTTGGGTGCGCTGTTTTTTGACATACTGGTTGTTCCAATTAAATCATGGGTCGCGGTACAGATGCAGTTTCGGTACGAGGTTAGGGTACAGTTACCAGGTTAGGGTATTGGGCCAGGGTACCAGTCCGCGTCCAGTATCAGTCTCCGTCCCATGACCGGTACCAGTTTGCTGCCCGGTGGTTGGGGACCTCTGATTTAACGGGTACAGTCAGCATGTCAGAAAACGACAAATTGGGGGCACCCACTACTTAAAAAGGTGGGGGCCAAACCATACATCCATATATGATGAGTTGGAAGTGACAGTGCGCTGGTTCTTGTGGCATTTATCTCATGATGGAGGACATATATAAAGAAAATCAAGCCTAAAACTGCATACCTGTGTGTTTCTATATTCAAATCGTGAATCCAAAGCAGATGCAAAAATACTGTTGGAAGAAGCTTGTAAGTGTGTGGTTGAAGGCACTACAGTAAGCCACAAGCAACCAGCTCCTCTTCATTGTCTTGTGGGCAAATAGATCCATGTACATCTTCATTTTCTTCGTCTGCGTTGGTATCCTGCTCAAAGTAAGGGCTAGATGGCTCCTATATTGCTTACTATTTCTGCTGCATTGGTGTTACGTCCTGCTGCTATACTTGCTGGACCTCTTTCCATCCAGTCCTTCTGCTCACCTGGCAGGTGTGGCCAATGTGCCTTAATTGGCACTTGCTGGCTATTTAAGTTGGAGGAGGCCTCGCTTACGCGTACGTGTAGCATTTGGGTTTTACTGAGCTGTTCTGGTAAGTTTTGTTCTTTTCATCCTCAGTTGTCTTACACTGCTGGGTTTTGTTGTTTTAGTTTGGATTGGACCTTGGTAGTCTTGATTTGTGGGCTTTGTTTATTTGTTTTCTTTGGGTAGATTTTGGTTAAGCAGCCCTTAGCAGGGAGCTGCTGACTAGGACTGCTGACCCTGAGTCAGCAGTCTTCCTGACCTATTTTATTTTTGGCCAAGGTTCCAATTCCCCTTTGGTATGGCTTTTTGTTTGACCCAGCGTCTAATTATTTGATTTTTTTCTCTCATTATAGGACACAGGATTTCCTTTAGCTATTATTATTGTGTTCCTTTAATTCTAATCGGTGTCCAGTTTATGTTATTGTCCCCTTTATTTGTCCCCTGTTTTTGTCATTTTAAAATTTTGCCTGAAAACAACATAATCATAACTAAAAGCTCACCTTTTTAGAATAGATCAAAAGACGATCAAAGTGGATCTTTGAAGCCCTCCTGACATTCGAGGTCACCTACTTATAGAAAGCTTTGGAGGTTAAATAATGCGGCTCTCGCAGCCAGCTCGCCAACATGACCGTGCTCCTCCCTGCATTTGACCATGGCCCCTGAATGTCAATGAGTACTTGAGAGGCTGGACTAAATGTGTAATGACTCCTGCTGATAAATAGCCAGTCTCCAGTGAGCTATGGGCTCATTGATCTACTAGTGGTACCAAAGACGCACGATTGATCATTGGGCTGAGCCACCCGAGATGTTCAGCTGAAGACAGGAGCTCAAATCAAATGAAATGACAGCCGTTTGCTTTGCATCGGTTACCCCTGAAGGCTAGATGCAGCTGCTCATGCGGACTCCTAAGCTTCCTTCACGCTGGAAGAGAAATATATTCTCAGACGCCCATGTCTTGAGCTGCTGTTGTTTAGTTATGGCCGGCGTGAGGTCGTTGACGCAAGCTTCGACAAGCGTCGCCTCTGGTTGTGGGCTACGAGGTCTGAACAGAAGCCGCTAGAAGCTGGCCACACAGGCCGGGGCCCCGATCACATCTCGAGTATGGCACGAGCTCGAACACCGACGTAAGCCCACAAGCAGCCCCCGTGACGTCAGGGCGCATCTGTTTTCGCTGGGCGTTCGCACAAGTTGGCTACGCACAAAAAAAAGAGGAGGAAATGAGGGTGAGAGGATATTAAAATCGTTTGTAGCGTTCCCCCCTAAAAACACAAAAAAACAAAAAGTGAGATAAACTTTGATTAGGGCAAAGGAAATAAAAGCCTAGCCCTTTCACAGAGACCATCGCTGTCAGCCTCCAAGTATAATTATGTGTCTGCTCTCAAATAACTCAAAGGCATTCAAGATGCCCACAGTAGGCTGCAGTGTTTCAATAAAACAGCACTGCTGGGCTGACCAGCAGCTGCTGGCTTGTATTTAAAGAGAAGCAATACAGATGGCAATAGACACAAAAAAAAAGTAAATAATTCGCCAGTCATGAGAACATCAGGTCACTACCAATAACTAGATTTTAAACATTAACTTTAGCCCCGCGTTTAAGTCAAACACTTCCGATTCTTAAAAAAAACGAAAAAAAAAAACCTGACAAATGTTTCCATGTCCAGAGTAGGTAACTAAAAAAAGTGATTCCGGTCTTGTGTAACATCAGCTCAAAAATAACATCTGGATGAAGAACGACATGAATAAAAATACTAGAAAGGCATTGCTTTATACCCGTACAACAAAGGAGTGGAGGTGGACAAAAAGTTAATTTCTCCCCTTTGTGTTTTCTATTTAAATGCATTCATTTACATGAATTTGCCTCTAAGCCCTTCCGATGCCCGTGCTCTCAGCTGGCTCTTCCTGCCGAGGCCACCCGCTATGAAGGAAGCGGAGAGCGGTCCGGCATTCCAAAAGCCTACGTGCAACACGACACAGCCGCGCGAAAGAGGCAGGGTCCTTTTTTGGGGGGGGGGTCCTCTCTGCTCAGAGCACACCCTGTCACACTCAATCACTACTTTTGCTGAACTGAAAAAAAAACCCTCAAAAGTTTCTTCTCCCACTGTTTGACCAGCAAAGGTGCACCTTCAACTCTTTCCATGGTGCGATCAAAACAGTTCAGAACCCGGAGTTGTCGACCGGTGAGGAGTAAAGTGGGCCTAATGGGCTTAAGTCAGTGACCAGACTGCCCACTCCTCCGCTAAACCCTTCTTGACCAGCTGTCTGCTTAAAGTCGAGACTAGACGGTTTCCTGCATGCTCACATCTACCCACTTGACGGAGGGCGCACTAAAAAGCACTCATACCCAGAGCCCCCCACCCCACACCCACTCACCCACCTCCCACCCCACCATCTGCTGCCGCACCAACCGCCAAAATCAAATCACAACAGACAGACAAGTACGAGCGCTTGGCTTCCCTCATTAAGAACTCATCAGATCAAAACATGTCTGGTATTCTTCAGTGGAACTGTAACGGTTCCTGTCCAACTTGATTCATTCCGTTTTTGGGTTTTCCAGGACAGCTACTAAAAAAAAGTATTTAAAAAAAAAAAAAAAATCACTGTAGTTCCACTTTTAAGTGCATAATTGCTGTTAAGCAACACAGCAAAAATAAAATAATTCAAATTGTGACAGATCCACCTCCAAAGGAACGTCACACCAAAGGATGAGAAATCTAATGTTTTACAGCCTCTGTCAAGTGTTAATTTTTCGTGCACTTTTCCCACATTTGAAAAGGGCTGAGCATCCAAAATTGAAGGCTGATTAACTCAGACTGCCACTTAAGATTATTTTTCCAATCTATTTTTTCCATTTGGTCAGTCAGCAGTCAATCGTAAAACCCTAAAACACACATAATAATGGCAATAAATATTTAAAAATTCAAATTCTGTTACAGAATGGCAATTAACAACTTTAAATTAATCAATAATAATATATCAAATAAAGTGCTTCAATTATCTAGCGACGTCCCTATTTTACAGTGAATTCACGTACTTTATTTTAATTATATTTTTATTTAAGTTCATACATCAAATCCTGCATTTTTAATTTAAGAATGACTTTAAATTAACATTAGCAAAATATAATTACATTAATTTGAAAACTTTACAACATAAATTTACCAAAGTTACACCGTACACCAGCAGGTTAAACATGAAAACGAAAATTACGACCGGTACCTGAAGTACACAAACAATTGCGAAGCACGCGCCCAGTTCCCACAGCCCACCGGTCAAACAGGGAATAAGCGGTCGCGGCCATTCTAGCGCTCAGACAAACTTACTTCTAGATGGATGATAATTGCGCACAGGTAGGCATGCTTTACACACGCGCTACCTGAATGAAGTGCGTGCGTCGCCATAAAATGTCCGACGCAGCACGCCCAGCTGCTCAACAGTTTCATATCGCGTGACTCAATCGCTCAGCGCAACAGCCTCTTCAAATGAAACTATAAGAACGATACTTGGTGAGAAGCCATCGAGAATCAATCGCAGAACTAAATATCGCTGGTGATATTTTGCACACTCCTAATGCACTTGTGTCTGGTTTTGTGGGTTTCTCTCCTGTCAGAGGTGAGCCCCACGTTCTCCGGTTGCTGCAGCTGTTAGGGAAAGAGCTTAAGGATTCAAGCTGTCCTCCTCAACACCGCGAGAAGACATTCCGTTTTCCTTTCACAAATTCAATAAACTTGTACTTTCTTTTCTTTAATCCATTTCTGTCCATCAGGGTAAAACGTAAAACCATCACAGAAGAGCAGAGCAATGAATATCTGCGATGAAGCAGCAGCAGGTGTTCCGATCCAAGACGGTCATCGTAGAAAACCATGTAGCTAGGGGCTAGAAAAACCTATTGTCAAGGACTTCCAAGAATTCAACAGTTCAAGTTTCAGAAGAAACCTTGCAAAGTGATACCTAATTTAATCTTGATCTAAAACAACAGAAAAATTAAACAGATTTGTAAACGTCCATTATTAGGTATTTACACTGGCAGGAACAGCCGCCGCGGTTGGTGCCACAGAGAGGCATGAAGCCTGAAGGACACAATCACATATCTCTGAGGTCGACGAAGAATGCAGATGAATAAGCCAAAAAGTGAGAACAATGCCGCTGCTGCATTCCCAAAAACACACACAAACACAAAGCCTAATGTTGGAATTTGGAAGAACTCCAAAGTAAACACAATTTGGCTTAAAATCAAATGATTAATGTCTTAAAAAAAAAAAAAAAAAAAGCACAGAATACAGATTTATTGTATCCATGCATCTACTGTATAAACTCTTTCATTACAGTTCAATGTTTTTAAATTAAAAAAAAGATGGCATTGCTTCCTAATCACTGTGTAGAAGAATAAGCAGAGGATTTTCTAAAAATACCATGATTTGCTGGGTTTTAAAGGCTAAACACCATATTCTGGAAAAGCTGTGCAGAATGCCAGTGACGTGTCATCGGATCATGTTACCATGCATTCTTTATTAGGGCTGCAACCCTGTTGATTACCTCAGGTAACCCTTGAACTGAGAGCTTAAAAATGGGGTTAAAGTGGACAGAAATGTCCAAACCAGTACAACAGGGTAAGATCTTCTTTTTTCTATCGAGTCAGACCTCATAAAGCTGAACTGTACTGACTAAAATCCATGAATTTATGAATTTTATTTTCATTTCTGAAGAAAACAAACACAAGGCAGAAGCAGTGAGGCAAACAATCCCGATCAACCAAATGAGGGTTCAGGAGCAAGTTTGAACTTGAAAAAGCCAAGGGGGGTAGGGAATTGAGAAATGACAGCGGACTGAAGTTACATCTTTTCTGTATCTGTGGCACCACAGCTATCATTTTGTAAGAGGAACTGCACTGAAATCAAAGAGATCAAATTCATCAACTTTTTTTTTGGAAGCAGATCCAGAAAAGGGTTTTCTAGATTCTGTTGGTGCAGGGGTAGAGCGGTTAACCTCTGATCAGAAGATTGGATGTTCAATTCCCGCCTTACCTGCCCTTGTGTCGAAGTGCCTCTGAGCAAGACACTGAACCCAACATTGCTCCTGGTGGTTACAGGTTGTATGTATAGTGTTTGGTGCATGAATGTGTGTGCGCAAGGGGGAATAGGACTGTGAATGTAAAACGCTTTAGGCCTTCTAAGGAAGCCGTAAAGCGCTCCACAAATAAACTCTATTTAGGTTAAAAACCTTTGAATAAAAAAAAGTTTAATCAAAAGTGACATTTTATTCATTACATTAATGGATAATTCTTGTTTTTAAGCTATTTCTTTTATTGGAAGACCAAAGAAAATTGCTTTCCTGCTATCTGTTAATGTAAGAACTTTTTTTTTTAATAAAAAAAATATTTTTAGTGACTAAACCAAACGATTTCAAGATATATGTAAAAAAAAAAAAAAAAAAAAAAAAAAAGGGATGTAAAAGATATTATATATCAAAAACTTGATCAGGCACTGGGAGTAACACCATTATCAGTTAGGGACGTTAAAAAAAAAATTTAAAAAAAGCTACGTATCAAAAATTGATCGACCACCTGCAGTATTGTTTGGAAACCACAGATATAAACAAGATTATGTTGGTTCAAAGGTGTAAAATCCATCAAGAAGTGACAAACTGCCATTTCACTTTCTGGTTTTTTTTTCCACAGCATTTGTCTTTACATGCAATGTGAACAAAAAGACGTCCAATCATAATCTTGTTGTTTCCGAGTCAATACCTGTATAAATGTCTCTGTCAAAGGCCATATGAATAGGAAATATCTCAAAATTTAGTCTTTGGTCAAAGAATCGGACTGTATCGTTTCGGCAAAAAGTTAATTGAATCCTTTAGGTATCGATTTATGGACCATATATTGAGATGCGTATCAAAAAGATAATACATGTATATTTTATCAAATCTTATTGGTTGAAAATTTAAATGCAGATTTGATTCAGTTTGGCAGTGATAAACTTGTTAAAGGAAAACAAGAAAGGTAGAAAAGCTGTTGTGTCAGGAGGGAAGTCTGGGAGTATAGAGCTGGCGATAGCTTGCGGACAGCTTTCTAAGAGCTATAGAGTTGGTCAGAGTTTATCAGACAAAGCAGCTGATGAGGAAAGAATAGGCATTCTTCCAGATCTCCCTGTGAGGGTCAGACAGTGAAAAGAACAACGCCCCCCACATGCTGCGACCTACAAAGGAACTGTCTGTGTTTTGCATAAGCTTTAAACAGGCATTAAGAACAACAGACAATTTCACAAGGCAGACATGACATCATCAAGGGAATAATACCAACTCTGTGATAATATGTGAGACGTAGTACGTCTGAGTCAATATCTATTGGCTGGCATATCTGAATTTGCCTACTCTGCGCGCTCCATGTTTTCCATCAACTTATTTCCATCCCAAACGGAGGAATCTCAGAATGGAAGAAAGCCCCCATGACAGTGAGTCATTAGGCTGGACTTAAAATGAGTTCAAGAGCTAGCACATTACCGGACAAGGGAATGTTGTACAAATTGAGAGAAAACTGCATTCCAATACATTTAAGTTGGTTTGGGCTTGTGTTTGGAAAATATATCAAATAAATTTTCTTTTAGAAAATACAAATAAATTCTTTTAACCAATGTATGGTTCATTCTTTAAAACATTTAATTGTAGTTTTACTTGTTGATTTATTTTAGGCTGGGAAAAAAAAACAGCTTTTAGTAGTCCAGTTTGAATCAGTTGTAGAGGGACATCTTACATAAATGAACAAATAAACAAATTACCCACACATATTTCTTTTGAAAACTCATAATATTCAATTTTTTAAGTCTACTTCTATATGCTAGGTATAAGAAATACTAATTCACAGATGCATGTTTTTCTTCTGAAAACAGACAAAGATCTATATGCAGCAGCTTTTAGAATTTAAATAGTAAACATTTAATATAGCCAGAATATTTTTGATATTTAACTTCAAATTTTTTTGTACAATTAAAAGTACAGTCCAAAATATAAATATTTATATTAAATATAGAGTAAAGTTTCTAAAGTAGAACTGGAAGGTAGACCTCAGATTTGCCCAAGAAAAACAAAATGAATGCTTGTTTGTAGAATCAACACTTAAGCTCAAGTGAAAAAAGTCAAACCTCCACATAAACACATTTTAAATGCATATTTATGCCGTAAGAATGGGAGCTTTAATGCTGGTTTTGACCAAAAAAAGGTCAGAATCTGAAGCCAGTCTTTAGCGACCAGTCAAGGAACTGCAGCTGTTACTACCTGCTCGGGTTCGGTCTTGGCACGTTCTGTCAGTTTAATGCAACACCCCACTTTAGAAAACTCAGTTAGCAGATTTATAGGCATTTGTCTGGAGTTCAAAGGCGCACACATGGAAAGAACAAGCTGGTAACACAGAGAAAACCCAACTCAGATACGCATCAAAACATTCTGGATCCAACAACGACGGAGCTGTGCTTCTGTTGATGACAACGATCTGTACAAAAGTGATCGCAGCGATGATGCAAGTTCATCCAATCATTTAAAGTAATACTACAACACGAAAATGGACATTTAGAAGTACATTTGGTGTAATTCTAATTTTGTGGACAATTTAAGAGACGGCAGGCAGCAGATTTCAAAGAGTTTAGTCAAAAACTGAACGTTTGACAATAACTGTTGGTTTTCTGCTTTAAAGGGTCGGCGAGGGAGATTAGATATAATGCAAACTAAACTAAAAGACCTTTGATAGTTTTTATTAACGGCCATTGCAAAATAAAAGCTGATTCCTTTCGGTTGAAACAAAGATGAAGGCAACGACTGTACATCTTGAATGCATCTGTGATCCCTATTTAATCGGCACTAACAGACACAAAGAGAAACGGGAAGGAGAGCCTGGAACGATTGAGACCACAATGGTAGATAAACCCCAACAAGAAGGACTTTGCTCTCTGAAGATGCCCGCGTCCTTAAAATAAGGGGAGGATGCCAAGCCATTAACTGGAAACCTCACTGGTGCAACAGTCATGGTCTGGAAGCGTTTTAATAAGCTGGAAACTATTTCCAAAATGGTTGACAGTTCCGATGCAGGGCAGAGACAAAGACCTGCCTTGTAAAAACGCCACAGCCTGTATTTTTCTTCGCTGATAGAGTTTACTGCAGGAGGTGGAGAACAGGCGACAGACTCGACAGCCGCCAATGTTGTTTCTTTTGGCCCCACCTCCCCCACTCTGTCCGTCCGCGAAACACACAGGCGAACGCAGCCTCCGCCACAACAAAGGCAGACACGCGAGACACCAACTGCTGGGCTTTCTCCCGAAAGTACCACGCGGCAGACCATACCCAGAAAGACCAGCATCACCGGTGTCTCAAAGTACTAAGAACCTATTTTGGACCTTTCTAAAGTATTTACATAAGGCCTAAAGTCAGTAAAGCCACCAAAGATTCCTGGAATGGGTGGTGTCACACTGTTGACAGGAAAAAAAGAGAAAGAAGAGAGAAAAAGGGTATAATGTTTTAAACAAGCCCGCTTCTCAGAACAGTGTACCTGCATGTGTAACACTGAGCTGCATTGTGGTTCAAACACCAACAAAAGCAACCAATAGAGATTTTTTTTTTTCTTTTACAAAAACAAAGTTAAGATGGACTTCACAAGTTTCCGGCTGCTGATTATGTGCTTAGTTCCAGCCCTGTTTTGCTTGCTAAAGCTGAAGGCCACTCTGGAGGTGATTAGTTGAGGGGAAGGTCTGGTCATAGATCAAAGCTAAGGGGCTGAGGTAAAGGAGGTACACAAAAGAGCAAGACTTTCTTTTTACTTTATATTTACTCATAAAATATCTCTCTTAGCCTTTTCTAAGCTTTTTGTCTATCCTCTTGTCTTGCACGAGTATCCGTCCTGTCCGACAGGGTTTGTGCCACCTCCCATTAATACTCACTTCACAAATCAAAAGCTTCATTTTTTTTTTTGTTTTTGTACTTGAAAGCAAAGTAGTGGCGCGGTCTTTTTGTGCTTTGCCCCGAGAGGCCGCTTCCTCCCACCACACTGGAGCCAAGAGTTTAAACACATGCTTTCGTCCGGCAATTTCTGACACCCGGAGGCACTGAGCAGCACACTGAATGCAGAAGTGGCTGTGTCCATGACTGGACTACAGACAACAATGGATAAAGCATGTGCAGTTGAGGCAGTAAATGGCAAATACCTTTGACATTTACATTAACTTAGATCCAAAAACCACATCAGGGTGGTGTGTCCCGAGTCTGACGTGACCTGAATAAAGAAAAAGTTTAAGTGATTTAAGTGACGTCAAGTCCAGATAATCAACTATAGGAGAAAATTAGTAAATCTATATACTTTGTTGAAACATTTAATAATTAAAAAAAGAAAAACAAAATATGTTCTTACGATCTCTTATTATCCATTAGGTCTCAAACTTTCATGAATAAATATACAATTATTTTTTAAATTGTTAAGCTATTGTATTTGTTTGTATGACGTGTAGACGGCTGTTATCTGGTAAGGAAATATCAAATGAACATTTTTAGATTGATCCCTGAAAATATTTAATGTATTGAGTTTTATTGTTTTACATATGAGCACATTTATATCAAACCCACTCAAAAACACTCCAATCATCTTTTGATCTATGTTGAAAGTGTTCCCTGTTGTCTTTTGAATATAATTATGCCGTTTTAAGGCAAAAATGAGAAAACCTGTCATTTTCTAGGACATAGTTTCTGCAGGGCGGCATCAGTTCATTAGAAATTTGCCTCTGGGTTTTGGGGCGGGACAGTTGGCACAGAGTAGGGCTTCCCCTAATTCCCATCACCCATCTCTTTTACACTCTTTTGCGCTATCCTACAGCCTCTCACAACCCATATCTAACATTAAAGATCAACAAAAATGGCGAGCATAATTTTGGGCATATCCTGCAGTACAGTTTTGAGCCAATGCCAGGGAATTCAAAGAGTACATGATCTAGTCAACTACAAGTGAATGCATCACCATCAGCTGGGAGCTTGTGCCTCATCGATTGTAGCTCCTACATCACAGCTACAACATTTTTTCACATGATAATTTTGCCCTTTTCAGTACCCATTACCAGTAAAAACTAAGTAGTGCATGTCTCATAAGAACAAAAACTACGATGCCGACTGAACATTTAACACAAGCTGGTTCTTATGAGATCTTGTTGTTGTTTTGGTGGTGATGTGGAGCTGCTCAAAGAGGCTCAGTGTGCTGTGCTGCCAACTAGTGGTCATGGCTTTACAAAAGTAAGACACTGATGGACACTCATAAATAATTAGTTAAATATCATCTTGTCAGCATTTTAAATCGACTCAAGTATTTCCAAACAAAATATTGGGATAAATACTTACTGAATCAATTTTTCCCAACACCCCTAGAAATGGTAGGGCTGCAACGTTGAGATAGATATCTTATCCATGTCCAATATCAGTGTGGTGGCTTCTGCCCCGATTGGTTACAATTATGAGGGCACTTAAACACTTTCAACACACAAACAAGAATTTCTGGCGGTGACACAAATCAGAAGAAGCCGACTCGAGGATTCCTTAGAGTTCATGTGGAAGTTTGAACTTTTCCACTTTTAAGCAATAACCACCCCCCACCTCCACGCACACACACAGACATTCTTGAGTGTTTATGTTGCACAATGAATATGGTCTTGAGACTCGAACCACTGGCTAGACAAGCTAATCATACACTCTTATGAGTATTGAAAAGAAAATAAGTCACTTATTTTTGAAGAAAACACGAGCAGAAGAGAGTTTGGGAGAATGGCACAGATTTAAAGCCTTAAGAAACACACCCAATATGTATAAATGACTTCACAGAAAATTAGCATCACAATGGAAGTGTGTCTGAACCTGCAGCAGGTATGCAGACATATACAGAACGTATAGAATAGGAGTCATATGCTGAAAGGCAGCAAAGCATGCCTCCTCATGCACAGTCAAGTCAAAAGCCATTATCTGGTTGACATATATGGAGTTTAGTGTTGACATTGCAAATGAATGGTTGGAGGTAATCTCAGGCTTACAATTTCTGTTGACCAAGGGTCGCTTTGTAAGAAAAATATGAAACTAAGAAAAACAGGGTTTTGTGTTTGGGCTTTCAGAGAAAAAAATATTACGCACAGGTCTGTATTGTGGACATGTCAAAATAACCGTTCAGTCCATTGTGTTTCTCTTAAAGAGAGTTTACTGAATTCAAAAGAAGACAAAGGAGAAAACAAAACTCACGCCGCACCCAGAGTGGTAACTAAAACATGGAGAAGAAAACACAAAGACAAACAGACATGTTGCATGTAACGAAACAAAACAAAAAGGTTGCGGAAAAAAAAGACTTCCCCGCATTGTCAGCTAAAACAGCAAAAATAGAACAAAAAGGTTCACCAATATGTGTTCGTTTGCATGTCCTGTTTCAAACAGGAAACATCATCAAAGTGATTAAACTTGATATTTTTTCTTACTAATGTGTGTCTATGCCGCAGCAACAAACACAACCAAAACAGTACGGGGAAAGTCAAAGAGGGCAGAGCATGAGGATCTTTTCCCAACAGAAGCATCTAGTGTCATTACCCCACACACAGGCAGGAGAAGGGAGGAGAAAAGAAAAAGAGCTGCAACATAATACCATATATTATGCAGTGAGGCCGATGGAATGCAACAACAACTTTCAAACAAGCAAGCACACGTCTGGTCTGGAAAAAGCTAAAAACAGTACATATAAGGCTGAGCGGTGTCGCGCCCAAGATGGGCGGCTGAGTCTCAGATCACTAATCAGCAACAAAATTTGAATTTTTTTCTTTTGCATCCCACTACAGTGCTGGAGCGTTGCACTCATCATGGTGTGTTCACAGATCTTCGATTCATAATGCTTAAGAGAGGCGCAGCAAAAAAAAAAAATAATAATAATAGGTCTAACAGAAAGGGTGTTATGGCACCCTAAGTAAATGAATAAGAGCGAGTAATAAAATATGAATGAAGGCGAGTGGTGCTTACATGCAGGCTGAAGGATACTGCCTGTCACTATTATCAAACAAGCTACGAGAGAGGCGATTCCCGATTCCCTCTCAAGTTCCAACAAGCCCCACAAGCCTGGTTTCTGTAACTAAACCAATAATAAGAGTGAGTGGGCGGGGCTAGCATTGGACTCAAGGGGAGTAAATACAGACTGGGATTTCAAAGGCATTATGGATGCTTATCAGCAAATGTGCTTTCATCGGGCACAAAAGGATAGCAGCAGTGATGAAAAGAGTGCAGATGGACTGCCTCCTCCTACCTGCATGGATGCGCTTCATCAGCAGAGCGCGCCGACACGGGAGGATGTACAGCATCCACCAAAAACCAGGATAAATATGTGTTGATGATGTACACACATGCTCCTTTTTAGGACAAAAGCATTCTTTATTTATCTAAGTGTTGATTGCATGCTTTTATCTAGCAACCTTCACACATCTTTATAGTAAGAAAAACTTATTTACCAATAAGTTGGTAAATGCATTTAAAAGACAGTTCAGGTCAAACGGTAAGTCCCGGTTAGGCACGTTAGAGCGCCGAGATGTCCTTGTGGAGAAGAGCGGTGGTTCAGTTAAGGCAAAGAGATTTGTTTACAGGTTCCTCGGCACAAAACAAACAGTTTATTTTGAAAATGTAAATCACCTAATGTCTAGGACTTGCCGTTTCCAAAATAGCAAATCTATTTTCCAATTGCATCACCGGTCTTATCACACCCGCGGGAATTCCCCCCGAGGTGCTAGATCCAATTTGACAAAATTGTCCGGTCACCTTACCTCACCTTATCTGACACAGTGGAATTAAATACAAAAACTCAAATGCCCTGCAAAATCTAAAGCCAATTTAGTGAGGATGAATGAGGATAGAGGCAGCTCCCAGCTGACGCGGCCTTTCCCTCCCCTAAAGCAGCCAGCAGAGACGAGGCTGCAGAGGGGAGCTCCAGAGACCTCTATATTTATCTGACACAGTAACAAGCTGCTGTCTGACTGCTGCATGGTGCAATACAGCTGCACGCTTAGAGGAGGTACCTTATGATGTTTCATCAAGAATGCGTAGGTTTTTTTGCATTACTCCAACTCTCTGTCCGTTTACATAGGAAAGGAAGGCTTGTCTGCAAATATGACCTGCTTTGTAAATGTGTAAATGTCTCCAGACTGCGGCCGTCCATATCAAGCGCCACTGGCCGCCAGCTACCAGGTGTATATGAAAAGCAGGACCTTTCTGCACTCCTGGTACATTATGACACGCCAACAATCAAAAAAAATAAAAAATGGGCGACAGCATAAAATATGGACAATTCTCTCAATGCATCCCCCATTATGGGGTGGCAGTTGTATTTGAAAAGAATACTATGAACCAAGAATGCAAGAATCAGGCTTTGAAGCCATTGAAGCCAAAAGAAAAACCTGCCTGAATACTCCAACCCTATTCTTGATCTACTGAAAGCAATCATGACAGAGTTCCCTCATATCCACTGACATGCCATCTTACAGATTTTATGAATAAACTGTTTGCATCCCCATTTAATACTACACTGAAACATTTTACATCAACACTTTTCATTCTGTAAAGTCACATTTAATAGTTTAGACCTGCCATACCTCCTGGGCAACCCCAATGTACCATTGCTGATTGCTGTGTCGGAGTGGGCCAATTAAATGAGTTGTAACAGATGTTCCAAGAATGCTGTGCCAAAGTAAGCTGGATACGGTGGAGGGGACCCACCAGTTAGAAGCACCCATGAAGCTATCACTGACAACTGCATCAACCTTCAGGATCCAACCCAGATAAGATATTGAGTGGGGGTGTAACCACACATGGTCAGTTCTTTTTAGACACTGACAAAAAGAACATTAATAAATATAAAAGCCAAAAGCCACTGGTTTGTAAAAAATGGCATCTAAAAGGAAGAGATGGACAGTTACATGTGGAGTTAAAGAGAGACATTGCCAAAAATTGAAAATAACATGGATTAGTAGACAAAATGTCCAGTTTTCCTTTACAGTATGATAACATTCCTCTCATTGATACGCATTGTAAGAACAATGTATGCAGCAGTTTGTTTGTCTTCTCTGCATTGGTGAGGTCTTGTCTTGGATTCCCTCCTAAAAGGCTGAACAGGATGAAGCATGTTATGAAAATGGATTAATGTTTAGGGTATTGAATTCAGGCTAAGAACAAATAATGACGTTTGTGATAGGGATTGCAACGGATGTCTGACTAATCACCCTTTGGGACGATCTGACTCACCAGATGCCAACAACTGGTATAAGCCTGTCAACAAGCATTTTATTTTCCACTTCTATATATTCACATAGCTGACTTCAGAGGTAACTCAAATAACAAAGAGGAGGATTTGAATTGTATAAAGATGCCAGATTTTTATGGACAGTCTTTTATCCTTTAATATTTATGGATCTGTTAAAAGGGAACATCAGTACCAAAGAATGTCAACCAAGAACATATGAACTAGTTTAAATAACCTATACATGTAAAGACAGCGTATCCAAGTTCCCGTCAAGAGTGTCCACAGTTGTAGGCAAACTTCAGTCTGTGAAGCAACGCAGCAAATGACCAATTATGTAGGATTGACAATACCTGTTGAGGTCCATTTAAAGCTGTTTTGACTGGGCGCACTGAAAGCAGGTGGTGAGTCATCCACCACTACAGACCAAAACATCTCAATCAAAGAAAAATAACTAAATCAGAAAAGACTAGTCTGGACTGATGAATAAGAAAGATTACCTCTGCATGGTTTCTAGCCTATTCTGTCCCTTCAAAAGGGTTCGACTACTTCCTGAATTGTTGACACCGTTACATGGGGGCCAATTTGTTAAGAGCCAACAGGATCCAAATTTTGCTTAGAGCAACAGTCCTTGTGCTGGCATAAAGCAAACTAAAGGAAACTATTTTCGGGGAAGTGAGTGGTTGTTACAGGCATTTCATTCTCGCTGTGTAATTCATGAGGTTTCCTTTGTAATTTTATGATGCCCTTTCATCTCATCTAGTGCACATGTTCTGAAGAAGAACCGACAGCAAAGCACCGCTGGCATGCTGGGGCCTGCTTGATATCTCTTTTATAGATCGTGTTCGGAAAAAAAAGGCACGAACAAACAGCTATTATATCCTTGAATAATCCTTGGCTAAGCAGCTGCAGGAAACAAAAAACTGTAGGTTATGCTGTAATAATTGTTTCTACTTTAAATGTAAGGTTCTGGAGTGTCTGAACTTTGTATGTTCGGAATGCATAATTCTCTACTACAATGGCTGAATCACAGACGAGATACATTATTGCATATTATCTGCACATGGCCTTGGGAAAGGATTTTGGTTTTAAAGAGATGCACATCTGAGGCACGCGTGGGGGGATAAGTACAGGGAGCAATGCAGATGCTCCTTTACCACACACACAGGCACAACTGAGAAAAAAAAATAGAGGAGCAGTGTTTCTGTGACCTGAGTGAACCTGAGTAACATTTCTGGCAAAGTAGGATGCTTGCTCCTCTTCGCAGCATGCCAACGTACATCCTCACCACTGTAGGAGGGATTTGTCGGCAGGAGATTTCTTTTTTCCGCTGTGGTATTAACCCATGCTCTTAAAGCTTACTTGTAGGCATGGCACATTATCTCCCAGGAGTCACTGCCAGAGCGGCCAAGCTGTGAGTAAATGGCTGCTTTGGACTGATTTATACGGAGGGATTGAGCTGGGGCAGACAGGCAGGCGAGGGCACAGCTCAGGCACCGAGGGCAGGCAGAGGAGGTAATCAAGGGCACTCATCTTGCTCAGCTTCAGAGGAAGACCGGTGATAAACCCCTCTTTCTTTCCTGCCATGTAAGGCGGAACAACCGGAGGATTGGGGGCTGCACGCAAGTTATAGTATTCAGGCAGATTTATGAATGAGTGGTGAGAGTAATGGATGAGTCACAGCTTCTGCGCTGCAGAGTCAGAAGGCAGCCCAACCCTGGAGGTACTGGGTGGCTAAAACGGGCACCCCCCGGGTTTGAAACGCATTACACACCAAGTTACACAGGCTTAGAGACATCTGCACAGAGACACACGACCAGAACGTCTACGCTGCAATCATGGCAAGCAACCTAGGCAGAGGAAAGAAAGGAGAAAATGTTTCAAGACAGGAGTCACGTGAGGAGAGACGAACATATGTCTGAGCGTCTGTTGGATGGGAGCGCAAGTATGTCAGTCAGTCTCTTCAGCAGCTGGCAGCGAGACACACATCCTATTTTAGTCAATCAAGTCTATGAAAAGAAGCATCAGAAAAGAGGCTAATCTGTCAGTGCTTTGAGAGGAAAGAGCCAGAGAGGACAAGAGTCGGATAAACTAGCACGACCGGCAGTCAATGGACAATAAGCCCTGGTGTTCGTCAGCGGACAACAACACACTGTTGCCGTCATTACGACCTTCCAAAACATGAAAAAAATGTAGCTTGTGATTTTTTATTTTTCATTTTACAAACATTAGAATTATTGTTGCTGACAGTAAAAGTCATGGAAATCAAAACTTGTTTGTGGCTTCTCACCCTGCCCTCCTCAAACACTGAGGCAAATGTAATATTTTTGCCAACTGGCGCCTCCAAAGAACAAGAAACACATTAAAATGCACTCAGGCCTCTAAAAAAGTCAAAATCAATTGAGCTAAAAAATATTTGTAACCAAACTGAGTTTTCCCCTTCATCTAAGAAGGCTCAGATTTTGGGTGCTTAGTGATTCTATTTTAAGTGACAGATTAAGATCAGATGCCCAACACAGTGCACAGGAAGGATTTTTGTGAAACATTCGGCTGGGAAAAAAAAAACAAAAAACAGCAAAGGTCAGGTGAGACGATGACAATTAAATGTTAAATACTCTCTAGAACCTGCAAACTATTACAGTCACTGTGAAGAAACATTGTAGTATTGTTTTCCACACTATAGCGCACAACGGATTACAAGGCGCACTTTCAGTAAATGGTATATTTTCAAACTTAAGTCATAAAAGGCGCACTGAACTATATGGAAACGAAGGGCAAATCAGGATTCTTCCCCTACCCTTAAGGGTTCTCCCTACCACTGCAAATGTAGGGGCATCGGGGGCCCATTTTCCCCATGGTGATCGTCGTCACACTACACCAGGGAGGAGAAGCACGTTTCTTCATGTGGATGTGCTCTTAAGTACACAAGTTTACATTTAAATACAAGTCAAGACTTTTTGTTTTAGACACCTTTTTAAAATTATAAAACCGATGTTGTTATGTATTTTCCAAGCACTGAAAGCTCTGCACTAACATAGATGACTGTGAGGGAGATTGTTGCCTGAATTTGAAGACATTATTTTCCACAACTCTCAATTTGGAAGGAAAAATGTAGAGCTAAGTCTGTAAGACTTTATTAACTGCGTTGACAGTAGCTCTACAACTTATTTGTATTAAGCTATATGTTAGCCACGTAAGAAGCGTTAAAAACAATGCAGACTGATATAGCAAAAACAACCTTCACTGTGACTACACTAACACCCAACCTACTTAGTAATACCATAAAAAAGGCAATCCAACATAGCTACATGTTAGCGTATTCACAATATGACCCAAACTTGTTTGTAATTCCTAAAATAAACAGACTGACATTTTGACAGAGTTGTGTACCTCTCAAAAATTGTCTCAATATAAGTAAGCACAACCAAAATGAATCCATATATAGCACACTGCAGAATCTTTTTCTTTTTTTAAAGGCCTTATATTTTATCTGAAGCACTGTGTTTCTTGGTTCTAAATTGGGAACCATTCTGAACTATCTTGACCAACGAATTTTTATTGGGCTGGCGTAAGGTAAAGTAGCAGCTCATGTTACTTCAACACCCCCACAGTGTGTTTCGGTGATGTGGAAGTAACATGAAAGAAATACATAGGAAATGTGCAGATAATAGTAGTATCCTGACATAAATAACAAGTAAATAAAACCAAAGTCGGTGTCTAAGTAAAAAGACTGTTCTTGAAGTGCTTAAACATCCTTTAAAGAAATAAAGGTGTATGGCTTAAAATAGTAAACACCCACTCCCCCTTTTCTAAAGGAGAAAAGACTGTTTGAGTTTGGGGGTAAAGAGATCAGAGTAGCTTTAGTCTGATCAACAAGGGTACCATCTCTTCAGCACTAACAGTGGCATGCTGCCAAGGCTTGATGCAAAATGGAGCAAGGCGCAGACAAGCAGTTCATGCCCAGTGGAAACAATGGATGTGTGGGCACTGAGTCATTGCGCTGAATGTGCCCCTAGGAAAGCACCGTACTACCAGGACTGGAATCTGAGATCGTTTCTGTTTCCTGTCCTCATAACCGCAGGACTTTGATAAGCTTGAGAGATTCCATTAAATATTTAAAGGCTTCCTTGTATCTGTTAACTCAGCCCACCATGGTGCACGACAACCTCGAACACAGAACAGACCACACATCGATCTATTTTCACTCCTGATGGCAAATAGGGCACACACAGTCACTGTGCGGCTTTGAATACAAGTGAAGTGACTAAGCCAGAAGAAGTTTCCACCTTACACTCTTAAAGCAGAACGTTAGTCTTCTCAAATTTCCTTAATTTTATGTTGAAATAGGCTGTCTCGTTTTCCTTAAGAAAAGTGAATTTTATCTTTCTGCAGTTTATCTTTTGAGAATGGGCTTGATCTAAATTAAAAACGCATAAAGAAAAATAAAAGAAGAGATATTTTACCTTTTTTATACCACTACTGATTTCCCTTTAATTACTTTCCTATGTTAATTTTCCAAAAAAGCTTATTGGTAGAGTAATCCTAGAGAACAAGAAAAGTAGAAATTCAAAGAAAAGCTGGGTTTTTGAAAAACTGTGTGATGAACATTTTCCTGAAACGATTACTTCCAGCAAAGAAAAAAAAGGATGTAAAAAATATTTTTTTAGGCCAAACTAATTATCTCTGTCTCTACAATTCTAATATAAAGAATGTGAAATCAAATATACGGATAACACAAAAAGTGTGCATTCATTGCACGAGGTTTCTAATGGTCTCATTAAATGGCACTGCATTAAAATGTTCTCATTCCATGGTTTCCCTTATTATTTAGAGCAGCATATAAAGCATATATTTGTTTAAAAGTGATGAGTTGAACAAACAAATATTTTACTCAATTTTTAGTGTAAATAGTGGCATAGATAGATTTGCAGACCATAAAAACCCGATGGACAAAGCGAGGTGTTGACGTCACCCATAAAAAATCCCTTACCTCCAGCTCTCGCAAAATCTGGCCAAATTGTTGCCTGATTCTAGCACCGCCATTTTGTGAGTGAGCTTGTTCAAAGTCCGACGTTCGAGGTTGGGCCAGCGGGCACCACATGATTTTACTGAGGCATCTAAATGGTCAGTGTATAACTTCAATAACTTGCAATAAAGAACAAATATACTTAAAAAAAATTTGGATTTGAAAGAATATGTAAAAAATAATGTATCAGAGTAAGAGAGTTATTCTGACAAATAAAACAACAAAGTAATAAATGTCCATGTCTCAATGGAAGTCTAAGGAATTTTGACTTCTTGGAACCATCGGGTACTTCCTATTTGGAACAGAAGAGGGAAGGGGGCGATATATTCATTGTTTTTTTACGGTCTATGGTTACACCATAACTGTTCAATTAATGTGAAAATATAAAATGTGGGAAAAGCGATAATTATGAAGTTTTTGTACAAAACCACAATTAACAAAAATTATGTTGAAAACAATTTTGGGCTGTTACGCTAGATTTACAGCGGGCTCAGAAAAACCTGTTCAAGCTACCACTTCCAATGAAGAGTGTATGTAAAGTGTTTATATCCATGTTTCTGGGTTCTTATATTCATATGTCCCTATGCAAGTTTTTAGGTCAGTTTTTGGGCACCGAGTATAAAACAGACATTTACTGTGCACACATCAAAAATTGCACTTGTTGGGATTTTGACCAATCAGTGCTTTGGATTGTGTCTGGAACATGGAAGTGCCAGCCATTTGAAAATGAATCATAAAGGAGTAATTATGAATTGCATTTTGTGCCACCAAGTCATTCATGTATCAGTGAACTGTGGGGAACATTCAACATTTCGCACCAAGCCTCTTCCAGCTGCGCGCTAGTATCAGTAGCAGTCCAGTGTATGCTAGAAGCGTGTTCAAGAACGCCCATTCAGCGCGTTCTTGGATGCACATCACATGCCCGGTGTGTACCTACGTAGCATTAGAGACAAAGACTTTGGTCAGGCCTGTTTTTAGAAATATATCTAATGCCCCATTGTGTTTTATTAAACAAAATGTTTCCCATATTCTATTGATTTAGATTTCAGAGTGTATAATGACAGAGATAAGGGTCAACAGAGTGCCAGAATTTATGGTGCCAAGAAAGCTCATGATCCCAAAAGTTAATATTTGAGAATGCATACTTCCTTGAGGAGCAGTGGGGGCTATAACCTGACCTGACCAAGAGGCATGTGTGCAGCGGTGTTCTTTCTGCTCATCTGCCTAATTGTAGAAGGCTTTCAGTCTATTTGCTTTTAGCTTGTATCAAGAAGTACGGGGTGGTCCAATTGCACCGACACATACCTGAGGAGGCAATCTGACCCAGGTTAGAGACCTTTTAGTCCTTCCTTAAACAGGATTCAAAACAAAGAGCATGGAATGTGAAAGGCTCCAGGATCCTTGACCAAACAGGAGGTCAGTAGTTAGTGAGAGATCATCTCCTGATAAGTAAGCAGCGGAGCTATCTGACAGCTAAGACTGTTAACAGGCACTGATAAAGCCCCGGAGAAATGAGTGAGGTGAAAACAGAGGAGGAAACACCAACAGAACAACTGACAAGGACGATCAGAGATGAGGCTAAGTGAAGTGGAGAAAGAAGAAACAAGCAGACAGCACGTATGAAGTGTGGAAGAAACGGCAGGCGAGGCACTGGGTTGTTTAAGGAGGAAAAACAAGGCGAGGGAGGAGATTTTCCCAACACACAGAACTTCCTTTAACTGAGAGCTCGCTGTTAAGCCTGTATGTTTGACATTTGTCTGACTTTTCCCCTCAGAAGCTGTACAGCTTCTCAGAAAGGGCCTCTTTTTGCATCGCTGCCTGCCTCTAAAAGCACAGAGCACCTCTGCGCCAATCTCCACTTCTCTTAACTGTCACTCCCACTCACTTCTATCCAGTCATAAGTGCGGCATTAACCTGGCCTTTTGCTGTTCGGCTTCATAATGATATGAACATTCGGGTCTGAGAAGACTGAGCTAATACAAACTGTTGTAGGATGGTGAAGAAAAAAAAAAAAGAACAAACATGTGGCAATGCTTTTTTTAAGTTCTGTGAAGTACTTAAAGGCCCAGAGGCTAAAGTGGAGAGCTAGCAGACATCACTCCCCTTCATGTAGTGTAATTAAAGAGGAGACCGGGCCGTTTTCACAAGAAAACCACTGCATGCCCTTGAAGGGAACATCTGTACTAGAGAAAAACAAGGCAATTATGCAAAGGGGTGGAGGAAAAAAAAGGAGGAATCTAGCGCAGGACGGAGAATCAAACACATCAAGCCTTAAACAAAAGACACACAGATGTAAATCAAGGTATATTAAAAAGGCATCAACCAGCCTGTTCTTGCCTCGTCTCCATGAAACATTGGCTTGAGCCATATTCACCTTTTTCCAAAACACTATGAATCTCTCCTGAAGTCTTTATCTGCAGCCTTGAGACTTCAAGGTCCCTGAGATGAATGCATTTACTCTGACCTCAGCCTGCTCAGACTCTTAAGTCTGATGTGTGAGCACCAAGGGCTTTACCACAAGAGACACACATAACAACTACTGTGAGGAAAAAAAAAAAAAAAAAAGATGCGATGGGAAAAACTTGTGCGACTTCTTTTGTTTTCTTTTCGTAACAAAGGGGATTGTAATAACAACAACAATCATAAATCTATACAGCCAATTGTGCATAGAGTGAGAATGAGATAATATCAAGCAGGAAGCTGTAAGCAGTCACTGAAGCCAAGAAGAAACTGAGACACAGAAACAACACTGCATTTCTATAGAGCCGGACGTGAGAATGACGCACTCGTTTCTCACCATTTGTTATGGAGTTTCTTGCGAAGTAAAGTAGCAACAAAAAAAAAGACGATACATAAAGGTTTGAGGAATACGATTGATTACCTACACAGAAAAAATGGAAAACTGTCTCAGATTCATTGTAAATTCTGGAAATCTGGACTCAACACAGGAGCTCTAGAATAACTACAGTGACATATATACATTACAGTGATCAACTCCCTTGGGGAAATGGCGACAAAGTATTGTATTCAGTGCACTCATGGGTGCACTCACCTGGAAATTAAAAACAATATGTATCCACAATAATGCACAAATTTGAGTTTTTATGAGAGCTACACTACACAGATGAGTAATAAGGAAAGTAAAACATATTGGAAAAAATAATCATCACCAGGCGATGGTCATTTGGTGTAAAGTTTACCTTTGAACATGGATGTAGGGGGAAATTTCTCCCTAGTGAAAACAGCCTCCAGTGGTCATTTGAGGAACTGCAACATTTGGTACTTAAGGGTTAAATTGAAACCCAGGAAATGGAATCTGGGAGCAGCCCAGGTATAGACCGTCCAGAAGGAGCGGCAGGGATAGGCTCCAGCAACCCCAAGACCACAAAAGGTAGTAAGGAAATTAGATGGACAGACGGAGGGACACTTGTATATTTATATTAAGCAATATACAATGATAAATAAGCAAATTCTCAGCGTTAAAACCAATAACTAGGAGTTTCTTTAATTCTACAGAAAAGAAAAAAAAAGCTTGCCTCCAAAAGACTCATATTGCAATTATGGTGGAAAGCACTTGAATAAAGGCCTTCCAAAGTTCCCGAAAATGTTATTAACTGTGTCGAGATCTTGTGAGAGCCAAACCATATGATTCACAATCGCTTTATACTTCCTAAACTATGTGGTGACCAATCATGTGTTATCGATGCACACTGTCCCCCTCTCCCAGCAGCACAGTGATGTGTAATAATTGGACATCATTTGATGACTAGTTAGTTGAATCAAATCAATTTGCTGGTTCGTACTGAGACTTCATTTGATAGGGCAAACAGACACAAGGCATTACATCAAAATGCCCTGCAACAGAGTAGCAGCACCAAACTGTAAGGGTCAGAGGTTCAGCTATTTCCTTTCATGGTCACCCCCTTGAGAGCTGCAGTCAGTCAGCGGCAGCTCACTAAAGAAAAGACTCCACATGCTATCCAGTTCCGATCACGTTAGGAATCCTGCTACTCTGCCTGCATATTTGTGATTACCCAACATTTACCATCATGTGCTGTTCAGTAAGTGGGATCTGTGAAAGAATTTGAGCCACTGAAAACAATTTCAATGGTCTCTTGTTTTAGAAGAATAATGCATGTGACCCTTACTTCAAACTTATGTATCACCCTACTTTGTGAGGCCCTGAGGGAAAGTAAAAAAAAGAAAGAAAAAACTTTTTATAAGGAAAAAAAAGACCATTATCAACAGTATATCTTAATGAGAAGCAATGTGGACAAGAGGTCTTGGGTAGAACAAGAGACAACAAAGATCTGATTATACCAGAAAGTAATGTTCAGGAAGTTTCATCTATATCTCAGACTTTAAAAGAGCCATAAAGAGAAATCGAAAGAGATAATTTTATTGAAACAACCCTTTATCTTTACGAAAGGCCACTAAAACTTTAAAAAGTTTAAAGTAAAGATGTCCGTAACTAGTCATTAGAGGAGCTCTGTGAATGTCTGAGGCAATATCTGAGCAAATAGCAAGAACAAATCAAACGCTCCTATTGAAAAGGAATTGGAAAAACTCTCATACATTAATATGACCCTCCTCTGAACTACTTCAAAAATGCATGACCCTACCACTTTGGCAACACTAAACAAGGAAGACCTTCCCCCAAGAGTCTACAATACACCCTTTTTTGTAGATTGCAAAATGTCCCTTGGGCAAACATTTAGCTGAAATGGTCCAGACTGGTAGGCTACCTCACGTCTTGGCAGAGCTACTCTAACCTCAACTTAGAATGTCTCTCAAATACCTTGTGCTCTATACTGCAGCCATCCTTCACTCTTCAAACAGGCTGATCTAAGACAAAGTTTCTGTAATGAAGACAGGAAACGTTTGCTTTGGCTCACACGCAAAAAAAAAAAAATCCCACGTTTTTATGGAAAAGAACAAAAAGAATCTT
This sequence comes from Oryzias javanicus, assembly GCA_003999625.1. Lineage (NCBI taxonomy): Eukaryota > Metazoa > Chordata > Actinopteri > Beloniformes > Adrianichthyidae > Oryzias > Oryzias javanicus. The sequence goes on from CM012442.1 coordinate 19,191,719, forward strand.
TCACAAATCCATTTGCCTCACTTTCTGGTGGATATGTCCGATATTACAGCAGCACAAGCTCAAGCAACAACCGTGTTTTCTCACCAGCAGACCTCGCAATAGCTACAATTACCAATAAATGATGGTAAAGACTGAAGGTTACCTTTCTGGCAATGGTTGGAGCTCCAGCAGCGGTAGTCTAAATTGTTCTTGTAGGATGTCTTGGGACAAATAGGGCTATTCTTCATGATCCCTGGGCAGACGTTGTCACACTCTTCCAATTTCTTATTCAAATTAAAAACATTGTTGAACACAACATCCGTTATCAAAGACCAGTCCACCGAGTCCAGGTAGCACAGTTCAGGGTTCTTCGCAATCCGTACGGCGCCTCGCGTGATGTTTCTCAGGTTGTACAAGCCTATGTCCTTTAGGCTGGTCATCTCGTAAATCACCAAGGCGTAGTTGAAGAACAGAGTGCGACCACGGATAACGCTCAGGTTGGGAAAGAGCGTGCCGAGGCTCTCCAGGCCGGCGACGCGGAACAGCAGCAGGTGGTCGGTGATGACGGTCAGCTTGGGGAAACTGAGGGAACGTAAGGCCTCGACATTGTTGGTGTTTTTTTTGCTGATGAGGAGGATATGGAGGTATCCCTCAACCACCGTGCAGTTCTCCAGCACTTTGAATTCACTTATGTCGTTTCGGATGTCGATGCTCAGCTCACAGACTGGAACACAGAAAAAAAGAGCATGTTAAGCCCAGTTTAAAAACACATTCAGCAAGCAGTCTTTAAGACTAAAACAAATGGAGTGGTTCCACACAACTGAGCAGATTTGTCAGAGTTTATGACAAATCTCTATTTGAAGCCTGTTTTTCTGTTAATTAAAAGAGTAATTCTGGCACAATGTCTTCTTGAACTCTGTGTACAGTCCTAGGACACCATGTTACACCATAGTAAAAATTAAGTTTTTTCCTTTTCTGCGTACTCCCCGACAGGCAAGAGAAAATGCCATAAAGATAAGAGAAAACACTATTTAGTTTTACACCAATAAACAAAAGTTTACTTGATACCATTTCTGCATCACATCAGTAGACAAAACCCTGCTTTTCTCTATAAAAGCTTTCACAGTCACCTCAGATAACCCAGGCACGTACATGAGCCAATTTCTGAGCTCGGAAAACAACACTTGAAACCACAGTGCCTGGAGCGTCCACTGAAAACACACACACACACACACACACTCGCATCATGAATTCTTACCTATGCAGTTGAAAGCAAACTTGTTTTGGTTGCTCGCACTTGCACTGCCAGTAACAGCTCAAATGTGCCAGTTTACACAATTACTCAGTGACAGTACATGCAAGAAATTATAGGAAGAAAATTAAGGAGAGAAAACTATGGGGGAGGTGACTTTTCCTAACTTTAAAATATCATCATTTTATCATAATTTTAAAAGGTTTTTTTAAAAAACAGCCAATATATTCAATGAATTGTTGAAAAGTAAAATACAATATATGGATGATATGCGAATATTTTACCGCCAAATATAAAAACAAGGTAAAACAAATGTTTTCTTTAACACCAAGATACTCAAACAGGCCAATACATTGTTTTCTTACTAAGCTTGTCTTATACATTACAATATTTATTATGAATGCTATCACAATATACAATATATTTTATTATGCAACTGTAAACAGTGTTTGTAAATGAAATATTTTCGTCACACATGTATGACTTTTTTCAAAGCTGTTTTATCATTCTAGAGAATTTAAGTGTCTTAAGAAAACACCAGGAGGAAAAGTAATTTAGCATCAACCTCAAAGAAGCTCCTGTTGCTGCCGATCAGTCGGAGAAAGATTATAAGGCCACTTTTGAAAGTTTCTCATGCAGTTCGTCACTCATTCTTAGTTGGGAACATCATTAAGCTGAGATCCTTCTGCAGAGTTGGCAACGCTCTAAGGACTGGGTGTCAAAACAACCCCCTTCCCCTGAGGTCAACCAATGTATCAGTCAACAAAGAGTCCCTCCAAAAAGCAAAGTTTTTAACACATCTACATCTGAATATATATCTTTCAGAAATTATTGCGTGTCTGCATAGTTCACAAGGCTTAGCTCAATGCAAATACTTGATATCAGATGTAAGGTACGGCGGTGGAGACGTAATGATTAGGGCTTTCATTCTGTATTAAAATAGTAAATGTTATTTTCCAAAATATTAAACAGTTATATGCACAATTTTGTCAGAACTTATAGGTCTCAAGCTTTCTGAGGCAGATGTAATATTTAGAATTTGAGTTTATAAATTATCATAATTTGTTTCAGACTTTCTACTTTTCTAATAGTAGTTCCATAACTTTTAAAGCATAAATATTACACACAGCCAAAAATGCTTTCCATTTAAATATCCCTTAAATGTTCTTCACTCCGGTGTTGTGGGATTTAGCTATTTTCCTTCAAGTGATATCTCCTTTGGAATGAGTAATCAACCTGACTATAAATTACAAATGTGTTTATGACCACATAATAAATCCCATATTGATTTTCTTAGACAAACAGCTTTAAAGTGGTATTTGTCAGGATTTTATTCCTGCGTCAGCAATGCGTAATCACATACAAGTAGTCCAGGGTGTGTATTTACAGAGCGGCAACTGCATACTGTTCAGACATAAGCTATCGTTTGCAGAAAGAGGTAAATATTACTGGTTGAAGTCTGTGAGATGCCTGTAACTTTATATAGTTAACTCACAAGCGCTTATTCAGTGTAAAGCAATCATGTTCAAGTGAACCAAACGAGGAGCTTGTCTGAAGAAATGTCTTCATACAAGACACATAAGTTCAAAAGTGGAGAGATTTTAAAGAACATGACTAATCTAAATCTACACACTAAATAAACTACATTTTAAATGATGATTTGTTAGCAACCCTTTCAAGTAAAAACAATTTATTGCCACTTTCTCTACTTCAGGAAAGTACATTTTCAAGTGAAAAAACAAATATTCTTTTAGAGTTTAACATAATTATGTTTTCTTTTCTAAACTATATTAACTTATTTTTCTATTTATATAATACAGTAAGAGATTAACAATAAATTTACAAATGTATGCATAATTTGATGTTTTATTTTAAAATAAATATATAATAAAAATGAAAAATAATAGAAGTCATAAAATATAATCCTAAAATATTTTTTAATAAATAAAACTTTTACTTGTTTGAGTTTGAGTGCTTACTTGAACAAAATGTTCCAACAACAAATTCATTTTTATAGTATGAAATTTAAAGTGTTATCGCAAATATCCCAGAACTGTCATTTGTGTTCACAAAACACAAACAGTAAGATAAGCAGAACTCTAAAGAACAGCAGTTGACATACAGCCATAAGAAAAAACATTGTGTTTCTGCACTTTAAATGAACTTTTACCATATGCCAGGTGAAAACGGTACTGGATTCTGATTGGCTGCTGGATGTGGATGCACACCTAAGAAAAGACGCTCCAGTCAAATAGCCAAAATGTTCTATGTCACTGTGCTGGCTTCAAAAGAAACGTTTGCTTTTTCATCTAGACAAAAACAAGCAGTAAGAGGAGATTTTTCCCTCTGAACTGAACTGATCAACTTTGACCTATCATGATGATCACCATATGTATTGATTTTCTTTACCACTGGAGTCGAGGTAGGTGCCGGTTCAGCGACGCATTGTCCTGTTACTGTGACAATTGGCCCCACCCACACCCAGAAGCCTATCAGAATTGAGTATTCACCTGGACCATAGTTTAACTTAATTTAAAGAGCAGAAACACATTTGTTTTTTAAGGCTGTAAATCTTTGTTTTCTTGGAGTAATAGTGCATACATTAATGTTTTAACAGTTCTTTAGAGTTCTGCTCCTCTTAATGTTGACGTGTTTCATGCACGAAGATTATACATCTGGGATTTCTGACACAACACTTTATAAATGTAAAAATTTCAGACAATAAAAATGAAGGACACATTTTCTCTCTGGCCTGTTTTTGTTTCAAAAGCTGCATATTTTCATTTAAAAAAAAAAAAAACCTTGTAAAACATTGTGATCAATCACCACCCATAAGTGTGATTAATCTGATTTTTTTTTAAATTGATTGACAACGCTAATATATTTATATATATATTTATATATACACTGACAATTACTAATAAATATATATGCACATGCACACACATATGAACACACACACATATATATGTATATACACAATCATATACACATAAATGTAAAGCATTTCCATCTGACGTAAAATGCAAAATAAAATATTATTTTATGTTCCACTTTGAATGTACTTGAAATAACTTTGAAAAATACTTATCAGCTCACTCAAAGAACGGTCAGTGCAGGAGATACTTTGACATATGAGCTCCTTAGTTAAACCTGTTACGTTCTTAAAGAGGCTTAGGACACTGGTGCGGTGACCCTGCCACGGCGCATGTCCGATAAGACCCGTACATTTCCACTGCTCGCCTTTGATCCCCGTCAAAACATCGCCAAAATCTCAAGTAAGGGGTCAAACCCACTTCAATCTGAAAACGTCTTTTTAAAGAAGAGAAAATATGAAAACTGACGCATAAATACCCCAACTGGCCACTGGTTATTGTAAGTCTAACTATAGTGCGGATGTATATATTTCTAATGTTTCAAAAAATTAATACATCTTGTTGCTAATGACTAAAAAATGTATTTCAATGTGTTTTTTCTCCAACTGATTGTCTCCTCCATATAAGCTGTGAGTTTTGAGGGGATCAGTGGGCTATATTTGCTTCAGATTGGGGGGTTTTACTTGTCCAAATTTAGAACGGAAACAATTACTCCACTAGAAAATAGTATTTGCTTTCTCCAATCAACACCAAATGCCCCCAGGCTCCACTTGTGAGCTATCGAGCTGCATGTCTTCTTTGTTTCATTGAGAATTTTCTTCCAGCTTCTCCAGCAGCTGGGGAGGGAGGGAGGAGGGGTGGAGCCACTCAAATACAAAGACTAATTTGTTTGTTAGTAAAGAGAAGCTCTAGGCTCCACTTCCTGATGAGGGCATTAATAAAATCAGGGGGCGTCTGGCAGAGGAAAGATAAGATTTCAGCCAAGCCTATCGAGAGGCCGCCCTGGTGTAAAGCAGCAAACAACCAAAAACTACAATTCACTATTTCTGAGAAGTGTATGAAAAAGAAAAAAAAATGCTGGGACCAAAATACAATAAAAAGAGAGGAATGACACCACCCTCCTCTTTGCAATTCCATTCTTCTGCCCGTTAGGCATGTTAAGTACCAGGAATTCCAATCATTTCCTAGCAAGAAAGGCTGAGAGGGATTTTGCCTCAAAGAAAACCTACAGGCTTCCATGATTACAGGATTTTGTGGTAATAAAGATACTTAAATGAGACTTAGTTACTAAAAAAAAAAAAAAATGTTTTTGGTCATAAATCATTGCATAATAACCACAGCGGCACCCCAGACTGAGCTGTAATCTTGCACACATGTGTCACCCCCTTCTATGTCTCTTTGCTTTTCACACTCCTGAGTAAACACGCATATCTCCACAGCGTAATGAGATCCATCCGCTCGTGTTTATGATTGATAAACCCTGGCCTTGCTCTCTGTGGAGATGTCACCAAACAAACGTACGCGGGGAGAGCACACCTGCACAAGCACAGCAAACATGACCCCTGGGAAAGAGGGGCACCTTCTTTTTTTATTATTTTATTTTTTTTAGACATGTTCCGGACAGAGTCCTGAACCTTGCGTTTGGTCTGTATTCAGACAGTCAGGCGGACTTTCCTGTTCCAGAATAAAGCTCGTAACCAAAACCGAGCGACTAAAGATCTCTTCACTCATTGGCCAGGAATTAGGAGGGCGGGGAAAAGAATTAAAAGATGGAAATTATGGAAGTCCCAGTGTTTGGAATCCTCTTTGATAACACTAGAATCATCGCTTTACATCTGTCATATTGCTTCATTCCTACTTTGTTTACATCACGTGACCACTGGCTACAGTGGCCACTTTGGTCTGGTTATTCAGCAAATTGTATTCAGACCGAGGAATCTCAGAGCGAACCGAAGCTCAGTCCCATTCGAAACGAACCAAAACCACCTCGAAGATGGGTCCGAGAGTTTCTGGTCCAGGACCAGGGTCCGCTTGCGTGTATTGTTCCAAATTATCGGGGGAAACGAACTCTGGTCCACTTTACCAAATGTGTCCAGTCTGAATACATCCTAAAGATCCAAAAAATTGTTGAAACATGTCATTCTTTTCTGTAACAATGATGATTAATTTTTTAAATATGAAAACAACAAATACTCACACTGAACACTAAGTGTGAATGTGCTTAGCATTAGGTCTGCCACGAATAGTCGACTAATTGACTATTAAAATAGTTGACGACTACTTTTTACGTTATATTATATAGAGTCAGAGTGTAGTAAAGTTGAAAGTTATAATAGCATTTTGCTAGCTTTTTGGACAATTTTATTTTTTTAGGCTAATTTGAAGTTTAGCTTATATTTCAGCTACATGCTAGCTATTTTGGCTAATTTAGGAATTTTTCCGTTTTTTAGACTATTTTGGAGTTTAGCCAATATTTCAGCTGCATGCTAGACGTTTTGGTCAATTTTGGCTTATTTCAGTTTTTAGGCTAATTTGCATCGAATTAATATTTTAGCACCCTATCAGCTTCCGCATTTTCAGCTATTGGCTTCGGTGATTTAAGTGATCAATTTCAGCATCTTCAGCTATCAGCACTAGCATCTTCAGCGGCCAAATTCATCTTACAGCATCCACACTGGCATCATCACAGTTAATGCTGTCTATCTAATTTTTTGTTACTTTAAAGCTAATGCTGGTCAAGATGTGTGCTTTACATCCAGTTTGTGAATGACCCAATTAGTCGATTAATCTGAAACAATAATCGGTGATAAGTTGACTATTTAAATAATTGTTTGTGGCAGTTCTACTAAGCACCTTCAAGGTTTAAAAATTGTGCAAAAAAATGTTCCCCCGTTGCTTTTTTCAATTTTGAAAGCATTTGCAGCACATTTTTAGTTATGATCATGTCCTTTTTAGGCTAAAGCTAAAAAAATGTGACATTTTCTACAACTTAGTTTCTGCTGAGCAGCAGTAATTCATTAGAAATTTGCCTCCAAGTTTTGGGCGGGACCATTAGCTCAGAGCAAACCCGCCCCCATTTCCTGTCACCCACCTATTTACACTATCAGCCTCTCAAATCCCCAACCAAACATTACAGCAGAAACAAAAATGTTGAGCAATATTGGAGCTATCCAGCCGTCCACTTCAGATGAAGCAAACAAAGGGGTACGTGATCCTAGTCATCTACAAGTAGATGCATCAGAATGGATTGAAGAAGAATGTTAGTGGCCTGCCCTGCATGTTTTCTCCATCACAACTTAAATATTTTTCAAACACCATTTATTCATCTGCTCCTGATATACAATGATTTGAATGAAGAAATCCTCAGGAATGTAATTTTAAGCTTCTTTATATATGTCCTCCACCATCAGAAAAATGCTACAAGAACATGTTAAAAGCACAATTTCAGTCAGTTAGTCTATAAGTTTTTATTCTTTCACACAAGTAAATTCTAAAAAGTAAAATATTCTGTATTTTTTAATGGTTGGAGAATGCACTTGCTCTTCTTGCTTTGCTCTAAAATGTTGTTCAGGCTCAGACTGTAAGCGAGCATGTCACCATGCTGTCACATCACCTCGCACCTGCCACATCAACTGGCACTAATCCACTGCATACTGGAAGTCATCTGACCAGCAGTCTGGTGGGCCACTTCCACTCAGCAGACCTTTCTTCAAACACAGGGGCTCAGATATCACCGAAACCCTAAACAGAAACTCTACACTCCTTATCATAACAACTCTCACATAACTACTCCCCTCATCGAGGATGAGGCAAGCGGGCTGGAGGAGAGCTCCATGACGAACTGCTTTTTGAGGAATCCCACTCTGCAACAGTCACAAATATATGATTCACACAGCAATGGATAGATTTTTTTTTTTTTTTTTAATACTGACGAGTTTTAAATTTTTCATTCAGCATGTTCAGACGGAATATAAAGCAAGACCACTTAATAGAGGATCAAGCACTTCCAATCACAAACTGTACAATAATGTCCAAGCCTTTAAAGCAGCTACCGCTGATAAAGTACATGTGGTTAGCCAGAAACGGCCTCCGAGTAAATCTGATGACGTGCCCTTTGAATTAGAGCGTTTAATTTAGCATCGTAAACCTCGGCTGGCAGTCTGGGCAGACTGCTAAAGATCGTTGGACTGGGCAAGCCCAGTGACACACTTTCCAATTCTTACTGAGGTGCACGACTTCTGATGCCCGACAAGCAAAATGCAAACCCAAGGCTGCGTGCAGCTGTCCGACCTCTGGTATATGGTGGAATGGGGCACCTTGGAGTAGAGTGACAGCAGCCACATGCTCTTCCCAAAACCCCAGAAGGACAGGCAGGAGAGGAGCGCTTGTTGAGCCCAATGCCCAGTGACATCTGATTGTTTATTCCTCCGATGGGGTTTTCAAATGCACCGTGTTCATTCATAAATGACTGAAGAGAAACACTGGCCTGCCCTCACGGAGCGCCACAGTGGGCGCCTTTACACTCACAACCCCTGCACCCACGTTGATGGGGACATATCTATATATAACTAAAAGCAGCGCTGCCAAGTGATGAAGTTAAGCGCATCACTCACCCCGTACAGGAGACTGACCGCGCAAACGGCGAAAAAGCGCTCACAGAATCTCTACTATTCCAAAGAACTAAATGAAGTTTTGTGTCTGTTTTTCACAACTTTCCAAACACAGAGGCTCTATCTTTGTTGCACTCCCTCCGTCTTTTAGACACACTTGGAAACCGTGACATGGAAAGTCTACAGCAGTGAGACTTAAAAGGCAACTTAATCACGCTTTATTGGTTTGGCTGGATTATCAAAATGAACAGATAAATTGAAAGTCCAATGGAGATCTTTGGCATTTTTTTTCCAGCAAGTGATCACCAAAACTGGAAATTGTGACCTCTAACCATCCTGCGAAGTAAACACTCAAGCAAAAGCGATGACACCAATCCTGCTATTCTAAACAGTCGTCCTCACTGAATTCTTTCCTATACGAGGTTGATGGATAATACACCCTCGACATCTGAGGGCAGTGACTCCCAGCCTTTTTCACAGAGCTCAGAGGCATAAAAAAAACCAACAGCGGTCACCAAGAACTAATATTTTGTCTCTACTTGAATCTCAGACTGCTTAGTGCAGCTCATTCCCACACTAAGTTGTACTCACCTTTGGATAACAAGTGAATTAACAAAAGGGATTTGGCATTGTTGTCAAACATTCTCAAGGGGATACAGCCAATGTAACACACACAAGCATGATCTGTAGTTTAAAAGGTGGCAATCATGATGGTATTGAGGCCATTAATTGATGACAGGCGTTTAATCTGAGTGCTAGCAGATTAAAAATGTCAAACCAGGAGAGATCTGAAAATCAGCTCTAAGGGCAATATTATATGCTATCATTTACAGGATTTATCAATCGAAAATGCAACTGAGGAACAAAATATTTCTACTCCTATTTAAAGTAAAGTTGTGTGTAGTAAACTTTTGAGCCTCCCATAAAGGAGGATTTTAAAGTAATTTAAAAATATATTTTTATTATATTTAAATGTTTACAAGATATGATCTTAATATATTATTAACAAACCCATTAATATAGGGAGCACACAGTCAGTAAACAGAAACCTTTATTGATCTGGTGGTTTAGTTAAAAGCGGTGAGTATCACCTTGACTTTGAGTAAAAAGCAACTTTTAAACTTTTGGTGTATGACCCTTCCGCTATCTTTGGGGTCCAGGTGACTCCAACCATATATTAATGTGTGATTCCTTCCATTACAAATGTGGGAAAAGGTGGACAGGATTTTATGTCTGCCATGGACATTAGTGAAACTCAAAAATCAAAGATAAATAAATGTTCAATGCACTGTCTTGTGGGGTCTAGATGACCCCAATTTCAATGTAGACAAACCAAGGAGAGCGGAAGGGTTCCCACTCACCAACCTTTTTAAAGAAATTGTATTTATGGTTTTAATGGTTCAGAGAATTAAATCATTCTTACCCTGACCAACATTACGCACCACACTCTTTGTTACCAGTCCCCAATGTGGAGTTTCTGGTATGAATACTATTTATAGCCCTAAAGTTTAAAGATTTTACATCTTTAAGTGTATAACTTATGTTTAATTTGTATTTAATTGTGTTGAATGAGTTGACATTTGGTCCTCAAGTCTGTAATAACATTTAAAATTCTATTCTTAAAGTTTCAGAGTGAAATGGTTCAACAAAAAATGGCTGAAAGTGAAATTGTTCAGCACATTTAACAAGCAACTGTTAGGGGGTGTCTTATAAAAAGCCTGATTAAAACTGTTTTATTAGTGTTACTATTATTAGTCGTTATGAGTACAGTAAAAGACGAAAAAATAAATTCTGACAAAATTCTTCTCATGAAATCTTGATTTAAAATTGTATTATAATTGCTATGCCTCTACAAAATTGTAATATGAAGAAGAAAAAATGTGTTATTTTCAGTCATTTTTGAAAGGAATACCAGCTATGTTCGACAAAAAATATTTATTTTGTAAAATAATTTTTTTTGTAACTTCAAATCGACGTTATTTTAATTTTACTCCGGCGTTATGAAGGGACAACAGAATTTGGGTGTACACGACACAAGAACGCGAATCGTCCACATGATCATAGTAGTAACCTTTCATCTCCGCTCCTTACTATGTTCATCCTCTGCCTCCTGCGTGGCTCACGGTCACATTTTGCCGGCTATTACTTGAGATCACCCCCGACTTTAGCTACCTGAGGGGTCCGTTCGAAGCAGATCGCTTTCTGCAGCGACTCTTTAAGCTAACCGTGGTCACCAACGGACAGCAGCTGTGCCACATGGTCTTCTAAAGCAAACTGTTTTCGTAACAGCCGGCTTTTGTCACACTCTATACTCGAGCCCCAGACTGAGCATGCAACATATATTTATCATTCTTCTTCCACTTAAAACATTTAGAATGACGCTTTACTTCTATTTCGACACAAGTCTTTATTTCAAAATGTTACATTTGTGAACAAAAAAAGGCGTGTGAGCTCCAGGGCCTTCTCCTCTTTCAGCAATGCAATCTGGTAAGAGAGAGAGAGAGAGAAAAAAATGAATCTAACAAATACTCACCCTCTCCATATGTGGAGCAAATGCAGACAGCGGAGACAGACAGCATCAGACCCCAAAACAAGGTCAGCCTGCCCATCGATGTTACTGATCCCACGTTCCAGGTCATTATTTTCCTCTCAAAGTCAGCTGGAAATTGATCCAAAACAAAATAAAAGGGTTGTACGCATGTGCTCCTCAGTGGAGAGCATGTGCGATTAAAAAAAGGTGAAATATAGACTTAAAAAAAATGAGGGAGAAAAAAAAGACTTCTCTTTGGCAGCCCTTTAATCTGGCTTTGCTCTAAAACATAAATAAATGCGCACAGGAGATTTGGAAAGGGAATCGTTTGATTAAATAGACATGTATAAAGGCTAAAACAGTCTGCTATTTTTGCCAATCACCATATCCTTTGGCTGGTGTGGCACACAGGCCAGTGATTTTCCCGGATAAATGATCTCCATCGTCATTCTCCATCATTTGAAAACAACTGTGCGTTCAGGCCCGGCTGCTGTTAAGAAACAATGACTTTAACCAGAAGCCTTTACCACCACGGTGAAATAACAATAATCCCTCGTGAGAGTGACTCTGTGAGGCGCGCGCGCGCGAGGAGGGGGAGGCAGCAGAAAAAACCCCGTTCAGATCCGCAGGGGTGGTGGCCGCGAGCTTGAAAAATGAATGAAAAATCCCTTTGCTTTTGCCATTCAGCCAGCACTGCCCCCCAGTCGACCCAGCGGACGCGTCTCGGCTCCCCCCAAAAAACCCACAACCCCGACCTGCCCTGCCCCGGACTCCGCGCTCCGTCCGGAAATCTAGCGCTGAAAGAGAATCCCAGACTTGTGCCACGCAGGAGAATGGGTCTCCAAGCTAGACGACCTCGGCTGGGGTGGGAGGGAGCGTGCGTCCACGCAGAGTCCCTTCTCTTCTTCTGCTCCTCGCGGCTTTGCGTTTCTCCTCGCGCGCTCGATGGGGAGAAACGGAAAGAGCGCGCGCGGGCTACATCCACAAACGCTTCTCCTCCGGCTCGCCGTCAGGTAGCGTCGGCTGCGGGTCTCTGCCCCTCCGTGGAATCGCTGCTGTAAACAAGAGTCGGCGTCTCACACATAAACACATAGTGCTACGGATAAGGTGGCGAGGAGCGGCACGGAAAACCTGGAGCGGATTCACACTCCACTGGCGATGCGCGGGCGACATCCCCGTCTGCAGCATCACGGCTCGAGTCTCCATTCTTTGTTTTCCTCTGAAGAAAAGAATCCCAACTGATTCCACACTTTTATTTTCTTAAACATCATAAAAAGGCTGCCTTTTTGTTCCAAAGACCCAATCCAGTGAAAGTCGCATTTTAAACGTGTTCTTGTAGCCCATTTTATTATGATGGATAACATATATGAAATAATTTAGGCTTTAAACTACTTTCCTGAGTATTTCTTCATTCAAATCGTGGTAAATCAGGAGCAGACGCAAAAATCAGTCTAAAAAGCTTTCAGTTTGGCTAACCTCTTCCTTCTCCATTCTAATGCATCCACTTACTTATAGTTCAATAGATCCATTAGCGTCTTCATTTTAATCATCTGAGCTGGCTCAGAACTTTATGATTGGATACCTCGATTTCTCACCATTTCTAGTTTGGGGTTGAAAGCATAAACTAGCGCAAAAGTGTAAACAAAGGGACAAGTCAAGGCCCGGGGGCCGGATCCGGCCCTCCAGATCATTTTATTTTATTGTTATTAATGACCAATGTTATCGTCTGCTTATTTTTAACTTGTATAATTTTGACAAAAACATTTTTAGAAGTCTCAAATAATGTCAAGTTTCCAAAAAGAACTTAACTTGTGGTTTAAATTTAACAGATAAGTTTATAGTAGATAATGTTTCCTTTAAAAATATGTGGGCTTATATACCAACGACCACGTGGGCCACAGAACAATGTTCTGATGTCCTACTGCTACACTGATGGGTTCTTATGGGTTAATTGAGGTAGAACTTTGATTTAATTTTGGAAATGTTACCAAATGTTGGAGAAAATGTTGGAAAATAGGAGACCAAATGCACAGACTGTTCTACTATTAAAGATTATTGGATTAAAGCAAAAGAAAATAAAATGGAAGAAAATATTTTATACTAGTTACTACTATATCTGCTTGGTGTGAGACATATATCTTCAATAGGACACAAGACATGTACTTTATATGTTATTAGTAATTTTGAGAAAACTGATCATAATAAACTGGAAAAAACATTAAATATGAGTTAAGGTCTGATTCCTTTTGTTCTTACTTTCACCTCTCGTCGTTTTTGTTAAATATGCATAAATGCATGCCAAGTTTGTTTATGGTATGTGTTTGTTAAGAGGTTTTATTTTAGATTATCTGTTCTTTGTACGGTTAATATAAAAAGTTAAAAAGAACAAATGTTTGCAAAAAGAAGGAACTGAAAACAGTTTTTCCTTTTTGTTTTGCCTTAAAATAAAATATAAGAAATTACCCTCAAGCAAAGTAGATTAATAGATTTGATGAATCAATATTACATGTTATAAATAAAGATCTATTCACGCCGGACTCTATTACTGATTTTTTTTTTTTTTTTTTAAATTGAATGCATCCTTAACCTCAGGTATGTTTCTCTGTGACATCATAACTCACCTTCAGACTGCTATCAGCTGTGTCGGATCTTCAGAATATACAAAGAAAACTAAAGGATCCAGATTTAAAACATAAATCTTCTTGTGTAGTTAAAGATTTAAATCCTATATTGACTTAGCTTAACAATTTGGTAGCTATTTCAATGGTTTAAAATGCTTTCATGCACTAAAAAAGTGTTTTCAGTTCTGAAAAGCTGCAAAATAATATGTACTTTTAACTTGAATGTTTTACTTCAATTTGTTATTTGAACACAGGATCCTGTCATCGTGTTTTAGCATTTTTATTGATAAAAATACATCAAAAAAGTATCAAACTTGTGTTAAAACATAACATAATTCATTTTCTTATAAAAGTCAATGCAAGTTTGTTGTATATGTATGTACATGAGGTCCTTTTAAATGTCAAGTCATAAAAAACACAGATCTAAATAGTTTGCAACTATATTTGTGTTTTCATCACTTAAAAATATACAATAACACTGAAACAATTCTGTATTAAGGTTTGTTTTTTTCAGAGGACTGAAGGGCCAAAGTAAAATCTGGCAATGGAGCTTTCTAAGAGTGGCCTCTGCTTTCATTTTCCATTCATCCCACAGAAACAGCAAAGACAGGCCCCAGTGAGAGGAGCTCTCCTGTTCATTCTGCTGCTTCCAACCTGGTGATCTAGACCCAAGATGATTTAGGATTAAGAAGTGCTTCACTACAACTTCAGAAATGTTCAATTGAACATACATCACCAGGTTACTCGGAATTTTGTGTCTTTATGTTTCTTAATCAAGTCTACTAATGCATTAATAATTATTTTACTGACAAACAAAAAAATGTAATGTTATAATTGTGTTTTGCTGGCGTCAAATGTGCATCGTTTGAGGCTTAATGAGGGAAATAAGGTCAGTAAATGATGAGCAGTCCTTACTGATTTAAAATAATTAACCAGAATGAAGTCTAATTTATTTATTTTTATCAACTTTGCTATTTTTATGTGAACAAGAGTGTTTAACAGCATGTGGAGTCACATTCCCTGAGACTTATTGGTCCAGACGAAAGACCTTAAAGGACCCTTTTAGGTGCTGAGGTGTCGCCCTCTGCTGGTGCAAAGACGCAGTACAGTTCAACAGGGCTTGAAGGCTGGAGAAGGAACTAAAACACACTAGTGTCCCATGCATAGACTGTAAAAACACTGTGTTCTCCCTTATACAGTCAATGGTTCCATGACAAATGCTGACACTTAAAGAACAGAGTAAACAAAGAAATAATTTATATAAAAAAAAAATTAACAATAAAAAAAGTGTTAATTGCAGTTAATCGACTGGCCATGAAGACAAATAAAAAAAAAACATTGCATTTTCAAAAAGATTAGATTTTTTTTCAATAGCAAATTCTGGATTAGTTATATTAGAGGAGTAACAAACAAAATATCACAACTTATTAAAAGATTGTGTAGGCCATTCAAAGTGAAATTAAATGCAGATTTTTCTTTATAAAACACACATCCATCTTCTATATATATATAAAATATGTCAACATTTCATATTTTTTTCCTGATGTCAGTAGCCCCAATATGTGCTTCACTTATCTTACAAACCAATCATAAACAAGAAATATTTAAAGACCTACTCCAATGATTATGATTATTTTTTGGTGTTTTTAACATGTTCTTGTAGAATTTTTCTAATGATGAGTGACATATGTTTAAAATAAGCTTAAAATGGCATCTGTGAGTATTTCTTTTTTCAAATCATTTTGAATCAGGAGCAAACGAAAAAATGCAGGTAGCAGAAAATTGTATTTTTCCCTTTTTAAAGCTTGTCTGTAACTCCTTGTTTTTAGACTTCGATTTCCTATTGTAAGAGTTACAGTTAAATAAAATTGACCTTCTGCATGGAAAATAATTTCACTACTTTCTATAGATTTTGTTCTTAATATTAGAGTTTTTTCTGATTTTTTTAGGCTAACTCTTTTGCAGTGTGCTCCAAGTTCTCAGCAGCATCTCAGTGGTGAATTTCTAACAAAGTGCTAGCACCTATGTCTATGAAAATGACACAGTCATTTGATTTATGCTCAAAACGGCATAATTATAAGTAATAGAACATTGGTAAATGCTTTTAAAATAGTCGAAAAGATGATCGGAGTGGGTCTTTAAGTCAAGTAAAAGCCCATAGTTGTAGCCAATCAGTAAAGACTAGAAGCTCCAATCTGTGCAGTGTGGCATCCCTTCGTGCAAACCTGTAAATGTATTTCTAGGTTTGTCAAGCCCTATAGGGATGATATCTTGCAAAAGGAGATGAAAGTTCAAGGTCTCAGAGTTTGCGTATGGATGAAGAAGACACAGTAGTGTGTTGATGATAGGCCGCACCGGTTTATGAGCCACATGGAGGCAATAAAAACGGTAGAGGACCTTGTATGTGTTACGTGTCCTGTACAGTGATTGTGATTGTAGCTTATTGTGCTCACGTGCACAATGAGTTCTATAAAAACAACGTCAATAAAGCCATTCAGCTCTCACCTGAAGATATCAGGTTGATTGACTCTTTGCGGCAGCAGGTTAAATAAACTGGAAAGAAAAATAGAAATAGTTGCTTCAATGTTATTGTTTACACTCACAAAGGCATTTTCCACAAAACAAAATACTGGTAATACATATATATATATATATATAATATATATATATATATATATATATATAATATATATATATAATAATATATGTATATATATATAATGTGAAGAAGTCGCTTCTTCATACTAAAAGTTGTGCTTCTCTCGTGTTTAACTCAGAAGTTTGTAGAAAAAGTTAATTTCATCTCATCAGTATTCGTAGGCTGGTTTTGTCCCTCAGTCTGCATATTGGATTTAAGCACCCCAAGTACGTCCCAGGACCGAGGAATCAGCTGGCGAGACAAGATCACCTCTGTCAAATAGGAAACCGCGATGATAGCTACCAGGGAGCAAAGCATGGCCAACGTCCTGTATGGAAAGTTCTGACTGATAATGCCGTTTTCTTCCTTCCAACCAGGATACAGGAGTGTAGGAGGAATCCCGAGCAGAGCCTCGCCGCTCAGCAGCCGCAGAAGCAAACCTAAGAGAAAGCCGCTTACAGCGCCGTAGGTGTTTGCCCAGCGGAAGTGCAACACGCAGACCAGCTGCGGGAAAATCACGCAGTACAGGAGGTCGCCGCTTACGAGCCAAAGAGCGAGCACGCTGCTGCCCCCGAAGGCCAAGCCCGTCCCAGCTACGCCCACAATCACCACCGAGGCTTTGATAACCCACTGCAGCTCCCTCTCTGAGGCCTGCAGAACAAAAAACAACCAAAAAAAACAAGAACACAAAGTTAAACTTAAGTCATTTTTGCTCAACAAATAGAGACTACACACACCGTTTTCCTCAAAGTGGTCTTGTATATATTTTTGGTAAACAAAGATGCTGAGGACAGCAGTGCAGAATCCATGGAGGACATAACAGCTGCAGCCACAGAACCAATGCCCAGCACTGACACCCAGGTAGGTGTTAGGTGTTGCAGAGCAAGTGGCAGGATCTTCCCTGAATCTCCACGCTCAATAGGCGGGGGTAGCCCATAATCTGTCTGGTTCCAGTCTAAAGAAAAAGGAAAAAGAAAGAAATCCAGCAGGGGGAGAAAAACAGATGGGATTGAGAAGGTGACGTCAGTTTCAGAGCAGAAGTCTGAAAGTGTTTATGTTCTCTGCACACAGTGTTCGCATGAGACAATACCTGCAGAGGCAGCCATGATTCCAATTACAACCGAGGGGATTCCCATAAGGAAGACTGCTCCAGCTGCAGCAAAACATGTGATCTGAGCCTGAACAGACGAGGCTGCAGAGAGGATTCTCTGATACAGAGCCTGATATGAAAGTCCACCTAGAGCCTGGAAAACACACAGGCTTAGTCATCCAATAGCTGAGGAATTTGCAAAGGGGCCTAACAAGAACTAGATGAAAAGGCACTTAAAACCGTAGCGTTGTGTTGCGATTATGCAGAATATTACAGTATTTCTGACGCAACAAGGTTTGCATTTTGTGTCGGCTTCAGTCAAAGCTTAATAGGATTTCGGAGGAATGCTTTTACTAGCAGCAGAAGTTGGTCAACCCATTTTCCTGCATCCTCCAACTGCAGGTCTCCAACCCAGGAATGTCCAGCCGTCTGGTTTAGTGGGAGTGTTTGTGACAGGGCGCCAACTGCAGGACTGAGCACCAAAAACGGGACGCAGAGCCACTGAAAGACAAAAAAAAGAATTTCAATCAGCATTTCAAAATTTTGGAAAATTGTTTATTATTATTTTTTTTATCCCATTACTTCTTTTCAGTTTAAAATTAAATTAAGTTTTATTGTGTGTTTGTTCTTCTTACCAGGCTGACAAAGATAAAACAGAGCTGGATGATGTCGGTGTAAGCAACTGAGTAGAGGCCCCCGAGAAATGTGTAGATGATGGAGACAGCTGCAGAGATGATGATGGAAATGGTAGACGACAGGCCCAGAATTACACTCATCGTCCCTCCTGCAAATTGTGCCAACATATGATAAAAGAAATCCCAATTTTTAAAATGCATTTTAATCAAACATCACATACTTTGCATTATTTTGCATACAAGCTAATTTAGACAGTATGGAAGCTAAGTTTAACTGGTGCATTCTGGGTAGATCTGCAGAGCTGCGAAGGTCATTTCTTATGCTAGCAGTATTTCTGTGTAATCCATTCTCAAGCATAAAAACCAGTCCTGTTTAGTTCAATGAATTCTGCACAGATATGCAACAACAAGATTATAAGAGTATATTAGCAGCATACCAGCATGTGCTTGTTATTGGAAAGCATGTTTCCTTGATTTTCATGCTCGCTTGTTATTATGTTTTACCTTAAAATACTGCTCTCACGCTTCAAAAATCCCCTTTCTGCTAATATTCTCTGCTTTATCTCAAAACCCCAGTTTCTGATATGTATAAGTTCAATTTTATTTTTCAATAAAATTTGGGGCAAAAAAGTTTGAATGATAGATGAATGTTGGAAAAACACAAAAGATAGTTAAAGCAACAGCATTTCATAGGACACTTTGCAGAGTGGAATTTTAGAAAAAGCTTGTTTTGGAGCATTTTTATTGAAGAAAAAAAAAGTTTTGTAAACATTCAGAAAGAGCTGTTTCCTAGGAGCTGGACACGTGCACCAGTATTGGTGTATTTGTGAACACAGAGGCAGTGTTCAGGTGAAACAGAGCTTCCCTGTTCAAAGGGATTGTTCAGAACTGAAGAGTAATCCAGGAGAGAAAAATTCAGAACATTTTCCTCTAATATATTGAGGAAAGATAGTAATTTAGCTAAAGTAATACGACAAGTTTCTGATTTTTTTCTTATTTTTTTCATTTTCTCACATCTTTAGCACAAAATGTAGCTAATGTTAGTGGAAATTATAAAAAAAAAAGATAAATTGCAAATCCTTTAACTGCTACTTCTCGTTATTAACTAGTTAAGATTAAACTTGAAGTAACCAAGTGAAACTAACTGCATTAAGTTAGTTACCCAGCGCAGCAAGGATACAGGCTACCCATAATATGTCACTGATCAAGGCAGGAACCAGGAGAGCTGCTGTGAATGTGTTGCCATAGCGACTCTGAAAGGGGTCCAACATGGTCACGTAGCGTTTTGATCTCATTGGTTTGGCAAAAAACAATCCACCTGGAAGAAATACAGTAAACAGAAAAATAAATCATGACATTTTGGACACAAACATGTTTATATCTAGAACCAAACAAACTGAACATGTACTGTCCTGCAGTGTGGTTCTGACAGAGGTTGGACCAAGTCATCGCTTTGCAACTTACAAGTAAGTGTCAATTCTTCGTCCACAAGTCAGAGGAAAATCCCAAGTCAAAAGCAGATGAGTACCAAGACCAACAAGTCCCAAGTCCAGACCAACAAGTCTCAAGTTAAGACCAACAAGTCCCAAGTTAAGACCAACAAGTCCCAAATTAAGACCAACAAGTCCCAAGTCCAGACCAACACATCTCAAGTTGAGTCCAAGTCAAGACCAAGATGTTCCAAGTCGAGCCCAACTCAAGACCAACAAGTCTCAGGTTGAGTCCAAGTCCAGACCAACACATCTCAAGTTGAGTCCAAGTCAAGACCAAGAAGTTCCAAGTCAAGCCCAAGTCCAGACCAACAAGTCTTAAGTTGAGTCCAAGTCAAGTTCAACAAGTCTCAAGTCCAGACCAACAATTCTCAAGTCGAATCCAAGTCGTATTATTGAATATTTCATGTCATTTTAAGTCGGGGAGTGTATTGGCAAGAGTCTGGCGATACCATACGAATCGTCATGCATGTCTCATGATACGATACGTATCGCATGGTTTCGGTTTGGTACCAATCCTGAGTAAAAACTAAGAAGTACATGTCTCATACCAACAAAAGCCGTGAGGCTGACTGAAAATTGAACACAAGATGGTTCTTGTGAGAGCTTGTTGTTGTTTTGGTCCGGTGTAGAACTGTTCAAAGAGACTCAGTGAGCTGTGCTGCCAACCTAACGGTAGGGGGTTTAGGTGGAAAACATAAGTAAGACACTCAGAAATAATTAAATAAATATGATATAAATATTTTGACAACATTTCAAATCTACTCAAATATTGCCAAATTAAATATATAATTTAAATATATAATTATATATATCGCAAAATCGATTTTCCCCTACTTTTAAGTCCTTTCAATATATTTATTCATCAATGTTTTGCAAACATATTAGCTAAATTGCCTCTGAGCTCATGTACCCCCAATTCAAAAATTCAAAAGAATTTCTCTCTAAAAAAACAAAAATTAATATACCTCATTTGGAATTGTGGTAAGCAAGAAATGGAAAGGTAAATCTTGGATATGAAATCCCCTCAATACAGACCAATGATGTACAGTTACGGCTGATGAAGCACTGACTCTTTCAGAGTCTGATTTACTAACATAAATAGCGGTCCATGTCAAGTCATGAGTCTCTGGTGATAAAGTCCAAGTCATGAGTCTGCCTCTGAATTCTGATGATAGCGGTTTCTAGAGTACTGAAAACTCTTAACTCTGTTTTCAAACGCTCAGTGAGAGCGCTTTTGGATAGACTCCATCTTTTCAAATTTCAAGGAATAAAATTAATCTTTAACTAATTTAGATTTTTTTATTTTGGTACAAACTGGATATTTTTTTTAACATAAGTTACTTTGATAAGAAAGGGTTAAAAATAAAAATGTCTTGATAAAAAAATAAATCCGATTTTTTTGCCTTTTTTTTTATTGCCATAGTAATCTTAACCGAGTCTCCAAATTCCTAGCTGTTATAGCTTGTTAAAGCACTGGAATGCACCTAAGACTCTAGGCATGACTATGCACAATAATGAGCTGTTTTCTAGGTTGTGTCAACACCAGACTCTAGTCTGGGTTTCATGCATCAATCAGCAAATCTTTTACCACAGGCCATCAAGAAGAAACATCGCTCAGCGCATCAAGGACAACATTCTTTAGACAATCAGTACCAAAACAAAAGTCCTCCTCGCATCCGAGCGCATTCTTTGGTGAACCGTTTACTGAGCTAAGAACAATCTTATCCACAATTCTTTTTAACTTTTGGAAGCACTGAAATTCTTGTGTTCACTTTGGTTTTTTATTGATTACATTGACTAAATTTCCTAAAAACAGTTGTAAAAATAATATTTCTGGTTTGTCAATGTACTGGTGGAGTCAAAATATTATGATTGGAGATAACATAAAAGAAGACGAATTACTCCTAAAGTTTAACAAAATAGTAAAAAAAAAAAAAAAAAAAAAAAGTCCTTGAGCTGTGTATTGGAATTTGTTTTGGCTACTTACCCAAAACGAAATTTAAAACGTAAGCAGGTGGGCCCAGAGCCCAAATGAGACCTTGATTTGGAGAATAAACGGCCTCAGCCGTTCCCATGATATAACCTCCACCGACCCACGTGGCTAAACAAAGACAAGTAATCAGTTATTAAACAGTGAATACATAAAACACAAATTTGTAGCAAATAGTATACCTGTCATGGTAAAAATCCCAACGAGGACATTAATGTTGCGGCCACCAATAATAGAAACGTCACTCTTGCTGCCAGGACATGTCTTCTCCACTTTTTTGGATTTGTGAGATCCCCACACCCCGATGCCCAGCAGAATGCAAATGTAAAAAATGATCACAGAAACCAGTCCAGGGATGTCAACTGCCATGATGACCTTCGTAAAAAAAAAAAAAAAAAGTTTAACTTTTCTCAGTAAACCCGTTCTGGATATCCATGAGGCAGCAACGCAGAGGAACAGTCAACTGGATGAATCACCAAAACAGCTACAAATGCTTTCTTTTTTTTGATCCACACTCCTATCAGTTTGTGTTTATTGTCTTTATCAAATGCAAAGATTGTTTTTAAAAGTCTAAATCTCTTTAAATGCTGAAAGATAAATCAATAACATGAAAAAGTTGAAGCAAAAATAGCCAAAATAATTTCTCAGGAGTGACCTGAAGTCTCCTCTTCTTTGTTACTGAACTTTAGAAATGTGAAATACTGTAGTGATTTGCCGTTGATTTGTGTAGATTTTTTTTCACTTTGTTGTTGTTCTCTCCTACGACCACAAGATGGCAGCAAAGTGACAACCAATCCAGCCTAGTGCTCGCCTCAAAGCATTCAGGATAATCTATGGATTCAAAATATCCTCATAGAATTTAGTCAAAGTTTTAATTATATATAATTATTTTTTACTGATGTGCAAAACAGGAATTGTACTGGGACTTTTTGAGCTACATGACAGGTACAAAAAGCACCACTGCAAATTAATTCAAAAACATGTAGGATAAAAACGGTTTATGACAAACATGTACCTGCATGTAAATAGGTGTGGTAGTTAAAGAGCACATTTTCAACTGATTTAACATCATTATTTAATTGAAAAGAACAGATAGTTTAACCATTTAATACATGGAGGTCACAACACTATACAGAATGCTCTAATAGTAAATGTATGACATAAGATAAATTATTAAGCAAAGAAAAGCTGCTCAGTTCAGAAATAACAGCTCATAGGTTTGATGATAAGCTACATCATATGAGGACTGATATTGAGTTCAGTGAATTACACTATTTTATTTTATATTGTTGTTAGGTGGACAGATCAATATATTGCTGCTAGAATAAGTATAAACAGAGATGATGAATAAGAGTTTGTAGGAATCTTTTTGGGGGCAAGATTTAAAAAGTATGGGATTGCATTCAGTTTGTTAACAAAATGTAATAATGTGAAAACTTTAAAGATTATGATTATGAACATGTTACACCTACTTCTTATTATCAAGATTGAGCTAATAATGAAAACATCCCATATATCAAAAATAAAATGTAGCTGACATCGTTTGGCACGTGACCCCATTTTTATAGAAAAAAGACAGTAATATTCCAAACTGTAAAGCTAAAACAAATAATTTATGAATTAAAAAAGTGCACTTTTGATGTTTAATTTAATTATTAATATCTACAATAACAGAATATTTGGATGAACTATATGAAAGCGTTAAAAGCAACAAAAGCAATACAAAATCAATTAAAAATGTTACATTGTGTTTGCACCACTATTACCTGTAATCGATATTTTTATAAATAGAAATGATTTAGTTACCAGGTAAAGTGGGGTTAATGTGTTGACCTTTTTGTTAGAAAGATCTTCTATGAGTGGAATTAAGTTAACAATACTGTCTTTTTTCAACAGAGCTGTGCTTTGGTTTAAAGGGTCCAAAGTGTATTAAAAAAAAAAAAAAAAAAAAAAGCTTCCGGTTCGGTAGCACAAGCTTAAGTCAATGAGTAAGTCTAAATATAAAACATTTAAACTAAGTAAATATGCTCTTGAATTACTTTATTTTTGTTAGCATTTTGATAAATATGACAATATAATGACCTATTTATCACGCGCGTAGTAGCCAAATATATGTAAAGCTATTTACAAAGTTCTAAATGCAACAGAAAATGTAAGCAGTGAGAGTCAAAACTGTGAATGAAAGCTGTAGAACTCACCGTTCATCAGAAGAAAAATACCCTTCGACAAACCGTTGTGTACTTTGTAGTAATGTGGGGGGCCAATTTTATAAAAACTTCCACTGGCAAGTGTTCATTCAGAGCTTCTACGACGTTTATAAACCCCCACATGCGCTGAGGAGGTGTCGCGACATTGTCGTAAGCAGCGCGACGATGCTTCCCAACCGTTGGTGTCTTGAACGCACCCCGAACACGCAGAAGAAGTCAAGCTGGTGGATGCTACCATTCCGTCCGTGGATGCTACCACCTGTTTTGCTCGGGACTACAATTAAAACCCTCTTTTTTGACGGCGCGGACGCTCCCGCCGTCACAGATAAGGGGTATCATTCACACGTCTCCTCATATATATTTCATTTGGCATCTATATTAAGGTGCTGGAAAACAGACACCAGCTCTCGCGTCGCAACAGAGGCAGAAAAGTGCGATTGTTTCCGTCCAAAACAGCTGCAAAATAAAGCGCCCCGCACGTTCACGAGTCATTCATGGAAAAATTAGTGACCTACAATATACCTAAAGAACCACGTGACATGAAAAAATAGAAGAAGAAAAAACACCCTAAACAGAAGTCTGACCAATAATAATAAAAAAAAGGTCAGATCATAATAGTAGAATATGAGGGCTCTGCTATCATATTTGTATGTGCTAAACACTAGTCTGTTTAGTGAATAGAGTTGATTTTAGTCACACATCTTTTGAAATTGTTGCTTACGTTTCTATGTTTTTTTTCATCTCTGTTGACCTTTTTAATTTTTTGCTTAATAATATTATTAAGAGACATAATACTTTTGTTTTGTAGGATTTGCGGTGTTGCTGATTTTCAAATTATAAGTTTTCTTGCAAAATAAAAAACCTTTTCAAAGTTTTTTTTAAATATAATAACCCAATATTTTACCAATTCCACATGTATTCCAGTTCCAAATGCACTACTGAATTATAAAATATGTCTCGGCCATAGATAATATTCTTTTATTCAGCAATAATCTATTCTTTAGGAGTATTTAGAAAGGTAAATTTTTCCCTATTGCTGTCAAAATTAAACGTTAAAGGCCCACTCTAAAGCCAATGATGTTTTTAATATGTTATTGGCATTTTTCCTCACAAAAATTCAGAAAATTATGCATAAAATTGCATTTCTGAGTATTTACTCAATTTGTTGTGAGTCAGGAGGAGATGAAAAAAGATTGTAGCAGGAATGTTGATTGCTACAATAGGAGGTGCCTGCCTCGCATTATTCCAATGCATCCTCTTGCAGACAAATAGATCCGTGTACGTCTTTATTTTCCTCATCTGAACTGACATCTGACGTTTGTTGAACTTGTAAAGGGGCTAGCGGGAAAGCACGTAAACAAAGGGATGATGGGAAATGAGAGCAGGCTTGCTCAGTGCCAAAAGTCCCGCCCACAATTCAGAGGCAAATATCTGATGAGCAATGCAAAAACTCCATCCTATAAAATGAAGCAGGTTTTATGATTTTTGTCAAAAAATTGCATTATCATCATTAAAAGGCCACTGAGAATTATTTTACATGAACTCAAAAGATGATTGGAGTTTAAATAATAAATCAACACTGAGGAAACGTGATCGATCCTTTCTCACTCAGAGCACAGCAGCACATATCTACTTTTTAATGGAGAATTTTCTACAATGTTGTACAATATTTCCACAAAAAGATTAATCACTTCATCATGTCTTTATTAAACATGTTTAATGCAGTCTGCATCACTGCTGGCGGTCAAGAAGCACAAGGCCGTTTCCTGCAGGGTCAGAGGTGCACAACACCCAGTGATTGTTCTCCTCTTCAAGTTTGTGGCTGTCCAGGAATGTGTGAGCGGTCACCTCGTACTCTTTACCAAATGTTGTCCTGCAGGAAGATAACAAACAGTGGAATTCCGAAAATGCCACTAATAACATGTATAACTGGCTTAATATAACAGAGTCATTTTCCTAAGTTTAATCTAAAATCTTTATTTTAAAGAACTTACATTTGTTTTGTATTCCCTTCTATTTTTTTTATAAGAATTGTTCACTTGTAAATTTTCACAATTTGAAAACATATTACTTTTGCTAATCTGCATTTTTTTAAAACAAAAGAATTCAAGCTTTTATTTACTACTTATTTTCATTTTGGTTTAAAAAAAAAAGGATAAAAATAAGATACCGAAGAACTTGATCTCCCAAAACTGCAAGGGCCTGGTTTGTCTTGCAATGCACAATCAACACTTTCACATTTGCCTGCAGGGAGAAATGCAACACGGGTGATGAGAACACAAACAAACACTGCCTTCCTTTACACGAATGTCAGTTTACAAGAAAACTTACTGGAACTGGAAGTCCTTCGTGTTCAAGTCTTTCCAGAGGATCCAGGTGCACTATTTTCCAGCATGACAGAAAGCTCTTGCTCTCATCCAGGTACACTTGCTGGAGGTGGGACTTTTTTGCACACTTTGAATGAAACCACAATGATATCAATGAGCAGATGCACTTTTCTTTTTTTTTTTTAAATGACGATTATTAATGTAAAAGGTTACCTTTTGGAAACTTCTCATGTCACTAGTCAAGTAAAGCTGAGGAAAGGTGTTGACAAAAGTTAAAAGTTCACATACCGGTATTCTCTTCATAAATGGGTAACTTTGAACTTAACGAGGGCTGTAACTGCTGTGTTGAATGGATGTTTATATATCTTTCTTGGTTGACCTCCTCTCTAAGAGTGCCACATTTGCATGATTATGTTCCATTTGCTAGAAACTTTGTGTTAGATCTTTCAGTGTTTGTGATTCTGCACATTTCCTTACCCCTTTGGCAAAGCCGCTTAGCGTTCTCAGAGCAAAATGTTGCTCAAAATGCAGCACAGATCCTTCAGGGTTCCCATCAACACTGGGGACGTCCCAAAACCGTGTTACAAAGTGCTGTTCGTGGCAAAAGGTTTCTGCTGATTTAAAGAGCGCTCACCTTGTAACGATGAAAGCAGTGCGCGTGCACGGTTGGATAGTTCTTCCTGCACTGACCTCACAAGACACTGGAATGCTGGGAGAGGGAGCGCTCATTAAACTATTCGCGTCAGCGTCAATGCTGACAGCGCTGCGGTTCCTGTTCCCAGCTCCAACGTTCAGTAACATCACAACGTCTTCAAAGTGTACGTATCCCTCATTCGTCACTGACAAGTTCACCTGCACACATAAAAAACACAGTAACTTGGCAGTAAGCTCTCATATGCTGTCAGAAATTTTTAACAGTTTTACCGGTTGTAACATGTTCTGCCTGAGAAGATCTATCTTCTGTATGTAGAGCTCTCCCTTCTCCTTTTTCTCCAGATATTCTTGCATTGCATCCTAGAGAAAACAACATACAGATGTAACTTGTGCATTTTTGTTAGTTAAAACTCTCCCTGTATGGACTTAAGGGAAAAAGAATAAACAATGGATTGGGGTGGAAGTTATAAATCACAACTGACACACTCTGGGGGGTAAGTGTTTTTCAAAAAAAAAAAAACAACTTTTCAAATATTTTCACAATTTTTCAGTTTAATGACAGACTATTACAACTTCCCTTTTCATTATTATTTATTTTATTTTATTTTCTATTTATATATTTTTTTATTAAAATTGCTCAAACAATAGTAACTAAAATTTGTACATTATGTATTTCATTAATGTCCTACCTGGTTGTATTCATTTTCTCTTATAAGATGGTTCACAAGTCAAAGTACAAATGTTGTAGTCCTGCCTGCAGAACGCTCCACAGCTGCTTTCCCAAAATCATATGGATGATATTAAACGAGTCCTGGATTATTTCTCGAATTAAGATTTTCTTCTTCGAATATATGCTAACGCTAATGCTAGCTTTCCATGAAAGTAGAGCAGCAGAAGATTTTTTTGCCCAGTTCTCGAATTAAGATTTTCTTCTTCGAATATATGCTAACGCTAATGCTAGCTTTCCATGAAAGTAGAGCAGCAGAAGATTTTTTTGCCCAGTTAAAGTTGCTTACATTTCCATGTTCATAAAGTCACTGAAAACAGAGCTAAAGTAAGACTATTTCAGCGTGTCTTACAATATAGAAAAATGAATTACTGATATGTTATTTTCTGACATAGCTTTGCTTTTACTAATAACTGTGCCTGATCCCCATTTTCTTTCATTATTCTCCCCAACTGAGGATCACGACTAAAGATGTTTTGGAGACATATAGCCAGATTTTTTGGATGGAGAGGTTGGAGCTAACAGGAAGGAGGTCAAGGGAAAGGCCAAAGAAGAGGTTCACAGATGTATAGTTAAACAAGGAGGATACAGATGAGAGAGAGGGTTATAGCGATTGATTTTGTTGCAACCCCTATTGGATTCAGAATTTTGCAGTTATATTCATCTGAATGGTGGCTGTCTAAAATATTTTCTTTTACAGTCAGTTTGGCAAACCCTCTGAGTTCCACATAACAACCTTTTATTTTAACTTCTCTCTAAGGCCTTTCCATAACTTGAGGGCAACCCGAAGACCTGTTTTAGTTTACGATCATATGTACATTCCTGAGTGCTAAACCATGTCTTTTTAAAGTCCAAAAACTCTTCTTCACCACACTTCTTAATATTTCTGTAAAATTAAATAATATAGATTTTTCTTTTACACAACTTGCCTCTGCATTTTTGTCTTTTTGGTCTTTGTTTTGTCAAGTTCATTATATTAGCCCAAGGGGATTATTACTGCAATTACTATTTGTCACTGAAGTTATGCTGTGTATTTGTACAAACCTGCCCCAGTATGTTTTTTTAAAGTGCAAGGGGGTTGCTTAAACAGAAAAGTATGAAGTGAAAAATGACAATATTATTGAAATAATTAAAAAGATAATATATTATAGAATGGGACCTAACATTTCAGATAGCTATCCACGCTAAATAACTTTATTTATTTATTTTATCTATTTTTTTTCTTAAATGTACATTTAGCTATTTTATTGAATTACAATAATTATTATTTTAAAAAAATCAGAAAAGAAAAAATCCAACCACCCGAACTTTATGTTACTTCAAACTATTTGCAATTTGCAGTAAAGCGGTGTGATCCACTTTACTGCAAACGCCAAGCGTTTAACGAGTCAGATTTTATAACAGCACACCCTAGTGGTTGAAAAGAGAACAACATGACAGCCAACAACAGTCAGTGGGGACTGTCGCCTGCAGTTCAAACATCAATTAATGAAAATAAATGAAATACTTCAAATTAAAAAGTCCATCATTTCCATTTTTAATAATTTTAGTTAGAAAATTATTTTAAAAATGTCATATTTATTTATTCTATTAACTACTTAAAGTTTTGCTCAGTTTGACAGGAATTGTATGATGACCCCCCCAATTGTAAATTATAGGCCCTTAGGTGATTTTGTGATTTCATGCTCACCATTAAAGTGATAACGTAAGCATAGGAGAGTTACCGGCAGCTAGACAAATACATACTCAAGAGTTGTATTAATGGAAAGGAAATTTTCTTAAGTACAAAGAAAAGACAAATACACTATATTAAAGGTCATGGTTAAGTATTTTCTCTAGAAATTATTAATGTTCCCAACATATGATTTATAATCTAAACCCAATGAATTCAGAAAACAAAAAAAAAACAAAAAAATGTGTGCAAGTGTCTGAAATGCGAACTTCCATATTTTTTTTATTATTTTTTGTAAATGCACCGTGTGCTGTTTTTGTGTAAATGAGGAATTTGTGGTGTTAGTTAAATTTTGCCATGCATTATTGCTTTTTTTAATGCAATGTTAGTGTATTTTTAAAATAACCTCAATATGATCTGTAGTATTTGTGGTCATTCATTCATTGTGGCTGCAAAGGTTTTGACAAATAATTGAAAAAAAAAATACACAATATAGGCTAATTATTTTCTTATTATCTGTATCCTATTGTTCATTCATAGAAAAAATGTTATGGATTGTGACTAAATAGTACGTACTTTTTTTTAGTATAATTCTACTCAAACAAGATAAAATACAATAAAATATATAAGTACAATTTGCTTTAAAAAGTTGGTAGAAAATGTAACTGAGTAAAAGTTACTTATAAATACGTGCATTTGAAGTGAAGGAATGTTAATATTTAGTAAGAGGGTGTCGGTTTTTTTAGATTGATTTATGTAACCATACAAATGAGGATTTCATATTTGTGTTTGTTTTTCCCCTCAAGCTATTAATGAAGGATAAGAAGGCAGACAACTTGATTTAAATCTGTCATTTTCAATTTTTATCACTCATTTTTTTCAAAACGACACATGCACTTTAATTGTAGTTGTTTGCGTACTACAGCGTTAATAAATATCCTATCAGAGGTTAGCTCTTAGCGTGTGTCGTTACTGTTGTATAAATAAAGTTTTGATACAAACCTTCTGTAAAAGCTCGTCCTCGGTCCAATTTCCAACTTTCACTTTGGATCGATACGTTTTCACATGAGCCATTAGGACTGAATTTATGTGTATTTAGTCACACCTGATCGTTTACACGTTGCCCCACAGCTGTACGTATTTTCTGTTGTAGTTTCTATAGCAACGCTGTTCCCACGCAGTTCAGGACAGCTGCCGCTGGAGGGCGCGCTAAAACCAGAAGCTCAAGATCTAAATGACCACCACGACGGGATGTCAGAAACGAGAGGCGACTGTTTGGGAGCTCCTGGTGAAAAATAAATTAAGGCCTCTTCCTTTCCAAGGTTTTAATGTCAAATAACTTCTTCATTGGTCCACTACAAGATAGAATCAATGTCAAGAATCCAAGCATTAAGCATAATCAAAAGCATTTCCAAACTGGAATTGTTTCAAAACTGCTGTGCAGCAGACCTCTGAGCCTGTGTTGAATTTGAACAGGACAGCAGTTTTGAGATTAAAAATTAAAATGATTAGGATCAAATTAAGAAAAAAATGCATTTATGGAATAGGTTAGCGGACGCATATTTATTTTGTTATCATGACGGCAGGTGAGGCACTGCTTCACCTGGCTGCCCTCACTGCACAACCCTGGCTAAAATCCATTTCAAGAAGGTACTAAAGGCTGCTGAACCAATCCCAAACACTCCCCAACTGCCCAAAAAACAATTTTTACCCAATTGTTAAACTGAGCAAAGAAACGGCCAACCCTAGAAAAACAGAGTTCTCTTCTGCACTGACTTGCTGTTGACTGAAAGATTCCAAACTCCAGACGTGCAGGGCCTCCGTCTTTCGTTTTTCCCTTTAACCTGCCACTGTAGCTTCTCATTATCTAAACACACCTGATCCAGGTAATCAGCAGCAGATAAGGCAGCATTTCTGAAAAAACAGTGGGCAGGATGGCGGCCCCGTCACACCTGGAATCTGACACCCCTGCTCCAGATTTTGCTCAAATTTAACACACGTTGGGGAAATCAGATCAGCTAAAATTAGCACAATAAAAGTAGAATAAGACAGCAAAGATTCAGCAAAATGTGAATTGTGTGTTTGATAACATACGTTCTTGTTTTTAATAAAAGAAAAATATGTCAACATTTTTCAAATATTAGCAGCAGTACTGTGTTTAGGTGAATTTAAGGGGATATATTATGCGATTCAGCTGTATAACAGCACATCGATTTGTTTAGACCAGAGGTCTGCATCCTGAGGCTGCGGAGTCACATGCAGCCCTTTTAACCTTCCTATTTGAACAAAAATTGTTTTTGTTGTTTTGTTAGTTTTGCTTTAGTTAATTTAGTTTTGCCATTTATGTTTAGATTTTAACATGTCAGATAAACTTAAAATATTGGTAAAATATTAAAATTACTTTGACATTATGCTTCTTTATTTTTGTTTTATGTTTATAATAACATTTTGATTCTACTCCAATGTTGTCAAATTTACAATCAAAAGCAAAATGAGGAAAAGAGATGAAGGCTCAGCAAAGTATTAAAGTTACATTCTTACTTCAGTTGGAGAATCTTAAGTGACACAGAGTGTACTTTATTTTGAAAGGAACCTTCATGTGCTGCTAATGTCAAAATCAATAAGGTAAAATTGTTCAATGCAGGCAAATTTAACACAGTTATTTTCAATTATTCTAACATTTAAAAGCCACATTTTGTAAATGAATGGCTCAAAGGCTAAAAAGCGTATTTCCTAAACTTTAAGGTGAAGTTTTGTGGATCTGGCTGGGTTTTGGTCAATAAGAGTAGTTCAAATGGGTCCTTTAGAGTTAAAGGTTGCAGGACCCTGGTTTAGGTTTAAATTAGCAGTTAATTGTGATTAGGACAGACACATTATGTGTAAAGACTAAGCCAGAATAAAGTTTGAGTAGTGGATTTGCTGTTGGATTAATTCATTTTTTAAGGTTTTAAGCCTAATTCTCATAAATGTACTTATATACTTTAAAAAAAAAAAAGGGATATTCCAGATGCTGTCTTGGTGCAGTTGTACCCGACATACAGCTCAGGCATATTGGATTTAAGTAAGTTTTAGGTCCTGAATTTCAACGATAAAGCATGTTTTAATAATGGGTGACTGATTACCTATACATTTTCTGAGCCTGCATATTATTTTGAAAAATAAATAAACAGAAAACTTCATGAAATATAAACACACCTGTTATTCACAGCCAGAAAAAGTGATAAGGGCGTGTGTCAAATATAAAGTCACCCTTATTGCCTGTATCATTTTTATTATAATTTATCCCAGAAAACACAATAAAGAAGCCACTCTGCAATTTATTTAAGGTTAGAGTACAATCATGTTAAAAATCCTTCATATTGTTTAAAAGTAGCCTAATATTATGTGTTATTTTTGTGTAATTTAATTCTAAGAGCAGCACTGCAGTGTCCTTGTTTCTGCTGTCCGTCCTTTTCCTTTTTCTACTTCTGTCCTTGTGTCAGTGGCCGTTAGCTCGACCTCTGGCCCCTGAGCCATTCATATGACTCAGTTTGTGTTTTTTGTCCTTCGTTGAGTCGCTGTCCTCCTCCTCCTCCTCTTCATCGCTCCTAACGTCCCCCTCCAGATGCTTGGTAGGATTGAGCCACAGCCAACACATGCATCATGAGGGATGAAGCGAGAGCATTAATACAGTTTACACGCAAATTTCATTCATCAGTGGTGACTAATGAAAACCCACCGTGCTAAAGATGAACTTGTAAACCATTCGAGATATTAGAAACGCCCAGTAGATGTGGAGGATCTGCAGGACCATCAGCATGAAGTTGAAGAAATAATAACCGAAGAAGGGCTCGAACCGATCCAGCGGGTACACCCATGTGCAGTGAATCAGCCTGTAAAAAACACGCAAACTATTTCCACAAATAGTCCACCTTTTTGTGTGAAGTGGACTACTTCCTGTCGTTAAATACACTTACCAGAAAGGAAAAATGACAAGCCTCGTTACCATAAAAAGAGCTGTAAATGCCACAAACATGGCATTGGAAATCTGATATCGTTTGGCGTAGTTAAACACCTTCGCACCCTGGAAGATAAAGAAAATATCATCTGCTTAAGACAAGGGTCTGCAAAGTCTAAGAATTTAAGAGCTATATGGATCAGTTTTTTACAGACTAGAACCCAACAGAAGCCTCAAAATCTTACTTCACCTTTTACTATTGTGATTAATATAAACAAACAGTTGCTTATGTATATATATATGTATATATATACATATATATATATATATTTTTTTTTTTTTTTTTTTTTTTTTTTGCAGAAATGTAACATTAACAAAAGGAGAAAATTTCTTCTTTTTTTGTTTAAATATGAAATAGTTTATACATTTTGACAGAGATGTTCATGGTGTCAATTCAGGTTCAGCTCAAAGTGAACAAAAAAACGGATCTGAAACTTTAAAAATAGACATTGTAACTGAAAACATTTTTTGAAAAATTGAAAACAAAAAATAAAAAAAATGAAATATTGAAAAAGAAAAAAGTTTTGAAAATTTGAAAAAAAAAACCTGAAGGCTTGAATGAAAAAACGTAGATGTAAAAATTTAATTACTAATTGAAAAATAATTTATCCATTAGTTACAGCTGCTGTTTTGAATTTTCAACTTTTTTTTTTCTTTTCTGAATCTTCCCTTTCATTCCTCATTTTACAGTTTCAGTTGTGATTTTCAAGTTTTTGCTGCTGAGCTGAGATTAATTTCACATGGGAGCAGGGCATCCAGCTCAAGTTTTCAGTATTTTTTAATTTTTTTTTTTAAATTAAAAAAAACATTTTTTTTCCTTTCAATATTTATTTCAAGTTTTCAATCTCTTTTTTCGTTCACTTTAAGCTGATCCTGATTTGACCCTATAGATGACATCCTTTTAAAAATAAGAAATCCAGTGTCACATAACATAGTCTCAGTGCAGCAAATACAGAGGTAGGTAGTATGATGTCGGGAGTGATTAAAAAAAACAAATTGTGATGTGTCTCAGCCAGATATGTGTAAATCTAATCAACCAGAATAAAATCAAAGCTAATTTATTTGGACCTTTACTGTATTGTTTAACTTAAAATCCTTGAATTTGTTCAAATATAGATAAAAAGTTTTATATTCTGCTGCACCATAAACAGGAATTTTAATTATTCTTAGTAATCTCCAATTAAAATTCTGTGGAACTAACAAAATCTGTCAATGTTTTAGTTCGACTTGTGAACGCGGTGAATAAAGTCTGAGTTACTTTACTTGTTTTTCCTTTACTACCGACTTGTTTTTACTTTGCAGTCACTTTTAAAGTTAAAACGTTTTAGTTTTCTTTAACCAGAGAGCCACAATGGAGGGCTAGAGGACCAAATGTGCCTCCGGAGCCTAAGGTTTCAGACCCCTGGTTTAAAAAAAATAAAATAAAAACATAGAAATTAAAAATGAAATAAAATCTACATTTTTATACATTAGAGTGCTCACTTTTAACCTTTTAAAATGATGTTTTTAATACAATGTTATAATTTGGGAATCTAAATAAGAAAAATGCGCATGTTTCAGTGTTTCAATCATGGCTTATTTTGAAAGACTCTCACTAATCCTCAAATTGATTCAATACCATGTTCCATAATATGTTTTTAGTGGGTGTGTCTGAGGAAAATTTGTTAAAGTATTCAAGAGTAAACAGAGTTTGAGGCTACTTGCTACACGTATAGAAGCAACTCAAATAGTAATAAATCAGGATTCCAGACTCGGTGGAGACAGGTATGTCCCTCATCCTTGTGTTTTTTCCTGATCTGTCTGTCCGCCTGTCAATAAACTCACAGCAACTATGCAAGTTTCTTAAATATGAGACGTTTCCACATCACTTGAAGAACTAGATAAAAAAAGGAAGAGCTCAACAAGGCAAGAGAATGATCTAAGAAAAAAATGCAATCAAAACAGAAGAAAGAGTAAAAAAAAAAAAAAGAAGGCAAAAACATTTAAACTAAAATAGAAGTAAAAACTAAAACCCTAAATTATACAACATCAATTATAAAAAATATATGTTACACTGGATAAACATTTTTTTTTTAGAAAAAACATATTTAGTGTAAAGGAATCAGCAAAGAAATGGCTTTGAGACAAATAAAGATAAATGCCAGAAAGAAAGAATGAAATGACAAGATTTTACGACTTCTAATTCACATTTTCACATGAGATAGACTGAGATGTAAGACAACAGATGCTAAATGCATTAACCGTCTCTTTAGACAATCAGCTATAAGTAGGTCTGTGATGATGATGATGATGATGACATCATTCTAAAATGAGAGCAAGAAAGCCCCAGGTTATTATTTATTTTTTTAGCCATCAACAGACTGCACTTCTATTGAATTAGCAGATTCAAAACTAAAAAGCAAAAACCCAACAAATAAAAAATGAAGTAATAAAAAGACTTCACCTAGTTAGTAAAACTTGATGCATATTTGTTTAAAATAAATTACATTAGAAAAGTTACATTTATATATTTTAGACATATTACAGCACAAACGAACCCAATCTAAATATTTATTCTGCACTTTTGTTTGTTCAGCATTAGCAGAAATCGTTTTCAAAATAGAACAGCTTGTACTGAAGTCTACTGAAAATTATCATCATAATTAATTATTTAAAATGGTTCTGGATTAACCAACATCTATTAAAAATATATTGCTTTTTGTACAAATCACATATATTAATTGCTTAAACTGATTAGCTAAAGTGCGGCGTTGCAAAGCTTTTGATATAACATGCAAAATATGACTTCATTTATTGGAGCATGATTATGATGCAACCTGATATCTAAATATATTTGATTTATGAATGACAGCCTCCAACAGAGGAACCGTACAAAGATCAGAGAGAGCATGGATGAAAGTCGTAAAACAGCAAACCTCAAGCAGAATGTCGGAGGAGTCATGAACCGCCATCACGAGGGTTCCTATGCGGATGTAGTTTGAAACCCAGGAGAAACCCAGAAGAGTCATTGTGGCGATATGATGAATCACCTGTTCTTTGAAGTCCTGCACATACAGGCCATAGCTGAGCAAATATGCATTTGACAAACTCAATCTGTTTAATCTTTTAAATGAACCCCATTGTTACAGGAAACGAGAGAAGGGGTCATAGTTTCTCACCAAAAATAAATTATCACATGTTTATTAAGGAACAAGGAAATGTAGGTCAAATTTTGGAGCTCTTACTTTTCGTTTCACATCAAAGGTGAGGCTGAGAAGCAGCGACAGGTAGAAGCCCATTTCCAAATGGTAATACCAGTATTGTGAAGGCAGCATGGACTATGAGAACGGGTCACAAACACAGGTTTCATGTCTCATTCTAAATCCTGAATTGTACAATCAAGTCTGAAACCAAAGTGGAAAGGAACACCTACCTGTTTAGGAAATTCTGCCCAAACTTCTTTGAGATTATAAAGCCACGGTTTCTAAAGGAAGTAACAAAAGGAGAACGCGAGGACAATGAGGACAGGCTGATGAATGGCTGGCTGGTGTCCAGTGAGCTTGTGAATGTTTGTGTGTCGTGTCAACAACGTGTAAAAAGATATTCACAGGAGAGAAAAGAGGAGAGCTGGAGTGAAAACCCCTCAACTACTCACATCATAAAGGGCCACGATGCCACCGCAAAATGCAAAAAGATAAAAACCACATCTCCAGCTGAGGATTACACAAGAACAACGACTTTCACGCACAGATTTTTGCTTTAAATCACTGCAGAATGAGTACCTGAAAGCACACTCTCACCTGGCCTCGCAGAACCTTTTCCGAAGCCCCGGCCGCTCCTGGTTCCTCCTTCTCCTGAACCAGATTTCAACTCTCCTCTCTGACCAGCCGGTCTTCTTACTCAGAGACCTCACATCAAACTGACACAAGGTACAGTCTTTTCAGTCGTTTCACAGCAGTTGGCACAATTTCTAAGTTTTACGTCTCATTAGGTTGTATTATGGTTAAGTCAGAGTCTATGAGAAAATTAGCTCTCCGCATTTGACCAATCCACCGGGGGAGGGGTGAGCTGCAGACACAGCTGTGCTCAGGAACCATTTGGTGGTTTCACCCCCAAAACCCCTCTATGCTTACTGAGAATCAAGCAGGGAGGTATTGAGTAGGTATCGAGTCCCATCTATAGAGAATCAGCCTGGATTTGAACTAATGATCACAGACAGTACATAGAGAGAACTGGACTGATCATCCCCTCCTCCCTCGCGTTCCAAATAGGAAGTACCTGCTAGTCCCAGAAAACCAAATCCCATAGACTTCTATTGACTTCTATTGACTTCTATTTCTCAATCATTCTGTTTGTCAGATTAAACATGGTTACTCTGGTGTGTACTTTATATCTATAATATATATATATATATATATATATATATATATATATATATATATATATATATATATATAACGTTCAAACGTTCAGCGTTTGATTGCCGAATTCTCTGACCAATAACTGCTTACTAATCTGGTCTGGTCCCAAAATCGGGTCAGTATCCATACTGCGTAAAAATGGCAACTGATTTCACTTCATGGTCAAGTAGATCCCTCAGTAAAAGCATGTGGTGCCCAATGGCCCCACCTCTAAAATTTGAAGTGTTTGATTTACAGATTCGTCTGCTTTCAGTGGAAGGGGTGTGGCTTACCAACAAACTCACTCCTGAGGGGTTGCAACAGAAATATGACTCAGACCGATTTGGACCAATCACTGTTTACTAACATCACCTAGTCCCAAAATGATAAAATCCCTATCACAGTAAAATGGCGACTGAATCGACTTCATTTCGTTGGAACCCAAGGTAAGGTATTTTTTACTGGTGACATCACAGCCTTGTTTTGTCCATCTCTATATATGTCAATGCGCATGACTTTCCTGTCACAGTGTGGACGCTACACCCCACAGTCACTGAGCTGGTTATTGTTCAGCATTCTTGACACCTGAATTTATTTCCAGCTATAAACAATATTTTGGTTTTCAAGTAGAGCAGATGTGGTTTGATGCTTATTTGTATTTATAGGCATTGATGTTTTCTCACACAAAAGCCTCAATTATGTTGTTATCTTACCTTTAGAACCATTTTTTCAAAGAAATTAGTTCCCTACATATATTTAGCCATAAAAGTGCTTAATAATCAGTAAAAAAAATCTACTTTGTAATTTGTATTAATAGGAAGCAACAGTTAAAATAAAATGTTTTTTCAATACCTGTGAGGGATTTCGTGCTTGACTGCAGAAATACTTTTCCAGGATGGGGTTCTGCTCAGCAGTAAGACGTACTTTGTCCTTGATCCCCCAAGCATTAGCCAACGGTGTGGCAAAGTACCTGAAACAAAAACATGGACTGCTGTTGTCTCCTTTTCACGCTGGCTCTTTGGGAAAATCAAAGTACCATTGCAATGTTGGGCCGCATAATCCCCCACACACTAATCCACCAAATCGCATTGCTGAATTCTCCGACACATGCAGACTCTTGCCTTTCAAAGGTGTATCTGACCAGCAGCAGACAGAGGGCACAGGGCACGGTGGCGTAAAGATGAGAGGCCTTAGCGTAGATACGGTCATTGCTGTCCTCTAGATCTGACCAGGAGACGTTTCCAGGCAGCCACAAACGCTCCCACCACAACCACTCGCCGACAGTCTGAAACATGGCACTAAAACAGAGACGACATCCGGTTTTACGACATCACTGGAAAACATTCCAGGATTTCAGTCACATAAATGTGAACTTTTATAGTAATTGGAAACTCTTTGGTTCAAGGAAAAAACGCTAAAATAGTTAAAGCAGTTATATATATATATATATATATATAATATATATATTTGATGAGTTTGTTGAGTTTTCCATCACCTTTTAGCTGTCCGCCAGATTTGTAGTCAGAAGGGAAGTTGACTGGATATGAAAACAAACTGTAAATTTCAAAGGGCAAGACAGATAAAAAAAAAAGGGTGAGGAACAAATCAGGAAGGTAGAGATTAGAGAACTAAAGTCCTTCCTCCTGTGGACTCTGCCCGTGAGCGAGAGCACAAAAAGCACATGCAGTACAATACATTCTTGAAAAAAACACAACAGTTTTGATCTCTCAAAGTAACTCAATTCCAGGGCATCCCTGCACCTCAAACTCAGCCAAAGGAAACGTCAGCATGAGAAAAGTCACACATACCTGGAGGCGGTGTTGTCTTGACAAGTTTCAACAGAGGAGACTGAAGCTGAGACAGACAGAGTGTGTAATACAAGCGGCTTAATCTGCTTCTTTAAAACAAAGCTTTTAATTTGTTTATAAAGTTATGGAAATAAAAGTATCTATACTTTCCAAGTTGGAATTTTAGAATAAAATGCTGTCTTAGAATATAACAGACGACATTTGTATTTTAGTACTCACACAGTCCATATAGCGCTCTTCTAACGAATGGAACTCTAGATCGTAAGTGTTTCCTCTTGTTGCCTTGGTGGAGTCACTCTTCAAGGACAGGGCGTTAAGTTAAAGAAGGCAAATATTAGCTTTGGGCCCTGATCTGCATGCAGCTCTTGAGCAGGCTCCAGTAAGCGTGCTGAATTTCAGCAATGCATATGGTCACTCACCTGGTGAGAAAGCCTGAGATCCCAACCTCCCACTCGTCCTCTCTGGAGATCACACCCTCCTGACTGCTGCACGTCTTAAGAACTCTCTGGAAGCATTCCCCACTTTTTAAATTTTTTTTAGTTACAAATAAAGGAATAGTCTTCAAAGTCCAGGACAGAGTGTGCACCATCACCTGCAAGAAATTCCTCTGGAAAGCTTGGAAGCCCCCACAAAGGTCCCATTCACTGGCAGGCCAGGAGGAGGAGGAGTCAGGTGAGAAAGAGGAACTCTCACACACAAACAATGAAACATCACTCCTCTGAGATAGCTACCTGAGTTAATGACAAACATGCCCATATAGATAAAGCACCCAGTGGTTGGAAAGTCTGTTTGCTTTTCTACGTCTATTAAGAATAAAAATTGATCCCTCTTCTTTCTAGAATTTGAAAGTTATTTTAGGAACATATAAAATAATAAATTGTTCCAAGTCCATTGTATTTTTTCTATTCCATCATCCACCAGAAGGGGGCAACAGACACAAATGTTTCATAGGATCTGGATTTTCCAACATATGTTGAAAACTACTTGAAAGTGACAGGAAAGACATCCAGATATATATATATATAAAAACAATTTAGGCTTTTATTAGAGTTTTACTTTATATATCAAAATGATCCAAAAGAAAAGAAAATAAGTACAGCTACAAGAGTAGATGCTAGAATTGACAATTTCTTGTCCTCTTAAGAGTATACTGCAAAACAGATGCATTTCATACCATAAGCTATAAAAAACAAAGCAGATCAGTGGCTATTGAGATGCAGCAGTGAGCGAAATAAACACACACACACAAAAAAACCCTCTCCATTAGCAATATAAGTTAAAATTGAGTCCTCAGGTTTTCTCTGGTGTCCACTTCTATAGGATTGGGTGATATAAAATATTTGTATACGTATGGATATATGAAGGAAGTCTTTTAGAATCTGGAGGAAGAATGTAGTCCCAGGCACATTGCGAGAGCCTCATCGGGGTGGTCTTCCTCTCCCCCAGCCTGTCATCCCCCCTGCAGATCCCCTCATACTTGTGTGTTGTTCTGCTTCAGTTCACTGGGCGAAGGTGGGATGCGGTCTTCGAGCTTGGTGTAGCTGGTAGAATGGCTTGGCTTTGTTGAAGGCTCCTCGGGACCTGGGGGTCTCTGTCGTGGAGGTAGGGTCGCGCACCGGGCTTTGCCCCTGGAACGCGGGAGCTGTGGTGGAGGGCCTTTCAGCACAAACAGTTCCCTGGAGGTTTGGGGCTTTAGAGCCGGTGGCGACTGCGGGGATGACGACACGGGAGAGAATGGGTTCGGGGAAGTAGACGAGGAAGAGGGCAAAGGTACGAGGGGAGCCAGGGTGGCTTTATGCTGGAACTTTGTGAGGCTGGTGGAGTGGCTGGGCCGCGGCAGGCTGTAACAAGCCTCGGCCCCTTTGTGGCGGGAAGGCAGGGTGGAGCACCGGGACTTTGCCCTTGAGCCCGGTTCTCTGGGAGGAGGAGCAATTAGGGAAAAGATCCTGGTTTCAACATCTGGGGCTGTAATTTCTGCTCTGGAGCTCTTCAGACTCTGAGTGGAGCCTCTGTTGGATGACGGATGGGACGGAGGTTCCTTGTCGTTCTTTTGATCTTGCGTGGAGTCTGAGCGAGGAGGCTCAGCTGTGCTCGATGAGGGCTCTTCATCTAAATGACAAGAAGAAAAATGAATCATCAAATTCCAACAAATCTGGTTTATACCACATTAGGCCGGATTTATTTTAAAATGACAAATGAATCATCAAAGTACTACAATCCTGTGAGATTTGAGTGTGTTTTCTCACCTAAAAGGCCCATCTCACTCATGAAGGAGTCCAGATCTACAGTGAAATTCTCACTCTCTGCTTCCTTTGGTTCGCTTTCATTTTCCTTTATCTGCTTTTCCTCTTCTTCCTCTTTGCTTTCTTTTTCCTCCTCCTCTTCCTTAGCTTCTTCTTCTTTATTTTCTTTATCTTCTGTGTCCTCATTTTCACCTTCTACTTCCTCATTTTTTTCTTTTTCATCTTGCTCACCATCTTCCTCTGGTGGTTTCCCATCATCAGATCTGACGGGACTGATCTCAATCGCAGGATTATCTTCTCCTTCCTCTTCTTCCTCTTTTTTCTCCCCCCAGTCCAGTTCTGGCATGTCTTCTGATGGAGCATCCACCACAATGTCTATGTTGGCAGACAAGCTGGGGATTGAGGTTTTGGCGGCGTGAGTTTTGCCACGAGCTTCTTGGTCTTGATTGAGCAAAAACTCCATCAACGCCATGTTCTCTTTTTTCAGCTGTTCCCGCAGGGATCGAGGAACATCTGGGATCATCCAAGCAACCAACATGCTGAGGAACATGGCGAGATTCTGTCAGGGAAAAGAAAAAAAAATCTTAGATGTTTTCTTCTTTTTTTTTGATTTGATTTATAAATATCTAAAAGAAAATTC
This sequence comes from Oryzias javanicus, assembly GCA_003999625.1. Lineage (NCBI taxonomy): Eukaryota > Metazoa > Chordata > Actinopteri > Beloniformes > Adrianichthyidae > Oryzias > Oryzias javanicus. The sequence goes on from CM012442.1 coordinate 19,234,087, forward strand.
TAGTGTATTGTTACAAAGAAAGAAAAAAAGGCTTTTTCAAAGCATTGAAGTTCTACTCCAGTAATCTTTTGATCTTTTATAAACGCGTTCCCAGCGGTCTTTTAACTATGATGTTTTTAGGCCAAAATAAAAAAGCCTGTGTTGTTTCAAAGCAGTAGTCAATCAGAAATTTGCTTCTGAGTTGTGGGTAGAACAATGTTTACTTTACACTCTCTCTTGCTAGCTTACAGCACCTCGCAACCCTAACTTAAGTTTACCAGTGCAACAAAAAATGGAGAGCAAATGATGGAGCTATCCAGCCGGATAGTTTTGAAGCAGGTGCTAGCTTGGATTGGGGAAAATCAAGACGTTAAAGGATCTATTTGTATGTAAGTGGATGAACTGGAATTGAGCGGAGCATCCCAGCCAGCAAGGTCAAACGGGTTCCATATGGTTAAAACAGGGACAGAAAATATCAGTCCTGAATGAGTTTGTCCACAGTTTCCGTGGTGGCCCCATCTGTGTTTACCTACTTTGGCCTAAGAGGGCCCTCAGTGGGCTTGCTTGTTATGCTATCAGGTGGACAGCATAACATGCTACTGTAGCAAGCTAGTGTAGTGAGCTAGTATAGTGAGTTAGCATAGTGAGCTAGCGCAATGAGCTAGTATAGTGAGCTAGCGTATTAAACTAGAACAGTGAGCTAGCATAGTGAGCTAGCATAGCGAGCTAGCATAGTGAACTAGTGTAGGGAGCTCCCTCCGATCCAGGAAGGTTGGGGAACTTGTGGCCAGCTAATTGTATTACCAATGTTACTGCTACACACTTTTTCCGACTGCATTTTGTGTCTTATTCATCGCAATTTGAATAAAGAAATCTTTAGAAATTAGATTTTTAGCTAAAGTTTCTGTTTACAGTATATAAATCTTCCATAAGGAAAAAATGCTTAATAAGCATGCAAAAAACCCCAAAAACACATTTTTTTATTTGAAGTGGGTCTTTATGAAATTCTAGAAAAAGAGCCTTGGGTCAAACCAGGAAGTCTGAAAAAATACAGTTACAAAAGAACTAGGGAGATTTTAATAAAAACGGCAGTTCCTGTAACAGTGCTCTACTGTTCGCAAAATATAAGTAACACAGATTAGGAATGTGCAAAGAGGCACCGGAATGACTCTTCATACCACAAGATGAGAGATTATCCTTTCATGTGCTGCGATTAAACAAAAATTTTATTTGGAAAAATTCCAAATTGTCTGTGAGAGAGGAAAATGTGTCCTTCTAAAACCTGGAGGAACTTAAAGATAAGTCAACAAAACAGAAGTTCCTGACAAGTTTAGGACGACAAGGTAGCAACCAGGTAAAATAGAAAACATAAGTTTTGAAGTTTCCCATACAGATTTGGAACTGAACCCAGTGGAACACCTGAGGAGAGATTGACAACAACTGGGCACGAATGCGCCCCATCCAGCATGACAGAGCTTGTATGCGTCTGCCAGGAGGGACAAGCTCCCAAAGGAAGTCAGCCAAGTTTCTAAGGTTGTTCTTCAGAGTGGATGCCAAAGGGTCCTCTGCTTTAGCAGTAAATGTCATCTAAATATCTAAGTTTTATTAAGTTAGTTAATGCATTAAACAATTATATTTTAGTTTCTTTTTTTCACTTGTTCATTTATCGTCTCCTATCACCCCAAAGGAGGCAGAGATCCTAACATATGAACTGGACTGAAGAAACAAGGCTAAGATCCGGCAGGTTTTTCAAACAACTAACATTGATGACACTATTATGATACCTGGAAAAATATCACAAAAGCCAGTCTTGCAGCCAGGACAGACCAGTACTCTTTAGAGAATGTGTAAGGATCAGCGCTCCATGGTGGATCCCTGTAGTCCTTATATCTGAAAAACACAGAAGATGAACGAGGATTGACGCTCGTTTGGAAAAACAGCAGGAGAAATCCGAACGGAGAGAGAATTTCTCACAGTGAGATCACGCAATCCACGCCACATTTCAGCGTAAACAACAAAGTTAAGCTGCTGGCTAATGGATTTAAAAGAAATTCCAGGTAGGTCAAGGGCGAGAAAGTGACTGACCTGCACATGGTCACTCCGGTGATCAGTGTGGTGGTTGGTGCCGTGCCAGGAGGGAAGTTACTGACATTGAAGTAGGACAGCGAGTGTTCCGTGTAGCCGCTCATAGTGCCATTAACGCTGTACATGCACTTGTAAACCATTTTTGGAACAAACTCCGAGGTGAAGGAGATGACAAACGCCTTGAACAAAAAAGAGGAAAATAATATTTGATTTGAGTTAATCTGTGTATGTCCCTTTGAGTCCAAATGGTAAACTATTAAATCTAGCTTTGCTAATTAACCCATTAACACGTTTTTGTTCTTTGATTTACCGTAACTTTTTAATCATGAACCCGATCAGCGTAATTCCAGTAGATTCTATTGGAATTACGTTGATCATGTTCATGGTTAAACAGTTACAGTACGTAAAAATGTTTGTGTTTAAGTGACTGACGCTCAAACACAAACAGGTATTAAAGGGTTAATATGCATACAAACACTTTCAAAAGAGGTTGCTTCTATTTCTAAGTTGTTTTATGTCTTATGAATATTTCTTAATATAGTTTTTTGTTTACTTTTTCCTTCTGCGCACCACGATCTTCTTTATTTCATTCTATTCTGGTGGAGAAAAGCTAAGCAATACTTCATTGTGGTTTTAGCAGTAAAGTCGATTCTGTTTCAGACTTAAGCTGCAGAGTAGTGTTGCAACGCACAGTCAAAGGTAAGAAAGAAGATTGAAGCCAAAGATTAGTGGCAGAAAAAAGTGGTGTTGAGTCAGCACTAGCAGCCAGCACAGCTTAAATGAGACTTGACTCAACCTGTGTGTTTTTACACAAGGAACAAGCCAATACATTTAAAACATTTTCTTCAAAAATAAAATTAGAACTGTATAAGAGTCCAAGTTGGCTGACCTCAAAAGTATGAACATTTTTTAGAAAATTTCTTCAAATTTTATTTTAAGAAAATCATTTAAAAATTATGCTAGAAGAGGTAATTGAGGTTTATGATACAGAAAATTACTGATAGTATTTACAAAGAAATGGGTGAAAATTGATATTTTTTTTAGGGCTGGGTTGATAAAAATTGATTAATTGATTTGAATCAATTTAAGCTCAATTGATAAATAATCTATTCATAATAATATAGACCTATTTAGCACATAAACCTAAAGTCTGCTAGCTTGATGCTAACGTTTAATGGAATTTCCCATAAGACGACTAATGCTAACAGTTGGTCGACGCATACATACATTTCTGACTAAATTAACTTCTTTATTCACTTACAGGAATGAACTCTTTTAAGAAAATATTTTTTAAAGAAACCATTTGTGGTCTAAAACACAATTTTTTGTTCATACTTTCTTCTTTTTCTGGAACAAGGTGTAATGCTATAGTGTGATCACCACCTAGTGGCCAAACTTAAACGGCTTGCAGGGGACGCAGAACAATGTTTACAACGTTAATGATCTGAACTTTTGTGGTAGAACTTCTCCTTTTGAGAAACAGTGTAACACTGTATGCTTTCAACAATCGTATTATTTTACTAATAAATTTCAACTTATGTGAACTGTATCAGATAAATATGAATTTATTCAAAACACATAGTAGATTATTAATGTTTAGTTATTTATTAATAATTAATTATTAACCAAGTTGAGAGGATCAAAAGAATAAAAAAATCTGAATCAAATTTATAATGTGAATCAAATCGAATCGTTTCTTGAAATTATTATCTATACCCAGGCCTACTTTTTTCTCTGACAGAAGTCAAACGTTTCGGCACAAACACGCACTTACATTGGTAATGACAGAGAACTTGCTGATGCCACAGAGAATGTTGTACCAAATCCCTGGAGACAGCAAGTGTGTGACGAGAGAAAAACAGTGAAAAGGAAGAGAAGTCGTCAATGTGGGAATGTTGAGTGTTAAGAAGAGGAGGCCGAGCAGTGAGAGTGGAAGGAAGGAAAAGAAAGAAGGTTACACATTTCAAGAGAGACCAGCTCATCTGCACAGAGACCGACAGGGTAAAGCATTCTCTCGTGAGAAATACCTATGTCTTTACACCTCACGGCATCAGGCCGCCGGATTTCTGTGACAAATTTAGAAGCGTCAAGGCGAATCTCGATGACATTGTTGAGCAGAGCAAAGGCCGGCGCCAAGGGGAAGGAAGCCACAAACAGCGACACGAATCCATATTGAATGACTACAGAAAAAACACAAAAAAACACAGATATGAAGTTGCAATTATGAGTCAAATCATGAATAATAGTAATAATAAAAAAAACTTGTAAGAACTCACTCATTTCCATGTATTCTGGGCTGACCCCCTCGAATGGTTCAAGGGCAAAATCTTTATGATACTGTTGTTTTGGTCTTCTCTCTTCTGTTTCATTCTCTTCATCCTCTTCTCTTTTCATTCCCTTTTGTTCCTGGAATGTTCTGTACATCTTTTTGAGCTTACTAAAGGGGCAAAAAAGAATAGATTTACAGATTGGCAAGATAGAAAGTTTGAAAGTACATGTATGTTTCAGTCAAAACGACAAAGAAAGAAAGTAGAACAAACAGGATTTAATTTGAAAAACATTTTATTAAAATTTCCACAAATAAATTAAATAAATGATACCATGAAAAATGCAGTTTTTCCCTATTTCTTGCTTTAGTTTGATTTTCCCTCTTTATTTTTTATATTCATTGTGTATTATTGTCCAAAGTTGTACACTGATTACAATGTTGTTTCAGCCTCTGGATTTGTATCTTGTTTTGTGTAAACTTTAAAAATAAAAATAAAATAAAACAGAACAGAACTTTACAGAATTAAATTAAATTCAATTAAATTCAACAGTTATTACAAATAATTTAAAAAGTTACATTTTTTAAATTAGACATCGCAAAGGGAAATTATGTCACTTTATATGTTTTTACCTTTAAAAACTGTGTTTAAGCAGATGTGGTTGGATCAAATGGGGTGTTAAATATATTAAACTCTAAATGCTTATTAGGAATACATTTCCTGTTAATGTAAGAATTATATTAATAAATTCCCTATTAATAAGAATGTTCAGACTTGCTTTAACAAAAAGGCTAAAAAGAAATAAATGCTGCATCTAACCAGAATGGAAAAGGTCATTTAAAAGTATCTGTGGTTTTCAATGGGCTTTTATAATAAAAACATAATCTGTCGTGTGTATTTAATTTTTTGGTTTGATAGACATATTCGATTATGATCTCTTTTTTTATTTTTACCTGAAGAATTTGCTGAAAAACAGCTATAAAAACTTACGGTATGAGAATTTCAAAGACGTTGTTTTGAATGAGCTGCTTTCCGAGCATGATCATGCTGAGCTGGATGCACAGCTCAATGAGGCATCCTGGAGGAGCACACTGGGAATCACAAAGCAGGCATCAGCTCCAATAAAGAAACATTTACTTTAAGCATGTATAGATATGTTTGAAATGTGACGTACTTCCTCCATGCGATAATCACCAAAGACATAAACATAATCACCGGGCCGCCCAGCGAATCTGAATAAGAAAAGGTAAACTTATGAAAGGTGATTTAAGCTTTCAGTTTGGTTTAAAAATCATAGAAGAGACATACCTGCCCTTGAAGAAGGCAACGTAGAAAATAGGCGCGAAGGCGTTCATGGATTTGAGGAAGAAAGACTTAAAGATTAACCTCTCTTCAAACTCCTCCTCTGTTTTTGGAAGTTCTGTTGCAACAAAAGTATGTATCTCATTTAATAAAGTCATTTCCCAGCATTCCTATGTAAAAATGTAAACAAATAAATAAATATGATACCGAGCTCGGTCAGCCACACAGCAATCGCTCCGTAAACCTCTTCTAACACCAAGACGACCAGCATGTTGAGGATGATGCCTGTGGTGGTCACCGTCATCCTCACACTGGCCTTGGCTTCAGGGTCGGGGTTCATGGACCAAACGCTTAACATGCAGATGCGGTACACCACCACCCCGAACACCGCTGAGAAGGTCACGAAGATCTGAACACAAACAACAACAAAGAAACGAGAAAAGGTTAAATAATATGACTGTGAAGAGTGACATTCTGTATGATGGAGAATTAGGGCCACCAAAAAATAAAAAAGTTGGTCCTAATATTGCGAAATTAAAGTAGTAAATTTGAAAGAAAAAAAAATCCAAACAACATTTTTCTCATTACGAGTGTTACAAATGTTACAAGATTAAAGTTGTAAGTTGATAGCCCGCTTCCTATCACATCACTTCTTCCTCCTCAAAAGACACGATCTGGCCTGTTTGAGGATTCCGTATGAAGAAAAAAAAATGTAGCCATAAGAATTAGTTATTTTTACAAACCTGTACTTTCTATAGTAGCTGATTGTGGCCCAATTTAGAGGATCTCTGTTAGTTTTACTGACTGAGATAGGTACTATGCTTATCCACATATATGCAATAATATGTTTGAGAGAAAGTGAGTGCAGTACCAGAAGCAGAAGTGTGGACACATTGATGAGATAACCTGACAGGTGATCTTCAATGTCCAGTGACTCCGGCTCTTGCTGTCAAAAAAAGCATCCGTTAGCTTCTGTGAACACAATCATAAATGCGTGTGTGCGCGTAACGAGCTTTATTAATGAGCACATGTGCACACACATGCTCTGTTAATGATGTAGCAGGTGCATGTTTGCCATCTGAAAGGACAGAAATCTCCTCCCCTTCTTCCTCTCCCTCCTGCCCTTTCTGTCTCTATCAGTAATCTGGGCTAATCTCAGGCAGGTAAGCTGCTTTGGACTCAACCACGCAGAGAAGGGGGGTGAGGAGTGGAGCTGGTGGGGTTCATTTTGTTTCAAACGCGTGCACAGTGAATCCCTCCTTTGACAAAAAAAAAAGAAAGAAGCTCTGCCTATTCTATGGACATTTGAAGAAATGAAGTGATACCTGGGAGGTCAGCATCTGGTCTGTTTCCCCATCTAGACCTTCTCCAGTTCTGCTCTGCTAAAACACAAGATGAAAAGATGAAATATGACTCAAAGCCAAACAATAAATAATTAAAGCAAACCTTTCATGAAATACCTTTTTTTTAGATTTAGCTTTTATCTTTTCTTTTTTCTCCTGAAGAGCTTCTTCATATTCAGGTCTCAGCTCATCCTTCAGGGGACACAAGCACACAATCAGATCTACTGCATGATAAAAAGATGTTTTCTATCTCTTTACAATCAAACATTAATGAAGGTTATAGGTTTTTGCAAAAAATACCAATCACGTCTCATACAGAGTGCTAAAAAAGGAAAAATCTTGCTATCATTTTAAATATTTTCCCATTTCTATAGGTATTTATTAGTTTCTAAAGTTGTAAATGTAAACAAAAATAAATAATAAATAAAAAAAACTGATATTGTAAATAAAAAACAATTGCTTTTAAAAATAGTAATATAAACAGGTATGCAAATGTAAGAAATATTTTTTGTAATCTTCAAGTTAACAGAGAATTAACAGAGAATCTCCGACCTGGACCCGCTCCTATATGCAGCACAAAAAAATCCATGTTGGTCAGAGGAGGAAAAGAGAAGAGAGAAGAAACTGCATTAGCACTGCTTGTATTCCAGGTTTATTTTGAAACAACTAGTTATACTAAGTGTCCATGCATTTATAATTTATGATAAATATCTCCTTTGTAAAAAATAAATAAAAACTAAAATGATTGCAATATTCTTTTTCAGTTAATATTAACCAATCTGTTTTTTTAATTTTGAAAATATTTGGAAAATTAAAAGAACATTGGTAATTATTTGATCTTGATTAATACCTCTTCATCTTCCAAGCTCGTCAGGTCCCAGGTATGTTTTAGACACATCTGCCGCCTTTTCCAGTGCTCAAGAAAACAGGCAGCTGTGAGAAACAAGAAAATAACTCAAATGTTATGTGAGTCACCAAAGCTAAACATTAATTTTAACTTGACAATTTAAAAAAAAAACTATAAATGGGACTGTTAGCGTGACAATAGAAGCATGCAATTCTGTTTCAATTGTGTCAAACGGAAAGATACAAGCACTTGAAATTCATACAGTAGGTAAAATATTCACTCTTTTTTGCTTTGTTTATATGATTTCCTTAGTTGGGTTTTTTTAATTTTTTGTTTTGTGTAATGTAACTGTTGTAAATTTATTTTTTCAGATATCAAATTATTTAATTTAAGGGGCTTTATCATGCTTTTCTAAGGCCTTTCAGAGTAAACTATATCTCTATGTATTATTGTATATTACTTTCGGCACACTAAAGAAGAAATTATTTATGAAATTTATTATAGTCTTGAGGTTTTTTTTTTCTAGACATCTCAATCTCTGAGGCACCAGCTTTCGCTTCTTTTGGGTGTCGCCCATTTTATGACGTTATCCTAGAGCCAGAGTTGGCATTCAGTCTGCATTTCACCAACAAAAACAAACAACATCCAAACTTTTACAAAGATGTGCATACTGTATGTCTGCATTTAGTAGCCCCAGCCATCGCTACACTGGATGCAGAGATGGTTGGGGCTAGCGGCTAAGCTACCTGAGAAGCACTGCTAGTGAGTGTCAAAGCTAGCGGTCAAGCACTTTTAACTTAGCAGCAAAGCTATTGGCTGAACACTGGTAGCTGAGTGACAAAACTTTGCGGTTGAGAACCGATAGTGAGCGGCAAACCTATCAGCTAAACACTGTTAGCCATGCAGAAAGATAAGCGGCTGAGCACTGTTAGCTCAGTGGCAAAACCTAGCGACCACTGGTTTTATGGTGAGGAATGAACATTATGATACACTTAAAAGCTCAAACAGTTGATTTTGCATATTATAGAGGCCCTTTAATTATCAGACACATTCCATGAAAAGGATGGTCTCTAGTACCAGATTTCTCTGTAAAAGCAGCTTAAATAGTCTTATATTGGAACTTCGTAGCAACAATTATACTCTACTAAAAAAGTAATTTTTTGCTACATTGTTACACCGTTTAATTTTAAAGAAAAAAAAAATCTTGATTTACTAACGATTTAAAACAACAAAATCGGATGCCTTCATAAATCAAAATTTTCTGATTCAAATTATTTCTGTTTTAAAAAGCTAAACTAAAGTAGAATTCTAAGTGTGAAAAAGCATACATGTCAAGCTGTACAATATATAAGACATCACCTGCATGTCTGTAGAAGATCTAATGATCATTCCAGTTCAAGATACTTTCAAACCAGACGGAGAACTTAAGTTGGAGACGTCTTATCACACCCTTCAGACAAAACAACAATTTTCTACAGAGCTGACTTAAGGTGACTTGCAAAAAAATAAAGCCACATGCAAATCCTTACTCTCACCGCATAAACTGTTCTGTTTGTAGCTTTGTAATCCAATAACAGACGTGTAAACATTATTCCTCAGACGGTGAGAGGAGGTCTCTGGGTGAGCAGACGGCTAAGAAGACCAAGATCTTTCAAAATACACAACGTTTACATTCCTCATTGACAGTTTTGGTTAGAATTTGAGTTGAAGATGTTCGCAGTTTGTGGCTTTTGGTAAAGACATGATTAGAAAAGAAAAGGACAAGGACATGTATTGAATCTTCTACATAATGACATTGCCAGAGGAATAAAATGGATCAAATCTTTTAAGCACTTAACCCTTTTAACACAATTTTTAAAAATATTCTTTAATATATTAATATTAATATCAATGTCTATAGTATTTTTTACTTTAACTGCCTTTTATAAATATATGATTGTGTGCTTGCATCTCTATTTGATGATAAGAAGATTATGAATTGTGCTTCTTCCCATAGGTTTTAATCTGCACTAATTAAATATGTATTTTACTTGTGTGTAAATTTACTTTAATTCTTTGTACATGTTGAATAATGGTTGTTTTCATCAGCGTTCCATCTAGTGTTGTATTTATTGCTCTGATTAAGTGAGGTGTAGTACTTTAAACTGCTGCTATCACAAAGGTGCATTCACTGAGATATTTGATCGTTGCTGTAACCTTTTCAGATAAATGTATTGGAGTGCATAGTTACCCCATAGGGACATGAAAATGGCAAAGAGGACAGTAGCTCCATTGTCAAACAGGTAGGAAGCTCGGGCCAGTGAACACACTGTACTTAGATGCCAGTAGTCACACACTGCGTCACACAGTGGGCACATAGTGATGTTTAGGTTATTATTGCATGTCTCCTGGCTGAAAAACAACATATAGGAAACAATATTTAATCGGAAAGTTGAATACAAATCATTTCAAAATGTGAACATTGTCTACCTTGGCACATTAGTGTCCACAGTGAATATGCCGTACAGGAAGACAATGATGCCCAGCACAGAGGGAGGGATAAGGAGCTGAGTGTAAACACCCAACCAGGCAAAGTAAAACCCAATCTGCTCTCCAAAATACTTCCTGTAATCACACAAACAAGTGTCATATTTTTACTGCACAAATACCAGAGCAGAGGCATGTACTAACTGCTACGTACCTGATCAAGTCAACAGGCTGATATTTGTACATGACTCCATAGTTGGCCCATTCTTCATGAAGAATCTGAGAAACAGAAACAGTGTGAACTAGTTGTTCTTTCTTTATTTGTTTCCTTTTATGAAGCATCAGGAAGATCAAAACACAAAATCAAATACAGAATACAACACATGCCTACACCTTCATGAATAAAAGGGAGCAGACGGAAGAACAATGTTCTTATTTTGTGCCTGCCCCTGTAAAATAAAAAAACTTGTATATAGAAACAAATATACGCAGTTGAGATGGCCCTGCCGTTGGCCATTCACAAGCAAAACATGGTAAAACACAAAAAAAAGTTAAATTAGAAGACGAAATCAACTACTTTTGACTAAACTTTCCAATTTGATTCTCCTAAACATATTCTTAAACTGAAGAATATTTGTACAACTTTTCAAATCATTTTTTCTATAAGTTCTAAAGTTTAACACCAATAAAAGAAAAACATATTTGTTTTAAAGTGGTGCGAACAACTGGGTACTTGAAATAAATTAAATATGGCAGAATAAGTGAACAATATAACATTCTCAGTGTTCTACAAGATAAAAGAAACTCAACATTTTTTTTTTTAAAATATTGTTTTTGACATTTTAGCTTTAACATATAAAATATGAGATTTCCATGTCAGATTTTCATCAACTATTACCCCAAGGCATCTAAACTCTGGTACCCTTTCAAATTTTACACCATCGATAGACAGAGTGACTTCACTCTGCATCATTTTCCTTTTTGCAAAAAACATAAACTTTGTTTTTGCCAAGTTCAACGACAACTTATTTTTGTAAAACCAATTCTTCAATTTTATCATTTCTCTTTCAACTTCTTTTACATTTTTAAAATCGTTTCCAGAGCAATATAGGGTTGTATCATCAGCAAATAATATAAGATTTAAAATGTTAGTAACGTCACAGATGTCATTTATATATAAAATAAAAAGAATTGGGCCAGAAATTGATCCTTGTGGAACACCATATTCAATATCCATGCTTTGTGAAGTATGTCCTGCAACATGTACATATTGTTGTCTTTTGTTCAAATAACTAGTTAGCCAGTTAAGGGCCAAACTTCTTATACCAAAAGAACATAACTTTGATATTAAAGTTGAATGATTAAAAGTGTCAAACGCCTTCTTTAAATCAATTAATACTCCAATTGTAATTTTTTTTTTTATCAATTGATGTTGATATATCATCAGTTATTTTCAACAATGCCAAAGCTGTGAATTGATTTGAGCGAAAACCATATTGATTGCCTTTTAATATCTTATTTTTTCAACAAAGCTATTTAATCTTTTAACAAACAATTTTTCTAAGATTTTAGAAAACTGAAAGTAATGACACTGGCCTGTAGTTATTGAAACAATGTTTGTCACCTGACTTTGTCAATGGAATAACTTTAGCAGTTTTCATATCATCAGAAAAGAAACCTGTTTTAAATGAGAGATTAAAACATAACATAAAGGTCTGCCTAAACAATCTATGGTCATTTTGATAATTTTCATGTCAATGCCATCACCATCAATTGATGTTTTGTTTTTAAATGTTCTCACCACAGATAGTATTTCTTTTTCATCCACCTTAGAAACAAACATTGACTGCATCACCTTATTCTCCACGTTATAATTGTCATTCACATTTTTCTGTTTTTTCATCATTTCATTTGCTAAATTAGATCCAATATTTACAAAAAATGAATTAAATTCATTAGCCATTGTATCGAATTTTTTTGTCTCTGTTATCTTTTGTAAAATAATTAGGAAAGTTTACTGATCCTGTCTTATTTCCCATTACCCTGTTGAGAATATTCCATGTGACTTTGGTATTGTGTTTATTTTCAACAAATATCCAATCATAATAATCCTTTTTGGTTTTCTCAAAATGTCTGTTAATTTGTTTTTATACATCTTATAACTTTTTTTTCAGAAGCCTCAGATCTACATTATAAGAAAATTGCATACAGTTAATTTTCTTCTTGCAGGTATTCTGTAAGCCACTCGTCATCCAGGGTTTATTCTGAGTATTATGTTTGACCCTATGTAAAACTTCCATCATATAGAGTCAAAAAACAACTGAGAAGTGATTCATATGCAGAATTTACATCAACAACATAAACACTGGTCCAGTTTTGCTTCAGCAGGTCATTTCTAAAGGCACTCACTGCTTCATCAGTCCTGATTCTTATATATCTGTAAGTCTGACCAAGTTTCTTTAGTGGCATTTGATACTTAAAAGCTGCAAATACAGTGAGATAGTCACTGATGTCATTTCTTACTAGACCACTATTTGAACTTTTTTCCAGAACATTTGAAAATATATTATCAATTAAGGTAGCATAAGTTGCAATAATTCTACTTGGCTTGGTGATTAATGCAGGATTGCTTATTTGTATTTATTTTTAAGAGATCTATATTGAAGTCACCACAAATTATTAGAGATTTATTTTCATTTAGCCCATTCAGTAGATCTTCTAGGTTGTCTTTAAACATTTCTTTATTTGAATCTGTTTTTTTATAAACACACATAATAATAATATTTCTATTTTTTTCTAGTTCTGTGTCCACTGCAACGCTCTCCAGTAAATCGTCAATTACTGAAGTCAATCTTTCCACGGGTCTACAATTTAAAAAAATGATTGGATAAAATTAGTAGATACAACTACCCACGTATAAAGCCACCCCTCCATTCTATTCACTCTGCTGCTGACATACAAATATCCATCAATATTTAGCTTAGTAGCTTTTCCTTGGTTTATCCATATCTCTGATAGAGCAATTATCTTAAATTTACTCTTAAATGAGTTCAAACAATCAATGATTTTACTAAAGTTTTTAAATAAGCTTCTGCAGTTGAAATAAATCAACGAAAATGTCTTGTCTAACACCATGTTATCATTAATTTGTTGATCTGTGTAATACTTGCATGAATTCTTTAGATGATTAAATACATGAATCTCTGGATCCAAATCACTTTTTTTTTCAATACATGTTTCAAAGGGCAAAAATTCAAAGTATGGTCTTAGTCATTTTATGATCTCATATGTTTGCTATGTTTTGCACCTTTGTCTAGTTGGGTAATAATTAAATAAGGCTTGCCTTGGCGTGTCATATGGAACATATTATCTATGAAAATGACGCACACTGCAAACAGAGTCAAATTTATGAGTAGAGTTATAAACTAATATAGACAAAGATGAAAAGATGATTGTTTAATGTCAAACCATACAATTGTTTTGATCCACAAAAACAGTTAGTCTTTGTGCTAAAAGATGAGATTATAACATTGTTCGAATATGAATGTGGACTCAGTGCTAAACAAATGAACGAAAAAAAAGCTTTTTTGTCATTGTAACCGTACAAGTACTGCAAGTAGGTACAACAAGATTACTTTTTTATAGGTGAAGAGAATGAATCTGCTCCCGAAGGGACAGAATACAGTTGTATGAAAAAAAGACCCTGCTGTATTAACAAAAAAAAAAAGAAGACCCCTCCTACCTGCTCATGAATAACATATATTTATATTTTTAAAAAAGCATGTGAAACAAAAGCACCTCCATTACAGTTCAAATTCCACTCAATTGAAGTATACATTTTAAAAAGCCTAATTTTACCACTTAAATTTGCTTATGTCTGCGGAAAACTGAAACACACGCAACACACACGCACACAAAAAATAAATAAATCCAGGGAACTCACCTGTCTGTCATTCCGCTGCTCTTTTCCTCCTCTCCTCGTGAATGAGCCCTAAAAAAGTTCAATCCATACAAACATACACACCCTTGATTTATTTTATACATAAGGACAACTGGACACACATCTATTTGTATCTGGCTTCAAGAAGGATTGTCTGAAGGCCAACAAATAATCATATAATAAAAAAAAAACCCCTTCTATGTCATAATATATCCATGCATTTCTATTGACTATCATCTATTTCAGGGAACACTCATTTTTGTGAAACAGCAACAACACAGCTGTCAGGGCAGAACTCACATCATGCAGAGGGTAGGCAGAGTCATAAACTCCTCGAGCCAGCAGTGAGTTGATGCCTTGTGATACATAAAAGTAGGTGTGACACAGTCAGTTTGAGGCCATCGGTTATACATGAGAACGAGTATGGCATAAAGCATCACATCTTCAGAAATAAATATATTCATGGAAATACAAGTTCACCTCACCAGTGGTTTGGCAAGTGTTTGTGCATGTACTCCGCGAAATAATCTCAGCAACCTATAAACAAACAAGCCGTAAAATGAATTGTAAACATGAACCTTATAGAACTCCATCTTTTTTAGAGGACTTACTATTCTGCTCCGTGTTGCATTGTCAAAAAGGGTTGCTGTTGACTTGATGTCATACCTGCAGAAAATTACACAGAAGAAACTATGAGTTTAAGCAACTAATCAACTAATCAGGGTACAGTACGGCATGGCATTATTATTTATAATATTCACATGATGGCATTAATATTAAGACTTTTTTCCAATAAGATCATGAAACCATACAAAACTATGACTTATATAATACCTAAAAGATAGATAGATAGATAGATAGATAGATAGATAGATAGATAGATAGATAGATAGATAGATAGATAGATAGATAGATAGATAGATAGATAGATAGATAGATAGATAGATAGATAGATAGATAGATAGATAGATAGATAGATAGATAGATAGATAGATAGATAGATAGATAGATAGAGATAGATAGATAGATAGATAGATAGATAGATAGATAGATAGATAGATAGATAGATAGATAGATAGATAGATAGATAGATAGATAGATAGATAGATAGATAGATATAGATAGATAGATAGATAGATAATAGATAGATAGATAGATAGATAGATAGATAGATAGATAGATAGATAGATAGATAGATAGATAGATAGATAGATAGATAGATAGATAGATAGATAGATAGATAGATAGATAGATAGATAGATAGATAGATAGATAGATAGATAGATAGATAGATAGATAGATAGATAGATAGATAGATAAATACTTTATTAATCCCAAGGGAAATTATGGCAGAAAAATTACAATGACTAACCAGAATGCAACCACTAGGAACTTTTATGGTGGATTTTTCTGCCATTTATGGTCATATTCTTGGGAAATACACTTACAGGTTGAGTTTGTCTCTGATGAATGGGTGTTTCAGGGTTTTGAAGTAGACTCTTGACTGCGAGTCTTTGTGGATGTCGGTGTCTGGAACATCTGGTTGAAACGGGCTGTTCAGCATGGCGACTACAGAATCACACATTCCAGCAACACCAGTCCTCTTCCGCAATTCGCATTTCTGCTCAAAAGTGACATGGATTAAATGAAAATGTAAGAAAAAAAGTAGGGATTGCTGTTTTACTTTTCTTCACAAAAACACTCAGATTTCCATCAGAACTCCAAATGTTTAGTCCAAAATGTAAACTAAAGTCAACAGTAAATTCAAATGAGGGGTTACATTGTTTACCTTTTTTACAGCAACTTTAATCTTCTGCAGCTCTGCTTCTCGACTGAGTATTGGCCATGGGATGTGCAATCGAATGAACCCAATTCCTTTAGATCTCTGCTCATAAACACACACAGATCAATGCATATGAGAATAAAAACACACAATTATCTTTCTCTACCACTAACAAAAGAAAAAATAATAATAACTGATTGAACTTATCCATGTCAGCAAATCTAAAAATTACATAAAACCTTTATTAAAAATCTCCCTCTTTTAAGAGAGACTAGTTTTTCCATTATCAGTCAATTTACAAAGCACACTTTATGGAATACTAATCAAGAACTAACTTGTAACTGGTAAGGCACAGTCTGTCTGAGCTCAAATGTTTATTTTAGGTATATTAAATGAAATCTTCATAAAAGCATCAACATTTTACCTCAAAAAAGGAATTATTTGTACTATTTATTGCTAATATCATTATAAATATCAATGGTATGTCAATTCTTGTCAATGTATTAAAAAGCATCCTCAAATTTCAAACTTTGGAAGGAACTTTGGAAGAAGGAAGAACTGTGAAAATCTGAATTTCCTAAATAAAAAAGCATCAATTTGTATAAAAACCTCTAATGTCCTTAAAACAAGTTTCCTTTCCCAAGGCTTAGTGCTGGAGAAGGGGGCCAGATTTGCCCATCCACAAATCAGGCCCCTACTGCAAGTGCTCTAATATCACTTTAATTCTGCGCTTGTTGTTGTTGCGCCCTAAAACTGCTAAAAATATACATTAGAACTTAGCTTTTAAAAGAGAGAGCAAGGAACGCACAAACAATAATGAAACTAAAAAAACTACTTCAGCATCAGCAAGGCAAGTGCAGCCACGTGCCACTGTAGTGACAAGTGGCTGCACTTATCATATAACATATCATATCATAACATATCAGCTCAGCCTCTCTACTCTGCTGTTAGGAGTGTTCACTGCTGCACGGCAGCTGCACTCAGATTCACTTGTTGGGGCATGAACTCCTCGGAGTTGATAAGCCCAAAAAAGTGTGCCTCAAAAATTATCCAATACATTATTTCTCTGGGGAGGTTCATGGTACAGAAACAGACTCTGATTAGAATATTCTATAATAAGTCATGCCGTTTCCCAGACAGTTTATTACAATCTAATTTTATCTCAGTGATGCTTAGTGAATTCTTATTTGTTATGTTTTTATTTACATTTAAGTCCTGAGCAAGGTCTGAGTTTCTAATGTGACAGTTTAAATAAATGTGTGTAAAAATCTCAAAAGAAACTGTTCCCCCCCAAAAAAAAAAAACAACAAACCCCTCAATAAACCTCCCTGCCTTTAACAAAAAATAAATAAATAAGTGTTGATAATTTTAAAGAACTGTAAAAGAATCGCTTGGTTTTGCAGTGGTTAGTGATCTCGCGTCCCAGCAAAAAGGCCCCAGTTCAAATCCCAGCTGGGGTATCTGAAACAGAAACCCCAATCGTGGACCTTTCTGTGTAGAGTTTACATGTTCTCCCCATGCATGCGTGGGTTCCAAAAGCATGCTTCATAGGTTAATTGGTGACTCTAAATTGCCCCTATTTGTGTGTGATTGTGGCCCTGTAATAACCTGGCCATGTGCCTTTGCCCATCAGTAGCCAGGTGAGGCTCTGGAAACCCCATGACCCCAAAACGGGTAAAGCAGCCAAGAGAATGAATGAATGAATGTAAAAGAAAAACCATATATATGAAAAGCCATGCAAAGACCATAATATGAAACTATTTCAGCATCAGTCAGCAAGGCAACAGCAGCCAAGAACCATAGCAGTGATGGGCAAATCAGCTCAAAAATTAAGTATGATTTTTCCTGATAGCCAACTTAGATTTGAGTTCATTATTTGAAGATGCAAATAGTTGGAATGCAAAACTTTCTAATAGTTCAATATCAGGAAATTGCCATAAAAAACTGCATTTTATTATTATAAATTAGTGTAAATCTTTTTTTTTTGACTACCTACTTTTTTACATTACTTATAAGCATAATTTTGAATCCCAAAATCACGTGAAAAACTACAGCTGTTTCAGCACATAGAGCAATTACATCGACTTAAAATACTTTAGTATCTGAACATGAAGAAAAGCTGTTCATGTAAATACAATAAATAAAAGCATTTATAAAGGAAAGCATAGACTCTCACCTCTTTATCTCGCTCAATCTGTAGTCCAGCCTGCAGCAGTCCTGCTTCAAACTCCTGTCTCATTAAAGCTTTTTCCTCCTCGGACAGCTTTGATTCCTCTGGCTCTCCTGGAGATGCCCCCACCTCTCCAAGCTCTGGTTCTGCTTCCAGTCGACTTGGTATTGTAATTGGCACACTCCCATTGGAAGTAATGGAAAGCCTTGACTTAGAGGCAGACTTCTTTTTGTACTTGTAGCAAAGAATATAGTCCACTTTTCTTTTGCCATCAGCGAAGAAAAGGCCAGGTCCTAAATCGATGCCAGACTCCTGCAAAAAGACATGCAGCTATTTGTCTCCAAGGCAAGAATTTAACACTATTTGTCAAACTTGCATAGCAAAATCTCTTTATGAAAGTGGCAAAAAGAGATTCAAATGGCTTTAAGAATTAAATGATTGATTGATGCTGTAAGAGGAGCGACTGATATATTTCAGAAACTTTTCAATTTTAATTCAAGTTTATTAGTAACAACAGAGAATCTTTAGAATAATACAGACTTGTTGAGATGATTACTAACCATGTCTTTCATGATGTTCTGCTCGCTCTAATAATTTCAGCAAGACACATTAAGTTAAAACTTTTTAATAATGAAAACATACAAAAAAAATCTTGATTGTAGAGGGTCTTAGAATTAAGAAAACAAAATATACAAATAATTCCTTTTTTTTGTTGTTTGAAATTTGTCATTTTTCTCCATTAACAGTTTGTAGATTTACTTTTGTACATAAACACATTAATATGTATTTTAAAAAGTGCTCCCAGCCCGAATTCATTTCCTTTCATCCATCTCTTTACTCCTGCTAGCGCACAGACCCTCAAAGCCCCAACAAAATATTAGCGTGTTTGTTTCGTGTAGTTCTAACTAAAAACAGGAGGATTAAAGTCAATTAATGCATAGAAAATAAACTGAGGATATAAGTGAAACAACAAACCTGAGTTTTTACAGACTAAGGGTGTTACTGTTGCAGATGAAAAGCAAACATACCGGCAGTGGAGGCTCATCGCTGTAAGATGAGCTGACAGGTCCTCCATTGACAGCATCGAGGCCAAACCCGGATAGTGATCGGGCCAACGAAACAAGCGTTGCTGAGTGAAAGGACGATGACTCACTCATAGCTGTAGTGAAGGATATACACTCTTTTCCGTTTCATCCCTCTGTCAGAAGGCAAAAAAATCAGTCAGTAATGAGATCACTGACAAACATGTGGTGCAGTAACTTTAAAGGACTAATTCTATTCATTGTATTAAACTTTCTCATAAATTTGCCACACAATTTTAACTAGGATTACTCAACCATGGTCATTTAGAAATTTGTGATTTCTAGTGAAGAAACCTTAAAAAAAAAAGCATAAAAACTTGTAGTAGTGTAGTTAGGTGTAATGCCATTTACATGGGAGAACAAACCACATAGCTGTTTCAAGCTGACATGTCCAAACAAAGCCAAAGTTGCTATTATTATTTTTTTAATCAACTGACGTTGAAATCAATGATTAAGCATGCAAAAAAGGCAAAACAAGATAGTTTGCAATCAGTATTAGGCAATTTGATCCCTAAAATTTTCCATCAAATGTTAGGAAAGAAATACAAATTCAATACAAATACAAAAATTGTGTTTAAAGAATTAGCTGTAGCTTTTTTAAATGTCAAGAAATACTATTAAACTGAGATACATTTTCACTATCAGATCTGTTCATAGCACAAAAGCTACTTTATTTAGCTATAAAAAGCCACTAATATCAGACCCAGTTAGGTTGATATTTCAAACCAAATGTGGCATGGATGTACCGTTGGATCCCCTTTCTCAGAAAAGCCCGTTAGCCAAGAGAAAAACCCAAAATGGTGGCCATTTTCAAGGATGGCGCCCCATTTACTCAATTGTTGCTAAAATATTCAATGTCTATTTGCTTCAGCCTCAACAATGCACAAAATGCAGTCTTTAAACTCAGGGGGGGGACCTACAGAATACTTCTATATTATATACATATATTAAATATATATATTATAAATCCTTCATTTTTCTTGTAGCATATGTGCTTTTCTAAAAGAGGATTCTAAGGTACATCCAGGCCGAATTCGGTGCTTA
The DNA here is from genome assembly GCA_003999625.1 of Oryzias javanicus. NCBI lineage: Eukaryota > Metazoa > Chordata > Actinopteri > Beloniformes > Adrianichthyidae > Oryzias > Oryzias javanicus. The sequence continues at coordinate 19,254,395 of CM012442.1, forward strand.
TACCCCAAAATGCTCGATGAGTTTAATTACTGTCTTCACTACAACATGAAGATGAACTGTGAGCTAAACAGATTGCTGACAATGTATAAGTCAAGTGCCAGTCAATTAAAGACATGTACCACTGTTGATTATCACCCCAATTAACCAATTATTAGCAAAGACTCAACATTGGCTCCTAGGGTTTAGCTCTTCACTCCTGAAGGTATTTTGATGCTGTAATCAATGGCTCCTAACTTACTGACCAGTGACCTTCTTTTAGCAAATTTTCTGTCATTTTAAATTGATTTTAAAAAGGAATGGTTGAGCCAGTTATAAATAAATAGTAGGAACATTAAATACATTGATTAAATACTTGATTTTTAAGTGCTGCTTTGCCATTTTTTTTATATCTATAAGAGCCTTGATATACATGATGATCACTTCAATCCAAATGTATTTGTCTCAGAGCCACAACCTTTATTGAGAAGTTAAAACATTTATATTTGATTATGCTGATGGTCAGGCTGACAATAGTTGTGATATGAGCATCTTAAAACACATTTCAAAAACAGTAGAGGGTTTTATTACAAATATGCCGATTTTTAGATTAGAAAGGTGTGATGACTCTAACGTCAAGGATATTAGTGGCATGAAAAGAATCTCTACCATTTTAGACAAAACACAAGTGATTTATGATTAACAGTTAACGTGCTCAAAAACAAAAATTAGATGTGTAACTGTGTTCCACTCGCTTCACTTTTCCTAAAACCCGATCTAAAATCACAGTCTTGACTATAACAATGACACGTGTGAATCTTTATTTATACAGCATTTTTGGCATTGCAGAACACCTCAAAGTGCTTTTAAATGAATAAATAAATGAATAAATTTCTAAATAAATAAGAAAATGAAAACCTCTGAGATACATAAACATTTTACAAAGACAAACAGATATAAACAGTCCATAAATCTGATCATAAAAAGAGAATGTAAACTTTAAGTACAGGTGTACACCATTTAACACTGATCGCAAGATATGTCGTTTTTTTTAGTATAAATTCTAATCCGTCATACTTTTATGCTGTCATCATGTTTTTTAATGTAATTAGCAAACTGTTACACAAAATTGACTCTATAGCAAACTTTTACAACTGATTGACCTGAACTGATGATTCCTTTGCTGAAACTCAACACCTTTGACTAGAATTTAGAAAACCATTTGTAGGTTTCACTTTAAAAAATATATCCAAATTACTGCTTGTACTTAGAATTATTCTGAGGTTTCAAAACACTTACATTTTACTTATGGTATTTTTCGATTTCCTGCACCAAGAAGATTTGTGCTTTTACTTGTCTGTACAATAATTACAAAACTGTTTGAATATTTCTTTCAATCTAAACATTCAAATAATTTCATCTCAGCAATAACAATGCATTTCAATGTTAATTTCCAATTTCTTTATATATAGACTTATATTCACAGTGAAAATGTAGTAACTGCAGTTCTCTTTTCTGATATTCAGTTCTACTATTAACTTTATTCATGCTTCTTTAAAAACATAAAAACAACTACCGGTACATGTACTTTGGCATAAACATATACCTAGGATTTGCCAAAATAAAACCCAATTAAAGTCTTTGTCACCTATTATTTCTGATTATATATTTAAAGAAACCTAACGACAAACCTTTATGTACTACATTGCAGCATTTCAGTTAAAACTTTGAACAAGTGTTTTGAATACTTGTTATAATATTCTTAGAAAATAAATGATTCGGAGCATTTTTATTAAGTAACAGGCTCAAACTGAAGCAAACAATGGTGCTTTTTTAAGGCCATTTTGTTTTCTAAACTTTTACTTGCAGTCAAATGGGAGCTCAACATGTCACACAAAATACAAATAATTACCTAAATTGCTTTACTGTTAAAGATGCTTGCAAATGCAAGTACTAGGATATCAGGAAAACTGTCACTTGAAAACATTTTAAACTGCTGTTTACTGTTGTATACCTCTTTTTTGCACAAATCCTTTTTTTTCTTAGAAAAATGTTAGAAAAATGTTTCTGGTTTGTGCATGACACAAATGTTTTCCTAATGATGTAGAGAGCTGAACAAAAGTAAATACAGAGGTATCAGTGTATCCATACATAAATCAGACATGCTGACTGAGTAGATAAATCTTTTAAGAGCATTTGCTTTTAAATATTCACTTACATTATTTCATTCTAGCCCTTAAATGTGAACCATCTGAAGCACGCTCGATTGACTGCATTACATTCCAGGTGCGGGCCGGAGATTGGACAATCCAGTTTTACTCACTGCAAATCTGAAACCTGAAATAACACACAAAAAAAGTGTATCAGCAGATCATGACTCTCTTTTTTTCTGTTTTTCCTGACATGCACCTATTTCATTTTATATTTTAAGAAGCTTAATGTTCAAATAGCCTCTCCAAATAAGTGGTTCTGAACCTTAAATCAGTTACATAAAAATGTTTTCAACTAACAAAAAAACTTTAAGCATGTTGTTTAAAATTTCAAAAACAGTAAGACAATTTAAATTAAATGCACCAAAATATTATATTAAATTGAATTGAATTGAATTGAATTGAATTGAATTGAATTGAATCGAATTAGGTGTGTATGCATTAAAAAGAGCAGGGATAACACTTTGGTTAAAAAAATTATATTAAACTATTTAGTGTCAAATGACACATAAATTTAAAGCATACAATTTTGAGAACTAATCCCAAAATTCAGTTTGTTAACTTATTTTGTTGAAATATTTTTAAATCATTTTATTATTGTATCTGAAGTGCCTTAAAATGTTAACTTTAAGTTTTCCAAAAAAAAAAAAAAACAATTAAGAAAAAGCTAAAACCCACAGGATTTTAAAAAGAAAATTTTGCACATGAAATTTTCAATAATTTTCTATTAGTGCTATTTCTTTGCTTGCTTATAATAAATAAACAGGGTTCTTTGCTAAGATAATCTGCAATTAGCTGTAGGTTTAGTGTACAGCGCCTTAGTCACTCATCTAATGAGTCAGAATGACTTTACTCCACTGGCTGATAGTCTTCCTGCCAAGAATGTTTACACTGTCTGTGATATTCATGGGTAGCATTCTACTGAATTAAGCATTAAAAATATTTGTTTCATCTTTACAGTTACTCTTTAATACGTTTTTATGGAAAGTAAAACTTAAGTAGACTAACATTTTGGGACGAACATTAAATGGTAGGTCACAGAATCCCAATGATAAAGACAAATGAGGACTGATAGGTCAAATAGCCTTTAAATAGAAGTTTGGAATTAAACTTATAATTGTCTGTCAATATGCTAATTTCTAAAATGGATTAAAGACCCACTGTTTTGATGTGTTTTAAAAGGTTTTCTAGTGGTCTTTTAATTATGATTGTGCTGTTTTTAGTCTAAATACAAAAAAAAACCTGCATTGTTTTTCTGGACTTAGTTTCTGCAGAGTGGGAATAGAAATTTTCTCTCTGAGTTGTGGGCGAGGCTGCTGATGTAGAGTAAAGCCTGCCCCAACTTCCCATCATTCAATTGTTTACACTCTCTCTCTTGCTATCTTAAAACCCCAATATAACATTACCGGTGCAACAAAAATGGAGCTCCCCAGCCCTATAGTTTTGAGCAAGCCAAGATGCACATGGATCTTCTCATTTGCAAGTTAGTCTGCTCCTGATTTATCAACTTAAGTTAAATTTTGAGATTAGGTTTCTTTTTATCTCAGAAAAATTGAACAATATCATGTTAAAAACACCTTGAGTGAGTCTTAAGTTCCATAAGGTTCTCACAAACCTTTGGGGAAAGAAACTAGTATTAACTTGTCTTTATTTTACTTATGTATCTTTTCAGGTTTTCTATCTGTTTGGCCTGCAAAGAAAAAAAAACAGGCTAGTACTTTTTACATTTTTTTTTAAGTGTTTAATCTTTATTTTACCAGGCAGTCTCTTGATTAAATATATGTTTAATGAGAGATCTTTGATGATCATTGTCAAAGTTTGGTAAAAATCTATTTTATTTGTATTTGAATCTTTTCCATGCATCTTGTTTCGAGCAGGGCGCAGAGGAGTGGACCCTTGTGCGCCTCATGAGGCTTAAGGCCCATCTCACTGCCAGCTCTCTGACAGGAAATGGAGGGTCAGCTGCACCCTGACACTACAGAGACAGATGCTTTAATACTGTCCCAAAAATACAACAGATTACACTCCACCAACACCAGCTGCTTTATGTCCCATTCTGATACAACTTTGCCTCAAAAGAGCTTTACTTTCAACAAACTTTCCCTTTCTAGAAACCATTTTGGAGACTAAATCAAAAGCCTTAAGCCAATAAAGTCATTCTTTTTTTACTAATTAACCTCCGGGGTTACGTCATGACCTGTTCTGCAAACAGGTGTTATTAATTAATCACTAATTGGCGCGTGCGTTAAGGAGAGAAAAAAATCCACTTGCCACGAAAAGGCTCAGCCTCCACGGAGTTTAAACATCAACAACAATCGGTTCAGGTCCAGATTTGTTTATCTGGCGGCCTATTGTAAACACCTACGGGAGGGGGGGTTAAATGAGAGCTCGAGTTTTAAAAGAACTTGAAACTAGAAGGTAGATATGACCCCAAAAAAACCCAAAATGAATGATCCTTACCGTTTAAGAAAGAGAAACAGGTGACTCACCAATGCTGGCAGAGGAATAAGTTGACTGTTATTCAGATAAATGATAAGACATTGCACCGATCTGAGATGGTGGACAATCCCTGCGCGCTCCCGGAACCACTGGCTTATTGCGCGCGAGCAGGTCGGCTAATTCCCCGACTGTCCCATACGGGAGGGAAGGAAGGTGCGAGGGATATTACTGAGCTGTGCGTGTGTGCAAACCAACAGGGAACAAAGAGCTTACAGGTGATCAGAGTTGAAGCAGAACCTCCTACTCTCTGCAGGAATGCTTCCCCCCAGAGCGCGCAGGCAGAATTATAATCCCCTCATCTCGTTTTTAGAGTTTTCATCTTCAAGCCTGTTCTGTTTATCTCTGATGCCAATCCTTCCAAATCGAGAGAGAGAGAGAAATAAAAATAAGTTTAATTCTGAAACAGAGAAAACCAACTAATATTTGGAACTGTTTTTCATTTGTGCATCTGCAGTCACCATCTGCTCAGCAATTTTAGAGTCATGAAAGCTTGCAGAGCCTCTTTTACAATCCTCACTGACTGCAGTAAAATGACAGAGAGCTATTGTGGCCCCAGCAACCCAAATGTTTATGTTTTCTTTAAATAAGCAGTAAACACATAGAACTGCAACTTAAATGTTAAAACAATTCTCAAAAACAAATATTTAGAAATATGATTTATAATAGTTCATACACTAAACATTAATAAACTGTGGTATAACTGTAAATATTTCCAACCGTTTTCTTAACCTGCTTTATCCATTTGAGACCGAGGGGTTGCCAGGGTCCAACTTGGCTATTGTACACCCTGAACAGGTCACCAGTTTGTCACAGGGCCACACAAAACAGGTCACATAAGTCACACACTAGAGGACCCGAGCTTAGAGGAGAAACCACACGCAGAGGGTGAGAGGAGAATTTTCATTATTTTTTTTATTTATACCCACATGTGCCGTTATAAGTTTGTATATGTGTGTGTGTGTATGTATATATATATATATATATATATATATATATATATATATACACAGTTGAAACCAGAAGTTTACATACACCAAATAAAAACACACAAATGCCTTTTTTCTCACCGTCAGACATGAAATAAGAATAAACTTTCCTGTTTTAGGTCAATTACAATTAACAATATTACTTTTATTTACTAGATGTCAGAATAATGAGACTAGGGTTTTTTTAGACAATTTTTTATTACTTTTATCAAAGTCAGAAGTTTTCATACATTTCCTTAGTATTGCATTACTATTACTATTGCAATTAAACTGCAGTACTTGGGTCAAACGTCTCGGATATCCTTCCACGAGCTTCTCACAAGACTTGGTAAGAATATGTAGTAAGGGCTTCTTCCTGGCAGAGCAGCCTTTCAGCCCGTGTCTAAACAGTACTCATTTCACTGTTGATAATGACACATTCTTGCCATCTTCAGCCAGCATCTTTACAACATCTTTTGCCTTTGTCCTTGGGTTGTTCTGGACATATCGGACCAAAGTACATTCATCTCTCACAACATGATGCCTGGACGTTCCTATGCTGTTTATACTTGGGTAAAATTGTCTGAACGGATGAACGTGGTACCTTCAGGCACCTGGAAATTGCACCCAAGAATGAACCAGACCGACGCAAATCCACAATTGTCTTCCTAATATCTTGACTGATTTCTTTAGATTTTCCCATGATGTTTTACAAACAAACAAGTGTGTTTCAAATTCACCCTAATACATACCCACAGGTGTGTTTCTAATTAACTTAATTGCTGTCAATAAACCTATCAGAAGCTTCAAAAGAGATGGCATCATCATTTCCCAAATTGCTTTAAAGGCATAGTAATCTTAGTGTATGTAAACTTTTGACTTTGATACAGGTAATGAAAAGTTGTCTAAAAAAAATAGTCTCATTATTCTGACATTTAGGAAATAAAAATAATTGTATTAATAGTAATTGACGTAAAGCAGGAAAAGTTTATTTTATTTCATGTCTGACAGTGAGGAAAAAAAGCATATGTGTGTTTTTATTTGGTGTATGTAAACTTCTGGTTTCAACTGTATATATGTTTCTCTTCCAAACTCAGGTCCTCTATTAGAAGTCTGGGAGCTTGAGAGTCCTGCGCAGTATCTTAGCCTTTGATATATATATATAGTCCTATCTTTCCTTCTGTAAAATGTATATTTTATAATATCCTCAGTGATTAAAAATATGTTTAAATAATAGTTTTTTTCTGTTTTAATACTTTAAAGTTTAAAATAGAAAAGCTTTGTAGGTTTATGTAATGCTAAAAGAAAACTTATATGAAAAGATTGACACTTATTTGGTTTAAACCAGAATATGTAAAAATTAGTTGAAAAATATTTAAGCGTCTCAAGTAAATGAAAAGAAAGACCAAACCAAGAGTGTAGCAAATAGACTTTATAACCACAGTCAGATAGTTTTAAAAAAACAGTTTCATTTTGCAGAAATATGAAAATATATTGTATTCCTGTTTGTGTAAATATTTTTGCTTCATTTATTTAGGTGTTCTGAAAGCATCTGTAAACACTTCTCTCTTGGACCGAGAGTCTTGAGCTGCAGCTAAAGGCTGAGTCTACGTGCAGCGTTTGGACAGACAGTCGCATTTGGTGACAGACAGGATGGTGTGGTGACTACGAGTGCCGTTGGTGCACAGGACTGGAACACTGAGAGGCTCTGTCTCCACAGCGGCACAGCACACACACTCCTGCTCTATAGCAGCTCTCTGCAGGGAGTATGTGGATTTACTGCGACATTTTCCCTAAGAGATGAAGAAATGTACAGAAAAGTTACATGAATATCTGATTCATTTTAGAGGATAAAACAAAAAAAATAAGTGTTTACTTCGCAATAACGCAGCTCAATCTGATTCTCCGACTGGCAGTTGTCCACTTTGATGTAGTTAAGTGTTCCCACAGTCTTTCGACACTCAGGCTGCTTACCTTTAAACAAGAGAATTTATTAGTTTGAGTTCATCCCTTATCTAATTATTCACAAGCCTGGGATGACTTACACATCTCACAGCAGGTTTTTCCAATGTTGACGATTTTCCCCTGAAAACAAAAACCAAACAAGCAAAAAAAAATATTTGAGTTGAAATTTGTGACAAAAAGCCTGAATGTATTAAAACGGAAACTGGACGCTGCACCCCTTCATCCAGACAGTCTTTCGGGTTAAAAGGTGGACAAGTTGTCATTTTTGTCTCCAGGACGAGATCTCCTCTTTTATTCACACCACATGTGTACAGGTTGCATCCATCCTCTTTTGTTGAGTTGACCTAAGAAGAAAATGACAGGTGAGCACATAATGTGTGATTAATGTTGTTGTTTACTGCAATTAGGAAAGAATAATTTCAAAGATTAATCAATAAGCACTTTTTTTTATTACTTGATGACACATTTTCACTTGATCAGTTCAGAACTAGATTATGTTAAGAAAATGATAAAAAAACAAAACAATAAAATTAAATATCTCTCAATGTTCAATCAAAACAATTAACTAAATGATCACAATATTTAATGATTCAAATGTGATTTGAGTGTGTATTGTATGGATGACTGCAAAAATCTATTTATGAGTTGCTTTTGTTTTCTTCTTACATTTACATTAATATTTATTTCTTTGTATTTTTTTTAATAAATACATTTCTTTATTTCTGTAATGAGTGTGATATAGCTGCGGTTTTATGTTATGTTGCCTATAAATAATGCTTGAAATTAACTAAATAAATCAAATTAACTCAACATATTAGACCTGTACACCCATCTCACATTTCTACAAATAAAGTTGAAAAAGAATAATAAAATAGACCTACAGCAAAGAATTCTTATGAATTCCTTTTTTTATTTATGTATTCTATACCTGCTTCTACCAAATCAGAAAGCATCACAGTCTATGATGAAAGCTCTTCTCTGCAGAGCACCTACTTGGATACTGATGAGGCTTCCGTCCAGCTTTTGTGTGACACAGGCAGTAGCAACACAGCGACCGCAGCAGCTACCCTCCTCCTTCTGCAGGGTGTATCCCTAAAAACATGCATGCAAACAGCATTACCTTGACCATTTTCTATAAACAAATACAGTTTAGTTTCTCATCTGGAAGTAGTAAATCTAAAAGTGTCTATTTTGTGTTTTTGGTCATCATTATCGTGGTTTGGTTGGATGTAAACTATAAATACATGATGTATTAACTAGAAAGATGAGTACACGGTGGTGTTGCTGTTGTTTTTTTACAACCACCTATCTGGAGATTCAGGTAAAATCTGGGCCAATACTCACCTGCTCTTCACACACTTTTGCAAAAACATGCTAGATTTGTGCTTCTAATGTCAGGTTCTCATTCTTGTATTCAAATGAGCCAAAATTTAGTTTTAAAAGCGACTAGCCTCTCACAAAGATATATTATATCTCTTCCTAACTTCAATGAAGTCAACTTAAGTTGTTATGATTATAAGAAATTTCATTCTGCAATTTTTAAGATTATTATTTTTTTGTCTTCATCTGGTTGAGCTTCAGTAACCCAATGAGATCCAGTCATGTGAAAAAAATAGGATAAAAAGCCTGTATAGTTTCCCACATTTTGGATACATACACATTTAATCTCAATTTGAACATTACTGGGTGATCCATGTGACATAACTTATTAAAAAAGGTTAAGGGCCATTTTAAACTTTCTATCAAATGTAATTTCAAAATAATGTAATTTCAACTTGTGTTTAAGTTGAGACACTTAATATTTAAGGGACTGACAGACTGATAAAAAGAGTCTCAATGATGCGATTTCAGCAAAAATAGCTAACAGAAGGCAGGAGGCACAAACTTTGACCTCCATCAAAAAAACAATTTTTTTGTTCAGATCTTTTTTTTTCTATGAGTAGAATAACAGCAAGACATTTTTCAAAACAAGATTGGACATTGATATATAAATATTTCAGACGATTTAATAAGGGTGTTCTCATTTCTTCACATGACTGTTCATGGCTCAGGAAAGTTGTGCTGGCCATGATGTGAAATAAACATGTGATGAGAGTTACCATGGGACAGGTGGGGCAGCTGGTTTTCCTGCAGGATAGTTTATATTTCGTCACTGGGCCGTTCTCCACAGTGCACTCACAGTATGTACACACATCCAACATGACCCGATCCCCTGCCTGAGATAGTAAACATGCATTATGAAGTAACATCAACAGCAATCTTTAAAAAAATACGTATTTTTATAGTTAACATAAACATTTAAATAACTTACTGCAATCACTGTGTGATTGAGAATGCATGCTTGCACCGGAGCTGCAGAGACAAAAACCATAAATATTGTGACTCAAAACAGAAAGCTATTTTAGGCACTTATTTGTTTTGGATTTTTATTCCCTCATTCAGAACTAAAATACCCTCTAATCACTGGAACTGAAATCCCCTTATTCAGCATCAGGTCTTAATATGTCAAAGGTCAAATGAGGATAAATGATTCAGAAGGGCTCAAGTGAGAGAGACATCTGCTGGACAGACCACGTAACTGCAACCATAAGACCGAAAATTGGGAAAATATGCAAAATAAAGATGAAAAATATTCTACGTTTGACCATAAAAAATGGATGGTTATGTACTTTTGATGGCTTACCACAGTGGCAGCGAGGACAGCAGTCCACAGTTTCACAGTGCAGCTCGGTTCCCAGTGGGCAGGTTGGAGCGTCCATAACAGCGCAGCTGACATTTGTTGTGGAGATGAATACTGCATCATTCACTTTCACACACTGATGCATAGTGCAGCCGTCATATGGAGAATGCCACACCTCACCAACCTCCAAGAGAAAGAGAAGAAAGTCACTGCAAAAAGTTTTCAAAAGTTCTTTAGCAAATTCTTTTCAAAAGTTAAAAAGTTGAAACACTTTCTTTAAATTATCTTCTTAAATTTTGCTGTTGATTAACTTTTGTGATATGATTATTTTTCTTGCAAGAAAAAAAAATACAGTATTTTTTTAAAAACAAGTTTTTAAAAATGTTCTTAAGATTGTATTTCTGCAGTGTTCTAGACAAAATATTTAGCATGCATTCGTCCTTCTGGAATAAATCATGTTTTGACAATTTCATAGCGGTAAAACACAAAAAAATCTAATTTTCCAGACATACATGTCTCAGTTTTCCTCCACTAAGTGTGTCCCCTCGCATGTCTCCTGCTGACTCGACACAGCTGGTTTGTGTGCACTTCCCGCAGCATTCATCTTTAACTGGAGTGTACGACGAGCCCTGAAATACATGTCAAACATGTACGTTTCCTGCTAAAAGAGATTGTTTATGATGTTTATTTAACATATTTGCAGAAGTCTTACCAGAGGGCAGCTCTGATCACACACGAGAGGTTTGCACTGGGCCATGTGGAGTAAAGTGTGTTTGTCTTGCAGCTCAGTGCAGCTGCATTTCTTGCACTCTTCTTCCCACTCACTCCCCACTGTGTGAACCGTACCATCAACCACACACACCTTGTTAAAAGAAAAAAGTATAGAGTATAACCGACACAAACAGAATGGGTGATTTTTGGGTTGAAACACTCACCTTGTCAGGTGAGCAGTTGGTTTCTGTGCAGCCACAGGTGTTGATCAAAGAGGATGTCACGAAGCCAGTGGGGCAGGTGTGTGTGGAGTTCTGGCAGTTGCACAAACACTCAAACACATCGCAGCACTTTGTCTTTTTCACTGACAGCTGCTGATGTGCAGGACAGTCTGGAGGAGGTTGAAGGGCACACTCTTCCTTTTTGCACACTGAGAAAGAAAACAAAGATTAAAAAAAGGAGATGAGCCAAATTTGTCTCTCCCCCTTCATGTGCTCTCACTGACAGAGTAAAGCTGAGCTCAAACATCTTACCGCATTCATGAATAGGCTGACATTCGCCTGGGTTCTTTAGAAGCAGAGTCTGACCGTCCACACACTGGGGCACTTCCGGTAGGGCACACTTCACCAGATCACACACTGAAATCATAGGTTGAGCCAAATTGGTAACAAGTTAGTGCAATGTTCTAAAATAAATTACATATCTTAATCCATCATTCAGTAAATGTCAGTAAATGGTAAATGTAAATATTAAGTTAATCAAAGGATTTTAATATTAATGCATAAAAACTGTCTGCCAACTAACAAACAAAAAAGAGGTAAAAAAAAAAAAAAAACGAAGTAGTTATAGGATGCAAGATTTTCTCAATTCCAAAATTAAGAACAAAAACAATGGAGAGAAGAGTTTCAATTTAAGGAGTAAGAATATAGAAGAATGCAAAACAATCAATTAAAGAAACCAAATCATTTCCTACAAAAAAGCAATCAATGTCTCCTAATTCCAGAAACACAAATTTAGAAACAAGACACAAACTGTACCAGTGTCTGTGTTGTTCTATACTAAATACTTTGATGTGTGATTAATGTGACTGTTTACTGAAATCGTGAAACATTTTTTAAAGAAATTAATCAATAATCAACAAGCACTTCACTTTGCCACTCCTTTTCAAGCAATCAATCAAACTCTACTTGAGTTTAGTTAATAATTACTATGTTTTTATGAATTAAATGTGACATAATTGTGTCTTTGTTCTGGTTTTATATTTTCTAATCAATGCATTTCTTTATTTTTGTAATGAATTTGAAAAAAATGTGTGCTTTGTCCTGTAATTTTTTTACAATCTATGCTTGAATTAAACTAAATCAATAAGTCAATCAATCAGTCAGTATGCTGTGTTGCAAACAAGCATCGTTTTTTTTACCCTTTAACTACTCAAACAAGACAAAATCGATTCAATATGTTGTGCGCTTTTTAACCTAGAAAGATATTTATTGTTTTTAAAAAACATATTTTCTGTGTGTGCGTTTGGTAAAGCAGGGGAAAACATTTTATTTGAGTTCCCTTTCATATTTCAGGTATAAAATCTTGCTTGAGATTTCTTGTTTTTGGTGTTTTACCGAAAATAATAAAAAAAAGAAGAATACTTACCACACTCATATTCAGGGCAGCACATGGAGCCCTTCCTCTCTTTCAGAACCTCACAGGGTCCACACTCCGGGGCTAAAGATACAAAGAGAAGAAAAAAAGATTTGATGCCAAAACTAAAAGACTAAACTAAGAAACTGTTGCCAACCTTTGACATCATTGCAGGGCCTGGCAGTGCAGTTGATGCGTTGCTGATCCAAACACATGCATATCAAACATGGGTTATGGTCTGGCACCCAGCTCTGCATGTGCTGTACAAACACAAAGCATGTTGGTTTCCCACAGAGAAACAAACACCAGAGGGCAGTCAAACCACACCCAGATTTCCAACACTTTAATCATTCCTTCACAGCATTCCCAGCATGCATTTTTGCTCTGTTATTGTTGATTGTTTTATTGATTTGTGTCTCACCATGTATGTGTGTCCGTGCTGGTCGACACACTGTCCACACGCCTCTGGCGAGACACACCGTCCATGAAGCATAACTGTTCCCCCAGCGCAGAAACAGCCTTCAGTGGGTGTGTCCATACACGACTCGTTGCCCCTGGCAACCGACCAGTCGCTTGGCAATGCCTGGATGCTATCGCAATCCTCTACACAGCCCGTCCGACATGCATCATATTCCATGGAGCTCGGACAGGTTAAAGCTGCAGCAAACGGGGTTGTGTTAGGACTTCAGTTAAAACGTTTTATATTTTTTTGGGGGGACTAAAAGAAGCACTTACGACACAGGTGGGGGCTCCTCCAGTCCACACACACTCCTCTTTGTCTGCACAGCCGCGCATAGGCAGATATCACCTCGCACGCGTCCGACTCCTCACACGCCTGCTCCTCACACTTGGTGAGGAACATTTGGACAGAAATGAAGGGGTGACAGGGCAGAAACACCTCAGAGTGGAGGGCCTGACATCCCATCGCTGCTCCAGACGAACAAACAGACTGCCGCTTTGGCAAACAAACACCCCCGCCGTCTCCAGCCACAGTCCAGTCTGAGATGAACGCAGGCTGGTTGGTAGTTGAACTGCCGTTACGGAGTGAAAGGATGTTGACTTTGTCCTCTCCACAAGCACCTGGGAGAAAAGTGCAGAGAAGACCAGACTGAAGAGAGAAATAAAGACTCCCTTTGTGGTCTTGAAAGAACTGTTACCACAGAGTCCAGAAGTCTGAGCGCTGGTGGACGAGCTTTGAAATGTGACGGTGAACTCGTTGCTCTGAGGAGTAAAAGTCAGCATGAACCCCTGATTTGATTTCAGCTGCAGCATCACTCCGCCATAACGCATCAGCTCCATGCCGTAGAACCGCCACGGCAGGGCGAGCTCCTCCCGACCAATCATAACCTGCGGAAACAACAGCACACCACAACAGAGGGTGAACGCTTTAATACACTTAGAGAAGCAGCTGATGACACACAAATCTCACCCTCATGTCATCCCTCAGCATCAGCTTGTGTGGTCCATGGGTCACCTCCATGGCTTTCATGCAAATCTGATTGTAACTTGTTGCATCTTGACAGGGTCCGGTGTGGAGTTTGACCTCTGACCCCTCGGCGCCGTCACCGTTGACAGTGAGAAGTGTGTACGAGCACAAGCCCTCTCCGTCCAGCCGGAGAGCTAAGCTGTCAAATCTGACAACATGGTTGGTGGAGCTGCCCATGCACATGCCTGTCAACACAGCATTGCAGAAGGGAACCACAAACACGACCCTTTAATAGAATGGAATGCTAGCTTACAGCAGTCATAGCTACAATCAGATGGAGTGCTCTTTACATGGAGGGGTTCAATCTAATTCTAGAAGTAACCTGATCCTTTCTCTGTACGTACAAGGGCATTCCCAGTGGCAGCTACAGGTGTCCTGGACTTTAACTGGACCGATGTTGTTTCTGCATGCTGGCGGCTCTAGCTTGTCACAGCTGACTTTGTGGTTCTGGACCGTCACTGCTCCACTGGGATGGCACAGCAGAGAGTGGCATCCATCGCCCAGCAGCCATGATTCACCAGGCTGATGCATAAAAGTGAAACAAAACACAATTAACTATAAGTGACGGTATGATGTGGTGCTGTTTAGGGTTCTTTCAAATCAGGATAGTTGGGAAATACCAGTAAAATACCAACACATTTCACCCCTTAACACATAAAGACGCAGACCAATTTTCCTTAAAAATAAAATTATGTGGATAAAAATCATAATTGCCCACAGAAAACGTTTCAGATATTTTTCTGTTACACTGATGTACCATGAGTTCTTATGGATTAATTTAGTATGATTGCATTTATAATATTCTCCAGTGTCTAAAATGAAACTACCTGAAAACTTAACCCAGTTATAGCAGCTAGGGAGCAATCACGCCTGAAACAAGAACTGACACAGCAGATGAAAAGCATGGGAAAACCGGAAATTCAAATCTGGAGTTACTCAATTTAATCATGAAAAATTTGTTTTGCAAACTGTCTAAGTTTAAGTTCAGCAACACGTGTTCAAGCGACCACTTTCAATGTAAACTCGATGTAAATGTGCATTTATGACAATCTTCAAGTCAGTTTTCAAGCTCTACACTTTTGAACGCGTGTTGAACGTTAAACTGGTTGAACTTTGACCAATCAGGAAGTCAGATTTGGTAGTTATGTAAGGGGTAGCATTCTTTTAATTTAGTACCAACTGTTTAAAAATTGAAGGAGAAATAAAGGAGACATTTATAATAGCAGTTTGTACCCAGCTAGAATGATATGACACTGTAGCAGGTTGCAATGGGCTGCACCTGCTGCACAGGTGATGGCAATTAAGAAGATTGCCAAAAGGGTGGGGTGGCGCCCATAAAAGGCAGTGGCAGTTGTCACTGCACTCAAAAAGAGGGGATGCCACCCTGTGCTACAGGTTCCAGGCCCAGTCAGTGGGCACCTGAAACGGTGTGTGTGGACATGTGGCACAAGGGTCCCCTCTCCACTACATCAGAGGGGCATGTGATCTGTCAGGACACAGGCGGGTCTGACTGTGAGCCCCTGCTGTTTTGCCTGTCTTGCCTTTGTAGCCTTGTGTGGCTTTGGTCATTTTTATTATGATTTTATGATTCCTTTTACACTCTGGTTGTGGACTGACCTCTGTGTGGACCCAAGTGCCGTACTCTCTTCACTCCACCATTGGCCAGCTGCCTTGGCGTGGACAGCAGGATGCTTGGGGGAGTGTGACTACCTTGGCTGTTCACTGGACAAGGGACTGGCTGCCACTTCACTCCCTGGGACCTTGGGTGTGCTGTGCATCATTGCACCGCCTCAGAAGGACCACTGCAATGTTTAGGAGCATGCAGTGCTGAAAGTTGCCCTGAGGCGAGGAGTCAGCTACCACCCAGGACTCAGAGGACAACCAGCATTTTAACTGCTTTTATTCTTGTGATTGTGTATTTTATCATTTTTATTTTATCTTTTAATCCATTTTAGAGCCAGCCCCCTGCAGAACCGGGTTTTCAGGTGGTGGAGTGACCTACGTGTGCTGTGCTCCCTGGGTTGGATTCCCTGTCCCTTCACTATTGTATGGCGTGGTGCACGTGTGTGGGGTGGTTTTGTTATTTTGGGTATCCCTCCCCACCTGTTGACCCAGTCTGGTAGGTGCAGGATGGCTGAGCACATTTTAATTATAATAAATTATATATTTTAAAAACTCCCAGAACTGCGTCCGTGCCCTGTGTGATCCTGCGCTCATAAATTTTAGTGTGTCCAATACCCCCTTGGCGCCCCAACCGCTCGTGTTGCCACAACACCAAGGCTGAATCTAAATTGTTTCAATATCCTGCTCTATTGATCCTATTGTAGAGACATTTGAAGCTGCAGTGGTGTCCAAAAGGGTTTTTGTTTTAAGGAGGAGCCGTAGCGACTTTGGGCAGAGACGCATTTCATCACACTGGTTTGCTCTGAATCACAGACGTTTAAACTTAAATCTAAGTAATATGTTTTTTGCATTAATTTTTGAAGTTATACAACCAATGTTATCTAGATTACACTAACGTAGATGATAGGAAACTATTGATAATGTCATCTGGCGGTAGTCCCGTCCAAATTCGAAGACATAATTTTTCCATATCTCTCCATTTGGAGGGATAAATGAAGGGATAGGATAACAGTCTTCTACCACTTCGCATCAATGAAGAGAAATCAACAGGAAAATCCTAATCCACTCCTTCATCACGCCTTGGGTTAAAAACAAACAATTAGCCAGTCCACAGAGTTAATGCAACTCATACTCATATTTCCTGGACTAGTTTGGAAATAAAATAATTTTGGAATTCCATTCCTCTAGCTTCAACAAATGTGCTGAGATACACAATTCCTTTCACACAGTCTGTATTATTTTTGGGTGATATCTCTGAAACAGTCACAGCTAAAGACCAGTATTTGATTAAATAAAAAAAATACTGTTAACTGCAGCTAGGAAGGCCACTACTAGGAGGTGGATGGATGTAATGGAAGAGATCTCCATTATGGAGAAGTTGACCTTTACCTTAAGACTGAACGATGACAAATTCAGGACACATAGAAAACTTACAGGAACTCTCTAATCATTGGATAATTGTATTTTTTTTTCTGGAATGTTTGCTGGCATGGTTGGTTACTCCTTTTTTATATATACTGTATATATATTCAGTTTGTTTGTTTATATGAAGTCCTAATCCTCATAATAGAATTGTTTGAATTCATGTAAAATTCTGTCCTCTTAAAAAAAAAATGTAAGTTTAAAAAATAGGGAGGGGGGGCTATTGGGGTAGGGAAGGATTTCAGATTCAGCCAACATCTTTCATAATTTAAAATAAAGCTGTGAAAGAAAAGGCCTGGGGCAAGATTTACAAGATTTGCAACACTTTGACCTTTTGTACTTGCATTAGTGTATATGCTGAGTGCATTTAAGAATGCGTATTCAGCACTACTGAACACACGTCACATGGCTGGTGTGAAGATAGCATCATATTCGAGGAAATTAAAACAGACTAAATAGTGTGAAAGCATCACAATATTTCAGACATGACTCACTTTTCTCTCATTTCCATTATCATCAACACAGATTCCTGGTGGACCAGCTGTAAAACAGAAACATCCACGTAAGCTTTTTACTTTTAATTAAAAAAATGTTATAATGTGTTTATCTATAATGACCTCTGCAGATTCTTTCCCTGTATGTGTTGTCCAGAGTTAGTAACATAGATAAGTGATCCATGTTGCTCAGGTGCAGAGTGTTATCTTGGTTGCCATGGCGACCCAACGCAGTAAGCTCATCCGTATCATAGCCTTGTCCAATCCCTATGGGGAACACTGACACACCTGTGGGAGACATTCTTTTCAATTACAGTACTCCTCATCAGAAAGGCGAAGGGCATGTTTTAGATGAGAAAGCCAGAACTGTTTATCGTAGCTGCTTTATTTACCAGCTGCCAGGGCCTCATTTGCTGCCTCTTTCACATCATCAGTGGATCTGGCTGTTACCAACACCACGATTGCCTTGGCTACACCAATTCTTCCACCGCTGACTGGTGCGATTGATGTTTGCACGGCGAATCGCAGTGCAGATCCTGCAGAAGAAGGCAGCAGTGAGTGTGCAGCTCCATAGATCTGTGTTCTCAATAGGGTTTTTTTTAACTACCTAAAGCGGGAGCTGCTGGGGTCCTGCTTGGAGTGTTCTCAAGTATTTGGAGGAGTTTGGACTTGATCTGGTGATCCCTCCACCACAGCTCAACCGTGTGGGTTTCTCCATATTGAATCACACTGACCTGAGTGCCATTCAGACCTGTCAATGTAAACGTCAGTGTTTAGGCATGCACATACACTGTTATTTATGTAATTATCTTGGCGTTTATTACAGTTTGAATGAGCTCTAATGTGGCTTATCAAATAGCCATAACAGAAAAATCCAGCTTTTTTATGTGTATGTGATAGGGCTGGGTATCAATAAAAAGTTCCAGAATCAATTCGATTCAATTCATCAGAGCCTGGATTGATTCAATTCCGATTTTTTCTATTCTTTTGAATAGTTTACACGGTACACACATCTAGATACATTAGTTTAGAAATACAATAATAATCTATATATGTTTTGAAGATACTTGTATTAATCAAATATATTTCACATACTGTAAAATGTATTATTGAAATAATGAGGTTAATAATAGCATACGATGTTATATGGTTTCTCTAAAGGAGAAAAATAAATGTTATAATCATTAACACTGTAAACAGATCTGCCCTGCTGGACGGTGCTTCACTTTGGCCACAAGGTGGAGCTCCCACTTCAGCAGTACACTTTCGAGAAGAATATGCACAGAATGAGCAAAAAATAGTTACTTTAAAAAAAAGTTCCTTAAAAGAATTTAGAAAATTCACACCTGTGAGTTTATGAAGATGTTCATTTAGTCAGCAATGTATGTTTAGGTCGACCGAACGTTAGCATTAGCCAAACTATGGGAAATTCAATTAAATGTTGGCATCAAGCTAGCTGACTTTAGCTCTACGTGCTAGATTGATCTCTATTTCTATGAATCAATTATTGATCTATTAAGCTTAGATCAATTCAAATCAATTAATCGATTTTATCAACCCAGCCTTACTGTGTAATTTACTTGTACTGAGGGACAATGTGAATCATAAATACAATGTATTTATAAGGCTTAAGTTCAGAAATTCTATAGCACTAAATAAAAAAACTTCAGTTACTTAGAGTATTATAAGGGATGTGTAGCCTGTACCTATATCAGCACCAGTGATGAAAGCTCTAACAAATGTCTTCATGTCCTCAAAGTTCTCTCCGGCCTTCAAAAGGAACAGCACATCTACAGGCTTCTGACAAGGAACTGTGTGATGACAGGATAACAAATAAACGTGGTTAAAAGAAGAGTCAACGACAAAACTGAAAAGACTAATCATACCTGTGGGCGGCAGACTGGCATGTGTCGGTAAGACAAATGGTGGCAGGGTGGGTGATCGCGGCCTGACTGTGGTGTGTGTGATGTTGACAACACGGTGGACCAGAGTGGAAAGATGGTTGTAGTCTTCCACCATCAGAGGACGCTGGGGGGAGCTAAATGGCAGCAAATCCATCTCGTGTATGTTTGGTCCAACACCAATGGGATACACGTGCGTTTGTGTGCCTATTGACTGTGGGCGTGTCACTGTGTCTGTGGGGGGGTTCTCTGTCACAAGGAAGACCAGCTGAGGAGGTGTGGAGCCAGGTGAAGGCTGGTTTGTTTCCAGTTCCTGGAGAGTCTGACTGACAGCTGTCCCAGTGTTGGTCTTATCTCCACCTCGCCAGCGAATCTGCCGTAGCCGTTGAACCAGTTTGTGTCTCTGCTGCCTGATCTCCCACTGCCTGATTTCCACAGTGACCGTCACGGAGTATTGGATTACGGTGATGCGAATCAACTCCTCCTCTTCTGTCAGTTGTGAGATAACTTCCTCCAAGAAGAGGAGGGATTTGTTGAAGTTGGTCTCTCCAACACCATCCGAGCCTTCAAGGATAAATGTCACGTGTGTGGCTGGAATGAGGGGAGATGGAAGTGTAGTGACAGGAGACAAGACAGAGGCAGTGGTGGACTCAGTCTTTGGGACATGTTTGGTGGGTTTTTGCTCCAGGGGAGGAGTCTGTGAAGTGCTCTTTGTGACTTGCTGAGCTTTTCTGGGTGCGGATGTGGTTTTTTGTACAGAGGGTTTCACCACTTCAGGCTCCATCCCCAAAGTACAGAGATAATCTGTAAGGTCCAACAGATGATCAGGTAGCTCAGCTGTGCTGCTCAGCACATAAGCCCTGTTGTCTGGATTTGCCTTGGTGATGTCATTGACCTGCGCCATGTTTACCCCTGGACCCAGCGCCACAGTCAGAGTGGTGATGGTCTTTTTTCTGAGCATCTTGACAATGGAGCGGATGGGGCGAGGGTTTGCACTGGCCGTTAAGATGATAGCGACCCGTCCAGCGTGCTCCCTCTTGTTTTTGTCGTAGATGTTGACGGCCAGATACTTGACTGCCTCATCCAGGAAGGCAGAATCTCCTCCTGTGTAATGAAGCTCACGGACAGTCTTCTTGAACAACCACTTCTGAACCTGGTTACAAAAATGAGAAAAAGAAGGTTGACAATTTCCTCCAACTGTATGGTTTCCAGACTATTCTCACTATATAGAACTATATATGGGCATTTTAGTAGTTCAACTTAAGTAGAAGTACCTGTAGGTCATATGTTTTCACTCCAGAATGATACAGCAGCACTGTTGCTCGGGTGTGAGCTGAGCCCATGCGAAATCGTTCAACAACTCCCAGAATGAACTCTTTAGTTGCCTGAAATTCATCCTCATTCAGGGCCTCCGAACCATCCAGTAAGAAGGCCAGATCCATGGCTCGATCACACGTGCCTTCAGGCATCAGGGTGGTAAAGGCCAGAGTTGTGAAGGTGCCATAAGAAGGTGTTGGCGTTGGGGTGCTGAACATGCTCAGGGACGTACAGTCCTCGCAGCTTAGAGAGTTGTTCTCGCAGTGACTTTGGGTAAGAATACAAACAGTCTTTTACATAGGGATTATAAAGCCAAACTAACTTTAGCAAATTATCCCGAGTGTATCCTGAACATACCAGATCTTGCAAAGGGCGGGGTTATCATGATCCAGGATGACCTTGTTGCCGTGGGAGATTCTTTGGCCATTATGTACACACACCTGACACTGGGAGGGATCGACACACCGCATGGCCACCTCATCCAAGAGTTGTCCTAAGATAAACGTTGAAGTGTAACGTAAAGTTTGGTCTGCTCAATTAAGAAACATTAGACAGACTGTTCAGCCAACCTGGAGGACAGTAGGCGTGACAGCCTTCCACACATGTGAGGGAGCACTGAAGGGGGTCTGGGTGCTGGCAGGTGATTGGACAGGCAGGACCACATGTGTTATATCTCCACTGGCATAGCTCTACTCCAACACCTGAAATCTTTGGGTTAAGCTCCTCACAACTCATTGCTGGAAAATAGATGGTGTGGGTGCAAAAACGGGGAAAAACACCACAATTCTTGATTTAACAGCTAAAACAAGCTAACACACGGTTAAAAAAGAATTCAGCAAACTCACGGCAAAGATCGTTGGATCTCCAGCTGATGGAGATGCCTCTCTCTGCACATGCCTGTGCATACGCTGCAACAACATCACAGAAACATGCGCAGTCGCCCACTGATGGGCATGAGCATGCTGCCTCCACACACATCTCTACATACGGCTCTGCATCCACCTGGAGACAAACAGGGAGATGTAAAGACAGGGAGGGTCATCTGGCGTTTTGTAGCCTGACCTTCAGTTCACTTACCTGGCTGTTGCATTCTTTGAAAAGTGGACCAGTGATCAACCGACACGATTGCTCCACTGTGACTAACTTCATTGTGTTGTCACCACAGGGAAGAGGGACCTGGACATGCAATATTAGTCATATTAATTCACTGCATTGCTGATCATCTGGCTAAAATACAGATTTAAATTATTATTTTTTTACAAAATATACATTTTAGACATTGTATGATTAAATGATCTGGTGGATTTTACCTGAGTGACATCAGCGCAGCTTGGAATCACCTTCCATGAGTTTCCAAAGTGTGAGGAATCCACCTCAAGTTGGTTGTTGCTGCTTATTAAGTCGTTGTTGACATTCCCATCAAAGTTACCACACAGACCACAAACCCGACCCTTCACGATATAAAATCAACTTGAAGTTTAAATACTGTACATAAAAACCAATAAACTGAGTGGTCCTAAAATTTAACTACCCTATATGCTGCAGAGATGTGAACCAGAAGGCGAGTTCCTCTGTCCCAGCTGAGGGAGATGTGCTTTCCCAGCAGGAGGGTGTAAAACTGACCGGACCGTATTATCTCCACCTGGGAACTCTGCGGTACAGGTTTCTTCATTGTCACCTGAATACATTTAAAAACACCCAGAGTTCAGAGTTCAAGCATACATAGAAAAGATAGCAAATTTTAGTTAAAAAAAAAAAAATATATATATACTTGACCAATAATTTCAGGACTTCATGAAAAGTAATCTATTACATGTGTGATTTTTTTATTTTGAATAACAAGATGTAAATGGCAAATGTTTGTCAATTTCCATCAGTTCATCTTTTACTGCAAATCTCACCTCCACCTATGGAATTAGGTGAACCCAGGGGTGGAGCTAGAACATTTTATATGTGGGGAGGGGCAGAAGATTTTGGAAGGGTGGCAGAGTGGAGCACAAATAAAACAATCAAAAATATGTTTCTAAAATTTTTATGGAGCCCTTAAGGGACATTGTTGAACTTATTATATGACTTCATAAACAATCCTTGCTGGTTTTTGTTTTGCACTGTTTTGAATTCTGTTTGGTACAATATACCAACTCTTGTGCCATTTTGGAGAGCATTCCATGCACTATCTTGGGAAAGAAAGTGCACAGGTGAAGTGATGCAGTCACTTGAAGAGACAACTGGTTGGACAGGAACTAATCAGTGACCATATAGTTGGCTTTGCTTAGAAATAGCTCAAGTTAAGAATAACAAATGCACTAACACCATATTTGTGCAAACCTTAGACTCCGTCCTCCCTTTTGTAAACTAGGGCTTCCCTTAAACTGAAGAAAAAGATGGGGTTTTTGCGGGCAAGACCCGACTCAGAGCTGCTATGCAGAGCGAACTGAGTTCTTCTCCTGCCACAGGCTCTCCTCAGGAGATATTGCATTTTGACTTCTGTCCCGTTACTGAAATTTAGTTTGCATTTTCAGAGTTTACTCTAACAGATATCGAAATAAAAAAAAAAAATTGATGCTAAAATTTAAGGTCTAATGGTTACTAACTGGTGTGTACCAATTAGTTTCTGGTGCTCACCAGATAGTAACTTTCTTTTTTGACAAACCTAGATTTTTTATCTCTCTTTAAGGACTCCGTTGCAAATTATTACTGCTGTTTTTATTTAATTAAAAAATGTAGATTTTGTTATTTTTGCTATGTTTAGATAAAACTTGCATTGATGATTTCTTAATCTTTGGGAAATATTGAATAAATAACTTGGGGTGGCGGAGCAGGGCAAAGCTTTTGGCTGGGGTGGGGGGGTACTTTTAAAATGAAACAAAATAAAATGGAAACATACTGTCACTAAAAAGAGGAAAAACAAGGATGAGATTAGTTTATAAAAAAAATGCAAAAATAAATATACAGGAGTGCTCTCAAAAGATAAGCCTGAAAATAAAACGTTTTCCAAATTCCAGTAATGCTCATGCTGGCATTTTGACAAAAACAATCTTGAAGGGAGGCAGCGAACAATGAAATCTGTGGAACAGGAATGTGCTACTTCATTAAAGTTTATCAAATACGCTCTCAAGGTTAAAAAAGCAGTCGTGTTCGTTTTTTTCTGGTTTGGGTTAAGAATTAAATGCTTAATGGAGAAAATTACCCATTGATCTCAGCCAAGTGAGCAGTTGTTGAGCAAGATTTTTTTTTAAATAGCTTTGAAAAACATTGTATTTACTGAACTTGTGAGTAGGTCTATATCATATATCTCATTTTGATCTCTGCAAATAAAATTTGAGCTTTTTTTTTCCCCAAGTCCACTGTGTCTGGCTCACGTACAGATGAAATGTGAGCTATGTGTGTGTTTTCATAGTTTTTTACACTGAGTCATGCCTTGAGTTCAGACTATAGTCAGTGGGGATTTGTGCCTCCAATCTCTCTCCACCATGCAGTCTCAGTTACATGAGGTTTCATTTGTCAGCAATCCACAGCTGTTTGTGTTTCTGTTATTATGTTCAGTCTTTACGGTTGTGATTTGTCAAGGTCCTATCATCTTATTTATTACTTATCACATAGTTTTTCAGTTTTTTCCATCATGATTAGATTTTTTTTTTTTTTACCTCTCCATGCTGCATCACAATCAAGCCGCCCTGGTAGAAAACCGTGACAGCTTTGGCACAGCGACGCCCGACAATCCCACAGGCCTCATTCTCCACCAGCACTCTGAAGGAGCCCTCTTCTCCAAGGCACATGTCCTTTTTTTTTTGTGAAGAGATGAAGAGTTACACCCAGTGCACGGGCAATCTGTGTTTATACCACTCTCTAATCTCTTTATCTCATACCTGGACTAAGACATACTGGCAGAGGCCTGGGAAGGAATACTTGAGCCCATCGAACGTGACGTAATGGCCCTCCCCTACGGAGCGGCACACGCCATCACACAGCTTCTGCGTGCAGCGCCATTTCCTGTTCTCGCACACGCTGTTGCACAAAAAACATGGTGAAGACCGGATTCCTGCTTTGCTTCCTTAGATAAGGAATTCAGGACCTTACCACGTGTTACAGTCCACAGTGATTGTTTGTCCTGCTGCATATGGCCTGTTGTTATGGAAACAGGGACACTGCTCTGGTGCGATGCAGTCTCTCCGATGACGTACCTAAAACCAATACTCTTATCAATCAGAGAGCAGTGTCTTGAATATTTGGTGTTACATGCACAGGCTACATACAGTGCCTGGCGGACAGAGGCAGCCGGGGATGCAGGAAAGACTGACACAGGGCAGATCCAAATTCTGGCAGGTTCTGGCACACTCGAGGCCCTTTTCACCTGAACCACAATCCGTGCGAACAAGTGGTGGCGGACACTGCGCTGATCGCCGCTCTGCAAATACAGAAATGTTCGAACTATCCAGGGATAGAAAACTCCAGGCGTCAAGGGCCTGCATGTTTTCCAACATACCCTGCTCTGGCATGTTCTAATTGGTTGGACAGACCTGAACCAGGTAATCAGTCATGAGTAGGGCTTGGATATCTGGAAATCATGCAGATATTGAGGCACTCGAGGCCTGGAGTTGCCTATCCCTAATCTAGACCCAATTTTGAGAAAGAAACACAGAATTTAAAATATTGTCAAGAGACGTACCTCTGGGTGACCCAAGATCTTCATCATAGAAGAGGTCGGACAGAAAGGAGGGTTCTTCAGAGGAGCTACAACGCATGGAACCATTCTCACAGTAGCTGCACCCACAAAAAGAAGACCAAAAAAAAAAAAGCAATGAGTTAAGAGGAAGGGATTACTCGACCCATTTTGGACACTTATGCTGTCACACACCAAATGCTGTTGTGGTCGGCGTAGACGTCACTTGGCTGATAGAGCTGTCCATCATGCAGACAAGGGCAGGCGTCTGCTGTCACGCATTGTCCAGTAGGACTCAGGTATTTCCCAGCAGGGCAGAAACAGCCCTCCTCGCATACTTTCTCTGCCTCGCAGCCAGCCTCGGCGCCGGACAGAGAGAGGCATGTTCGGTCACACAGCGTCCCACAGGCCTCGTAGACCTGGCCTCCAGAACACTCCAATTCTGACATTAATATATCAATAGAGGGTTAATCGTGTTCAAAATGCTCAATTGTTTTTTATAGCAAAGAGGTACCATTTTCATAAACATAGATGATACCAGCAGCCATCGTAGCTATTGTACTTCTAATGTCCATAAAATTCAAGAGACATTTATCTGGTTCATTGCACCCTCTAAATCATATAAAAGCTTTAAAGAGCGCTGATAACCTGACGGTAAGTTCATAGAGAAAATTACCACAGAGTGAGGGGGATCTCCAGTTCAACAGGACTCCTTTTGCAGAGCAGGCAGCTGCATAAGCAGCCAGAGCAGAGCAGAGGCACTTCTCGCCATCTCCACATGCACACACATCATAGCGGCAGAACCGCTGAAAGGGACTCGGGTTCACCAAAATGTGGCACGGGGTGAACACGTCCGACATGATGACCGCACATGCTTCTTCTGCAAAACGCACTAAAAGGTGGCAGAGGATTGGAGGTCAGAGGTTACTATAATCTGTGTGTTTGACAACCATACAAGGATGCGGATAAGACCTCTTTTGGGGTTGATGGCACACGGATCAGAGTCATATTTGTGAGTGGATTCACAGTCTCCGTTTATCTTCCAGGTCTGGCCGAACACCTGTGGGCTCGCTTCAACCAATCCAGAATCAGACAAGAAGTCGTCGCCTTGGTTGCCGTTGTAGTTCCCACAGAGACCGCAGGTCTGTCCTGCCCATCTTGCTGTAAGCTGGAGGAGTTCATAATGGAATTAAATTCACATCAGCTTTACTAATTAAAGGTAGCAGCAAAAAAGGGGATTTTCTTTGACCTTAAGGAGCACACGGCCCCGCCCATCCCAGTCCAGACGAAGCCCATCACCAAACTTCACACGAACAGACGACTGCACAGTTCTCTGAATTTGCAAACGACCTGGACATTCGTGAAGTCACACATTAAATTTCTTATTCAAAGTGATTAACAAGTTAAATTAGAACATCTTGATTAGTTTAGATCAGGGGTCTCAAACTCATTTGCGACTCCTGCCTTGATATGAAAGCTCAATGTCAATGTCCACGCTTCTTTGAAGATTTCTTTGTATTTGATTTATACCTAAAACTATGCATTTGCTATTGTCGTTCGATGTGGTCATCAGAGAAGTCCTTAGCAACAGTTGCTAGTGTCATTAGCTCCCTGTCGTTTTACAGGACACGCAGAAGATATTGCTTAGTGGTACATAGACATGAACAAACATTCAGTAAACTTGTTCAGTAGACATAAACAATTGACCAAAGAAATAGACAGTGGATGCAAAAACATATTTTTGGTACAAATTGAACCTCATACGGCCCAGACTCAGCCAGACTCTGCCTTCAGTGACCCCTTAGGGTAAATTGAGTTTGGGAACCCTGGTTTATACCATGTATTCTACTTTTTCATCATACTTTCATACAGAAAAAAAAACACTTTTCCATGAATTAAATGCTTTAAGGCAGGGATCAGCAACCTTTTACAGTAAAAGAGCCATTTGGGATGGATTTCTACAGATCAAAACCTAGAAGGATCCACATAGTCTTACTTTAGCCTTTAAGAAATTCTGATTTGCATGACCTTCTGTATTTTTTTTAATAATGAATACGAATTGTGTCTATTTTTTGGCACAAACAAAACCAAAAATATTAAAGGAACCTAACATCTCTCAAAATGTGATTTTTTTTTTTAATGCAGCATAATATAATATGTAATTATCTTCAGGTCAACAGGGATGTAGAAACCTGCATAGTTTATGATCTATGTGCACCTCAGCCATCAATTTATAAATTTAACTAATCTAAATTAAATAAATGCTTATTAAGTAATCCTTACTTTAAACAAATTGCTATATTCTCTTTCTTTTTTTTTGTTCTTTTCCCCCTCTTTGTCCTCAGCAATCAGCAGTCTTACACTGCTGGTTTTGTTATTTTAGTTTGGGGTTGGACCTTGGTAGTGTTAGTTTCTGGGCTTTGTTTATTTGATTTTTTTTTTTTTTTTTTTTGGTAGTTTTGTTTGGCAGCCCTTAGCAGGGAGCTGCTGACTCTGACGGTCAACATGGCAACAGGGTCAGCAGTCTCCCTGACTTATTTTATGTTTGACCAAGGAGCCACCATGGAGAGATAAAAGAGCCACATGTGGATCTGGACCCGCAGGTCGCAGACGCCTGCTTTAAGAGGTAATAACTAATCCTGCTTGTCTCCACTGCTCTACGGCAGCGGCGTACCATGATGCATTGGGGTTTGGATGTCCATGTTGTTGACGGAAACAACTCCTCCATGCTTCAGCTTTATTGTCATGTTCTCCAGCGAGGGCAGGCTGAGCGTCACTGAACGTGTGCACACAGCATCCTGATTGTCGGAACACTAAAACACGACAAAACAACTATTAAGATTTAAATAGTGTTTGGATTATATTTCATTACATTGGATTAAGGACTAGTAATTCCAAATTCCTTTAAGGAGATGATCTGTTACCTGTACATTCTCAATTATGACGGAGAACTCGTTGTCGGCGCAGTCCTTTGCCAGCAGATACTGACAGTCACCAGTGAAGGTGAAAAATTTGTTGTCAAAGCTCTTAAAGTGAGACTGGCCCACAACCAGGCATTCACCTACCAAGAAGCAAAGACATAAAGAAGGAAATGGCAACTTTTATACTTTTCTCTGACATTTTGGTCTCACCAGGGCATCCTTCATTGGTGCATTCCCACGATCCATGTCGGCAAACACTGCAGACAAGAAGCTTTGAGTGTAGGAAACATTATAAGAGGTATTTCTGTGGATGTGACTGTACATACCATGTGTTGCAGTCCTGGGAAACTGTGAATCCTGGAGGAAAATGTTTTCCCATATGTGTGCAGGAACACTCAGATACTTCCACACAGCGATTCCCATCCAAAACTTTGCCCGCTTTAACACACAGATGTGTCTATGTTATGACTGGTTGCACCCCAGCAGAGAAAAGACTTGCTGATAACTTACCAGGACATGTACAGCCATCCACACACTCCTCCTTGCAGACCTCCTGTATATTTAAACTGTGGCAAGTTGTGGAGCAGGACTTGGTGCATTCACTGTACTGCATCCCAATTGGACACTTGGGGTCTATAAAAATATGTGTGTTTGAACTATTTAGGCTCTTCTAAAATTTTTAAAGTTCTTAAAAAACTCACAGCATTTGCTCTCCTCTAGCCAACCATGCAGAAGTGTCCCGTGGGCATGGCACGTTCGAGCATACTCTAAGAGGATCGGACAGTAACAGTCTTCCACATCCTGCTGGTCACAGTGGCAAGCCTCCGCCTGACACAACAACAAGAACGCCTCAGGAGAGACGAGGTGGGCACAGTGGAGGAAGATACCACTTTTTAGCACGCTGCAGCTGGACAAAATCTGCAAAGTACACAAAAACACATGACAAGTTAGTTAATTGTGTATAAATCAGTTAAAATGCACAGTTTTTATCAGATTTTCAGGAAAAGTGTGTATCAATCTTACCGCCTCTGTCCCTTTGGTGCTGTTGCAAGACTTGGAGGGATTTGAAACACGTCGGCAAGACTGATCAGCGCCTTTCACTGCCCACGAATTTGCAAAATCATAACTGTCCTCCGTCAGGAGGCCTGAAAGCACACAGACACACTCATTAATGAACCAGCTGACAGCCCTCTCCTTAATCTCACTCCACCACGACAGTCTTTTGCTGACTTTTACCTCGTTATCTTTTCCTGTACTGAGTTCTACTCTTCCTGTTGCTGAGTGTGTGACCCACATCATTTCCCTACAATATTTAACTTTCCCATTTTTTTCCACTTTCAAACCTTAACAAGTAAAACCTGTAAAGCGCACACATACCCTCCTGAGCTGTATACTCATCAGCTGTAGCGGCATTAAAGTTGCCACAGAGGCCACAGGTGCGGTTGGCGTGGTGTTTGCTCAGGGTCAAAGCAATGTTGGCTGCATTATCGATTGTCACAGTGAAACCAAACTCTTCGCTCCAGAGCTTATAGAAGCCCAGCTCATAGCCAACAAACACAGCATGGGATGCATAGGGAAGAGAGAGTCTGTGGGAGAGAAGAGGAAACAAAACCGCCATTACGACTATGTCGCTTCAAATCAGTAGCTTTTTCAAATTAGAGATTGTATTACTCCACCTTTTATCTCCTTGTGAGAGGAATCCATCCACAGAAAGGTGCAACTCGAAAGCATCACCCAAAAACAGCGTGACTCCAGTTCTTTTACCGTTGTGAAAATCCCCTTTGGATCCGCAAATGTTTCGTTAGTTAGAACTCAACAAACAAGATCCATCAAATTGTTCATGATATTAAGAAAAACTACTCTTTTATTCCTTTAAAGGGATGCTTTAAGTGGAAAGGGTTCAGAAAGTACGTTACTGGGACAACACACTCACACTTGATTCAATTTCAGCTGGGTCGGCCTTTTATTAGATTGCATTTGAGTGACTCACCCAGCAGGGTGAAAGAGCGATGGCTGCAGTCCCCGGCCAGAAGGTAGCTGCAGTCTCCAGGAAACTCATACAAAACCCCATCAAACGTGTGCACATGGTATCGGCCAAACAGACTGCATCGCCCCGTCACGTCTGCCACACATGCTGGAATCAACAGCCACGTGAATACTGATGGAATATGAGGGATTTTACGGGAAAAAAATGTAACACTCACCTGTTATGTACATGCAGACATAAATTCCCTGCAAGAATCTCTTTACAACCATCTAAAATACACACAAAGATGTTGTATTTAATTCTATGTATTGCTGTTTTTAATTCAGAGTTACCAAAACAGTCCTTTGTTTCTTTTTCCAATCTCCAAATAGTCCTACCTCCATAATTTTGCTTAAAAAAATCCCATCAGACTTGAATTGGCCAGGACATTACTGGATGATGTTCTGACAGTCCCAGACAACGGTTTCCAGCAACACCAGAAGCATTTATATCACAGCCCGCCCAGCTATCAGTGGCTTTCTCTGAACACCCCCCCTACCCCATGTCAGGTTTGGTCAAGAAGAACAAAGTATCGTTCTGTCGACAAATCAGTGCCCACAGTCTGCCAGCATCCAACACACACACCGCAGGACAATGCCAGGATGTGCCTACTGATCGCCGGGCTGAGTGATTAGTCGACACACACTCATCTGTAAGGGAGCCAACCCAAACAATTCTTGTGCAAAACACATTACCAGGCATATCACTCAAAAAAACACGCCTTCACTGGTGTCACACGCACAAACACAACGCTTGCACCAAAACTACACACACACACAGTGGGAACGAGTGCGAACAAAGACTCTCAGGTACAAACCTGCTAGATTCTTTTTTTCTTCTGTTTGCTTAAGTGAATGTCTAAGACTAAGACTCACACTAGGACTGGTGTTCCTTCTAAACAGCATCAAACAACTAAATCTTATCACCCACTCTGATGAAAATAGTGGGGCATTTTTCTGATTATGAAAGACAGATATGAAAAACACATTTAAAATAGTAGTTCTAAGTAGTTATTTATTCAAATTGTTGTGATTTAGGAGCAGATGAAAACTTACCATTTGAAAAAGAGTGTATTTGTGATGTAGGAAATACACTGGGTAGGCTTTGCTCGACTAGACCCATATGTGTCTTTTTTTTCCTCATTCGAGCTGGCATTTGGCTCAAAGACTGTACAACTGGATAGCTCTGACAATGCTCAGCATTTTTGTTGCACCGGTAATGTTCGTTTTTGGGTGTGGGAGCGCATAAACTGATGGCTCAGTGGTGTAGGGGAGGGGGGGGGGGGTTGCTTTCCTCCAACTTTCCTATCCACGCAATTTCTAATGGACTACTGCAGAAACTATGTCCAGAAAACAACACTGGTTCTTTGATTTTGGCCAAAAACAGGATCATCATAATTAAAAGAACAACTATGAAGCTTTTAAAAGAAATGAAAAGATGACGAGAGAGGGACTTTAAACCTTTTTTGGAATAGATTAAAATAATGTATTTTTTGCATATGTGTTTTAACTCTTAGATTAAAAAAAAGTATGCTTTTCTGCATGCAGCTGCACATTACAACTCTGATGAACCAGTTAGAATCAAACCCTGCATCTACAGCAGGGTTTGAACCGGTTTGAACACATTGACAACTGATCCACACGGGGGACATCTTTCGGGACGCAGCTAGCCACTTGAGAGAACAAAAAGGGACAATTTGTATGTCTGGGCCACTCCACGTCTGTTCCTTAAGAGAGACATTGTTTTGGTCCAGCGCACTAAGGTAAACTGATTCTCCATACAATCCTAAATTGTTGAAAGTGGAACTTTATTAAATATTGTTAATATTTTAACTTTTTATTTCTTCATTTTGTTGAGCTCAGTCATCGCGGGTTGCGACACTTTTCCACGTTTCCTCATTTAAACTCACAATTTTCATAAGAAATACAGATGTAAAAGTATATCACTGTTTTAACTTCTTATATTTTCTAAACCTCTTGGCTTCCACATGAGGGATGTCACCGCAGTTGTTCTGCTTAACCGGGGCCTTGTGACCATGAATGTAGAGCAGGGGTGTCAAACTCAATCGCACAAGGGGGCTAAAATCCAAAACGCATCTTAGGTCGCGGGCCGAACAGGATGAACATTTATTGAACACACTAAAACTACATTTTTAAAACTTTAAAAACTTAACTTTTTAACATAACTATGAATAATAAAATGGCAGGACTATTGTTTCAGAATAATTGAACATTAAATAATTTTCACTGTTTTAGTCTTTATAAAAACATATTTTGTCAAAATTATACAAATTGGAAATGAGCGCAAGATAACATCGGGCCATTTATAACAATCAAATTAAAGGCTCTGAAGGGCCGGATAGAATTACCCAGCGGGCCGAATCCGGCCCCCGGGCCTTGACTTTGACACACCTGATCCTCAAATATTAGCTCAGGGCTTTAGAACTTTAATCTATATTTATTTCTTTAAATAGGCTTTATAAGCAGGTTATAGATTTTCTAATAGAGAGCTAAAAGGGAGGGAAGCATGTCTTTTTTTCAATGACCCGTTTGACCAGGAATTATCAACATGTCTTATTCCAGACTCAATAAGTCATTACATCTAAATTGTAGCTTCTACAAGACATTCATGTGATCATTATTTCATACATAAATACACCTTTTGGTTGCCATGAACTTTTTGAAATCTTTACATAATGAAGTACTCCAGATGGTCTCTTTAGTTCAGATCTGCTTTAAGAATTCTCAGCTAAAAAAAAAGTGTTAACTTCACAGTTCATGAATTTCCATCAATTTAACATGAAATATATACAGTGTTTTGCATCCATTATCAAACTAATATGGCTCAAGGAGTAGTTTTATCCTTAAATTAATAGGTTCAACTGGTCTCTTAGCGAAAGAGTTCAGTTTGAAGTTAATTAAAAATGATTTCACACAAAGAGGTGGAACTGTGTGCATCCAGTGTGCACACATCCTCCAGCAGTACAAACATGCCATGCTGCTGGATGACGCTTTAAAAAGCAGGGTGCATTCAGATAATAAAGAGAAACTAATAAATATGCAAAATATTGAGATGTTTGCGCCCCATGTGGGCAAACGTCACTCGCAGAGAAGCGCCATTCTCGAGCACGCGCCTATTTATGTACACTTTATGGAAGGCGTGGACGCGCCTTTCTTATCTGGGGGAATTACGTCATCGCTCAGCCTGGGGGTTTTGTATTAAAAGCTCACCCTGCTGCAGATTGAATTTCGTGGAATCTGTCCACCTTATATGTCTGTGGAACATTAAGTGGTAAAATAAAAAATAAAAAAAAGCCTAGAATTTTTTTTGTTAAAAAAAATGCTGGAATTAATTGAGGATCGATTTGAATAACTAATTACAATCACAATTTCAAGCTTTCATTCGCAGAATAAGTTGGAGTTTGATGGTGGAGTTGTGCGTTTTGGCCGTGCAGCCGTGTGGGGGCGGGCCACTACACGCGCGCACCGCGCGACGTGCAGGAGCGCGTCAACCAACTGCCTCGTTCTGCATATCTAAAAGCAGAAGATCCGATCTCCTCCTCCTCCGACGCCAGCCAGGTTTCTGCCGAAGTCAAGCGGATCGTTCGAGTCCCACCATGGCTGCTGCTTTGTCCGGCGGAGAGACGTGCGTCAAATACTTGATGTTCGCCTTCAATCTGGTCTTTTGGGTAAGGCATATCCTCAACCTGTCTCGTTTTCTGTTGAGTAGGATTGCGCCAAATTACAACAATGGAGCATGTTATGTTATGATTACGCGGGGTTTTTATAGGTTTGTGATGGATGGAATCGTGCACCACGAATTACGAATGTTTGTGGGGCAGTCTGCAGAATAATCCCCAGTGGCCAAGTGACCCACTTCCATGGCACAGAACCTACTATAGAGATTGCGCGCATGGCATTCAATACTCGGCTGGAGGAAGGGGGGCGCGCTTTAGTGCCGAAACGGATCAACGTGAGATTGATTAAGACTCCAAAAGCTGATGCTTTTGCAGTCTATGTCTGTAAAATTATATATATGTATCCAAGAGGAGGACATCTGTGTAGTTCAGAGCTTAAACCTAAAGCGCGTGCCATGCCGTGCGGTTTTAAAGGGCCTTTTAAGAGCATTTCTAATTCTAAATATGGAAGCACTCTTTCATTATATAGATGGTTTCCCACAGTGTGTGCGCACATGTGGATTTAAAGCAAATTTTCTGGCATTCATATCTGAAGATTATGGACACACTAGTAATTTCAACCTATTTTTATTTGTTATTGTGCTAATTTCCCTCTTCCATAAAATGTTTAACCACTTTAATCCTCTCCGCTCTAAGAAAATGTTTACCTTGAAGGGTTTCACTGGCTAGACAAAGCAAAGGAGGCATGCAGAAACATGTAACAAAAGAAAAGGAAGGAAAGGGAGACCATCATAGTGTTGTAAAGTTGGTGGGAAAGCATTCTTTCTCTTGCCACTCCCATCCCAGGCACTTTTCACCTTTACACACCTTCCCCAGGGACAAAGTTAAACATTACTGACCTGAACCAGCATGGCTACCTACAATGGAGACACTTGAAAAATATGTTTTTATTTACACCTTTTTCTTCTGAGTTGGTGTACGTCAGTCTTTTCGGGCATGTTTGAGAGATATGGAAACAAATGTAGTCCTCTCAGAGAGGACCAAAACAGGAAGTGGACAGTCAGATGCAAAGGCCCTGAAATGCAAATCCAACCAACGTATCACCCAGCGCAAAATAATTCAGAAATCAAAACTAAACTCTTATTAAAAAAAAATGAAACGTTTCAGGAAACAAAAGTAAATAATAAACTATAAAAGGAAGTTACTATGGGACATTGATGATTGGATGAGGATGTTTGTCCATCATTTCAACCAAAAGTTGAAGCAATTCTGGATATGCATATGCTGTAAAATACACATTTGACAAAACTCAAACATCCTCATCCAATCAGCAATGTCCCGTAGTTCCTATCTTTTCTGATTTCTTATCAATTATTATTTTTTACTTGTTTTGTTCTTATTTTCTGGAGTTATGATTTAACAAATACAAAATTCTTTATTATTTGTTTTGCTTTTTTAATTGTCTTAGTGATTTTTATTATGTTTTTGTGTTGAATGATTCATAGGTGTGATTTGCACTTCAGGGCCACCATAGTGAAACGGAAAGTCTGGAGGAATTCAAGGAAAACCCCCACGTGCTAAAGAAAGCAGAATGTCACGTCGTCCTTAACCTCTAAAAGTTAAATATTTACTGTCCCGCGTAGACTGTCGGGCTGTTACAGTATAATAAAGCATGAAGAAGGTGCACACGAGAAAAAAAAAATAATAATAAAAATGGTATGCACACCTTCCTGTGGGGTGATTTTATCTGTGTTTAGGTTTTAAAACAAGTTATGAAAATTTTACACTTTAGCAGTTGGAAAGCTAATTTCTCGTTTTCACAGCATTTTTACAGACATTAGCATCATCAGTATTCATTAGTGTGAAAATCACTGTTCCAATTATTTAAAAAAAATACATTTCTGTGAAATGTTCTACCCCAGAGACATTTTGAAAGCTTCAAAACTGAACAGGAAGTTTTTATCCCCAAAAAAGGCTTCTGGTTGTTAGTGAAGGCCGTCCTGGATAGAAAGAAGATGGAAGTGAGAACAGATTCCAGACGGAGCCCATCACCGCAGACAGCTGCTGACAGTTGTCTGAATCCATTAACTGATGTGCGATAGCGTGAATCGTACTCTATTGTTCAGTAGCTAAAAACGCGCTTTTGTTTTCAGCTTGCAGGCACGACTGTTTTAGCCATTGGCCTGTGGCTGAGGTTAGACCCACAGAACAAAGTCCTTCTGGAGGAAGAGAATTCTCCATATGCTTTCTACGCAGGTAAAAGGTGCTCAGTTATATATCATGAACTGTTAGCTCCTCTGTATTCTTCACTGTGCTGTCATGTTTGTATGTGCAGGGGTCTACGTCCTGATCGGGGCTGGAGCTCTCGTGATGGTGGTCGGCTTTCTCGGTTGTTGTGGAGCAATTAAGGAGTCACCCTGCATGCTAGGAGTGGTGTGTACTTTTCTTTTCAAAAACCCATCATAACTTTAAATAACTTTTAAAAAAGGGTTTTAGTATGTTTATCTAGTGGACTTAATACCATACCGATATATTATATAAAATTTGGAGCACGTTGCTCAATCAAAACTGCCTCAAGGCCACAAAAATGTATTTAGATCCTCTGTGCTTGCTCTCTCTAACTTGACTCATCAGGCCATAATCTTCTTGAACTAAATCTCTCTGGAGGAGGGGCCTGTGACAACAGGGTTTTGCTACACTCAGCTGACCTTGCATGCTCACACATGCGCACAAACAGCAAGCGCCCAGCGTGCACAGCAACAAACAATCAGCTGAAAAGATCTTTTTTCTGTTTTTGTACAGTTCTTCTTCTTCCTGCTCATTCTCTTTGCCATTGAAGTAGCTGCTGGAATTTGGGGATTTTCAAACCAGACCAAGGTAAAACTATCAAGGAAAATAATGTGTTGAAAGTAATGGCATGACGAGAACAAGTCCAAACGCAACACATCATGTTTTGAAGACCCACTCCAATCATCTTTTGTGTAGTCAAAGCGTTCAGAGTGATTCTTTAGTTAGAAAATTTGGTTTGTAGAACATAGCTTCTGCAGAGCGGCAGTAGTTCATCAGAAATTTCCCTCTTAGTTTTAAGCAGGACAGTTGCAAAAGGAGAATGTCTGTGCTTATTTCCCATCATGCCTTTGTTTACACTCTTACAGCCCCTCATAACCCCAAGCTAATATGCTAGTATTAGTGGTGCAAGTGGATAAATCTGAAGAATGGAGTGGGATAGGGTCTCCTGTTTGTAGTTTGTACGGTACAATTTTTACAGTCTTTTAAGCTTTTTTTTTTTTTTTTATTCAAAACAGTTTGAATGCAGAAACGCTCAGAAATGCAGTTTTAATCTTTATTTTCTTTGTATACATCCTCATTAGGGCTGGGTGATACTGAGCATTTTGGTATCGATTCCGTACAGATCAGATACTGGTCGATATCGCCAATATCAATACCAATATCGATATTTTTTGTAAATACGGTGGATGTGACGTGAACCTGAAAATCTCTATTGTTTTTAATCGCCATGAATGATTTTTTCCTTTTGAAAAAAAAAAAACTTGATAAACATAAAAATCTGAATTTGGACAAAAATGTGAATTAAATAGAATATATTTTATTAGAATAAAAACCTCTTGAAATTAAATAAAAAATGAAGAAGTGAATGCAAAACAGTCAACAAACCAAAAGAAACAAGTAACTTCGATAGAAAATAAATAAATCATAATGTTTAATGATAAAAAAGAAAAAATTGGTAGAAATATAAATAATTTGTAACTCTTAGCCTTTATCTATCCAACACTTGTACCAACTTGAGATCGATACTATCAATATCTACCCAGTTCTCATGAGAAAAATGCTACAAGAACAAGTTAAAAACACATTTTTTGTTGGAGTAGGTCTTCAAAGCTCTTTGCATCTACATCCCAAAAACATACTTCTAAGTTGACATTTCCAAAATAAAAGCCAACATCCGTTTCCTTGAAGAACGTCTTTTGCTCTTTGTTTACTGGTACAGGTAGTGGAAGACATCTCAAGCTTCTACACTCAAACGTACAAAGACTACACAACCACAGGAGATGACCGACTCAGAGAAACACTGCGGCTCATTCAAGCACAGGTGAACCATGTTTAAAGTGTTTCAGCATCATTAAAATTTGATTAATGTCTTTCTTTTTTTTCTTTTTTTTTTACAAATAATTGGCAAATAACAGTAAGAAAATAGAATTCTGGGAGAAGTTGTTTTCATTTTTACACAAAAATGTTTGTCGCCGTGTCTAAGTTAACAGACAAAAGGTTCAGTGTCTTTTTGTCAAAGTCTCTATCTTGTCTAAATGACTTAGGGGGCTATTGTGCGATCATGAAAGTCCCTTTAAAGCGTTTGGTCTTGCTGCCCAAGGAGATATCAGTTTTCAAGGCAGTACTAAACAGGCTGGTAGCTTCCAAGTACACACGGTACAAAGCACGATTGTCCTCACTAGTAACAGCACCAGAGCAACCATAAATACTGCAGCGGGAACACTTTTCAGCATAAGAAAACAAGGGTCTAAGGCTAAGTTAAACATTTGAAAGCTTCAGAAAAAACAATGTAAACAGATTATGGGTGATATTTGTCCAAAACGAACTAGTCCAGGCAAACCCTTCGACAAAACATTTAAAGACGAGGCATAAGAAACATTTACATTTGCTTAGTCTTAATCCTGCAAGTTGTTGGTTTATTGTGTATATAAGTGATAAGTTATAAGTGGAGTTGGCCAACATCCTCTCTGATCAAACTATGTTTGCAGGCAAGAAAACCGAGGAAAATCTGAAATTATTTGCAATGAATGCTTCTCTGTGACAGGACCTGCTTATTACATTGTTGCTAAAGCATGTCTTATTAGCTATTCATTCTTTTTGTGTGTTTACAGCTAAAATGTTGCGGCCCAGGAAAAAATATGGACGAATCTTTTAAAGAAACGTGCCCCCGTGGAGAGCCTCTTGAAGAAATGCTTATTAAGGTACTGGTGTGTTTGTGTGCTGAGTAGCGATTTAGCTGTATTCAGAATGAATATGGTTACCATGGTGATTTGTTGCAGAGCTGTCCTGATGCTATTGATGAGGTGTTTGACTCCAAACTGCACGTCATCGGAGGAGTAGCCATCGCCATGGGGGTTGTTATGGTGAGAAATTAATAAAAGCTCAAGTGTTTGTTGTCTTCTGGAGTGTCTGCACGAATTCTGAGATGGT
The DNA here is from genome assembly GCA_003999625.1 of Oryzias javanicus. Lineage (NCBI taxonomy): Eukaryota > Metazoa > Chordata > Actinopteri > Beloniformes > Adrianichthyidae > Oryzias > Oryzias javanicus. The sequence continues at coordinate 19,293,746 of CM012442.1, forward strand.
TGATATTATTTTTTTTCAGGTGTTTGGGATGATCTTCAGTATGCTCCTGTGCTGTGCCATCAGGAAGTCTCAGGAGGTGGTGTGACACCCACCTGAGGTGTCCCCCGTTGTTGCATGATGTCATTCCCAAAGACACGCGACTCTCCACTGCCAAAAAGAATCACTGCTCGTGTGAAGGGGGTAACCCTATTTATATAACGCATCGGTTGCAACTGTGCTGCTGACATAAATTGTGATGTGTTTCTTACGCTCAGCTACAGCGAGGGGGGGGTCGTCTGAGGTTGTATGGCTGAGGAGAAGGCAACTGTGTAATTTTGTGATCATCTGAGTGAATCTAATATTCAAACTCAAGAAAGTACGGGCTTGCATTTGGTGTCCAGTCACACAACCCTGCCAGAAAACAAATGGGACAAACCACAACTTCTACACAACACAGCATTTACCAATTAAATCCTGTGTAGCTGGCTCTCCGACAGAAACCCTCTCAATGATTTTGGTGTTAGAGTAGCATTTTGATTACAACAACTGATCTCATTTTAATGGCCTTTATTTGTCTTTCCCCATATTTTTTAAACGTTCTTGTCGTTTTTGTACTGTTTGGAAATTGTATAGGTACTTGTAGTTTGTGTTTTTGTATTGGTCCTCTTTATTTGACAGTGAGTTGATTTATAATATGTGCACAATATTTCACAAAATTCAACCAAATAAACTATGAATTGAAAAGTCGACTTCCAGCTTTCTGTGCTGTTTTTAAAGGGCGTGGGCGCCTCGGTTTAAAAAAAAAAAAAGAAAAAACGATCAACAAAATGTTTCCCATCTCACGAAGAGGGGAAGGCTACATTCTCGAGGCTTTGATGTTGGCGATTATCAGCTATGACTCATACAGGACATAAACAAAAACATTACTGCCTTTTGTTTCGGAATCTCTGTTTTGATAATTTATGGGAAAAAAAATGGTGTTCAGGAGGAAGGATGCACAGAAGTAAACAGTGACGTTGCAAGTCTAGTTATTGTCGGATTTACTCACTGCTTCCCGACACAGAATAATAATGAATTGCCCTCATGTTTCTATGATTACAGCCAAAGGAAGCTCACTATAACTTAGCTGCTGACAGTCGGGGCTGCCCTCCCAAACAACTCACCCCCGCTGTTCAGATAAGGCTGATTATTAAATGGTTGTGAATAGCTGACAGGCAATAGGTCTGTGTTGTTTTGCCTTTTGTTTAACTGTGAAACCCACGGACAGAAGGGAGGAAAACTAGGCAGAGGCAGAAGTCTTAAATGACTCATTTTTCAAGCTGAAATGTTCTAATCAGAGATTTGCAAGGACAAACACTTCCTAAAGAATTTTCAACAAAACAAAGCTTAAGTGTCAATAGGTGGACGCTTTGATTTGCTCAATGCCACAGTCCAAAAAAAAAAAAAAAAAACACACACATTACTTAAACTCTTAAGAACCTGGCATCCACATTTGTGCACAACACATTTTGGGTTATAATTCCACAGTATTTAATTCTACATAACTGACTACATGTGTGAACATTTATACAACCATTTATTGGTGTCAGAAGTCTACAGAAAAAGTTCAAAATAACAGAGAACAGAAGAGAAAATAGAGTTAGCTGCTCCACACTTAGCTTATTGGATATATATAATAGCATTGTAAATTTGTCATAACATTTGATAGAAAATAATTAAATGAAAAATCTAGTGAGATGCTAAACATGATGTACATATATGTGTACAAAGGGACTTAGCTTTGTTGAAAAATGCTATTATGCTAGCATAAATGTACCCAGGAAAGGGAGGTGTACATCAGCTTACACCTAATTCGGGTGTAGCTAAAATGCTAAAGCAATATATTGATAAAGACTGGATGACAAGGATTTCTGATTGCTCTAATGGCATGTCACAAATCAGTAGATCAAGTTTACCTTTTTTTGCCTCTGCGTGCATTTTGATGTCCTGTTTCTGATTACGGTACTAAAAATGAGGAAGTCCTGGTCCAAAGTCCTGAGATGCGCTGGCATCACTGACAGATTCACATGAGACAGATTCTTGAAATTGAGGCAACCAGGAAAGAAAATTATTGTATTAAGTGTGGAAACAAACTGTTTCATATTCTATATATTATTTTTTTATATCTCTATTTTTTCTCTAAAATAACATAATAAAAAAAATGATTTTTGTTTCTTTTACTAAAAGGTTTCAAATAACTAAGAGAATTAAAAAAAAGGCACATCAAATCAGAGCTCAGGTCCCAAGATGTTAAATTTACTTTGTTTTTCACATTTTTAACAACCAAATTTTGCTAAAACAAAAGTTGGAATAATAGTTGGATCCAGCAGCCAGGATGCATTAAATCAGTTACTTGACATCACAAAAAAATTAGAGTTATTAAATAAACGACTTTCCATATTCAGTTTATAGATATAACAAAAGTATTGAGTGAAAATAGTATCATCCCAATTTGTGGGTGTGTAATTTTTTATTTGTAATTTAGATAATATATCATGTGCATAAGTAAAAAAACTTCTGAAATTCAAACAATTTAATTTACATATACACTACTTAAAATTGAAACAGCTTGAAACTAACTAAATGCACAAATCTTTAAAAATTACCCACAAATCTAATGTGATTCTTTTCATGTCTCCAAAAAAGGAAAAAAAAGAAAAGAAAAGTGGGAAAACTTTACATGTGTAAATTGGATTTTTTTTAATTTCATATTTTTTTGTACTTATGCACAGAATGTATTGTATGAGTTACAAATCAAGAAATAAGGGAATACTATTTTTCCTCCATGCCAAAATATTTATATCTGCAGCATTAATTTCTTATCATTTTTGGGTTGAATCATAGGAAATGATCTGCTCGTCTGTAGTTTTTATTATGTGAGCTTTTTCAAATTAATGCTGCAGTGATTACAAATTTTAAAAGATAAAGGTAAATAAGTAAATAAATGTATTATATAACAAAAGCCACAAGTCATACTCCGCCTAGTGTTTGTTAAGCTTTAATGATAAAAAAATATATATAAATATGGCTTCAGACACCTCTAAAGGGCAAACATTTTTCAGTTGTATATTTCTGTGGGGACAGATGAGAATCTCAGTCCTCTTCTTCATCCTCTGTGCTTTCCTGGGAGGAGTTTGTGCGTTTCTTTGATTGTGTGTGTAACGCAGTGTGTGTGTGCAGCAACGTGTCCACTCGGAGAACACTGGTTGCACACTGGACCACAGCCAGAATCAGCTGGCATTTACAGGCGACAGATTCGAGGCCCAAGTCCACCATGGACCCCGACATAGACTGCTTCAGTCTGAGAGGGTTAGAGGGACTTTGGACTGAACTCATAATCCTGGTTTGAGCCTGCAGAAAAAGTTTGGGACTGTGGGAGTAAATCTGGCGAGGAACGCTCAGGAGTGCGTTCGCCAGGAGCTGCGAAACAGAAGGAAGTGTGTCACTGGAAGGATTCAGGAGGGCTTTGCTCAAGAGAAATTCAAAAGTCCCTCCAGCAGGTATGACCCACCCTGGCTCCAACACACACTTCTTAAGAACATAGGGCTCGTTTGCTGTACTTTGGGTTGTCATATCTGAGGAGGCGGAGCTCTTGTTTGATTGCCCGATCCCATGTGATGCTGCAGCTTCACTCGTGTGTTTTGGCTCCCAGGTGGTCATTAGCATGCAAACAGCGTCTCGTATTGCACATATATATTGGTCTGTCTGCTCTTCTCCAGGGCCGCAGATCACAAGACTGCAGGGGTTTACTTTGCTGCTCCCTGTCGCCTCACAGAAACCCACGTGCACATACCTGTCAAACACAAAAAAATCAGCTGTCAATAAAGATTGGTGACAGAAATTGAAGACTTGAGATTTTTGTTTACCTGTGGGCTCCAAGTAGGATTGGTCGACAGAAAGTGAGTGCAGCAACGTTCTCCGCTTGAATGGTGCAGCTGCGTGAAACAGGTGTGACTCCACTAAGCTGCACGAAGAGCGACAGCTCCTCTTCACTTACACACTCCACGAGGCTCATGTGCGCTTGTGTGGCTAACGCCAGGGCCGCGTCAGACTGCTTCACGGCGGACAGAAGCAGAGAGACGCCCAGACTCTGCAGCTTCGCAATCACGCTCTCTAGTGTCCTCTCTATCCAGGCGCTAAAATGCACCATGGTGTTCTCCTCCGTGACTCCGCCCCCACAGCCCACCTTCAGCACGTCTCCTGGACTGAGCAACACTGGCTGCATGTAGTCTGTGAAAACGACAGCTTTTACTGGCTGCTGCTTGTTTGGGAGGCGCGGCGTGGCGAAATCTCTATGAATCACCTGTCCTTCGATTAAACGGGAGGAGCTGACAGGGAAGCCCGACACAGGCGTATGAAGAGCGGGAAAGTTATCGCTCAGAAACTGAAGTGAGACGCAAGGAAGGTCACTTTTATGCTTCCAGCGATTGAGCATTTGGCACGTCAGTTCACTTAAGTAGTTACAGTGTACATGACTAACACGTGTGTGGAAGAACGAAGCCACAAGTAATCTGTGTGTTGTAAAATCTTCAAATGACACACAGAATCCATACGGCACAACGTTTACGGCAATGAGGTCCTCCAGATCCGATGATATAAATTCCAGCAGTTTGTTGGCCAAGTATGGAGCAGCAGCCGCCTTTGCTGCGTCAGTGAAGCCGTACGTGTGAGACGCACCGTGCTCTCTGCTTATTGCTTTAGAAATCCTCCTCAGCAGCGATGCCAGGAGCAGGATGAAGGTTTTGGATCCATCGCCTGTTGCTCTGCTGTGTTTCCAGACGCACTCCACCACCATCCTAATAAAAGGAACGCAGAATACTGTCAGAAGGGGAAAGCAATTGATCCAATTAAGGGGATTTGTACCGACCTGGCCAGAGGATGCTCCAGATGTAGCGCAGACAGGATGCGTGTCCCACTACGACTCAACATGGCCTGTCCTGTATCTCGAGTAAAAAGCACCTGACCTCCTTCAGGACCAAAACTACGAAGGATGACCGCTTCAAGAGCTGAAGCTATTTCTAAGACGTATTCCAGGCGAAGGCGCTCTGATGGAGGCATTGTCACTCCCTGGATCGTACAAGAAAGAATATTTTCACTTTTATGAATTCAACAATCCTTAGTGAGACAGACTCTAAAGTTTGGACTGCATCAAGTGAAAATATAGCAAATATTTTTGAAAGTTTTCCAGCATGCACTAAAACATTAGCTTTATAAGGGTTTTGAGTTGCATTAAGCATGCAAAGCGCTTTTTACAAATAAAGTTTGATTTGATTTGGTTGTTTGTGCTTTCCACTTTTCTGAAAAATGCAGATAAATGACTTTAAAGACTATAAAAGGCTACATTTTGTAAGATTTTTTCTTCTTGTAAAATCACAAATTAATACAACTAAAATGACTTTAAAACTAGATTAAAAGAGAAGTGAGACAGTAAACGAATCTTAGATGTCATAATGATCTTAAAAGATTTGGCTTTAGCTGGAATAGAAGTCTTTCTAACCTCATCAGTTTTTAGGTGCATGAAAGTCAAATGTTTCTTCACTTTGTTTATTCCAGACTGTGGAAACCATCGGTAGGCCGCGGCCTCTGAGCTTCACAGTCTGCAGTGTTTCATATAAATCCAACATGTCTGAGATGTACTTTAGTCCTAAGCCATGCAGACACTTGTACACAAGCAGAGCAGTTTTAAAGTTTACTCTCTGAAACGTTGCAGTCATATTTCCTGGTTTTACCCATCAAGCCGCCTAACAGCAAAGTTTACAGATTTCAGTGAGCTGACTGTTACAACGGTCTAACCTGCTGGAGATAAACATGTCAGGAATGATCGGGTTTAGATGGTATACTCTTGGTTCTGCCAATATGTGTATCTGTTTAAATTAAACTCTAAGTCCATGATCATCTTCAGATTTCAAACCTCATTTAAACGTTTTAGCAAAAGACTTGATACTAGGTCCTGTATAAATTGTACAAATAATTTGAATTTAAAAAACCGTGATTCACAAAAAATACAATATGGTAATATCCTTGTTGTCTCTTACGGCATAAATCTAAAGTTTAAAAAATGAAAGTGTTGCAGTAATAAAAAAAAAACTATTATATATTTAATGATTTTTTTTTTTTACAGCTATGGGAGTTTAAGATAAATATTATTTTATAAGATAAAACAAAATGCAAAAAACAAATATAAAAAAATAGCACCCATACATGCAAATACAGTAAATATGACTCAATGAAAAAAGATATTAACAATTCGAACTTGATAATTTCTCAGTATATTTGTAAAGTATTATTTATATGTAAATATATTTTAATATAAAACATTTATGTATTAGTTTTAGCGTCATAAAAAGCCTAAAAGACACATTATTTACACGTTTAATGCAGATTATTGAATAATGAAAAACCTAAACTCTACAATAAGCTGATCCTAAAATAAATGTATGCTCTTTAACATGATTGCACGAGAAATTCATTCATGCACACTCCGCATGCCCATGTTATTGTGTAAAAACAAAAAGTATAGCTTATTCTCCGTGAAGAAGCTCAATATCTTTTTATTCAAAATTAGCTAAATTTTCCTTGTGTTGTCATCTCCTTCGCGGTTTCCATCACTTCAACGCTTTGAGCATATAATAAAAATCATGACGTGTTTGGTGTTTACGTAAAAAATAGGTTGCATCTTGCTAATTTTCATCAAAATTGAGGAATATAAAAGCTCTTCGTAAAGATGCGCGGTTGGTTAAACAGTGGCTTAAACGAGTGAACTCGTTCAGATACAGTTATGGCACATGCACACACAAAATACTAAGTTAAAAAAAACTAAACTAAACTGTCATATACATGAGGCTACTAACTCACCCGCCGCTTCGCTTCCCCTCGGTGCCTAGATACGACGCTTGTTCTTTTTAGCTTGACAGCAGACAACGACTAGCAGAATACGAATTACCGCCATCTAGTGGACTGGAGTGGGACTGCCGCTAAAGTACATTGGTTCATGTAAAACAGAAAGGCTGCATTGGCTTCCCAAGACAAATATTATTTTCATTTTTAAGGCACATTAAAAATATGTTAATATACATCAGATATAGGATATAGTTTTTATTTTATATTGGTATTCAAAAAAAGATTATTTACAAAATAAAACATGCATTTAGAGTGACATTTGTAAATGTTGTAAGCTTAAACTTAAGTGAAAAGATTATAAATGATTAATGAAATGCCACTTAAATAAAATAACCTATTTTTCTTACTTAAAGTACTTTTTTCATTTGTGCTTAATCTCACATTGTCATGTTTTATTTTGAAATTCTGTCACTCATTTGTAAATTGAATTTTCTATTTTAGACAGAATTTTCCATTGATTAAATAGAATGATGAATTCCCTTTGAGGGTCTAAAAGAGATGTTTTCCACATCACTGTGCATCCTGTATGCAAAGGATTGTAAAATGTACAAATTTAATGCAAAAAAAAGTCAGTTTTGGTGTTAAATCATCTTCCCTTAGTTATTTTATAAGAGTTAACACTTGTACCATCTTTATGTGTTAAATGTATGCCACAGAAATCGACAAGAAAAAGTCAAGGTAAAAAAAAAAAAAAAAAATCTTGTTTTTTTGTGCATTTTTTTCCTCATATGGTCATATGTAAATTTAGTCTTCACACTTTAATCAATTCAAATGACGTTTCATTTAATCAAGAAAGTATACATTTGAATAAATCATGAAAATGTACCATTTTATTGCTCTTGTTTTTGTTTTTATTTTTTAAGATTATGTGCTGCTCAATTAGACCATGGAATGGCAAAAACTACTGGCATGCACGTGCAAATTGTCACAAAAGCAAAGTCCTCTGATGATTATAACCTAATTAGCCTAAATATTGTAACACTCATAGCAGAAAATACGATTGTGTCAAGCTATAATGTAGCATCCTGCAGCCTATTTACTGTACTCCTTCCTTTTGTGTCATTCCTCAGGAACACAGGACCTCAAGGTGAACTGGGCGGGGTCGGAATCTGATCTCTGTTGCTGCAGAAACCACATCCTGAGTTTCTAAATCAGGCAACATCATCCATACAGTACATAGAGAATATGAGACAGTTCTGCAGCCATCGCCAGATGTAAAGCTGCACACACCCACACAAAAATGACATACAGAGCTGTCCACTTTGAATGCAAATGTCCCCCACTGCTGAACTCTTAGTATGCTAATAAGCTCCGAAAAAAGCAGTGTCACTACTCTGATGAATATGCATGAGCGGCCAAGTGAGGGTGACCTGTAGGATTGAGACGGAGGTCTTGAGAGGTGGGATGTCAGCAGTGAGACCGCAGCTCCCATGGGACCTGAATGGACAGAAAAGAACACATTCACCCTAATGATTAACTTACACACCAACACACACATACACCTATGCCAACCTCATCTGGCCCCACCCCTCTGTGTTGTTGCCTCTTGATCCAGCTTTCACACACCTGCCTCCACTGTTCTTGAAGCCTCAAGTGCAGTTGGACCTGGGAGGTAAAGGGCAGCACGCTGATTCAAAGTCTTTAAATTCTCTCTGCATCTTTGTTTGAGTTGCTAAAGAAAAAAAAAGAGAATCTGTGGGTTTGAATTCTGCCGCCGTGACTTCTAAATAAAGGTAAGGCTTTGATCTTTTTTACTTTTCCTCTTTGAAATATCAAAATCTAAATTATGATCAACAAGATAAAATATAAATAATATTGTATGGTTAAAAAAATAATATAGAAATTGTTTTACTGTCGATATTTTCGTTCTACATTTTGACTCCTAGATTTTTCCATTAAAGGATAATTAAAGCTGATCGAGAAACAAGTTTCTTTTTAAATCTTTAACAAGTTGAAAAATTTTCAAAACAAAAAAAAGTTCTGTGTCTGACTTGAAACAGTGGTAAGAATTGCTAGCAGTAGAAATGTTGTTGTGGAGAGACATCGAAAAATAAAATGAACTTTGAAGTGCTGCTATTAATTTTAAATGTTTCTACTTTTGTCTGAAATCTGTATACAGCCCTGAAATTGCAGGCATAAACTGAGATCAGCGCCTGCCTGGGTGCATGATCCCATCTGCTGAATAAGCCTCGTCACTCAATAGCTGTGATGCCTGCAGAATAGAAAAACGACACACTGGAAAAAAAATTGTGCTTAGAAGTCAAGTTTTGGCAAAGGGGCATTCTTCTCAAATTTTTTATCATTCTAGCGTGACCTTGGTCCATGACACTCATCTCTGGCAGCTACAGGGACCCGCAGCAGAGATCCATGTGTGGTGCATCAACCCCTACATGTCTCATAACTCCATGTCAGCAACTTTGGCCAAGACAGCAACTTTCACATCCTGTGTTCAATGCTTTTGCCAGACCAGCAGAAACAGGAGACGTCATTTGACAGGCGTCGACATGCTCTGTTACTGTTTAAATATCGAATAGAGGAACTTACATTTGTGAAATGACGAAATGGTAGATTCAAATTTTCTGTAAATGTGGAAACGTTTGTTACACAGTTGTGTATTTAAAAAATGTGTGTTTTATTTTTCTAGTTCGACTCTGGAATCGTGTTTACTCCTTCAACTATGAACCATCAAGCTGCAAGGAGCAACTCATCCTCTCCCTCTGTGGAGTCAAAAGCAACAACGCCCGCAGGTCAAAACCAACATGGCAGCCAAGATCCCAGCAAGTTTATGCATGAACTACAAACCATCCACAGTGAGTTGAGCTCCTTTCATGCACAAGGCTTATACAGTTTAACATACATTGTCCAAGCTACTTAGTTTTCAATTTTACGTCAACGTTTAAGGGGCAACATAATGAAAATTCTACTTTTTTGAGGTTTTAAATGTATTTTACTGTTCAATCCTCACTATCAAGAACCCCAAAGCGTTTTTTTGATCTGTTCATGCATTTAAGAGAAATCCTCTTAAAACCTGCGCTCTCTGCAGCAGCCCCTCCCATACCATCGTTGTATCGTACTGACGTAAGCACGATGTGAACCGCCCCCTCCAGGAAGAATCTCCTCTGCCAGCACCGTCCCTAGTCTAATACCAACACTCAATTTCTCTACAGAGTTAGCAGTTTCATTTTAGATACACAATACCATATATCTTCCAATTGTGTCCTGTCTTAAACAACTTCCAGCTCAAACACATCCCTATTTGGGGGGGGGGGGGGGGGGGGGTGTCATATGCAGAAACAGCTGTGCCCAGGAACTATTTGGAGATTTAACTTCCCCTTAAGTGTCAAGCAAGGAGGTGCTGGGTACTATTTTCAGAGTTTTTTGGTATGATTCAAGCTGGATTTGAACTCTTGACCTTCCAGTCTCAGGCCAGACACTCTTCCACAAGGCCACTGAGCTGGCTTTCCAAAACATATAAACAACACATCATAAGAGATTTTTTGTTAATTCCCAAATACATCCGTTTCAGGGTGAATATGAATCAAAAGAGGCTTTTTGACAGTAACATGCAGAATCAATCCAGTTAAAGATGAAACTATAAGTTTGCTCTAAGTTTTACACACTCACACATAAATTATGTATAACACATGTCAAAGTCAAGGAAAGTCCTGGGGCCAGATCCGGCCCACGAGGTAATTATATTTACATTGTTTTATATTATTATTATAAACTGCTCAATGTTGTCTTTGTAAAATATTGAAGCAACTAACTTGTATAATTTTGACATAATTTATTGTAAAGGAGAGTAAATTTTAAAGTTTAAACTGATTTATTCTGGATTAATATTCTTGTCTATTTCTGTCTGATACATATGCTGCTTTTAACCTTGTGATTTGTGATAGTTATTTAATATTTCCAACATGCCTATAACAATTAAGCAGGGAAACACAACTGAAAAATAAATTAAAAAAAAAAAATTGAAAATATAAAATTAACAAAAAGAACGGGAACGTTTCTATCCAAATTTGGGCATGTTGGTCAAGGAGCGAGCAGGATAAAGCCTGCCACTTTCAATTATTTACAAATGGTGTGATATCTTTAAGTAAATGAAACTCACCATGATTTTGATTTTAGATTTTGCTACCAGTGGGACTTATGATTTTGAATTCTCCAAATTTAAATTGGGATGTATTGCCCGTCTCCACTTCCTGTCACCCAGCTAGCTTACAGATGCACATGGATCTAGCCGTCTCCAAGTGGAAGCACCCGAAGGGAACAGGCAGCTTGTGGTCCACCCTGTGTATTTTTTACATCACAAATAAGCTCTTTTTCATTGTTTTCGTCTGTTTTTGAATCACAATTTAAATATTTGATACTAAGAATTGCTCATTTTATTTAAATATGTTCTAATTTGTTAGAAAAATGCCACACTAACCTGTTAAAAACAGCAAAAACCCAATTTTCACTTTGTGAACCAACCTGTTTTTTTTGTGTTTAGGTATTCAAAGATCAAAATGTTTTTTCTGTTTTTCTCTGTTCTGCAGAACCATCGTGGACTGCGGCGGCTCTTTGCGTTGTGACTTTGTGTGTGATCCTGTCATGTGCGATCTGCGTGTGGAAGAAGTGCGTGAAAAAGAAGGACAAGGACAAAGAGAAGGAGAAAAAAAAGGGAAAGGAGAAGGGCAAAGGAGGCTTTGACACTGAAATGGATGGCAGTTACAATGAGGTAGGCCAAACACACACACACGTCCACCCCTACAGTCACCTCCCGCAGATACATCGTCCTTGTAATGTATCATCCAGGTCATCCTGAACTAAAGAAACTGTCTGTGCATGATGAGACTAGTGGAAAATTCTGCACATTAATCCTAAAAGTTGAAAAGCTGAGGTGGGATAATTTGTTTTAAAGCATATTTGAGCACAACAATAATGTGCTAAAAGGGTATCTCACAGGATACAACTTATTTTAATGCAATTATGGTTTGAAAATAGATTCAAATATGTGTGTGTATGTGTGTGTGCAGCCCTTGAAGGAAGAAATTAAAAAAGAAACGGTACTATCAGAAAATGAGCTAAAAGAGGATGAAAAGCTTGGCAGACTACATTTCACTCTGGACTACAACTTCACAGAAAACACGGTGAGCTTCTGCCGGGCAGCGTGTTTTGGCGCCCCATCTGCCAGCTTAAAAATGTCACATTTGAATTTTTTTCCCTTTATCCTGTCAATTATGCGGACTTTTCACTGTATAGCTGGTGGTGGGCGTCCTGGAGGCTTCAGAGCTTCCCGCGATGGATGTGGGAGGCAGCTCCGACCCCTACGTTAAGCTCTACCTGCTCCCGGACAAAAAGAAAAAATTTGAAACCAAAGTTCACAGAAAAACTCTGGAACCCACCTTCAATGAGACGTTTACATTTAAGGTAAAGTTGAGTAAAAAAAAAACACCAAATAAAATAGATTTCATGTCTTTTAATAGTTTTTTTCTGTGCAGGTACCATACTCTGAGATGGGAGGGAGGACGCTGGTGATGACCGTGTACGACTTTGACCGCTTCTCCAAACACGATGCCATCGGAGCTGTGAAGATACCGATGAGCAGCGTGGACTTCAGCCAGTCTCTGCAGGAGTGGAGAGATCTGCAGAAGGCAGAGAAGGAGGAGGTGGGAGCAGCATGAAAGAGAGAAACATGAAATGAAAGTCCTCCAGATTGTCTTTTATCCTGCAATGTGTTTCTTTGTGATTGAGGGAAAGACGGTGACAGAGTCTAATTTAAAAATCCAGACACAGTACTGTGTGGCTGCATTTTTGAAGACCCTTGGGAGGACTTCTGCGGCCAACTCGATCATCCATATTAAATGTTCCTCCACCAACAAACTCATTTTCTGTGCATTAGAGTGAACGGCTGGGAGACATCTGTTTGTCCCTGAGGTATGTGCCGACTGCAGGGAAGCTGACGGTGGTGATTCTGGAGGCCAAAAACCTGAAGAAAATGGATGTGGGGGGACTATCAGGTGAGCCCAAATCTTAAAAACACAATTTCCATTTAGTTTGTCAATATAAATGAATACAATGCATCCCTATCTGTTGATTGCTCCCATCACCACTTCTCTTTTCCAGACCCTTACGTGAAGATTCACTTAATGCAGAACGGGAAGAGACTTAAAAAGAAGAAAACAACAATAAAGAAAAACACTTTAAACCCTTACTACAATGAGTCATTCAGCTTTGAAGTGCCATGTGAACAAATAGAGGTCCACACAATTCCACATTTACACACACACAACTCTGTCTATCAGAAATGTCATTTTTTACGTGTTTATTTTCCTTGACAGAAGGTACAAGTTGCTGTGACCGTGCTGGACTACGATAAGATCGGAAAGAATGACGCCATCGGGAAGGTGCTGCTTGGAGGGAACAGCAGCGGGACTGAGCAGCGCCACTGGTCAGACATGCTGGCAAACCCACGGAGGCCGATAGCGCAGTGGCACAGCCTGAAACCAGAAGATGAGGTCAACCTTCTCATTTCCAACAAGAAGTGACTCCGTGACCCCCAGCAGTGAAAGCCAGGATTTACCTCAAGCTATTCCAAACTTTTTCTTTATTTCCTTCAATTAAAACACCAAGATACTTATAGGTTCAAGAACTGCTTATTCCCATAGATGATCAAAATGAATATTTCAGCTGTCTACCATCAGGAGTTTCCTCAAATTCCTCTCACTGCTTCCTTTCATTTTATAAACAAATATATAGCACAATGTATTATGCAATAAATCCGATGAATTTCTTTTTAAATAATGCAAGTGATTTGGTCTGTTTATTTTGGAAAATTAACTGCTGTATACACTGTTAGCCTGCAGAGGGAGACAAAATAAAAAAATTAAAGTTTCAATTGTTTTTACTTTAAAAGTTAGTCCTAATAATGTTCCTTTGCTGGAAAAATATGTCAACAATAAACAGTAGAAGTACATGTTAAAACATCACAGTTTAATTAGGAGAAAATTGATCAACAATTTTTTTTGTTGTCTTTTCTCAATTTGTCATGTTTTTTCTGTATTTGTATTATTTGGAGATTTTATTCTTCTTTGATTCTAAAGTGACAGTGATATACTAACGTTATTTTCTGCTACTTCTAAAATATTCCTAGAAAAGTCATGTTTTTTTCTTAACGAAGCTTTAATTTCAAATAATGTCATTTGTCTCCTGCAGCAAGACTCAACCATGACCATTATTGAAATATGGATTTTTCTATGGCTTGGAAGGGAACACAACTATGGGCTTTTAAAAGCTAAACAACCACAGACACCAACTTTTAGCAGCTTTTAGTTGCAGAAAATGTTACATTTCTACTCATCTACCATACTTGAAGTTCTACTCCGACAAAATCTTTTTTTTTTTTTTTGGTAAACATTTTCCCAGTGGTCTTTTAATTTTAATTATTCAGATTTTAGCCAAAATCAAAGCTAAGTGAACTAAGTGACTCTTTGCACATGTTTTTGTTAATTCGTGCTGCCGGTACTAAACTTTTTTCTTTGCACGGAGGAAGGTTAAGGTTAGCGTTGTGGTTGGGGTTAGGTTAAAGAGCCTAAATCCAGTTATTCTTGATTCTTTCAGAGTAAACTATAAACCATACATATAACATATTAAATTTGGCACACTAAAGAAAAAGTTATTTATGAAATATGTGTTGTTTCTGTGAAATCTTTTTCTACCCAGGAGTAGAAGTAGAAGTCGATTTCTGAGGCTCCACCTTTCGCTTCTTGTGGGTGTCACCCATTTTATGACATCATCCTAGAACCTTGGCAGCGTCACTGTGTTACTTTGGCAGTTGCTGCGTCAAAAACCAGGTTTTCATCTGCTCCTGATCCAACACAATTTAAACAAAAGAAAAAAAATATGCAGAAACACTGTTTTCATTTTTGATTATTTTCAAAAAATGCTACAACTATATATATTTTTCCTTTTGTAAAATAGTTCCCAGTGATCTTTTAACTATGAGTATAAAGTTTTAAGCCAAAATAAAAAAAAAAAATGTTCTTTTTGAAGATACTTTTTCATACATTTTTATGTGGGCAAGACTATTGGCTCGGAGCAGCCCCTCCCCTCCCCAGGAGCTCGTTAACATGCAAGTTTATAGCCTCAAGCTAGCGATAATGGCGCGCAAAAAAAAGAAAAAATCGCTAGCAGTCCGGAATGAATCCAGTAATACAGTCACTAGCCAGAAGCCAGCTTGGACGAGGGAAATGAAGGTATTAGTCGTGTATAAATGGATGCAGCAGAAGAAAGGTGAGGTGTAAGACCGCGGTGAAGTGAGTTTTACGTTGGATATTCGGTCAGGGTAAACCTCTCACTTTCTCAGGGTCCAGTCCGACTCTGAACCAGTAAGGTGAACACAGGGACAAATACAACTGCTGCGCCGTGTATCGACTTCCTGTTTTCAAAATAAAAAGTGGAATAGGTTAAGCAGACACTCTGTTTAAAGCTGTTAATGAGCTAATACTTATGTATTAAATTTCCTAAAAATATTGAACAGAGATTAGATTAAATTTATAATCAAGAGCTGAGGTGTATCTCAGGTAGCTAGTGTAGTACTATGATCCCGCATTGATATTGAGTCAATTGAACACATGAAATAGTAGCTATTGAGCTCAAATTCTAATATTCACATAAAAATTCATTAGAGAATACTAATAGTTTTAAAATTAAGAGGTGTATCTCATGTAGTGAGATTAGTATTATCATCCAATATCAATTTTGAGTCAATTGATCAAGTGACCTATAAGCTATTGAGCTAAAATGCTAATATTTACACATAACTTGATCATTAAAAACCTGTCTATCAGCAAGCGTATTAGATTTTCTCTTCATTTACATTCAACCTAAAATCCCATTTGAAGTCACAAGGTCAATGGATCCTCTTCTGACTTGTGGGGCAGTACACCCAGGTCTGTTTGTCAGTCCATCACTGGGCCACACAGAGCGAAACACGTAAAATCACAACCAAGGAACATTTTAGAGATTCCTGTTAACACTTGGGAAGAGGCAATGCTTGAAGAAAAGGGAGAGCATGAAAACTCAACACAAAAAGATCCCAACCGGGGTTCAAACCTGGATCTTTTTGGTGAGAGTGCTAACCACTACACCACAGATTTTTCTTTTTGGCTAAAGAAATAACATAGGTTGGTTTAGAAATACATGAAATAATATTCTTGACAATAAAAGAAGATTTTTGTTGTTGCTATTTTAAGAGATAAACAACAGGTTGGACACTTTTTGTTTATTTCCTCAAACTAGTTAAAAGCTGCTGCCCCACTCCCTCATGTGAACTGAAGTGACTGAAGTCTCTCAGTAGATGACAGATAAGGAGGAAACCTCCTTGATTGGGGGACGGAGCCGCGGCCCCAGCCTCCTCGCTGACTGGGATGTTGGTGCGTCCGGGCGCGGAGAGGCTGCTCACCTGCACACACAGGTGCAGCGGGCAGACTGCTCATCTACTCCAGACGGACGCTGTCGTCAGCACGCACGCAGAGCGCGCCGTCCAGCAGACGTCCACCCACCCGTCCTCCCGGGACAGTTGAAATGCACCGTTAACGCTTCGGTGGGACTTCCTGTCGGACTCTGAGATGAACGTCAAGTGGACAGTGGAAAGATTTCTTCTCATGTCCTTTTCAGTCTCCCACTTGCTGTTACTCGAGGGTGAGTCAGTTTTCTCAACCCAAAGTAGAATTATTTTAATTAAAAACGACTTGAATTTGCTGCAAAATAGTTTAGCCTGATTTATTGATTCCTGTAGTAGTATAATTTTTTTTCCGTCTAAGTAGCATTTCTTCATCACTTGTGGGATTTCCATAATTAAAGTTTTGCGATGTCAAATAATATTAGACCATTAAAATAAAGATGCAACCACAATTTCCTTTTTTTGTTTGTTTGTTTGGTCAAAACTCACTTTTTTGTTTTTTTTATTCAGGAGCTCAGAGTCACCTTTCACTGGCAGTGGGGAAATCACAGAGGTAATTAAAATTTTCATAATGTCAGCTAGATTTATGGAAGATATATTTTTTGTTCATTCTCATACAAGATGATAGAATATTAATGGTAAATGCAGACTTTGATTGTATGACATGGACAGTGAGCAAAATGTGTGTGTGCGCTCGCTTCTTTTGTGTGTGAAGCCTCAGTAAAAAGCAGTTTTGAGTCTCAATTCAAGTGGTGTAAAGTGCATTTAAGTCTCCCCTTTGACTGTTTCTTCCCACTAATGTGCATGTTTGTGGGTGTGTGTGTGTGCGCGCGCGCAGAAGGGCTAATGCACTTCGGAGGAAACGGGATCTCCTCGGGGAGGAGGTTTGTACACTACACCTAAGAGAACCAGAGTGAGGTCAGGGCACCCTCATGAGCACAACACCCTCTCTGGCACAAAGCTGTCTTTGTACACTCACTAAGACATAGACTTGTCCCTCATTTACTTTTATCGTACGTTGCTGTTTTGAGGATGTTAAAGTCTAATAATGACATCCAGAACTGCTATTAATCTCTACTTTTTTTTGGTGATTTTCTAAGACTTATAGACCTTTGGTGTCAGAAAACACCCTATCACGCAGCATTTTGCACAACTACACAGCTAGAGATGCATCTTCAGGTAAATATGTGGCCAAATGAGTGATGCATTCATGGAAATGTGATGCAGTGAATGATCTGAGCATCTTTTCCAGAGTATTGTGGTTGCCTCAATGGTGGCTGGTGTCAGGAGAGTGGCGTTTGTGACTGTGCTCAGTTCCAGGCTTTGGGAGATCGCTGCCAGATCAGTGAGTAGCACGCTCATGCACATCTACTGATCTTCCTTTCATGTCTGCTTTGCTCTGTCTCCAAGCCAGCTACAAACCATGCTACCCCTGCTCCTTATGCTTTTAATGAAGGTTACAAGAATGAGTGTTAGCAATCCGTCAGCAAACTTTAATTATCCCAACATTAATTGTCACATCATTATTAGTTTCCTTTAGTTTCAATCTGTTTTGGTTGATACACAACATTCCACCACCCACCGACATATTGACAGATTTGATCCCTCCAGGGGCAGCTATTAAGTCTTTTGCCCTCAGATAACAGGGTAAGGGCTGAGTGACGGAGTTTCTGGTTTCTACACATTCAACAGGCTTCTTATCAGGGTATCTCAGGTCACGCTCGTTTCATTTTAAGGAACTAAGTGACATCTAAAGGCCAAATGCAATAAAGTTCTTTCGAGAAACAGAAATGACACTGATGATCAGTTATCTTAGAAATACGAGATCAGACGTTTTGGCTAAAGAAGCCAATTAGTGCGCAAACTCGCTAATAAGGTCATGAGATGTGATTCACTCTCGCCACAGCCCACTCCCTCAGATTCTGGGAAGCGTCTTAGGCCCCATCTTGGCAAAAGCAGCGACGGGGATTTCCAGTAACAAAGGGCTTTTAGAGCACTCAGGTATTCTTTTTCCTCTGATCGGTTCAACGAATACAAAAGAAATAAACATCACGACAGAACAAGATAAATGACGTGTTTTCTCTCTAATTTCCGAAAAATGTCAGTTTCTGATTGTTTGGCAAGAAACTGAGACACTTTAACCCTTTAACACCCGAAATGTCACCGATGATGCTTAAACACAAAATCTTTAACCAACCATTAACGCGATCAACATAATTCCAGTAGATTTTGAAGGAAAAAAGCGGCGCAAGCTGAAAAGTTACAATAAATCAAAGAACATAAACACTGAAGCTCCACCGTCTAAAGTCCCCCTAAGAAAATTTGTTTTAATTTAAAAAGTTTGCAGTAGTGTTTTTATTATGATTATGAAGTTTTTAACCAAAATTCTACAACCTAAATATCTCAAAAAGCCATTTTTCATGTTGATCTGAAGCCTCTGTTTCCAAAATCTCCTCTGAGGGGGCGTGGCTTTTGGAGCTGAGCTGAGCAACCTCGCCCCTGATCCCCCTCCGTCTGCCGTTTTTTAGCTTTGATAGCTCTTCTCGCTAGCATAAATCCTCACTGCTGCTACATAAAAATATCAAGCAATATCAGTAATGTCCAGCCATATCGTTTTGAGCCGGATGTGAGATTGGACGAGGAAGTGAAGAGCTTCGTGGATCAAACTTACTACAAAACCTGATTCTTTCTCCTTCCAGTTCACCAAACACTCTTTTAGCTAATTATCAAATTTTTTATTGACGTTGCTGTGACCAATAAATTCAACTCATTGGTTTCCCAGAGCAGAATCTTTGGGAAAATAATGAAAACTAAAATCAAAATGCTCTTTCATTGATTGCAATCCTTTACAACTGCAGTCAAATAAGCCGCCGTTCATATTTCCATGGTCACATCAAGAAGCTTTGTGGAGTCTCGGGGAGATTTTCCAGCGTTCTCAGTCCTGCTACCGTAAGCATTGTATGAAACTCACTCAAAAAGTCCAGTGACGGCTGGTTTGACCACGGAAATGCGAACGGCGGCTCATTTGACCGCAGTCAATGTAAAGATACCATCTTCTCTTCTCCGGCACCTGAGCTATGCACGCTAACCGGGCCAGATGAGGGGTTTAGTGCATGTGCAGGAGAGCTGTTGTGATGGAAAGATGATCATTAATTCGAACAGAACCTGTCTATGATAGTTTGATTGGCAGATAATTAAAAGGAGAAATACTCGGAAATATAAAAAATAAATTATTTCTTAATACATTTGTTCTCTTTCATAAGGAAAATGCCACACATACATTTAAAAACTCAAAAAGCAGGATTTTCATCTGAGCGTTAATTGACCTACAATGTATTTAATCGTCTCTTTTGGCTCTCAGTACCTAATCAGGGCCAAGACAGAGATGGGATCTGCAGGTCATGGGGCCAGCACCACTATGAAACTTTTGACGGCATCTACTTCTACTTCCCTGGAACCTGCTCCTATGTTCTGGCCCAGGACTGCCACTCAACCACACCTCAGTACACCGTTTGGGTGAGGCCAATCGTAAAGGATTTGATAATGCAGCGTTGGGATTAATTTACACGTTTTATTGACCTGTTTATATGTTTGTATCCATCAGGTTCATAACAGTAGGTCATGTGAGGACAGTGTGTATTCGTGTCCCAGAGCGCTCAGTCTTTTCTTCCCAAATGAGGAAGAGATTCACATCTCTGGGTATCAGGTCCATCAAGGAGGACGCAGGTGTGGAAGCAGAATTCAATTGGAGGATTTTAATGAGCAAGACTTCATCTCCCAGTTTTATGATTGTGTCCGTTTCTTTGAAACATCAGGTTAAGTCTGCCTCAGACTGTCGGTGGGGTGTTCATAGAGCGCCTGGCGGATTATCTGCTTGTGAAGAGTGTGTTCGGCTTCTCTTTGGCCTGGGACGGAAGCTCGGGGGTCTACTTGAAGATGAGCGAAGAACACCAGGGGGCTCCGTGTGGTCTGTGTGGGAATTTTAACCACATCCCTGGCGATGACCTCACCACCGCTCGGGGTAAGGCCGGCCCCTGCTCCTCTTGTCCTTTTACCTACTCACCACAGTCATTGTTATTGTACAGTCAACGCTGATTCTTTCCAGTTTTTGAGCCTGCAGAGACCAAAGTGGAAGGGTAGGAAAGAACTGAAGCACAGATTTCTCCCCGGATAGTCAGTCAGTAACATGACCTGTGCGTTCAGGCAGAAAGCTGTTTGGTGCTGTGATGCTAAGCTCAGGAAAAAAAACAGTCATTTACAAATGCTCTGGCTGCTAAACTGCCACTGTTTATTTTTCCCAGCCTGTTTACAATCTTACAAATATCTCTGCCAAGTTTTTGATGTAATAGATTTCCAATTCATGCTTTGAAGCTTGAACCAAACATCCAGAGAGAGTTTTAAAGTCCTTTCTGTAAATATTTATCTTGTGTAAACCTTTTTCAGCCTTTTGTTTTAATTTCCCTGATGTTTAATTTTCCCTGGTTGATTTGGTGTTCCAGGCATTCGGACAGATGAGCCGGCGGTGTTTGCTAACAGTTGGGCTGTGGACCTTCCTCACGAACGAGCGTGTCCTTCTGTAGATCTCGAATTCAACGGCCCCTGTCAGTCGGAGTCAGACATGGATGTGAGAACTAACCTTTCTTTCCGTCGCTCTCAACGTTTTGCCTCCTTTGTAACACTTTTGTTCATCTTTATGAGATGAAAAGCTGTTCTTAAAAGCCCATTGTTGCTATTTTTGAAAAATTTTTTGTCAATATGTGCAGGACGCCATTGAAAAATGCAGCGCTCTTCTCTTCTTCCCCTTCCTGTCATGTCATGAAAACATTGATCCAAATCCTTTTGTTGCGAGCTGCGTCTCTGACCTCTGTGTGTAAGTCAGACAAATGACCTCTTTTTGATTTGATTTGACTTGATTTATTTTCACATAAAAAAGATCATTCTTGTACAACTAGATTAATCAAAACATTGAAAATTAAATTATGTGATGGCATGTGACAGAAAGTCATTTAGTTTTTTTTTACATGCTCAAACACTGATAGAATTTTACAGAAAGAAAGGAAAAAATGAATGAAAACTAAACATCTAAAACACAAAAGTAAACAATTTAATCTTCATGGTAAAATAATTGTTCTGAAGTTTAGCTTTAATAAACAATTATTTTCTCATTATATTTCTAAATACACGTAAACATAAATTAAGGATTGATTGTTCAACTATACTAATTGATAGATTTTAAACAAGCTTCAAACTTGTTCTTTTTTTTTTTTTTTACTAATTACTTTTAAGTGTTTTTAAAATAAGCAAATTAATTTAACAAATGTACGCTGTGGAACAGGAGAGACAATTGCACCAGTGTTTCAAAGGAATAAGAAATATTTGACTTTTTGTGGTATCATAAGGGGGAATTTGATCTTCCTTTAAGAAATAACATTGGAACCATAGCTGACTTTTACCATGAATAATTCTAACAGCAAGAGTATGTGTTTGAAAACTAATGACCTGGAGAAAAGTGGGCCACTTAAACAAAAGAAGTATTTTGCAAAAGTGAAATTATTTTTAAAAAGCTAGGAAATGTACTCACCCATAGAATAATTTAATAAGAGAGCTATGGATAAATTAAAAAATAATACTGTTGATATAACTGAAGGGTGAACATAGTTTCTAATTATTTTTCTTCTTATTATCCCTATAGATTTTGTAATTTTTTTGCAAACAGCACCAGTTTGATCTCAACAAAGACATTTATTATCTAATTGAGTGCTTAAATAACAGACAATTGAAACTTCGATTTGTTTATTTTGATCACAAATCTTAATTGAGTTTGTATTTTTTCAGGCAGCAAATACTATGAAAATACTTTTTTTTTTTTTATTATTCAGATACTTGTTTGCTTGAAACCAAGTAGAGTATTGTTGTAGGTCTGTATTTTTTACAAAGGACTTAAAATGGATCCTTGAGGTACACCAAATTTAATTGTTTTCCTATTAGAGCCAAAACCAATGATTGACACATTAGGATCCTTTAGCAATATAATTTGACAGGCATTTATAGACATCTCCCTAAAAACCATATCTATTTAATTTATCTAACAAAAATTCCTAATGCAGGGTATCAAATTCTTTTCAGAATTCTATTGTCTATTTGTCTATTTAGCTGACACGATCTCCCTAATGCATTTGTGACTCGGTTTAGGTCTGATGATGAGGAAACATTTTGTCACGCTTTGGTTGAATACACCAGAGCCTGCTCACATGTTGGATATCCAGTCAGAGAGTGGAGAGACAGTTTCCCATCATGCAGTAAGTTTCAGTTCTTCCAAAATACCCAGAGAAACTCTTGTGTTAAACTTTCTGTTTACACAACATATAACTGTCATTTGTGTATTTTTTGTGTGTAGACGATGGCTGTGAAGAGAGTTTTGTGTACAGAGACTGTATCAGCTGCTGCCCTCCCACCTGTACGTTTGAGAAAGAATGTCTCGGAACAAACCTGCATTGTTTGGATGGTTGCTACTGCCCGGATGGTATGTTATTTTACAACAAATAATATTACTTGTCCTGGATTTTTTTGTGCCAGTGTGAGTGAACTTCTTTTGGGTTTCAGGCCTCATCTTACAAAACGGAACGTGCATCGCCGCTTCTCAGTGCCCCTGTGTTTACCATGGTACCTCGTACATGCAAGGACAGGTTCTTCAGCAGGGTTGCAGTGTTTGGTGAGTGCGAGCAGCTGTTGAGCGTGTGCCGTTTGACGCGTCCGGCTGATTTGTGCCGCTTTTCAATTTTAGCGTGTGCATGGGAGGCGTTTGGAACTGCACTGAGAATAACTGCACAGGTGAGAACCAAGAGTCTGTTAATACTGAGAAAGAAGGAAATGGCTCAGAAAAATCAAGTTTTTCTTTCGTCTGTGTCTTTATAGCCGAGTGTACAGTCGTAGGGGATGTGTTTGTGACCACGTTTGATGGCAGGATGTTTCTCCAGCCCGGGGCGTGTCAGTATGTGCTGGCGAAGAGCCGCAGCAGCAACAGATTTACCGTCACACTGCAGTATACAACCTGTTCAGAGGTATCACAAGCACACGTCATGTAAATCTGAGGCGTTATACATGTGTGCAATATAATTTATATCAACATAAATCCCCTTCTAGCTTTATTTCAATTGAAAAAAAAGTGGTGTCACATGTTATTTCTTGTTTTTAAGCCAGACTTTCCTCCGATTACTACAGTCTGTTTGCACTGCAGCACTCACGTTTGCTCTGAACACGTCAAACACTTGACATAAAAATGGAGCTTTGGTCTCGTCTGACAAAATTATGCGCTTTTCAAACAAATCAGGGGCTTTTATGCTCTTCATCAGTTTAATCAACTGCTTTGTTCTCGTGATGATTGCTAATATGATGTTCTGTTCTGACTCTGCAAGAGGTTTGCTAAATATAGAGGCTGCTTAAATAGTCCACTACAACTCTGATTAGTGGTATTAGAGGTCTATCTTTATCATCTTGTTTATTCTGGAATTTTGACGCCAGTGATATTTTTAGGTCCTTGAAGTCCTGATTTCTCATAATTTTCTCCAGAAAGCCTCCCCAAAAATAAATTTATTTCATTTGTAAATTAAAAAGGGGAAGATTAATAGGCTTTTACAACTGCTAATTTCTAAGTTTAATTGCCAAAGTTTAACATCGATTAAAAATGCATTTAGCCAGATTTTTCTCGACATATCTACAGTTTTAATGTTTGTAACTTTTAATGATTATAGAGATATTTAACAAACACACCGAAGGCTGATTACAGCTTCTTTTATGGTGAAACTCATTCATGCAGATAAGGGAACAAATCCAATTTGAATTTAAAAATATAAAAGAATTAAATAACAAAATATCAATTTTAGCCAATCAGACAGTGTATAATAATAATTTCCCTTAACTCCTGTAAAAATTAGTCCACAGTAAATTAAGGCAGAATCCGAATTCGTCCCCTACATTTAGCCCTCCAAACAGAGAAATATGGAAAAATACTGTCTTTACATAAACACTTTTCATGTTGACGTCAGACAAAATGACGACATGTGAATAGTGACTTCCGGTTGACAAGTTTAGATCGGCAAAGGTGACAACGGAACGTTGTTTAACATAACATTAACAATTACATTTTATGTAAGTAATAAAATGTAACCTTACCAATTTCAAAAGAAAAATGTTCAATATTTATTTTATGAATTTCCTGCCGGACTGTATCTTCATTTCCTCTCTTAGATCGTTAACAAATCTAAATACAAATTTGAATAATCCTTCCATATTTAATGTTATATTGAAAATATAATCATAAAAATATAATTAATTTTAGCAGATATTATTCTAACGCAGGGGTCACCAACACGGCGCCCGCGGGCGCCCGGTCGCCCGCGAGCACCTCATCAGTCGCCCGCGGGTCTCTTCTAAAAATAGCCCAACTCGTGAGCTGCTCAAAATTTTAATTTTATTGTGATGTGTATTTTTTGAAACTCACACTTGCCTTCACAAAGAATTAAAACATCTTAACATATATGTTTATTATTGCTGAAGCCAAAAACGGCCTATCCCACTTTTAATTTAATCGTTTTCTCGTTAAAACGAGAATCAATAACAAAGAATGGGGCGCCCCCTTCTCCTTTTCCCGCATGGAGACACTGAGACTTTACCTGTGTTGAGATTCTTTATTTTGTGGTTAACAAAAACAATAGAAGAAAACACTGCACAAAAAGTTGTTTTTGGTCAGTTCTTTTACTTATTAGTGGAGCTGCGCTCTTCAAATGCCCGAGTGAACCAGCCCCTCCGTTTATTTCCCCCAAACCCCGCTGCTTTCACATTAATGCTGACATTTCGCGAATTGGGTTTTTGATTATTAATTTTCTTTAATGGAAACACAGTTTATAAAAAATAAAATAAAAAAAAATAAATGCATTTTTCGAAGAAAAAAAAGTATTTGCGCTTAGAGGAGCTGGTTTTGGTGGCGTATTGAAATTGATGGACATTGTTCGAAAAACGGTAATGGAAATGGACTTTTTTCTGATTAAATGCGCTTCTGGAGTGTCTGTCCGAGTAACAGCACAGCGGGCGCCACAAGAATCCACAGCGTCACTGCTAATCGTGCATCTCCTCTGTAAAATCAATAACTAGGATCAGACTTCTGACACCTGCACCTGGGACGGAGCGAGTCAGCGCTGCAAGCGCGCACCACACTCCTGTGACGTCACCCAAATGCTCCCTTTGTTAGTGAATCAAATAAAAAAAGCACACACGTCGCCGTGTTTTTAATGACTTATCGCTTGAGTTGGTTTGTGTTTTGTCGCATTTTTATAAAACCGTGTCATTGCGACACCGTGTGTTTTTTCGAAATTCCTAGAATTTGGTTAAAGTCTCATTAACGACAGAATCCAGGACTGCTGATGGTGCGTTCACGGAGCCTCGGATATCGGCAGCAAAACGAAGCAGTTTATCAGAGAAAACATGGAACACCGGCACTGATCCGTATATAATCGACTGATGAAACAGTGTCGACGTTTTCTCTGAAGAACGGATTTGTTTTGCTGCGGATTGTATAAAAATTACAGTTTGTAGCGGACTGAGTTGAGCGGCTGTTTGGGTTGGTTTATTTCCAAAGCCCAGTGAACGCTCCATGTGCAGATTCTTGCCTGCAGTCAATCAATCTGTGCGGAGGTTTAAGGAGAATAAATGGACGGGTGCATGAGACTAAATGAAAGCGTTTGAGGAGCGTAGATCCACTAATAAAAAAAAACAGTCAAAGAACAACTTTTATGAAGTGTTCTTATGCTGTTTTTGTTGTTAACTACTTAAAAAAACAGTTTTCTCGCTTTCTCCTTTAAAAAGATTTAATATCTTCTGTTCTCTCAAGAAAAAAAAAAAAGAAGTAGGGCAGGGCGTTTTTGCTTCCTTACATTATACATGAACTGTAGATAAGCTTAGGTGACCTGGAACCTCGTGGATATACAGAGAAAAAAGTTCTGCACTTTCCTCCAAGTTTTAAATATTCATATTTGTTTCCTGGCTTGTTGTTGTTATTGATAATTACGATGAGAAATCAGTGTCTTCACATAGAGGAGTATCATTATTCATTATTAATAATGTATAACTAAAGGCAAACTAAGCAAATTTATTATTTAAATTCGGTAGCCCTTCGTATGACTCAGTACCCATGAAGTAGCCCTCGGTTTCAAAAAGGTTGGTCACCCCTGTTCTAACGTTTCTGTTTTGATTCATGTTATTTGCATGTGTTTTAAGTTGTTCTTATGCGTGTTGATATTGCAGTTACAATTATGAGCAAAAACAAAGGGGATCTACGTCAGAAAATAATGCAACAATAGTTATTTTTTTCTTTATTGTAAGACTAGCGCTCGGAAATAAATAACATCATTGGTTTTATAACTTTAAAAAGTTGTGTTAAAACAAAAAGTCATTGCTTACATTTAATTGTAAACTTCTGTGCTTTAGAGCGCACCCACGTGAAGAAAAGCGCTTCTCCTCTGCGGAACAGCACGATGCGGCTCACCCTACCGGCGGAGGGATACAGAACTATTTCAGAAATCCCTTTCCCTTCAAATGCCCCTTCAATTGGATAGGGGAATAATCCAGACTCATCTAAAATATTGTGTTTATTTAAATCAGAATATTTCATCTAAAATATATATTTTTATTTTTTTATATAATATTAATACTATATAAATAAAAGCTTAAATTGTTTAATTATTAAAACTTTTAACTTAAATTCTATATTCTTAATTTTAATAAATTAGGCTTAAACTGTTTAGGTGTATTCCTAAGTTAATGTATTTTTCTTTTCGTTAGTTTTCTACAGAGTTCTTTCATATTTAAAGCTGATCACATAGTTCCTGTTATCCCCTTTGTAACGAAAGAACCACAAAGTCTAGCATGTAAGATTTTTATTGTTAATGGCTCAACAACCACATAGGAATTGCCCTTTTAGGTTTTTACATTTTGAACTCAGTTTTTGATTTCCATGGATAACCGAAATTTTGCACATTTCCATAAAGTTTGTAGAGACGAACGACAAAAAGATGTTTAATTTAAATAATCATCCTTTGCATTTCAACAGCAGCAGGTGTGTATTCAGTCGGTAACAGTAGTGTTGGATGAAGATGTGAGTCATCAGATCACCCTGACAAGAGAGGGGGAGGTTATTATCGGTGTGAACCAAGCCCCCGCCCTGCCCTACATCGATGGTAGAGTTTACAACATTGAGAAATTCATTCGACTGTTTGCTTTCTTTTTTTTTTTGCGATCTTCAGAATAAGCTCATTTATCGGATTTTTTGTGGGTCTCTAGATGCGGTTGAGGTGCGCAGGCTGACGTCTGTGTTCACACAGCTGAAGGCGGGTATTGGGTTGAGGTTGCACTACGACGCTCGAGGGGGCCGGCTGTATTTGCAGCTCGACAGCCACTGGCACGGACATACTTTGGGGCTTTGCGGGACCTTCAATGGCAATCTTCGAGATGATTTCCTGTAAGTGAGTGCCTTTAACGCAGGGGTCCCAAAACTTTTTCTTGTGATGGCCACATTACTGTTTCCTTCTCTGATGTGGGGCCGGGGTCAGTTTGTGAGCAAAAGGAAAAAGTGTAACAATCAAAGCCTAAACTTAAACATTTATGGTTTTTCAGAAAGCCACATGCAACCAAATTTTAAATAATTATTTTCTGTAATCTTCATAGAAAAAAATAAAACATTTTAAAAATTGAACCAGTAAATAGTCTATCCCAGGGGTGTCAAACTCGATCGGACAAGGGGCTAAAATCCAAAACACACCTTAGGTCGCTGGCCGAACAGAATAAACATTTATTGAACACACCAAAACTAAATTTTCTAAACTTGAAACTGTAACTTTTTAACATAATTATGAACTAAGTATATAGCATTACCTGTGATAATGCTAGTGTGAATGCTGTAAGCTGAATTTGGCTGATGAAGATGATAGTGCTGATAGCTGAAGATGCTGAAATTGATAGCTAAATACACTGAAGCTGATAGCCGGCTTAATTATTAGCTAAATTCCAAATTAACCTAAAACACTTAGGATAGCCAAAACAGCTAGCATGTATCTAAAAATATAGATAAACGTATACCCTAACATATTGTACTCATATTAGTCTAATTCCAAAACAGCCTAAAAAAACTTTAAAAGAAATGCCCAAATTAGCCAAAACAGCTAGCATGCAGCTAAAATATTAGCTAAACTCCAAAAGAGCCTAAAAAATCTTAGTAAATGTCATAATAGTTCAAAAAGCTAGCAGAAAGACAGTTTTTAAAACTTTCAAACAGTAGCTTTTTAACATAATAAATAAAAAGTCAGGAATATTATTACTTACACTTAAAAAAATTTTCAATATTTTTACTCTCCATAAAAATATTTTTTTTCAAAATTATACACGTAAGAAATAAGTGCAAGGAAACATCGGGTCATTAATAACAATAAAATAAAATGATCTGGAGGGCCGGATCTGGCCCACGAGTCTGACTTTAAAACTTGAGGTCCATCCTCTCCTGTCATAGTTCACACTGCAGAATGGTGAAATAATAAGTAATGTTTAATGCGCGTCTCGATCGGCCATATTGAGAAAAAATATTATGTGACTCTGATAATGTTTTGGGGGCCAGACTAAATTTCGAGGAGGGCCGGATCCGGCCGTTGGCCGTAGTTTGGGGACCCCTGATTTAATGAGCAAAAAAAGACAGGTGGATGTTTTTGCTGATTGTCTTTGTGTCTGTGCAGGTCTCCTGCAGGAATGATCGAAGGCACTCCTCAGCTTCATGCCAACGCCTGGAAGGTTTCCTCTGCTTGCATTGCTCCAGTCAATCTTCCCATTATAGATCCATGTGAAGTGAACCAGCACAATGGTAATTTTTTTTGCATCCTCAGATTTTACTCTCCTTTATTCAAGTTTGCACTTTTTTTGGATTCGTTTTGCTCCATTTTTAAGCTTTTTTTTTGGATCAATGGGATCATATTTCTTAGCTTTTCATTCGTTTTATCTCAGTCTACTACGCATCCCAGTGCGAGGTGCTGGTAGGGAGTGCGTTCGCTCCTTGTCACGGTTACATCAGCCCAAACATCTACCAGCAGCAGTGCCGCTATCAGGCCTGCCTCTGTGGGAGCAGCTGCATGTGCACAGCCTTGGCCCACTACACTTACCTGTGCTCAAAACACGGAGTCAACGTCGACTTCAGAGCTCAAGTCTCCGAGTGTGGTTAAGTACCTGCCTTTTAATTTATTGCTTTGCATTTCTTTTATCCTGCTAATTCTGTACTTTTGTAGGTATGGTATGTCTTGGAGGTATGCTGTATCACTCGTGTGTGTCGTACTGTGGCCGGTCCTGTCGAGGGCTGTCCAGCTCTGAGACGTGCGTCCCTGACGACTGCGCGGAGGGGTGTGGCTGCCCAGAAGGCAGTTACTATGATGATGTGCGCCAGCGCTGTGTGCAGCTGTGAGACTAAACTACCTTCGTAGCTCAAAACGTATAATTATCAGCGACAGAAGTAAAGTTCTATGACTCTCTCCTCAGTTCACAATGTCACTGTTACTCCATGAACGGCGTGTCGCAGCCGGGCGAGGTGACCTTCAGTGCATCAGGACCTTGGTAAGACCACTAAATCCAAAAACGCAGGTCTTACTTTTACCCCTCTGTGCTCATTACACACAGCCAAACGTACTTGTTCTCACTGTCTGACAGGTTTGAGAAAACAGTAAAAGCTCAGGTGATGGTCAGATGAGACGGGGAGCACTTAAACCAGTGTTGTGTTTAATAGCATTATTCTGTTTCACCAACACTCACCCCCTTTCTCCCTCCTCTCCCGCCTCTCCCACCAGCCTGTGCCGAAATGGGAAGCTGGAGTGTGAGCCAGAGGAAAAAGGTAACCTCTCTGCACCTGTCCCCCTCCTTCAGTTCCTGCGCCCAACAACAAAGTGCCGTTTCAGGCTCCATCGCTCTCGCTGAAATCAAGAGGCTGATGTCTGCCGCTGTAGCTCGTTTCCCATGAGCTGTCGCAGCTTTGGGTGATTGGTGCACTGATTTTCTCGCATCTGCGTGTGTTTGTTTGCTTGATTGTCATAGAGCCGGATAGCATAGAGGTCGGGGAGTGTCCAGAGGGAAAGGTGTACCACAGCTGCATTGAGCAAAGAGGAGGCGTGGCCTGTGCCCCGACCTGCCGTAACCTGATGTTGAACCTCACCTGCCCACCCAATACGCCGTGCATACCTGGCTGTGTCTGCCCTCCTGGGTAATATAAGACGCTGCTTCCTGTCTTTTGTTTTTTCTCAGTAGCTTTCTTGGAAAACTTTTTCTTTATTTGAAACATTTTGCATTACTTTCTTTAGTAATGCAACATTTATTCTACTTTGTAAAACTCACCCATTTTAACCAAAAGCTTATAACTGTTGGGTAGAAATTGATTTCAACTATTCATGTTTTGAATGACTTCCTTCTACGCCCCTGTTTGGCAGGAGCTCTTAATTTGAAGTTTGCCCCAAATTTGTAATTTCCTGTAACTTTCAACTCTTTAAGAGCCATTTGAGTCTCACTGATCATAACCCAGGATAGTCTGACTTCACACTTCAGAAAAACACAACATTGATTTGCATTTATAGTACTGTGAGTCTTAGGATCAATGTAAAATAAATTTCATTTTTTAGGCATAAATAAAAAAGAAATATGACAATCTTTTTTTTTTTCAAAATATGAATTCGTTTATCACTTTTATAACCCCTATTGTAAAAGTGAAATCTGACACAAAAGACCTTCAGCTCCTACCTGTTAACTTTAGCTGTTGGACAGGACAAGTAAAAAAAAAAAGCTATTATATAATATTGTTACTATTAGTATGGATATAGATTAAACATCAGTTTTTTAGACATAAAATTATGAAGAAAAAATTGTTTTTTTCAAAATATTAAATTGTTTGTAATATTTGATAGATGTTCACATGACTTCCTTTCAAAATAAGACTTCCTGTGTCACATGGAATCATTTCAATGCTGCAAATCTAGTGGTCAGCATTGATTAATAAAAAAAAAAAAACATGTTAAATGTTACCATTAACAATGAATCTCACTAGAAAATTACAAACCCAAAATAAAATAAAGGTACCCTTCGAATTTGGTCTTTAATAATAGACAGTCCGTCTCATAATCCGGCACACTTTAGGTATGGATTCTGGTTGTGCTTACTGACCTCAAGTTGGGTTTTCTGTGGTAAAGGGCACCTAAAACTGTGTTTAAATGTTTTTGATATTGTAAACTGCAAAGCCAAACTCCTTGATGGATTGTTGGAGCATTATGGGCATTGTAGTCAGGAGTCTGGTGGAGTGATGTGAACTGTGCTTCAGTTTTTTGTGATCGAGTTAAAAAAAGTTTTTGCTTAATGAACCTTATTGTCTGAAAAATACTATATGTTTTAAAAGTTAAAATGTTTTATTTTACCCACAGAGCCACAATAGAGGGGTAAATGAGCCTCAGGTTCCAGACCCCTGTCCTAGGCACACTTCTACTTTATTTTGTTGCACTCTTAAGCATAAATCACTCATTTATATTTATTTTTATTGACCGTGTTTTAATTTCTTAACAGTTTCTAAAGCTCTGCACAACAGAAAATGATGTTAAATTAACATATATCCAAGTTTTTAAGTTCATATTTAGATTGTGAGACGTTATATTTGGTCAGTTTTTTGTTAATTTTTCTAGAGGCTCTGATTAAAATGTAAGTATGATTTTCCAACAATGAAAAATTATGGAGGCTACAACTTTTAACCAAGAGAATTTGAATTATCTGAACGGATAAAGCTCTACAACTAAATGCAAATGAAAACAGCGGCTGCCTTGAAGCGGATGCAAGACAATAATCAATTTTAATTAATGGACTGAATTGCAGAGAAAGGATTTAAGTAAAGAGCTTGTGAGTGGTGTGCACTGAGTACTTTTGGTTTTTATCTGTGAAGGCTGGTGCTGCACCAGGGGGAGTGCTACTATCCAGAGAATTGTCCCTGTGCCTGGCTCGGACTGGAATATCTGCCTGGACAAAGTGTGGAAACACCTTGCTATAAATGGTGAATGCTTTTAAGAGTTCCTACAGCAAATTTCAAGCAACATATATATACAGCTGCAAGAAAAAGTATGCGAACTCCTTGGGATTACTTGGATTTCTGCATGAATTTGTCATAAAATATGCTTTGTGATCTTCATGTAAGTCACATCACATGACTTATTTTTTTATTTGGTTAAAATAATACAGTACAAAAAATTACGTTTTTGTATTTTAATTGAACAAAATGTGTAAAAATGGATTTAATAACTGGTTTACCGTCCATTACTAGCAGTAACTTCAGCCTAGTCAGGATTATTAGTTTAAGCAGACTGTGTTTATCATGTGATGAAGATCACAACATATTTTATGACAAATTCATGCAGAAATCCAAGAAATCCCAAAGGGTTCACATACTTTTTCTTGCAACTGTTTATATATACATATTAATTTAGGCTATCTAAGACAGCTCTTTCTATATCAAATTTACTGAATCTAACTGATTTATAATCATTCTTATTTCAAAGTGTGCATGTTTTGGCATTTTAACCGTTTTTTTTCTTTCTCTATCATCTGTCAATTCTCTCAGTGTGTGCCACCGTGGCTTTTTCAACTGCAGCTATTCTCCATGTCCAGCTGTGTGCACAGCTTACAGTGACAGGCACTATCATACCTTTGATGGTCTTGAATATGACTACTACTCCGACTGTCAGGTCTACCTGCTGAAAGTGAGTCTAAATGTGCATTCTTTTTTATTTATCTGGATAAATTGTTGGAATAGTTACAGGTTTTATATATAATTTGTAGACTATTCTTTTTTTAATGATTAAAACCTAGACACATTTATTTTAAAAAAATTAACTAAAGCACATCCCATACAATTCCAGGTTAAGACTGATTTGAAAACTAGATCCAAGCCGTCTCCAAATCTTGGATGCGAGAAATGGTTTTAATTAGAGCAGATTGAAGTGTGTTTGTGTGTGGCTGCGCACTACAGTAACGCTAGTAGATGTTGAGCAAACCTGAAAGTGGTACAAAGAAAGCAGTGTTCACATCAAACCCCAGGGCTCCCGCGCTCCCAGGGATATAGAATTAGAATTAGCAGAACAAACATTCAGAATCCGACCAGATGGACTGCTGGCCACCACGCCGACCTGAAAAGAATTAGGAAGCAGGTCATAGCTTTGTCTGCGTGTTCCTTTTCTGTCTCATTTATCAAGACAGATTTGTTTGCTGGACTAAATTTGATTAATTACTGAAACAAACTAGTTTTTATGTTAAATGAATAAGATAAACTTGGATATTTTCTTTTCTTGGCTGCTGATGTTTCCTCCTTTTTCTCGCCAGAGCACCGGAGACACTGAAGTGTCCATTGTGGCCCAAAACAAGGACTGCTATGAGAGTGGCATTGTTTGCATGAAAATACTGGTCATTCACGTGGGGCTGACCAAGATCTACTTCACAGACAACTCTGGCAATCCTGTACAAAAATGCACAAACGATCTACACACTCGTCTTTCTCTCTGTGTCAAAACTGTGTCGTTTTCCTTTCAGAGCCCCTCCACCGTCGTGGGTCGAGAGTCCGAGTTTGAGCTCTGGAAAGCAGGCTACTACACCGTCGTCCATTTCTCCAGCCAGGATCTCACCATCCTCTGGGACCGAAAGACAACCGTACACATCAGAGCTGGACCTCAGTGGAAGGTATGAATGAGAACTCAGTTATTTTGTACTTCGTCATCGAGTGGCGTGGATTTCTGTCCGCAGACGTGACCTGGTTTTTCCTCAGGGTCGCTTCAGTGGGCTGTGTGGAAACTTTGACAGTGTGACGGTGAACGACATGACCACATCCAGCCACATGGAAGTCAATAACGCTCAGACGTTTGGAGACAGCTGGGCTCTGGGACAGGTATGACTCAGCTCCCCTCGCATTGATCCCAACTCCAGCTCCTTTCTTCTTTTTATCTTTGTCTGTCTCACTCTTACGTACTTGTCTCCCTTGAGTCTTCTGTGATATTTAAGAGTAATCAGACACTTGATCACCTTATCTGTGTGTGTGTGTGTGTGTGCGCATTATTGGTGTTTCAGTGTGAAAGTGACTACATAGTTGAGAGGCCATGTGAAGGCGACTTAGGAAGACAGCCATACGCCAAACGGGAGTGCGCTCTTCTCTACAGCGATGTCTTTGCACCCTGTCATAACGTGGTGAGTGCCACCTAACTGAAACACACACACACGACCAGCAATAAAAAGCTTATCTTTCCAGTGACTGAGTAGTGGAGGTTGGACAGAGGTTATGGGAACGACGCTTAACTGATCCCACAAATACACTGTTCTTTGGAGGTAAATGCCACACAGATGCTGGACGGCAGGACACAAATGCCCCACTGGGCTTTAATTGAATGCCGTTCTTCTATTTATGGCCAGTAGATGGAGCCATGTTAGTTTGTACAAAAGCCATTTATTGGTCGTATAAACTTTAGCTCTCAAAACAAATTAGATTTCTATTGAGATGTGACTTTTTTTGTCTTTTATCTAAGAAATCATGTTATTTGCTTGAAACAATGTGCCTTGATTTAAAGAGAATTTTGTACATGAGATATTTGCGTTGAATTTTGTAGCTAAAGAGGATTAAAATGCTTCATCAGAACCAAAATTCACTTTGTCAGACAACTTTAATTTAATCTGGCTGTATTTGTTTCAACAGACAGTTTTTCTTTATTCTCTCTTGAACTTTGTAAGTTTCTCTAAGTGTTTCATTATAAAAGGGAGCTCTAACACAAACTTTTTGACTTATGGGGCACAAAGAGTTTCAACATTTGACAAAAGGGCTGGACCAGAAGCAGACGTGTGCCGTGTTTTGGTAATCTGCCTCAGAAGGAAATAACATGCTAATTTTGCTTAAAAATGATTATATTTTGAAACGAAACATTTTTATGTCGAAACTGACTTTTTTCTTATTACAGTGGGAGGAATTCTTTTAGAGAAAAAGTAAAATCCAAAGAAATGCTGTGTTTGTGTGCTGTTGGAATGATGGGAGATATGATACAGAAATTACATATGAACTTCAGAAAAACAACAAATCTTAAAAAAAAAAACACATGAATGCTGACTAACTTTCTAGACAGAGGTCAATGATTCTATATTGCACCATCTAAGGGGAAACACCTGAAACAGGGAAAATAATTAGAATTATCAAAATAATTTGTTCTAGTTTGGCGGGCCAGATTAAAAAGTTTAATGGGCCGCATGTGACCCCTGGGCCTTAGTTTGTCCTCCCTTCTAACTTTTGTAAAAATATAGATAGTAAAATTATTAATTAAAAAATGAAGTTGTCAATTTAGAGTCACCATTTAACCTATGAAGCATGTCTTTGTACTGTGGGAGGTCCTGAAGAAAACCCTCGCATGCACAGGGAGAACATGCAAACTCCACACAGGGAGATTTGAACCTTTCTGCTGTGAGGTAAAACCACCATTTCCAGGATGTATAATCTAATAACAGGCTTTAGTCTAAAACGTTAAAACATGAAAATGATTTTATTGTAGAGTGGTCGTGTCAGTGATGCTTATTGTAAAGCCCGCCAGCAGGAGAAAGGAAAGATCTATTAAATCTCTCCTTCCTAGAGGAAGGCTGGGTCAGTCTGTCGCTGAAGCTGCTCCTTCGGGGCAAATGGGGCATCCTGGATCTTTGGGTGGGTTGGTACAGAATAGTTTGAACTTAGAACCTCTTGTAATGTAACTCTCATCTGTCATCTTTGCATTTTAGCTCTTTTTAAAAATTATTTATTAAGTTTCTAAATCTTAAAAATTGCTATTTTATTGCAATATTTAGTTGTAATAGTTGTAATATTTTTATTTTTTTTTAATTTGACAAATACTTTTCTAGAAAATTAAAGTTAACATAATGTTAGAAATTCATAAACAAATTGGTAAAACTTAAGAAAAAGCTCAGTAAGAATGACAGACAGCTTTTGTGCTGTTTTGGGTGAATGCAGTGCTTGAGCAAATTTGTTTTTGAAATGATGCTCATCACAGAAAATTGTTCACTTAAAATGTAAATATTTCAATTAAATGAATATTCTATTCAGTTTGTAGCACGCATCCGTCCTTATGCCTTATTAACGATTTAACTTAGTAAAGCCCATTGTCACAACGTAAAGATAGCATTGATCTGCGTCGTGTGGGCAGGTCAGCTGACTCTCAGGCGTTCTGCCCGTCATGCAGGTCATGTGATACCTGTTGCAGCAGAGGTTGGCCCACATTTCTTTGTCCCGATATTTCATCGGAGCTTTATGCCTGAATTATTTACGACTTGCCCGTCCTATGAGGACGACCTCCCCCAGCCCTCCCAGAGAGATTTAGATCTTATAACTGTGTGTAAATGTTGTTGTGTTTCTGACTGTGTCTTTCAGGTTGACGTGGCCTGGTTCTATAGAAACTGTCTGACAGACACGTGCAATTGTAACCGTGGGGGAGACTGTGAGTGTCTCTGCACGTCTATTGCTGCGTATGCACACAAGTGCTGTCAACAGGGGGTCACAATACACTGGAGATCCCCCTCTGTTTGTCGTGAGTCTGCTCACATGCGTACACACTGTAGCTCTTTTTATTGCAGTTCTGCTGTTATACATTATTATTCTAACATTTTTTGTGTTATGGAAAATTTGCACTTTCAGCCTATGACTGTGAATACTACAATCAAGGTGTGTATGAGTAATCCCCCCCACCCCATCACTTTATTCCCACAGAGCTTGTCATCGCACTCACTTCCTGTCTTGCTGTCTCATTTTCCCACAGAACTAGGTGATGGCCCATTTTCCTTGGTGAGCGCTGCCTTTAACGACACCATGTTTGGAGCGAATCGCACCAGCAGCTCCGTCTTTCCACTAGTGAGGGAACGACCCGGCCAGCTGCCCCCACCCGGCCTGCTGTTCAACTTCATGATCACCCCAGGCCTGCAGAAGGACAGGAGCTCGCGTGAGCATTCACCTGTCACTGTGACACGGAAATGTTTTCTGTATTAAGTGAACTAATCAAACGTTTTATGTATTTATAGGTGTCTCTGTGGTGTCACTTGAGTCTGCAGAGAGACCCAACTATTTCCTTGCAGTGTCGGGGCGCAGCCGCCTTCAGCTGGAGCACTGGAGTCGAGGGGCCGAGTTCAGCCGCAGAGCAACCTTTATCCAGCATCAGGGGCTGTTTCTGCCAGGATACACCTCATTCGAGCTCGTCAGCCAGCCTGGAATCTTTCTGACACTCACTCGGTCGGCTGGACGAGCCCAGAGATATGAATCCTCCGAGGGCTTCAAAGCCAGCAGCAGCTTCACACTAGAGGGTCAGGAATTCCCAACACCCCCCCCAAAAAAAAAAAAAAAAAAAAAAAAACAAACATCCAAACACACTATGAATGAAAGAAATGTATGGTCTCAAAATAAGACCATAAAGATTTACAACTGCATGTTCGCTCATAAATGAAGTTTTATAATACCACAAAATGAATATATGCCCAAAAATTTTAGGTTTGCAAATGTGTAAAAAAGGATCTGCATCCCTGTAAAAAAAGGATTTGCATTTGTGAAATAATTTCTACTTTTTTTTTTCGAGCATCTTTTTTGCAGATGCAATTGAAAATTTGGAAATATTCACAACTTTTGCTATTATCGTAGCCATAGCTGCATTTTCTTTCAAAATGTTCTGTTTAACGGCAAGAAGCCATCTGCTCTTTGATTGGACAGTTTGATTTGTGCCCATCCAATCATAAAGACGTAGAAAGACCAGGACCTAATTCACAAATGCAACTTCAGGAGCTTGGATGCAGTTTTTTGTTTCGCATCTGCAAAAAGAATGCTAAATATAATGTATAAATCATTTCACAAATGCAAATCTTTTGAACGTGTATGCAGATTCCTTTTTACACATTTGCAAATCTAAATTTTTTGGGCAGATTTATTTTACGGTTTGATGAAACTTGATTTCCGTGCAAAATGCATTTGAAAATTTCTCTCCTTTTTTTTTTTTTTTACAATAGGTAACAGAAAACACTACAAGTACAGTGCAACCGGCACATAAACATACAACATTAACAAACCAGAGGGTTAAAATTTATATTAAAATATATATATGCAAACTCATACAAGTAAAAAAAAATGCAATTCCTTTAAGATATGAAATGTTATTGAAACCTTCAGAATTTGCATGTGTTCCATTGTTTTATAATATGATTAAAGTCCAGATAAAATAAATCAAAATAGGGTTGTGAGTTTGACCATTTACATCTGTGAACATGGAATTTCCCAGAACTAATAAATGACTAATTAACAAAAAAAAAAAATTCTTGGATAAACCATATGAATGAAAACAGAACATGACATCAAAAATATTTATTCTCATTTTAACATTGTGAATCTTTATGGCCTTATTTTGAGCCCATGGAAGTGTCTAATGTCAAAGAGTTTTGGGGAAATGTTCCTAAAAATACAGCACTTGTTGTAAACACATGGTTCAATTAATAAAAACTCAGCTCTCTCAAATTTCAAATTTAATCACCAAGACTTTTTAAAAATGAGATAGAATTATGGGCATTAGGAAGTCTACAATTACTCTAATGAAAAAGGAATTTTAATTAATAATATTAAAGTAATCAAGATTCCTTAACTATAAAAACAAAGAACCCCAAACTGTCTCTCTTACAGATTGTTAATGAAACAAATGGGGACACATACATGAATGAATGAATTAATTAATTAATGAAATGGTTTATTTCAAGCAATCAGGAATAACACATAAAATAACATCACAAAATGAATCACAAGTAGATCGCTTGAAAGCGAGTGGAAGGAAGCGAACTTATATAATCCTTGACCATACCATTTTCTCTACATGAATTATCAATATCAGGTTCAGGACTTAATATCAAATATCAATAGATTCAGGTTGTTAAGGATCATTAATATTATTGGTGTAATCAAATTTCAAAACATCCACAGACAAATTATTTATATTAATCAGTAACAATAATCTAATATTCTCATTGAAAAAAAGACAATTTGTTCAGATTGTATTCAAAGAATTATGATCATACAAAAAGTAACAAGTAAATCATCTTCATTAGTTAATGGAGAAAAAAATCAAAATATTCTAATTAAAAAAAATATACAATTTGTGCAGATTGTGTTCATCAAAAAATGATTATAATAACACAAAATATGATAAGTTGGAAAAAAAAGATGAGGAATTTGAGCAGAATCAGTGCTACATCACAGCTTAGGAACAAGTTTAAGGCCACGTAAACCATCTTGTAAACCATCTTCGTTGTTATGACTGAGAGACTGTGAAGGTCTCATTTCAAGGGAATTGTGCTTAAGTTCTGCAGCTCTTAATCGGGTCAAATCGGGTTTTTTGAGTTCACAATTCAGATTTTGCTTAAATTAAAGGTTCAAACATGGGTAATCCCACAGTTCTCAAAGTCTTTCATGGATTTATTTCCAGAGGCTTCGTCAGGTCCGGTGGTCCGAGTGGTTTTACAAAGGTTTTACATAAAGGTCAAGAAAAGTTTGCTTTCAAAAATTAGCAAAAAAGTTGCAGTCCGAAAAAGTTCTGAAATCTTTTGAGAAATTCAAAAGGACTATGGATCACCGATTTCAATCATTTTGTTTGTTACATAAGAAGTAGATGTAAAACCATAGAGAACAAATGTGTTTTTTCTGTTTCCACATATTGTCATAAATCTCTGCCGACTGAAATTGGAATGAAGCTGTTACTGTGGCAACTGCAAAGCCTTTCTTGTTTCAGATTATGTCATGCAGTTCTGCTCAGTACTTCTTAGTTTTTCATAAAACCATCATTTACCAACAGTTGTCAAACAAGAAACTGCTGTGCCCATATGGTTTTTGGGGGTGTTCTGTAAATAGAAATCCTAACACTTCTTTTTTTCCTTGCAGAGAGCTCTTTCATAATCCCATACCGTATGATGTGTGAGTGGCGCTACCAGGCCTGTGCAAGTCCCTGTGTTCACACATGCAGCGATCCAGATGCCACCCGCTGTCAGTTCCTGCCTCAGTAAGGAGCTTCGCTCGACAGCAGCTTTCGTTTACGGTTCACACGATCAATGTTCTGAAAATGCTGTCATGACAATGTTACAGTGTGGAGGGCTGCTTCCCACGCTGTCCGAAAAACATGGTCATGGACGAAGTCACGAGACGATGCGTCTACAAGGAGGACTGTAAGTGCAGCTACAAACATCCTGTTCTTGCATTGTCTTCCATGTACACATATACAAGGATAAAAATGTAGTTTATCCTGACATGTTTTGACCCTTTGGTCTGCAGTTCTCCTCACAAGGTTTTGCACCTGTCAGAACATGTAAGGCATCAGTTCTTCAAAGACCAGAAGCAGATTGAGAGGGGGCGTGGTCTCTAACATAGCCCTGGGAAACGCCCATCACAAACAATTGACAGTGACATGTTGTGACTGGCGCAAAACTTTCCCAGGAAGACTGTAGGCCAGCGGTCAAAACATGTCAAGGTAAACCAAATCAATGTCTTTCCATTTGTCTGAGAAAAATATATTAATTTATGAGTTAAATTCATATATGTTTTGTCAACTTAGCTTTCAATTTCTTTATCGTGTGAATGCTTTGTGAGCATTCACACTATAGAGATCTGGTTTCTCTTTGTTTTTGATTCTTAAAAACTCAATTACACTTTCATCAGTTTCTGAATTCTTAGTATCAAAACACTCAACTTGTAAAGGACACTCCTGTCTATACTTTAGGTATTTGTACATCTGACAGTTTTAAAGATTTTACGCAATTTATTAGATTTTTCCATTTAAAATGAATAGGAAATGTTTCAAACATTTAGCGTGTTTAGGACATTCACGCTTTTACTTTTACTTACGCAACTATTGATATTTTATACAAATACCCCCCCCCCCAGTAATTCTTCAAGTATTTGCACACTGTCTGCAGATTATGCAACTTTGGTATCACAACGTTCAGCGTGTTAAGGAAATTTTTGCTACTGAGGTTTTTAAGACTAAGTTCAAGTTTAGCTAATATTTTATTAACATGCTAATGTTTTTGGCTAACTTGGCATCTACACAGCATTTTTGAGCTAATTTGGAGCTAAGCTAAAATTTTAGCTACGTTCTAGTTTTTCTTTCTGGCTAATTTGACATTACTGAGGGTTTAAGGAATAATTATGATTTAGCAAACATTTTAGCAATGTTCTAGTTTTGTTTGTCTCATTTGGCATTAGCTGAATTTTTCTGGGCTAATTCTGAGTTAAGGAAACATTTTAGCAACATGTTAATTTAGCATCTACAGAGTATTTTTAGCTAATTTGGAACTAAGCTAATATTTTTGCAACGTTGTAGTTTTTTGGCTAATTTGACATCTACTGAGGTTTTTTGGGCTAATTTGGAGTTAAGCTAATATTTTAGTAACGTTGCGATTTTGTCATGAAATTCTTCAAACTCCTTGTTTGTGCACCTTCTGCATGTTATACAAATTTGATGTCCAAATCTTAACCACGTTCATGAATTTTTTTAGCAATTAAAATACATTTCCTTAGCATTTGTAGCAAACAGCTTCAGCATCTTCAGGGACCACATTCAGCAAAAAGCATTCACATTAGCATTATCGTAAGTAATGGAACTTTTTTGGTTATTCATATATTTTGTCTATGACAACGATCATCCCCTGTAGGTGTATCCCTTCCCCCAACTCCAACACCCTTTGCCTATGTGGTACGGTCCAACAGAACTACTCCAATAGCGACCACTACTATGACCTCTACAACAACCTTAAGGCCAACAACCACAACACTCGCCATGCCAACAACTACCTCCACCACCACTACCACCTCCAGTACAACTGTAACCACTGAGCTTCAGACTTCTCCCACCACTACCGCTCCTCCAACCACCATTTCCACCACTACTACTCCTACAACCCCCCCAGAACCAACCACTCTCAGCACCACGGAGATGACCTCCACCCAGACCACCATTTTCACCTCCTCCTCCACTGCAGAGCCCACCACATCTCCTCCACCCTCCACTGCATCTCCTTCCACTGCACCCATGTTCACCACCTTGCAAACTACCACCCTCCCACCGACCACTTCCTCCACCACCTCCCCACCGCCAACCACTGCAATGACCACCCACCCCACTTCCACCCAAGCTCCCACCACCCCACCGCCAACATCGCCGGACATACCTACCACCACCGCACTGGAGACAACCACAGCTCCACCTCCGACGACTGTCGAGACCACTTCAGTGAGCACAGAGATACCCACCACCGCTCAAACCACAGAAGAAGCATCAACGACACCGCCATTCCTTTTTCCTTCAACTCCTTGCACAGTAAGTCCAGTTGAAGTTGCGTACTGTGCCACAAAAAACACAAATACTAATCATTTTTAGAAAATGTATTAAAAAATCTAAAATCAGTTGCAGTTTTAGTATTGGGAAGGATTTTGAGATCCAGTTTTTTTTTCTTTTAATAAAAAAGGTTAGAATGTTAGAATCATAGGACCACATTTTCAAAAATAAAACATGGGCTTTTTCCATATTCCCAACCTAATCCCTGCCTACTAAAAAACTATATAGTGCAGGACTATCTAGTATCCTGCATTTTAAAAGCAGTTCAGACACCGTGCTCACTTCTTTTCATTTTTCTAAACAAAGGATATGATGTCACCGATTTCACAAAGTGAAAATCTAATCAATACCAACATTTTACAACATCTATTTATGAATCAACTGTGTTCTGATGATATAAATGTGAATAGTTTGTTTAAAAAATAGCATTTAATACTAGAACACTTTCATTATAAAAAGTTAAACCATCACTTTTGCCGGGTAAGTTTTACCCAGTATAATATACCCAATAAAAAGTTTTTGTCATAAAAAATAGATCAAAAAATGACCACACATGATGAATTAGAGTAGTTTTATTTCATTTTCAATTGTGATTTATGGAACAAAATGGAAAATATAAACATAAACATGCTAAAAACATGCTCAAAAATGATTGAAAAAGTAAAAATTTGAGAACAAGAAATAAATAATTTAAACAATAATAATGATACGGAAAACTAGGCCTTTGATCCACCCATTTCTGGGACATGTGAGACTTTACCCAGGGACCCATGACACTCAGAAAAACGCAACATATGGAAAATCATGTAAATACTTTTGCTCGCGTGAAAATGCTTTGCGACTGTATTCTGGGTTTTTTTTTTTTTTGCAAAATTTGTTCAAATGCAATGCATTGTGTGTTCTATATTCGCTAATTAATGCATGACAGTTTTTCGCAAAGACCTCTGGGAAAATTCTTAGACACAATTTTGGAATTGTGTATTCTGACAGCACTACAAAATGGCAAACAGATTATATAGTGCACTAAGTAGTG
This sequence comes from Oryzias javanicus, assembly GCA_003999625.1. Taxonomy (NCBI): domain Eukaryota; kingdom Metazoa; phylum Chordata; class Actinopteri; order Beloniformes; family Adrianichthyidae; genus Oryzias; species Oryzias javanicus. The sequence goes on from CM012442.1 coordinate 19,337,610, forward strand.
AGTAGGGAAAGAATTGGGACATGGTCAATATAATACATTTTTACTCAGTTTGTAAACACGCAAATATTACTGGAACCAAAAATATGTTACAAATAAAGCCTAAAAACGATGTCATTTATCTGTCTGTCCATAAGAAAATAAGTAGAATAAAATAGATAAACTTTTTTTGTTTAGAACAGAATTTCATTTTTTAGCATGACATAACACAGTAAAATTAAATTAGATTAATAAAATTAATAAGTTGTTTATAATAAAATGATTAAAATAGTTTAAAAATAAATACATACATAGAAATAATAAAATTCAGAGACTGTACCATCTACATACAGCTTTAAACAAGCATTGGGGGACAGGAGACCTTTTTGGAGATTTTTTCCTCACCAACAGGGTTTAGTGGCGGCAGCAAAGAGAAAGAGTGATGGAGAGGGTGAGTGGTGTCCTCAGTGATGGAGGTGGCTTTTCTCATCACCAATCATCTGTACTGTTCACTGTGAGGGGACTGTAGTGTTTGATTTTATTCATATATATATATATATATATATATATATATATATTTTTTTTTTTTTTTTTTTTTGGGGGGGGGGGATAAACCAGGAAGAAATATAAAATGTGAGGATACATTCTCTGAGTGAAATGTACACTATGGATAAGATAGTCTTACTTATATTTAAGAATATCTTAATATTTTTCAAGAGATGCTTTTTTAAAGATCAAACCCTCTGCAGAACTCCAACAGTTGCAGCAGACTGACTTTTTGATGCTAAAACCCAAAAAGTTATTTGTGTCTGGAGTAAAGCCTCAACCCCTCCATATTAAAATTAATTACTGAATATTTGTATTAATCGTCTTTGAAGACAATTAAGCTCCACTTTTGTTGTTGTGCAAGTCAGCTTCCCTCTTTTTCATCTATTGTTTTGCTCATTACTTCAGGGCAGTTTATAACGACTTACTTTTTCTTCATAAGAGGATTAGTTGCTGACAGGGGAAGCTAAAGTGCAAACCAAATATAAAATAGAAGATGCTGTAAAATGTTTTTTTTCTTTTTATTTGAGGGCGGCTTTAGCTCAGAGGCTAGATCAGCTGTCTGCCAACTGGTTAGTCAGCAGCTCAGTTCCCAGTCTTGACAACTAATGTGTCATTGGAGAAGACATTTGACCCAGATTGCCAGTGATGTGGAAGTGTGACAGACTACGCAAGTCGTCTCAGATAAGAGTCTGAAGACTCTAAATGAAAGTAGGGCTGCTACAAATGATTATTTTAATAGTCCACTAATCACCGATTATTTTTTCCAATAAGTCGACCAGTCGGGTATTGCGTAATGTGAATGTAAATCTTAACCATCATTAGTTTTAAACTAACTAAAGGGATTTGCTGAAAATGCAAAAGCTATTTTGCAAAATGTCAAATTTGCTAAAAGACAGGAAATTTCGTTAAAGAAATATTGAAGAGTCCTGAGGTGTACCTAAATTTCTTAAAAAATTTTAGTAAAATTGCTTAAAAATTGCTAATACATAACCAAATATTTAGTGTGTTTCTTAAATACTAACTTAACTCCAAATTAGCAAAAGAGCTAATTAGCCAAAATAGCTAAACTCCAAAATAGCCTAAAATTCCTCATTACCGTAAACTAAATTTGTCAAAAATCTTAGTCTGCTAAAATAGAAGAACAGTAGATAACAGATTAACCAAAAAAAAAAATAGTGGCATGTTGCTAAAATATTATATAAACTCCACATTATTTGAAAATAGGTATAAAATATGAAAATATAGCCCATGAATATATTTAAGGCTTGGGATCTGAAACAAAGGAACTATTTTTCACAAAAGACAAAGTTTTGGTCTGATTGAAATATTAAAAAAAAGTGAATTTTGTGGTGCTAAACGCTCACAGGTTTGTTCAGCTTTACTACACTCTGACTCCATATAAAATAAAGTAACAACTAGTCGACTATTAAATTAGTCCTCGACTATTTAAATAGTTGATTAGTCTTTGATTAGTCAACTAATTGTGCCAGCGCTCATTGAAATGTATTACTCGTTCTATAAAATATATGTAGGTCACAACACGATATTGTGAACATTTTTGCAGATTGGTTTGATTAATTGATTCAGCAGAAGAAATGAAAATGTACATTTTTGCATCCACAGCCCCCGTTCTCTCACCGGATAGATGAGTGCGCCGAGCTGATCTGTTTTAACGGAGAGCTGCTGCTTCACAACTCCACCCTCCACTGTCGCTACAACACCACCCCACCGCAGTGCAGCCTGCTGGGCCTGCCCATTCTCCTCAACACAGACCCCTGCTGTCCGCAGTGGCAGTGCCCGTGTACGGTTTGCTCAAATACGCACTTCTGATTTAGGCAGAGGAATGATTTAAGAAGAAATGTGTTTTTATTGTTTGTGGCAGGTCGCTGCACGGTGATGTCAGACCTGCGTGTGATCACATTCGATGGCAATAATGTGGCGTTATATGACAACGGCTCTTACATTTTGGTTAGCCTGCCCAGAGAGACTATTATTGGGGTTGTAGAAAAATGTCCAACTAGTCAGGTAACTTAAAAACATGTTAATAATTAAAATATTTAACATAAACTTACAGGCTTTGAGATAAACGATTTGATTTCTTTGTAGAGTGGGAACTCCATCAGGCGACCTGTGAGTATTTTCTGTACAATCTGAATGCAATGCTTTTTATTCAGCTTGCACTTTTAGTCATTGCTCTTCCCTTTCGCTTCCCTATAGAGTCCGACAGGTGGAACATCCGGCCTCTGCTTTAAGAAGCTAAACATCACCACCTCCTCCTACAGGATCATCATAAACCGACTCGACCGCAAGGTTTTCATCCTAATCTTGTTGCAGAAATTCAATTTATCCCACAGGGATTATTATAGCTTTTTTCCTCTCTAGGTGACTGTAAACTACAGACCTGTTAAGCTGCCATTCTCTCGTCACTCTGTGTACGTGGAGGACACCGGCAGCATGTACTTGATCAACACCCCTGGCAGAGTCAGCATTCAGTGGTATCATAGCACTGGGATTATGGTGCTGCAGTACCTAGCTCCTACTTATGCATCTGTTCCCACTCGAGGGCTGTGTGGTGAGTCCAAACACTCATTTAAAAACATGAACTGGTAGCTTCAGAGAAACTTGGTTTCATTCCTGTTGATCGTTATCTAAGCACACTCTGTCTTCATACTTTGCCAGGTTGTTGTGACGGAAACCCGGAAGACGACCTGAAGCTTCCCAACGGTACAGTGGTGAGAGAGGTGGGGGACATGATGCTGTTTCTGCAGGCGTGGAGAGTCCAGACCACCGATGAGACTGAACACACACGCCGCGTCGGAGACAACTGCACCATTGGGGACTGCTCCACATGTCTGTCCATGCTCCGCCAAAGAGCTTTCACGCCTTGTCATAGCAAGGTATCTGTGTGTTTACACCTGGGGCCTTCAACCTTTAACCTTAAAAAACACAGAGCTGCAAAGTCTCATTTCACATTTAAGAAAAATTAAAGATAGTTTATACCATGTGGCTATTTAATATTTGCACTAATATAATTGTGACCGTTATACTTTGATAAGAACATGTGCTTTATTAAGCTTATTCTAATAATAGATCACTCCAACAGAGTAAATTAAAAACAGTAAATTTCTATCCCTTTTACCACCACGATGTTCAGTTATTTGAAATGTTAAGAAAGTAATCAGTGAAAAACTTAAATAACTATAGAAATGTAAAACTAAATACCTTAATTAGCATTTTTACTCAAAGCTAAAGAGCCATAAGGAGCCTGAAGTTGCAGCCCTTTGTTCTACACATTAAACAGGTAGTAGTTCTTGAAAAAAGGCGGAGTAACTATTTTCAAAATAATTCTGGAGATAGAAATGGAGAATCAAATTTAATTTTAATTCCTCAGAAAAGTCAAAATAAAGTTTTAATTTTTAAAAATTGAATAAAGATTTTTTTATTTTAGTTTTCTCGTGCAGTCAAATGTGATGATTTATATCTATCTGTCAATTCGATACATATCCCGATACTTGTCTCGCAATATGTATCGTGATTTGTCCAAAGACTGTACCAGAACAATTTTCACTTTTTTTTAAAGAATACAACTTAGAAAAAAATTTGACCTTAATTTCAATACGTCTTTCAGTATAATATAATGGTAAAATTAATTTTATATAACGATCACAGCATTAAGCACTGCATCTATATCTCATATACAAGGTACAAGATACTGGCAACAATGTGGCACAGAGTTTTGGTACCCATCCCATGTAAAATCTAAGTAGTACATGTCTTATAACAGCCAAAAAACCGAGACTGATTGAACATTTAACACAAGCTGGTTCCTAAGTGGAAAACAAAAATAAGACATTGAAGGACGCTCATCAATAATTAATTAAATATTGTCAGATCAATGTTTTAAATTAACACAAGCAATGCCAAATGAAATATTGTTACATATCCTCGAATAGATTTTTCCCAACACCCCCAGTCTTTATGAAACTGCCAGCTAGCGGTCAGAGGTATAGGTGGAAAACAAAAGTAAGACACTGAAGGACACTTACAATTAACTAAATATATTGTCATGTCAACATTTGAAATTGACTGAAGTATCCCCAAATGAAATATTGTGATACATCCCCAAATCGATTATTCCTTGCACCCCTAGTTTATATATTACACAATATCTACAAATATTGGTTTTCTCTCTGGGTTTCAGGTGCTAGGCTATACACTCACTCTTAAGGACCTGATATTTGTTGATCCGTTTCTGACACTTTGGTTTTCAATCTCCTCTCGCCATCTAATTGATAACAGAATAACCGACTAAAATTCACAGGTGCCTCCAGAGCAGTTCTGCGACATCATGTGGGCAGGAGACTTGCATTACAAGGATCACCAGTGTGACTTTTTGGCAGCCTACGTCGCAGTCTGCTACACACATCAAGTCTGCATCAGCTGGAGGCGACACAACTTCTGCCGTAGGAAGACACTGGTGAAAAAGCTGCTGTCAGCCGTGCGTGCTTTTATTTGATCTTGCTCCCGACTGTCCATGTTTCAGCGTTGCGATGTCCTCCTGGTAAAGTTTACGAGCCCTGTGTGAGCACCTGCACCAGCCGCACGTGTCTGAACAGAGACTACTATGAGGAGACTACGTGCTCTTTTGTCAGAGAGAGAGTGTGTGTGCCGCAGTGGAACCATCCTGCACCGTGCTGACTCGCCTTATTGTGTGACAGAAGACCGGTGTGGTGAGAAGAAAAAAAAAAAACAAGTCGCATACATTTTTTTAAAACACTACTTCATGCATAATTTGGGGAATTCTGTTCCTTTTATGTAGTTTTAAATCTATTTCCATTCCTTTCTTACATGGTCCAGTCTGCACAGATAATGAAGGGAACCCCAGGGCCCCTGGAGAGGTTTGGAACGGCTCCGCTCGAGGCTGCTGTTTGTATAAATGCATGGAGAATGGCTCTGTGGTTGCTGTGGAGCCGGACTGCAGCGCTGTACCCACACCACTGTGTGAGAGGGAGGGAGAGTATGTGCTGGATGTGCTGGAAGAAGGACACTGTTGCCCAAAGAAGATCTGTGGTGAGGTTAACATCTTAAATATTTATAGTGTAAACCCGCGGAGCTACCATTGATTTTTTTAAATTTTTTTATATTCCACTTGTCTTTTTTTCCCTTTGTTGTTTTTGGTTTTGTACTATTTAGAGTGCAACATGACCATCTGTGACAGTGAAGTTCCACCGTGTGATAACGGCAACAAGCTGGTTATCGGATACAGTGCTCTGTCCTGCTGTCCAGAATATCGCTGTGGTAAAAATAAACATATATTTTCAAACATATTCTGATAGGTTTAATCATTTTCCTGGACCTTCATTTTACTTATTGCTCTTCTTTAGAGTGTGACCCCATGGCATGTCCTCCTGTCTCATACCCCGAATGCAGGGAAGATCAGTTCCTTGTTGAGGTCAGAGGTCAAAAATCATGCTGCTACTCTTACCTGTGCGGTAAGTTTTGATTAAAATCAAAATCAGCCCTCAACGTGGTTTTGAAGGTGATAGATATAACTCTTAGAATGACTTCCATTTTCTATATTTAGATTTTAAATTTATTTCAAAAATGTAAAACAAAACATGTATAACGTTTCAAAACAATCCACATTCAAAAAGAAATAAAAAAAAGTAAATACAAAAGTCCCTGTTAAACTTGACTCAAAAATACATGGCTAGGCAGAAGCCCAATGCTTATTTAAGCCTATCCCTCCAGCTACTTTTCACATATTAGTCGATAATATTCAACATAAAAAAATGTATTGTTCATAATTTTTGTTCATCCATCTTGTATTTTAAGAACTGCTTCTTTGCAAGTTTGAAAGTAAATAGTTTAATGTCCGAGCATTGTTTGTCTCGGTACTCAAGGCTATTCCACAGTTTAAGTGTGTTTTTGGCATTTTTAAGATGTTCTTCTGGCATTTCTCTCATGATGGAGGACATACATCAGCAAAATTACGCTTACATGGCATTTCTAACTATTTCTTCACTCAAATTATTGTGAATCAGGAGCAGACAAAAAAATGTAGTTTGAAAAAGCATGTAGGAGTGATGTGAAAGCTATGACGACAAGCCTGCTCTTCCCCATTTCAATACATCCACTTGTAGACAAATAGACCCATGTGCTCTAATATTGCTCACAATTTTGTTGTAGCATGTTAGGTTGGGGTTGTGAGGGGCTGTAAGCTAACAGTTAAAAAAAACTGGAAAAATGTCTAATTTTCCCAAAACAGCTGGCATAAAGCTAACATATTAGCTAAACTCCAACACAAAAAAAAATGTCTTAATAAGCCAAAAACAGCTAGCATGACAATTAAAAGCTAAATGGCAAATTAAAAAACCAGTGGTTGCTGAACATTTTAAAGTTTGAATGGCGTTTCTAGCTTAAAGTATATTCAGAGTTTCACACGTCTCAAAGTACAAAAAATTTTTGAGGGATTTTAGCAATTTCTCATTAATTTCCTTTGGGGCATATTTTGCGCAATATTTCAAAACAGTATTTCAAAAACAAGCTGAATGTCATGATACCAGGATTGCTTAAATTGCTGAAATTGTGATTGCATTTTTATGTGTCAAAAATGTACAGAAAGGAGCAGTAGCGCTCTGCAGAAACTATGGCAATGACAGTGTCCTATTAAATGATGCAAGTTTTTAAATCTTGGCTTAAAATGCAATAATCATAACATCAAATGCCACTGAGAACACTTTTAAAATAGATTGAAAGATGATTGAAATGGGTCCTTAACTCTATTGTTTTCTGCTTAGTCTTGCATTAGTATGTGTATGAATTTAATTTTATTTTTTTAAGAACACAGTTTTGGCAAATCAACTTGCATCTTTACTACGTAAAAAAAATCAGGTTAGAATGTTTACACACAAAACCAGAATTATATGCAGTTAACATTTTATAAATTCTAAGAGATTAATAGGTGTATAATGACAAATTAAGAAATGTCAAATTCTTTAAAAAAAAATATTTTATTAGGTGTACATAGAATTTAAAACATTTATAAATATGCCAGATTGTAGCCTTGGGATAACTCCCGTCTATATGAGTTTTGCTGTATATCCTTTTGAAAATCGACCTAATGATAGGGACAAAGGGTGAATTAAGATTCACATTTATTACCATTTGGAGCAATGACATGTTTTCTTTTCTGTTAGTGTGTGAGTCATGTGTTGACCCAGTTCCAACTTGCTCACAAGGAGAAATCCTGGCTGTTGATCTAAACAGCACCAACAGGTGCTGCCCGCAGTACTATTGTGGTGAGTGGCTGTTTGTTCGGGCGACTGTTTCTCGCTTCCCTCTTTGTATCGAGTAATCTCTCTTCTTTTTCTCTGCATTACAGTGTGTGATGTAAATCAATGCCCTGAATCCTTTGTGAGCTGTGCTCCCGGACTCTCTCTGGTTCAAACTACTCTTCCTGGCCAGTGCTGCCCTCAGCATCACTGCGGTATACCCTCCAAAAACGCACACATGCTCATTCACTATTCATGACTGGTGTCAAGCCGCTTATTGGTCGATGATTGCAATTATCTTTAGCCGCTCTTATGCCTGTCACGTCTTTGTATAAATTTCACCCTTCCGCTCTGTTTAACTTCTTTTTTTTTTCTTCTCAGAATGCCAATGCGAGGACACGCCCTCCCCCATATGTTCAGTGGTGAGTCAGCGAGAAAGCAGCATCAATGTCTAATCATGTATTTGCTGGAAAATGAATAAATCCTGTTAAGCCAGCACTTTGTTTTCTCTCAGGGGGAAGTGCTGGTTGAAATTCCAGACAGCAGCACCAACTGTGGCTGTCCTCAGCACACATGCAGTACGTGTTAACCATGCTTGAAATTGCACACCTGATGATGCAGCAGGCTTTATCTATTAATCGGCATGCTGATAATCCTACTTTATGTACTATCGATGATGTGTTTTGCATCTCTGTGTGTGCAGAGAAGGCTGAAGTGTGTCTATTCCAAGGGGTGACGATTCTAGGTCCAGGCCAGTCCCTGGTTCAGTATTTTGAGGGAGAACTTTGCTACACGGTTCAATGCCTGCGTAACAAAGATCCAGAAACTGGGTTCTATGCCATGGAGATCACGTCTGTAAACTGCTCCCAGAAATGCGGAACTGTAAATACAAACATTAATCTCAGTTTTAGTGATTTTTATGAAAATGATAACTTATAACATCTTGTCTCTTGTTTTCCTGCATATTCTTTAGCACCAGATTTACTCACCATCCACAGATCCTCAGGTTTGCTGCGGCTCCTGTAAAAATGTGTCCTGCACTTACACCAATGAGAACGGCACGGCGGAGCTTTTCACCGTGAGATCAAACTAAATGACATCCACAAGTGCTCTGCGCTCATCCGTTTAAGTGTTTCTGACTCGATCTGTGTATGCAGGCAGGGAGCTCCTGGGTGGAGAACTGTACACGCTACGACTGCGTGGAGACATCGGTGGGAGCGGTAATACTCGCCTCCGGAGTGATCTGTCCTCCGTTTAATGACACCGACTGTATTCAGGTCAGTAACTTCATGTCTGACCCAAAATAAAAACAGCTGGAAAGTTTTGAATAACATATGTGCCATTTTTAACCGTCAGTCATACAGTGAGGTCAATAAGTATTTGAACATACTGTGATTTTGCAAGTTCCCCAACTTAGAAATCATGGAGGGGTCTGACATTTTCATCTTTGGTTCATGTCCACAATGGGAGACATAATTAAAAAAAATAAAGTTATGTCAATATTTGGTACATAGCCTTTGTTTGTGATTACACAGGTCAAACGTTTCCTGTACTTTTTCACCAGTAGGAGGGATTTTGGCCCACTCCTCCACACAGATCTCCTCAGTCAGGATTCTGGGTTGCTACAGAGAAACAGAGTTTTAGCTCCCTCCAAAGATTATCTATTGGGTTTAAGTCTGGATATTGGCTAGTCCACTCCAGAACCTTTATATGCTTCTTACTGAGCCACTCCTTGTTTATCCTGGCTGTGTGCTTTGGGTCATTGTCATGTTGAAAGACCCATCTTCAATTATCTAACTGAGGGAAGGAGGTTGCTCCCTAAAATCTCGCAATACATGGCCCCGGTCTTCCTCTTCTTAATACAGGGCAGTCGCCCTGTCCAATGTGCAGAAAAACACCCCCATAGCATGATGCTACCACCTCCATGCTTCACAGTAGAGAATTATTATTATTATTATATTTATTAAACAGGAAAGGATTAAAACAATGGGGCCTGACTCAATTTAAAACTGGTTTTCAGCAGGTTCCTGCTCTGCAGAACAAAACTCCCAACATAATACACAACAAGACACTTCTTTTTGAACTGAGTTTTTGTGCTTACAGCCTTGATGTTTTGTGGAAGATTGTTCCAAGCTTTAGTGAGCACATAAAAGAAAGATTTCAGTCTCATCTGATCACATGACTTTCTCCCACGACTCCTCTGGATCATCCAAACGGTCAAATTTAAGATGGGTTTAAGCAGGGGAGGCTTCCAGGCCACGCATATCAAACCATGACGTCTTAGTGTATTACCAGCAGTAACCTTGGAAATGGTGGTCCCAGATCATTTCAGGTCATGGACCAGCTCCTCCCGTGTAGTTCTGGGCTGAGTCTTCACCTTAGGGTCATTGAGACCCACGAGGTGAGATCTAGCATGGATCCCCAGTTTGAGGGAGATTGACAGTCATGTTTAGCTTCTTTCATTTTCTAAAATTTGCTCCAATAGTAGATCTGCTCTTTCCAGCTTTGTAGAGGTCTACAATTTAGCCTGTGCTGTCTTTGGACAGCACTTTGGTCTTGACCATGTTAGTATCTGATTGTTTTGGGTGGACAGGTGTGTTTATGCAGCTAACGATCTCAAACAGGTGCTTCTAATTTAGGATAATAAGTGGAGTGGAGGTGGACTATTTAAAGGTCACAGGTCTTTAAATACTTATTTGCAATAGAAGCATATAAATAATTTTAAAAAATATACAATTTGATTTCCCATTTTTCTGTCTCAAGATGAAAATGTCAGACCTGTCAATGATTTCTAAATGGGAGAACTTGTACACAGGGTCTTAAAATATGTATTTGCCTCATTGTCTCTTGTGTGAACATCTATAAATTAAGAACTTGGGTTTTTAAGTTTCTATTTTAATGTTATTTTTTATTTTTATGCTCTTTTTGCAGAGTGGAGGCGTTGTTCAAAGCTATGTGGACGGTTGCTGCAAGACTTGTGAGTCTGAAAATCCATTTTTGGATATTGGTATCGGGCTTATTGCAGCTGGTTAGAGGGGTGATCGCTTTGTTGCCTGGCAGTGGATGGGCTTATTGGCTGAAAAGGTTAAGGGCGTGGCCTTTCTTAGAGGGTTGAGGTGCAGCCTGGTGGCTGATGACATTTTGAAATCCTTGGCTTTTACAGGTGTTCTCCAGATCTTATGCTGACCTATGAGGGGATTCGGAAAAAGCAAAACACAATTGAACAGCAGAAAAGAAACAAATCAAGGGTTATTTTTCTTTAAAGATACAAATAGAAGAAAAAGTGCTTTTAGATTTTCTTTCCTTCAACGAAGGAACCAGACTTTCTTTAGTCTGCATTAAATATGAGGTACAAGGAAAAATTAGATTTTAAGTTTGAAAAAAAAGCCCTTTATTTGTTTCTCTGTTTTTGGTGTGGTTTTATATATATATTTTGTTTTCTTTTTTGGGGAAAAATTCCTGTTAACCTATTAACAGATAAACATGTTTTTTAAGTTGAATCGATGCATCTTTAATAAGCCTCTATTTTAATAAAGAGCTTTAAATACAGACTATACTTTTACATCAAAGTTTTTGTTGAGTATTTTGACTTTAGTTTCTTGTATGGATTGGAGCGTTCATGAACCCTTTCCAATATTTCTCAGAATTATTCACCTTCACCTGCTTGCCTGCTTTACACATGCGGATACGAGATGGCCCAGAGTTTGCCTTGCGAAGCTTTGTAGTACGTTTGTATTTAGCTACATTCCTTGGCTGGCTGCCTGGAGTATGCCGCCACCCCACCCCTCCCAACAAAAAGTGAAACTTAAAGGGCCTATACCATGCAAAATCCACTTTCTGATCTATTTAAGTGTATTAAAATTATATTAGCTATTCTATAAAGTGTATTAGAATGTTAATTCCTGACTATAAACTACCCCAAAGCTGTATTTTTCTGAGCATTCCTCTAAAAACTTGCACTCCGACCACTAGCCCCTTCTATACCCACAACAATGAGCTGGTTCACACGTACTGATGCCACAACATGAGAACAGCCACTTTTAGGAAGAGTTTTCGGTGCTAATAGTGATCAGCAAAACACTTTCATTTTAAATCCATAATAACGTATATCTTACAATTTTTTCCCATCTCCAATAACATACACAATAGATGTTGGTCTCTAATAGCGACTAATAGTGAATAGTGGGATCGTTTTAGACCTTTCCCCCCAGCTCCAGAAACGCTGGGTGTCTGTGATATCTGTTGTGTTTTGATGGACAAGAAATGCTCATTCGATTTGTCATTAAACTTTGTGCGGTGGCATACGCCAAAAAAGCAGTCTGGTGAGTAATCTGCACCACATTTTGGGGGGGATCTTAAACGTATGATGCAGATAGAACGGTAATATTGGGAAGACAGCTGCAGATAAAGGTAAATGGTAAATGGTGCAAAGAAACTGAACAATGAATTAGGACAGGGGTCGGCACCTTTTAAAAGTAAAAGAGCCATTTTGGCTTGTTTTCTAAAGATCAAAACCTAGAAGGAGCCGCATAGTCTTACTTTAGCCTTTTAAGAAATTTGGATTTTCAGATTTACATTCATGACCTTCTTATTTTTTAATAAGAGATATGAATTATGACTTTTTTTTTTCGCACAAACAAAAGCAAAAATATAAAAAAAAAAGCTAGCATCTCTCAAAAAGTGACTTCTTTTAAACTAATTTTCAACATAAAAGATGTTCGGTGCAAAACAGGATTATCTCCGGGCAGCTAGTAACCAATATTGTGTAGTACAAGATAATATGTGCTTTAACTCATAAATGATCAAACAAAAGTTTTGTTTTGCATACAAAATCTGTTCCTTCTGGAGATAGCGTTGAGCAAATAAGGCTTCTTCAGGTGAACAGGGATGTAAAAACTTAAATAGTCTATTGTCTATGTGCACTACAGCCATCAATTTATAAATGTAACTAATCTAAATAAATAAATGCTAATTAAGCAATTCTCACTTTAGAAAATTGCAATTTTCTTTTTCTGTTCTTTTTCCCCTCTTTGTCCTCGGCAGTCTTACACTGCTGGGTTCTGTTATTTTAGTTTGGGGTTGGACCTTGGTAGTCTTAGTTTGTGGGCTTTGTTTATTTTCTTTAGGTAGTTTTGATTTGGCAGCCATTAGCAGGGAGCTGCTGACTCCGACGGTCGACATGGCTGGGTCAGCAGTCTCCCTGACTTATTTTATGTTTGGCCAAGGATCCACCATAGAGAGATAAGAGAGCCACATGTGGATCTGGAGCCGCAGGTTGCAGACCCTTGAATTAGGAGAACTGGTTTAAACAAGGATTGTTGGGCAAAGACAGAACTTTGCGCGTGTCTCCAGGAAAATGATCCTCATGAAAGCTAAGATGATTTTTGTAGACGATACGGTGAATAATGATGCTTCGCAGAGAAAAGAAACTTTCACAGCCAGTGCTAATCAGAACAATGTTCTCATCGTTTCAATAAACGTTGAAATGTTCATCTGGGGTTGTTATCTGCATTTTGTGAATGAATTTCACTGTAAATGAACTCATTAGCCATCACCATTTTTTTTTTCAATAAACACCCTAAAGCATATGCACAATATGCACATCCATCTTTGCAAAAATGTAGTTGTTTGTTTTCATGGACACACTACCGAGGGCGGCTCTAGGTTGACGCCATGAAAAGAGTGAAAGGCGGAGCCTCAGGGATCAATTCGTCTCACTTCCGTGTAGGAAAAGATTTCACAAAAATAAATTCAAATTCAAATTGATTTTATTTATAAAGCACTTTTCACATAAACAAATACATTTCAAAGTGCTGTACATAAAACAAACATCACAATAAAAATACCCTCTTGTTAAAGATAAAAATCAACCCCCTAATCCCATGTATAAGAACAAGTGCACCAACAGACAAATAAAACAAATGATAAAATATGAGTACATAGGAACCCTCACGTTTCTTAAATGTCAAATGAGAGAACCCTGAAGACGCTGTCAACACCAACCTCCTGTCGGCTGGTCGTCTACTTCCTGGGCCAAGGAGCCAGAGCCCCGCAACCCACAGCCTCCCATCAGCCGAGGAGAAACCCCAGGCGAAGGAGCAGTGGGTCCATCAGGGCCATGTCCCCTGGGCCAGGAAGCAGACGACCCAGCCAAATGTGAGAAGACACTAGTTTAAAAGCAGATGTTAAGTAAAAGAAACAAGCCAATGAGTTAATTAATATAATATATTAAAAAAAAAAAAAAAAAAAAAAAAAAATTACTAATGAAGATAAAAGACAGTAATAATTCATAAAAACAAGTAGAAAAGATACTATGTATAAAATTATAAATAACACAATAAAAAATTTCACATACTAAAATAAAAAATTTCACATACTAAAGCTAGTTAAAAGCTAACCTAAAAAGATGTGTTTTGAGTTTTTTCTTAAAAACCTCCACAGTTGATGAAGTCCTCACCTCCTCAGGCAGGCTGTTCCACAGGCGAGGCCCATAGTGCCGGAACGAGGCCTCGCCATGGGTTTTTGTTCGAGCTCTAGGCACTTTTAGCAGGCCTGCACCTGAGGATCTGAGGGTTCTTGGAGGCTCATAGGCTAAAAGTAACTCGGATAGATAAGAAGGTCCAAGACCACTAATACTCTTATAAACTAATAAAAGAATCTTAAAATCAATCCTAAAGCTGACGGGGAGCCAGTGCAGGGACTTCAGAATCGGTGTAATGTGCTCTCTTTTTCTGGTTTTGGTCAAAAGGCGCGCAGCCGCGTTCTGGACCAACTGCAGCCGATTAATTGTGTTTTTCTTTACACCAGAGAGGAGCGCATTACAGTAATCTAGTCTAGATGTTATAAAAGCATGAATTAAAATTTCAGCACTGGCTCTGGAGAGAAAGGGTCTGACTCGAGAGATATTACGCAGGTGATAAAAAGCTGACTTAATCACCTGGTTTGTATGTGCATCAAAGCTAATGTCTGAGTCTAACGTTACACCAAGGTTTCTAACTTTGTCACAAACAACCACATTTTTGGCAGACAGATAAAATTGGACCCTCTCTCTCTCAGCCTGAGGACCGATGACTAAAACTTCAGTTTTATCTTGATTGAGTTGCAGAAAGTTCTCTCCCATCCATCTTTGTATATCTAAAATACAGTTAAAAATAACTCATTTTTCAAAAATACTTTGTTTTTCCATGTATCAAAGGTAATATATGATCATAGATGGATATAGTTTACTCTGAAAAGCATGTTATAGGCCCTTTAAGTGCATGCAGTGCCGCACCAATTCCTTTTCTTTGTGTTTGTGTGTCGCATGAAACTGTATTTGTATAAACAAAGCATAACCTTGTATTCTCCTGACGCCCTTTGAACCGGACGGCTGTGATCCTGATGATGCTACCAGGTTCTGGATTGGGTGTTTTACCATTTACCTTTAGCCCCATAACGCCCACTGGTAGTACTAACTGTGACACAGGTACCATCCATTTGCACTTTTATTCTTGTTATTTTTCTTTACATTTTGTGTTTGTTCGTAAAGGTTTTTGTTCATGTGTGCTTCTGTATTTATGCTTGCACGTTGGAGCTCGGTCTCTTTTGTAAAACAGAATTTAGGATGAACAGGGACGGAAAAGGTATGATCTAGAAAAGCGGCTCAAATATTGCACACAATCTCGTCCAGCTGGTTTAAAGTTAAAATTTAGGTCAGTAAAGTCAAAGGATTTGTTTATTTATCATAAAATTGTGAAGGCACTCTTACTGCTGGGCAACAAAGAGCCCTTCCTGTCTAATTAGATTGAATAGATTATCCTATCAAACCGAGTGTTTCTGTTTAAACTCGGCCGTCAGTTTGTGTCAAACTTTTATCTATAAAACATTTGTGTGTAAGAGTGTTTACCCTCATCCTGATTTCCTGTTTGCTTGTTTGTCCAACTAAAACATTTCAGATCACTAAATTTGTTCAACACAAGTGAACATAAAATGCAGTTGCTAAATGAAGGTGTTCATTACTGAGCTGAAAAAATGATAATCACTAATTTGGAAAACAACAACTACATTGGAATAACTAGATATGAGTTTTTAAACAGTGTTGTGATCATTGTAGATCTTTCTTTCATTTAGGCCACACTGGGCTTTTTGACTTTTATGAATCGCCTTTTTGAGTTCACGTCAATCAGAGTCCTGTCAAAACTAGCACTTTGACACTCCAAAGTTCTCTTTTTGTTCTTCTAAAGCCATTCAGTGAACTCACTGGGTCTTTTTCTTGACATTGTGCTGCTGTGTAATCCACCACACTGGCTTGTGGTCACAAATATTGTTATTCAGGAAAATTTATAGTTATAGAATGCGAGTCTTTTAGGTCTTACAGCATCTAAATAACTACCCTCATACTGCCACCACCATGTTTACTGATGATATTTTGTATTTTTTTTTAAATACAGCTACTTTTAAGCCAGCTTCCAAAAACTTCAACTTTGTTCTTGTCATTTCATAAAGTATTTTCACAAACTCTTGAGGGTCATCAAGAAGTTTTCTTGCAAAATTGAAACAAGTCTTCATGTTTTTATATGTAAATTTTGCTCCCTAGAGCTGTTTTTATCTTCTTTCTTACTGTGAAGTCTTACACACTGACCTTAAATAAGGCAAGCGAGGTCTGCAGTTCTTTGTCTTCAAGACTTTTCAGACCACTTTTAGTAAATATCATCGTGCTCTTGGTGTAAGTTTTTGGTCTACAGTCTGGAGCACGGGTTAAAGGCTGGGTAACTACACCCAGCCCTCCAGATCATTTTAATTTATTGTTATAAATGGCCCGATGTATACGGAGAATTAAATATTGAAAGTTATTTAAGGTTTAAGTTGATATATTTTGGAATAATTTCCTGTTTGTTTTATATTTTTGTCCTTTATTCATTTGTTGAAGTCCTAAACTTTTTTGAAACGGCTTTTTGAGCCATTTGAAGACTGATAAATCTCTATAAATTTGTTCTTCAATTGTTTTCTAAATACCTCTGCTTTCTATCTCATTTTATTTTGGTCCATGATCAGTTGTGATGCTAATCAGGCCTTGATGGGCTTTAAACATTTTTAACTTTCCAAAGATGAAGCACAGTTCCATAAAGGTTTAAGTGTTTTTTCCTCTCAATAATGAATAACTCAATTTAAAAAACAGCGTTTTGTGTTCACTTGTGTGATTTTGTTCATTGGTCCAAACCCTTCAACCGTTGATGTTCCTGAGTGTTTCTCTGTTTTTGCGTTTTATTTTCCTGGTAAACATGTGCAGGCAAAGAGGATGGTAAGACATGCAAGCGTGTGGCGATCCGAACCACCATCAGAAAAGACGACTGCCGCAGCAATGCACCGGTAAGAACATTTCACACAAATACAAAATGAAAAAGTGATATTTCACCATTGTTGTCTCTAACTGGTCTCTTCTATTTCCAGGTTACGGTGTATTCTTGCGATGGCAAATGCCCGTCTGCCACCATATTTAACTTTAACATCAACAGCCACGCCAGGTTCTGTAAGTGCTGCCGTGAGAGCGGACTACAGACCCGCACGGTCAGCCTCTACTGCTCTCGCAACGCCACAGTGGTGGAGTACAACTTCCAAGAGCCTCTGGACTGTTCCTGCCAGTGGAACTGAAACGGCTTGAAATAGTTTGAATGAAAATAGAAGGAATGTCTGACTGAATGGGCTTTGAGGGAGGGTGTCTTTGCATCGGAGCATAATGGACATGCATAAAAACCAGCCATGTTTTTTTTCTTTGTTTTCTTTTTTTAGCACGCTCGTTCTACTCCACCAGCCGTGGGTCATAGTTGTTCCTGCAAGATGCAAAAAAAAAAAATTTTTGATTTACCAGGAATTTTTTAGACAGTTTCTATAGCTAGTTTTATTGTCCTATTTTTAAATATTAGCAGCTCTAGTGTACTTTACAGTATATTAATGTAACAGATTTTATTATTTCAAAATGTTTTGTTATGTCTTCAAGCATATAATGTGCTTGAATTTGTCAAAAACAAACTGCTTTTGCTTTGTTTCATTAGAGAAGCTGCACTGCTTTGCTGTTTTTTTTAAGTAAAACATTTTAATAAAAGGTTTTAATGTTGTTTTTGCCTGTTATTAAAATGGAAAACTACACACAAATGAATGTTGTGACCTTTTCCCCTTAAACAGCTAAAGGGTAACACAACAGAACAGTTGAAGGTTGACACCTCTCGCTGCCAAGATTTATAAAATGCAAAAAAAGGGGGTGTGCTGAGCGTGGGAGGTGTGGTTTGGATCTGGGATAGATAGTGAGGTTAGCTTGAGGTAACGTAGTCACGCTACATCTTCAATATGGAAAGTTCCAGTATCTCCACAGAACTTTTTTTGGAGGTTGAGGATTTTACTCCTCCACCTTCTCCTGAGGCAGACGCTCATGGTGACGCTAGCATCATAAGCTAACAAAGGCTAACGTATTAAGGAAAGAATCTTGAGAGAAATGTTCTTTGTAAATCCCATTAAAGGGATTGAGTTTGCTGGATTCAATGCAAATTAATTTAAGTCAACAATGGTGGCCTAACTTCCAAGTCCACCGGAAAGTTGCACAGATTTTTGACAACCGAAGGCAGTACACCTATGAGCCATGCTAAAGCTAAAACGATAATGACCGCAGAATCAAAGATGGGCGGGGCTTTATACTGAAGCAGCAAAGCATGATGACGTGAAACTTCTGAAGGGACATGGGACTTACACCAGTGGATCAATCACAAAATTCAACTGTAGTGCCTGGTTTTAACCTATAGGGGTCAGCACACAGATGGTTTTAGACTTAAATTTCAGGAATTAAACCAAAAAAAAGCTCCATTTATATAGGTTTACATCCTATAAAAGTTGTTTTAGTGTTTGGTTACCCCTTTAAAGACCCACTCCAATAAAAAAAATTTGTTTTGAACATGTTCTTGTGGCAATATTTTTAATGATGTAAGAAATACTGTATATAAAAGCATTTAAGCCTGAAACAGCTATTCTGAGTACTGGCATTTTTTTTTATTCATCAGCTGGAAAGCTCTGACGTTGTTTGTACATTTTTGTTGTACGACTAATGTTAGCTTGAGGTTGTGACTTGCTTGAAGCTACAGTGAGAGCGTGTTAGCAATGGGATGATGGGAAATCAGTCCAGGCTTACTTCAGCGCCAAAAGTCCTGGCATAATCATTCTTAAAACTAGGAAAATATTTACTATACACACTGTTAAAAGGGAAACTTTGAATCAATTTACAAAAGCTCTAATTCGTTATATTTAAAAATATTAGTTTTAATCAAATTACATTTAAGTTGAGTAAACCATCAATTTACATTTTTTATTTTAAGAAAAATAATAGTTTTAAATTGAACAAATTACACAACTTTTCTAAATGGATCAAATATTTCACTTTTTTCAGTGCATCAAGAGATGATTGAAGGTTATTAAACACACAAAACGTCCTAACCTAATATCAGTAGTGCTGTCATGTCTTTTAGATGCCTCTGAGAGGGTGATACTGAGTGGGAGGCACCCCTTCACCAACAAACGCCCCCCTCAGAGGAGTAATTCTTCATCAAGTCAATCATTTCCTCATTTTCACATTCCCGTCATTCCAAGTGGGCCATGTTCTGCACCGCACCCCACGCCTGGGCCAAACCATTCTCACCACAGCAATGCTCTCATTCAAACTGTTCTGGGGGATGAATGAAGTCATGAAAACAAACTATCAAATACCTGAGTTTCACACAGCGCGTCCTAGGGGCCCGCAGAGTGTCTGACACGTTCCTCACCCCTGTTTGCCCCTGTTTGTTTGGTTCCACATCTCCACTGAGGACCCTCTCATGACTGGAGTACCCACACGCTCGTTGTCATGGTGACTTTATCCCAGGAAAGCTGCAGGAATAGAAGTCTGTTCAAACGCGCGCTGTGTTGCTTTTTGGTCCTTCCTTCACCCAATAGGACATCATCCCTCCCTCCCTCTGGGATAAAACTGTTACTGCCTTAATACCACGCTAAATTCAACTTCAGTCAGCCCTCTAACACTGAGAAGCTAAATTAAACATTCCCAGTTGTAAAACAGTCTGACACACAAACAGCTGACTTGTTGACGTTGGGGTTTGCGTCAGCGCTTCAAATAACACGGGACTTTCCGCGGCTGATGTTTCTGCACAGCTGGTTTGGATTTTCCTCGAAGTCTGTCGCTGACTTGCAGCGCCGCTCAAGCTCGTCTCTCGCCGTGGAAGTGGCTTTGATTTCACCTCAGTGGGCATGTGACAGCTGGAAAGGTGCGCCCGGCGAGAGGCAGTGAGGTCCTCAATGGCAGTGACTGAGCGTCTGTGGCTACTTTGTGGTTTCTGTCAGGTAACAATTTACTTTTTGAGCTCTTTTGTCTTCCATATTGCAACTTTTGGTACCATTTCACTGTTTGCCCTTGATTTTATTTTAACACCATTTATGTCTCTTTGAAGGTGGTTCTGCTGACCTGTAGAAAGCCTTCACATCCTGTTGAGGTTGATGTTGTGTTTGAGCCCTTCCCCTCAAGCAAAAACCCAGACAGCTTCAGCATCACCTGCAAACCTGCAGGTTCCCACATGGTAAGTAAAAATAGAGAAAAAATGAGGTTTTAAAAATACGAAATGCACAATTTTTATGTATATTTGCAGATGTACACAGAGCGTGTTGATCATTCGGCATGCTCCCCACACTGCAGGATCTCACTGCGTATGTCAGAAGACCAAAGGGGGTTTGACGCCACGCTGATAGCCTACAGGAACAATACTTTGCTTGAGGCGAAGTCCTTTTATTTTGGTGAGTGTGTGTCAGCTCAGATCTTGAAATCTGTTGTAGAGTTACAGAAAGATTTGTGTGATAAGTGATGTTTTTCTCCACAGTTCCAATGTCCCTGACGACCTTTCAGGTGTTCAGCACCACCACTACCACTGCACATCTGACATGGAAGCTACGCAGGCAGCAAAGCATATCCATGTTGACTCTTTATAATGTGGAAACACAATCTATATTTAACAAATTTGAAATACACTTCTCAGAGACTGAGTATACGCTCAAAAGTCTTCAACCTGGGGCACAGTTCAGGGTTGTAGTCACAGCATCTTTATCCACCGGACAACCTGACATTACTGTCAACCAGAACCTAGGCTTTTATCTGGAAACAGGTAATTATGCACAAAAAAAACATCCCAAAAATCTGATTGTAAAGAGCTAATGAACATTTCTGGTTCCAGCTCAGTGTCCACGAGGATGGCTGGCCAACGGTAGAAGCTGCTACAGTGTGAGAACATCAGCTTTGAGTTGGAGCGATTCTCAAAGCAGCTGCAACGATCTGGCACCTGGAGGTCACCTGGCTGACATGAAGTCTTTGGAAGATCTGCTGTTCGTGTCTTCACACCTCCTGACCAACAGCAACCTGCTGATGATGTGGACAGGACTCAATGACCAGCAGGTAACATCACACAAATCATGAGCACTGGATAATTTCCAGAATCGATTAGATTAATCAGAACCTGGATCGATTAGATTCCTATTTTTTTTTTCGATTTTTAATCCTCTCATTTCGGTTTAATTCAATTTTAGGTTACACATTTAGACACATTTGTTTAGAAATACATTAATAATCTAAAAATGTTTTTAAGATAGTCATATTAATCTGATACATTTCAAATACTGTCAAATGTATTAGTGAAATAACAATGAGATTGTTAATAACCTTACAGTGTTTCATGGATTCTTAAACAGATAAGCTCCAACAATTGTTCTGTCTCTCCTGGAGAGCATTTCAGTTTGGCCACTAGATGGTGATCACGCTTTAGCATTATTTCAGAAGAAGAAGAACGTATGAGGAAAAAAAGTAGTGCTTTAAACCTCAAATGGTTACTTTAAAAAATATCACCTTAAAAGAGTTTGGACAATTCCTGCCAATGAGTAAATAAAAATGTTAGTTTAGTCAGTAATGTATGTTTAGGTCGACCCAACAATAGCATTAGCTGTCCAATGGAAAATCCCATTATACGTTAGCATCAAGCTAGCGGACTTAAAAATTGTGCGTCTCTACTTCGATTATTGACTTCGATTACTTTTATCGATTATTGATCTATTAAGCTTAGACAGATTAATCAGTTTTATCAACCCAGCCCTACAAATCGTGCTTCCTTTGATAATTGTGATTAAAGACCAACTCCACTGAAAATCATGTTTTTGGTGTCTTTAACATCTTCTTTTGACATTTTTCTAATGATAGCAAATGTATTATAAGAAAATGAAACTCAAAATTTCATGTGTGAGTAGTTTTTATCCATCCACAGTGAATCAGAAGCACACCAAAAAAAAAAAGTTTGCTCAAAATTTTTAGCACTGGCATAGCTGCGGCATTTGGCAATCTTCTTGCAGACAAATAGATCTTTGCAAGTCTTCATTTTCCTCGTCTGAACTGGCATCTGGCTCAGAAATGTGCAACTGGATAGATTCAATATTGTTATTATTATTTTTTTTGCACCAGTAATGCTATATGTTGCTATATGTAAGGGACTATAAGTGAGTGGAAGAGTGTGTAAACAGGTGGATGATGAGAAATTGGACCAGGTTTACGTCTTGTCACCCACGCTCTGCAGAGACTATGTCTTAGAAAACAACACAGACTTGTTAGTTTTGTGTAAAAACTGCATAACTATATTAAAAAACCCCACTGAGAATGCTTTTGCAATATATCAAAACATGATTGAAACTTTAAAAAAATGTATGTATTTTATAATTTCTAGAGGAATTTGCCATAAAAATATTATTGAAGTGTTTTAATGAAGCAAAGTGCACAACTTTATGTTTTGTTGGTAAGAAATATACCACAGAGAGTTAAATTAGAAAATGAAGTTCTGTATTATTTATTTATTTGTCACATTTAATTTGGCAAAATCTCTGCTGAAAATGTACATCAATAGAAAATATTACTGCAGGGTTATAAAGTTTGAGTTGGGACTTTTTCTGCAAGCATTGATCTTAAAAAAAACTTTCTGCAAGCAGTTACTCCTCAAAGAGGAGGCTTGTTTTTAATACTTCACTCTGCTGATGTGACAAATAACAAACTTCTGTCCTCCTCACCCCACAGGCGGAGGGCCATCCTCTCTGGTCTGATGGCTCATTTTATAACCAAACAGAAACACCGAGGAGTTTCCTGCCTCCCAATCAAACAGACTGTTACGCCTTACAGAAAAATGCCACAGGACCAGGATTTTTCCTCACTCCGTTCTTCTGTGACATCCCTTTACCTTACATCTGCCAGTATCAGAGTAAATACAAATAAAAAAATCCAATCCTTTTAAAGATTTAAAATTCTTTCACGGTTTTTTTCTTTATTGCAGTTAGTATCATATTTTTTAAGCATGTATTCTATTTCTTCCTTACAGCCCCTTCAGCACCTGCCTCCTTCTCATTTGAGCTGGTTCAGGTGACGGAGCGACACGCAGAGCTTCGCTGGAGTGCTCTCTCCTCACTCTCACCTCACCTCAATCTCTCATTCTTTGAGATATTCCTCGTGTACCAGGAGAGGGAAAATGGCAAATCAGGTCAAGGGGATGAACACGGCTGTCGGAAACCAGAGGAAAAAAGAGGAGCAGAGAGTTTGCAAAATATCGTCAGGACCTACGTTTCCCAAAATTCTACAGGGAAATCTGTGTCAGGTTTGTCTCCGGGAAGCATTTACTCCTTTAGCCTTCAAGCCTTTCATCCTTCAGGCCTGAGCTGGACTTTAGGACAAACACAAACAGCATACACAAGTGAGTCTGGTGACAGCTTTTCATACGAGACGAACCCCAAATATTATTCACCCCAACATGCTTTCTTAACAGGACCTCCAACTCCTCAAAACATCTCTGCTGGTTGTATTACTGCCAATCAAGTTTGTATCAGTTGGATTCTGCCGGTGCTGTGCCGGCCGTCATGGGTTTCCGTCGTGCTCTACAGTGATGTTTCTGCAGGACGGAAGGAGATATTTCAAAACAGGACGCAGGTTTCTGTGACAGACACACTGCAGCTGTTCACTGCTCAAATTGAAGGACTTGAGTCCTACAGGAAATACAGTTTTGAAGTGTTCACCCTCACACAGCAGGGGATTTGGAGTTGTGGACAGACGCCTCTGACGATACATACTGGTGAGCATGGGTTTCATGTTGCCAGCGATCAAACAAGCTCTTGTACTTTTTTTTCCTTTTTTTAGCTCATCTTCAGTATTAAATTGTAGTTAAATGTTAACAGAAAATGTCTTTAAATGTAAAAAATAAAATCAAAAAAACAATAATACAGCAGACAACTTTTCAGAAAGCAGGGCTATTTCCATATTTAATGAAAAGAACTCAAATAAGTCCTGAGAAGCAGTAAAGACACTTTTTAACTGGAAATCTGTGTAGAGTTTTCACATTCTCCCAGTGCAAACGTGGGGTCTCCCAGGGCACTCCAGCCTCCTCCCACTGACCAAAAACATGCTTTACAGGTTGATAGGTTCAGAGATGTCCAATTCCAGGCCTCGAGTGCCTGTGTCCCCTACAGCACCAGGCTGCAAACAACAAGATGGCTTCCAGACATTGTGACCCAGAACTGTAAATTCACCCTCCACTCCTTCCGGTCAACAAATGCTCTTTTTTTTATCGTTAAAGACTAATTGGTGACCCTAACAGTTTTGTGGGGAGTTTTTTAAGCTTTGAACTTTTAACACCTGAGATGTCTCTGTCAAAGCCTTTGATCCCCTTTAAGATACCGACAGAAACTCCATAAGCAATTAACACAAATCAGTTGATTCACAGAGAAAAGCAGCAGTACGCCAGACTTTTAAGCTGCTTTTCACTGAAATGCAACACATTACTAATATAAAGGTTGTAAATCTGCTTTTTCTCTGCTACAAAAAAGCTGATTTGCATTGATCACGTTAAGGGTTACAAAGTAACGGTAGTTGATGTGATGTAAAAACTCGAACTAAAGCTGAAGTGCAGTTTTACAAATTTGTACACTTTTGTTGATATAAATTTTGAAAGGAATAAAACAATTACCCTTTTTGCAACATTTTAGGCTCATCTTGCACACTAACCTGTTTATTCACATTAAAAATTTCCATTAAAAGGTGATAGAACTCTGAAAACCTGTAGAATTTCTACTTTCTGCTAACGATGTCCAGGCGCCAACCTCGTCTGTAGTCAGGTCCCCCTTGGTGTCCAACCAACCAACCTGCCTGCCAATGAAGCTCCTTATTGGTTAAATACACCTGAGTCTGAGTCTTTGTGTAGCCCCAGGACAGACTGCTGATCTGTCCAGGGTGTACCCCGCCTTCACCCAACAGTAGTCGGGACAGGTACCGGCACCCCCATGACATGAAAGGGATATAGAGGGGCAAGAGAACAGAAAAGCTCCTGTTTTTAGTCAAATTTTTTGTAATGTTTTTTGTGTTGAATAGTTTTAAGAACAACAGAAGCAAATAACTCCAAACAGGCTGGGCAGCAAACTCATCTGCTCATGAAAAATATAAAAAGGCCTGGAATTAAGAGTTGAAAAGCCACTATGTGTCCAAGCCAGTGACATAATCCGTATCCCTTTTTTTTTTTCATGTGCTCATCATCAGCCTATTTTATTCTTCCTACTTTATAAACATTAGCGAGCAAACATGGAAAAAGGATCACTTATATTTACTACTAGTTGTTTTTTTTGTAGTGTTGCATAAAATGAGTTACAGTTAGAGTTTTTTTGAGTTTTTGATTTTTTTTTTTATTGAATACAATACACTTTCCTATGTTTCTGTGGTGTGTTGTGTTTTTGAAGTAATGATTCAGGCTTGTGTGACACACAAGTAAAGTAAATTCAATTATAAAGATCTAATTTTCTTTTAGTGAAACTATTGCTTAATGGGTTTTTGTTTTATTTTCAATTGAAAATATATACAAGTAATGCAGATCTTTATGGCAAATCAAGTTAAAAGGCAGTAAACTGAAACAATTTAAACAGCTGTTAGGGTCATTTAACTCTGTGATCTTTTTCTTTTTTCTGAACTTTTTCAGCTGTGAGCCCTCCAGCTGATCTGGTTGTGTTTAGCAAAGGAGAACATTTATCAGCCTGTTGGACCAATCCACTTAAAGATCCACCGGACGGCTACTACATCACGTCCCACCCTCTCGATAATCCGACTGCCGCCTCTCTGTGGGTTAACGAGTCTTATTCTGGAGATGATGAGGACATGTGTGTTCAGTTGAGCACATTTACACCCGGTCAAACATATGAGGTGGGAGTCACAGCTGTGAGAGGAAAAGACAGAAGTGAAAAGACTAGCATCAGACATACTACAGGTAATTTAACAAAACTGACTTTTTTAGTAGCTTTTATAGTTTTTTAATGCGCCTTTTCTTTTTTTTTTTTCACAGCTCCGTTGCCTGTAAAGGTGGCTGTTCCATTTTTGGTGGGGACAAACAATACACAACTATACATTCATCCTCCAAAAATGGGTCTGATAGACAGAGTGAAAGTGTGCCTATGTCCTGGAGTTTGTGACAGAGAGTGTGAGGATACGTGTAACTATGAGTGCGAGTGGTACTCCCTACCTGCTGATATTAACATCGTAACTGTAAGCAACCTGAATCCAGGATCACAGTACCAGTTTGTCATATACAGCATCAGTGGACAGCGGACTGGACCACCATATTACACCCAATCCATCAAAACAAGTGAGTAAGATGGGAACAGGTCAACCAAAACTATTTTCAAACGGACACAAATGTTTTCCAAAAAATGTGCAATCGGCAGAATAATTGCAGGTAAAGATGTCAAATTTTACAATTTTGTTTTTTGCACCAAGTAAATAAAAGAAAATTGTTTAACTGAAAAACAGTTTAAAACACATTCAGAAAAATCCATCTTGCCCATTTTATCCCTGTTGGGGGCGGAGTCTATCCTTGCCTCTGTTGGGAAAAGTCAAAGTACACCCTGGATGGGTTGTCAGTCCATCACAGGGCCCATTCAGAAGCATTTATCAGCTAAAATGGAATAATTCAGTTTGATTTTATTATATAGCCCAATATCTTAAAAAAAAGCCTCCCTGGGCTTGATAAAGCAACAAGCTACAGTTGTTTTCTGATCATGAGGGCGTCTCAATCTGGGGGCCCGTGGGCCATTTGCAGCCCCCAAGTGGATATTTTGCGGTCCCCACCTTAATATGAAAGTTCAATGTTTACTAAGCAATATCTTCTGCAGGGAAACACTTCTTTGATGATAGCTTTGTATTTGCTTTATGCTTAAAACTTTGCATTTGCTGCTGTCGTTGGATCTGGGCATCAGAAAAGTCCTTAGAGAAAGTTGCTAGCGTTGTTAGCTCCTATCGTTTCCCAGGACACGCAGAAGATATTGCTTAGTGGTACATAGACATAAACAAATATGTTAATGAACTTGTTTTGTAGACATAGACAATGGACCATAGATATAGACAGCAGATTGCAAAAGCATATTTTTGGCACAAATGGAACCCCATACGGCACAACCTCAGCCAGACTCTGCCTTCAGTGGCCACAAGCTGAATTGAGTTTGAGAACCCTGTCTAAAACGGACAGCTAATATTAGCTAAAAGTATTTTTGTAGACGTTTGCTGTAATCCATGCAAGCAGTCAAGCTGGATCTTATTTAACACAGATTTTTTAACAGGTTGAGTAGGAGTTCATGAATTGACATGGCTGTAGGAATATTCTACCGTATTCTGAAGAATGTGTGGTACAGAATATTAAGGAAAAAAAGTGCTTTAAAATTACTCTTAATACCTGGCGTCTTCATGCATGGACATCACATTTTAGGAAATAAAAACACACTTCTTAATTCTGCTTAACTGTAAAAGAGAAACAAAAAAAAGGCATATCAAACAAAACCTCAGGTTCAAGAGGTTAAATGTGTATTAAAATCCAAAGTTCTGTTGTTGATTTGCTTTATCTGAGCTTTCTTCTCTGTTTTTCAATGGCATGGTCACAGCAATACTCATTTGACCACAATGACAGACATATCCCAAGATAAAAACGATTCTGAAGTATTCTCAAACTCTTACTAAGTCAGCTGATTTTTTGAACCATTAATTTTTGGATTAAAATATAATATTAAAAGAATCTAAAACAAAAATAATAGGATAAAAAAAATATCACAGCCTAATGAAACAAAAACCCCCATCAAAATGTGTGAAAGATTCTGGCTGTTGTTAGTTATATTTTGGAAACATAAAGATGTGAAGAAGTGTCTCAAAAACACAACAAATAAAGAGAACATTATTAGACTATATAAAATTTCAAGTATGGACATATTTCAGCTAAAGTGAAAATCCCACAATACAGACCTTTTATAGCAGTTATTTTTCAAAATGTAAAACATTTTCACTGTAATAATTCAAAAAAATATAAATAAATTTTAATCATTTCTAGGTCATAAAACAAAAATTGTTACAATATGTTTTGTGGATTACACCCTGAAACACTTTAAATAAAGCAAACCAGCAGTAAACTGATCTGTTGCTGCCATCAAACTGACAAAATTGATCAAAGCCAAAAGTCCCCAAAAATCTTTTTTTTCCCCTATTTTTAGTATTTATGATCACTCCCAAAATATGCTTGATAGGTTTAGTCTCTCCAGCTTGTTCCTTTGTATGTATTTAAGTGATTGTGTGGCATTGCAACTGTCTGGTGACCTGTTTAGGGTGTGTCCCGCCTTCCCCCAACAGTAGCTCCAGCGATCCTGAAAGGGGCAAAGCGGGTTCAGAAGATGGATGGACTGCAGTGTTTGATTCTGTATGTGACTTCAGGTCTGGCTCCTCCCAGAGGACTCAGGGAGGGAGAGGTGACGGAGTCATCAATACAGCTACTTTGGGATCCCCTTCAAGAACAATCGAGCAGTTACGAGGTCATCTGTCTGAACTGTGACCCCTCACTTAAGGTAAGATACTGTGACTTGGATAGTTTCTGCTTATTTTCAACTGGTACAAGTATAATATATAGAACACAAAACAATAATGGGTTAAACTTATTTTTTATATTTATAAAAATCTTTTTCCTAAGTTGAGTTGCTGCTATGTGAATTGCAGTTTTAGTCTGTTGTTAATACTGCAGGTACAGAAGGTATTCGGTCAGAGTGCAGTCTTCTCCAGTCTAACTCCCGGTTCCCTCTATCAATTTGTTCTTCGAACGGAAAAGGAGACTTTCACTGATAGTTCACCTGTCGCAATCAACATAACTTCAGGTGAGCACATGCACATTCAAGGGCTTTTCTTTTTTTTTTTCTTTTAATGAATGCATATTCATTGTTGGTGTGGCAGCTCCTGACTCGGTGGAGGTGTTTCTTGTCAATAAGACCGGATCATCCATATGCATCAGCTGGAACGCTCCCAGGGGATTGGTTAGTGCATTCATCTTGTCAATCAAGAACAGAACATCCATTCAAGAGCTGATCATCTCTAATGAGAAGCGCAGGTCAGACTAATCCTCGCCTTAGCAGCGACACAAATTACTCCCAACTTGAGTTACTATCATTGTGTGATGCTTAAGCATAAAAACACAGACTACAGAGCTGAAGATGTGTTTGTTTACAGATCGTACAGCTTCCAAGGTCTTGACCCTGGAACCCTCTACACTATTGAAGTGATTACTATAAGTGGTAAAAGAAGAAGTAAACCTGCAAACATAATCCTCCAAACCAGTGAGTTCACATTCATATTGTATTTACTGTTGATTGAATACAAATGTGCAGAAAATAGATTGTATTCTACAAGAAACAAATATATGTAAAAGAAAATGAAAAAATACAGATTTCTGTTAAACTTTTCGTGTCATTGTAGCCTTTCTATTGCTATTACCACTCATGTTTAGAAAAAAGAAATTTCTGTAAACACAAGACAATCTATAGTTAATTTGTGAATATTGTGGTGAAATTAGCATGTAAAGTTCTCTCTCTATGCTGACAACATTTCTGTTTGGGAAATATTTTGCTCAGTCAAAGCCGATGAACTTTCTTTACTTTAGTCCCAGAGATGCCACAAGACGTGACTCTTTCAGAGCATGCTGTGATTTCTGTATTTGTCACCTGGAAACCACCAAAAGGACACGTGGACCACTACAGGGTAAGACAGACAAGCTGTTGTCCACATCAACAATTAAAGGCTGTGCATTTACTGCAGACAAATGTCCATACTTTTGTTTATCAATAAAATGTATTTTAGTTCATGAAAAACTGAAATAGGAGGACGTCACTTGGATCAGTTTCCTGCACAAACCTTTTGGTTACTTAGCAACTCTAAGGATTTGGTTACACTGTTCTTAGAGATGCATGAACCTTACTTAAGAAGAATGAGCCAGCACACCGTAAACACACACAAACCTTAAATCAACAGTCAGGAAATGATACTAAAAGCATTTTGTAGAAACTTTATTCAACTCCAACACTAAACTCATATTTTTGTTTTGTCAGTTTCTTTTTGGCCTGATGTCTTTGGAGCAGACGTCTTGGACTGAGGTACTTGTCCAAGTCACAAGCTATGAGATCAGGGATTTGATCCCGGGGTCAAGCTATGGTATCAGCATCCAGAGTGTTCTAGGAGCAGACATCAGTGAGGCGGCAAAAAGAGAGTTCAACACGCGTAAGATGCATCAACCCCACAGGAAACAGTTGTCATACATTGTTTAATCCGACTATTTGAAACTACAAACTTCCCATTTCAGGTCCAGCCGGATTATGTGCCCTTCATTTAGATTACGTAAACTCCTCATCTGTCTTTGTGAGCTGGAACAGTGCACCGGGAGAGTTTGACTTCCATAGAGTCACTGTGAGTAACTCCTCGTTCAAAAAAACCCTCATAGTGCCTAAAGAGGAGCAGGTTGCTTCGGTTACAGGTCTGCTGGATGGCTGTAGCTACAATGTGAGTGCTGAGAGAGCCAAAGGATTGATGGCAGGAAATGCAGCCTTTCTAACTGTAACTACAGGTAGATGGTGTTACGAATACTGACACTCTGTTAGTAACCACACGACTGTGTCATAAATGACAGAATCTTTCTCTCTTTTTCCTGTTGCTCATGAGTACCGGCCCGTGTGCGAGGGGTGCGTGTGGTGAACGTATCTGCACGTTCCTTCTCATTGCGTTGGCAACAAGCAGTTGGGTGTGTGGATCATTACCAAGTGGGCGTGCAACCAAACCAGGGAAAAGTCGTATTTCACCCCACGCAAGATGGATACGTTCAGGTATGAGGACGGTGTAGAAGTGGCCAAAATACGAATATGCTGTAAGTCCAGCTGACTGTGTGCCAAACCCCACTCCAATCATATTTTGAGCTAATTTTAGAGCCTTCCCATTCGTCTCATAGTTTCTGCACAGTGGCAGGAGTCCAGTAGAAATTTACCTCTGAGTTGTAGGTTGAACCGTTGGCGCAGAGAAAGCCCACCCATCAACCATTTGTTTGCACTCTTTACCGGTAGCTCACATTCTCTAGCAAAACTTGAGACTTTCTATCTTAGCTACCTTACACTCTCTCCCACTATCTGTAGCTTAGCAAGAGACTGTCTAGCTAACTAGCTTAACTCTCTAGTTTATTTAGAAAATATCTGTCTTAGCTAGCTTACAGTCTTTCCTGCTAGTTTACACTCTAGTTTAGCTTGAGACTATTTAGCTTAGCTAGCTTACTCTCTCTCCCACTAGCTTAGAGCCCTTCATAACCCCAATTTAACAGTACGGTTGCAAAAAAATGGCGAGCAATATTGGAACTATCCAGCCGTACAGGTTTGACCCAGATGCCAGATCAGACAGGGAAAATTAAGGCGTAGATGGATTTATTCATTTGCAAGTGGATGCATCGGAATTTGCTCCTGATTCACGATATGAATAAAGAAATATTCAGAAATGCAATTTTAAGTTTCTCTGTGTATGTTCTTGATCATCCAAAAAAATGTCACAAGAGCATTTTTTAAAAACTTCAAAAACACGATTTTCATAGGAGTGGGTCTTTAAATCCTTTGAGCACAAAGTTTTCACCATTTTCTCACAATCAGAACTGCAGATTTCCTTCATATTTTATGCAAAACGGTCAATACAAAAAGAGAAAATTGACAAGGATGCATAAAAGAGATTATCTCTGTCTTCCCATTTATCAAAATCCCACCCCACACCGCCTGATCCCAGCTGCCAGGTATCAGATAGCCACCAAAATGTAACCTTACACAGTGCACCACACACACACAGACGACAGAGCGCACTGAACAAAGAGTTGAGTAATAGATCTCATTATTTATTAAGTTGCCTTCATGAGCTCAACTCTGAATCATTCATTTGCTGAAGCAGTTCTATCGAATAGAAGTAGCAAGAACAGAGGGAAATACTAGCGCTGGACTAATGGAGGATTTTTTCTGACTAGCATACTGCTTCACTTGTAATTTGGAATACTTCAAGGTCAGAACTCAATACAGTCCAGTACCTGGATAACTAAATTTGCACTTTTTATTCATATAACTAACCTGATCTGGATTCCTTCCTGTGGATTACTTGTAGATCACTAACTTTAATGTACTAATATGGGATGTAGATCTACAGTTCCAGCTTCTAATAATTTGAACTAACTCTCATATCCAGCATGGGCTTCTTCTCAGTCATCTTGGTTCTAACTTTCTTCTTGGGAAAGGTAAGAATTTACCTCTGAATGTTTGGTGGATTTCCATCCACATGCAGACACCGGTTCACTAACTACTCAGTCTACTCTAATACCTACTCAAACTGTACCACTAAATTACACACTTCCCTCAAGGATTTTGATGCTGTCGTCCGTTCATGTGTTGAAACACAGCTGAATAGCTTGGAGGAAACATTTTGAACAAAGAATGTAAAACTGGACAGAAGTGATGTTCATGTGGGTGCTGTTGGAGATCGCTTTCAGTAAAATTTGTAAAGTGGTAAATTGGTTTTGGGAGAAAAGCACAGTTTTCAGTTGGCCTTCACGTTTATTGTTGATTACGTTCAACCCTGTCCTTCCTGGAAGACTGCTCTGTGAGTAGATGTAGCTGCTATTCCATGATGCATTTTTAAAGTTGTTCAAGAAGGACCGTTTCCTGTAAATGTGCACGTGAGAATTTTGGGAATAGCTTTAATGATGCTTAAAACAACTTTTGCCAATCACTTTCAAGTTTGAGATAATCTTTACATTTTTGTATGTGAAAGTGTAAAATGAAAATGTTTTGATCGTCAATTAAATTCTGGTGATTTTTGCAAGAACAAAGTGCGACAATGAGCTTTAGAAGGATGTTAAATCTAAATTTGAACATAAATTAAAATAAGAAAAAAATCTGAATAATGAACAAATAGTATTTGTGTCCTTATTATTTTAATCTTTTACCTAAACAATTAAAACAGCATGAACAGTTAGAACCTACATTTAAATAATATGGAACTTAAAGTTTTCCCTAAGAAAAACTGTGATTAGACAATACATTTTAAAGCTATTCTGTCGTTAGTATGGCTCTGCGTTTCAGTTAAGTCAAAAGTACCAAATTTCTTGATTTAAAACATTTTTGTAATCCAAGAATGTTCTGGAATATCTAAAGATGCCAATGAAATTCTTCGACTTTCAAAGAAAACAAATAAAATTTAAGATAATAAGTCTTTCATTTTACCCAAAAAATTCAAACTGTTCCCTTATGTTTATTAGTTTAAAAAATATTAAGTGTTTTGCCTGGAAAAAGTTGAAAAAATATTTAACATTCATATTTGCCCATACTAACATTCTGCTTGCATTCTTTGCAATCATTTTAATGCAAATTGACTATTTAAAGGCCCACTCCAATGAAAACTGATTTTGGTGTTTCAGTGTGTTCTTGTAGCATTTTTCTCATAATGGAGGACATGTATAAGAAAATTTAAGAAATAAAACTGTGTTTCTGATAGCTTTTTTTTCAAATTGTGATGGATTAGGAGCAGATGAAAACCTGCGGTTTGAAAAAGCTCATGCTTGTGAAATAGCAACTGCCATGTGCGGGCTAAAGTGTTCCTTCTCAGATACAATTCTGTAGGCAAACAGATTCATTAACATCTTTATATTCCTCTTCTGAGCTACCATCTGGTTCAAAACTGAATGACAGGAAAATTTCTCATTTTTATTTATTTTTTTGCTACTCTAATGTTAGCTTAGGCGTGTATGGTGCTATAAATTAGTTATCAGGAGATTGTATAAAGAAAGGAATTCTGGGAAATTAGCTCAGCTAACCTGTGCACCAATAGTCCCGCTCAAAACCAGAATCAAATTTCTAATGAGATTTTGCTGCTCTGGAGAAAATATGTCTTTAAAAAACGACACAGGGTTTTTGATTTTCGCTAAAAACTGCATAGTCATAATTTAAAAACACAATTTTGCAATTACAAAAAAAAAAAAGTTTTTTTTATTAAATTTTGTCTTGTAGAACAGAAAAAACAGCAAAATGCTTTTTTACTAAAATTACTGTGAATTTCATATTTACAGACCACCATTCTTTCCCAGTTGGCTTGATGTAGTTAGCATGTCTCGTCTTTCTTTTAGTGCATCTTGATATTGAACGCCTTGAAAACAGACAGTCTCTTGGCATATTAGGCAGACAGATGGGAAAAAATTCTCCTATTTCCATGTCTACTGAAAGTGGCGGTCCGTTTTTTTTTTTTTTTATTTCAAGTCAAAAATGAACCACAAAGTATCAAAAAGGTTGCGTGACAGGGTTGCAGCAGGTTCTCAACAGCTTAAGACCCAATGTAGCCAACCGTCAAGAAATCTCACACAGTTTTTAGAAAGTGCTATATTATTGGTTTTATGACAGGAGCCCTCGGGCTGGTGGAAATTTCCGCATGGGCTGCATTTGGCCCATGAGCCAGACTTTGGACATGCCTGGGTTAAGGGGTCTATGTCATGGTATTTTTAAGCCTTTTAGAATAGCGCAGGCTCTTCCTGAAAGGGGCTGTTCCCCACTTTGTGATGTCACAATGTGAGGACTTGCTCATTTTCATGGATTGGTAGGGGCTCGTGCTCAGAGCAGAGAAATGCTCAGAGATGCATGAATTTAACAAAAATATCACTTTGAGGGGTGTTTTTTTTGTGAGGAATTAACATTATAATACACTTTAAAAAGATGATTCGGCATGGGATAGGCCATTTAAAATAATACTAAGCTAAAGGACACAAAAAATAATCTTTCTTTACCTCCAGCTCTCTTTGCATGATCGAAACAACAACAGTCAGATATTCCTGCCTCTGCTTTTATTCTGGCAGTACAAAAATAAAAACACAAATTCAAGCAACTTAAATTCAAAATTTGCCATGTGTGGTGACATTGCATGTTTGCTGCTTCTAAAGGTCGACGTGGTGAACGTCAGTCCTGGGACTTACACAGCAACAGTCACAGCAGCATCCTCCTCCAATGTGAGCCCTGGAGTCAGCCGAATGATTGTTACCAACGAGAGCGGTGAGGAGCTCGCACGCAAAATGCTTATTGTTTTGTGGAACTGAAGTTGTGCAAGATTCTCTGTTTGCTGTGTGAAAGCTACAAACACACACAAAGTACAGAGCAAAGTGGGTGATTTTGTGTGTGTATTTTTGTACTTCCTGGACTGTTTAATTCCTTTTAGGTAACTTAAGCTGAAGCTTTTGAACCACTGGATGAATAGCTCTGTGGTGAATGCCAGTGAAATGCCACTGCTGTGTGAAGCCTTATTCATCAGGGTTCCTGTAAAAAAAAGCATTCATGCAGAGCACATACACACTTTATCACACAAGCACACTTTTGATGGATAGGACTCACAAAAACAACATCGTTTCTAATAGAAAGATTGTTTTTTTGTTGTTGCAAAACATTAGTTAAGCTATTAATTTTTGTCTTTGGGATATACATAAAGCTGGCACAGTTGTGTATGTTTTGCAGTTATTTATCCTACTTGCTTTTGTTTCTCCTCCTTTCTTTTTTTTTCTCTTTAGTTCCAAGTGCCCCTTTACATTTAGAGGGAGATACTGTTGGTTCGAATGGTATTTTGCTCTCCTGGTCCATGCCTTCAAATGTAAAAAACATTGATGGATATGTCATCAGGTGAGTGTTGTGGCTGTTTTATGGTTTAGAAACTAATTTTACTTTTTATGTTAAAGACCTAAAAACTGATTTACAGTTAAAAGGAATAAAGATTCAAATACATTTTTCAAAAACATCCATAGAATGTGGTGCTTATATTTACCTATCTTTTGCTAAAATGTTTTCACTTATTAAAAAGGAGACGCAATTAATCAAAAATTGTGTTCCTGTTTTTTCTTTGACTTTGGTGAAAAGAAAAGAAAAATGTGAAATTTGACTTTTAAAAGGACAATTGTATTGGAACTGATAAATTACAAGTAATCATAGTAAGTAATATATAACCTTTTACTTTTAAATGGAAACGACATTATATAAATTACCGTATATAGAAATTAGGCCACTTGTATTTCAAATCTTGCATCCAATTCAAACGGAAATTTGACTTTATTTTCAAACAGATTTCCATGGAAAACTGCAATGAAGTTATTCTCAGGTTTTAAGAAAATGCCAATTGTTCCTAATGTGCTCAGGTCATTTTATCTATAGTGCACTAGATATTCCTCCAATTATATGTAGCCTCTGTAGGAAATTTTAAAATGTGCAATAGTAAATTAACAAAAACCATTACATTATTAAAAACCTTTAAGTTTATTACCTCTAATTGAGCAGACCCTTTTTTTTATCCTTTTCTTGATTGTCTTTTATTGTTTTATATTAAGTTGATTAGTAAGAGATCAGTACATTTTTTTCTGTTTTTTAGAATGTGTCAAATATTGCACCTAATATTGAACTGAAATTGAGTTCAAATAAATAAAAATGAAAACCATCGCTTGATGATGTCATCAATAGTTGCTGCTCATCCACGTTAGCACGTAGCTGCCAGTGCTCAGAATATACGCACAATATCGGTTTTATGACTTTACAAATTGTTGCAAAAACAAAAACCCTTTTAAGTAACATATTTATTACTAATATACTTACATTAAAATGTAAACGTGTGTGCTTTAGAGCACACCCACATGAAGAAATGCATTTCCTCTCCACTAACAACAAGCGCACATTTCACCCTACCGGGGGAGGGTTAGCCACCTCTGTCCCCATGGCTCCTCCTTAAAACACTTTTGGACACCACTAAAGCGTCAAATGCCCCCACGATTTTAGCAAAAAGGAGGAGCCAGAAGGGTTAGGGAAGCAATTTAGATCAACTGTATGTTTTTTCTTCTCCTTGATTCCTTCTTGAAAAATTCTGAGATTGTGTAAGATCCTGAAATGCTGTTTTTATACATGTTTACCTATTTTTCAAGGTACAAGGAGGTGTGCCCCTACCCCGATCCTTCGTTCACACAGGTGCACAGGTATTTAGATATTCTCGAGACTCTGCTCACCGACTTCACCTCAGGTTCTACGTATCTTATTCAGGTAAATTCATCAAGCTTTCCTGACAAAATCCAACCATTTTAAAGACTTTTAGTCACCAACTTCTCCAAAATTGAAAAAAAAAAAACACAATACCAAACAATCAAAATTAACTTCTGCATTTATTAAGATTGTACTAAAACACGAGCCAAGCATTATGTCTTATGGGCAACATTAGTAGAAATGATCCGGCCTGGTTGTGTGCATGTGCTTATGTGACATGGATTCCACAGCAGTGGCTGTTCTCTTGATCTGACTGAATGCTGGTAATTGATCCAGGTTGCATTATTAATCAGGTAAACAGATCTATGGATCAGCTCGGGCTCTTTCCACTTTCTGTTGTCACTGGTCTTGAATGTGCCCATGCTCATTAGTCTGCAGAATTCATTAACCCACAATGACCTTCATTCAAATACATTTTGAGAGACAGCACTGTGTTTTCCTTTAAACATACTAGCGTTTCCCAACCCTAGTCTTGCATGTTTTTCGAGTTGTCCTGCTTAAGCACACATGTTTCAGCTCATCATCAAGATCTTGAGGAGTCGATGATGATGGTCATGAGACAGGTGTGTTTTAAACAGGATAAGATTTAAAAGATGTTCCCCAACCCTTTGTCTTGAGGACCAGCGGTGAGACAAAACACTGCAGAGTCTACAATAACTTTTTTTTTTTCCAAAGAAAACAAAAACCCCTACCGCACTTAAGGGATGTGATGCTCCAGGAGATAATAAAAAGAGGAAAGACCTTTCACACCCACCACTGCCTAGTCATCTTCTTTGCTCCCTTAAATGAAGCTATCCAATACTAAACTATGGATGACCCACCTGGGGCTTGAACCCTGCAACAGATTTTAATTCCAGATTCCGTGACTCATGCTCATGATACTGATGTAGCATTCCAGCCGGACTTGATTCAGTCAATGCACTCAATGATCACAACTGATGTACTATGGTGTGGTATTCGTACCCATTTATTCACTCTAAAATAAAACAAACATATTATATTTCCTTTTTTGAAGGAAATATTTCCTTTTTTGATTAATAACCATGCTTTAGCTAAGCGTTAGCTTGTTGGATAGCTTTGAACATTAGTTCCTTTTTACATAAAACACAAACCGCAAATTATTTCAAAATGTAAACCATAAACATAACCAATAATCATACCTGTTCGCC
Organism: Oryzias javanicus; assembly: GCA_003999625.1. Lineage (NCBI taxonomy): Eukaryota > Metazoa > Chordata > Actinopteri > Beloniformes > Adrianichthyidae > Oryzias > Oryzias javanicus. The sequence continues at coordinate 19,376,053 of CM012442.1, forward strand.
TTCCAGCTAGATTCTAAAACAAATGATGGATGTAAAACAATTTTCAGACTGTTTCTGTCGTCACACGAGCATCAACCGTTTTCTGTTGAATTGACGCATGCATTGGGATTTCTTGGAAAACCCAGAAGTAGGTGGCGTTTTTACAATAAAACAATTATAATGCATATTATGAGCAACAACAGTGTTTTAGAACGTTCTTTCATAACTCAAACTTATGTAACTCCTTATGGAACTGAAGGCATCTTCAATTAAAAAGAAATGTGACACAATAATGATTAATCAAGTAAACTGGATCAGTTACAACTCTTATCAAAAGTAAAACAGATTTCCTGTTTTGTTTTTTGATTGAACTGTCATGAAATGCCACAAACGACTTACAAAACATAGTTTTTATATGGATTTAGAATAACAATAAATGCTTGGAAACCAACGTATACCCGTTTGGTGGTAAGATTTTTCTCTTGATACAACTGTATTTTGCCTGCGAGAACATCACTGGGACAAGGCACTCAAAAAGGCATAGTGGCAACAGATCTTTTCTTTTTTTTTTTTTTTTTTTTTTAAATATCTGATACCTGTAGCAGTTTCTTTGAGTTTCTACTTTGAGAGCCTAAAAGTTATACAATTTTAACTGTTTCAAATCTTGAAGTTAAAATATTTTTAAGCCACACCAAGCAATTAAAACAGATAAAATGCTGACATTAGTGAACTATTTGTCATCCAAATGTCCTTTGTTGTGCTCCTGCACAAACCCACCGACAGAAACAACCAAACACTCAACAGTTCTGCATCAGCTTGACTGATCAACTATTGTCTTAACTTAATATTCACCATAATGATATGCAAGCTAAGATTAGTGCATGAATGGGACTTGAGGCATGATTGACTACAAACTAAAATATTCATAAGGGAGCGTCACAACTATGTCTTCCTTTTTGTTTAGGTTGCTGCAGTATCACCCGCTGGAACGGGAGTATTCAGCAAACCTTTATACATAAAGACCGCAGAGTCACGTGAGTGGTTACACAAATGACTGGAATATAATCGGGGGGAAATGCATGAATGGGTGACATTGTGCATGTTTCCTGCAGCTCCCGGCCTGGTGACCAACCTGACGGCATACGCCCATAACCACACATTTGTTGTGGTGACATGGTACCTGCCGCACCGCATAAACGGTCTCATCACCAAATTTGGCGTCAAGGCAAAACATGCTCGCACGGGGAAGACTGTGCGCATGCTGGAGGTCAATGCGGAGGACATGATGAATGGAGCGCTGCCTCACTGCAATGTACCACGTCTCATTAACTCAACAGTTTGTGTGTGAAATGCCCTCCTTTTTTAACATATTTAATGTGTCCAGGATGCGGCTGATATCCTTTCCCAAGCAACTACCAGCCCTCTGGAGATGACGGCCTCCGCTCCCTCCATCACCCTCTCCGCTGTGCCCCCCTCAGCTGCTTGGAGCGTGCCCATATCGGTGGGGGTGGATCAGCTGCAGTCGTTTACAGCCTATCTGTTTGAGGTGTCCGGCTTTACATCAGATGGAGAGGGACAGGTAGCCTCCACTATGGTCCGCATGCCAGAATCAGGTGCGAAAGAAGAAGCAAATCATCAATTTTTCCCATAAACTGTGAAAACAACATTTTGTAAAACTTTTGTAAATGTGAATGGCAGCTCCAACGGATCCACCTCAAAGCTTGACAACAAATGTCACATCTAGAAGGATCGCCGTTGTTTGGAATTCTCCCATCACCATCACCGGGAAGTACAGCTACGTGCTAGGCCTATACGGGCCAACAGGTTACTGAATTTTTATTTTAAAAATTAACCACAATACGACTAATCAAGTAAGTTACAGTTTTGGCGTTTTTCTGTTTTCTTTCCAGGTTTCTTATATGAGAATAGCACATCGGAGACACGCTTTCTTTTTACTGGCTTGACTCCATACACAAAGTATAAAGTTGTTGTCTCGGCCAAAGCTGCAGGAGAACTGGGTCCAGAGGCAGAGGATGAGGTGATTACACCTCCTGAAGGTAAGTGCATTGTCATCACTGTATTTGGATAAATCCTTTCAAATGCTTTTAGAGCTTGTTCCTTTTAGGTTTAGGGAGGTGTTAGATATGTTGCAGTTCTTTAGTGCTCAGCTTTCTTTTGGTCTTGTTTGTGTAGCGCCCAGTGCAGTGCAAAATCTAAAGGCAGAAGCGGAGGATTCAATATCAATCCGTGTGAGCTGGAAAAGCCCGGCCGAGCCCAACGGTCCCATAACCCAGTACAGACTACAAGTTCTGGTCGATGAGCTTCTACTACAGGACATCACCCTGACTACAAAGGTAAGGATGCCTGTTATCATGGCTTCATGTGGTCAAAATAAAAAAAAATATCCCCAAACAGTGAGACTTTTTAGTCTATAGGAAGTTTAGGAGTGTCTTTTAATCACATTTCATCCTTTTATGTTTTACTATGTGTTTCAGGGGCAGCTTTATCATTTTTTAAAATTTTATTGTTTGCCAACGCTAATATTTTTAGAATTGTTTTTTATCTGCCACATTTCAAACAAAAGAATCAGACAATATTCAAACGGCTAGAACTACTTTTTCTATTAATCGTTTTCTCGTTACAAGAAGATCTACTATCTCGTTACAACTAGAAAATGAAATTCATTTTCTCATGATAAAGAGATAATGAAGACTCTCTTCCCTCTCTCCTCATCCCTCTCTTCCTTTCCCGCATTCAAATTCCGAGACGTTACTTGTTTTAAGTTTCTTTATTTTGTTGTTAACGAAAAAAACAGCAGAAGAAAACATTCCCCGAAAGTTGTTTATTAGTCTATTTTTATTTATTAGTGGATTAACGCTTCTCAAACATCTTAATTCCCTCTCATGCAGCAGCCCCCTCCCTGTATTCCCCCAACGACAGGTTGAATGACAGAACCCAGGGCTGTCAAGCGTCTCTGTGTGGTGCGTTCACTATGGTCTGGACATTAGCGGACCCGAGCAGCTCAACTCAGTTCGCTATAATATACTTTTGACATCTTTCTTCAATCCACAGCAAAACAAAGCAGTTTGTCAGACAAAATGTCGAACACAAATAAATGAATACATTATAAATTGATAAGATCTTCTTCTGATGAGGCAGAGACAATCATCGACCCAGGGTTCTGGCGGTTCTTTTTTTCTAAAATCCCGACAACAGGTTGATTGACAGAACCCATGACTGCAGAGGGCTCCTGCATGGTGTGTTCACTGAGCTCCAGACATCCGCAGACAAACAACGCATATAATTAGAGAAAATGTCAAACAATAGAAGAGCTGATCCATTTATAATGTATTGATTTAGTAGTCTGAACATTTTTTGTGTAAAAAACTGCTTTGTTTTGCAACAGATTGGATAAAAATGGCAAAAATATTTTAGCGGATGAGTTAGGCTGAGTGGCTGTTTGGGTTCACTACTATCTGGAGTTCAGTAAAAGCACCATGCGCATACGCTCGTTGGGCACTAATGAATAAAAAATAGACTAAAAAACAACTTTTGTGGAGTATTTTCTTCTGCTGTTTTTGATGTTAACCACAAACACTTACAGACACTTAAAACAGATAAAGTCTCGGCGACTCAGTGTGGGAAAGGGAGATGGGAACGCTACAGTATATTCTTCATTATCTCGTTATCACGAGAAAACAAACTTCATTTTCTTGTGATAACGAGATAGCAAATCTTGCTATCACAAGAAAATGAAAAAAATAAAATAAAATTAGTGTAGGTCGTTTTCTACTTCTATACCAACTTTTACAAAGGCCCAAATTGCTTTACAGTCACAGTCCCACTCACCTTTGCACACACACATTCACACACTGATGGCGACTCTGCTGTCTAACACTGCCGCCAACATATAGCTACCAAAAGCAATGTGGGGTTCAATGTTTTGCCCAAAGACACTTTGACAGATTGGCAGGCAGTGTGAGAATTGAACATGGAATTTTCTGGGGAAATTTAGTCTTCTAAGACCAGCTAAAATGTCTCTCCTTGTTGACAAAATAACAAAACTGGCATTGATGCTTTTCTCTTCCTGTAGAACTCGACAAATTTTTATAAGGACGTGACGTTTCCTCCTCAAGTCCACGGCAGTCTGGGGCGGCGTAAGAGAGCCGCCAAGCTCGATCTGATCACATCTCCTCCGGCCTTCACCGCCACCATCTCTGACCGCACTGCCGCGACTGCTTCCAGCTTCACTAAGACCGACACTAAGCCAACCACTGACAAGTCCAGCAGCACTTTGTCCACTAAAACATTTTCTGTAACCCCCGTGCATTCTTATACCCCTCCCCCCTGGCTGACACAGCAACCGCATGCGAATGAGTTGACATCAGACTCTTTCACCGGAGCTGTGACTCCAGGCAAACTGCGCTTGTCCACCCATGATGCTTCAGTCACTGCACATTTTTCAACACGTAGTGCAGCAGTCTCTGGAACAACAGGTGGGCAAGTTCTAACCTTTAATGCTGTCTACTGTGTACCGGTATTAGGGCTGCCACAATTAGTCGACTAATCGACTAATAGACTATTAAACTAGTCGACGACTAATTTAATAGTCTATTAATGGTTACTTTATATTACATGGAGTCAGAGTATAGTAAAGTTGAACGTTATAATAGCATTATGCTAGCTTTTTGGACTATTTATGCATTTATTAAGATTTTTGGGGCATTTTGGAGTTTAGCTGGATGAGTTCTGGATGAGTTTAGAGTTCTAGCTGGATGCTAGCTGTTTTGGCTAAATTAAGCTTTTTTTTTTTTTTTTTAGGCTGTTTTCGAAATTAGCTAATGTTTCAGCTACATGCTAGCTGTTTTAACTAATTTAGGATTTTTTTCAGGTTTTTTAGGCTAATTTTGGGTTTAGCTAATATTTCAACTGCATGTTAGCCATTTTGGCTAATTTAGGCTTTTTTGTTTTTTAGGCTATTTAGGAGTTTAGCTAAAATTTCAGCTATATGCTAGCTGTTTTGGCTATCTTAAGCTTTTTTTTTAAAAAAAAATTGTGGCTAATTTGGCCATTAGCTGGCTATAAACTTCAGCGTTTTCAGCTATCAATTTCTGCATCATCAGTTATCCTCACTAGCATATTTAGCGGCCAAATTCATCTTACAGAATTCGCACTAGCATTATGGCAGAAAATGCTAGTGTGAATATATCAAATGTTTAGTTAGTTTAAAGCTAATGATGGTGAAGATGTGTGTTTTACATCCACTTTGTGCATGACTCGATTAGTTGATTAATCAGAAAAAATAATCGATGATTAGTCGGTTACTTAGATAATCATTTGTGACAGCCCTTCTATGTATTCACTTTACTTCCTAAATTATTCCTTAAAAAAATAACTTTTAAATGTCTGTGTAACTGCTTCAGGTGTTACGGTGAAACAGGAGGTGGTGAACGTTTTTTCTGAGGAACTGTCTTACGTGGTGTCGGATCTCAGTCCCTTCACCGAGTACACATTCAAAGTAACGGCTTCCACCACAGTGGGAGAGGGTCCAGCTTTAAATATCACAGAGAAGACAAGGGAGCAAGGTAGGTGGTCAACATACATTTTGTTTTTTACATTCAGAATTAAATTGCCTTCCATTAGTTGTAGTAATATTTTGTTGTCTCCAGTCCCCAGTTCAGTTCTCAAAGTGTCCTATGAAAACATCAGCTCCACCTCCATTCTCGTCAGCTGGGACCCCCCTCTTAACCCCAACGGGCAGATCACACATTACACCATCTATGGTCTTAACCTACAAAGCAACCAAGATGTGATGTGGATCTCCAACACAACATCCAAACTGATATCAGGTGCAGTTGATTCTGAACATAAATATGCACACCGAGCTTAAGTTTTTTCTGAACGTGAAAAAGCTTGACAGTTTTTTTTTTTTAATTCATGGTTGTAGATTTGGACAAGTACTCTGCATACAAACTAAGGGTGGCTGCATCCACAGTTGTGGGAGAAAGCGACCTGTCAGAAGAGGATTATATTTATGTTTTCACCCTGGAAGATGGTATTTACTCATAATACTTTGACTATGCATTTACGTACAAACATTTAAAGTCCCCCTCCGATGAAAATCATGTTCTTTGAGTTTTTAACATGTATGTGTGGCATTTTTCTTATGAAAGAGAACTAATGTAATAAGAAATCATTTCGCTTTTGCATTTAAAGGTATTTCTACTTTTAAATAGCTGTTGAGCAAAATCTCTCGCTAAACCCCTGATCTGGCCTGGCTAGCGTGCCCAGCTCAGGTTCCGGTTCAGGTTGACTTTAGTCAAATGAGCCGCCGTTCACATTTCTGTGGTCAAATCAGCCGTCACTGTTTTTTTTTGTGTGAGTTTCATTCATTCATTTCTTACGGTAGCAGGGATGAGAACACTAGAAAATCTTCGTGAGACTCCACGGACCTTCCTTATGTGACCAGGGAAATGCGAACGGCAGCTCATTTGACCGTAGTTGTAAAGGATTGTAAATCAGTAAAACTTTGTTCCGTGAAGCTCTTCACTTCCTCGTCCGAGCTGACATCCAGCTCAAAACTAGTGCTAGACATTTTTATGTAGCAGCGGTGATGATTTACGCTAGCGAGACACAGAGCTATCATAATCATACAGGGGGGTGGGGGTTCCAGGACAGAGCAGCTCCGCTAAGCTCCAAAAGCCACGCCCCTTCAGAGGAGATTTTGCAGAGGAAGACTTCAGATCAACATGAAAAATGGCTTTTTAAGACATTGAGGTTGTAGGATTTTGGTTAAAAACTTCATAATCATAATTCAAACACTACACAGACATAATAGGTGTTTTCTATTTTAAAAAATGTTACCACTATTAAACTGTATGTAATCTCAGCATTTTTTATTACCACAATATAATTTAGTCAGGGGGAGGGACTTCTGGCTATTGATTTTTAAGCGCTATATTTTTTTTCTCGATGACCAGATACTCTTGAATTATTGAGCCAGATGCCAGCTCAGACAAGGAAAACAAATACATATATATATGTATTTGTAAGTTGATGCATTAGAAGAGAGGAGAAGGGAACTTGCCGTTGTAACTTTCTTATAGCTCCAAGCTTTTTCCAATTTTCCCCTCCTGATCCACAACAAATTGAGTAGAGAAATACTCTTAAATTAAATTTTAGGATAAAATTTCCTCTATATGTGTCCTCCATCATCAGAAAAAATGCCACAAGAGCATGTTAAAAATATGATTTTTATTGTACTTTAATGTGTTTTTGTTTGTTTCTCTATCAGAACCAGATTCCCCACCTGAAAATCTCACAGTGGAAGACACCAGCCCCTCTACCGTCACCCTTACATGGTCCAAACCAGAAAAAGCCAACGGGGTTATCCAGTACTATGAGGTTCTGTACGACAACGCATCCTTCGCGGCAGCAACAAACACAACTTCCAACAGAGTGACTCTTACCAGTCTGAAGCCGTTCTCGTACTACAACGTGTCTGTGAGGGCCTACACACGCTACGGCTACGGCAACCAAACCTCAAACACTTTATACCTGCTGTCTGGAGAAGACGGTGGGGTACTTTTACAAATACGAGCACCTTTTAGACTTACATCAACTATACCAACCACATTACTTCATTTATAGTTCCAGGAAGTCCTCCGTATGGCCTCTCCTATGAGTCTGTCACCCCCAGTGAGGTGAATGTGACTTGGCAGCCTCCCCTGCTGCCAAACGGTCTCATCACTCACTACAGCCTGGAGCTCCGCAACTCCACTCACTACGTGAATCTCACCTCACCGACCAACTTTATCCACATCGCGCACCTGAGGAAGTACACGAAATACCAAGTGGTGGTTCAAGCGCACACGCGTGCCGGGCCGGGAAACTACAGCAGCGAGCCGCTCAACATCACAACACTTGAGGATGGTGAGATGCGTTCAAGAGAAGAGGGTTTTTCTGTACAGTTTTAGGATGTTCCACAGTTACGCCAAGACAGGATGTGTCTGACTTCCTTCTTGCCTTTCCTTCTCTGTTTCAGATCATGCTAACAGTTTTATATTGCAGGTTTTTGATGGTGCTTTCGCCATCTGTTTACATCTGTTGCAGGGAGTCATTCAAGCTAACTGGTTTTTGATTTTCAGGCTAATGTTTCTGCTCTTAGCATCGTCTGCTGCAGGGATGTTCCTGACTTTAACAGCACTAATTTCCAGTTAACCAGCCATAACCTCTTCGTTCACACGGGTCCTCTTAGGTCTTTGTTCTTACGTGACTTGAAAGTCTTTCTCCTACATCTCAGCTCCAGACACGCCCCCTCAGTTTCTCCACGCCTCAAAGCTGTCAGATTATGAGGTACAATTGTCATGGGAACCACCACTGCTAGCCAATTCAGAGATTCTCTATTACATTGTCAAAATTTGGTAAGTTCTGAAGCGTATTTCTGAGTGACAGCAATGAAAACAAATGTGAGACGTACTGCACCAGCAGCGTTTGCTCACTTTCAGGAATGAAACAACCCAAATGTGGCAGAATGTGACAGGGACATCAGTCGTTATCCAGGTGGATTCAGAGAGCCGCTACAATGCTTCTGTCTCCAGCTGGACCAAACTGGGAGATGGGGGAGTGCTGATTTACATCAGCTTCACTGTCACTGATGCAGGTACGTCCAAAAAAAAAAAAATTGAAAACCTGTCAGTTGGTTTGAATAAAAAATTCATTATTAATAGTTCCTTTCTCATCATGTCTCTATTCCTTTTTTGTCCCTCACTCTTAGAGCCGTTTGATCCACCACAAAATGTGACTTTTGAAAATGTCACAGCTTCCTCTGTCACCTTGATGTGGTTCCCACCCACTCAGCCCAATGGAATCATTGTGCACTACACTATTTTTTACAGTGAAAATAACACAGTTGGGAAACAGGTGAGGCATCTGAAAAAGGAGAGATGGAACTATTGGTTGGCGTGATTAAAAAAAAAATAAATGGAAGAAACAAATACAAAAGCTTTGGTCGGGTTCTGCTGGTTTTTTGGTTGTCCGGATCCCTGGAGGGTCATAGAGAGGAGCGACTGCATTTTAAGTTGAACACGTGTAAGCCTCATACAGCCACCACAAGAGATGTCATGAAAAACATATGATTGTTGAATGTGTGGCAAGTGTGTTGTGAAGTATTTGTAAGAATAATTTTAGTTTGGCGCACTTTTGATGTACAGGTGAGGCTGTCGTACAGTGCCTTTACGTCAAACTGAGGTGATACATAAGGATACCCACGAAAACTAGACTGTGATTGTCTAATCTCCAAAATTCTAATAGCCAAGCTGGAGCAAGGAGCCACACTTTTCACATGAACAGCACTAATGTGCTTGTTTTGCTGTGCACTGGTTTTGAGGAATTAAAAAAGGAAAAATCCGTACAAAACAACTACATCTCACCTAGTTCACCCTTAAATATCCTTGCATGTTGTACAAGTGTCCACTGTTACCTACAACAAAGCCCAACCACGACAACAAAAGCCAAAGCATGACGACAAAAGCCGAAGAATGACGACAAAAGCCGAAGCATGACAACATAAGACAAAAGCATGACAACAAAAACCAAAAGCTTGACAAAAAATGATGACCAAAGCCGAAGAATGATGACAAAAGCCAAAGCATGACGACTTAAGACAAAAGCATGACGACAAAAGCCAAAAGCTTGACAAAAAAAGCCAAAGAATGACGACCAAAGCCGAAGAATGACGACAAAAGCCAAAGCATGACGACTTAAGACAAAAGCATGACAACAAAAACCAAAAGCTTGACGACAAAAACGGAAGCATGACGACCAAAGCTGAAGCATGATAACAAAAGCCATAGCATGATGACAAAAGCCATAGCATGATGACAAAAGCGGAAGCATGATAACCAAAGCTGAAGCATGATAACAAAAGCCATAGCATGATGACAAAAGCCATAGCATGATGACAAAAGCGGAAGCATGACAACCAAAGCTGAAGTATGACGACCAAAGCTGAAGCATGACGACAAAAGCCGACAACGGAAGTAAATCACAACGGAAATTAATTTTATACTTGTTTCAAATTTCATTTCTCAAGTTGTTTATTTAGTCTGCTTTCAGACAAATGTAAATTGCAAACATATCTCGTACAAATCTCCTACCTCTCAAGAAGCACCTATAGCTCGAAATGGAATTAATTTTTTTTTTTTTTTAAAAAGGTATTTTTTTCAATTTGTTGTGATTGACTTTTGTTGTGTTGTGGCTTTTGTTGACATGCTTCGACTGTTGTTGTGTTGTGTCTTTTGCATCCATGTGAGCCGTGTTGGCCACCATACGTATCCACCCATAGGGGCAGTTGTGACTAAGGCTTAAAATAAGTAATAGTCAACTCTGGGGTAGAGTTCACTTCATCAGAAAAAGAACATTTGCTTATGTTGTCGTTGGTTTTAAACCAAAATATTAAACTGTCTTTTATCTCTTCTTTGAACTAAACTGACGCTTTACATTTGTTCCAGTTCCAGAGGAAGGGTTTGACATTAATCACAACTCTGTTTTCCCACAGATAGTCGCTGTTTCAGACTTACCTGAACGCCCCTCACCCGGTTCACCTTTTGTCTACACTCTGACTCGGCTGATTGGAGGCACTAACTACACTTTTTGGATGACCTCCAACACTTCTCAGGGTGATGGAGGGGTCCAATCCGAGCCATTTTCCCTGCTCTTACCAGAGGATGGTCAGTCAGACACTCAAAGCACCAGCATAGAAACAATATATTAAGATTAATAGTAAAATTACACATAACTAAAATTTGGAGAGGAAAGTCTGCACACTTTTTTCAAATCTCTTCTTACCCTTAAATAAAATTACATAAAAACTGTGATTAAAAGAGCAGCTATATAATTGTGTCTCTTTACATTGCTATGCAAATAAAAGAAAGTCGTTTCCTGCATGATCTCATTTTAGAAATATCAGAATTATGTGAAAAAAAAAGAAATGAGGACAAGATGACATTAATGATAAGGAGGGAAAAAAAACTCCTTCAAGCTCTGGGAAAATTTGTGCCGTTTCGTGCTGCGGTGAAAGTGTTGCCATGGCAGCTGAGATTAGCATTTATGCATGTAATATTTTGTTATGCTCCTAATTATAGATGATGAAAAAAAAAAGTTTGGGGGGGTATTGATCTCTAGGTTTTTATGTGATTTTGGGAAAAATGGTGCAGACGGGCCTCTTTTACAACAAAAAAAATCTGTTTGTAACAAAAAAAAAATTCTCTGACAAATGTTCTTGTAATGTTTGTGAATTATTCTCAGTTTCTGAACTGCTCATACTGACCTTGTATCTCTGCCTGTGCTCTAGCTGCTCCAATGTCAGCCGAGCACTGGACCTCCAAGGCACCTTGTGTCTCCCACACAGCCAATCCCAGCAGGGCTCGCTCCCCCTGGCCCCCTAATACTTACTGTCTTATCTTTGGATATCTCCGGTTTAATCTTCTTTCTTTTTTTTTTTCTAATCTGTGTACCGTGTGTTTCCAGAGGATCTGAGAAGAACAGGATGAGTACTTTCCTTCATCTTTCTGACTTCATAATCCCTCATTTTCCGTGTGAAACTTCTTTTTATGTTTCCTCAAAGAACCATGAATGTTTTTTTTTTCCTTTTTTGAAAGTGTTCCATAAATTTATTAAAATTATTGTTTATTTCACGAATGTTAACCTCAACTTTGACAGATATTGATTATAAAGACAAGTGGTGCATTCGTCTTTTTCTCCTAAGATTGTAAATAATTGATTGATGCCCTTCTTTGATGCCTCACAGTGTAGTAGTAGTTCTGTCAGCAAAGGCTGAAAATAGTAACTTGTTTTTTTTTTCTCCTCTTTTTCTTCTCCCTCAGTGCCAAACGGCCCAGTCTCCAACTTGACGTATCAGATCTTTAGCTCCACCGCTGTCATCGTGAGCTGGGATCCTCCCACCGAGCCGAACGGTCGCCCTTACTACCTGCTCACCTTGCAGGAGGCCGGGATCTTCCCGAACATGACCATTCCAGGGACTCCTGCCATCAACAAAACCATCAGGCAAACCACAACCGATAATGTTTATCTGTTCACCAAACTCAGAAAGTATTTCCCTTATGTGTTGACGGTTACCCCGGCAACGGGGGCTGGCCCTGCCTACATCCACACCAGCACCATGCACCTAAGAACAGATGATGACAGTAGGTTTATACGCGAGTAACTACGTTTGATTTTAAAGTATATGTTTTAATATTTTTTTTTTACTCCTCAGTTCCTAGTTCTCCTCCCTTGCTGTTGTCCACACAAAACCTGACCTCGTCCTCTATCCAAGTAGTCTGGCAACGCCCTCTGGAGGCCAACGGAGAGATAACAGACTACACCCTCACCCTGTCAGGCCCGGGAGGCCCGAACACCACACAGACCCTCAACACGTCAGCCATTTTCACCAACCTGATTCCATACACAGCTTACAACCTCACCATCATATCTGCCACACGTAAAGGAGTAGGGCCTCCACTGCTGCTGCAGCTGCACACGGATGAAGGCGGTCAGTTCAAGCAGATTTTCAAATATTATAGCTGCTCAAAAACATTCCCAATATCCCTTAATTTACCTCCCCAACTTTGTTTTTCCAGGCCCCATGTCGCCTCCCCGGAACCTGACTATATTTAACCACACGGCAGTTTCTGTGTGGCTGAGCTGGGAGCCTCCTCTGGAGCCCAATGGGGTGGTGATAAAGTACGGGTTTAGGATCCGAGACCTAGTCACACACACTGTCACACATCAGGTAATATTAATTTCACACGCTGAAAGCTGCTTCACCATAACAACTAGACAAACACCTGCACACTCCATGGAAACCCTCACTCAGTAGGAGCACACACGAGAGGTGGCTAATTTCACACTCTGGTTAACAGTCTGCAGTAACGTTGTACACCTTCACATATGTGTGCTGATACAAGGGTTTTATCATCTCCAGCAATCAGGAACGGATAATTGAATCTTCTCTGTTTTTTTCTTCCTTTTTTTTTTTTTTGTTTGGCTGTACGTTGGAACAAATACAGAATACCTCTGGTTCATCGACCGTGAAGTACCTGTCCGGCTTTAGACCGTACAGCTCCTATGAGATCAGTGTGTGCAGTTACACCAGAGTGGGCCATGGTAATCAGTTCAGTCTCCCTGTGACCTTCACAACAAATGAGTCAGGTAAAGCTCACACCGTCTGGACGGGAAAGACTTTCAGTCACACAGAATCAAATTTCTGCTCACAATTTCAGTTTTTAAGACAGTATCTTTAAAAAGAACTTGTAATTCTATTTCTGCCATGTTTGTTATGAATTGGAAAATAAAAAAGACAGAGCCTTTGTCCTAAAATATATCAAGTAAAAGATGTTGATATATTCTAATTTTCTGATTGTTCCAGACTTTGAACTAAGCAGACATGAAACAAATGTAGCTTGATCCACAAGAGAGGAGTTAAATGCACCCAAAGGAAAAAAAAGTGTAAAAACTTAATTTTGTTGTATATTTTATCGTGAAAAAATAAATGCAATGCACAGAGGAAAAAAAAAAAAAAAACAATAATTCTAGTTTTATTATTATTTTTAATGATTTTGATTATGAGGAGAAAGATAAATAGAGTTTATTCCAACACCATCTATGCAAAGTTGTTAAAGGCCATAATTGTAGAATGACAAGAATGCTACTTTTTCCAGAAACGGTATGTTGTGCAGCGTTATACCCTGTTCCCCAAACATTTAGATTAGGGATGTAACAATTCATTTTAAGCAGGATTTCACTCATGTCATTATTTGTGGTTGGCGAGACAATTCATAGTCCATATAGGTTCATTTTGTATAGGCTGATTAATTTACCTAAAATTGATCTAGGACATCTTTAGTTTGAAATTCAATCAGTCTGACTCAGAGATACAGTAAATACCTGGTACTGAACAGTGCCAAAAAAGGGGAAGTTTTCCAGATTCCTTGTATTTCTTACAAGATAATGAAATGTAAATATAAATATGTACAAACAAACAAGTATAAAAGAATCAATGCTAAATTCATTCACATTTTAATTTAATGAAGTTCAGCCAATTGTTATTTTTCCACAGCAAAATATTACAAGTGGAACATTCCCTCTTCCACACTGTATGGATAAATCATTGCAAAGTTCTGTGTTTCCACACATTGAACTCTAATGATGGTAATGATGTAATGGTTTTTGGTAACACTATAGACAAGGTGCTGCAAAACACTTAGTATAACGTTGACGAAGATCGTTCATACATTTGTTAAGCTTGTAAACAGTTTATTAATGTGGCCTTTGTTAAAATTAGTCTCTCTTTAGATGGTAATGAATCTTAATAAGTATGTTAATAAACCTTATTTGGCTCATTATGCTTATGTATGTCTTATAAACATCCTATAAACACAATATTAATGTTTGTTAATGTCTTAATAACGCTTTTTATGGAATCTTATTACAAAGTGTTACCTGATTTTTGGCCTCAATCCAAATGTTTCTTTCAAATTTTGATTATAATCAATTTATTTAATTCTAAAAAGATTTTATGATTATATAGATTGATTTGATTAACAACTGGCCTCAGATAAATCGGCTTGATCAGATCATAGGAATATAAATTGATTCATCGATTAAGTCAATTAATTGTTACACCTGTAATTTAGATAAATATGGAGCAAGTCTTCGGCTTTTTCAAATTGACTGAACAAGATACGATACAAAAACCATTTCTGACTAAAAAGCCTAGTTACCACTAAGCGGTACTGCACAGTCCGGTATGGTGTAGAATGGTCCAGGCAATTTAGGTGAGCTTTTCCACTCAAAGTTGAAAGGGATGTAGCTAACAGCAGCAACAATGGAGATCATCCAGCTAATCATTTTTTTCCACTTGGCTTTTCATATTTCGTGTATACCAGGGGTTGGAAACCTGCAGCTCTAGAGCCACATGTGGCTCTTTCACCCCTCCATTGTGGCTCTTTGGTTAAAATAAAATGTTTTAAAACATGTTTTTTATTTCTTTATCTGCTTTATACCATTAGGATTTTCTATTTTTAAACAAATTCAAGGATTTAAAGTGTTTAAATGGTTTTAATAATAGGGCTCACTTATTTAGCTCTGATTTAGTTTTTGTTGGTTATATATATGAATTTGTGGCTGAAATCCACCAGAAACAATAAAATGAACAGTTTTTTTTTGTTTTTTTTTATCATTGATGACTTTACACTTTCTACTGCATTTGCAGCATTGACATGATCCTGTGGTGTAGGATGTCCTTTATTTTGAAAGGAAGTCACGTGAAGCTTTGTCAAAAGTTATAAACGATTTCTTTTTTTTTATTTTAAGCTATTTTCTCTTCATATTTGTGCTTTATGTATGCCAAAAAAACACAAAATAGTTTATTTAAATGTATCATATCAGTGGCAAAAACATAAATCACAATCTTATTTTTCTAAAAGAAATCGACCCAAATGGCTCTTGAAGTGTTAAAGGTTGCAGACCCCTGGTATATACATAGCTTTTATGTTGTTTGAGAGAAGATTGTGTGCAGCAAAGACAAATACATCTGCTTTCTTGGCGCTTTATTTTATTGTAATGACCTTCCGCCAATCTATGGGTTTCAATGGTAGCACCGCATTAGACGGTCCATTCCATTTTTCTATGGACCCACAACCAACAGCGACCCAAAAATGGTACAGTTTGGTCCACGTTAACGGGTCAATTTTATAATGTAGACACTCAAAATACAAGACTGGACTGGACCACTGAATGAAAACAAGGCTAAAGTTGAATTTTTTAATAATAACCCCCCACCCCCTTACTTCTCACCTTCTTTTTTGCAGTTTCTGACGTTGTTGGGAACCTGTCTTGCTCAGGATTGACATGGGATACCATTCAACTTTCCTGGGAAATTCCAGAAAACCCCAACGGAGAGCTCCTTTTTTACAACATTATAGTGCAGGGATACATGGAGACCGACACACTCCAGTCCAACTCCTCAGAGTACACACTGACCGGACTGTCCCCAAATCAGGAGTACACGCTCTCTGTAGCTGCAGTCAATTCTGCAGGACCAGGACACCAAGCAAACTGCACTGCTTCAACACTTTCTGAATCAGGTAGTCAGATATTTAGAGCTTTATATTGTACTATTTTGCACATTTAGGAGACTGAATTGCAGTTGTTGAGAGCAAATACTTGATGGAATCATCTGTGTCGCAACAGTTCCAGCTGCTCCTCGCTTCCTCGCCATGTCTCAGGCCACCCCTAGCAACGTGACACTCCGGTGGGCGCCGCCGCTCCATGTTCCCGGCCAGCTGAAGGAATATCTTATCAATGCCCAGCTGCTTTCTACTGTTTGTGGGGCAAACATAGCAACCTCAGCACAGCCGTCCTCAGAGGTCGTTTTGGCCCCAGACTGCGTAGTTGATAATTTCACAGTCTCCGTGAATGCCTCGAATCAGGCTGCAGAGAACAGCATCACCCTGCAGTCCCTGGCCAAATACAGATGGTATCGCTTCAGAGTGGCTGCTGTGACCAACGCTGGGATTGGAGAGTACACACACTGGATTTATGAGCTCACCCTAGCTGGAGGTAAGGACGTCCCAGTGAGGGCACGACCTTTCTGCGTTGCCAGGGGGGAATTGGCAGTCAGTCCGGACATCAGGATTAATATTTGATCAATGAGTCGTGTGTTTTCAGGGATGAGATCAAAGTTACACAGCTTGTGCTTGTCACTGAAAACTATTCAAACGACAACATGATCAGGGGCGTCATTTAGTTTTATTTGAAGTATCGCAGCAATTAAAAAATATCAGGTAATTATGAGATTATCCTTCAGGAACATTTAATTCTAGATCTAATTTGGTCAACCTGATGCTAAATCTTCATACACAGCTAACTAACATAATGTGAGGACACACTTCAGCATAGGCCAAGTCATGACAAAAGCAGCTGAAGGTGAAGGACAAAGTAACACGACTCATGCATACAAAGAAGGTTATAATTTACAACTGAAAGCCTTGGAGGAGCTGTACTATTGATCTGTAAAAAGCGTAGATGTTCACACAGTCACGTTTTACTTTAGCATAATCTCTCTACCATTAAAATTAAATAAACAACCCCCTCTCATACCAGCAATGCATGCAAAAAGTGCTTTAGTGAGGGAATTCATTAACTGAAGGGATAAAGGTCATCATTTCTGTCAGGCTTACTTTGAGACATACGTCACTTTATTAGACACACCTGTCCAGCTGCTCCTGAATGTAAGTTTCTAATCAGCCAATCACGGGGCAGCAATCTGATCAAACCAAGCATCAGAAAGGAGAACAAAGTGATTGACACATGTTGTTGAATGTAAGAATCGCCAACACCATACGAACCAACAAGGAAATGGTGAAACGGGCTGGTCTGAGTATTTCAGAAACTACTGATCTACTGGGATTTTCACCCATAATCATCTCGAGGGTTTATAAAGAATGGTCAGAAAAGGGGAAAATATCCAGTGAGCGGCAGTTCTGTGGGTGAAAATGCCCTCTTGATGCACTAAAGTTTCTTTACTCTCAGCACTCCTTCGCAGATGTGCTTTGACTGGAGAGCTATACCGCGGTCCTTCTCCACACTCAGGGGGTGGAGCAGGACGTAGGGCGGTTCAACTCAGTCCGCTCTCTAGGTGTTGTTGCTGTGAGGAAGCGATGAGATTAGAGAACTTTAGTGTTGAGTGTTTAAAAAAACTTACAATAAGACTTTTTTATATTAATTATTTGGCATATCTGTTTAAGAAAGTTAGAAAATCTCAAATTTTCACCAGATATTATTCACAAGTTCAAAGTAGCTAATAAGAAAACTCTGTTGACCCAGCTTTCTAGCAGCATTTAAATGCATCACTAATGCCACGTTCACACCGAATGCGATTTGCGCATCAATCTTGTGCGGTCTGCCCCTCTTTTGCTGCATGGTGAATTTGCTTCTTGCTGCCTGACTGAGCTTGACATCGTGGCTGCATGTGGGAGGAGCAACCAGCTAATGTTTTAACATGGATCTCTCTTTGAATGTATGGAAGACACAGAGGATGTTGAGAAATCAAGTTTATTTATTGTGAAGAGTTCTACAAAAACATCGGTTACACGTCTACATGTCTGGGTTCATGAGATCATTCTGAGAGTATGGGGCTGTGCTTTCTATGACAGCCACTTCAGCTGTGTTTCTGTGTCTCTGTGACTAAGTGTGAAGGCTCAATGTCTCACATTAACCCAAGATAGGAAAAATAAAAACAAAACTAAAATCAGGGAACACTTTTTTTTTTTTTTCTTGTCTCAATGAAAATAAGAACATGCCTGCAGCTGCTCTATGTCTGCCGGTGCATTGCGTGACCAAGCTCCACTGACTCCTGGGAGGCTGGCTGGCTGTAGCCAAAGAGCTGCCGCGGGGAAGGCTAGTTCTGTACAGAGTGTAAACTACCTTCACCCAACAATACCCAGACATTCTGGCACCCCCGCTGCCCCATTGGGTTAAGGAATTAGATAGAAGTTCAGGACAAAAACGCATTGGATTAATATTCTACCTACTGATCGAGTCACTGAAAATCTGAGTCCAACAATCCAACAATCTGGATTGAGTCCAACAATCTGAGTCCATGATTGGTAGATGCCACACGGTAGCCAAAATTTAGATATGTAATCTAATCTCTGGCCGTGCCGCTTAAATCTCGTTGTAGACCGCCATGCACTCAAATTGCGCTGCAGGACTTTAGATCACTTCAATTCACGGATGTGCCATTGAGCTAACATTGGAACTGGCCGTCTCTACCATGCAAATCACACTCTGAGTGAACCCAGCATTACACACGAATCTTGGAGACGTAAAAGATTCTCAGATTTGAGCGTAAATGCGGCTTTGTGTGTGCGTAACAAGCAAGTCATGAGTACTTTTTAAAGATTTGTGTGCATAGTTAGTTTCAAGCTGTTGTTATTTTAAGTTATGCGTGTGTAAATTGTATTTTGTATTTATTTTTATTTTTGTACACGTGAACACACAATTGCAAGTACACAGTTATGCACAAAATGTATTGTGTTGAAAATCAAGAATTATGCCCACACAAATCCAAAGTTAAGAGCAAATCAAGAATTACACACACACACACAAATCGGGATGAGACTGTTTTGTCTCCATATGCAGTCGACAAATGTGCAGCAACTGTGATGCTATCAGGTCAACATGGAGCAAACTCTCTGAGAAGTGTTTTCAGAACCTTATTGAATCTATGCCACCAAGGGTTAAGGCAGTTCTGAATGCAAAAGGTGGTCCAACCCGGTCCCAGCATGGTGTACCTAATAAAATGTCCAGCAAGTGCATGTATAGATATTCTTAGCTTTCCATGGCTCTCTTTCCCCTCCACAGACCCTGATGCTCCTCCTCGTAACCTAGCAGTGATGGCCACCTCCACCAGCCTTCACATCACGTGGGAGGACCCAGCTGTTCTCTCTGGACCAACTTCTTATCTTTTGCAGGTCAACTTACCAAACACAAGTTGTTTGTCGAATGATGCAGTGTGCTTAAAGATGTTAGAATCACTAGGAGGTAAATAAAATAGTCTCTCCTTTTATCTTAGGTGGACGGTCCTGGCGTGAACATCTCAATCGTTCGATCTCAAGAGGAGGTGAAGACAGTGGTTGTGGCTAACCTGACCGCCTTCACTCGCTACACTGTGACTCTCACGGCCTTCACTGGTTCACTGGAGCATGCGAACAGAGATGGAAAAGCTATTGGGCCTGTTACCCATCAAACCCTGGAGGCGGGTATGATGACTGATCTGTTTAGCTGTCGCTCTACTGACAAAAGAAACAACTTACTACTCTGAACTGTTCCCCCCATCCCCAGAGCCCAATGACCCACCCAAGAATGTGAACGTCACCGCGATGCCGGAGGAAGTGAAGGGTGTGACGGTGAGCTTCAGTCCTCCAGAGGAGCCCAACGGAGTAATAACTGACTACGTCGCTTTGGTGTATGAAAAAGAAAAGCTGGTCAAAAACATCAGTCTTAGCATCACCCAGAAGGAAAATAACACGTTGACTGCAGACGTTGAAGGTTTAAAAGGAGGACACAATTACACCATACAGGTGAAAAGCATCTAACAGCGACCGGCTAGAACTCAGCTTTATAAAAGTTTGTCATCCCCTTGTTTCTTGTTCTGCTCCGATTGCAGATTTCAGCTAAGAACGGCGCCGGCTGGAGCCCGCTCAGTCAACATGTCCAGATAACTACAGGAATCAAAGGTACAGCTCTGCCTCTCCAGTCGTCTCTGCAGTGCTCCAGCACAGTTTGTCTTTTCTTCACGTTGCAGCACTGCAGCAGCAAAAGTACCAGACAGAATTGTTGCAAACAGGTCAGCTCTGATGCAGGAAACGGAACTCTGCGGCATCTTTAGATCCACGTTGATAGCGCTGGCGTTTGATGTTCTAGAGTATTGGTTCAATTCTCACATTCACCTGACAGCTCTGTGTGTGTGTGTGTGTGTGGGGGTGTGCGTGCGTGTGCACTTCTCCTCTTTTCCAGCCCCTTCCAAGCCAACCCAAACACCCCAGGCAATGCTGGGCAATGGAGGGGTTGCCATGGTAACCCACAAGACTATCACCGTACGCAAGCCTGCTTGTTTCTATAGTGACGACAACGGACCAATTGCAAAAATTCAGGTCATCGTGGCCGAGTCAGGGGGTATGACAGCCATCACTTTTTAGTTGAATGCACTTGTGTTTTGGTCTTCTTCAGCGTTTGAAGCTTAGAGCAGAATCGTGTTATACAGTGCATCACTTTGTCCCAAGCTCCCAAAAGCCAATTTATCAAGCCTGAGAGTTTAACATCAACACAATGTCTACTTTTTTTTTTTTTTTTTTTACACCTCCACTCCTCCTTCACGTCCAATTTCCTTCCCATCACAGTGAGAGACCTGGGGAACATAACCAACTGGAGGAGCGCTTTCCACCACCGTCCCGCCCCTTACCTGACAGATGAAGGCTTTCTCAACCCTCCTTGTTCATTGCTCACGAAGACAATGTCACCAGACGTCAGAGGGGGTCAGCAGGAGTCGGGGGACGGCTCATCGCCGCTGAGGTTCAACCAAACCACAGCGGAAGGCTACGTGATCGGAGGAAACGACGCCTGTTTGGAACTCAACAACACCGACCTTTTCTGCAACGGGCCTCTGAAGCCCAACACTGTCTATGTGTGAGTGCACAAGACACTTTCTAAACGCTCCAAGAGTTGTGTTTTTCTTCAGGCTCTACTCTTACTTCATAATGACAGGTTCAAGTTCAGAGCTACCAACATCCGAGGCCAGTACACCGACTCTGATTACTCAGAGCACATCAGAACAGGTACACCTATAGGAAGTGAAACTGCAAAAAAATTCATAAAAAACAATATGTGGTGCTTTTTGGTGATGTTCTGTCTCTCCCAGCTTCTGCAGATGGGCTGCTGACCAGAGAAGAGCAGATCATCTTGGGAGTTCTGCTCTCCTTCTTTTTGGCCGTGTTTCTCATCATCATCATCTGTTGCTCAGTCAAGTAAGAAGAAAGCATGCAGTCTTTCAAACAGTTAACTTCTGCTTAACTGCAGTAAGACTGAATCTGTTCAACATTTTGTTCACTTGAATTCAAATATTGTTTGTTTTTGTATTGAGGCTCCACCAGCATAAGAAGGAGGGTGGGACTTATTCCCCCAGAGAGGCAGAGATCATAGAGACAAAGTGTAAGCTCGATCAGCTCATCGCTGTGGCAGATATGGAGCTGAAGCAGGAAAAACTCAACCGGTACGTGTGTTTGTTTTCATCTAAAACCTGCACTCCCACTAACAAAACTTGCATGTTTTGGCACGTTTTGGGTTTGTCTAGCTCCTTCAAAAAAAGACTTTAAATCTGTGTCAGTGAGCCAAAAAGTGCTTTGCTGCAGCCAACTTTTGGTGTGCTTCCATTCTGCCATCATCTAGTTTGCCAAAAATAACCTGGAAATGAAACACAAGGCAGAACTATTGTAGTTTAGTAGTTTCAGACGACTCGTTTAACTTTTTTTTATGTCAGTCAATCCTTTTTACCAAATTTTGTTACAAGCTTTTAATCTTTTTTTGTTCGCAATAAAAAAAACAAAAAAAAACAAGAAACAATCTAAGGTAGTTTTTATTCATTCTTTTTTAATTTTGCTTGGGTTTGACGGATTAAAAAAAAAACCCATAGCAAAAATGGTTATGAGAACAGATTTTACTGTTATAATATGTCACATGAGGTGTACATTTGTATAAACCCTCTTGGTATTTAAGGCTAATTTTCTTTTTTTTTTTTTTTTTTTTTTTTTTTTTTGACCAAACAGACAAAGAGGGATGGTTGTTAGAGATCGGTACAAGAAAGCAAAAAAGGGGTCTGAAGGCTAGTTAAAGGGAGCAGGATTTCAAACAAAGAGAGGCAAGAAGTTACTTGAGGTTTATCATTAAATGAATGAATGAACTTTATTTATTTAGCACTTTACAACTCGTTTCAGTGTTCTAAATTTCTTCAGAATAAAAGAAAGAAGAAAGTAAAAATAAAAATAGACAAAAACAGCATAAAATTATTAAAGCAATATAGTTAAACAAATTAAAATGCCACCAACTACAAAGTATTAAAAGCCATTCTTAAAAGGTGTGTTTTTAAATAACATTTAAAACTGTTAAGGTTTGACGTCATGCACAGTCACGGTGGAATGCTATTCCTAAGGTTAGGAAAAACGGAAAAAGCCTGGTAACCCCAGCGCTTCTGTGTGGATGTTTATCAAAAATGCTGCAAAAACCTTCACACATGCATATCGACAAATACAGATCAACTTTCACTCACATACATACGAGCAAACACATGTCAAGCATATATCATGCCTGCACGCCTAAAAATATCCTGTTTGTGCAAATCTCTGGATGCACAATAAAATCTAATGACTTTTTTTTTTTTAAATTGCAGTGATTAATTGGTGAATGTTTCCACAGTTTTTAGTCTTTAACCCCTTGATGCCTAAATTCCACTTTGGTTTTTGCTTTTAACTAGATAGTAAATCATCACAATTTTTATGCTGAAGTGGTTTAATGTATATTTGCATCAATAAGACCCTTTTTCAATAGATCTTCACTGATTAAAAAAAAAACCCACAAGTTTAAGCAACATCTTATACAATAAAGTAGCATATTTTCTTACAGTCCAGACAATTATTGCTGTGCGTATATTTCTATCTATTTTGCCAAAAAGATTTCATTTCCTTTTCATTAATTTTACAGATGTGCTTACAAGAAAAGACACTTTGATATAAATCTGAAAACACTTGACTCTATCTAATCTTCAAATATAATCTAATTTGCATGGTTGTACATCAGTATTATAGAATGAAATTGAATTTTGTAACTTTAGATCATGTTAGTATTTCATTGTTTGATTCTATTCTATCCTATTATCCTATTGAATCCTATTCTATTGTCATGGTTCACTATTTAGTGTAGCACTTTTTTTTTACACTATTACAAAACAAACTGATGGAAAGTTAAGTGAAATTAATGGTTTTTGGGACAGATCTCATTGTTATTAGAAGAACTAGATAAAGCTGAACGGTAAAACAAAAGTCAAGATACTCAAGAATCTATTGTAATTACAGTCACAGTGTGTCTGTGTTTACCCAAAAATGTGCACACTAACTCTCTTCAACGTCTGTTAGAGGGTTTTTTGTTCAACTTTGTTTTACTAAATCAACACGTTTTCTCGCTAAACTCCTGTGTGACGATTCACATTTCCTGTTGTAAACATTGGTTTATTAAAAGCTTTATTTAAAAAAAAAAAAAGTCAAGCATTTTTTTTTTTTGTCTGTGTTTGCATCTACACTCACATGCTTTGGCTTTTTTTCTTCTCACCGAACACTTTTCTCCCACCAGGTATTCCTCTTTCTTCTTTAAGCGCAAAGAGATTTATGTCATCCAGTAAGTTTGGAGTTTTGGGTGCATGAGCAGCGTTTGCCGTGTTCTTCTTTGCTCATAAACTCACTGTTTGAGTCTGTCATCGTGCTGAGATTGCCTCATGCTGCATGTCTTCTTGTTTTTTGTTTATTAAAGCTTTATTTAAGCTGATCTATCACATGCGTGTTTAACCAACAGCCACGCTCATCATCCTCCATCACTGGCAGGGATCGGACAGCTTCGCTGACATCCATCCGCTCACAAATTTGTTTATCAAATCTCGGGTTTGCTTGAAAGTTAAAGGAGTGTAAACTTTAATCTTCGTCAGCTGCTGCAAAGAAGAGGGAGCCTCAGTGAGGAAGCACGCGTTAGCTTCTTTTTGATGTTCATGTATTCCTCGAGATTTGAACATCAAAGCGGGAAGCCACATTTAATCAAAGTAGATTTGATTGCAAAAATCTCCAACCCCCTCCTGCTATAAACACAGGTTGTTGTGTGGTTTCATCTGTGAGAGTGAATAGGAGTGCCAATGTGTGGGCTGATAATATTAGCGCTGTGTGTAATTTTGGTTGGATTTTTTTGACTGTTTTTCCCAGGCTGCTCAGCTACAGAAAGTCACTGAAGTAAGTCGTCTTTTTACCATAACTGCACTGCACCTCCTGCATGTTTGGCACTCAATATAGATCACAATCAGAAAGAAACTTCTTATTGTTGTATTGTTGAACCTCCCTTTCTCTGTTGTCAGGCCTGTCAACAAGAAGTCTTTTCTGCAGCACGTGGAGGACCTGTGTGCCAACGACAACTCCAAGTTCCAGGAGGAGTTTGCAGTGAGTGTTTGGCCTATCAAATCCTTACCTCATTTTAAACTGTGATTTTTGCAAAAGTAGTACAGTAGTTGTCTCTGGTCCCAGAGCAGCATCTTTCGCCACCAGGACCTCTGAGGTCCCCTCAAACTGCATATTTCAAAGAAATATAAAATTTAATTTTAAGTTTGCCAGATGTTTTAAGTATGGAGTGCCATTTGTAAACCTGCAAATTTGACATAAATGTTTTTGGATATTTAGCATGTTTTAAGAAAAAAAAGGTTCTTGTTTTTCAAATGCAGATTTTATTTTTTAATTTAATACATTACATTTACTAACTAAATATTTAGTTAGCAGATTAGATATTTCACTTAAGGGTAAATATTTCATTTAAAATATATATTTAACTTACAAACAAAATATTTAATTTTATTAAATAAAATATTTATATTTGAACAAGAAATATGCATGTCTAATGTCAATATTTATTTTCCAAACTACATATTTAGGATTTGCAACTAAATATTTAGTTTGCAGCTAAATATTTAGTTACAAACTGAATATGCAGTTAAAAGCTAAATGTTTACTAAAAACTTTAACATTTACATTTTAGCTAAATATTTAGTATTTAGCTAAATATTTAGAATGGATTTAAATATACAGTTAAAAACTAAATGTTTACTAAAAAAAATAATATTTACTTTTTACCTAAATATTTAGTATTTAACTAAATATTTAGAATGGATCTAAATATAAAGTTAAAAGCTAAATATTTAGAAAAAAAAACAAAATCTATAGTTAAAAGCAGAATATTTAGTTTAAAATTAAACATTTAGTTTTTAACTAAATATTTAGAATGGATCTAAACATAGTTTTTAATTCAATATTTAGTTATAAAAATCTAAATATACAATTAAAAACTAAATATTTTGTTTTGAACTAAATATTTAGCTCCCAACTAAATATTTGGATCCAGGCTTAATATTCGATTTTTAACTATTTAGTTTTTAATAAAATATTTAGTTAAAAACAAAATATTTAGATCCATGGTAAATATTTCATTTTTGACCAAATATTTAGTAAGAGAACTAACCATTTAGCACTAAACTAAATAATTAGTTACAAAACTTAAATATTTAGTTTGGAAAATAATTATTTAGATTATATCTAAATATTTAATGTGCAAACTAAATATTTAATTTCATAAAATTAAATATTTTGTTTTTAAGCTAAACATGTAACTTTAAAATAAATGTTTAGCTTGAAATTACATGCTTAGCTTTAACTAAATATATAGTTAGTGAATGTAACATTAATTTAAAGGGTGAAAATATGCATTTGAAAAATAAGACCCTTTTTTTCTCCTAAAACATGCTAAATATCTGAAAACATTGATGTCAAAATTTAGTAGATTTACAAATGGCACCCCACAGTTAAGTGTACTTTAAGCAAATATTAATGGTATCCCTGGCCTTTATTGTCACATATTCATGTGAATGCTAATGTGTTGAATTTTATTCCTGCAGGAGCTCCCAAAGCTGCTGCAGGATTTGGCAACCACAGACGCTGACCTGCCCTGGAACAAATCCAAGAATCGCTTTCCCAATATCAAACCCTGTATGTGGTCAGAGTGAAAATTAGCCTCTTAAGGCAACAGAGTATACAGAACCTTTTGTTTTCCTGTACTTCACACACTGATAGAACGACCTGCTCTGTATACAGACAATAATAATCGAGTGAAACTGCTGTCAGAACCGGGCACTGCGGGCTCCGACTTCATCAACGCCAGTTTTGTTTCAGTGAGTAACTGCTCCCGATAGAGGGAACTGAACCTTCTGTGCGGAGATTAGACTTGAAGTGAAGTTTGTGTCTGAGCCTCACTGTCTCTCATTTTCATTCCTTTAAGGGTTATTTGTGTCCAAACGAGTTCATCGCCACGCAGGGTCCTCTCCCCGGAACCGTGGCCGACTTTTGGAGAATGATCTGGGAAACGGGAACCCGCAGCATCGCCATGCTCACACAGTGCTACGAAAAAGGCAGAGTGAGTCATGAGATATTTATACACACTCTGTTTTGGGGTTCGGTCCCAGAAGAGTCGTACCTGTGATTGAGTCTAATTTATACCTGTTTGTGTTTGCGGTGTTTCAGATTCGATGTCACAAGTATTGGCCAGAAGACAACAAGCCCATGACGGTGTTTAGCGACATTCTCATCTCTAAAGTGACAGAGGAAGCGTTTCCTGACTGGACTATCAGGACCTTAAAAGTTGAAAAGGTTCAAATAAAACAAACAGCAAAACTTACAAAACCCACAAAGCTATAATAGCACTTCAAATGCAGAAATGATATGAAATAAAACACTAGTCATTTGATTGATAGCTAGAACTTACTTTTTAGATTATATATTCAAAAAGCAAACCAAAACCTGAGTAGATCATTCACCACACTGATGAATGGTTAAACATCAACATTTAGGAGTATTCTGAATTTTAAAATAGTTCTTTCTATAAAAACGTTCTTTGATTTTTACAAAACAAAGCCGATTGTTATTCCCATTAGAGGGATTACTATTAAAGTTGCTGAAGTCTGTCTGTTACATAATTTCTAATTCTGCTGCTAAATTTTTGGAGAACATTTAAGGATAGGAAGATTTTTTTTTCGACTCCATTAATGCAGAGATCCTAAATCAGAAAGAGACCGAAAGAGGAGCTATCATACTTTCACAATGACATTTAATACCATTTGCCTGAACAGCTTTTATCTCTTTATGGCCTTCATTCCAAAGACAAAAAAAGGGAAAATATTACCTGTATTGTGTCAGAACTAGAGTGCAGATAAGGAGCTGTCTTGCCTTTTGTGTTGCAGCACGGCCACTACATTTTAGTAAAGCATTTCAACTACACATCGTGGCCTGAACACGGAGTTCCAGAGTCCTGCAGCACCTTCATCAAGTTTGTTAAAGCGATCCGAGCACATCGGCATGACAGCTCCACCATAGCGGTTCACTGTAGGTACGCTACCATCTCAACAGCAGGGAACCCTCATAACTCTTCAGTCTATTTCATTCATTGAAGCAGTCATTTTGATTAAATAGTGGCTTCTTTTCTTGTTTCTTAGTGCGGGTGTGGGAAGAACTGGAGTTTTTATTGCTCTGGACCACCTCATTCAGCACGTCAGAGATCACGACTTTGTAGATATTTATGGGCTGGTGGCGGAGCTGCGTAGTGAGAGGATGTGCATGGTGCAGAATCTGGTGAGCAGTTAAGCCTTCTTCCTTTAAGTTTAAAAATAAAGACACATTTTAGCTTAGTTCAAATTGAGCAGTGCATCATCTGAGCGCAGGATTAAAGCTGCTGCTTCTGTTTTGCTGCTCTCTTCATGTTTGGTGCTGTGTGTGCATTTGTTTCATCTGCTGTGCTCGCTGTGTGGCTTTTCTCCACGTTGTCTTTTCTCTTTATCTCTGTCAGATGGTCTGTTTTTTCCTCTTTGAAACGCAGAAACGCTGTAGCGAGAAGAAAAAAATAAAAGAAAACATTAAAATACGCGCTAAAAGCTTCCAAACAAGTGTTTGTGTGACCCAGCAACTGAGACGTGGCAATATGTGGGTGAGGGGAAAAAATCCAGACTACATTGATATTATTCATGATTTAAATACTATTTCTAGGTGAAAAAAAATAGTTTTCTTTTTATTATTCATGTGACATTTATATCTGGTCACAGAAGTTTTTAATACGTGTTTGTGAGCATGACCTTTCCCTGAAAAGATTTTTTCTCTCTGCCACATCTGTCAGCTATATTTTAATGCACATTATGACTTTTGACAGTAAGGAATACAGCTCGTATGCAATAAAAATATAAAGTGATGACTGAAAGCAAAGTAATTTAGCTGTCTAATTTCTTAATTGGGTAGAATATTAGTCTTAAAAGGCAAATGTTGGTGGCTTTAGTCCAGAGAGAGTGCAAAACAAGACATTTTCATATTTAAGAGGTTTTTTTTTCTAAAAAACAATGACTAAATCTGCTGTGTTATTTTCTTCATCTGTTTTGTACCCTGAAAAAATAAAATGTTCAATCAATTTACAAAAGTTTTGCAATTTGTTAGATTTAAATTATTAGTTTTCATCTAATTAACATTTTGAATTGATGATTATTCAACTTAAATGTAATATGATAAAAACTAATGTAACAAAAATCAGAGCTTTTAATTGATTCAATGTTTCTATTTTTATAGTGTATATGAACTTTTTTTTAGTTCAGGTGATTGTTCAGTTTCTGCTCCGTGTCATGAGCACAGCAGCTTTCATTTCAATCATCACAGCCTTTTGTTAGGGTTTTTTTCCTCTGTTAGTCATCTTTTTGTCAAATCACGTTGCAGATTTTGTTTTTGTCAAAACTAAATTGTGTGTTTTTATTCATTCATTTGTAAGAACTAACACTTTTATACAGGTTTTGTTTTGGTTTTGTTCAAGCCCCATTGGTCATGCATTTGACCCATCCCCTGGTGGAGGGGGGAGCTGCAGACACAGCTGCCCTCAGGAACATTTGGTGGTTTACCCCCCCAATCCCCATTTATGCTGAGTATCAAGCAGGGAGCTACTGGGTACCATTTTTAGTCTCTGCTACGACTGCTTGGATTTTAACTCCCAACCTTGCAATCTCAGGGCGTACACTCTACCACAGGGCCACTGATCTGGTTAGGTCACGCTTTTGTCGCTAATTAATTTTTTTCTGTGTTAAAATCCCCCATTTTGCACTTTTTAGAACTAATTCATAAAAGATGAATACCCAAATATGTATATTTCTTTATTATTTGTGTTCTTATCACTCATCAAAAAGGGTTAAAATGTTTATAAATGCAAATATAAAGAACCATCAGTCCCAAATGACAATTCATGTGACCTACTTAAAAAAAAATCTGATGCGAGCAATGAAAAAACATTTTTATTTTTTGTATGAAAACTGAATGGTTTGGAATTAGATTAAAGGAATATACTAGTCAGGTTCCCCTGTCTTGAAACAGCATGAAGCCATCCTAAAATTACCTTGATTACTTATGGAATGCTGATGTTTGTTGCATTGCCAGCTGTGCCTCCGCTAAGTGTCATGCTCCCTCTCTCTAGATATTCTGCAGAGGTTTAAGTATTTGCTGCGATTCTGAACATTTTTATTTCAATTAAGGTGCAAACTGATCACTTTTAGACACTCTATAAATTCATTTTAGGTTATTTTAGAAATGTTTGATGGAAATTCATCTGGAAATAAAACTTTTTTCCCCTTTTTTCTTTTTTATTGCTTTAAGTTATAAATTTAATGTCACTGTTTTGTTTTTTATTTTGTCTTATTACATATTGCATTCTGCTTTTATGTTATCAAATTGAAAATTGTTGCTAATATAGATCTTAAATACAGACTGTACGTTTTTTCTTTGCTCTAAAAAGGGCTACTTTGGTTATACAAAAAAATATCACTATATTTTCTTTACATTGCTGAACCTTAATGTAAAATATAAAACAAACCAGAAAAAAATCATCATCCTGCTTTTAAAACACCCCTGTTAAGACACACTATAATTTACATGTTAGTTTATTGCTAGCCCCCCAAAAAGTTATTTTAATCCATTTATTTTAAAAGTCAATGTTTATTTAATCATTATAATAATCCATCAAACTATTTATCATCATTTTATCAAAAGAACTCCACCAAAAATGCCGTATTTTAAAGCAGTATAGTCAGATAACGTTTTTTTTTTCTTTTCTTCTCTTCACAGAACTTTTAGTCTAATAACTAAAATGTCCAGACAATATTTACAGACTTGAGCTAAAATCCCAACTTGTAACATAATGTGAAATGAAGTCAAAATCTCTATTTTAGACTTGAAGGCAAAGAGTTTTGTTTGTTTCTGAAATTCTGAAAATATTACACGTATATGCCAAAGTGCTTTATGCTGTCCTAGATTACCACAAATTACGACTGAAACTACCTTTTCCGAAGTGCTCGCCTCGGTCTGCCTCCAAAGAAATCTGAAATGTCTGGTAATTGAATCAAAGAGGAGCGGATCAAACCCCGTCGTCCAATTAGAAAGCCCCGCTGCTGGCTGTGTTGAGCTGCAGTTCTGTTTGAACTCCATATATCCCCAACTGAGTGGAGGAAAGGTAATCAAGTCAAGAAGCCGGACGTTATGAAGACGTTACCGAGTCCATGCTGAGGTTGTGCTTTAAACTAAACGGTTGGATCAAAACTAATTTTACAATCACAAATTAAACTGCTGCAGGTCATGTAGGAAAGATCGTTTTAAAAACCGTTGTGCTTTGTAACAAGCGAGTAAACTAATAGAAAACTGAGGATAAAGGTGATTGACACGACCTGATCTAGTAGAAAGATTAACGGATTATCTTTTTTTTATGTATTGCAACTTAAAAACAGGGTCACAGGATTGCTAGAGAACAGAAGAGCTAATCCTCCACGAATAGCTGCTGCTGACTGTAATAGTGGACTATGAAAAGAGACGCTTTCATTTAGATTATCTGGATAATTGGACTTGAACGTCTCGTGAGAATAAATAGAACTTCACAGATTGTGTTATGAGCTACAGTCAATAAAATACAGTGATGCAGTTTAAGCATCCCCATTATAGGAATTACTTCAAACTCATTGATCATTTTTAAAGTTTGGATTTATTGTGAACGATTAAAGGCATATTTGCTCTTCTGATGCCTCCCCGTTTTAATTGCCTGTCGGATGATGTACTAATATTCATAAATACCCTCTCTTATTCTCACGCTTTTAGTGAGCTGCTCCGACATGGCAGACGAAAACTTTCCCGAGCGAGCTACCACACATCATTATTTCAGTTCCTCACGTTCAGTAAGTTGGCTCACTGAGCCGGGGAAGGACTTTAATCAGTGAGCTCTATGGGAGGTTGGATGGGGTTTGTGCTGAACCCAAACGCAGGAAAATGGAGCTCATGTCTGATTTAATGAATTTCCAGCAGGCACACTAGATGGCAAATGTCATCGATAAAACAAGCAGGAGAAGATAACAAGTCCCTGATAATTACCCAGCAAGGTTGAGATGTTGTAGCTGCTGGAGGATGGTCGTCTGTACGCTGACGGAGACCAGGAGGCCAGCAGGCTGGGGGGAGTTGCAGGGACAAATGGATGTGGCAAGGGGCAAAACGTGGTAGAATAGAGAGGGCTGAGAAAACATTCTGGCAAGGAGAGATGGTTTAGCAGGGACTCAAATGAGAGTGAGGCGTCTGAACACACAGGTGAAGGAGTTGGCAAGAGTGACAGTGTGCCAGAGGGGAATTGGTTGAAAATAGCAACCAAGAACAGAGGAGTCGGCTTTAAAGCACAAAAATCTGTTATTTTAGGTTTTATCGTACTGTGACGCATTAATTTAAATGGCCTATACTTTGCTTTTCTTAAATCTATATTTCTTAACCCATATGTATGATCATTTGTTACCTTTGGCACACTAAAGAATAAGCTATTTATGAAATATTAGTTATTTTTGTGAGTTTTTTTACCTACCTGACATTAAGACACCTCGATCTCTGAGGCACCGCCTTTCGCTTCTTATGGGTGCCGCCTATTTCGTGACATTATCCTAGAGCCGGCCTCAGCATCGTGTCTGCGTTTCTCCCACAAAAACAAACAAAATCCAGATTTTTCCAAAGATGCATGTACATACCGGATATCTGCCTTTAGTATCCCGGGTCATTGCTATACAGGTTGTAGCGATAGCTGGGGATGGCGGCTGAATGCTGAGAGCTAGCCACTGAGCGACTAAGTGGTGAAGCTAGTGGCTGACTACGGCTAGCTGAGCAGAGAAGTTGGCGGCTGATTACCACTAGCTGAACGGCAATGTTAGCCACTGATCACCACTAGCTGAGTAACGAAGCTAGTGGTTGTTGTGTTTCTCCTTTAGAGTTGCAGAAATAACTCTCCTAAGGACGTACTGTTTAACGGTTTTTATTACTCAGCTAACAGCAGTCGCGTTACAAACATGCAGCTTCGTGCCTCTCATATATCCCACAATGCACTGCGACATTCATCCGGGCATCCGTTCCACTAAACACACAGAGCTGCCTCCAACTTCAATAGAATAAACATATCAGAATATTACATCCTCTTCCTTAAAAAAAAAAAATAATAATAATCACTGGCTCAACAGTCATCTGTATTACATTGACTTTGGTTTGTGACCAATATTTCTGCAGATTTTATAAATGAATAAGTTAACTCAAAATAGCTGCATTTACAGAGTAACAAATTAAATAGAGGATTGCAAAACATTGTAGCAAACGTAAACTTCCAATATCAATACCTGACATAAAGAGTTGTGCGATGCTATACTAACTTAACTTTGATTTTATAAATCCATCACAACTCTGGGTTTGATTTCGCGTCCAAAACGGGTTTTATAGGAAGATGCAGGTGAGTCTGCTCCGGTGTTTGTCGTCTGTTTTGTTCAGTGTTTCATCTTGCATCTCTGCAGCCCTGACTGTCCCAGGTATTTCTGAAGTGTCAAGCAGATGTTTTCTGTTGCGTCGATACTCTTGTCCTTCAGCAGTGCGTATATGATATGATCTTTCTGTGTCGGCAGGTTTTATGACGACGGCAGGTTTCCAACGACCAAACTCGTGGAGTCGCACACTCTGGCCTACATGTAGTTGTGTGAGTGGCTTGGCAGATCTGTCATAGTACTTCTTCTGTCGCTCCCGTTGTGAGGTTCTGTTTTGATACATTTGACTGCAGTTTACAGTTTCCGGCTGCAATTGGTTGTGTGTGGTTGGAAGAGTAGATCTGAGTCTGCGACTCATGAGCAGTTGAGCTGGAGATCGGAAACTGTCAACTGGTGTGTTTCTGTATTCCAAAATACTCAAGTAGAGGTCTTTGTTGTCATCTTTGCTTTTGCTCAGTAGTGTCTTAGCTATTTGCACATATTTCTCAGCCAGTCCATTGCTTTGTGGATAATGTGGACTTGTGGTGGTATGTTTGAATCCCCACGTATCTGCAAATATCGCAAACTCTCCTGATGCATATTGTGGCCCATTGTCTGATATGAAAGCCTCTGGAATGCCGTGTCTGGCAAAAGTGGCTTTCAGCTTCTGGATGATGGCATGAGATGTGGTGCTGCTCATTTTGTCCAGTTCAAAATATCTGCTGTAGTAGTCAACGGTGATCATGTAGCTGTCATTATTCCAAGTGAAAAGGTCTGATGCGACAACTTGCCATGGTCTCTCTGGGATCTTGTGGCTAATCATTGGTTCTTTTGTATTTGCAGGTCGATGCTCCAGACATGTGGTACAGTGCTTTACTGTATTTTCGATCTCTTTGTTCATTCCGGGCCAGAAAAGAATGTCACGAGCCCTCTGTTTGCATTTCTCCATGCCCATGTGCCCTACGTGGACACGTGACAACATTTCTGCACGAAGAGAGGCTGGAATGATGATTTTTTCTCCTTTGAACATGATTCCATTAATCACAGATAGTTCGTCTCTGTGGTTCCAGTACTCTGCAACAACTTTAGGACATTTTCCTCTTTCCTCGGGCCATCCGTCATGTATGATTTTTTTAAGCACATTTAGCTGGGTATCCTTACCGGTTTCCTCTTGGATTTCTTTGAGCCTGATGTCGCTGACAGGTAGATTGTCATACACAGTGTGCACCTGAAGATCCATTCCTTCGCTCATGTTGTCATCTTGACCCGGCACTGATTTTCTTGACAATGTGTCTGCGACTGGAATCTCTTTTCCAGGTTTGTGTACGATGGTAAAGCTGTACCGTTGGAGCTGAAGTATCATCCTTTGGAGTCTAGGAGGCGCTAGTGAAAGTGGTTTCTTCATGATGGATTCAAGTGGTTTGTGGTCGCTTTCCACGATGACATGTTGTCCATACACGTAGTGGTGAAACCGCTTGAAACCAAACAGGATTGCATACAGCTCTTTTTCAATCTGTGCATAGTTGACTTCACTTTCATTTAGTGATTTTGAAGCATAACTGACTGGCTTACTGTCCTGCAATAAAACTGCACCTAATCCGTACTTGGATGCATCCACTTGTAGTCGCAATTGTTTTCCAGGATCAAAATATGTCAAAACCGGTCCTGGCTCCTGTGTGATTAGTTCTTTCATTTTAGTGAACGCCTGTTCATGTTGTGCGTCCCATACAAACTCACTGGACTCTTTCAGGAGTTGGCGTAGAGGGGCATTTATGTCAGAGAGACAGGGCGCAAACTTGGACAAGTAGTTGACCATTCCCAGAATGGTCTCGAGCTCACCTTTGTTTTTAGGGGCTTTCATTTCCTTGATGGCTCTAATTTTCTCTGGGTCAGGTTTGACGCCATCAGCTGTGAGGCGGTGTCCAAAATAGCTTACTTCGGTGGCCCCGATGATGCTCTTGTCTGGATTCAGCCTGACACCTTTCTCTCTGGAGCGCTTCAACATAGCATGAAGGTTCCGGTCATGTTCGTCTTTTGTTTTGCCGTATATTAAAATGTCATCGACAATGGCTGTGACACCTTCAAGTCCCTCATAAGTCTCATCAATCTTCCTTTGGAACTCATCTTGTGCTGATACAAGGCCAAAGGGCAACCTCAGGAATCTGTAGCGTCCAAATATGGTGTTGAAGGTTGTGAGCTTAGATGACTCCTCTGTCAATTTAATGGCCCAGTAGCCTGACCTGGCGTCCATGACAGAGAAGTATCTGGCTCCTGCAAGCTTGGCTGTAATGTCATCCAGAGTTGGCAGAGGGTAGTGTGGTCGTTTTACTGCCTTATTGAGGTCTCTGGGGTCAAGACATATTCTGAGTTTACCTGTTCGCGGTTTCTCAGCCACAACCATTGAATTAACCCATTCTGTGGGTTCAGTCACTTTCACAATGATATGTTGCTCCACCATATTCTGCAGTTCTTTCTTGAGTTGACTGCGAAGCGCATGTGGTACTCGTCTTGGTGGGTGAACCACAGGTGTAGCCTTTGGATCCAGATGGATTGTGCACTCGCCCGGAAATAATCCTATTCCCGAGAAGATATCCTTGAACTCGTCCATGATATTTGTTTCTGGTGTTTTGGTCACGGACATCACAAGTTTAATTAGGCCAAAATCCAGGCAAGCTTTTAAACCTAGAACAGGAGGTGCCCTGGTATCCACAACATATACTTTCAGTCTTAATGCCTTGTCCTTATGTTTGCACTTCAGTGTGCACTTGCCCCTTACAAGCAGGCGTTCTCCTCCATATCCATACAGCGGATGCGAGACTGGTTTCAGTCGTTTTGATCTTCCTAGCATATTAAACACATGTGTGGGCATGACGTTAGCGGAGGAACCTGTATCCAATTTGAAATTGACAGTATTTTGATAGGGACCAACTTTTAGATCTGCAAAAGCCTGTGTATTTCCGCCATTCTGTTCAGTGCAGTGGACTGCATCAATGAATAGGCTGTTGCTCTCAGTGCTGCTTTCTGATCCACTTTCATTCACTGTATGAACACTTTTCTTTTGTTTGGAATGACACACTTTTGAGAAATGATTCCATTTTCCACAGCTTTTGCATTGCCTACCTTTAGCTGGGCATTTTTCCTCATTACTGTGTTGGTTTCCACAATATCCGCATCCTCTCGGTATTCTGGTGGTTTCACGTAGTTTGTCCGTAGCTGAGTATTTTTTTTTAAACTGCCAGTCTTTCCGAGGTGGATTCTTTGATGCTTGTCGTCCAACAGCATGTACGATGTCCTCACGCGTGCTGCTGCTGCTGCTAGATATGGTCTTCATTTGTGCTTTAGCTATTTCATGTGACCTTGCAATGTCCACAGCTTTATCCAATGTTAGTTCGGATCCAACGCTCAGTAGTTTTTCTCTCACGCTGGGTGAATGGATGCCGAACACTATTCGGTCACGGACCATCTCCTCACTGTTTGTATAAGCACAGTCTTTTACAAGAAGTCTCAAGTCTGTTACAAACTGTTCAAATGCCTCATTTGCTCCCTG
The DNA here is from genome assembly GCA_003999625.1 of Oryzias javanicus. NCBI lineage: Eukaryota > Metazoa > Chordata > Actinopteri > Beloniformes > Adrianichthyidae > Oryzias > Oryzias javanicus. The sequence continues at coordinate 19,412,811 of CM012442.1, forward strand.
GACTTTTTCGTGGAATTTGTAACGAGCAAAAATTACGTTAGCTTTGGGCATGACGTAGGTCTCATACTTGTCGTAGTATGTTTTAAGCACTTTCCTTTCATCTTCAGTTAGTGACCATGTGTTATAAATGTCTCTACCTTTTTCTCCAACCCAAAGAAGAAGATAGCTGCACTTTTCCTCCTCGCTCTTTCTCTTGAGTGGTCCAGAAAACATAAGCTCCACATGTAGCTTAAATCTGCGCCACGCCTCGGGAAGGTTGTTAGCATCCCAACACATGTCCGGCGGCGTAACTCCGGCAAAATCCATTTCGCAGTCTTCGTTCGATCGCTCTATTCTGACACCATGTTGTGTTTCTCCTTTAGAGTTGCAGAAATAACTCTCCTAAGGACGTACTGTTTAACGGTTTTTATTACTCAGCTAACAGCAGTCGCGTTACAAACATGCAGCTTCGTGCCTCTCATATATCCCACAATGCACTGCGACATTCATCCGGGCATCCGTTCCACTAAACACACAGAGCTGCCTCCAACTTCAATAGAATAAACATATCAGAATATTACAGTGGTGACCACCGCTAGCTGAGTTAAGAAGTTAGCAGCTGAGCACCTCTAGCTGAACAGCAAAGTTAGCAGTTGATCACCGCTGGAGGAGTAGCGAAGCTATTGGCTTGTTACTGTTAATTGAGGAAAAAAGTTAGCGGCTGATTACCACTAGCTGAACAGCGAAGTTAGCGGTGATTGCAGCTAGATGAGTAGCAAAGCTAGTGGCTTATCATTGCTAATTGAGGAAAGAAGTTAGCAGCTGATCAGTGCTAGCTGAACGGCGATGTTAGCTGTGATCACTGCAATATGAGTAGCGAAGCTAATGGCTTATTACTGTTAATTGAGGAAAGAAGTTAGGTGCTGATCACCGCTAGCTGAGAAAAAGAATCTGGCACCTGAGCATCGCTAGCTGATGGTGAAGTTAGATCCTGATCACCGCTAGCTGAGTGGTGAAGCCAACGGCTGAGCGGCTGAGTACCATTAGCTGAGAGGCGAAATTGGGTGTTTTTGTTAGCCTGGGGGCGGTGCTTGCAGTGAAGAGTCTTCCTGAAAGGGGCTGTCCTTAAATTTTGACATCAACTTGGAGAACCCACCTGCTTTGTGGGTTGGGAGTGATTGGTGCTGAGAGTTCAGGTTTTTAGAAGATTCCTTAGATCAAAATACCACTTTGTGGTTGTTTAAAGTGAGCAATGAACATTCTTATACACTTAAAAGCTCAAAAAGTTGATTCTGCCTGTTATAGTCCCTTTCAAATGACTTGATCTGATAAGTAACTTAATATCTTTTTTCATACAAAACCAACACATTTACATGTTTGTGTTGTCAGGCGCAGTACATTTTCCTACACCAATGTACATTGGAACTTCTGAACAACAAAGGCAACAGCCAGTCCATCTGGTTTGTGAGTTACTCTGCTCTGGAGAAGATGGACTCCCTGGATAACATGGAAGGTACCAGCCTTCATGGAGATCCACAGGTAAATATTTCACACATTTCTCACCTCATGAGTTTGTTTTGGCGTTCAGGTGATGTTGAACTAGAATGGGAGGAGACAACAATGTGAAAACCTGACATCCGTAAGGACATTGCACTGGACCAGTTCCTGGAAGGGAAAAGCTTCAACAAGCAGAGAATGTGTGAAACTATGAGTGGTGAACAAAACTTCGGTGCTGCAATTCAACCCAGTTTTCTCTTCCTGCTTCGAAAGATGAGCTAAGGCTTTTTTTTTTTTAAATGGGCAAGAAAGATTTACCATGAGAATTCTGTCTGCTCTATAATCCTGCAGGTACTTTGCACAAACTGTCTTTCTATATTTACTTACCTTAACATGTGGATGAGTTTTTGTAAGATAATATATTTGGCCAAAACTGTAATAATTTTTTTTCACTCTCTTTGTAACTGTTTGTGACAAGCTGTTGTTCTTTCTCAGGAGTGATTTGCAAAATAAAAACAAACTTTCATTTTTTTCTTGTTTTAATACTTTGATGAAAGTCTTTATGACGGAGTCTTAGAGCCACAGAGAACGAAAAAAATATATATATATATATTAATATATATATATTAATGTACGAGAATAAAGTCGTAAAGTGGTGAGGGAAAAAGTCAACATTTCACATGAATACAATTCTAAAATAAAAAAAAAGTTTTGTTTATTTAAGAGTAAAATCACAAAATCTGGAGAAAAAAGTCAAATTTTTACAATATTTAAATCGTTATGAGTTATGAATAAAAAAAAGTCAATATTTGAAACATAATAGTTTCATGATTTTATTCTTGTAAATTTTCATTTTTTTATACTTTATTCTCATATGTTAATATTTTTTTTCTCTTTCATAGTGGCCCAAATATTCTTTGTACTATAGGATTTTTTTTTATTAATCTACAACAAGAGTTTATAGTCTTATAATTAGAACTATTTTTTAACATATTTTGAGTTTATTCTTGAAAAATATGAAGTTTTTTTTTGTTCTGTTTTACAACTTTATCCACGCAAAATATTGACCTTTTTAAAAAAATAATTTCATGAATTTACTCTTGTTAATGTTGGAATTTTTTCTACAACTTTATTCTCATATGTTAATTCATTAGTTTCTTTTATTGCAACCCTAATACTCCATGGTACGTCTTTACAAAACAAAAGCGTTTTTTTTGTGTAAAATTAGACTACAGCTTATTTCTCATTATTTTACAAGTTTATTCCTGTACATTTTGGACTTTTTAAAGATAATTTTAAAATTTTTATTTTGTAGTGGCCCATATAAAACAGAAAACATTTTTTTTAAATTGTTAGCCTTGTTTGTGTTACCTTTTTGTTGCTTCACTTCATATTACAATTAAAAGTGCTGCAAAGTAAGCCTTTGCGTCCTGCAGCTGCAGACTTTAGGATTTTAAGAAGCAGACATCTTGTTCCACCAATTAAATATCAGACACAAGACCTTGGGCTGATTGCACTCACAGTCATGTGAAAACAGCAAAATACTCTCCTCCACAAAGGTTTTTGGTTTCGTTTGGCCCATAGACATGAACACATGCAGCTTTATGACACCAGAGATTCACTTTCCCTTTTGGGTGTTTGCTGATTTCCCCTAAGCTTCTTCATTACCTCCTTTTTTCCTGCACACCTGGTGCAGATCCATACTAAAGAAAAGCGGGGAGATGCAGGTGCTCAATAATTTAAAACAAGCAACACACACAAAAACAACAACGACCCAAAACTGAGAGTAAAAACTACTTTATTCTTTTATTCTCTTCAAACAGAAAAAAAAAATTAGAAATTCCATTAATAAATATGTTGCTCTTTAAGAAATTTCCATCTCTAAAATATTGTGAGGGTGCAAAGATTAAATGAAGGTGCTCCGGAGAGAATGCAGATTGGTGCATCTCCATGACAACCACAGAGAAGACATGGGGAAAAGGGCAGGAAGCAGGGAGCAAATAGAGAAGGAGAGAAGAAAATGACATCAATCAACCCAACATGCCCCGACAATGATGGCACAAGCATAGGATCAAGCTCCTCCCGTGTTCTGGACGTCAACAAAAGAAAACATGCTGTTTATAGTCTAGAGTAAATAAAGTGGGACTGCTGACCAGACAAGCCGAGCAGGAAATTTATTTATTGTTGCTTTGGCAGCTATGCAGATGTTGTGTAGGTCAGTGTGTGCACATGTGTGTGTGTGTGTGTGTCATGTATGGGTGTGATTTTACTGTGCTGACCAATAAAACATAGCCCTTTACACACCTTCACAGGTGACACAGTCGTCGCTTCATAATGACATAATGTGGTAATCGATTGATGAATTTTGATCAGTTGTAATGTCAGTGACTTGTTACCATGGCAACTGGAGTATATTCTATAAAAGCTGCCTGTTTCTGGCTCTCACATAGGGGCGGTAGCGTTTAGTTCACTCCCTAAATTACTTTGTGAATAGTATCTATAATAATTATAGTATTCTCTTTTTTTCCTCTTTAAACTAGATTTTTCTCTGTACAAATACATACGTAGATACACACACTATGCAATCACTTTTTCAGAATAAATCTATATCTATTTACAATATGTCCAATATATTCTGTGGAGGGAAAAAAATGACTTTTTGTGGGATGCTCTACGCATTGATTCAAGCCTGTACCGCCAACACTGAACACAGTAATGAAGTCAATAAACGTTTCATTTTTTTAAACTTATTTCTCAATTCAAAAATAACTTTCCCATTAGGTTACATATAAGGGCAATTGTGCAAAAAGGTTTGACTTTTTTTTTTTTTTTGGAGGGGCCTTAGTCCAAATAACATACCAACCCCACAAGTAAGCAAGCTGAACACAGTAACAGAAGCGTTTTGCTCTTATTGCAGCTCAGAGGTGCAAATGCAGAAACATTTGCAGCGCAGTCCTTCCTGAGCTCGGTCAGAGCAACACTCCGATGATTCCTCACCAGTTTAGCAGAACATATAATGGAAACATGATTGTCAGCCAGACTTTGTTTGAAGTTTTTAGTGAGTAAAAGCACTCACGTTACTGCACATGAAAGGGTCGACATGGCAACGCTGTTATTTTTTTCTTAATCTGCTTCACACGTACTGATCATTTGTTCCCTAGAAAAGAAAGGAACAAAAAAAAAGTTACTGTACTTTTTTTTTTTTTTTGCTGCACATTATGCAGACATGAAAAAAAAAAGATTAATTAGCTGCATGGAAATAATTCCTCACAATGCACCACGTAACGAAGGAGAACCGAAATGATGAAAGACGTGAAAATGGTTGCCCTGATGCAAACTCTGCATAACTGTCCTTCAGTTTTTCCAGCTTTGTGTCCCTTCAAGCCGATTTCTCTGTCATGTTCATGGGCCACACTCACAGAAGCATTTTGTCAGACGCTGACATTTAAAAGTGAACGCTAAAACGGATGAAAGGAGGGAGGAAACGGCCGTTATCGGATGACATCTTGGGAGCAGAAGTCTTTTAAAGTGGTCAGGCTGTGTTGTTCAAAAGCGGCTTGTATGGCGTTGCCTGAGTGTTTCAGGTGTGAAGGTCCAGTCCTGGCTCAGACGATGCTGCGAGAGCCGCTGGAGTTGCGTCGCCGGGTGAGGGGGATTGTGTGGTGGAGGGGCATGGGTGAGTCGGGTGGACAGAACTGGTGAGGGTGGTTGTAAGGAGGAGGCGGCGGCGGCAGGGGCGGTTGGGGCCCGTCTCCCTCTCTGACCCGGACCGGCGTCGACATGGCCGACTGGATGAGCTGATGAGCGGCGGGGCCTTGGCTGAGGAAGGCCTCCATCCGGCCACGCCCGCTCTGGTCCACGACGATCACCTTGACGATCTGCTGACATTGGATGAGCGTCTCTGGGCGGAGGTCCCCGGGCTGGACGGGGCTGAGCAGGGCGGGGGGCGCAGTCAGGGCGAGGGGAGGGGGCTCAATGCTGGGGTGGCTCAGCTGATAGGTCTGCAGCCTGTTGTGAATTGACACCTAGTTTAGGAACAGTCAGAGAATGCATGAAGAGTTACCAGCCTGAACGCAGCCTCTACGCAGCCCTCTGGTGAGTTACGCACAAGGGCATGCAGGCATGCAGGTGGAACCATGCAGAGCGAGCGCATGCAGAACGCAATCCGCTTCCCCTTCGCTCACCTCGCCACTGACACATGACTACAACATACGCACACCAGCACACCAGCCCAGGGGGAGAAAAAAACGGGTTGTGCATCAGTAAGAGATTGGGATAAATATAAATATAGGGGTAATTGTGGGGGGGGGTTGTGAGTGTAAGAGTGAGTGCCAGGAGAGGAGGAAGGTGACACCGAGGGCTTGGTGTCTCCCTATCACACTATAGACAACCTCAAGGAAAAGAAGAGAGAATAGGAAAAGCAAACTATTTGGGTAAAAAGATATTTTTTTTCTTCCAGGAAGGGCTGGTTGACAGAGAACCATCCACACATACATACAAAATCAACATTTACTGTGCATTTAGATCAATAGATGGTATTTTAAAGAGCCAGACAGCTTCTGTTATATTCATCTTATAAGACTTGCTAACAAAAGAGGTGAGAGCTGGTCTGAACAAAACAGAGGCTGCGCTGCTGCTCCAGCAGACTCCTCTCAGCTGTCTTTGCATTGTCAGCTGTTCGGATGGGATGTGCTACAGGCGGAGCTCTTTAGAAGTAAAGTAAAAAGACCCTTTTTTTTCCGAATCGGGCCTTCATCTAATCACGCAGACTCTTTCATGGTCTTTAGCTACGCTTCTTGTCTCACTCTTGTTAGGAAGGCCTTTGAAATTCGATGCTTAATGATTTTTTTATACAGTTTCACACTACATGTGGGTGTCGACACATCTTAATTAAGTTATCGATAGTTCTGATCACTGTATAATATGGAACTCTGAACATGACGTTCAAAAATTAAATGAAAACAAATTTTTACTTCCAACTATTAACTAGTTGTCAAGAATTGGTATTTTGTGAGCTCAACTTAACATTTTAAGGTCACAGTTTAGTATTTTGTCACTACAAAGTAGCATTTTTGTTGCATTTTTAGGAAACAAATCAGTTTTGTGTTTACACAAATTGAACTATTGTGTAAAAAAAAAAAAAAAAAGTAATTTTCCACCTAAATTAGTAACTAGTGGCCAAAAAATTAATATTTTTGTGCGCTCAAATTAGCGTACTAAGGCCAAAATGTTGTGTTTGGTAACCACAAATTAACTTTTTTTTTTTTTTTTTAGGCTCAAATGAGCATTTTGATGCCATAACTGAACCATTAGGAGAAAAAGAATTTTGTAAGCAGAATAAGTACTATTTTTTTACCACAAATTGGCAGTTTGTGAGCACATATTATCACTTTAAGTGTACAGTGTTGTGTTTTAGGTGTGTTTCTCCTTTTATTTGTGGTTCCACTGTGCAGGCTGACTATGGCTCCTCCCAGCTGATCACCACCTTCTCCGGATCTCTGTGGAGGAGTCCACAGCGGTCTGCACTTAGTTGATTTAGTTTGCTCTCTATTTAGAAGAGGTCCTCCTGTGTTTGGTGTTGGTTCATTTTGTATGCCTTCTTGTATGGTTTCCCCTGTCCTCGTGAGCGTTTCTAGTTTATGTATATCTGCAGCACCTTTAGTTTTCCCTCTGTTGATGATTTTTGTTATTAAAGACACATTTTTGTTAACCTGACACTTAGTTTGGTCCCTGTATCTGGGTCTCTGACTCCTGATCCGTGACATACAGATTAGTATTTAATGGGCAGACGTTTATCATTTGTAAGAACAATTAGTATTTTGTGCAAAAAAAATTACCATTTTGAAAGCACAAAAAGTAGCCTTTTTTGGGCACAAATTGGTCATTTTTATGCACAGATTTACATTTTGTAAGAACAAATTTGCATTTATAACACATTAGCTTTTTATTAACATTTTGTGGACAAACATCAGCCTTTGGACAAATGTGTTTTTTCTGTGCATTTCATTGTGTGCAAACAAAAACCAAACTGAAATCAAAATCTAGTGGTCAAAAATTAATATTTTATGCAGTTAGATTAGCATACTGAGGCAAAAATTTTGTGTTTTGTGTCCACAAATTAGCAATTTGTAGCCTATTGCTACATTAATACACATCACAAATGAGTATTTCATGGTACAAAGTTGCTGTTTGTGGACATAAATAAGAGTTGTGTATGCAATTTTGAGCAAAAAAAATTTTAATTTAAATTAGTAACTAGTGGCCAACAATAATATTTTGTCTGCTCACATTTGCATATTGAGGCCACAATTTAGTGTTTTGTGGCTAAAAAGTTGTATTATATTATATATTATATAAAATTATATTATATACTTGACAAATTGGCCTTTTCCATTAATTTCTTGCAAAAGAAAAATATTTTTTTCCTCAAATTAATAGCGTGTAGCCACAAATAATTATAATAATGACTTGCATTTTGTGCAAAAAAAAAGGATTTTTCCCCAAAAATTAAAATCTAGTGGACAAAAATTATTATTTTGTGCACTTAAATTAGCGTACTAAGGCCAAAATTTAGCGTCTTGTGGCCACAAATTCGCTTTTTTTTTTTACATTTTATTTTGTTTGCACAAACTAGCAATGCATAACCTATACACAAATTATTATAAGTCACAAATTAGTATTTGATGAAACGCATTTGTATTTTGTGGGCACATATGAGCTTTTATTAGCATTTTGTGTACACAAATTGGCATGTTGTGCACAAATTTTAATTTTGACCAAAAAAAAGTTGTTGCCTTAACTTAATAACTAGTGACCAAGAATTAATATTTTGTAACAAATTATCAGATTGAGGCCACAATTTTGTGTTTTGTGGCCAAAAGTTTGCATTTATTAGCATTTTGTGAGGCTAAAAAATGCTAATTTGTGGCAACAAAATACAAATTTGGGCTCACAAATTATTATTTAATTGCCAAAAAGTTCTCCATTGAGGCAACAAATGTTTATGTCATGTTCAGGGTTCAACCAATTTTCCGTAATTTCTTTGTTATGTTTTTGTTTGTGTGTTCTGCATGTGTATTTTGTTCCACTGCATGATCCTCATCTCTGTTTGGATATTCCTCTCACTACTCACGGTGTCACATATGCTCACATACTAAACTACACACACGTAGCTGGAGGCGCAGATACTTACCTGAGGGAGACGAGAGCAGCTCAGGCACTCACCTCTACTGTGTTGTTGTTGCTGGTTTTATCATACGGATCCTGCTGGCCTGTGGGGAGAGACAGGTCCGATTGTGAGGCGGCAGACGCATACACACCCAGAGAGCCAGAAACAGGCTCTCATCCGTAGCGCTGACATTTGGTTAGGATATTCTATATTATGATACACTAGCAAAACCAGCACCTGAGGGGGAGCTGTGTATTGTGTGCATGTCCATTTGTCCACCATTTGTGTGTAAGCTGTGTGGCTGGATGCCTTGTTGCCTCTCCAACTCCCCTGAAACAAACGAATCAAAACGTTTAAAATGTGCAACATTTTTGTCGCTGTTGCTTCTTGCAGGTGTAGAGTTTTTCCTTACACTGTATGTGTATCTGCTCCATCTCATTGACTTCTGCGATGGCTTCTCTGAGCTCCTCTGCAAACTTCCTGAGCTCCTCTCCGCTCGGAGAGCAGAAACTCACCAGCTGCTTCTTCTCTGAGGTAAATGGACTCATCATGGTGATACCATGGGCATAGTCTGAAGAGAAACCCAAGAAGAAAGTGTTTTCACTATATCTTTGATTCCTGAGTAAATTATGCATGCTGTGGATCCTTTTAAAATGCAACAGCTCTGTTGCTATCTCATAGAAGACTGCAGCTGGGCTGGTAAAAACTCATGTTATTACACTGATGGTCAGATCTGTTCATGTGTAGCAGGCTTTTACTTTGAAAAATGCAACCGAAACGTCTAAGTGTAAAAGACTTATCATTTTTTTTAGTTTTCTTGAAAATGAAGACGTTTTTTGTTATTCCTGGTTACATTCTGTTACTGTGGGTATAGATTTACTTGGCAATCTGTGTTGAAACTCATGAACAAATCAGTGGGTTTAATCTTAACCCCTTCCTGCCCGACTTGATTTCCAATAGAAAATATTCTTTTGTCATTTTTTCCATTCAAGGATATGTTAAATAAAGTGGAGTCCCGCATTTAATCATCAAAATCAGAGTCATATGAGTTTTTTTTTTTCAATGAAGTATGATACCTTATACCAGGAGTCTGCTACTGAGGCTCTGGAGCCACTTTTACCTGCTTGATTGAAGCTTTCTGGCTGAAGAAAATAAAATGATTGTATCCCTGATTTAAATGTAGTTTATTAGATTTATACATTTTTGGCTAAAATACTCCTATAAAAATACGATAAACTTTGTAAAGTCTTTTTTTTATACTGGTGCACATTAAATCAAGAGGCTTTGTGCTTCCGCCTGAATGCACAACATTAAAAAATGGAGCAAATTGTTGATAAAAAGTTTGAAATTCTTTAAACTCTTTTCATTATTAAGATATATTTGATGCTGCAAAAAATGTTTCCTTTATGTCCGAAAAGAGAAATATGTACTTTTTATACTGGGTTTTAAACCAATAAAGTCATATTTATATTCAGGTTAATATTAGTAAGTAGGGAGAAGAATTATGACCCACCAAAGTACACCAATAAATAATAAAAGAAAAGGTTTTTGTTGATTAAAACCAGATTACATTTTTTGTTGAAGTATATTTGCTGCAGCAGATGTAGCGCTGAGTGTCATCATATTTAAAGTGTTTGTCTTTTTCAAGAGTAAAAACCAAATCCAAAGCGAGAATAAATTACGATCTTCTCTTTCAAAATCGCAAATTCAGTTACAAACATCATAAAATAAAGGAATGTTGGGTTTTCTATGGTGTGAAACAAGTTCTGTACAGTAGAAAACCAGGCTGAATGGCTCTTTTAGTGTTGAAGGTTGCAGTCTCCTGCCATAGACTAACTCCTGCATATTGATTTCTCTTTAAGGATTCCAATTTTTGAATGTAAAATAAATGTCAACATGCTACTTCTATAGAAATCATACAAGTCTGACTCCAACAATATATTTTTTTCTTTTGTAAAAGTAATCCCAGTGGTTTTCAAATAATAATTATGCAGTTTTTAGCCAAAATCAAAAAGCCTGTGACATTTATTAAGACATATTTTCTGCAGAGCAGCAGGAGCTCATTAGAAATTCGCCTCTTGATTTTTTGGCAGGACTGTTGGCACAGAAGTTAGCCTCCTCTAATTTCCCAACTTTTCTTTGTTTACTCTCTCTAAATAGTTCATAGAATCTCACAAGCTCAAGTTAGCATTAGAGTGCTAAAAATCTATAAATACATTTTTTAACCACATATCAGCTCAGATGAGGAAAAAAAAGACGTTAATGGATCTATTTGCATGCGGAAGCTTCAGAATTGTAGCGGAGAAGGGAGTGGGTCTTTAAAATTAAATTCTCATGCACCTCTAAAAACAACTGATGTTTTTCTGTCTTTGCTATTGTGTCAAATCATTGCTTTATCCTACAAATTCTTCAGAATTCTACAGAACTAGAAGTCTGTTCTGTGACTACTTTGACTTTTTAGGGAACTTTGAATAAGGAAAACGCTCAAATATCTCTTCATTTGGAAGCATCTTCTTAGCTGTGACAATTTCAATCCCCTATTAGTTTAGGAACACCAGCCAGCACACTACAACTAATAAAGTGTTTTTAACTTAGTAAATCTTTTAAGGTGTCACCAGTTAGTTGATAAGTTGATGACCTGCTCTCGATCTGTGTAAAATGTTTTCAAATATTCAAACATTTAGTCTTCTTTTCAGAAATTGCTGATTATGACACAAAAAAAGACATTTTTTAACTTAAACTGAATTAGGATCTTACATTCATTGCTGAAGAGGTGAAACTGCATTCCCAGCAGCCCCATAGCTTTACAGAAGGTGTAAGAAGCTGAGCTTTTCTTTTTGGGACACAACTTCAAGATCTGCATGAACAAAACACACAAACATGCTCAACTTTTTTAATTCCATTCATCTTTACAGACACTGTGTTTATAGTCTTACCAGTAACAGGTCATTAAAAAGGAAGACCTCTCTCTGGAGCTGGGACAGTTTCTGTTTGTGAGGTTTGTTAGCATCAGGGACCTCGAACAGACGACAGCAGCAGACCAAGCGTCTGTGGGGCACAGCAAGGATCTGTGAAAAAGAGGTTAACCGGATGGAGATGACAGTTAGTGCAAAGCGGGAGTCACACTAGCGAGATAATGCATGGCACATGAGGAAGGAGGCTGTGCTAAAAAATTCTGAAATGGGGAGGAAAAAGAGAAAGGAAGATGGATGATGGCGGCGCTGAAACCAGGGAGACTTTTATAAAGGGATTACTCACCGTTTTCAGGCCCAGGATAGACTGTTCCACGCGGCTCACATAAGTGACATGGTCTTCATTTGAGCGCAGCTCTCTCTGCTGAATTCTTTCATAGATGCCTGCGACCATCTCCCTGGGAATGTCTGCTCCGTCATCCACACCTAAGAGAATTCAGCGCCAGAGTGGATGTCACGTTCTTAGTCATCCTCCGTGACAGCAGCACATGCAATAATTATAAGTTTGTACTTAATTTATGAGCATATAGAGCAAAACATAACTTGTTTTTGAGGCATTTCTTGCATTTTTTTGCTATTTTTTTTGACTATGCAAAACTTTGTGAATTTTAAAAATATTGTATATGTCCATTGTGAGGTTTGGTGCTTTAATAAGTTTAGAGCAGGAGTCCGCATGAGCCATGTCTGGCTCTTCTACCCCTCCATTGTGGCTCCCTGGTTAAAGAAAAATACTAAGATTTTAGTTTAAAAAGTAACTGTAAGTTAACATTTTGACAAATTCCAGTGTTTTAAGTATGTCTCATGGTTCAAAAAGTACAGTTAATTAGCTATATTTTACTTTCATATTCTAAAATTATGATTTTTATTGGCTAAGAAACACCACAAACGTTTAAAAATAACATGTTTTTTTGCATAATTTATACTACCTACTTCTAGATTCGCTCTTCCAAGATATTATTATGTGATACAGGAAGTCTTTTATTTTGAAAGAAAAACTTGTGAACCTCTGTTAAACAATATAAACAATTTCATATTAGTGAAAGAAATTCTATTAAAGTTTGTTTTTGTAATGCCAAAAAAAATAGCTTATTCATATTTCTTATTAAAATAACAGCATAAATAAAAAGTTTTATTTTTCTTATGGATGTGTGGCTCCTACTGGGTTATGATCAGTGAGAAATCAACTTAAATAGCTTTTTTAGTATTAAAGGGTACAGACCCCAGACCACAGTCTGCCACTGTGCAGCCACCTAAATGCAAGTTTTGGGGGCATTTGTAATTGGGAAACAGCAGTCGCATTGTTACACGCTGCACTGTTTTTTTTTTTTAAAAAGGCCAAAATTTTCCAGTAAAACTGAAAGATTTCTTGATATCAGACAGTGGAGGCATTCCGGTAGCCCTTCCTCATTACAACTCCCATCAGCCACCACTTCAGTCTTACACATTTACAGCTGATTGTCATCTTCTTCATCACAACCGCCAGCATTTATACCAACTCCAGCCTCAACTTCAGTGTGAAGTCTTGATCGTGTTTATGTGTCAGTCTGAGCAGTTTTCCCCAGTTTGATTCTACGTGTTTTTGACCCACGCTTGTTTATTCGTTCCTCTGCCTCACCTCTGTGTTTTTGACCATTTCCTGCCTTTTTGACGCTTTCTATGTCTTGCCCTTGCTCTGATCCATTAAACCACTTGCAAATGGATCCTAACCTCCCAGCCTCATCGTCACAACCAGACGTCTATCTAGCTATCCTGGCTATCGTGCGTCCAGTATATAAATACAAAACTTGTCATGGCGTTGATAAAACCGCATGAACTCAGAGAACCAAGCATTGACAGAGTGCGATTGAAATTGAGAAAAAAAAGAAGACGAAACATTGTGCTTGCTGCACTACTCAAAGAAGAGCAACACGCACAAGAAGGGAGAAGATAGCATAGCCCGCTTCCCAGCCAGCAAGGCCAAGTGGGCCCCATTTGGTTTAAAAGTGTGCAGAAAATGTGGGCCCCAATTGGGTTTGTCCTCAGTTTCTGTGATTTGCCCACAATGAGTCCACTGTTCAGGGACTGACAACCTGGGAGGCAACCCTCGTAGTTCTGCCGGCCCCCACACAGGTGGGGCCCCCATGGAAACTGCAGACAAACCCATTCAGGTCCCACTTGAATGGGTTGCCCACTTGGCCTTGCTGGCTAACTTTTTACATGTATCCAGGCTCCCAGACGGCTGTTGGCACTTGATATGTATGGCCGCCAGCCGGAGACATTTACACATCGTCCTTTCAGAGCTGCTACTGACCAGCGATCCAGCTACCACCGCCCTGTGGTCACCCAGCTGCCGCCCAATTTCGTAATGGCGTCATTCCCGCCTGTCAGCCGTTTAACTGTTGCCATATATGTCATGATCTAGTGCTTAGGTTTTGTCATGTTCTGTTTTTCCTGTCAGTTTCACCATGTTCAGGTTAATCATCCACAGCTGTTTTCATTTAATTAATTGCCCTCAGTGTATTTAAGTGTCTGGTTTTCAGTTTCTCATTGTCAGGTCATCTGCTCTTCTACGTTCTGTTACCTCACTGGTTTGTGCACCTGGGTTTTTGTCATGTTTAAGTTACTTTAGTAAATGTTTATGTTTCTGCCACCAAGTCTGGTCTCCTGCATTTGGGTCCTCCACCACAATTCCTGACAGTATATATTAATGACAACGCCAGTGATTTTCGAAACATCTGGTGGCGGCACAAAACCTTAAAGATTTTACCAATCCCTCGCCATCAGTTATATTGACCTTAGCATATGCTTCTGTGGATTTCTTGACTTAAGTAATGCTTTGAGTTCAGTTCTGCTCTGTTTCCGAATCTCTCTCATTAGTAGGACTTGTGACTGCTCTCGTTCCTCTATCATGTCATGTTTTGAGGCTTTTGGCTCTTTTTTTAAGACTTTATTTAACCAGGAAGTCCCATTGAAATTAAGAAATCTCTGTTACAAGGGAGTCCTAGCCAAGAGGCGACAAAAGACCTATTAATTACAGTTAGAACATAAAAACAACATTTAATTTACAAACAGTTACAAACAAAAGTTACAGTGATTTTTAAGATTCTGTCTATTCTTTTTTTTTTGTAAATTCTCACATAAAATTTCTGTTCACCTGTGTTTAGATAAAATAGTGCCAAGCTTTCTTGACAGCATCTCTGTATGTACTGCATTAAGCCTCTGCAGATATTCTGTTTTATGTGAGAAATTGACGTGAATGCAGTCCTTTTTTCCTCAAACTAGAAATGAAAAGCATGTCCCAATCTGACCTGCAGAGAGCGAATGAAGTCAAAAATGACGAGGTGTGATTTTGATCTAAAGTCAAATAACAAAAGTATTGACTCAAAAGTGCTCTTCACATAGACAAGAATAATCAACTTCATTTTAATTTTTTTTTTACACAATAATATTCAAATCCAAATATTAAAATTTTGTCATAAAATGTAAATTTGGCAGCTGCAGTTGCAGACTAGCAAAAACTTCTATCAAAAACTCCAATCAAAGATGGTATTTTAGCAGTTCTGACGTGCTACTTTGCTACAATCTTAAAGAGTAGTAACAACAAGACGTTTTTTTTCAAAACAAGGTGCTTAGCACAGGACGATGGTAAAGTGCCAAATAAAATTTGTCAGTGTGATGCTTATAGCCAGATGCAAATTGTTTAAGCAATCATTGAGTTAAACATTCAGAAATATGTCTCTGCCTTCTGCGTGCAAAGGTAGAGCGCCCGAGGCAGGGAGAGCAGCACCACACTCCAGAGAACAAAATGGAGCAGCTTCAATGACAAGATGACACTGATTAAGTCAGACACAGTTTAAAAAGAAGGAGCTGGGGTGGAGGAGGGTTGTAACGCAGCTCGAGAAAGAAGCAGCCAAGGTGTGTGGGCGAGAGCCCTTTTAATAGAGTGCTCTTTATGAGAGTAACAAGCTGAAGAAAGGACACGGCTGACTGATATGAGATCAGCAGATGTATTGAAATGTGACCTGAGCTCCGAATTTGGCTCAACTACAGGGATCCGCGGAAAAATTGAAACGCAACAGTTTTTGGGTAAAGTGTAGTAGCAGTGTGGCTGCAAACACGGATGCAATTGATGCACACATAAATGACGCTTGTGATTGCTTTAATAAAAAATAGAAACAATCTGCTTGTGAGAAAAAACTCCTGAGGGCAACAAGCCCACGTCTTATAAATGTCAATGGTACGTGGCATCATCAAACAGAAAATGTTATCAAATGGTCAGAGACGATGCACGGAGTGTTTTAAAGGGCATGGAGACGATTACAGAAGATTTACAGAGCCAACATGTGTGACTGGTTTCAGACAACACAAGTGACAGCAGGAAAAGTGATAGTGCCATTTTTTAAAGAGCTTTTTTTATTCACCACATCCTATGTTTTTCACAGAGGATGACGACCCCCCCATGGTGGAGTTTGTCAAATATGGTATTTAATTTAATAACGGTGTGATCGATTTCATGACTAGAATTACCCGCGATAATGCTAGTGTGAATGTCTTTTTGCTGAAGGTAATCACTGAAGATGCTCTTTGCTGAAAATGGTGGGGCAGTTGACTTTCAATGTTGAGGGGAATTTGCCGAAAATGCAGACGTTATTTACAAAATGTTAAATTTTAAGGTTCAAGGTTTTTTATTTGCCATATATGCAAAAACGTAAATTGAGACACATTGGAAATCTTGTGTAAAAACTTTCAGAGTCACTGTTTGAGTTAAAGAGGAATAGGATTTCTGTACAAGTTTAAATAGTAGCATAGAGAATCAACATAATTCTAGCAGATTTTCTGAAGGCGTTAATCGTGTTAACGGTTGAAAAGTTACATTTTGTTAAAGATTTTGTGTTTAAGCGTCACTGACGACGCCTCAGGTGTTAAAGGGTTAAAAAGAGAAAGCTTCAAAATATACAAGAAACTGATCTTCTTTAAGCTGCATTAACTATAAAATATCATGAATTAGATTCTTAAAAACTAACTATGAGCAGGTAAAACATAATATGCAGTTAGTCCTAATTAGGTGAGAGGATTTTAGGTTTCAGGAGCAGAGCTAAGAGTCAGATAAAAGAAATCTCTTCAGCTTCTTTGAGTAAATTAATCTCAGTTCAAGGTGCTGTACCTCAAAAAAAAAAAAAAAAAGTGATTGTGAAGCCAGTGAGAAAGAGCACGAATGACTTTGACTTCTCCCGGCCTCCACTCATTTTTCCATTGTCCTCATTATTCTTTAAGCGCAGGAGTTCAATAGACGTCCTTACGACAGGCAGTCGAGAGGGTTGGCTGTCCGTGTGTATGCATGTGGTTACTATATTTAGTCAGACTCTATGCTCATAAAACCACTGGCCATGAAAACGAAAACATCTCCAGCTTCTGTTACACAACGCGGAGGCAACGCACAGTTGGAGCGCGCTCACCTCTTAGATTGCGTATGAAGTCGTCAAGGCCCATCTTGCGATGCGGTTTGATATTGGGGGAGTACATGTCGGTGTTGAGGAGGACCACGGCGAAGGCCAAGATGAAAATGGTGTCAGGGTTGTGAAACTGCTGGACGACGTCGGGATTACACATGCAGTACCTCTGGCTGTGGAGGACAGAGAGGACAGCAGAGTCACGGATCAGAGTGTTCAGGCATCCACGTCCAGGTTTAGTTTAGTTATCAGCTTTGGAGAGACACTTTTAACATGACAGACATAAAATTAATAAAACTAAAGCCCTGAAAATGCAATAAAAAGTTTAAAAATATGCATATATATGGACAAAATAAAGTTAAAATATAAATTAAAATTTAATATATCACAAGTAAATATCGCAGCTTCTGTGTACTTTCTGTTCTTATTACAGCTTCTTAAAGTACATGCAACAGGAATGTACTGTTCTTAACCCTTTATTAAAACTAGAGGAGAACAAACACTTCAGTTGGCTCCTTTAAAGTCTCGCTCCAGCCATAATTTAATGAATTCACTGTTGTAAATTAGATCCCAGTGGTCTTTTAATTATGATTAGGATGTTTTTAGCCAACATTTTTAAAAACCTATATAGTTTTCTATGAGGTTTTCTTGGAGTTTGTGCAGAGCACTAGTTGTTTGTCAGAAGTTTTTGCCTCTGAGTTGTGGACTGTTTGCAGGAAGTAAGTCTCAGCTTATCTCCCATCATCCGTTTGTTTACACTCTCTCCTGCTAGCTTACAGCATCTCACAACCCCAAGTTAACATTAGTGACGCAACAAAAATGGTGAGCAATATTGGACCCGTCCAGCAGTGCAGTTCTGAACCACATGGCAGCTCGGACGAGGAAAATGAAGACGTTAATGGATGTTTGTCTGCATGCATCAGAATGGAGAACAGCGGCAAGATCTGGGCCCGCCTAATTCACTTGCTGCAACAAAAAAAACTTTTTTTAAACATCTGCTTTGGATTCTTCCTTATTATTCCTACATAATAAGTGCATAGTTGCCAAAAATTAAATTAACACATGCAGACTTTATCAGATTCCAGATGAATCTCACTTCTAAACACAGTTTTTACCTTCTGTTTATTTGGAATATTTATTTACTCGTTGTTTTATCATCAACTATGTGTATGAAGATGACATTAGTCATGCTTCCCGTAGCTGTAATATTCTAATATACTTTAAAATCCCTTTAACCGTTTCAAACACAGAGCTGGGAGGCCACTAAAGGATTTAAGTGAGTGCAAACACAACATAAATGCCGGCGAAGCACCGATAAGAGGAATCAGCAGAAATGTTATTATATGAAGACAAGTTGTTATCCCGGCTTATCTTAAGGCAGTCACTCCCCCATGCAGATTTTCTCTACCTGGCGCTCCGATTTGAAAAGTCGTCACTTTATAATGACTGAGGCTGGCACAACAAAAGAATAGCTCTTCTTTAATCTGCTTTGGACACGGCCATTGTGTGGTTGGATTTGTTTTACCCTTTCGCTACCCACAGGCTTCACAAACTCTCACTTCCACCTTTTCTTCCTCCACCTCTCCCACCCTTTACTGTCACTTACACTCACAGAGTGGACCATTTCTATGGTGCGGAAGCTTTTATCGATGCAGGCAGACAGGATGTAGACACAAAGAAGGCTTCTTTGCGCCAAACAGATGTGTAGTCAGGGCTTCTGCGACAAAGAAACCTATATACCTGCAAAGCCATTTGTCACACCTAACACAAGACATTCTAAGATTTCAATTGACCACTTTGGCTCAGTAAATAACCTTATTTCTTAGAAAGAAATAGCATAAGCCCCCCCTGACAATACAATAAGCACGGTCCAACCTGTGCAGACTAATAAAGAGAGACTAAAACAAGCTTCCTGATTTGCCAGTTTGATGCAATTCTGCAGCAAATCTGAATGCAAAGCAAGCTCTACTGTCAGTGCATGAAGGTGCATTATGTATGCAGAACCATGCAGAGACACACAAGAACATTAAACTGTAGTGGGCAGACGCTCGCTTTCTGCTCATGAAAGTTACATACCAAAATACCTCTTGGTATGAGGGGAATATATTTCCATCAAGACTGCAACTCGCTTTAATCAGATGACATAAGTGTTACGTAACAGATGTGGCTTTGGTTGTCTGCCTGTTCTAATAACAAGTATCTAGTCTCTGACCTATGCTAACAGCCCGGGCTGCGGCTGAGAGTGACATCAGATCACTGATGACTTTGTAATGCACACCCAGAGGCTCAGCACGTACGGATCAGGAAGATGTGATCAACTAATGACGGCAGTGGGGGGTTCTGATTGGCAATCTAATTGGAGTCAGTGGTGGGAGGGCTATCATTGTTCCATTGCATCTTAGAGTGAGAACAATCGTTCTCTGGGGGTAAATAAAAAATATTTTTTTTTCTCATTCTGTTTGTTAAAATTATAAAAACATCAACAATTTACAATTTTAAGATTTCACTTTTAAATGATCCTTTTTTTTTTTAGTATTTTTCAATTTAATATTTAATTTTTTCTTCTTTGGCACAGATACTGTTCAATATGAGGAAGTTAAGATACAGATTTTAGATGTTGTTAGTGTTAAAGGTGAATTTTTATCAACACTAACACCTATAACGTCAGAAAAAAGTTTGAATTTTGCATATTTATATAAAATCTATTTAAAACATTGTTATTGTTTTGATATGTCTTAACCCTAAAGGCCCACTATACAAAAGAATTGAGGAAAAATTCTAATATTTTGAAAATTAAGATTTTATTTAACCCTTTGATGGAATCCACAAAACCATTGTAATATTACTTTTTATGACAAATAGATTGTATCAATTATAATATGTTAGGTAATTTGATAAGTTAGTTTAAAATATTGACTGTGTTCTGGTTAAAAAAAGGCACTGTATTTACCCACTGTCTTAAATTTGTTACACATAGTTTACCATGGTGTAACTAAATTATAAAGTATTAATTCTTAAAAAAAATTTGGATTCCTTCTATACATTAGGTCATTATTTATTAAAATAAATTAATAACCAAAGATGAGTTCCTCTCACTGTATGTTTTGAAAATAAGCTAAATTTTTTCCCGCCAAAAGTGTTTTTGAGATTTCATGGAGGCAGCCATTTTTTAATGAGCAAGAAAAGCCCTTCTACTGCCCCTAGTGGGAGGACGATGAACTACATATTGACTAAGTTATTTTCAATTGTTTTTGCAGTAAATTTTTTACAGGTTTAAAAGGCCTCTACCATGCAAAATAAACTTTTATTCCTCACTATAAACAACCCAAAAAGGGTATTTTGATCTGAGTATTCCTCTAAAAACCTGCACTCTGAGTACCAGCCCCTCCAAATTCATGAAAACGAACGGGTTCTTACAAGCTGATGTCACTTGAGAACCAGAACCACCCCCAGGCTAACACAAACACCAAATGTCTCTGCTCAGCAGTGATCAGCCGGTAGCTGAGCCGGTAGCTTCGACCATCACTACAACTAGTGTACCTATGACCGGGTCTACTAAAGGAAGATACACAATATGCACATTCATCTTTGAAAAAGTTCAGATGTTTGTTTTCGTGGGCGAAACGAGGCTGCCTCTAGGGTGACGACACAAAATGGGCCGCACTTTTTAAGCAGTGAAATGCGGAGCCTTATAGATTGAAGCGTCTTACTTCCAGGAAGGAAAAAAACTTTCAAAATGAACTAATATTTCATAAATATTTTGTTCTTTAGTATACCAAAGGTAATATGTGATCATATATATGGATAAAGTTTACTCTTAAGGACTTAAGGAAAGCATAATATAAGACCTTTAAAGAAACATCTATGATTTTTTTTCAAGAAATTATACACTATAGAGAACCTTGATATGATTTGAGCATGTTTTGGTACTAATCGTATTTCAGTTTGGAATCATTTGAAATGAATAGAAATTTATAGTTTTGGGGAGTTTTTCAATTTGCACAAAATAAAATTCCTTGTAGCAAAATTTTGAATAAAGAAATTTGTCAATAAAGCATCACTTTGAAGCAATAAAAAACATTTTATGATTGGTAACGTAAGAAAAGGGGAACAATACATATACCTGTATATTCCCACTCAGACATACATGTTTATGTGTCTAAATGTATACATACACTTTTTATATACATATTTTTATTAAGACTGTAGCAACATTTTAATGTTTGACATTGTATCATTATAATTAAGCAGCATCATGACCCTTAAAGGAGGATGTAAATGTTATTTTCTGCTTGTTGAGAGTGTATAATGCCCTGTTCTTTCTTAAAAAAAAAAAAAAAAAAAAGGCCAAACCATGGTAAATTGTAATCCTATGTCACTGTGTCAAACCCATCTCTCATTAGGTAAACGGTTGTAATTGGCCTGCCATGGGCTAGACTGAAGAGCAATTCAACAGGGATCCAGATGCAAACACAACACGAGCTCTCACATTTGTTTGGTTCCCAGGCTATCAAAAAATCTGCAATATTAATGACATTTCCACCATCTGCACCACCATCTGCTATTTGTATTATGTGCTAATTTGTTGTACAAACCAAGGTGGTAAACATGATAAACTTCACCTGCTAAGACTCATAGCAGTAATTATGAAAATCTTCACATGCTGATTGTAGCATTAAAGGCCCCCTTTAGCACGGAATTAGTTTCTAATGGTTCCACAAAAGCGTCGGCGTATGATTCATCAGTAAATATGGATCTATAATTGTGCTTATGTAGCTCTTTTCATCACGTCTTCATGGCTCTTCTGATTCTGCAAAAACCGTCTGCTGGAAACTGTTAACTCTAGGTGATCCAGCTGGAACCGACTGCTTGAGTCCTTCGTTAAGGAGCTTAACTGTAAAGTTAATGTGCACATAAAAGAATCAGAGCAGAATGAAATGACTTTTTTCTGCTGTCATGGATTGATTGGTTTAGCCGTGCTTTTTTTTTTTACAGGTCCAGATACTAGCAGTTCGGATCTTCACATAAACCAGTGAGTTTTCTTCTACTGCCTAAAATCTCACATGAATCTTTATGGGATGACTATCTCAAAAATAATATTCCAATTAGCTAAAATGCTTGAAGCGTGAATCTTTGAGGACTTTTGAGGACATATTCAGGGAAAAGTGTCTTCAAAATTGGCTTATAGATGTTTAGGCTTTTAAATTACCCTTCTAAGACTCAGAAATGGCTAAGAAAAGTGGAGGCAATGTAGTTTTTGAGAGTTTTATGCACTTCTTGCAAGCAAAAGGCAGTAGAAAATCTTCAGGTCTAAAGATGTATTCTCTTTTCTACTAATGTTTTGAGTACTGTTAAAACCCTTGTGTCTAAAGCTGCTAAAAACAAATATTTTAATAGTCGACTAATCACCGATCATTTTTTCCAATTAGTTGACTAATCGGGTCATGCACAAACTGGTGTAAAGCACACATCTTAACCAATATTATCAATAAACTAACAAAAATTAGATATACAGCATTACCTGGGATAATGCTAGTGTAAATGCTGTGAGCTAAATTTGGCCGCTAGTGCTGATAGCTGAAGATGCTACAATTGATAGCTGAAATCTCTAAAGCTAATAGTTGAAAACGCTAAAGCTAATTGCCAGCTAAAATATTAGTTAAATATGAAATTAGCCTAAAAAACTGAAAAAAGACTAAATTAGCCAAAACAGCTAGCATGCGGCTGAAATTTTAGCTAAACTCCAAATTAGCCTAAAAAACTTTTAAAAAGCCTAAATTGGCCAAAATAGCTAGCATGTAGCTGAAATATTTGCTAAACTCCAAAATAGCCTAAAAAATCTTAATAAATGCAAAAATAGTCAAAAAAGCTAGCAGAATGCCTTTATAACTTTCAACTTTACTACATTCCGACTCCATTTAATATAAAGTAACAACAAATTGAACATTAAATTAGTCGTTGACTACTTTAATAGTCGATTAGTTGTCCATTTAGTCGGCTAATCATGGCACCCCTAGTGCTATCCTAGGCGTGTTTACGTCAAAAGTGGGCTAATCTAGACCTCACGAGACAGCCTGCTGAACTTTTTTTTCCCAATAATTTTTTTTATCTTCACTGGCGTCCATGGCAGGCATAAAATCCTGTCCATCTTTGTCATGGAAGGGATCAGACATCATTGTAAGGGTGGGGTCATCTGGACCCCATAAAAGAGCACAAGGGTTAATACTTGAATCAATGTTTTTGATCACTTCACAAATGTAGCGTGTTCCTTGTTTATTGTTTGTTTTATTGTTTTGTTGTAAGAAAGAAAAAATGTGATGTTGTTTGAAAGATTTAGAAATCCATGATTTTTTTCTTGACTCAATAATATTTATGTTTGCACAAAACTTTATTGAAATTCTAGAAATATTATAGTACAACCACTTTTTTATAGTGTTTCCGCTAAATCATAATCATGCAAATAAACACAACTCACACGTCAAGTTCGTTATAAACATGGCAACAAATAAGAACACTTTGATTTGCAGGAGAAATATTCACATTTCTGTCACTGCATTAACACCAATCGTCATCTATCAAAGGAGACGCTAGTGCAAGCTAAGTGGAAGCGGCTACAGATGAAGCAGTTTTGGAAAATCGTGGTTAGTGATTTTACAGAGGAACTGAGGATTTGACAAGTCCGTATGACACGCTCAACTTCTGATACATGGTGATCACATGGATTGTCTATTTTAAAAAAGTGTTTCTATTGCAGTATTCCATTTTCATACGCCTCAAAAAATCACTTCCTGCTAACGCAAAAACGTTGTTTTTTATATATTTATATATTTTTATATATATTTCATTTTTAATTGTTGTGTTTCCGTTAGGCGAATTTATTATTACAAATCCAATTTGTGCATGGTCATAGTCAATGGAAATGCAGCTAATGAGACATTTTGGAGTCTTTTTGTGGTATAGATGATTCTACTGTTTCTACCCAGCTTGTGTAAACTTCTCTATTAATTAGCTCCTATGAGGACAAAAATTCAGATTGATTTTTCCAATAATTTATTTATTTATTTGCGCTGTTTTTGTTTCGTCTTACCAAACCGTAGAGTGAAAATCCCCAGTTCAGAAACTTTTAATTTGGGAGTTATTGTTGTGAAACATAAAAAAAAAAAAATCTTACTAAAGGTTGTATAACTATAGACCATAATGACAGTCAGGAAATTAAATTTATAAATCAGCATTTTTTTGTTTCTGATTGGTTTTGAAGAACACAAAGGAGTTTGGGTCCACAGAATGGTACGTTTTATGGCACTCTCGTGCCCCCTGCCCTGGGAAAGGACATCTTTAATGTCATCAAGTGGACAGTGACTCAACTTGTCATTCTGGTGACATATTTCTGAGGGAAAAAGCAGTGCAGGGATATTAAATGTACACAGCAATGCAGGTTATTACTCAGAAGGACAAAACAAGGGGAGGCATTTTATTGCATCTTTGGCCCTGAAGGCAGTGTTTGGATATCACCGCAGCATCTCAAGGTCAGTCAAAGCCAGAGGACCGAGCGCCAGTGCTTTAAAAGTACTTTCACAAACCTGTTTTTTCTTCTTTAATTTAAGACAATTTTTTGGCTAAAACAGTGTCATAAAAACGCTTGTTAACGGCAATGTTAGACAGTGCATAGAAAAGCATTAGGGGAGTGTGTAAACGAGTCTCCCAAGGTCCTCTTGGTATTTAAATGAGTCATCCTCAGTAGATGTGCTCATACATTTCAGTGACTGCAGGGCTGGAGTCAGCACTGATAAAACGAAAAGAAAATCTACTCTGGCTGCAGCCCTGTGAGAATCAAACCTAAAATATCCCAGGTTGATTTAAAATAGTAAATGAAAGTCTGGCGTAATGACAAAAGGGTTTGGATGGAAAGTTCCATCAAGAAAATTATGCTTTTGTTTTTTTATCTGGACTGAAACAAACGCTTTTTACCTGCAGTGCAGGGAACTGTTGTCTAAAATTACTGCGTTCAATAAAATGTTGCAATAAATCAAAGTAATTTGGCATCGCAAAAAGGAAACAGCAATTGTTGAATTCATGAAGCTGCCCTTTTAATTTACTATTCTAGACACTTTTGCTGCTGCTGGCAATGCAAAAATGAAATGTTGCAACACGTTGTTTTTCTCTTTTGCATACACCGCTGCAGGTAAAAGGTCTATTTGTTCCATAAAGTTGAGGGCGCCCTTAAAAGCAAAAAACTGGCAGTCTCACCTAAAAGCTTCAATGAGTCTCTCCACTTTTTGTGCTTCTCCCTGAACACGAACATGAGCCTGGAACTTTCTCAGCGCTTCGTCAAGCTCCATGCCGGAGAAATCCATCTCGTCCACAACGCAGCTGTTAGGAGACAAAAGAATATAAAAAAAGAGAGTTTTTTTTTTTTTTTTTGTTATAGTACCTTATCGAGCAAACTTGAAGGGCTTGAAAGTGAGCAACAGACTACATCTAAATGTTGCCCTCTTCCTTTGCAGAGCCGCTGACCTGGAAGACGGCGTGTTTGCGAGTAGGCGCATGTACACACACTGTACCAGCATCAACAGAGAAGAAAAAGGTCTTGTGACAGGATGGAGTAAGAGGGATGTTAAAAATGATGAAATCCAGAGTCTGAGTGGACAACATCAAAGTCTGGGAGCAGGCTGTATAATCAGCACAAGTGTGCGTTCAAGAGGGTGCATGAGTGTTTGCGTGCATGCGCATATGTGCCAACGTGTCCACAGAAAGAATGTGTGCATCTGAGTGTGTACTGCGGTGACCTAATTCTACAATATGTACAACCACTTCAGCAAAAAAACAGAAAAAACATCCTTATGCAGTGTATTGGATCTCCAACTTCTGCACTATTTATTTGTCAAACGCAAGAAAGAGAACATTTTTTGCAAAAAGCTGTTTTTTTTGCTTTCAAGTCTGAGATGAGTTAATTTTTCTTCATTCTTGCATAAAGTTGAAAAAAATTAAAATAAAAAAATTACGTCAACTTTAGAGTTAAAGAGATCAACAACGTCTTAGCTGTTTTAACGTGTTCAATGGAAAAGCTTCAGCTTTTAGGATATTTTTTAATAATTGAAATTTTTCCTCACTACTTGTCTTGTGCCTCATGCACCTTATAGGTTGTATCAAATTTCCCTCAGTACACACTATTTAGTAGGGGTGTTTATTGGCAAGAGTTGGGTGATACGATACGTATCGCGACACACATCTCATGATAAAATCATGGCTACCAATTATCACACTAATCACAATCAATTAATTACAAACATTTTAGCATGTTATTTTTTTAACCACCTTAATCTAATTTTTCCATCGGATGCTGGTTATTACTGTCTTATGCACACCTGGAGGAGCATTTAATCCTGCTCATACCATGGTCATTTAAGAAAAATATAAATGTTGAATAAATTATTAGAACTACAGTACTGTTGTATTTTTAATAGGACTGTGATCATTAAAGCGTTAACGCACGCAATTAACCAAGCAGTGTTAAAGCTTTAATATTTATTAACGCAAGTTAATTGCACCTCATGGCGCAGCAGTCTTTCGCTTTGCCTCGCCGATTTAGGCTTCCATGGAGTGATTTAAAACATTTGGTTGAATATAACCCCACACATACCATTGTTATCTACAGAAGAAATACATATTCAGTCGCTTTTTAGCACTTTGATCTTGTTTTTTTTCCAGCTCAGATTGCTTTTTCACAAAAAGCGAACTATTTGATCCGTAGTCCGCTGCATTGTCACGGTTACACAATAAAAAAATACAGCAATAAAAAAAGTTAATTGCGATTTATCGCAATAAAAATTTTCCTAGGTTTGCGATTAATTAGTTCATTTTTTAATCGATTCCTAGTCATAATGTTTAAGTTTAAATTGCATTTTTTAAAAATAATTTTTTTTTGCAAAAACCAAGCGTTTAATACGCAGTGTGTGACTTTCTCGAAATATTGTCTTCAGCCCGAGGTTGCTCTAGTTGCTTTTTAAGGAAAGGTGATCGCCATGAGAAGTTAATAAAAGTATAATTTTAGAGGAAAAGTTCCCCTCTTAGCGCTTGACAAAACAAAAGTTTGTTTGAGAATAACAAATTCTAATCAATTCCTCTGCTGGGTTTCATTTCTTCCTTGTTAGATTTTCTTTATTTGTTTTCCCAGACTTTAAAATCATCAAAGTTGTTGCTGTTTTTATTTTGTTATGTTTTCCAGATTGAAAAAAAAAGATTCCTCTGCGGTGTCAAAGTAAAGGTTGGGAGTCTTTAAAATAAAAAAAAATAATAAAAAAATTTAATAAAGCCAACTTTAAAATTTTATTTTAATCCTTTACTGCTCCACAATATAACAAACTTATTGAAAATACCTCAAAATGAGTCTTTTAACAACAATTATTAGGTTAAAAATATTGCAATTAATATTAATTAATCAGATTAATTAAAAACAGGTAATGATTGTTAAATCTAGAAAAAAAAAGAATCCCATGACAGCACTAGATACAATACATAACCCAATATATCTAAAGATAGTTCCAGACAATATTTCACTTTTTTTAATTATGACTTATCTTAATATTAATTAATTTTTCAAAAAAGTAAAATGGTAAAATACATGGTTTTTAATTATTACAATACTAAGCATTGTATCTCATAAACAAGTTGCTTTCACCCAAACAAATTTCTTAGTGCTTTTTTTTATTTATTTATTATTTTTATTTATTTATTTATTTTTTTTTTTTTTTGGGGGTTTAAGGAAAAATTTAAGTGGAAAAACAAAAGTAAGATGCTGGATTACATGTTTACCTATAAATAATTATTTAAATATCACCTTGGAACTGAATCAATATTTTCCTACGCCCCTACTATTTATTGCACTAGGAAGTTTTTTCCATTTTTATATGGCTGTCCAAATCTACAATATTACAAATTCCATTGTCCTGCAAATTTCCGAGAAGTCTTTGCAAAAAAAACAAACAAAAAAAAACAAAAAAAACAATGCATTAATGCTTACTAGATTAGGGAATACAAACCAAAATGCATTGGGTTTGGATGAATTTGAAAAGAAAGTGACTTTTAATGCGTAATTTTCTAAATACATACAACCAGTGCTGAACTTTTTTGTTGGCCGGGGACTAAGAGGAAGGGTTAAGGTTAGCATTACGGTTACGATTAAATGGTTCTTGAGAGTGGCTGTGTCTGCAGCTCACTGCTCCTCCAGGCAATGGGTCAAATGTTGAGATCTTAGAAAAATGTTCATATTTATTAGATTTTTAGTTCAATAAATGGGTGATGTCATATTTGTTGTTAAAAAAATAGCTTGAATTTGATTGAAATCCAGCCTCACACTATCTAGGGGTTAGTGAGGGAATTTGGACATAGCGATGAAAAAACATGAGACAGAACTTTGGAAACAGATGCCACTCACTCCAGAACATCTCTGTTGAATTGCAGCTTGCTGTTACCCAAGAACTCTCCAATCATCTGTCTGCTCAGGCCCTTCCTCTGCAGCAGGAAGTGGGCCACTCCAATGGCCGTGTCTGGGACAAACCCACGTGTGATCAGGAAGTGGATGCCTCTCTCTGGGTTCCTGTGGATGAAGGAGAAGTGTTAGGGCTCAGGCAGATGTGTGTGACCAAGAAATTGTGCATAAAGTTAATTTGTGCTTAATCTGTTTATACGTGAGGTGTGTGTTTATGAGAGGGCATTTGTGCAGAAAAGCTGTTAGCTCAAGACTTCAGGATGAACTCCTCTGACACTAAACTCATTTTCTTTAATCTGTAGGACTAATATTGGATGAAGTCCAAACGTGAACTTCATTTATAAAACTTTCCTGACTTTCACATAGTTCCCGACCTCCCTGATAATCTCTGCTCTTCTGCTGTGTTTTGTTTTCCTTCATCCCCCTCTTTTAAATAATGTTTGAAAGTCATCTACTCTGAAAGATTCCTATCTAGTGTGGTCTCTGTGACAGAGACGTGGGCCACTTACACGTTAAAAAGGTTGAGTCCGATCCGATAGAGGCGTTTTCTGTGAGTGTCGGTGGACAGGGTCGGTGAGCGGCAGGTGGTTGGGTCCTGGCAACGGTCCCGGGGCAAAGAAACCACCAAAGCTTGCACCGCTTCAGGACTTGGCCCCCCGGCGATCTGCTGAGGGTGGGTGTAGTGGTACTGTTGGTACTGGGTGTAAACCTGTCCCGGCTGCTGATCGGACTGCACCGAGGTGGAGATGGAAGTTGAAGTAGAGGTAGAAGTGGAGGTGGACTCTACTCTGTCCGAGCTGCTCTCCCCCTCCATCCCAGCTCGGTCAGCCGAGGGCGCTGCAGACCCCCTCCTGGATCCCGGATCGGCCATTTCCAGCTCCTCGCTGGGAGGGGGTGCGGGAAACTCCGGCTCCTCCATCGACTGCCCGTCTCCTCCCACAGCCATCCCGCTCACAGAGGTCTTCCTGCTGCCAGGTTCTCCACCGCCGGCGTTCCCCAGCGAGGTGGTGGTGGTGGTGGTGGTGGAGGAGATGGTGTAGGAGCTATTGCTGTCAATGTGAACAGTTACATCCCTGAAGGCCATGAGCAGAGAACTAGCACTGCGAGGCAAACAAGCGCTCTCGGCGGCTGCACGAAGGGCCCCGGGGTCCATCAGCAATCCCTTTCCCTCGCCGCTCTCTGACAAGCTCCAACCACGAAGCGCCTCATCAATGGACTGCGCCAACGAGTGAAGCTGCGAGAGTGATAACCCAAAAAGAAAAAAGAAGTGCATATATCTAATTAGGCTGGGGACATGATTCATGCATCCTAGTTTGTGAAAGCAGCAGAGTTGATAATTAATAGCTACAGCGTTCCTCATGGAACTAGATTAATAGTGACTGCAACCTAACCACTCTGAGGGCCAAAGCATTCAGATAAGAATTAAATCTTAACAGCAAATTACAATGACTCGGCTTACATAGATATACGAGTAAGAAGATTAACGTGCTACAAAAAACCAGTGATGTTCTTCCTATTTATACAAGATACCTTCTACCAAGCTATGAAGGTATTAAACCTTAAATCTATAATTAAAGTGTTTGTTTAAAAGAAAAATATTGACCAAGAAAAGATTAAATAGCAATTTAAAATGCATTCCTAATGGTCTTTTATTTACGTTTATAAAATTTTAAGCAAAATCAAAAAAACTGTGTCCATTGAGGCAAAGCAACCCCACCCCCACTTCCCATCACACAGATTTTTACACTCTTAAAGTTCCTTGCAACCTAACATTAACGATACAACAAAAATGGCGAGCGAAAACGTTCATGGATCTAGTCGTCTACATGAGGACGCATCAGAATGAAGCGGAGCAGGGAGCTTGAACTTTCTACAATGTGTTTTCAAGGTAACAAATACAATCTTTTAAGCAGAAATTTTTCATCTCAACAATGTGAATAGGAAATACTTGGTAATTTTTAATATTAATTTTCTTTGTATATGTCCTCCATCATTAGAAAAATGCCACAAGAACATCTTTTCCCCTTCTTTAATTGTCTTTGATTGTACTTTGATAGATATAGTTTGAAATGTTCACCATGCATTTATGAACTGACTGAATCCCCAAGACAAAATATTATTTACATGCAGTTTAAACTTTAAATTTGGGTCCAACCAAAGGCCAAGGTACTTAATAGAGTCAGTGTTGTGCATCATCGACCCATCGCTGAATAGAAGTTGCAGAGGAGGTGCATTTTGCAATTTATGAGGTGTACCAAAAAACTGAGAGCAAGATGTTTTCACATTTAAATTAAGTTGATTCTCATGAAGCCACATTTGCACTGAATTAAAATCTAACTGTAATTGTTTTTTTAACAACAGAAAAATCAGAATCAGAGCTGTAAATAACAGTATCATCCGCATAAATGTTTACAGAGAAATTGGAGATGGCATTTGGAAGATCATTAAAAAAAATTGTAAACAAAAGGGGACCAAATTGGGTGATAATTATGTAAATCAGTAAAATCACCTCCTTTAAGCAGAGGAGTGACTCTAGCTCTCTTCCAGATTAATGGAAATGTAGCTGTTTTTGGTGACAAATTAAATAAATCAGCTAAAGGTCACCTTATAATATGAGCAGCAATTTTGAGAAATGTGGGGTCCAGGACCAGGACTACAGTTTGTTTTCAGATCCATCAAAGGATTGTAAACATCAGTTGGAAAAATTTTAGAGAAAAAGAAAGGGGGACCAGAGAGCTGTTTGTTTTGATGGGCTCCAGTCACGTAAGTAGAATTAGCACTACTACTGATAGAGGAAAAATGGTTATTGAATGTCAGAGATTATGGAAACGCAATTAATATTTTTGTGCTTAGATTTATTAAGGATACGATCAAAAGGATCTCAACAAGATTCATCACTAACATGCTCCCATGTAAAAAATGAACATCAATTAGTGCAGGGAAATCATTTCTTAGTGTAGCACAGTTTAATGGATCTTTTGAAACTTAGGCCAAATCCGAATTCTTCCCCTACCCCTACGTCTTCTCTCTATCCTTCCAATTGTCGGGGCATTTGAAGGGGTAGGGTTGTCCAAAATAGTTTTTTTAAAGGCTAACCCTCGAGTCAGAGGGATGAAGAGCTGTTCGCCTCAAGGGTGTTCCACGTCCTGCTGTGCTGCGAGGAAAAGCGCATTTCTTCACGTGAGTGTGCTCTGAAACACGTAAGTTTACTTTTTTAAATTTATAAAACCGATGTTGTTTTGTATTTCGGAGCGCTAGCAGCTCTGCGCTAAAGTAGATGACCGGTGACTTTTGATGACATCTTCGAGTGGGACTAAATTTGAAGACTACTGCTTTTCTTTCATTTTTCTATATGCCAGATATAATGACACCAATTTCACAAAGTGAAAATCTAGTCAATACAAACATTTCACCATGTCTGTTTATGAACTCACTGTGTTCTGATGATGAAAATGTAGATGGTTCATTAAAACATGACATTTAAACACATTTTTTCAATTTTTTTGCAAAGACTTCTGGGAAATTTCTAGTACACTCGATATTGGAATGGTAGATTCGGAAAGCACTACATAAAGGCGAACGCAATATTTAGTGAGTAGGGAAGGAATTCAGATATAGCCACTATTTCTCCATAACTCTCCATTTGGAGGATTAGATGTAGAGGTAGGGATTCAGCTTAGTAAAACTTCAAATACATTAAGAATAAACTAAAAAGTTATTGAATATGCAGCTGAATTTTAAATGGTTCATAGACTTTAAATAATGTCTAAATGGCAAGTGGAGTATTCTTATATAGAGTTTTACTATCCTCTTAGAAGGCTCAAAGCGCTTCACAGTCTGAGTCCAACTCTCCTTCAGACAAGCATATTCCCAGACTGATGGTAGATCTGCTGCCAAACACTGGCGCCAACCTATAACCATCAGGAGCAGTGTGGGGTACAGTGTCTTGCTCAAGGACACCTTGACACATACCCCATTATCTAAAATTCCAATCAGAGGTTGACCACTATTCCTCTTCTTAAACAAAAGTAACTTTAAACAAAAGTAACTACTTTTACCAACTAAGAGTGCTTTTTGAAAAAGTAAAAACCATGAGAGACATTTAAATGTCTTTAATATGGCAGTATCTAATCCAAAATGTTCTATCTATAAGTCACAAGTTGAGTTTTCTTTCCATTACTGTGGCAGCAAATTAGTAAATGAGTTTAAGTTCTTTGTAGCAAGATTTAATAGAAATAACCTAAAACAAGATGTTCATATCAAGGTATAACAATGGGGTTTGATTATGTTTGAAAAAGATCTGATTTCCAATTTTATTTTCATAAAACCAATTTGATTTTGAATTGTTATGTTACAATTGTTTAGTTTCTACAATCTAGTTCTCTAATTGTTTACTAACTGCATTTTCTTTCTTTCTTTCTTTCTTTGACAGAGGCATGTGACGCTTTTGAATAAACCCAGTTGGGTTACTGTGACACACCATGACACGATTTTATTTTTCTATATTTTTTATATTGCTTGTATTCTTGTGTTTTTTTTATGTGTGCAAATAAATAAATAAAATCCAACATATTATTTTTAGAAGGAACACATAAACGACTGTTTTTAAACTATAATCCCAATGTACAGTATGTCATCTTTACTGTAAATTTTAAATATTGCAAATTAATTCCTTCCTTTTTGTCTTTCGGCTGCTCACTTTAGGGGTTGCCACAGCGATCTGACTGCCTCCATCTCTAGACCCTCTTGCTTCACACTCCTAAAGAGAATCTGAACACTTTCAGCTCTACTGCCTCTTTTCTTGTCTCTTCTATGAGACCACTGTCTCTAAGTCATACAGCATGACAGATCTCACCCCCGTCTTGTGCTCTTCTCCATTCATTCTTGCTGACACTGTGTTTTTTTTCTGTTTACCACTGCTATTTCCATCCTTTTAACTATCTGTCCCGCTGTATTCCTGCCCATCACTTCCTCGTCAACTCTTTCCCCCTCATCCGAATGTCTGGTAAAGTCTGCACTACTCCCTTCTTCCCAGGATCACCCTATTCATCTGCTTCCAGGTTTCTGCTTCTCCTCTCGCTCACATCTTCAACTTTCAGCTTCAGACTCATCACACTCTCTGACACTCTCCTCACCTCCAGATCAGTCTGAACAAACTCATTCTCCTTTCCTCTTTACATCATAATAAAACAGCTTGAACCTCCTTCCAACCCATAAGCCTTGCTCCTTTTCTTGAACGTGATTCCATCATGTCACCTAACTCTGTCAAAGTCCCAAAATTCAAAATTTCTACTTTAAGTACAACCCCTCTCCCTTTTTTCCTGTTTAACTTCCCATATACAAAAGCACTGGATTGTACTCCTTGTGGTTGCACTGAAAATTTTAATTTTCATCTTTTAAGTCATTCCAGAGCAGAGCTACCACCAATATGTATGTTTTGTTCCACTCTCACAAACACTCACCTGTTCAGAGAAGCAGTCTTCCAGCTGTGTGAGAGTCGGCCCGGGGGTTTGAGGTGGAGCCTGGCCTTGAGTCGAAGACGTGGGAGTGTTTGTCGTGGCGGGGGACGGGGGCAGCGAGGTGGAGCGGCATGGAGGCGGAGGGGGAGTTTTGGAGCGCAAGGGGATCTGCCCTCCTCCCGGGTGGAGGGTGTAGCTGTGTCTCTGAGCTGCATTTCTGCTGCGACCCGACGGGCTGGGCTGGCGCAGGGAGATCCGGCGGGGCAGCTTGCTCTCCGACAGCGAGTTCCGGATCTTCTGGAAGTTCTTGCTGAGTTGGTACTGGCGGAAGGCTGTCTGGATGCGGCGGGCGGCCCTTCTTGCGATGATGTGGCCTCCATATTTCTGTTCTAACTCCTCTATCTGGGGAAAGAAAGCTGGTGAGTAGGTCCAATATAAATGATTGAAGAAACACACACTTGTTACAGGTGCCCTTTTAGCATTGTGTATACTCCTTGGCTTGAAAAAAAGCACTATCCAGCATCATTCAAATGCTAATACTAACCATGTGGAGGAGAATGGGTGAGCTACAACAAATAGGCTGTTGAGAAAAATAAACATCCTGTAAGCCGCATGTCAAAGTCAAGGCCCGAGGGCCGGATAAGGCCCGCCAGGTAAACTGCCCTCCAGATCATTTGATTTTATTGTTATTAATGGCCAGATGTTATCTTGCGCTTATTTTTAACTAGCATAATTTTGACCATAAATATTTATATGGCGAGTAAAACATTTAAAGTTAATTAAGGTTTAAGTTGATATATCCTGCAATAATATTCCTGCCTGTTTTTATTCATTATTATGTTAAAAAGTTACAATTATTAAGTTTTAAAAATTGGCATTCTGCTAGCTTTTTGGACTATTTTGGCATTTACTAAGATCATTTAGGCTGTGTTGGAGTGTTGCTAATATTTCACATACATGTTTTGGCTAACTTAGACTTTTTTTTCAAGTTTTTAGGCTGTTTTGGAGTTTTGCTAATATTTCAGCTACATGCTAGCTGTTTTGGCTAATTTAGGTTTTGGTTTTTTTTTTTTTCATTTTTTAAGACTGCTTTGGGCCTGATCCAAATTCTTCCCTTCTCCCTATCACTTCTCCCCTCCCCTCCATTTGAAGGAAGAGTTCAAGCGTAGGTGTGTCCAGGAAATGTTTTTTTTTTTAAATCTGACCCTCCAAAGTCCTTCCCCGGGATGCTTAACCGTGTCACGCTGAGAAGCGCTTTCTTCATGTGGTTGCGCTCTGAACCACAGACGTTTACACTTAAATGTAAGTAATAACTTTTTGTTTTAGCATGACCTTTTTACAGTTACAAAACCTCTGTTGTTATGTATATTCAAGGCTGGAAGCCCTGTGCTAAAGCTAGCGGACTGGCAATTATTACCTATTTTCATTGAAAAAAGTGACATCTGAAATATTTAAAAATATTTTTTCTAAATTCCTAAATTCTGTTTGGAGGTGCTAAATGATGGAGAAGGGACAAGGGCTAGGGAGAAGGGAACATTTGGGGATTGGGCCTTGGAGCTTTGCTAACATTTCAGCTAAATGCTAGCTGTTTTGGCTAATTTAGGCTTTTTTTTTAACCTCTTTAGGCTATTTTGAAGTTTAGCTATTCTTTAGCTACATTTTAGCTGTTTTAGCTAATCTAAGTTTTTTTTTTAATGGGATTTAGGCTAATTTGGCATTTAGCTAATATTTTAGTTGGCTATGAACTTCAGCGTTTCCAGCTATTAGCTTCTGTGATTTCAGCTATCAACTTCAGCATTTTCAGCTATCAGCTCAACCATTTTTAGCTATCAATTTCTTTAGCAACCAAATTCAGCTTACAACATTTACACAAGCATTTTCGTAAGAACTATACGTCTAGTTTGTAATTATGTTGAAAAGTTATGTGTTTGAAGTTTTAAAAATGTATCTTTAGTGTGTTCAATAAATGTTTATCCTGTTTGGCCTAAGGCAGGGCTGCTCATTCCTGGTCCTCAAGATCTACCAACCTGCCTGTTTTCCAGCTCTCCATGTACTGTTTGCTGCTGATTACCTGGACCAGGTGTGTTCTTTCAATCAGATTGTGGAGACATCTGACTGAGCCAATCAACAGCTGGCAGGGCTTGGAGATCTGGAAAACAGTCAGGGTGGTAGATCTCGAGGACCAGGAATGAGCAGCCCTGGCCTAAGGTGTGTTGTGGATTTTGGCCCCTTGTGCGATTGAGTTTGACACCCCTGCTGTAAGCAGATCATTCTCTCCGAAAATCTCACCATTTCCCTGTCTAATTTTTGCAGCAAAAGAGAACGACAATCACGAGAGTGGGAGGCTGGGGAGGAAGAAAACCTGAGGGGGGTGGGGATGGGGGTTCCGCCGTGAGCGCACACATCTTCACACAGTGCCGCTGCGGCAGAACTACCACAGAGCCGTCAACAGTTTGCTATGAGGAACGCATCTCCAGCCGCCACAAGGAGTTATTAGCAGTTACCATGACAACGTAGCATCTTTCCAGTTCCTGTCATTGTTGCACTTGTTATCCCGGGTGTTCTTTTCCATGTCAGCAGAGACAGAAATAGATCCAAATAGGAATCTGATTTGCCAAGTGATCGTAAGTGACTAGCGCTAAACCAAACGGAGCAGCCGGCTCTTCACTTTCCTATTTAAAGCGCCTGGAAGTAGACGTACCTGTTTGTTTTTGTTCTCCAGGCTGATCTCGTATTCGCTGGGCCCTTCCCTCTTGATTCCCTCCACTTCCTTTCCTCCGCTAGAGGACGTCCTGTCCTCCAGGCTCAGCATCTGTCCGCTGTCACACAAATAAGAGCAGAAAGGTAATCACTTCTACCCCCAACTGCTGTTGTCAAGGGGAGGGGGGGCTCAGCTCAACGCAGTGAGGAGAGGTTCATATAGGGGGCAGCACTCACACTGTGATGTGTGTCACTGAGGGGGTCCAGATGGAGATGAGTAACATCCTAAAGGACCGTATATAGTGCAAGCTGCAGGAGCTCTGATTCCATCATTTCATTCCTAAGTTTGTTGAGCAAACATATTAAAATGTCTGCAAATCAAATCAAAAGATTTGGCTTAATTAAAAAGCTATGTTTACCTCGTTTTTTTTTTTTTAAATTGCAGAATAAACAGATTACAGATCATTCCTTCAGATTATGTGGAGCAAGAAAAATATGTAAACATGCCACTAATACATATTGGAAACAAATATTAGCATAAATCCTTATGTGCTAATCCCTTCACAGATACAAAAAAAAAGCACGATCTTACTGATCTGTCGCAGTTTACTAGAACAACAAATAGCAAAAGATCTCTGCTCAAAACATCAACATAAAAATGCTTGAATAAGTCAGACTTTACAAATTTCAGCAAACACGCTGAGTTGAGAATTTATTTAAATTCTGTTGTATTTATACACCCCCATCACACAACGCAGTTGTATCAATGGGATTCATACGGGTAATTATCCAAAAACATAAAATCTATCAGATTAGCTAAAGTGGGAATCCCTGGCCTTTGACCCTCCTTCTCAGTAAGGAAAAAGTCCTCTAAAAAATCCTGAGAAATATCTGAAGGCAGAGTGGAAATTTCTTTCAAGCAGTCATGTATATGATCTAGTTTGTATCTTTTAAGTTAAGTTAGTCAAGGAAAACATTTTGCTGAGTCACAGTACACAAAGTGACTTGTTTTTGTGGGAAATGCCTCCCTGTGAGTGAAAACAATCATATTGAAGTAAATGTTTGTATTTTTCGTTCCAGGTTATTTAAGATAATTTAACCAAAAATAGGTTTATTTTTTTGTATATAATATATTAAAATGAAGCATGATCCATTATGATAAGAATGTATTATATGAGCCAGTTTTATCAGCAGACGAGACATTTCCATGTAATAAAAAGATCTGAAGAAGATTTTTTAAATCTTTTGCAAACAGAATAAATCAATTCTGATTTGTACACAAATATAGTTTGCCCATCAAGTACTTGTTATTGTCAAAAATACATAAAAACAAACAGGTTTATTAATTTTACACACCAAAGTCTGAATAGGAATTTCCTTCTGTGAACCAGGTCTAATAGTTGTAATGCTTGTAAGCATTTTGTTCGTTTAAAAATGTTGTTAAAATTTTGAAAACACAAATAAATTGTTACAAGATTAATTAAATAAATCAGCGGTGTAAAACATACGGTATGCAGATCCGTGGATCTGGCCTGCCAAATGGTTTAATCTAGCCCAGTTGTTATGAAAAGAAAATATGAGGAATTTTAATAAAAAAAAAAAATTCCAGCCCCTTCCTGTGGCGAAATATGGTTCTTTGAAAAAACTACTGAAATACACAATTCTGCCACTAGGGGGAGCAAAGGAAAAGCAAGACCAGGATGAAAAGAGATCAAGAAATAAACAAGTTATCTTTGCAAGCGCGTGCCACATCTGGGTAAAATGCAGTTAATTGTGTAAATGCTTTTTAAGCATTCACACTATAATTACTCTGTTTCTCTTTCTTATTATTTATCTTTATTTTGTACTCTTTTTGCCACATAAAAATTCTGGCTTGTATTTTTGGTATTCGTAAACTTAACGGTTTTTTAGGATTTTACGCAATTTATACAATTTTTCATCTCCATCGAAATGACTGGGAATTTTTCACATTTATGCAATTTCTGGAATTGAAAACATTCAGCTTGTTCAGGGAATACATGCTTTTACTATTGGTATTGTTAAATTTCACGTAAAATTTTGAAATTCTGCACATTTTTTTACGATGTTACATAATTTATTAGTTTTTTTCTTCCTTCATGCAATTCACCAACTTTTTTGCGCACTTTGAAACCTATAAAATATTGGCATCAAAACATTATGGATAATTTAGCATTGAATTAGTTTTTTGGGGGTCTATGATTTAAGTTAAGTGCTATTCTGAGTTAAGCTAGTGTTATAACAACGTGCTACCTTTTTTTTTGTGGCTAATTTGGCATCCACTCAGGATTTTTGAGCTAAATTGGAGTAACACTAATATTTATGCAATGTGTTAGCTTTTTTGGCTAAGTTGGCATCTACTGAGGTTTTATGGGCTAATTTGGAGTTAAGCTAGTGATTTAGCAACGTTGCGTTTTTTTATCATGAAATTCTTAAAATTCTCTATGCACTTTCTGTAAATTATACAAGTTTGGTATCAAAACGTTTTACACCAGGGGTATTCAACTCCAGGCCTCGAGGGCCACAGTGTCTGCATAATTTCCAGATATCCAAACTCTACTCATGACTGATTACCTGGTTCAGGTGTGTCCAACCAATTGGAGCATGCCAGATCCGGGTATGTTGGAAAACCTGCAGGAATGCGGCCCTTGAGGCCTGGAGTTGAATACCCCTGCTTTACACATTCATGACATCATTCAGCAATACAAATAAATTTGTCAAGCATTTTCAGCCATCAGCTTCAGCCTCTTTAGCGACCACATTCAGAAAGAAGCATTCCCACTAGCATTAGCGATATGCAACTTTTCTAGTTTTAGTTTAATTTTTCATTCATTTGCACATTTACATTTTGGACAGGGTATTTTATTTTCTTCCCTCTTGAGTTTGAGTATCAGGATTGCTTAAGTAAAATATTCAGTCTGTATACATTGTTTTTTAGTTAAAGGCATTCGAGTTGAAGTCCATTGGTCTATATGAATGGATGTGTAATAATGTGTTTAGGCTGCTGGGTTGTTTGATCATTATTTTCCAACTGAAAAAAACTGAACAAAGAAAAGCTAAAGATAACAACTTGACCAAAGGTTTTTTCTTTTTTGCTATTATGGTACTCATCCGGCCCACTTAAGATCAGATGGGTTGAATGAGGCCCTTAAAACAAAATGAGTTTGACACCCCTGTGTTGAAGGGTTAAAGGGTTTCAGCAAGAATTCACTTATTAAGGGAAAATATCATAGATAAACAACAATAAAAGAGTTTGTTTTTCTATTTTTCTATTTCTAATTTATATATTCATCCTTAATTTATTTATTCACCCTATTTGCATGCCTTTTGTTTACCTTTCTCACGTTTGTTTTTATTCCTTTTTATGCTGATGGTTGATGAAGTTGTTCAAATATGCTGACTAAAACATTGCTTTGCCATGTGAATTTTGTATCATATTTTGTGAACTCTCAAAAAATCAAAATAAAATAAAATAAAAATAAATCCATTTTTTTACTCTCAATTAAATCAATATTAGCTCATTAATCTAACACTGAAGCTGTAACAGTAACTAAAAGCAAAATAAGATTATGCTGGCATCATCAATATCTTCAAAGTAACTGAAATTCAATCCTACAGTGGTTCAGGAATGTATAACAGTCATGATATGGAGTTTAACATACCCTCTGGTTAAATTGAGCTAACCAAACACTTGTTCATGTAATTATTTAAACAAATATAGCCTACATTTAAAAGCACTAAGTTCTACACTTTCCTTTATACATCTTCAGGCTTCTTCCTGTCTTTAGCCGTGCAAGAAGTTTGAATGTTTCCTTTAATGTGTTGGTTTTCTTTAAATGTTGGCTTTCTGTGCTCTACTGGGAGAATCTGAACGCTCAAAGACACTCCAGTTCAAATTCATCCTAGCACATCACACAAGGAGAGTCGCGCTGCCAAACTAAAACTCCTGCGTGAAGACGTTCAGTTTATACATTTTTCATTACATGCTTCGAAGCCAAATATGCTTCTTTTAATGGTTGCCAATTTTTGCACCACAATATCTAACAATCAAGAAAGAAAGAGAAAAAAATAATGAAGAGTTGCTCTAAAACTGCAGCATCTGAGAGTTATTTTGGCTGCTGCCGCACCGACAACAGTCTACTCCTGATTCTGTTTGAAACTCTAAATGCGGATGTGTTTCCATGGCAATGACATAATTTGGATGAGGACTTCAGTGGCAATTATGATGAAGACTATAACTTCTGAGTGTGCCGTTCAGACTAAAAACAAAGTTGTTTTTTTTGACAACCTGTGTCAGTGACACCATTGAATGCAAAGTAATGCAACTGTTTAAAAAAAATAAAAACTAATAAAAGTGGGAGCATTTCAAGCTTCTAACATCAAGTGAGGAATCTCCCAGTCTCAGTTCGAATCGTCTCCTATAATCCCAGGCACAGATGGTACAATGTGCTATTACATGGCAGCATTATCAAAATTCTGTGAAAGCTATGTAAGGCTTAAGTAATTCTCTGGCAAGACAGAGCGGATGTCCTTATCCTCTCAAGTTTTCCAGTAATCCAAATTTTCCTCCAAGTGAAGCTTTCCTTTGCATCTCTGCACAACTCAAAGCAGGAGAAGAGCAACGCTCAGCATCTTAAATGCAGGCTGTAGTAGATGAGTCCATGATCCCACCCAGGAGAGTTCGTAATGGCTCGCCATTATGAGCACGTGTTTGCTAGGACAACATTTTTCCCGAACCGGATACTTCTTACTCTAATAATTTTTTTTTTAAACACGAAGTGAGGCCGAGGTAAAAGCGACCGGGGAGAGAATAAAAAGCCTGCTCATGGATAAATAATGAGTGCATCACTTAAGTTCCTCTTTGTTTTCTTCGATTGCTGTGAAATCAAGTGCACTGCCTCCCCAGCTGTACGGTGGAGTCAGAGCCGGAGAGAGACTTATCGCCAGACGAGATAAAGTTGGGAAATATAGGCTGAATGAGGCGGGAGAGTGAAACGAGAAAGAGGACTGAAGATAGCAACAGTGTTGGTGTGCGCATGCTGGAGGCTTTCTCTATCAAAAAGTCTATTAAAACACTGCCATGCCCCAGCGCAGCATCAGAATACATTAGAGTACATTAGAATACATTAGAGGATTTAAAAGCAAGAGTTGAGCTATTAATGCATCTGGACAGTAAAAGCCTGAGTAATGATATAAGCATTATATTTCTCTTTCTCACTTCCATGCTTCATGCCATATGGGGCGAATAAGCGTGCACCCCTGCTCTGCTCTGCACTTCGCGGCACAAAAGAGACGAACATCTGTCAGATGGTAGGGCTTAAAGTTCCCCAGAGACCTCCGGTGCTGTACACCCAGGAGAGAACCAATATTCTCCCACACAAATATAAGTCAAGAGGAAAAGAAGAGACGGGTTAGGTTGCAGGCGGATCTCCTGGTTGTCCCTCGGGAGGGTGGTGTGCACCGACAGTGTGAGTGAAGGTAGACGGCAGGGAGACACAGCAGAGAGTTGCAACTTTCACATGATGATAACGACGGTAACGAGCTGTCTCCAAATGCACTTGGGCGGAAGGATGACATGCAGCCATTAGCCTGTTCAATCAGGACCATGTGGGTGTAGAAGTTAAGTCATCGGATCAGAGGGAGAGGAGGCATTTCAGATACACAGATGGTGATATTTGAAAAAAAAAAAAAGAAGAAAGATCTGCTTCGCGGGGATGGAAAGAAGAGGCGAGAAGACACGGCTTTCCCACAAACAGATAAATAATGAGCAGCAAGATGAAGAGGGGGAGAAAAAAAACAAACACTGCGAGGAAAGACTGGATTTGGAGGCGAGATTTAAAAAAGAAAGGGGGCTGAAGGGAAAACACTGATAAAATCATTGAGAAATCTGCTCCTAAATTCATGCAGCTCTGCCCAATCGATCCTCCGACTCTCCACTGAGACCTTGTGTGTTGACTCTCCAAATGTACAATCTCACACGGCAAACAGACAATGGCCGCCGCGCCGGAGCGGCTAGTTAAAGCGGTTATAGTCCGTTCTGCCGTTGCAGTTGTAGAGGCAGCTATTGCGTCATTTCAGGAGGTTTATGTGGGCACTTTGATTGAAGCAAAACCAGTTAATACGTCAGTCCTCAATGTCTTTTGGTTAAAGTCAGCCTCGACGGGTAGGAGATAGAGATGTGTTGCAGGGCATTTCACCGTCACACGGCTGCCAAAACTCACACATTTAGCAGCAGCAGGAAAAAGTTGGGCTGGTGATGTTAGTCAAAGAAG
Source organism: Oryzias javanicus (assembly GCA_003999625.1). NCBI lineage: Eukaryota > Metazoa > Chordata > Actinopteri > Beloniformes > Adrianichthyidae > Oryzias > Oryzias javanicus. Next base: position 19,455,793 of record CM012442.1, read on the forward strand.
TATGGAGAGAAAATAGACTCACCCCGGTTTGAGTGTGCGTAATTCTTGATTTGTGCGTAACTTTGGATTTGTGCCAGTTAATACGTTTGGTCTTGTGTCATACATATATTCTTGAGGGCATTTCACCGTCACACGGCTGCCATACACATTTATTTTTGTGCAAAGTCAAAAAGATCTAAATTAAAGAAACAAATACAATTTGCACATACATAACCTATCTCTAAACAAATCCACATGCATACCTTCTACAAATCCAGTTTACTCACAAATCAAGAATTACACGAACAAAAATCAGGATGATACTAGGTATTTTCTCTCCATACAAGACGTGAGAAGAGTCTCACCTCAGATTTTGTGCGTATATGTGGTTTTGTGTGTACGTAACAAGCTATATAAAGTTTTGTGCATAATTTAGTTTTGATCTGTTGTCATTTTAATTTGTGCGTGTGTAAATTGTGTTTTGCTTTTTTTTTAATTAATAATTTTTGTACATACATTGTAGTAGTTACAAATCAAGAATTACACTCACGCAAGGCAAAGTTACCCAAAGAAAAACCCAAAGTTACCCACACACCAATCCAAAGTTAAGCACAAATCAAAAGTTACCTTCGCACAAATCAATAATTTCACACACACAAAATCGGGCCGATACTATTTTCTCTCCATAAAGAAGTTGCAGTGAAAACAGTGATCGGTTGGGGTCTCACCCAGATGAGCTGGTGGCGTCAGCCTCTGGGTGTTCGGGGGCAGGGCAGCAAAACTGGTGCAGCACAGTCTCACTCCTGCAAAAAAAGACACAACAAGGAGTTGGTCAACACCGATTTGAGACATTTTTTTCAGCGTGTTGGGATATTAGCGTGCATTTTTTAAAATCTTAGTCCAGCTGTCAATATTCCCCAAATGGACAGATGGTAATTCCAGCGATGCTTCCCCCTTCTTCAGTTGGACTCTTTCATTTGTCTCTCATACATTTTACATGGCCATTCATATTTAAGGCAGTTTTTCTGCTTGTCTTATCTAGAGCAAATTTTGAGTGAAAAAAGAGCCGACACATCACGTGTAAGCTGCTGCACACGGGGAAAAAAAAATAACACTTTCTCTCTCCGTATGTTGGATCCCCTTCCCTACCAGAGACATAAAAGAGGATCATCAGCGTCTCATGCTTGGGAGGTGTTCATCTGAGCCTTTGTCACATTCAAATTGCTCACAAAAAAGACAGCACAATGAAATTCTCCATTACGAGGTTGTCTTTTGACCTGACTGCAGCTTATTTTTATGAGACAGAATCACAGTGACAGGCAGCCAGAGTCAATGAAAGACTGAGAACGACCGTTCCGGCTATAAAAAGCTACAGTTTCCTGGTGACTTCCACAGATTTTAAAGATTTATTTCCCTTGTATCTGTAAGTCAGGATTTCTCACTTTTCGCAACGCTCCTAACACCTACACCTCCTCTCACACAGAAACACAAACATGGCTGAATTCGTTAATACATTTAGGTCCTTATCTCTTCCTCGAGAAAAACATTTGTCTTCTCTTAACACAATCCTTCCAGATAGAAGGCTTCAAAAATCTCATAAACAGCTCACATTTGCTTTTTCAACTCAGTCAAAAACAGGGTTCTTCTAACCTTACAAGTTAAGACTATTTTTTTATTTGTCATACACAAAGTAAATTCCTTTCAGATAGGTTTCCAGAAGTACATTGAATTTTTAGAACACAAAGAAAACACAGTAATAGCCGGGATTTTCCTTCCAGCCTCACGAAAATGATGATCTCCACATTCAAACACAAATATGTCTTTTATAGAAGATAAAATATTCCCTTTTTTTTTAGCATTCCAACTACGGTACTTATAATTTCAGAAATAATAAAGGCAATTTCATAACGGAAATCTGCTGTTACGCGATTTAACAAATGAAACCGGCAAACTACAGAAGTTCTGTTTACAACAAAACATTTGGAGAAGGAGCAACAGATTTATCATGCAAAGTCAGCTAATTTGAGTGACTTCTGTCAGGCTTTAAGTAGCAGTTTAAGACTGAATATCTAAATCCAGATCTGCACAACAGCTTAATCACTTCTGAGCTGAGGCATGCCCTTCACTCCACAACTTTCATGCAGATCCATCCATTTCACCTTCAAAAAAGAAGCCTCACATGCACGGTAATCTTGATGGCAACATTTTTCAGAGAGATAAAAAAAGACTTCAGTGTCGGTGATTGATGGAAAACATATTTCAAGGGTTGGTTTGACATTTTGAAGGAAAAAAAAAAAGAAGTAAAAGCTGACAGACGACAGAACAAATTGTTCCGTGATGCTGAGCTGCTTCATGAGAGCTACATTATTCTGTACGTCTAGAAATTGTTTATAGAGCAAAGCACTGATTTCAATTAATTTTTTTTATGGTACCACTAGAGGAGGAGAGAGAGTGAAGGGTGGATTGGGTTTTTATTTGAACTTCTGTGTCTTTGTTTTTAATTTTAAAGCGCTTCAAGCTCCAAAAGTGTAAAAAGTGCTTTTTATAAATAAAGTTTTATTTGATTTATTTGTCAGAAGGGGGAGACAATATTAGTCTTCTTTCTGTCCCATTTGTTTTTTTTCTTCATGTTTAGGTTTGCAACTCAAGGTTGTATTGTATGTTTTCCCTTTTATTGAACAGAAATTAAAATTAAAGTAGCATATGTTTAAAAAAAATGCAGGTATTTGTTATATCTGGTACATTTTTCCTAGTTGTTCCTTCTTTTTTATGCATTTTTTATTTTTGCTCCATTTATATTTAAAGTCCTGCCAAATATGCGGCCATTATGTCTTAATTATATGTTCAGTTTGATGATTTTGCTCATTTAAGATGAGTGCTTTTAAAAAAGCTGCAGTGCAGTCTGTGATTGGTTTCAGTCCCTTCCAGGTGCAGATATTTAAACTGCTGTGGGCGTTTTCCTGTCATCTTTTTTTTTAATTCTTTACTCTTTCATATTTCCCTTCAAGCTATACATACATTTGTTACTCTAAAATTTCACACGCATCTCTCTTTTTTGAAAATATTTTAGAATGGGGCTTTGCAAATGTGCACTTGAGCAATCAGATATCAGATATAAAACTTTACTCATAGTGACACAGGGAGATATTATATGATCTTCAACAGAGTCTAAATAAACAAACCTCAGTTTTAAAAAAGAACAATTAATTATGGAAAAAACAACTAAACCAAAAAATAAAATGAGAGTAATAGAAAAAACTGTTTCCCAACATTATCTAACAGGATTTCTTTTCATATTTTATTTTCTATTCATTTATATTCTATTCTATTCCTTCATTCATTCATTTTATCATTTACAATGTTGTGTAAAAGGGTGTGTGGGGGTTGTGTGTGTGTGATTTTATTTTTACCAACTTCTTTTTTATCTTACTTTTGTATTGCTCTTTGAATTTTATATTTGGAAATGTTTTTAATGTGAAGCAATTTGAACTACAATCTTTGGAAAAGCGCTCAACAAATAAAGATTGATTTGATTTTAAATGTTCATTTGAGTGATATTATCAAATTAAATCATCATGACGCAGTTTTTTGACTACCTTTTCAACTCATTTTTCATTCATTAAGAAGGCCTTTGAGAACAATTTAAAAACACTCCAGAACGGCACGTCTTTCAAATTGAAGTGTTTGTACCTTTACAAGGCCATGGCAACACCTTGAGTCTATTCATTTAGAAGTTCTGCTATGGAAGTAGCAAAGAAACAATGTCTTCTTCCTGCATAAATCATTTCAGAAACACAGCAGCAGCAGCTGTGGGAACATCGTGGCATGGAACATTAACATGCTCGGCGCTTCATAGACCTTGATTCGGCCTTGAACACCAATTTCACTCAGCAGTTGACGCCGCTCATCACATCAAGCAACGTTCCACTCAGCTCTGGGGTCCCACACGGACATGTGTTGGGTTCCATGTTCTTCATCCTGCTGATTCATGACTGACTTTATGAAGTTCTGTTATGGAGGCAGCAAAGAGACAACTTCTTCCTGTATAAATCATCTCAGAAAAGCAGTTGATGGGTGCTCAATATACCAAGCAACATCACATTCAGCTCTGGGGTCCCACACAGACATGTGTTCGGTTCTTCATTCTACTGATTTATGACTGACTGTACGATGAGGTGAAGCACCATTAAATTGTGCATCCACATTTTGAAAACACAAAGGGGTTGTTTCCGGACCAACAACCAAATGCTACCACAGAGAAAAGTGGGAATTTCAAACAGAAACTGAAACCCCTAAAGAAGAATAAACACCCCCCCCCCGTTTCCATCAACTTCAAAAACCTGCAGGAAAAAACATGAAAAGACATCAAATTTAAAGAAGGCACATCTGTTTTTTTCCGCACACTGAACTCGCTTCACACATTAATCATTTATTAGTGTGTTATCTTTCTCCGTATGCATGTTTTTTCTTACACGCTAGATAAAGAGGGAAAAAGAATCTCCTTTACGGTCCTTCTAATAGCGAAAACAGGCCCTAAATTGGATGACTCAGTGATTGCAAGATGTGAGATGAACATGTGGCTCTTTGCAATTAGGTTTAATAAACTCATTGTGATCTATCATCTGTTGCGCAGCTGAGACCTTTTTTAATTAAACGTAAGATCTAATGAGGACCAGAGGGATTTTCCTTAAATGTCACGAGAAATTATACACTGAAATGCAAAAATTAAAATTGACTTTCATTTGTTTCTTTTTTTTTTTTGTAAAGACTCATGACTCATTTTGGTGCTTGTAAATAAATTGCTTAGTAAGTTTCATTTTTAGGCTTGCAGACATAGTGATTAGCACAAAATTAGTTCATTTTTTGGTATTTCCTTCTTTGATTTCTAGTGGTGGTGCCATTCCATATACGCTGAGAAGCCAAAGCTCTTTTAATTTTATGGGTTTTTAATACTGGCTTTAAATATACTTTGAATAAACAATAGTGCTGCCACAAACTATAATTTTGATAGTCGACTAATCACCAATTATTTTTTGCATTAAGTAAACTAATTGGGTCATGAGCGAACTAAGCACACATCTTAACCATCATTAATTTTGAAACTTTGAACTTACTAAAAACTAGATACATAGCATTACATGCGATAATGCTAGTGTTAATGCTGTAAGCTGAATTTGGCCGCTCAAAATGCTAGAGGTGATAGCTAAAAACCCTGAAATTGATAGCTGAAACTGATAGAAAGCTAAAATATTAGTTTAATGCCAAATTAGAATTAAAAAAAATAATTAAAATCCTAAATTAGCCAAAACAGGTAGAATGAAGCTGAAATATTAGCTAAAGTCCATATTAGCTTGAAAACTGAAAAAAGCCTAAATTAGCTAAAACAACTAGCATGCAGCTAAAATATTGGCTAAACTCCACATTAGCTTAAAAAACCTTAATACAGTGGTCTTTTTGAACCTGAGGGCTACTTCATGGGTATGAGTCATATGAAGGGCTACCATTTTGAAATAACACATTTTGCTTTGTTACAGTTATTTATACTTTATTATTAATGAATAATGATACTCCTCTATGTGAAGACACAAATTTCTCACATAATTGTCAACAATGACAACAAGGTAAGAAACAGATATCAATGTTCAGCACTTTATTAATCTCAGTAATTGTTACATTTTCAGATGATCTCTTACATTTCATGGGAAAATGTCCCATTTTCACTATGCTGTTCCATGTTTAGCAATAATTTAATGTCAAGAAAAATGTATTTACACATTTTTAAATAAATTTTGTCACATTTTGAACTAATGACCAAATCTGCTGCATTTTTAACAAAATTAATGATCCTTGAACTGGAGTAGGTGAGAGGTCACCTAAACTTATTTAAAGTTTGTGTATCATGAACCTATTTTTAAGATGTTTTAATTTTTAAATCTGTGTATATGCAAGAGTAATTTAAAAAAAAATAGCAAAAAAATAAAATTTAATTTTAGATGCAGCTCACAAGTGAGTTGTATCATTTTTGGAGGAGACCTGCGGGCACCTTGTGTGGTCCTTGGGGGCTACCTGGTGCCCGCGGGCACCACGTTGGTGACCCCTGCCTTAATACATTTCAAAATAGTCCAAAAAGCAAAAACCTTAATGAAAGCACTCAACTATCAAAGTCAGTTCCTATCAGGAATAAAAGACAACCGGCCCGCCACACTTTGCATGCTCTGTCTGGTTACAACAGACACGTGAAGCCCTCTGCAGCAAATACCACGTACAACAAGAACAGGTGAATATTTTAGCAGTACATCTATCCTGCGGTTCAGTCGTGTCCCTCTCGCTTTCAGGCCCCGTGTCACTGTTCCCTTCCTTCCCTCCGTGCGATTTTGTAAGAGTACTTTAAACAACATGCTTTTACCAGCCAGGAGAGAGTGCATGAAAAGTGGAGGGAAAAAAAGAGGAGTTGCAATAATATCAGCTCCTTTTGGGCTCAATTTGCTGCCAGTGAATTGTATACCCCTTCTACTGTGCCACAGGCTGCAACACACAATGTCCAGCCTATCGGCTTGCAAGTAATGCAGGCAGAATGACGAGATAGCGGTCCCAAATGCATCTCTTTTATGTGTTTTAGTTTTTTTTTCTTCTCCCAGCTTCTTTCTGTTTCTCGGGTCCGCGGTGTCAGCCTCAAGCTTCTTCCTCCAGACACCTCCAAGGGCTGCATCAAAGACAGCGGCTGAGAGTGCATCCCTCTCTTTCCCTTTCAATGTTCTGCCTTTCTCTCTCTTGAGAAGGGGCTGATTACTGTTCGCTCCATGGGCTAAGTGGGGCATATAGAAGGCTCAGCTGGAGAGAGGGAAGCAGAATGAGCAGAGGAGAGGAGAGGATGCCGCCCGCCTCTGCCCCACGAGCGTGTCTATGTGCACTGGCAAGACTTGCAACGGTGCAGAGCATCCAAACCAAAACGCTGCCAACTCCACGCATCACACATGTCATCTCTGTGTGCGGCGAGGAGAGTGAATGTTCACCAACGTGGAATGAAAAAGGTAAACTCACACATATGTATGTATTACATAAGCAGATCTGAGTCAAACTGCCCTCCACACCTGCCTGCCCTCACAAAATGACACATACATGTGAATAAATGTTCTCAAAAATGCACTCTAGATTACAGACGAGACTTTAAATTTACGAAAATAAACAAAAATTGCCAGCTCAGTGACCTTGTGGTCGAGTGTCCGCCCCAAGTCTGGAATTTGTGAGTTCAAATCCAGGCCAAGTCATAACTAATATTCTGAAAATGGGACTCTAAGGCAAGCCCTTTGATCAGGGGGATTTTCACCACAGCAAAAGTATTTATGATTCTCAATATGTTGCATTTTTCTGAGTGTCCCTAGGGAAACTCACACATGTCCCAGGAATGGGTGGACTAAAGGTCAAGTCTCCACCATCATTGTTATTATTATCATTATTATTAAATTATTATCATTAAGTCATCTTTTTTAATTTTCAAGCATGTTTTTAAGGATCTTCCTATGTTTTTATTTTCTATTTATTACATAAACCACCGTGGAAAAATAAAATAATTCATAAAATAATTCAAATGTATCATATGTTCTTATATTTTGATCTATTACTTATGAGAAAAACTTTTTATTGGGTAAATTATATGTGATGGTGTAACTTTTTATAGTGCAAGTGTTTTAGGCCTAACTATTAATGCCTAAAGTACTAGTTAGCCAAAACTGTGAACTAGTAATGTTTAAACATTTTTACTAGTAGGCACTATTTGTGCTTACGAATTAAATAGAGATAATCTAAAAGGCCACTAGTTACATGCAAATATTCTACAAGTTCATCAGTAAGGCTCCGGTAAAACTCACTCGTGTGACAGAAATCTCGCAGTAGTTTACTAGTGGAGCGGCCGTGGTGCAGTCGACCGCTAGTTGGAAGACTACAGGTTTGATACCTGTCTTTCCCGCCATGTGTTGAAGTGTCCTTGGGCAAGTTATTGAACTCCACCTTGCCTCTGGTGGAAGGTTGGTGCCAGTGTTTGGCAGCGGAGCCTCCATCAGCATGCAAATGTGTTGGTGAGAATGTAAAGTGCTTTAGCAACATGTTCTCACTCCCAAGTCGTCACATTTTGTTCTTGTTTGGTTAAAGACTCCTTCATGTCATTTGTTGATGTTTCAGGTGTCCCCAAGTCGGCATTTTTGACGTACTGGCTGTTCCCAGTAAATCAAGGGTCACGACGTGTACCACGACGTGTACCACGACGTGTAGTGCACCGGTACCCAAACCCGGTACCCTAACCCGACCCGACCAGATATGGTACCGAACCTGAACTGGTACCAGACGCTTTACCGGGCACGAACCGGATGCGAACCAGTACCGGGTTAAGGTTAGGGTACTTGTACTGGGAAAGGGTACCAGCACTGGACGAGTCCCGAGAACCAGTGCGCATCCGGTACTGAGGGTTTTAGACCCTTGATTTTACTAACGGCCAGCACGTCAAAAACAACAAGTTGGGGACACCCAAACCGTCAAAAAGTGACCCAGTGTGAGCCATTTAAAAACAGATTTAATGGTAAAAAAAGAAAAAAAATATGGGACCCATTCGTATGGGACCCATTTCCTCTCTGCTTGACCCTCAGAATTAAGGGGTTGGACTGGGGGTAGGGGGTGTTACACCACTAAATGGTTCCTGAGCGCAGTTGTGTCTGCAGCTCACCCCTCCCTCAAACGTGGAGAACAAATTTCACAACACCCATGACAACTAATAGGACTTTAAATTTAACATGGTTATTTTGATGCTCCACAGAGGTTTAGTCCAGCAGACCCTCCTTATTGATTTACCCAACAGGACCACATTTCTTTTTTCTGGGCAAGTTAAAAAGTGTAATAATGATGTGAAAATCGAATGGTTTCTTGATAAACGTCCTTCAAGGACATGCTTTACTCCGTTCAAGAGCAACAGGCTCTCAGTAAGGTTAGCAACTAAGCAGTTGGCCTTGAAATAAATTTAAAAATATATATCTTATATATACATGTGTGTGTGTGTCCCGTTAAGATCCCCCTCCTCTTCTTAACTAATCTTCCCCTCAGTGGGGTCCCAAAGAGACCAATCAGGGTTCCTGGCAGGACACAGCCAGGAGCCCAACATGATGATGGCAACATGTGTTTTTTTTTTTTTTTTTCTCATTAGATGGTTTTCTAGTGTATAGTGTAATGTGTCAGTGCGTGTGTTTGTGTGTGTGTAGCCTATGTTGTGTATGTTTCATTCAACTCTGCAACATCAGAGGCTCGGAGATCCCGTGAGAGTTCCCAGATCCCGTAAATAAAGGAGAGGCCAGCAGCGCTGCGTAGAGTAACTCAAGGTGTCTGATCACCGCTCCATCACGTCTCTGAGCTTAACGCGCGCCACCACGCACGCGCGAGCGCGCAGACGCGCGGCCGTGCAGCTGTTTGTTACGTAATGATCCAGTGATCCCCTTCTAAATAATCCAGCTCTTCCTCCGCTGCCTTCAGCCCTGACAATTGGAAATGTGCAGCCGACTTCTTGATTAATTAAAAAGCCTCTCCAATCTGGAGGGCGCGCGCGCGCACACAGCTCCAGATTCATCCGAGGCTGGAAATAAGTTTCAGTTCATTTAATGTGTTTCGCTGGGTTGTTTTATTTAAGGATGCACACAAACACATCATCGAGCACGCATCACTCACTCGGATTTCCGGGCCAGAGTCAGGGACCGGCTGAGGGTAGATGGGGTCATCGGAACCAGAGAGCGGCAGCTGGCGCAACTTCCACCGTTTTCCGTCTCACTTTCCACGGGGGAAATCGTGGACGGGTCTGCGGGGACCAGCTGCATGTCCCCCGGGTCCATGGGCTTAGCAGGCGGCGGCTGGGTTCCCGGGGGCGCCTCGACCTGTGCGGGTGCTGCGGGGGCATGGTCTGGCAGAGCCGCTCCGCTGTTCTTCGGTTGGGGATCCTGCAGATGGTGGTGATGGTGGAGGTAGGTGGGGTCCGGGAGATGATGGTGGTGATGGTGGTGGAGGTATGGATGCTGCTGTTGTACCCTGACGTCCCGCAGGTGCCTGTTCTCACCGAGGAGCTCGTCCACGCGCCGGTCCAGCTCCTCTATCCGGGCGCGCTGGGTCTGGATGAGACTCTGCTGGTTCTGGACGATGGTTGTAAGCTCCCGCAGGTACAGAATCGCCTGCACTGGGTTTTCTAGCAAGCTGGAGCTCATAATATCCGAGGCAAAAGAAGGCAGGATCAAACGAGAAAAAGAAGAAAGACTGTCAGGAAATGGAATTACAGATGTCCGTGCGCGAGAGGATGAGAGAGTGGATTTTTTTTCCTTCCGAATTGATTCTTTGTAAGAGACGAGGATGCCACGACAAGCTAGTCCCTACTTCTCAGGTCGTTTCCCTCTCTTCTGTGCTCTTCCTCTCTCTGCTGAGTGTTGCTGATGAGAGGAGGCAAATCCAGATGTGACAGGAGGGAGGGGAGCGCAGCGCAGCGAGACGGATGCGTCATTACGCATTCATGAGAAAAAGCAAGGACAAGAACGCACCCTATGGATGCAATGAAGTACTGCTGTCTGTTTTGTTTGAATTCTTTTTCTTTAAACTGGTCACACAAAGAATCTAAAAATAGACATTTTCTTTTTAATCAGATATTTTCACAACATTTACATCAGAGGAATCACACAATAAGTCATTTCCAACAGGACTGTTGCGTTAAGAAACTACTAAGTCCTGAACTCGCTTAGTTTTTTCTTCTTGCATTAGTATTTGTTATATTCCACACTAATCAAACATATTAATGAAACTGAAGTGAGGTAAATTTACAGAATTTATGGTCATTAATGTATTAAATTTGACATTTAAAGAGGAATTTGTAACTTCTATTTTATTCTATTTGGTTCTTCAACTAGTTTATTTGATTTTTGGGGCCATTTAGTTTGTATGTGTCATAATATGCAGTAAATATGATCAAGATTATAGATAATTATCAACTTTCATTTTGCTTGAAGTTTAATGAGAATGCCAAGGTTATTGTGTTTTGAATATTCCTGTTAAAAAACAAAGAAAGAAAGAAAGAAAGAAAGAAAGAAAGAAAGAAAAAGAAAGAAAGAAAGAAAGAAAGAAAGAAAGAAAGAAAGAAAGAAAAAAAGAAAGAAAGAAAGAAAGAAAGAAAGAAAGAAAACATGTTAGTTGCCATGGTCTATTTGGTAAAAGTGCAATGTACATTAAAAAAAACACTTGAATGGAAACAAAACGTCAAAAAGCTGTATACTAGAAAAAAAATCAAAGATTGTGTTCTTCAAAATAATAATTCAAAAATGTATTTTCTTTTGACGAGGGATTCACACTTTAAGATGAGCAAGCACCACCTCTGTGCACATCCTGTCAAGATAAAAAAGCAAATGTCTAATGCAAAGTAGCAGGCCAAGCAAGATAAACAAACAAACGAACAAATAAATAAAAGAAACTGTAGATTGAAATTGGTCAATACTTTTAATATGTAATACACTTGCATGAATTAGACATTTTAACACCTTAGTTCTTATTTTTTTTTAAGTAGGCTATTCACGTTTAGCACTGCAGAGGGTTTCCTTTTTTAATACAAAAAATGTAATTAAAATAATTAATTTTTACAGGAAACATCTTGCATATGAATTTGTACTAGCCGACTTTACTAAAGACAATATTATTCGAAGAAAAAAACAAAAAAGACCAAAAACAAACCACACAGCAAGACGAACACCAAAGTTTCCGACATACCATGAACGCAGCACGTAACGCGACGGAGAGGTCACGTGTTGTTCGGATGCGGAAGTCTAAACTGTTTTGCTAAATAAAAAGCTACAGCTACCACCGACAGTCTGGATTGTAAATATTCCTTTCATGAAGCTGAACTTTAAATCAAACCAATGGTCAGGTGAGAGTTTAGGTTGTATTACGATATTCTAACAACAGGTGACGTTCTCTGTGTCGCTCTTTTCCTAACCTAATAATTCGCTTATTTTCTCTTTGGAATGCATTTACATGAAAATAATGTTCACGGTTTGAACCACCGTTAACTTAGCAATAAAGCAAAAATAAACGCGACGTGTTTTGCTATAAACGGTTGTTGCAACATTATTTGAGGGCCGCTGTCATGTGACAGTCAGATGAGGGTTTATGAAAAATTATCCTTATTTTCTTTCTTATTAACCCCATTTTGGTCTTGAACCTTCTTACAATACATTTACAAGAAATTAATACCAGTATGAAAGGGTTGTCCTGTTAAAACATTTCTTTTTAACAGATTTTTTTTTTTTTACAAATAAAACTTTATTTAAAAAGAACAAAAACAAACAAAAAAAACCAACTCTGTAATGTGTTTCTTTTTTGCTAATAATATGCCTTATTTACTGGATATGGCACCAATAACACGCACTGTAATGCATTATGGTTTAGTTTTTTTTAACTTTACCTGTGAATAAATAAAGTTAGTTGTAGAAATCCTAGTTATGTTATGTTATGTTTGGTTAAAAAAACATAACTGTGATATTCATGTTTGATAGAGTTCTAAGCAGAAGTTCACTTATCATACTATAGAATAGAATAGAATAGAATAGAATAGAATAGAATAGAATAGAATAGAATAGAATAGTTTATGGTTTAATAGTTTATCAGGTTGATGGTGTTTGTGTTGTTTTCCAGGATGACACACAGACACTGCCTGGAAGGCCAGGTGTACTCGGTCCCTCTGGTGCAGCCAGAGCTGAGGCGGGAAGAGGCCGTCAATCAGATCGCTGATGCACTTCTGTATCTTGAGGCAATTTCGACAGACATTTTCAAAAGGCAAGCCAAAAAACTAACTTCAAAAGGGAGAATAACTCTCAAAATTATGTCAATTTTGCATGCAAGACATTAAACTTTATTTACAACATCCCAAAAGCGTGTTCAAAAGTTTACGGGGATTGCTGCTAACATTGATTACACTTTTGAATGCAATTCTACAGTGATAAAGCTGTTTGAGGGGGAAAAAAGATCTTAGTTTATTGATTTGTTTATTTTGTAAGGAGTACCTTTGTCCTGCGAACATTTGAGTTGAGTCTGGACATAACTTGAGTTAATGCTAAACCGTTGTTGTAAATGAACAATAAATGGGAAGGATTTAGCCCCATCCACTTTCTAACTAATGTTTGCATTTATAGATACAACATTTTATTTGAAATATAATAATTTTAATGATTATAAGATTATACAATTATATAGTTTTTTCCCTCCTACTCACTTTCAAGCAGTTAAATAAAAAAAATACAAATATCATTTTTAATATATTAAATATGTTATCTATTGTATGTATAGGTGCAAAAATTGATATTTATGAATAAGAATAATTATCATGGCATCATTTACTTGTATTTGTTGATGTATACATATATGTGTTTGTGTATTTATCTGTTCATTTCCTTAACTTTTCAATCAGTTTATTATTAAATATCCGAACTAGGTTGGATTCAAAGCTATATATGTATTCATATTTATTTGTTTTTCTTTTTTTTTTTTTTATTTTGATTGCTTTAAATAAACAAAAAAAATCAACTCAAGTAGAATCTCTTCTTCCAGAACAGTTTTATTTCATGCTGGTGCTGCTTACTTAGGGTTTCAGAAAGCGTGGAAAGGAACCGCCACCAGCTGCAGAGCGTCTCTGACCGGATCCGGCTCGCTCAAGCCAGGGTTGATAAGATTAAAGGCAGTAAGAAGGCCACCAAGGTAACGAAGCATCGTCCTTTTAGATGAAAACGTCTACATCAGGGCTTTGGTGTGTAAAGCAGCTATAATTGTGTCGTAGGTCTTCTCCAGTGCCAAGTACCCGGCCCCAGAGCAGCTCCAGGACTACACATCCATCTTTGCTGGTGCTGCAGACCCCTCTTCACAAAGCTGCTCCCGCCGCAGGATTCAGAGTAAACTTCGGCCTTTTGATGAGAAAGTTCTGCAGGTGAGAGGAGTGCATAAAAATGCAGATTTTTGGCATCTTCTCCCATGATGCAACTGATGATTAGGATCTGCAGTTTCACGTTACAAACGCTGGTTTTTGTGGTGGTGCGTTCAAAGAAGCAGTCTAAACTCCACCGTATGTTGCTGGCTGGGGATTTCCTGTTGGGTTTTTTCTCCAGCATGTTTCATGCTAATGTTAGCAACAAGCAGATCTGGTGTACACGGTCTCCAGCCACCACTGGAGCTCTGACATCTGGAGGGATTGTGGTTTAAGCAGAGCCTGAGGGAGAATACCTAATGAGTTCTGAGTAACCATCGGGAGAATCCTGTTCCAAGAACGTCAGAACCCCACATTTGAACAAAGCCTGTTTCACCTGCAGACGGGTTCGACTTTATCTTAGCAGATATTGGGTTCAGTGAGGTCCATCAGCTACAAATTACAAACTTGAATCCAAACATAAAAGCAAAATGTTGCAGCCCAATAGGTAAGTACTTGCTCATTTAAACTTTAAATAAGTCTTTTAAAAACATAACTGGATGCGTTTTTTGTTTTTCAACTACACTAAGCTTCTTGATATTCAAAATTACCAGGATGTAACACCTATTTACATATTTTAATATTCACTATTCTGCAAATGCAAATAAATCCAGCTTTCATTTTCATTGTTTGCTCTCTTCTCTTACCCTCTGCTGCTAAAAATAGTGAGAATGTAATGAGAAATCACATTCAGATGCTTTAATTGTCTGAATGCTTTGTGAGCTTTGTGAGCATAAAAACTCAATGACACTTTCAGCGATTTAAGCAATCTTTGTATAAAATGTTCGGCTATTTAAGGACATTCCTGCTTGTACTTTTGGTATTTGGTTATTTTTTTTGCTTTTTATGATTTTATAGAATTTATCCGATTTTTCAGCCCCATTGAAAATGAATGGAAATTATTCAAATTTATTCAATGCTGGCAATTAAGAATATTAAGCATGTTCATGACATTCATGATTTTACTTTTTAATTAAGCAGTTTTTGAATTTGTATATGGTTATTGAAATATTACGCAAATGTTCCAATTTTTTTCACGTAATTTTTTTTAAATATTTGCACTTCCTGCAAATTTTGCAAGTTTGGTGTCAAACCATTCAGCATGTTAAAGAAATTCATGCTACTGAGGTTTAAAGAATAAATTTGAGTCTATTTTGATAACATGCCAACGTTTTTGGATATTTTATCATCTACTAAGGTTTTTTGAGCTATTCTTTAGATTATCTAATATTTTAGCACCATGCCAAAGTCTTAGGCATCTAATTAGGTTTTTTGGGCTACTATGGAGTTAAGCTAGTATTTTAGCAACGTGTTAGCTTTTTTTGTTGCTGTATTGGCATTTACTATGGTTTTAGGATAATTCTGAGTTAAGGTAGTATTTTAGCTACTTGTTAGTTTTTTTGTGGCTATATTGGTATTTACTATGGTTTTTAGGGATAATTTTAAGTTAAGCTAGTATTTTAGCAAACTGTTAGCTTTATTGGCTAATTTAGCATATAGTAAGGTTTTTTTGGGCAATTCTGAGTTAATGTAGTATTTTAGCAACATGCTAGCTTTTCTGGCTAATTTGGCATCCACTGAGATAATTTTGACTTCATACCTTTTACACATTTGTACATTATTTGCTATTATTCGTTTTTTCATGAAATTCTTCAAATTCTTTGTGTACTTTCTGCAACTTTAAGTCCTGTAGTAACTTTAGCTTTATACAAATAGCTTTAGCATTTTAATCAAACCCCTCCAGAAATCACAATCAATACCTTCAGTAAAAAGCATTCACACTAGCATTATCACAGGTAATGCAACTCTTCTAGAATTACAATAGCATTTATTATCACCAGCTTTAGTTTATTTATTTATTTTTACAATTTAGAACCTTTTTTTAAAAAAAAAAAACCCCACATAGAAGCCATGGGTCACTGTTTTTTAAAATCTTTTTTTATTTATTGTGTAATTTAATATATTAATTCTATTTTTTTAACTGTCCTTAGTAGCGGCTACCTAAAATTTAAAAAAAGTTCAAATCAACTTTTAAAAACCCAGAAGAAAATTATTCTTTTGCTCTCTAGGGCTTAAAAGAGCTCAAATAACAATACATTTCCCAGTCAGATCCTCGTTTATGTGTACATGCAGGATATGTAGAACATAAACACGCAAAACTGTGTAAGTTAACTGTGTGCTTGTGTACAAATCTCATTTTAAAGGTTTGCATTTTTCATAACAAGCCCCCCAGTTTAGTCTGCAGCATTTTTTTTTCTTTTTGGAAACTTTGCACAAACTAGCATAATAATTTCTTTTCTTCTTTTGTAGCACTTATGTGTTGTTGTTTTGTGCGTCTGTGTGAGAGTTTGTCAGCCTGGGAGGAAAGAGAAAAGAAAACCCAATCTTGCACAAATGCATTATTCAGTGTGTTTTAGAAGCTGGGTCCCCAGTCACATCATTTGGTGTTTCTGCGCTCGTGGGCGCATCTCCGCACGGAAGCACTTCAGTAGCAATCACCATTTGCATCGTTTAGGATTTAAAAGTTTGTGAGATACATTGACTTTTTTTTGCCTTTTAGGAGAAGTTGGTGCATTTACCGTTGTGCGTGAGCAACAAGAAGAGGTCTGAGGATGAGACGGAGGAAGGACTGGGCAGTCTGCCTCGAAACATCTCATCCGTCAGCTCTCTGCTGCTCTTCAATACCACAGAGAATCTGTGAGGTTTACGCACCAACACTCACAGATGCTTCTTCTTGCAGCCAATCTGTGCCAGCGAGTTTACACGTGTGTTTTGCATTCATAGATATAAGAAGTACGTGTTCCTTGATCCTCTGGCGGGAGCGGTGACAAAAACACACACGACGCTGGAGACGGAAAAAGAGGAGAAACCTTTCGATGCTCCTCTGTCCATCACCAAGCGAGAGCAACTGGAGAGACAGGTGCTTCAAAGATCGAGCACGCCGCCTTCAATTGTAGGATTTATCTTGATGAAGGTTTCTTTGTCTGGCAGACGGCAGAAAGCTATTTCTATGTGCCAGACTTGGGTCAGGTTCCTGAGATAGACGTGCCGTCCTATCTGCCCGACCTGCCAGGCATCGCAGATGATCTGTCTTACAGCGCCGACCTCGGTCCTGGGTTTGCACCGTCAGGTCCCATACACATTCCTGAACTGCCCTCCTTCAATGATGAAAGTAGTGCACCCGGTACTAGAAGATTTACTTTTATTATGCGTTCCATCTTAAAAAAAAACATAAATGACGAGAAAATTACTCTTATTTTGCTTTCAGGAGCCCTCCTTCAGTTGAATTCTTCATCACTCTCTCCACCTCCACCACCCCCTCCTCCCCCGCCTCCTCCCCCTGAGACTCCCCTCGCTCCTGCTCCTCCCATGGGGGCTCCGCCTCCACCGCCCCCTCCTCCCCCTCCTCCAGCGGAAAGCTCCTCAGACCAAGCCCCAAGTTCCGGTGGGTCACGTCTGCAGTCGGCAGATTCCGTTTGACCTCATTGAGAGCGACCAGTGGCTAACTGAAACTGTGGCGCTGCAGGTCCCGTGTCAGGCGCTCCGAGCGAAGTGGTTCAGCCATCAGACGGTCGTGCCAGTCTGCTGGAGTCCATCCGCAACGCCGGGGGCATCGGCAAGGCCAAGCTACGCAACGTTAAGGAGCGCAAGATGGAGAAGAAGAAGCAGAAGGAGCAGGAGCAAGGTGACTGCTGGAACCGACGTGTTGGCGTGATATTTAAGACAAATTGTTCATTTTGTGGTGCAAACACCAAATAGAATCCCCCATTTCAGAAAAGGACGTTTGCCACGAGAAAAATCCCAAATGGTAGCCCAGATGCTGACTTAATTAGTACAAAAATATTTTATTTCTATTTGCCCCATTCTCACAAAATGCAGTCTTTAACTTCACGGGTACCAACAGAATACTTGAATATACTTTCATATTTTCAAATCTTGGATTTTCTTGTGGCCAACTTTCTTTTCTGAAAGAGGGGATTCTAAGACACATTCATGCCAAATTTGATGTGTTTACAGGAAAGTGTTCCAGTATTTTAATTAGCGCTGTCAAATTATTACAGACATTTTAGTGCGTTTCTCTTTTTAATTGCGTTAATCTCATTTTTGCGTTGGATGGTTACTTCCACGTTCTGCATTTTATCCCGCTCATTTAAGAAAAATATAAGTATTAAATAAATTAGGAGAGTTTCAGTCCTGGTATATTTTCAAGTTCAAATAGTTTCCTGCAAAACGGGACTGTTTAATACGCGGTACGTTGTCATGGTAACAGCTACAGCATGAGGCGCACACGAACCACGCTCTCCTCTGGCTCCTTTTTGAGAAAGGGGATTGTCATGAGAAGTTTAAAAAAAAAAGCCTAATTTAGAGGGAAAATTCACCCTTTGGTGCTTGGTTTTGTCCAGATGATGAAGCAAAAGTTTAATTTAAAAAATAGCAAAGCCTAAATAGTTTTATTTCTTTCTTCTTAGATTCTCTTCTCTTTTCTTTTCTGCTATATTCCAGTCTTTAAAATTATCAAAACTGTCTTGCTATTGTGATAAACTGTGGATTAGGTATATCAAAATTTGAATTATGGTATTAATAAGAAGTTTGTGTTCAATATTTTTTAGATTGCTCAGAAAAGTCTTCCTACTTTTATTGATGTGATAAATTAGAGCGTTCTGTTTGTTTTATTTGTTTAAGATTGAAAAAAATAACCCCTTGGTGGTGTCAAAGTAAAGGTTGGAAGTCTTTTATAATAAAAAATAAAATATAGTCAACTTATTAGTTTATTTTGATTTTACTCTCCCATAATGTCACAATACCTCAAAATGAGGATTTTACAGCTATTAATGGGTTAAAAAATCGCAATTAATGAATTACAGTTTACAATTAATCGCACAAAAAAATTAACGATGGCACTAATTTTAATAAGTGGTTCCGGTAAAGCCGACAATTGGCACTCAACCATGTTTAAACGCAGTTATGAGACCCTGCATATCAGGATGAAGATGATTGTTCTTCACTCATGGTTTTCAACTGGATTTATGATCCAGTTTTGGAGTTCATGGTTGTGAAGGCTTTCCCAGTCACTGTTAATATTTTCTCTAGTCTTAGTCTGCTTTCAAAAACCAATTAAAATGTTTGTTTTTGCCGACAGATGTTCTACTTTGATGCAAAGTTCCATTTTTTCATGTAATTTAAATGTACATAATTGATTGCTTATGTATTTAGAAACTCCTCGTTTTATCTCTCAGCAGTTGGGGTTGCATCCAGTGGTGGCGACTTCATGTCAGATCTCTTCAATAAGCTCGCCATGCGCAGAAAAGGTGCAACAAGACTTCATATAAAATAGAATCTTTTTTTAAGAAGCAGTTTGCTTTACGGCCTGCGTCTTCCCTTCAGGAATATCTGGAAAAGGCCCGGCAGCCGGAGAGTCCAGCGACGCTCCAGCGGGAGCGGGAGGTGCGTTTGCCAGGATTTCCGACGTCATCCCTCCACTTCCTGCGCCGCATTCAGCGACAGACGACGACGACTGGGAAGCGTGACGTCCGGCAGACAGAACCCACATTGTGAAAAAGAATTTTTTGATTTTTCAACTAAACAAGACAACTTTAAGTTTATGCAATGGCTAAAAAAAAAAAAACACAAATGAAGATTTTCATTCATATTTTATTTCTTCAATGGATTCTAAATAGAAAAAAAATGTTCATAAAATTCCAACTGAGTAGCAAAAACGCTTTATATTTCCTAACAATGTACATTTCGTCCTTGAATTATTAAAACTTCAGAGTAAAACGTGCCTACCTGTGCTGTGCCTGCCATCCATCTACATTTTTAATTAGTTTACATCCGTAGACCAAATTAAACACACAAGAGCTAACTTTTCTAACACTCAACAAAGCAAACTGAATCTGTGAAAAAACCTGTCTGTGTGTGCCATGAAAGAACTGTCTTTATTCTACCAGTGATGAACTGAATTCAATTAGTTTAAAGCTGAATAAGCAGTGTTGATGGACAATAAAGAGCATTTATTCTCATACTGTTGGTTGAAGTGCTCTTTAGGAGGATGATTTCCCTCTGAACATCATCATTTCTTTGAAAATTAATTATAAGAAAAGTTTGCTTTCATGAGCCGTTGAGGACGAGCTGCTGCTGCTTCTTCTCCACAAAGAACTAAAAATAAATAAGACGAGTCAGCAAAGTCACATCCCTGGTGATCGTCCATTTCATTTTGTTTCTCACCTTGCGTAAGGCAGCAAAAGCGGGACCAAACGTCGCGTGTGTGCTCGTGCGGCTCCTGATCCAAGCTGGAAGTTTGGAGAGCGTGGCGGGACGAGAGTAACGCCGGTCACACAGCACTATCGCTGAATAGTCGCCACGGTGACGGATAGCTCGACCTACAGAGACAAGATGCTTTCATTGATTAAAACTAACGCGACTCAGTTTTCTGCATCTGTTGCCGTGGTTACCTATGGACTGATTGACAGCCTTCATGCAGAGGTTCTCAACTAGTGCTTGTCCGGGGGTCCGTCCTTGACTGTGAGGCTAGAAAACAAAAATTTATCTTTTCTTCAGATAAAAAAGGAGAATTTCTATCATAACTACTAAGAAGCTGGACCCACCAGGTGTTTGTTCAAATAGGACATCTTTTCCTGCAGTTCCGGGGATTTTATGTTGGGATACGGCATTCCGACCATTACCACACACCTGCCCAGGTCGTCCGAGAAGTTGATTCCTTCGCTCATCTTTCCTCCAACCACAGAGAAAAGCAACGCTCCCGTCAGTCCACCGCATTCCTGAGCGCACCTCTGCAACCAAAGAGGAAACGTGCTCAGTAGATACACATTAACTCTCTTTTTTTTTTTTAGCCGCTTCGCTCTGTTACCTGGATACAACGGGAGAACTCGCTCAGCACCTGCTCGACCAGGTTTGCCTTTTTTGGCTCCTGAAAGATCTAAGAGGATGCTGGTGTCAGGTTTAGATGGACGCTTTCTCGACATTTAAGTGATGATACCTTCTTCTTCATGGACAGTCGAGTTAGCGCGCCGCTGGCCTCCCAGTGACAAATTATCCTCCTCAAATACTCATAGGAGGGGAAGAAACACACAACCCCGCCGGGGACCACGTTGCAGATGTTGGAGAGAATGCGTCCCGTTTCGTCCATCTGTTAGCAGAGCAGAGCGGGCGTGAACGACACGATTACAAGCCACGCCACAGCGCAAGGAAGTCTTCCGTTACCATGCACGGTAAATCTCTGCTTTGGAAAGTAAAGTCCAGCTCCTGGCCAGATGGACCGCTGCTCATGACGATGGGAAGAATGTTCTCCGGGGGAATGACGTGACCTGACAAGTGAGGAAGATAACGGGACATCAGTGCAATCAGTTAACGGGTCATTTCATGTTTGATTTACATTTTTTATGCACTCTTTCAAAACATTAAGACATAAATACAACACTACAGTACAGGAGTTTACTTTTTTTTATTTTATTTTTTTACTCCAGTTTAAGCCTTTTTGTCATGTTAAAACTACAATTTAACATTAAATCTATTTATTTTTAAATGTATTTATATATATAAAAAAAAAATTAAGTTCTACTTATATTTCAAAGGTTGCGTCTGAATCCCCAAACTCAAAGTGCACTATATAGGGTGTTCAAGTGCCCTGGAAATTACCCACAAGTCTGTGAAAAAATCTTAGGCTACATCGCGTTCTCCATTTTCTAGTGCTGTCCGAATCTACTATTCCGAAATCAAGAGCACTAGAAATTTCCCAAAAGTCTTGGCGAAAAACTAGTGTTCATCAATGCTCACTACATTAGTGAATATAGACCACAATGCAACAGTTTAATAAACTATCATCTTAATCGTCTTTATTTTTAGTTAGCATTTAGCTTAAACTCTTCAAGTTTAAAGCTGATGATGGTTAAGATGTGATTCGTTATCACTTAATGAAACACAAGAACTGGCTAAAGTCTTTTATTAATTTATGAAGTCTCGCACAGAGAAAAGCATCACTTACCGCAGGTGAACTCCACGATGCGCTCTTGACCCACTCCAGCAGAAAGTAAAAGCTCTTCTTTAAAGTCTGAAACCTACAACATTTTCTTTGTCTGATTAAAAAAACCCCACATCAGATCTCTTTGATTTTGCTGAACTCAAATCCATCTTACAGGCTGCATGGTTCCTCCAGCAATGATGACGGATCTGCACTCCTTCAGCACCTCAGCGAAATGGACCGCTGGGTTCAGCAAAAGGAACTTGACGCTGCTCTCTGACAAAGTGCCTTAAATGGGAGATTTTTGTGAATTTTTTTTATTGTGATTTTACATGTTCATCAGTCTCCATGAGGAATAATACCTTCTCTGTGCACCACAACTCTCCCATCAGTGTTGGTGTTGGTGAGAGCCAGGAAGAAACCCTCAATTTGCATCATGGGAGATGCAGATAGCACTTTCTCTGCCTCCGCTGACTCCTGCTGGTCTGGTTGAGGAACTACACAGAAAAACAGAAATATTCCCATTAATGATGCTTTTATTTATTAAGCATTTTACAAAGTGGGTTCCACCGACCAGATGCAGAGTTCTTGCTGCTTTTTAGCGTCTTTAGGTAGTTGAGTAACCCTTCTGTGCGTCGGTTCTCCTTATTTAAGGTGTTCTGGGTGTGCAGCGTCACACCTGAGCCGGCGTACTTCTCCACAAACCCGCTGAGCTGCAGGGAGACACTACAGGTAAATGTTTCCTAACAATAGATTACACTCAGAAGTGAAGGAGAAACATCCGGTCCTCACCTTCCTGCTGATCATGCTCTTCTCAAAGTATCTCTGTAACTACAGAAAGAGAGTAAAAATGTGTGGTTTGAAAACGTTACATGGGTGACGTGTTATTTTTTTTTAATTGTTATAACTACCTTAAACCAGTTGATGTTATCGACCTCGGCCTTGAAGAGAAAGTTGTTAATGGTATGCATCTCTGTTCCTACAAGAAAAACATCAGGTTAGAGATTTATGCGTTTATGAGATTTAGGTGTTAAAAATTGACAAACCTGTTTGTGTGTTCTGACACTGGGGGTTCTGCCCGACTTTACCTGCACAGAATAAAGTAAAAAACGTTCAGCTGAGTCCTGAAATACAGATTTTAATGTCCGGCCGGTTCGTTTGAGCGGTCAGGAAAATGTTTCACCTCCCAACACTCGGACCAGTCTCTCAATGGCAAAGAGAATCTGTTTGATGTACATCAGGTTCTTAGCCTTCAGTCTGCTCCTGATGATGAAGACAAACGATTTCAGTAACAAAAAAGGGGAAAAGTTTGCGAATTAAAGTCTACTACACAAATCTTACTTGTAGCGGTCTGCATACTGAGTAAGTTGAGAATGTGCACGGCAAAGCTGCAAAAAAAAATAGATAAAAACATTGAATAAATCAAAAAGACTAAATAGAGGTTGTTTGGAAAAGCTGCTCACCTGTGATCCATTGAGCTCCGAGCTATGAATGCAGGAGAGAGTGTCGCTGAGATTGTGAGCTTCGTCTATTATCACCACCTGGTCCTTCAGCTGGACCCCCGCCGCCCGTCGCGTAGCTTCATGAAGCACCATCTGATACGGCAAAACCACCAACTGCACAAAAAGAGTCCTCCTCCAATGAAAATCATGTTTTTAACATGTATGTGTGGAATTTATATTATGAAAGAGAACACGTGTAATAAGGAATCATTTCTTTTTTGCATTTCCAAGTATTTCTCCTTTTAAAAAGCCACGCCCCCTCAGAGGAGAATTTGGAAAAGGAGGTTTTAAATCAACAAAAAATTGCTTTTTTTTTACATTTAAGTTGTGGGATTTTGGTTAAAAACGTCATAATCCTAATTAAAATACTATTGATAATGTTTTTTTTATTAAAAAAATGTCTTACAGGGACTTTAAAGCCACTTAAAAGCCTCAAAAACTATATTTCAGAAATGTAAAACAAATTTGAGTTAGCAAAGAGGTAAAATCTGACACAAGAAAATAATTTTAATTTGTATTTTATGCCTACATTTAAAAAATTAGGCATAAAAACTCAGATTTATAGAAGCAAAATTGTGTAAATTGCCTAAATTCACACCGTAATTGCCCAAAATGAAGTTTAAAAATATTATTATGTGACATATTTCTCCAAAAACTAACAATGATTCTATCATAAAAGTACATAAAGAAACATTTTTTAGACAAATTGTCAACTTTATGTTAGTTATTATAAGTGTGAAGACTGGCATTCATCCAGGATGGTTCCATTGCTGTAGGTTTTTAAAAAACAATAATTAAAAATAAAATTATAATAAAAAAAGGTTATCTGGATGTAGTTTTTTCAGTTGCAGCTAAAAAAACTACATCCAGATGACTTTTTTTATTTTAATTTTTCAACACTTGCTCTGTTGGCAATAAACAAATTTAGCACAGACACGAGCAAACCACACCTGAATAGAAGTGGTTTACCTGTGCGGGGGGGATTGCAAGGCGAGTGGCGTAATACGGGCACGAGTGCGCCTCTTTTCCCACTTTCATCAGCTGCTCAATGTCATAGACGCTTCCCAGAACCTCATCCCTCATCTGCTGCAATGCAGAGGCTTTGTTGAAGGGACACACGCTCTTGGCTGGACCTCGTTTGCGTTTTGCACCATCTTCAGGATGCTGCTTTTCTGCAAAAATGACAGAATTTATTTATGTATTTTTAATCCCCAAGTACTGCGTCGCACAGAGACATTTAAAGAGTAAAGTAATGCAGCAGTGCACATACCATGCTTGTTTTTCTGCATCTCCATGCAGCGGTCATTAATGCGCTGAATGCTGCCAAGGCGCCGCACCTCTTCATTAATGCACAGATTCTGTTGAGCACAGAGTGTTATATTAAAACGTCTTGGTAAATTCAGACATTTATACAGATAAATATGTGTTTCGTAAATAATGTATGAAGTCAGCATTCAAAATGCCTGAAAGTTGTTCTTTTTATTCTTTAATAGTGAATAAGTGTGGAGGAATACCTGTCGAGATCCCAGTGTGACCAGACTGATGTCCTTATTGAACGGGCTCTTTTGGACCTCATGGACAAACTGGGCCAGCTGGGAGTGAGTGCGACTGCAGTAATAGATCTACAAACACAATCAGTGAGTGATCTTGAGAATTAAAGTAAAGAAAAGTGTTTGTTTTTTTTTGTTTTTATTGCACATACCTTGGTGACATGTTCTTCAACTAGCTCATCGTCTTCCTCATCCTCACCTCCAAGTAATCTACACGTGTAAACACATCCTTATGTTAATTTTCGAGTTTTACAACAGTATTTTAGGTAGGGCTGAGTATCGATTATTATTACCAGAAAGGACTCGATTCGATTTGCAAGAGCCTGGATTGATTCGATTCCGATTTTTTTCCATTCTTCAATTCAAGTCTGAGTTTAGAAATACATTAATAATCTACTATATACATACTGAAAAATATATTAGTGAATTAATGAGATTGTTAATAGCCGACAGTGTTAGATTCTCAAACGGAGACACTCCAACAATTGTTCTGCCTCTCCTGGAGGGCGCTTCAGTTTGGCCACTGGTGGCGATCGCGCTATAGCGTTACACCTCATTCCAGAAGAAGACAGTTTGAGCAAAAAACAA
Organism: Oryzias javanicus; assembly: GCA_003999625.1. Taxonomy (NCBI): domain Eukaryota; kingdom Metazoa; phylum Chordata; class Actinopteri; order Beloniformes; family Adrianichthyidae; genus Oryzias; species Oryzias javanicus. Next base: position 19,481,407 of record CM012442.1, read on the forward strand.
CGTTTTATACCACATATTGTTACTTTAAAAAATGTTTCCTGAAAAGACTTTGAAAAAGTCATTCCCATGAGAATATAAAGATGTTCATTTTGTCAGCAATGTCTGTTCAGGTGGACTGAGTGTTAGCATTAGTCCTCCTATGGGAAGTTCCATTATATGTTAGCATCAAGCTAGCAGACTTTAGCTTTATGTGCTAAATCGATTTATATTTGTATGCATCGATTACTGATCTATTAAGCCTAAATCAATTCAAATCGATTAATTGATTTTATTAACCCAGCAATTAATTTAGGACAGTTAAATTACCGATTGGGCTTACCTGCTTTTGCTCTTTGCATCATCATCGCTCTCATATTCAGCAACAATATGCTCCTCATCCTCTTGATCTCCTGGTGCTTCAGCTTGATCTTCTTTACTGAGCTGAAGCAACTTGAACGCCTCATCATCTTCATGGCTCTACAAGTCAAGTTCAAGTCATTAAACTCCACTTATCTTTTGATCTATTGTAAAAGCCTTCCCATCCCAGTGGTCTTTTAACTTCGATTTTGCTGTTTTTAACCTAAATCAATAAAATCTGTGTTGTATTCAAGAACATAGTTTCTACAGTTTATTAGAAATTTGCTTGTGGCTCGCCGACTGTATCATCTACGTCACAGCTTGAAGCTTTTTCGAACTGCATTTTTTTATCTGCTCGATTCACAATTATTTGAATAAAGTAATACTCAGAAATGCAATTTCAAGCTTAATTTTTTTTAAATATGGACTCCCTCATGAGGAGAATTCTACAGAAATATGTTTTAAAAAACATGATTTCTATTAGAGATGGTCTTTAGCTTATTCTGTGGGTCTGTTTTCTTGAGGAATCAAACATAGTGCTTCTGTAAAATATGGCGTACCTTTCTTTTAAGAGCATACTTGAGCTGAGTGTTATTTCTGATCATTTCCAACCGTTCTTCTCTCTTCCTCCTCTTTAAGTCTTCCTCCTATGATAAAAGCGTAAGTACGGTCAAATGTTTGTGGATTTTAGTCTGACATTTAATGTTTTCTTACTGTGTTCACCTTCAGTTTGGATACCAGATCTCTCTCAGCCTTCTTTTGGACAAAATTGGTGATCCAGTCCGGCTCTGCAGAGGAGCTGCTGGTGGTGGTAGAAGTGGAGAGAGCTGCTTCTCCTTCCTGCAGCAGTGCAGCCGCGTCCTGTCTTTTCTTTTCTTCATAATCTCTCAGCCAGCTCAAAGCTCCACATATCAGACTCAGAGACTTGCCCTGGATCAACATCATTTTTGTAAATTTAAATTAAGTTTTTAGATATATTCTGCAGCCTGAGACTGTTGTTCCACTTACCGTTCCAGTTGGACTCTCAAAGATGCCCACTTTGCTTTGGTCGAGCGCTCTGTAGAGGGCTTGCATGAACTGCTCCTGGATATCATAAGGCTGGTAAGGGAATGGAAATGTGTCCCTGCCGGTTTCCATGCTCCTAATGTTCTCTGAGGATCATAACAATCATGTTTAGACCAGCTCCTATCAACATTTATCAGAGGCAAATTGAAATAAACTGTCTAAAAACCAGAGAAATGTTCAAATAAACCCATTTAAAGGGTTGTAATTTCCTAAAAAGCTTCATTTTAATGCGGATGTGCCATAACAAGCTAACCAACAAACCTGGAAGCTAGCGACATAAAAACTACCACTAATACGCAGTTAATATAACAATATTAATATTTCATATTTTGCCAACTGCTAAACAAAACGTGTTAATGTAACAAACTATTACTTTTATGGAGTTAACTTACCGTATCTTTTACCTTTCTGCTCTCACTGTTGCGCTTTCAACTACGCGCCAACAAACAGAAGTGGTCACAGGCTCTGGCCAATAGGAAGCCAGATGAAAATGGGAGGACATATTTTATTACGTAGGGCTACATTTGTGGTCGGAGCCACTCTAGTAATTTCCACACGCTGTCCTTGCCAAAATCTTTTCTTTCACAATTTACTATATACGTTTGACTTGATAACATTTTATTCAAGTAGTGGCGTGAAGTAGTCGTAAAAGTATAATTTCCTCTATAATAATTTCAGCACCGCCCTTGTAGAATGCGCTTGTGTTTAATGCAACAAATCCAGCGAGCGTCCCTCCCCCCAGCTCCCATACTGTCTGGAAAGTTCTCTGCCCTTCTATAAACGCTTGTCAGAACCCGTGCAGCCAGACGACGTTAACGGAAAGCATCTCCACTCAAGTGCAGTCAGCTAGTTTGACACGAGTGTGGTTAGTGGTAGCAGGTTTCGCTGCTTTCAGTTTCACGCCGGAACGCGCGTCGTTTTTATTAAGCGAGGAATTAGCAAGAAAAGCAAAGAGTTTCGGAGCGACGTCTGCTAGCTTGACATTGTTGACAGTTGGCTCCTTGTTTGCGCCCTCGGCGTGCTTTGAGAAGTAACTAGCTGTAGCCTAACGTTGCTACTAACTACTAGTGTCAGTAGTCTCGGGGGGTTTTCTGCAAGTCCGAGCTCCAAACATTTGTCTGAAAATGACCGCGGAGGAGCAGGCAAACGAAGGACAGCACACTATCCCGCTGGAAGGGGAGGACATCACGCCAAAGAAAGATGGGGGTGTTTTAAAGGTAACTGGGTTTGAAGTAATTATCTTAACTGAAGGGTATTGCTAGGTTAGCTGGCTAAGCTAACATTAGCCTAGTTGTTAAATACACGTTTAAGTTCAAATATTTATTTATTTTTTGGCATTTAGCTACTGTAAGCTCATTGAGAACATAGTAAACAATATTTCTTTTTATTCGTAGATTTAGTTTTTTTTTTCTTCCTGGAAATGTATTGTTAGATTGTCAATTATATCGATTGATGACCATGCAACCTAATCCAGTTCTAGAAAGGTCTGGAGCCTTGAGCTAATAATTATTATTTTAATTAAATGGTAGATATACACAACCAGAACAATAAATACAAATATGAATATACTTTATTTCTATAAATAAGGAGCAAAATATACTTGCAGTTGCATTCAATGGATTTTGTTTTTGCAGGCTGTTAAGAGGGAAGGCACAGGAACTGAACTCCCCATGACTGGTGACAAAGTGTTTGTCCATTATGTGGGGACGCTTTTGGATGGGACACACTTTGACTCAAGCAGAGACCGAGGAGAAAAGTTTTCCTTTGAGTTGGGCAAAGGTTGGTTACTAATCTTCTATCTGGGTATAAGCTGTACTGTATTTTCCTGCTGAGAAAGATTCTTTTTGTCGTTTTAATGATGCCTACATACCATGGGGGTTAGAGTGTTTTTTTTTTTTTTTTTTAATGCAAATACCTAATTCTTATAGCTTCATTTATTATTTTTTTGATTGGGAATGTTTAAAACTCTACTGAAAGCAGTTACACTTTGGTAATCCAAGGTCAAAACTACCCAACAGAACAGGCACTAAATTTTCCATCACCCCTCTTATTAAATACTGGTGACTCCTTAGCCGTTATCTAGAAAAGGAGGAGTTTCTCCATTGTTGTTGCTGGATTTTAAAGTTGCACAATTCATCAACTGAGGTTGAATGATTTGATGCTAACAAAAATCTTCGACTCATATTGACGGTTTTTGAATTTGTTTTAGACCAGGAGGGGAATACTTGCCTATTGTTATTGTGCAGACGATTCAGATTTTATCTTCTATTTTTATTTAGGTCAAGTAATAAAAGCATGGGACATTGGTGTGGCCACAATGAAAGTGGGAGAGCTCTGCCAACTCATCTGCAAGCCAGAGTATGCGTATGGATCTGCAGGCAGCCCGCCCAAGATACCCCCAAATTCCACTCTTGTTTTTGAGGTAATGTTTCAGATATATATACTTTGAGTACTATACACTTATGTTGGTACTTTTTCTGTTTGAAACTGAAGTAAACATTTAAAATATTATAGTTTTTTTTTTTTTTTTTTTTAATCTGCTGTATTGGCTTAAACAAATTAAAAGCCAATACATGCATTTTTCAAATTGTGTCAGGTATTTAGTGGTAATAATCTCAGTCTATATTTAAGAATATGTTGGACTCATCCAGATTATTTTATTCTCCTCCCTTTTAGGTTGAACTGTTTGAATTTCGAGGGGAAGACATAACGGATGACGAAGACGGAGGAATCATTAGACGGATTATCACAAAGGGGGAGGGATATTCTAAGCCAAATGAGGGGGCTACTGTTGAAGGTAATACATTAACATTTATCTAACTCTTTTACGTCAGTCCTGATAATTGAGACATTGCAGGCTAAAATATAACTTGTATGTGTATATATTAAAAGCCCAGTGAAAAAGTGAAAATGTATTATCGCTGAGACCATAGTAAATTAATTTTATACAAATTCTAATTGGCTAAAAGGAAAAAGTTACATTTATAAAAGTGAAAGTTTTCTGTGAAAGAATTATTTTCCAGGTCACATTTTGCTTTAAATTTCATTTTCGCCGCATTACTTGTTTGTAACAAAATTTAACCAAATTAACTCCTTTCCTAAACTGAATCTTGCAGTCAGTTTTCTTCAAATCATTATTTTTTAAAACTTTTCCTGTGCTTAACCTTGAAAACAGAAAACTTTAACAACAATGTGACAGAAAAAGGAGAAAATTTCCAGAGCTTTTTTGTTTTTAATTTTTTTATTTAACCTTTATTTTACCAGCAAATCCCGTTGAGACTTGCATCTTTTTCAAGGGAGACCTGGGCCAAAAGGCATCAACACAAGAGAATAAAATACAGTTAAAACAATTAAAATAGAAATAAAATACAATAACAATAAAATACAATTAAATGCAATTGATAATAATAACAGGACAATGAATAAATGGTTAATTGAGAATGGTACGGATAAGTCAAGAGTGACATGTGCATATTTCTTTTAAAAGTTCAGAAAGTTTTGCTTTGAAACAATTCAAGGGAATAAGGTCACATAGATGCAGAGAGTTTTGAATATTATTCCAGGAAAGCAGAGCAGCAATAGAAAAGGCTGTTTTTCCTAATTCAGTGTGGAATCTGGGAACAGAAAGAAGCTTTACTTGAGTCAGTTACATAGTAAACCTATAGGAGTGACACAACCTAACCTGCAAACTTCTATCCCTCTCAGTCACTGTGCAGGGTACTCATGAAGAACGCACTTTTGACGAGAGAGAACTGAAATTTGAGATTGGAGATGGAGAAAGTTTTAACTTGCCAGCTGGAGTGGAGAAGGCTATCATGGCCATGGAGCAAGGCGAGGAAGCCTTATTCACCATGAAGCCTAAGTATGATCACACAAGAGTGTAGTTCTTTAACTGTCTTAAAACAGCCAAATATCAGACTAGAGTGTTGTAAAGTCACTTTAATGCCATAATGGTTTAGAAAAGCAAAATAGGAGTGAATTAAATTGATTTCCACATCTTTTTAGCTGCTTAGAAAAAGTTTATCAAACATAAAAGATTTTTTAATTAATTTATTTTTTTATGAATCTGAATTGCAATAGTAGTAGACAAACCAATAAATTAAATGACAAATCATGATTACTTCACTAAATACTATAATTATGCTAATTTTTGACCTATTCCTTCTGTAGGTATGGCTATGGTAATTCAGGGAATGCAAAGTTTAACATTCCTGCTGGAGCAACGTTGCAGTACAAGATTAAGCTCACGGCCTTTGAGAAGGTAAACAGATCTGGATTATGTGCTGCATGTTCTGCTTTTCCTTGCACTGCTGTGGTACTTACTATTTTCTCACAAAAACAGGCAAAGGAGTCGTGGGAAATGAACACACCAGAAAAGTTGGAGCAGAGCAGCATCATCAAAGAGAAAGGAACGCAGTATTTTAAGGTAGACATTTTTTTATTATTATTATTCTTGGAATCAAAGAGCTTGTAGCACTTTGATGTTCTGTAACCTGTCACTTCCATATGCCACAGGATGGAAAATACAAGCAGGCATCTGTGCAGTACAAAAAGATAGTTTCATGGCTGGAACATGAGTCTGGTTTGTCAGAGGAAGATGAAAAGAAGGCAAAGACGTTGAGGCTGGCTGCACACTTGAACCTGGCCATGTGCTACCTTAAGCTTCACGAACCAAGCCAAGCTCTGGAGAACTGTGACAAAGTAGGACACATTTATCATCTTAAGTTATTTCTGTGCATCGTTTTTCCCTCTAATGTGTCTGTATTCAACCTGTCTAAAACTAAAACACCGCCTCTGTGCGCCATTTCCAGGCTTTGGAGATGGACTCCTCCAACGAGAAAGCTCTATTTCGAAGGGGGGAGGCACTCTTTGCTATGAATGAGTTTGACAAGGCAAGAGATGACTTCCAGCGAGTAGTTCAGCTGTATCCTGCCAACAAAGCTGCCAAGAGTCAGGTACAGCATCAACGAAAAGATCCAAACTTCTCATCCTCTTCCCTTTACAGTTTAAAAAAAGTGAAATGAAACTAAAGCCTCTCTTCCACTGAGCGGTCCGATCCAAATATAAAATGGACCCATTACACAGTACTGAACCGTACCTCTTGATGGCCCCCATCAGTTGGTTCATTGAAAAGTGGAATGGAATAGTTGGGCGGAGTCGCTGTTGCCACCCGATGATTGGCAGACAGTGAAAACACACTAATATAGCACTCATTTAAGCTAACGTTTCCAATGTTTGTAGGTGTTCAGATTTTTCCGGTTTCTTGTGTTCTCTTTTGGTCACGAGTCTGGGATGTTCCTGCTACACACAATCTACCAGAAGTAAAATAATAAAAAGACGAGCTGCTGGATGACCTCGATTGTTCTCGCTCTTCTAGTCGTTACGCTACAATGCCACGCTAGTGGTCTAAATCGGAAAGGATTCTCCAAAGGATAACGTGGAAATGATTATAGTAGCTCCGACCACAAATGTAGCCCTGCGTGGTGAAATATATCCTCCCATTTTTCATCTGGCTTCCTATTGGCCAGAGTCTGACCACTTCTGTTTGTTGGCACGTCATTGAAAGCACAGAAGTATCAGCAGATGAGTAAAAGATACGGTTTAGACTGTTTTGTGAAAACAAACTGGTCAGTGGAAGTGAAACTCAACTGAGTGGAAAAGCTCACCAGAATTATTAAAGTTTGATGATCTTGTTGGTGTAAATATGAAATGCCTTCCTTCTAATTTTATGGAAAGATACATGAAAAGAAAAGCAAATTTAATGTAAAAGGGCATAAAATATCTATCAAACCAAAACACAGAATACTTGTGAAGAAGCGATGTGTATCAGTATATGGAGTAAATGGAATAAATTGAGCAAATAAATTAAACGCCACAACGATCTAAAAAACTACTTTAAAAACTGTATAATCAATGACTACAAATCCATCTAATATAAATAAAAATTACTTATCCCTGAGGTATGGTGTTCATTTTACACTGGTTGATGTTAGTAATTGTACGTTTTTGTTCTTTATTTCCCAATCTTCTCTTATTGGATCCTAAATCAGCAGAATGTTGTTTTTCTTTCGTACTGTTTGATTGATTGATTTGTTAAAAGTGGCAGATGATAGTTTTTCCTCTGTCCCTTTTTCATTTTTCATCATGTTTGAGTTTACAACTCAAGGTTGTATTGCATGTTTTTCTTTTATTAAATGGCAATTCAAAATAAAAACTAGACCGTACCATACCACTCCTTTACCGTTCTGGACCGCTCAATGGAAACACGGCTTTAAATAAAAGTATTTAAACTGGAAACTTCTAAATGTTCTCAGATGTGGTGGTCATGTTTTACTTTCTCTATTACAAATCAAGAAGTACCAAAATTTGTGAACCCCCCCACTGTATTGTGTATTAGTATTACTCTATCTACTTTAACGGTATAATAAACTATTTGAGGAAGGAGATTGCATTATTGTTCAGTTTAGGATAAACATAACAAACTTTGAATTCAACTCTAAAAATTGTTGCAAGTTGTATTGTGTATACATCAACAAGTTACTGAATATGGTTTAATAATAATGTGTTAGTTTATAAACTTGCATCCAAAAAAAAAAAAGTTTAAATTAAAATAAGTTGACGTTAATAAATGAGGATCATGGTTTAGATTGAGTGGTACTTTGTGTGTTTTTTCAAAAATGCTAATGTTGATTTTTGCCTTGTCTTTTCAGGTTCTGCTCTGCCAGAAACGTCTGAAGGAGCAGCATGAAAAAGACAAACGCATTTATGCCAACATGTTCCAGAAATTTGCTGAGAGAGACTCCAAGGTCATTTTATTTTCTGACTTTAACCACAAGAGGGCGCAACGAGCTCATGTTCATGTTGTGAGGGACTTGAAAAGGTTCTAATGGGGTTTCTTTTTTTTTTCCTCTGAACAGAAAGAAGCAGGAAAAGTGAAGAGTGATGACAAGGAGAATGGAACTGAGGAAATGGAGGTGGAAAATGGAGAGAAGGAAGCTGGGAGTGAAGCAAAAGCATAAATGAAGATCCATGTCTGTGGTTCAACTGTTATTTAGACTTTTGGAACTGGGCATTCAGGCCGTCAATGTTTAAAGCGTGGTTGTGTGAACGTGAGAATGAGTGATAGCGAGCACTGACCTAGAGCGCGTCTTTCTTCATGTCTGAGCTTTCTGGTGTGGCAGCTAGCTGAGCGAGAGAGAGAGAGAGAGAGGGGGCGTCCTCAGCTGATGCCGCTATGGGATGTGGATTTCATGGATAAATCGTCTCCACCTTGACTCCAAACTTTTCAACTCACAGCTTTAAACTGTGCATGTTATTTTTCCCAGCATTTTGGGTAAAAAGCAAATGTAGAATTTCCAACCCCTCATCTATGAAGGGCTATACTTTTACATTGTATTACCTTCTGTCTTAAACCCTTTTTTATTTGATCCTCCTTCAGCCTCATGATGGGCCTCTTGATCAATTCCTGGAGTTGTGACTGTTCGCCTGGTTCTTAATTTTGAATGTTGGTGCCTCTGTGTCCAAAGCGTGGATTCTTTAGCAGCACTGTGGAAGCAGTATGATGATGAAGCTCTCTTCTTATCCCGGGGGTACACAGGACTGTTCACATTTCTCTGAAATATTCATACTTCTCCTTCTCTGTTATTGTGTTTGTGATATTCTCAGAGATGCAACTGAAAATGTTTTCAAGCAGCTACTGTAATATGTGTGAGTTTATGCTGGAAAGTTGAGGGGGAAAAAAGTTTGTCTCAACTGAAAATGAAATGTATGTATACAGCTTATTACAGAAGTCACTTAAAGACGACTCTAGAAAAATGTTCTCCCAGGGTTTTAGTGAATATTCAGGGTTAAGTTGAATAAAATATCACATGGTGGGAGGGGTTTATCTTTTGGGGGAAGCTCACTGACAGTAATTTTTTTTTTTGTTTGTTTTGCATAATGCTTTTTTATGTTAACAGTTAAGTTCTCCTGTATTTTTCTGTGTGAAATTTGTACACTTAAGAACATGTGAAATCTGTGTTTACACTAAAAATAAAGGATAAGACATTAAGTTGACGGTTGAACTTTGTTTAAACCATTTGCATTCACACTAAAAGATTTTAAAAGGATTCGTATAAGTTCATAATGTAGTTTATTTAAATAGGAGACTCCACTGTGTTTTATCACCCATAATAACAGATTTCTTTCACTGTACACTTCATTTAAAGTTTATCTTGAATGTAGAAATGGTGTCTTCCTTTAAAACGACAGCTGATGTAAAACACGTTCAGAACTGCTACACAATAATAACACTTTATGAGTTTGCCATGTGGGTACAATAAACGAGGCTTTAAACTTCTTTTAACTTGCCCCTTTCTGTTCTTAAACCCCGAAGAAATTTAAAATATAGCTTTTACGCTATACATTTATCAAACATGACAGATTTTGGACAGAAAAAGCACATTGGACTGGTTTAAAAAGTAGAAAAAAAATTAGTCGTTTTTGTTAGACAAAAAAAAACAAAAAACAAAGTAATTTGGATTAAGCTAATAAACCCTTGCTAACATCACGACGGCAAATATCTTTTATTTTAAAATAATCTGAAAACCTGTGTAAAACGGCAGGAGTTGGTTGGTTCACCGGAGTAATTTTACTGACTTTTCAGCTTTTGTTTGTTCCTCTTTCGTGAGTGGAGACGAGTTTTTTTTTTTTTTTTTTTTTTTTTTTTTTTTTTTTTTTTTTTTTTGTCGCCAAACCTGTTGGGTACAGGTAAATCACGGAGGAGGTGGCGTTACCTGGCGGCTCCTCTCGTACCCTCCTCCTTCAGTGACTGCTGCAGAGCTTCACACCAGCGAGTGAAAGAAACTTCCGGAATAGACTTTCAAAATAAAAACCCATACTCGCCAAATCTTTCAACAAAAACGACCACGTATTAGTATTTAGGAACTAAAGTTGATGTTATTGTACTAGTATGATACATGTATTTTTATATGATTTCAAATGACTTATTTTGAATGCGTTTGTTTATATTTTTAATTTATCTGGAAATGCTGTGCTTTTATTTTGGTTGTTCACCTGTCCCCAGTCAAAGCGCGACTGTTTTTCTTGACATGGTCGTGATTTGGTGAGATTGGTTTAGTGAGTTTTCACCCTTCACTTCGCTCTTTGAGCTCCTTGTGCGCGCGACTCAAACTGGAGAGCCGCCCGGCCAGATTTTCAGAATAAGCGCTCTCGGTGATCAGGAGCAACAGGAAACTCTATGAAATATTCAGCGATCGGAGCAGGTTAACGCCACCCGCCGGTCTCTCAGGTCAGGACAGGGCAGGGAGAGAGGTGGACTTTTCGCGGGGATGCGAGCCACCGACAGAGTCCTCACAGTGCCGGTTGCGCACGCACGGACGGAGCCGGTGTGAGCGGCTGACCCACGGACCCGTGTCCGGTCCTCCACTGATGGTAGAGCGGACGATCGCAACAGCGGGCTCGTCGGTACCAAGTTCACCCCCGGAGCCAAGATGATCCGGGCGTTCTTCCCCCTGAAGAAACTGCGGCGAAATTGCAGATATTTTCTGCTTGGGGCAATCTTGCTGGTCGGAGCTGTGGCTGTCTACAATGAATTCATCGCTTCAAGTGTGTGGAGAAGTGATGGTGAGTTTGGCCACAAGTAGGCATGGACTCATGCAACTGTAGTTAATTAAAAAAAACTATATAAAAAGTGCAAATTCCGCGTGCTAAAATTTCCAAACTACAGGAATATTATTAATAATTATTATTAACCATAAAATTATAACTTTTTTAATTATAAAAGTTGATTTTGCAACACAGAAGATCCTCCAGTTACAAGAAAGTATTGTTTACAACAGAAAAGTTTCATTCTGAGGCCATTACATTAGAATTTTTGTATAAATATATATTGCAAACTCGTTTTTTTTTGGTTACATTTTGTGCAGAATGAGTTGGAACACAATTAGTTTTTCAATGCATCTTGTTTTTATTTATTTAGAAGTGAAACTTTAGCTTAGATCTGATCTACAGAGAGCAGTCTGTCAGCCAGAGATGTGAGAAACAGAGGTCAGAAGGTCACGTAACATCTAGACTCTCAGAGGGAAGTCGAGTCTTGCACTCGGTAACCAAACGTCTTGCACTTTACCTTTGCTGCACTTCAGTTTGTGGTGTGTTCTTTTCAATAGGTTCACGACATGAAACCACCACGAGAGAGCAATCGGAGATGAAAAGATCAGGAATTGTCATTCTGGTTTCTGCCCACAACAGAAAAACAACACGTCACATTTTTTTCAGAACAAAAACAAAACTCTGGCAACTGAGCACGCACTTCAGGGTTGAACTGCGGGGCATGCTTTTATTTACCCACATTCCTGAGTTGTTGCCCCCTTTTTTTTAACAGTGCACCCTATATGTGCTGGAAATACTTGTCATAAAGAGAAATGAGTCATCATTACGGGTACAATATCAGCAGCGCTAAATACCACATGATGACACAGTTTGCTTAGACGGCAGTTATCTAACCTGTCCTTCCAGAAAGTGTTCAAAATCCCACATCTCACATGTTCCATTGCTTAGATAATGCAGAGGTTTTCAGGGAACTGAAGACGGTCTTTTTCAATACTGTGGAAGTAAGAATAATAGTTCATATCTTTCTGTTCTTTATTTTAAAAAATCTGATCTTTATGAAAAGTGAAAAAAGTCTGAAAAGCTGAGACTTGCACATCTTATCATAGAGCTTTTCTCCTCAGAGTATTCACACATTTTTGTCCTAATAAACTCCTACTTACTTAGAAAACAATTCATAACAATTAATCACTAATTATATCAAAAACAAAGATTATTTATGTTTTTATCTGATTGTGTCAAGTGTAGATTCTTGTTTATATTTCCAAACTATTTTATATCTTATGCTAAATAGGAACTAAAATTAAAATCATATAAATTAGTCATTCTTAAAATGTAAAATAATACTTTAAAAAAAAGTTAAAATCGTCATTACGTTTTAAAGTCCCACTCCAATCACTTTTTGATCTACTTTAAAAGCGCTCACATCGGTCTTTTAATTGTGATTAGGTTGTTTTTAGCCATTTTTTAAAGTATGTTTTTTTTAACATAGTTTCTGCAGAGCAGCAGTAGTTCATTAGTAATTTGCCTCTGCACTCAACTCATTTACCGATCCATCTATTTGCACTCTTTCCCGCTACCTTACAGCCCCTCACACCGAAATACTAGCAGTGCAAAGAAAGTGGTGAGCAATATTGGAGCCGTACGGTTTTGAGCTCATCTCTGATGAGGATAAACAAAGACGTACTTGGATCTATTTGTCTACAAGTGGATGCATCAGAATGGAACGGGACCTTGTGGCTTGCCGTAGTAGCATCACAGCAAGCTTTTTGCCAGATCTGCACCGCATTCTCAACAATTCTAATAAAGAAACACTCAGCTATTCAGTTTTAAGCTTCATTTTCTTTGTTTATGTCAGAAAAATGCCACAAGAACATGGTAAAACACACAGTTTTCATGGAAGTGAGTCTTTTATTGTATTGCAGAGATATATTTACAACAGCCCAGTATGAGTTTGTATGAATGAAAAGAGAGGATGAATCTAAAAGGGAAGTTACGATCTCACGTGTGTCTTTTTATAGGAAACAATTCTCTGCTTACGCCGTGCAAACCGCAGCACGCTTTTCTAAGTTAAACTAGTATGACGACACTTCTGTTATCACCACCTAAAGGATTCATTGCATATTGACATGAAATATGTATCAGGAAAAAACATCTCACTTTTAAGTTGACACGTTAAACGTCCTGCAGGTTTGGAAACTAGTTTTTCTAACTACAGTGTGTGTATGGAGGGGGTAATTGAAACCTGTTTTCCCGACGCTGCTGATACTCACTCAGTTTTAACAACTTGATCAAAGTCTGAGGTTTCCCCGTTAGCTAGTCAAGGTGTGGAAACCAGATTTGTGTTGTTCCATAAATATGAAAGCCGGTTAGAAAGAAACAAAGATGGCATTACATGGATGTATTCATTCTGGCACGTTCAAGTTTTGCCTGATGGTCTGCCACATTTATCAAGTTAAGAGAGCTCACATGAACTTTGACTATAACCAAACACGGTCCGTCAAGGCAAATTGAGAACAAGGGTTTGGAGTTTACTTGCAAATAAACCCCAGGGTTGTTTTCCTACAGGGATCCCGTTAACACGAACATTAAACATACCTGATTTCTTGACAGATCAGATTTTTTTTTGAGTGACGTTTAGACAGGATTACCCAAATTGACAGGTGTAGAGTTCTTTTTGAAAAGCCGTTATTTTCCGGTGTACATTCACCTTCATTGGATTAATTAACTTGGTTTGGCATCTCTGAATGCGTGAACAAACCGCAGGAACCAGAACTCACCTTAGAGGCTAGATCAGCATTGTGTATCTAAAACAAACATTGTTTCTTCCTCATTGAGAACAATGGGACGACCTGCAACAGGTTTACAGATTTAGTGGTTTGCTAACTAGTACTACAACAACTTGAACCAACATTAGATTACATTAGAATTGATTAGTAATGGGTTATTTCAATCAACACCCACAAAGATATGTCAAACAGCCTAAAGAGACATTAAATGATAGTAACTCTAAATTGAAAATAATCATTTATTTACGTAGTTCCATGGTAGAAATAATGGACTCGCATGTGGAACAGTATTGTTCTGATTATTGCAATTCTATGATTAATTTGCACATTTCTAAACTAATTATGCAACTTTTTTTTTTTTTTTTTTTTGCTGTCTCAGTGTGAACCCAAACTATCCCATAGATCACAGCTTGGATTTTCTGGTAGCTTTGGCACCAGCACAGTCCCTATAGCAGGGGTCGGTAACCTTTACAGTATAAGAGACATTTGGGTTTGTTTTCTACTGATCAAAACCTAGAAGGAGCCGCATAGTCTTACTTTAGTCTTTAAGAAATTTGGATTTGCGCCTTTGGACTTTCTTTTTTTAATCATAAATATTAATGATGTCTATTTTTTTGGCACAAACAAAAGCAAAAACACAGAAAGAACCTATAATCTTTGAAAGTGTATTTTTTATTTTTTTTTTTACATTTGACAGAATCTCAAATAACTTATTTTCAAAATAAAAGATACTCTGTGCCAAACAGGATCATCTCACTATAGGTCTGGACAGCGAGCTGCGTGCTGCATAAGATAATATTCTTTTAACTCATAAAGGATCAAAGTTTTTTACCAAAGTTTTGCTTAGCATAAAAAAATCTGTGTTTTCTATCTAGTGGTAGCGTTGAGCATCAGGTCAACGGGGATGTAAAAACCTACATAGTTTATCATCTGTGTGCACTTCAGCTATCAATTTAAATTTGACTAATTTAAATTTAATATATACTAATTAAGTAATATTTACTTTAAAAAAAAAGCTTTATTTTTCTTGTATTTTTTTTGTTTTTTTTCCCTCCTTGTCCTCAGCAGTCTTACACTGCTGGGTTTTGTTATTTTACTTTAGGATTGGACGTTGGTAGTCTTAGTTTGTGGGCTTTGTTTGTTTTCTTCTGATAATTTTTGTTAGGCAGCCCTTTGCAGGGAGCTTGCTCGACATGGCTAGGTCAGCAGTCTCCCTGACTTAATTTATGTTTTACGAGGGAGCCACCATGAAGAGATAAAAGAGCCACATTGTTATTTTGGGCTATATAAATAAAATTGAATTGAATATACATTTTTTTCCATATCGCCCTGCACTACTTGGAGTAACTGACTAGAGTCTATTACTTTACTTATTTTTATACTTTTTTTAGTTCAGCATGAACCAAAACCTGTGCTTTCAAGAGGTCCAGGGTTTGTATGGAGAGTATCAAAACTAAAAAAACCCTAATGTGTGAATCAGTGTGAGCGCTCCGCCAGTTTGAACATGAAAATGCCAATTACTGTGTACCTTTTTTGGGTTGGTTTGCTTACATATATTATCTGGATAAACCTAAATTCTGAAATAAACCAAAACACCTGAAAATAATCACACAATTACAACCACTGTTCACGTGGGAGTGGTAAACAAACCCTAACCAGGAAGTAATAAGAAGCATAAAAAATAAAACCTACTAATAAAAGCCTGCACCTCCTCACTGTACCATATTTACCCACCAGACATTTTCCAACTTTTAGTGGTTCCCACTTATTTTTCTTGGCTACTTGTGATCCTCTCTTTGGTTTGCTTCTCCTCATAGAACGTCCCTGTCGCATTTACACTCAAGCAAACCGCTCCGGAGTCTGTTTACACACGAACCGAGACACTCGTTCTGGAGAGGAGAAGCTTTGCAACAGGAAACGGTGCTATGCAAACTTCATCAATAATGAAGCGAGAGGAAGTAGTGCCCATAGGTCTCCGAACAAAGTTGTAAAACCATGTTCTAATTTGCACAGCCCTCCAATTCATTTGGACTCGATTCTCATTTGCAAGCAGTGTTGTGGTCTGAGTGAAAACTGTTCATGTGTAGAAAAACTGTTAATGTAAAACTGCTGGTTACCCCCATCAGGCCAGGAAAGTTGCTCACTGTCATCAACTTTTCAATAGCGTGTTACTATAAGCCCCTCTCAGCAAAGCAAAAGAATCATAAATATTCTGTCCATCAGCATTCTACTTGTTGAGTTACCTGATAGAGGAGGGAGAGCTGGAGAAAAGCAATGAGTCGCAAGATTACAACAAAACTAGATTTGTAGTTTACAGTCCATCTCAACCTTACTATTCCCATTATTTCATTTTTAATTTAAAGACTGATGAAAGAAATGTTTTTATCATGTTCTTGCGGCATTTTTCTAAAAGATGAAAGCTTAAAAATTACATTTCTGAGTATTTCTTTATTATGAATCTCCTATTTGCTCATTTATAATTTTTTTCCATTTTTTTAGGCTAATATGGAGTTTAGCTCCATTTTAGCATTATGCTAGCTGTTTGGCTAATTTAGACATTTTTCTATTTTTTAAAGCCAATTTGGTTGTTTTTAGAAATATGCTAGCTGTTTTGGCAAAAGTAGACTTTTTTTCCCCCTTTTTTGTAGCTAATTTGGCATTTAGCTACTATTTTAGCAAGCTTTCGGCTTCAGCATTTTCAGCTGTCAGCTCTTGTAACTTTCCGTAGCCACATTCAGCTTACAGCATTCACTCTAGCATTATCACTTATAATGCTATATATCTAGGTCAAATTGTGGTGAAGCAGGAACAGACTAATAAATGTAGTTTAAAAAATGAGTCTTTTTAAGATGTAGAAAGTACACTGGGTGGGCCACAAGCTCCCTGCTCCGCTCCATTCTGATTAATCACTTGCAGACAATTTGATTCATGTACGTCTTTGCTTCCTTCATCCAAGCTGGCTAGAAACTGTACATTGCATTGTTCCAATATTGCTTGCTGTTTATGCTGCATCTGTGATGTTAGGTTCTAGGGCTGCCACAAACTATTATTTTAATTGTCAACTAATAGGGTCGTGCGTAGGCTGGATGTAAAACACACATCTAAACTATCATTAGCTTTAAACATGAAGTGTTTAAGCTAGCTAACTAAAATAAAATAGACAACTGAGGTGATAGTTTATTAAACTTTTAAAGAATCATAAAGCTTCTTTCCTTATTTGTTTCTGCCATCTAAAAAAAGACTTTGAGAGGTTGCACAGAAAACATTTAGCTAATAAGTTTGCTCCCTGTTTGCGCTAATGTTATCTTAGCTTAGTTTAGCTAGACGATGATCCCTCTTTAGGGTTATCAAACTTATTCTCAACGTATTTACTCTTTAGGTACTCGTAGAACACAAGTTCTGCCTTGCAGATATTGCAGTGGACGCTTGTGTTTTTTATCTAATTTTTTTTATGTTTCCCCATTTACCAGCTCTGTTAGCATTTTTCTATGGTACCCAAGTCTTCCTTTAACATTCTGTGACATCACTACTGACCCAGATTAGCACTACTGCGGATGTGTGTCAAAGATGATGGCCAACGCAGAGTTAGAAAGCATGCACCGTAGTTTTGAGAATAAAAGAAAAGAAAAAAAACACGACTAATCGACTGATAAGTTAGTCATTGGCTAATCAACTAATTGTGGCAGCCCTATTAGGTTGGAAGGATTTTATTATTTCTAGTGAATTAGGCACGCAACTTTTGACACAAGGCCAACACAAGAATAAAAATGTGTTCAGACCTGCATACAGCTGCTGGGAGGATACACTTTTCACACAAATACACGCGGTGTTTATTCACTTTGATTGTGCAAAGAATTTTTGAAAATAATGCTTATCCCGGCAGTTTTTTCTTGTCAGTATTGAATTTCGCAATAGTTTTTTGCTATTATTATCTAATTAGCTAACGATAAAAAAGTCACAGAATAAATAACACATTTTAACAGGAGCTGGTTCTCTCTAGCTTTATTCTTTTACACACATTTTTTGTGGTGAGTTGGGGTACATTTCCTTTATTCTTGACTGTTATTATCGCTTTTCTTTAACAATCCATTTTTCAGTAGTTGTTTTTCTATTTTTGGTGAGTTTCTGGTTCCTTTTCTACCTGTCATTTCCATCAAACCTCCTTAAATTAACTTTTTTTTGCCCACTCATAATCCTTTCACTTCAAGAAACTTCGAGAGAAGTTGTTCACCCTTTGTCATCAAAATAAAGCAAAAACAGAAAAGCACAGCCTTTCTTTGTGCTTCCAGGGCGGCTGTTGATATCCATCCCATACATCCTGATACACACGATCTATAATCTGATATCTGCTTTTGGCTGCTGTGTGACCTCTAAAAGAGTTCTTAGAACTTGGTGAAGTGACTGTAAAAGCACCTTATCTTCCTGTGAAGACTGCCTCAGTTCTGCCCCCTTGCTGCACAGACATTCACGGTAATCTTGTGCCACTCAAATGCCACCACAAGGCTTCCTGGAAAATTCCTCTTATACGGGTGTGTCGCCTCGAGCAGAAATGGCGTCCGGCCATTTTCTGCAGCTATGCTCATCTTTTTGAAGAAGTTGACAAACTTTGTTTATTGAAACTCACCTGATTAGGCTTAATCCCTGATTTGAATATTGTTCATGTGTGCTTCTGTAGTTTGGGAAATATTTGCTTTTTTCAGATATATTGCACAATGACAAATCAAAATTTGTGAAGCAGCTTTTCTAAACTTATCCTGATGATTGATATTACGTTTATCAATAGGAGTGGTCTCTAGAGCGCATTAAGAATCTTTATTGAGCCTCTTTGAAAGGGTTCAATGTTTTGTGACAAACATTGGAGAGTCGGCACATACTGCAATATGTAAGTGTATGCACTTTTATTCATTTGTTTCAAAACTTGGACAGTCAGTGCAAAAGTTAAAGCCATGTGAAGCAGTAATGCGCCGTCCCTCAGCAGGGAAAATGACTCCTGCTTCCCAAATGTTCTGTTCTGCGTAATTGTTTGACTGAAACATCTTTTTGCATTGCTACAACTTTTGCCAAATGCAATCAACTATTGTAACTTTTTAGGGCAACAGTTTAGTTCTTACTGAAGGAAACATCACCCAAAATTGGAATCAATTTTCATTTATATTCTCTCTTGGGAGAAACTAATTGTCTCTGCTGTTGTTGACATCCACAATTGTGTTGTTTAATGCTCCTCTTTGTCCTCAGTAGTTAAAATGAAGCAATAGGATTAGATAAGATTAAATAAATGTTATTTTTGTTTAAACAAACGTAACTACTCCTGGATTTAGGTATGATGTAACTTGTGATAAATTATGACTGTCCCTTACTGAGTTTTCTGTAATGCATCTCCCATTGGAGGATTACCGCTCTGTTTAGTTTATTGCATCACACTTAATTTCGGTTTAATCCAGCTCCGAAAACCTGCAGCAATTTATATCTCCTAAAATCTCTGAAAAAGTGAAACATGAGATTTGAGGGAAAAATGTTTTTTGTTCTATATACCAGTAATTAAAAAAAAAATATGAGAACCTCATTGAAACTTTCTTGTGCAGTGGGTGTATTTTTATTATTTTAATCTGTAACCTCGAGAGCAGGCACTGCTGGCTGCAAAAAGAGCATAAACAGACTCAAGTCCTGAAGTGTGAGATATGGGTCTTTTAAGAGATAGCCCGCCTTCGTCTCATGTAGGTCACACTAGCACTTATCTGATAAGGTTTGAAAAGTTTCAGTTAATAAATGTCTTGAAGGAAAAGTGGACGTATGTGGGTGGGTGATTGACGCTATCAAGCCTATTTAAAGAAAAAGTTGCAGAAAAGTTCTTAGTCTTTTTGTATTAGCAATATCACTTCGAGTTACACTGAATCATTATTTACTGATCAGATCATTCAGTTTAGGTTGTAATTTATTTATATTTTCTATTATTTTCTTTGGTTTAAGGTAGATTTCTCTTAAACGGCTAATATTTTCAGATTTGTCCGTTTTTAAGGCCTCGTACTGTCAAATCTCAAGACTGAAGGAAAACAATTCCCTGGATCATTAACCACAAAATGTGAAAGCTTGCAAAGTGAAGGGAATTGCTAGAGTATTCACTAATGGGAGTTTTTCCAGCAGTGTTTAGTTTCTCAAAAACGTGTAAAAAAAAATGAAGAAAAAAAAACAAGGGTCCACTTTCTGTTGAGTCCTTGCAAGTCTTCGAAGATGCTTGACTTCCTAATTTGAAGGGAAGAGTTTAAAGTTTATGCAGCATTTTGAATTCAGTGAGCTGAAAGTCCAGATCCTGAAGATCAAAACAAGTGAAATTGTGAAAATATCTCATAGGTTTTTCCTGTCAGGCTTCCTGTGTGGTTCTCCCTGTGCATGTGTGGGTTTTCTCCTGGCGTTCAGGCTTCCTCCCACAGTCCAAAATCATATTTATACACTAAATTGTTCCTTTTGGAGTAAATGAAGTGTGTGTGTGGCCCTCTGATGGACTAGCGACCTGTCTTGGGTGCAACCTGCCTTTATCCTTTAGTAGTTGGGATAGGCTCCACCAACCTCCATGATCCTCGACAGGTCAATGTGGCATTAAAGGCGGTTTTTCGGGGAGGGATTGCCCTTGTGGGTTTTGTCAAATCCATCCTTCAAAAATATTATACAAGCACGTCTTTGCTCATCTTATCAGTTCTCATAGTGAGAGATGGAATATGTTTTGTCTTTCTCTTTAGAGATTAGATTGGCATAAAAAAAAGGTCAAAACTGAACCTTCCCATTAAATAGAATATCTTTTAAGTTTAAAGCTTTGACAATCGTTTTACAAACACTGAGTTTGTGTTTTTCTAGCATCTATTCATCAATGCGAACGCTCCTTCTTTGATCTTTTTCTTTCTTTTCTACCTAGCAGGGTAGAACTGCTGCTGATGACAGAATTCGCTTCCACGTCAAAGAGGTGTATGGTTAGGGATCTCCACCCTGGTGATAATGACAGGCCTTCACCAGCACCGTTACCCCCGTTCCCTCACTGTTACCATGAGCTCATGAAAACACAAACAGCTCAGGCTATTTTAGACACGCGAGCCTATAATTTTAGCAATGGCGGCGGAGTGCAGAAGGAACAATATTCTTGCATTTACGCTGCTGCCAGCACACAGAGTTTTCGCTGACACTGGTGGAGGGTTTTGAGACGCTAACATTTGGCGTTCTTGGGCAAACTAACTTAAATTTAAAAAAAAATTTAAAGCTGTTTTTTACTTATTTGTGTTAGTAAGAAAAGTAGATAATGGTATTCATTCCTTCACGACCACAGTTATATTTGCTTAAATTCAGTCAAGGAAAGCCAGGAGAAGAATAAAAGCCTCTTTCATATCCCCTAGTGAAACACAAATCTCTTTCATACTACCAGAGGAAACATGTGAAGCTCTGTTTAGGATTGATATTTACTTTTGAGTCTTATTTTTTTAGGTAATTCTGGGATTGAGGACAGCACCTGGCAGAGACCCATACTTGACCAAAGGGTAAGGAGGCTGCACGGAAAACGAAGCGGTCATAGTAAATGTAAGGATGAGATGGTGTCAAGAAAAAGTGAGCTAAAGTTAAACCAATTTGTCTTCTAGAGTGAAAACAAAAAGCATTCAGCCTCAGTGGAAGATTCAGCTGCTTGGATTTCCCGCTTCAGACCACAGACGTGGAAACCCGAGGTATTTCTGAGCACGCCGCCGTGCGTGTGGTTTGAACGGCACTTGGGAAGGTTGAAAGAGTCTTTCCACTGACCTCTGTGCAACCTACCTGAGTCTGCGCCTTCCTGTCGTAGCGCGTGCATGTTTACGCCGTCTTTCCTGAATGTGACTCGAGCAGCTTTGTGTCGGAGGTCATCGAATTTCCACTATATTAAGAAGGGCTGTGCTCTGACCAGCTGCTCGCACCTCATGTTTCACTTCAAACAGAAGCTGCTGCTTTAGAAGCGAGTGTAATCGAACTTCACAGTGCTTGGAATTGTACCTATTATGATTAATTTTTATTCATATGTTTTTAAATATTGAAAATAAATTGCTCATAGCTTTTTAAGTTTATTCAAATGTTTATTTGTGTTCTATGGATTAGTTCTAGTGATAATTTACAGAGATTACACCAAATATAATATCAGGAGAATTTAATTTAAAAATATGTCATTTCATGCAAAATCAGTAAAAAATTGATAGAAATGTGAAAGAATAGTGCTGAGTTAATAAAATTGATAATAAATCTGAGCTTAATACATCAATAATCGATCTATAAAAATAGAGATCGATCTAACGCATAGTGCTAGCTTGATGCTAACGTATAATGGGATTTCCCATAGGACGGCTAATGCTAACGCTCGGTCCACCTAAACATATATTGTTGACTAAATGAACATCTTTATAAACTCAGATATGAATTTTCCAAACGCTTTTATGGAAATATTTTTTAAAGTAGCCATTTGTGGTCTAAAACCGTTTTTTGCTTATTCTTTCTTCTTCTTGAATAAGGTGTAATACTATAGCACGATCGCCACCTAGTGGCCAAACTGAAACGCCCTCCAGTAGAGGCAGAACAATTGTTGGAGCTTCTCCAGTTGAAAATCCATGTAACACTGTATGCTATTAACAACCTCACAATGTTACTAATACAATACTAATTAATAATAAACGTAAAAAACTTCAAACTCAAAATTAAACTAAATCAAATTGAATTGAGTGAATCGAAAAAATCGGTAAAAAATCTGAATTGAATTGATAAATCAAATCAAATAGATTCATGAAGTTATTGGTAATACTCAGCCATAAAATAAAACAAATCAATATCTCATATTTTGGAAGATACTTGGATTATATGGATACATATGAACTTGTAAAAAGTAATGTAAAAAACATTTTGAAAACTTTCTTTTTTTTTAAAGATAAATGAATCCTTTTGCAAGTGACCTAAGCGGAAGACCCAAATACAAGAACATACAACTCCAAGTTTCAGATAATTTAAAGAAAAAGTGTTGTGAAAACAAGGCTGTGTGACTGTTACAGCAGAATTAGCTTACAGAACAGCTTGAAACAAAACACCAGAATGGCCTTTAAACCCTGCAGACAGGTGGACTCGACTGAGCTTTCGTAAATATTTCTCACTTACCACAGGGTGGCCTTGCGTAGTTTTTGGTTTCAGGCGAATATTAATATTTACCTAACCGTGCTGAAAGCAGGCATGTTCAGCTTGACCATTAATGAAATCTTAATAACCAGCTGATATCCTGCCACACAAAGATGAGATAACAGCGGCTGGTGTGCAGATGTCACAGAGCTGCATGTTTACAGGACATCCTGACTTCTTCTTGGACTTACCTGCATCATCACGGATGTTCATGTGTCCTTTTTCCTAATTGAAGTAGCCTAAAAACAAGACTCTCTAATAAATTCTAAATTAGATTCAGCTTTTGTAACCTACACAGAATGTCTTAGTTGTATTTTTTTTCCAAATATTTCTGATAATATATATTTTTTTCATCCTGTTTGTTTTATTGTTTCCTTCCTATAGGTGGGACAGCTTTTTGAACAATACATGTTTATAAGAGACGCTTGGGTCTGAGTGACAGTTAAAAAGAGCCCTTCTATTTCTGTATATCGTAATTTATTTTTTCTTTGTTATGAAAGGCAGCAGCTCCGTTCCTGTCATCGTCACCACTTCTTTTTCTCTTTTTCCAAACGCAGTTTATTGGGCAAGCCAACCTGCATGTGTTTGAGGACTGGTGCGGCAGTTCCATTGCTGACCTACACAGGAACATGCACTATCCCCTCTATCCCCATGTGAGTCCAGCTCTTTTTTTTTGTAGTTTTGCATTTACTCATTCAATGGTAAATATCTCATGTGTGATGACATTTTAATAATAAAATATACTTCTACGGTGGCCCTGATGTTCAAATCACATCAACAGATCCCTCAATGCAAAAATATATTAAAGATTTGAATAAAATAATTACAAAGGAAAAGAAAATAAATAAATGTGAAAAAAATTAAAGCAAAATTCCTGTAACCGACTCTTAAAAAAATTTCCAAAAACTAAAATGAAATAAACAAATGCTTAAGAATGAAGCAAACCATAAAAGGTAGGTAATATGGGACATCATTTATCGGAAGATGAAGTTTGAGGTTTGAATTAGAAGGAAAGCAGAAGCTTCTGAACTGTGGTAGAGAGTTGATTGAGCAATCACCACAGCTTTGCAGTGGCTGTGGCCGGATGCTTAAAGAAATATCGCTTGTTCAATATTGCTTCTGGCTGGAGAGGATAACAAGCATCCACCATAGTACCTACCATGGTGCAGAAGTAGAGCGGTCGATCTCCGATTGAAAAAACTTTTAGGACATCATTATTGGCAACCTGCAGCCTCCTCATGCTAGATCCCCTGTAGTTTGTCCACAGGTGGGCAGTATGCAATGGTGTGCAGTGAGTTTTGAATAGAATAATTTTAAGATTGTCAGAACACGAATAAAACCTGCTTGCAAGCATCTTTGCCTGAGTGTATAAAAAAAGTTATCTGTGGATATCATTATCATCTTTAAATTTATTAATGATAATATGTACAAGAGAGTTTCCGTAAGTTTTTTGACATTTAAAAATTATATCAGACATACAGCAGTTTCAGGAATCGTGGTATCAAAATTTTCAGCTCGTTCAAGAAATTACTGCTTGTACTTTTGGTATTTGTTAACTTAATAGTTTTTGAAACATTTAGGAAAATATACCCCATAGGAAATGAATTAGAAATTGCTCAAATCCTTCAAAAACTTTGTGTACTTTGAAATGAGTCAACTTCTGCATATATTTTCAGCTAGAAACACCTTTTAAACTTACAAATGTTCAGCAACTACTTGATTTTTAATGGAAATTTTGAATTTACCTTTTAATTTGGCAATATTCTAGATGTTTTTGGCCAATTAAAATTTTTTTTCAAGGTTTTAGGCTAATTTAGAGTGTAGATAATATTTTTGTTAGACATTTTTAAAGTTCTTTGGACAAATTTGTTGTGAGCTAATATTGTAGCGTTATTCTAGCTGTTTTAGCAAAATTAGACTTTTTTTTAAAAGTTCGTTAGGTAAATTAGGAGATTAGCTAATATATTAGCATTATACTAATTGTTTTGGCAAAACTGGCCTTTTATTTTTCCAAGTTCTTTAGGCAAATTTGGAGTTTATCTCATATTTTAGCATTATGCTAGCTATTTTGGCAAAATTAATCTTTTCGAAAGTTCTCTAGGAAAATTTAGAGTGTAGCTTATATTTTAGCGTTATGTTAGCTGTTATGGCAAATTAGGCTTTTTTTAAAGTTCTTTAGGCAAATTTGGAGTTTAGCTACTATTTTAGTTATTTAAAAATGGTTGCAATCTGGAGCTAAAAAGAACAAAGTAATTTCCATACATCAAATGATTTACTTTAAAACCACCAACCATGCAACTAGAATTATATGCATTAGTGCATATATTAAAGCATGTAGGAAAGCATTTTATAAGTGTTTGCCATTGATCACCTTTAAGTTTCTTATTTTACTTTTCTTTTTGATTTTTGGAAATTACTTTTGTTTTTTGAAAGTTTTCCTTTTCATCTTGTTTCCTCTTTTTTAAAATTTGGTTTTATAGTTTCTGTTATTTTGTTATTCTAAAAATTAATGTTGCTTTTTTATTCAATATTTTGCTTTTTCAATTGTCATTGTGATTTTTTTTTGTGTTTTTTTGATTTGGAATTTAAAGGCAAACTTCTACCTTTAGAACATGACATAAACTAAAAAGGAAAAATTAGCTTTGTTGAAACCAGTTTTTTAAGAGGCACATGCTTCTGATTTCACTGCAGGTCACTGAGTTTGGTCTAGTTTAGAATGTATGCATCACCACCTTCTTATGCTGTGACATACTTTTCTAGAATGTCAGCTCTACATGTAGCTGCACACTGGTCTTAATTTCTCGGATTACCAAAATGCCACTTGGTGAATGTTTAAGACAGAGGACATTCCTGCACATTTTGTTGTCACTTGGGGTTATTTCAACATCTACATCCAAAATGCACATGTTCTTGGACTGTAGACTCTCTTTGACCCACCTGTGTGGCTGCTTTCCTGCCTTCTCTCTTTCAGTCCAGAACCACAGTCAAGAAACTGGCCGTTTCTCCTCAGTGGACCAGCTACGGCCTCAGGATATTTGGTTATTTACATCCCTTTACTGACGGTACATAGCATGTTCTTTCTCTCAGCAGCTGCCTGCTGTGCATTCTTGCTACAAGCCATGTTGTGCTTCTTCCAGTTCCTCAGGCTATCTCTTTTTGTCTCTAAAGGAGACTTTGTCTTTGCTTTGAGCTCGGATGACAACTCAGAATTTTGGCTCAGCACCGATGACTCCCCTCTCAACTTACGTATGTTGACATGGGTTGGAAAGGTATTTATGTTTAGTCATTTTCTCATCAAATAGCCAGTTCTGCGTAACAGATTATGTGATGTTTATGTTTGTTTTTTTGATTGATGTCTTTTACTTTTAGACAGGAAGAGAGTGGACAGCTCCAGGAGAGTTTGACAAATACGCCAGTCAAACTTCCAGACCAGTTTGGTAAGTCCGGAATAACGCCAGCTGAAAAACCTTCAAACAAAAACTGCTTATGATTTTAGTTATAGCCTCTTTTTTCATTTGGGTAAATATAATAATGTTTAGATCCAAACCTCTCAACTTACAAGTTCACTGATTTTTGATCTGCAGAAACATTGCAGTTGGTTCTTTTTTTTCTCTCTTATGATTATAAATATATTTTCTCTGTTGAATTATTAATGTTTTGCTTCATGAAAAAGTATAAGTATTAGCATTGTAGTGGCACACAATGACTAGAAACAGGTCAATATTTTCAAAATACACATTAAGTACTTTTTTATTCATGTACATTTCTAATTCAGCTAAATATTATCAATGCATATCAAATGTTCCTTATATTTCCAAAGATATATACTGCTGTACTTAGAGATGATAAAGATTCATTAGTTTTTAATTGAGTCCCTAAACAAATGCTGTGAATTTCCTAAAAACAAAATCTAGAGTAACTTTTGTTTTAAATAATGGATGGTATGTCTATTTGAATTTGAATATTTCATTTATCTACCTTTATTGTACACTAAATCATGGGGAGTGAAAAGTAACAAACACCCATTTGAAGTACTCTTCTTAATATCCTATAATATCTTTTTCAAAAGTTTTTTTTTTTTTACAACTTTTGCTTAAAATGTTTCACCAAGTTTAGATTTTTTTAAATGTATTATATTTTGACATTGAGGGCCTTTTCAATTACTTTTTTCTTTTTCTTCTTTACTTTTTATTTAACCAGATAATTAATTTTATTTAACCAGTGAATTGATATTTTTGGAAAAATCGCTTCTTAATCATAAGAAACTTTCCAAAACAATTTTCTTAACAAATTTAATCTCCAGACAGCAACACTTAGTGAGGGAAATTATCCTTTTGTTTCTGTGTATGATTTCATCAGAAATTGCTGTAAACCATTGTTAAAAGACAGACACAGAACCATAGAAATGGTTTGTTTTATGTCTTTCTGTTTTAGCTCAGAATTTGCATAGCAAAAGGTTGAAAAAAATAGCAGAATTTGACTCAACAAACTTGCTCGTTTGCTAGCTGTTTTTGACGTCAGTGTAGCTCAGGATGTTCTGTCACCAGTCAAGAAACTTCAAATACTTTGAAATGTTTAACAATTGTGTCATTTGATGCTTAAAAATAAAACTGACATTTTTTGTCTTACACATCTACATTGTGGAAAATCTTTGTCACATTCCTATACTACAGTTACCGGATTCAAATGTTTGAACAAAACACCTTCGTTTTTACATTGAACAAAGAATCTTTCTTTTTATTTATTGAAATATATACATTTGTGTCAGAGATTGGTTAAAAAGTCTATTTTTTTAATATATTTAACATTTATTTGTCAAGCTAAGTCTTGTTGCACATGTTAATGTCATGTTTGAAAAATCCAGTTGTTCTTGTTCAGCTGCGCATTAGAAGTGACTTAAGCTGTGTAAAATATTTACTCACTGCACATGCGCAAACTGTTGATGACAATGCATGTAAAGCAGGGTTGGGACAATCTGCCAACACTTCTTCTGCTTAGAAGAATCTTAAAATCACACTACATCCCTGCTGTTTTATAGGAACCATTTTTTTTTTAAAGAATGAATGAAAAGGACACAGTTAAAAACTTTTGAACATCGACTCAAGATTTTTTTTTTATTTTTAATGTTATATTTTCACATGTTCTGAATAACTCATGTTACATAAAAAATTATAATTGGGTAAAATGTGTGAAAAAAGCTACAAATTAATATTTCCGTATTAAAATATCTACAAGAAACATTAACAAAAACAGACTTAACTTCTAATTCTGATTTTTCTTCATTTCATTTGTACAAAAGAAAATAAATATAATAACATATTTCATACTAACATGCACAAGAATAAAGATGTGTTGTTACAAAATCAGTTAGATTTTCGCACAGCTAGAACAAGCAAAAATGCTCCCGGACAAGTTCAATTAGTATTTTGCCTTAAAGACCATGCCTAAGGTAAATATTAAGTTTTATTTTGAAATTTTTTTCCCTATCTAACAGTAAAAGGATTAGCTATTGTAAAAAAAGTGGAAATAAATCCCAACATATATTTTTTTATATATAGAGGTAAAGAAATAATCATTTTTTCACCAAGTTTTTAAGAAAAGTTTATAACGTTTTACTAAAGTTCCATTAATTAAAAAAAGGAAAAGCTCTTATAAATTAAGTGAATGGTAGGCAATGAAATCCATTACCAGACAATATAATTTAAGCATTTTTTTTCTTAATTTCTCAGTTTTAATCAATAACCTACAAACAGATAATAGTTTATTACTGCAAACATATATTTTAAAAGAAACTGTAACACCCTCTCTGCTTTTTGTATGACTCATTTCCTCACTGTTGTAACCTCACACACCTGAGAACAGAGACTGGTCATAAACTGCACAGACTTTGGAACTCACAGTAACCTGATTTTGAGTGTCTTTCTTTTTTATTCTTCAGATGAAAGTGAGATAACAGAAAACATTACTGATCTTCATAGATTTATGTTCTTTTAAATATTTATACAAAACATCTTTTAAAGTCACCTTCTAATACATGTCAACTGCTGTTTAAAATGTGTTTTCATGTTTTGTTTCTATTGCTTAATTATTCTCATATATCTTTACCTATTGACAATGTTGATCTATACTTGTTATTCTTTATATAAAATTATGCTTAAATTGTATTTTTGTCAGTTTCACCACAGATTAAAAATAGCCTTTTGGCAAACTGGTGCATTTGCAGAGATGCAATTTGATTTGCAAAGTCCTTAAAAACATTAATAAACTACATGTATTTACACACTTCTTGCTTGATTAGGTCCTACTCCAACTATATTTTTTTCTAATGTAAAATCATTCCCAGTGGTCTTTTAATTATAATCCTGCCGTTTTTAGCCAAAATCAAAAACCCTGTGTCGTTTATTTTAAAATGTATTTTCTGCAGAGCCACAGGAATTCATTAGAAATGTGCTTTTAGGTTGTGGTGCAGAAGTTAACCTCGCTTATTCCTCTTACTTACTCTCCTGTTAGCTTATAGCACCTCACAAGCTAACATTAGCATAGCAGAAAAAAACCACTAACGACAAACGATATCAGAGCTATCCAGCCCTACAATTTTTGAGCCAGATGCCAGACAAGGAAAATAAAGGCGTTAATGGATATTTTTAATTGCTAGTGGATGATTTCGAGTTGGAACAAAGCAGGGAGTCTTTGGCCGTCCATGGAAGTTGCTACGTCACAAACCCGAGCTTTTTCAAACTGCAGGTTTTCGTCTGCTCTTGATTCAACACGATATGAAAAAAAAATACTCAGAAATGCAGTTTTAATCTTAAATTATATCATAAGTGTCCTTTATCAAGAGAAAAATGCTACAAGAACATGTTAAAAACACTATAAACACAATTTTGATTGGAGTGGGTACTTAAGTCAAAATAAGCTTATTGTAAATACACTTAATTTTTTTTTTTTCGTTCTTAAAGATTTGCATCATTAGGATGGAAAACTGATGCATTTAAGGCACTGAAGAAAACAGTAATAAGCAGATTCTGACAGACCTCTCTCTAACAAATGCCTTTGAATGGAGCCATGACTGCATTAATAACCTGACTGAGACCCTGTCTTGCAGGTTGACCTCTCGCAGGAGATACTTTTTTGAAATTATCCACAAGCAGAACGATAAGGGAACTGACCACGTGGAGGTGGCGGTAAGTTGTGCGTTTCTGGTTTTACTTAAATGTTGTATTACTTGTTTGTCATGAAAATGTGTGGTGCTTATTTTTTTTTCTTTTTGTCCTCTTAGTGGCAGCTCCTAAACCAAGACTTTACTTTTACTCTCATTGAATCCAATCACATCTCTCTCTATGTTAGTAAGTATCACTCCAGATCCCTTCAAAGTCATTGAATCTTTATTTATCATTTTGCATCTCAAAAAATCATTTTCAAGGTTAAGTTGTGATTTACCGAGCATCTATGGGTTTTGTTTCAGGGTAAGGCATGACATTGCTACTAACACTTACTGATTTCAACCCACAGACGAATCTGCCTTTTTGATGAGCGACGTTTCCCACATACCACAGACGGCTGCGAGCCACCAGCGCGCCCCCACAAAGCGGCTCAGCACTGAAGCAGACATGCTGAGGGAAGACCCGCGAGACGAGCTTTACCGAGGTGAACGACGTGTCTGAGTGGCTTCATTTCCTACCGCCCGGAGGTTTCAGTCGAACACGTTGTTTCCTTTCCCTAACGGGGCTTAAAGTTATCGGGACTCAAATCTGCTTGTTGTGTTTGTTTGCAGTCGATCTGATAAACAACGAGTACCTTGAAGGTGTTCTGCCAGATTGTTCATACAAACCCAGCTACATAATCAAAGACTTTCCTCTGCTGCGTTACCAAGGACTGCAGTTTGTAAGTAGCGTTATTTATTTAGGTTTTACTATAGCCACTTGAAACTTCCTTGTGTGAATGCTTAGTAAACATTCACACTATAATGATAGTCTTGCTCCTTTCCCTACGTTTTTGGCACAAAAAACTCAATCACCCGTTCTGCAATTACACCAGGGGTCTCAAACTCAATTCAGCCGGGGGCCGCTGGAGGCAGAGTCTGGGTGAGGCCGGGCCGCATCAGGATTTCCACAAGAAAATCGCTGATAAAACATTCCAATGTTCTCAAATATCTTTATTTTTAACACTAAATAATGAATGAATGAATTAATTAATTATTAAAAAATCAATCAAAAAATCAATCATTAATAATTAAAATAATAACAATGACCATACAGCAGACACAGACGACTGCAGAAACCACATATTGACTGACAGTGTTTCTCAAATGGTGGGGCGCGCCCCTGGAGGGAATGCGAATAAAAACATGTTTACATTAGTGATGGATATTGTGCATAATCCTACATAGTAGTTGATAGTAAATTAAATATAGCAAAAACAACCTAAAAATCAATTTGGTAGCAGAAAAAGTTGCTGTTTACGGTGAACCAATGCAAAAGAACTGAATCTCTGAGAAAAGACAGAATTCCATCACTACTGTGGAGGGAAACGTGGAAAGATTGTTTTTACTTTGTCTGAAAGTTTTGGAAGTATTCTAAAAAAAAAAAAGAAAAATAACAATTAATAAAACAGATTATTTAGAAGTTTATTTTTTATTATAATTCTTTAATGATAATAAAAGTACAATATTTTGAGGAGATATACATTTAACTTGAGCAAATTAACTGATACTAATGATGCTTGCAGCTGGAAGTTGTGTGTGTGTGTGTGGGGGGGGGGGGGGGTGTCTAAGAGAAAATACCTGAGAAACACTGGACAAAAGAAAAATCTTTTTATTCAGTTTCAAATGTCTGTATTTACAGAACCTCCTTCATTTCTGAGCTGAGAGCAGCGCGCTCACTGAAAGGTCAACGCAAACGCCGCACACCAGAATTCCTGGCCTCCGCGTCTGGAGCGCGCGTTGCTACGCAAGTTTTTAAATCTGGTCTCAAGCTCTACGCACAAATCGTGCACGCACTGAGCACGCGCCGAGTCTTCAACCCGGTTCAATATTTCACGCTCAGTCACAGCAGCGCTAATGAACGGTAAAAACACCATAGAAGAAGAATCTCCTCTCTACTACTGCGTGCGTGACCGCGCTGCTCCCGGTGGATACCACCTGCTGAGCGTGCGTTCATAAACCCGCGCAGACATGCGGCCGGTTTGGAGCTCGCTCACGGGCATCACTCACGCGCGCGGAAGTAGTCAGTCTCTCTCGCGAGGACTTTCTCTGATTGTGGAGGAGGGAAAAGCTTCGCGAGGGTCAGATTTGTCCGCGCGGTATATTTGATGCGTGCGCGGATTGTCGCGCAGCGTCAGGAACACGCTTTTTGACAAGCGGCAGGCTGTGTATCACGTGTTGTCACGTGGCGAAAGAGGAGCGGGGCCCGCGAATCCCGTTCAGTGAGAAAGCTCTTCACAGCTTCATGGCTCCTCCTCCGCCCAGCTGACTGGAGGAATGAATTCATGAGTGAGGAGGCTCAGACAGCCCGCTGATGTCCTGCCCTCCAGTGCCCTTTACCTTACCGTGATTGGTTCGTTCAGCTCAGCACACAACAACTGTCATTCATATCAGCCTTGCGGGCCGCACTAACAGTAATCTTTCATATGAAGGCGGGGGCCGCAAATTATCATCCCGCGGGCCGCAGATTGCCCGCGGGCCGCGGGTTTGAGACCCCTGAATTACACCAAACTCGATATCAAAACATTCAGCTTGTTCAGGACATTACTGCTTGTGTTTTTGGTATTCATAAACTCCATAGTTTTTGAAATATTGAGGAAAATATGCCCCATAGGAAATAAATGGAAAAGTTTCCAAATTTAAATAGATTAGCAAAAAGCCTTAAAGTCCCCCAGTGACAATTTTTTTATTTAAAAAAAAAAAAAAAAAAGAAGCATTCTCAGTAGTGTTTTAATTATGGTTATGAAGTTTTTAACCAAAATCCCACAACCTAAATGTCTTAGGAGGGGAATTTATATATAATCATGGA
Organism: Oryzias javanicus; assembly: GCA_003999625.1. Taxonomy (NCBI): domain Eukaryota; kingdom Metazoa; phylum Chordata; class Actinopteri; order Beloniformes; family Adrianichthyidae; genus Oryzias; species Oryzias javanicus. Next base: position 19,514,378 of record CM012442.1, read on the forward strand.
CTGTGTTCATATTTTATAGTAATTTTCTAAAAAAAATATTTTTAATATTTTAGCAACATACTAACATTTTTGGCTAATTTGTTACCTAATGTTGTTTTGAGGCAAATTTAGAGATTAGCTTCTATTTTAGCAACATGCTAACATTTTTGGCTAATTTAGTTTACTGAGGAATTCTAGGCTATTTTGGAGTTTAGCCAGTATTTAAGCAATGAGCCATGGCAATGTGTTTGTTTTTTTTGTTTTTTTTGCTCATTTGGCATCTACTATGGTTTTTAGGGTTTAGCTCAAATTTAAGCAACACACTAAACATTTTTTGCAAAATTGGCATTTATTAGAGATTTTAAGCACTTTTCTTACAAAATTTTCAGAAATTTAGGTCAACTTCAGAGCTCTTTCAGCTTTAATGCCATTTCCAGTCTTTTAGCAAATGTATCAATTTTCAAATAGCTTTTGCATTTTCAGCAAATCCCTACAGCAATTAAAGTAAATTGTGTCACCAATTTCAGCTAAAAGCTTGAGCTTTTTCAGTGACTACTTTCAGCAAAACGCATTCACACTAGCAGTATCATAGATAATGCAAATTTTCTGATTTCTATTGTTCTTAAATAACTCCAAAAGCCCGGATACGGCGCTGTATCAGAGTTTGCATTTTATGCAAACAGATTCCTTCAAAATATAGTTATTTCCTGCATAGGGCAAAGAAACTTGTTGAAGACCTATTCCAATGAAAATTGTGTTGTTTTTAAGACGTTCTTGAAGCATGTTTCTCATGACGAAGGACATATATTACAAAAGTTGAGCTAAAGTAGCTTTTCTTAGTATTATTTCATTAACACAGTTTTTTTTTTAAATTTTGCTATAAATGGCACATTCAGAATTAAAAATATCACTGAGAACGCTTTGAATATAGTTTAAAAGATGATCAGAGTGGGATTTTTAAGAGTTTTCTAATCATATTCTCAAATACAGACCTTTAAATGCAGTGAAATATTTATGTTGTAAACTCACTAACTAATTAGAGTGGAGCTGGTTGACATTTTTATTAATCTTGTTCAATCTTCCTTTAGTTTTTTTGAATGCATGTTAATAAGAATACACTCAATTCTGCCAAATTTGAGTAAAATGGTAGTTAAAATTTGTACTATATAATAAAAACGACAGACACAGTACACTGTCTAGTCTTGGTTTAGTTAAAAGAGTCGATGAAGGTAACATGAGCTCAGGTGGATTTAACATCAAGGCCTGGAGCCTGTGTCTATACAGAACAGGTGAATGCATTTGCATTCTGTTTAGTTTTAACTCCAGGCTGTAACAGTTGACTGCCTCTGAAAGAGATCACATCCTGCTGGCTTTAATAATATCTGGCAGTTTGTTAACTAGCTGCAACAAATTCTGCTGCTAACTGAGGCCAAAGTACATCAAGAGGAAAGTCTTTATAGAGTGTTTATAGAAAGACGTTTGAAACTCAAAAGATTGAGCTAAATTATTTATGGTCAGCTCACACAATTGCCGACTTTAGAAATAAGTAAAATAATAAACTGAATTGAATTTACCATGATGTGGTTGCTGACGTTTGTTTGCTTTGCTTTTATTTAATCTTTACTCTTAGTTAATCTGGGTGTTTGCTTTTATTCTCTCCTTTTAATAAATAGATATGGTTATTGATTTATTTTGTTTAAAGAGTAAAGCCAGATCAAATATGTTTAATTGTTCTTAGCTCTTGCAAAGTGAACATGAGGGCCCACAATCTAAATTTCGGAATTTCACAGTGACGACTGGAGTTCAAGTCCTGCTTATTTTAGTTTCTTTAGTTCTATTAAGATTGGATTTTGTTAGAACAAGTCTTTTCTTTTAAAAACGTTTCCATAACATGAACTTCAGCATTTTTTTTTTTTTTTACGTTTTTAGGTCCACTTGTCTTATATTTTCCCCAACGACTACACCCGACTCACGCACATGGAGACGGAAAACAGCTGCTTCTACTCTGAGAGCCCAGAATACATGAGAATGTAAGTAAATATATTTAAGATGATTTTCTATAAACAAACTGAAACCACATCGAAAGAAAGATCAGAGAGCTTGTCTGCGTTTTCAGAATGAAACTTTGTTCCAGATTATCGGGGGAAACAGACACATTTGGTCTGCTGAAAATGGAGGTGGATAAACTACGGCCCGGGGGCCAAATGTGGCCTGTTAAAATATTTAAGCAGGAATAAATTATATTGATATTCTTTATTAATGTTTTTTTTTCCTGTAATTCTGGTGTCTCTCCCATGAAGGCACAATACATACATGGACATATGTTTAGGTATAGAGAGTTAATCTGCATTCATGTGATGTTGGAATATTTGTTGTTTTTCTGACGTTCATTTTCCCAGAAAGACGGTCATTTTTCAGATCATTCCAACTCCACATGAATGCAGCATTTCTCTAAAACTGCGTTTTTCTCTGAGAGACAATGACCCATTGGTGTAATTGGCACCAAAATGAGAAAAAAAGTCACAGTCTGGAGATTAAACCTCCAAAATGTTTACTGTTAAAATATATTTAAAAATTTTCAGTCCAATGAAAGCATATCTCCATCCAGATTCCTAATTATTTGACTTATTAGGTAGATGACCAAAACCTTTCATGTGTCTTCTATGCTCCTGGTTTGGCACTTCTGTCAAACTTTAGGACCCTTTGTGGCCCACGAATCAAAAGGTTTCCCCACCCCTGGCTTCAAGTGAACCAGAGTTTGTTTCCCCTGATAATCTGGAACAAAGTTTCAGTTTGAATACAAGTGGACCAGGAACCGGCTCCGCCTTACAAAAGTAACATTAAAAAGTGTAGAACCTTGCCTTCAAACAGACATTCAAAATTGATCAACGAAATAAAAAGTTTGAATAAGTGAACTATTATGACAAGTGTTTGCAAATTGCAGCATCTGTTTTTTTCTCTTCTTGTTTTGACCCGCCCCCTTTAACTGCTGGCCAATGAGTGAAGAGATCTAGTAAAATAGTTTTGTTTACAAGTTTTGGTCCGGCACAACAAATCTCTGGTAGATCCCAGTCTGAATACCGACCAAACACAAGGTTAAGGACTCGATCTGGTCCAAATTAAGTGAACTCAGTCCAGATTAAGTTATTGAATGCACCCTTAGACATGATCTGGATTATTTTGCCTTTTCCTCTCCAGGTATGGTTTCTCCAGGTACATGACTTTAGATCACCCGTTTGAGCAAACCCGGGAGGACATGGGTATGTTTTTATATCCTTTATCATTAAATGGTTCGTGTTTTTAGATAATGCAGCATTCTTTTGACTGATATTTTTGTTGAACGTTAGATTTTGCCAAGTCAAATGAAGAGGAGGAAAACCTAAACAACTACATTGACGAGACTGAGAAGAAGAGCGATCGCAAAACAAAAGATAACGCCCTGTTCCCAGAATACGGAGAGAACTATGACAATTCTATTCAGAGACAAAGGCGCCGCCTCTTATCCTTCGACAACCAAGAACAAAACAGCACAAGGGGCAAATCCTCAGCCCCAAGGCTGCACACTCAGGAGCTGCGAGGGAAGCACACTACTCCACAGCCCCCCTTGTTGGTGTCAATGGATGCTTTAAAACACCAGCAGCAAAACAAGACGCAGATTAAAAAAAAACCCTCTCTCGAAACGAACAGGAAGAAAAAATTCAAAGGTTCAGCACGTCGGGAAAAGAAGCGAAGGGTGAACTTGAAGCAGCAAATAGATGGGCAGATAAAGGATGACAACAAGCAGAATAAATCAGAGAGATTAGCAGCTGAGCAGCTCCCTCTTAAACAGAATCTGAGGCTCGTGTCTTCTGAAAAAAATCAAACCAAATTCATTAAGAATGTCAAAGATTCACAGGCTCAAAACACAGCTGAACAAAGCCTGGGGACAAAAAGAAGCATAGGAGCAGTCCGGAAGAAGTTAGTAACCAGAAAGACGGAGATCCGTCCAGCCAACACCAAACATTTCACTGCAGTCAGTGATGATACGGTAAATCGTGTGGAAAGCGATCCGGGAAATACCATCAGAGCTAAGGAGATAGAGCTAAACATGCCTTTAAATGGAGATGAGGAAAAGAGTTTCCACGAAAATGTGAAGTCCTCCCAAAGAAGGACATACAAGAAGAGAGGAGAGGGACTGGAGGACAACAACCTCTACAAGTCGAATGACATCAAGACAGAAGCAAATAATGAAGAAAGAGTTGTTCCGTGGTGGGAAGAGAACAACTTTAACGCTGATTATGAAGACTCGGAGACTCCTGCGCCAGTGTTTGACGTTCAGGTCAACTGGAACCAAACCTTCAAGGTGAACCCCCTGAACCTTCAGCGGCTGCGTTCTGATTGGATTGATCTGCAGTGCAACGTTTCTGGAAATCTGGTGCTGCAGCCTTCTGATGCTCTGCCGATAGTCAAGGGTTTCATGGACAGCTTAAATTCCAAGTATAATGGGTAAGTCTATGTATTTGATTCAGAGCCATGGGGGATTTTGAATTTGAAAACTTCTATCTTTATTTCCCTGATTTTTTTTTAATCATTGTAAATGTGCAGATAGAATCCAACATTGCAAAAAAGTATTTAGTCTGCCACCAATTGTGCGAGTTATCCCACTTAAAAACTTGGGAGAGTCCTGTAATTTTCATCATAGGTTAACCTCAATTATGAGAAAAAACAATTCAGAAAATCCCATTGTCGGATTTTTAAAGTATTTATTTTCAATTACAGGTAATGGTTGAAAATAAGAATTTGGTAAAAAACAAAAGTCAATCTCAATATTTTGTTATATAGTCTTTGTTGGCAATGACAGCAGTCAAACGTGTTCTGTGAGTCTTCACAAGGTTTTCACAAACTGTTTGGTATTTTGGTCCATTCTTCCATGCGGATCTCCTCTAGAGCAGTAATGTTTTGGGGCTGTTGCTGAACAACACAGACTTTCAACTCCCTCCAAAGATTTTCTATGAGGTTGAGATCTGGAGACTGGCTAGACCACTCCAGGACCTTGAAATGCGAAGCCACTCTTTCGTTTCCCGGGCAGTCTGTTTGAGATCATTATCATTCCAAAAGGCCCAGCCATATTTCATCTTCAATGCATTTGCTGATAGGAGGTTTTCTCTCAAAATCTAACAATACATGCTCCCTGCTCCCATTCATTCTTTATTTTACACGGTCCCAGACCTCTGCAGGTCATTCACTAGGTCCCCCGTGTGGTTCTGGGATTTTTCCTCACCATTCTTGTAATCATTTTGACCCCACGGGATGAGATTTTGCGGGGAGCCCCAGATGGAGGGAGTACATCGGTGGTCTTGTATGTCTTCCATTTCCTAATAATTGCTTTCTTCTCACCAAGCTACTTAGCTACTGCAGGTTCAGTCTTCCCAGCCAGGTGCGGGTCAGCAATTTTATTTCTGGTGTCCTTTGACAGCTCTTTGGTCTTGCCCATAGTGGAGTTTGGAGTATGACCGTTTGAGGTTGTGGACTGGTGTCTTTTATGCAGATGACGAGTTCATACAGGTGCCAAAAATACAGGTAGCAAATGGAGGACAGAGGATTTTCTGACAGAAGAAATCTTTCTTGTTTGAGGGTGACCAAATTCTAATTTTCTACTGTAGTTTGCAAATAAATTAGTTAAAAATCAAACTGATTTTCTGGATTTTTTTTTCTCTCATGGTTGAGGTATGATGAAATTACAGGCCTTTCTCATCTTTTTAAAAGGATTAATTTGCACAATTGGTGGCTGACTAAATACTTTTTGCCCCACTGTATCTATCAAGTTACAAGAAAAGGAATAAGCAAGAGGCAGAGGAGATAGTGGAGTTCCGAAGGACGTGTGTAAGAATGATGTGGGGTAGGTGTAGCAGTGGGGTGCACCAAGGATCATTTTTGAGCTCCTTCTTGTTTGCTAGAGTGACGAACAGACTGATAGATGATGTTAGACTGGAATCTCCGTGGACCAGAATGGTTGCAGATGACATTGTGATCTATAGTGAGATCAGGGATCAGGTGGAGGAACATCTAAAGAGGTTTGCTTTGAAATGAGAGAAATTAATCTATGTGTAAATGAGAGGGACTCAACCATGAGGCTACAGGGAGCAGATGGGAAGAAGTTGGAGGCTACAGGTCAATTATCCACATCAACAAAGTGTGGGAAAGGGGTGAAGAGGCATGTGAGGCATATACTTGGCTTGCTATGATGTGTTCTGCGAAAATATATTTCAGTGTTATTTAAAGTTTAACCAGCTGGCCAAACAAAACAAGATACAAACAAAGTGGCGTTGATCTGCTTTGTCTGCACATTGCCATCCTGTTTGTCAGGTATGAAAATTGCACGGAGGGTCAAGGCAAATTTGCCTTGTAGTTTTAACCGCTGGAACATGAGAGGGTTGTCCTCAAAGTCTGTGTGTTGTTTGTAATCCCATTACAGTAAATGGCGAGCCGCCTTTGTTTGGTTTCATGATTTCTAAAGGAGAATAATGGTGGCACAGCAATGATATCTTTCTAGCTGTAGATTTGTGTGTTTAGAAAATTGTCTTTGTGAACTTTTGAATTTCTACACAAAAGTAAAGTCATAAAAGTCATAACTTTTTCAGTTTATTGTTTTCATTTGTGTCCTTTATTAAAGAGTAAGTGGCTTATTTCATTTTTTAAATTCCCACTGTTATCATATTTTGATCTAAGTGTTGTCTTGTGGTCTTTTAATTATGATTATGCCATTTTTCGCCAAAAAAACTGTGTCAACATAGTTTCAGCAAAGTGACAACAGTTTATTTGAAATTTGCCTATGAATTATGAGCAGCAAAAAAGGAGAGCAATATTGGAGCTATCCATCCGTACAGTTTTCATTCAGATGCCAGCTCAGACGAGGAAAACAAAGACATTAATGTAGCTATTTGTTTACAAGTGGAGGCATCAGAATGGAGCGGAGCAGGGAGCTTGTGGAACATTCAATGCATTTTCTATGACACAAATAAGCTTTTCTTTAAATTTACAACTATATATGTATTGCACTGCCTAAGATGATGCTAGTGTGAATGTTGTTAAGCTGAATTTGGCCTCTGAAGAATATAGTGCTGATAGCTGAAGATGCTGAAATTGATAGCTAAAATTGCTGAAGCTAATAGCCAGCTTAAATATTAGTTACAGTAAATGCTAAATTAGCCTTAAAAACCTGAAAAAAGCCCAAGTTAGCCAAACAGCTTGCATGTATCTAAAATATTAGCTAAACCCCAAAATAGCCTAAAAAGCAAAATATAATATTAAATTAGCCAACATAGCTAGCATGTAGCTGAAATATTAGCTAAGCTCCAAAATAGTCTAAAAAACATCAATAAATGCAAAAATAGTACAAAAAGATAGCAGAATGTCATTATAACTTTCAACTTTATTACTATCCGACTCCATATAATATAAAGTAACCACTAATCGACTATTAAATTAGTCGTCGACTTATCATGGCAGCCCTAGTGAAAAATATTATTTTCTTTGTAGCAAACAATTATAAAAGCAGTTTGTAAGTAGCTGTAAAATAAAGATTTATTCTCACAAGCTTACAGGTTAAAAAATGACTGCTAATATCTTTGGCTCTTTATTAAAAAAATCTTAACCTCAAGTGTTTTTTTTTTTTTCTTATAAGTAATTGGTATGACTTGTCTGAATTATTAGTTGTTTTAACTACCTAATATTTGAATACAAAAACACTCCATATTAATTTGACCAGCATATCCTCTTTACTTTCTATCGTGTTTTTGTAACATGATTCAATTATACACTTAGTATTGGGAAAAATTTCCTCCCATAAATGTGCGATGTATCACTCGTTTCTGATTGGTCCTGCAGGCAGTTCACGCTGGAGCGCGTGGTCAACGTGGTCAAGCGTGTGGACTTGCCCCAAGGCAGCCGCTATCTGCTGGAGCTGGTGTTGAAGGACGCCAAAGGGCAGCGGCTGCGTCTGTCTCACTACATCTACGCTCTGAAGAGATACAGCAAGAAAAACAGTTGGGGTTTTGGTTTCCAAGGGTCCAAGCCCAAGACACTTCTGTGCAATCCGGTGGGCTTTCGCTGGGATCCCTCTGCCACCGTCCACTTCATAGTACCTGGTATGTAAAATTAAGCCAATTAAGCACTACTGTAGCCATAACAATTAACTGAAAATGTATCGTTATCGCGATATCAGCCTTACATCACGATATCAATAAAGCCTATTGCTTATTGTTATTTTATTGTTGTTGTTTATACTGTACGATAAGCGTGTCACACAAGGCAGCATAAAGTATGATTGCCTTAAAAGTTTACACACACACTAAAGCAATAGGTGTGTTTCATGTGACTTACACCTCGTCTGGATTGTCGGCGAGACTAGGAGATGGGACTGTGGAAAGATCTTCCTGAGATAAGGGCAAACGCTGAGCTGCAGCGAGACTTAACGAAAACAGGAAGTTGGAGTTGTCCTTAACATTCAGCTGAATTTTAACATCGTTAGTATGATCTTTGCTATTATATCTTTTACATTAATATTTAACATCGGTTAAACAAATGAAAAATGGCAGTTGGGTTAATTTAATGTAAACTGTCCCAGAGAAATAAATACAATTGAAATTAAAGTTAACTTTTAAAGACAACAAAACACACATAACTACAAATGATTCAAAATCTTGTTTATTTTTTACATCGATGATTCACTATTTTCCCAGAAGTTACAAAATACACAGATTTCCTTCATTTAGCGCCAGTCATTTCTGATCAGCATCACGTCGAACTACAAGAACTGTCAGGACACAGTTTCCCACAATTCTTTATTCCGTAGTCATCAAGGCAGCTTGAAGTCAGCGCAGCTAGCCTCGATTAGCGCCTCTTGCCCGCCCATTTCTCGTAATACTTTTGTGACGGCACTCATGTGACGTCAGTCCGAAAAACTAAGCAGCATACACAGCGCTGCGACCGTCATCTCAAACATCTTCAATGTCATGACTGCTTGAAGGAGTTAACATATCATAAATCCCATTATGAATTTGACCAATCGGATGGAGCCCTTTTATGTTAGAGACCCGCCCCCAATGGAGACGTGGGTCATCTTGGGTATAATTTAAGTTATCTTCAATCTTATTTAAATAAAATGTTGCAGCCAAATGGAAATGATGTATTAGAAATTTTTAGTTTTTTAAGTATCACAACTCATATCATCATTGCGATACTGATGACTAATACCACATATTGCAAGTTTCTCTCGTATTTTGAAACCCTATTTCCCCAAAATTAAATCCTTGAGACGCATTCCCACCGAACGAGAATTTAAGTCACACAACGCGATTTGAGCGACGGAGGTCAAGCAGCAGCTTCATTTGAGCGACGCTGTGCAAATCAGGCGGCAAAGCCAAAATTTAAATATCTGAATTTGTTGCGCAAATTGCATTCCGTGACAGTGCACCTTGAGATGTGAAAAGATGCAATATTAGGCTGGAAGAAACATTCAAATTATATAGAATTAAAAATTTGAATTTAAAAAAATTATATATACACATATGTATACATTTATCAAACATAGCTGAACATTTTATACTGTTACACATGAATTACTGTTTGGGAACACTCAAAAGGGGACTTACTTTAGTGCTTTAGTGCCACTCAGATTTAAAATTAGATTAAAAAAAATAGATTTCTAGTAAAACTGATCTAGCATGAAATATCTTCTCTTAACAACTTTAAAAATCAATTTAAAAACATCCTAAAACAACATAAAACTGTTTTCTTTTTGTTTTAATAACATGATTTATGCGAGAGTGTCACACAATGGAAGAAGGAGATGGTCACCATGGAATTCTTCCTGTTTGTTGCTAGCCGTCCTTTTCTTTGCGGTTGCTTGTTAAAGGTTCTCACGGAGCCAGCAGCCTTTGAGGTTTGTTTCACAGCACGGAGCTATCTGTCTGTACTGAGAATCTCACGTGGTTGTGTGAATCCCTTTTGCAGTGAAGAACCAGGCTCGGTGGGTGCGGCAGCTGATCGATGACATGGAGCAACTTTTTAGAGAAACAGGAGATGCAAACTTCAACCTGATCATCACGGACTACAGCAGCACCGACATGGATGTGAGGAATGCGCTTGAAAAATCCTCACTCCCCAGGTGTGTGAGTGTTTAAATATATTTGTAAATTTGGCAATTTGACAATTTTAAATAATACGCGGGAATTTTAACAGGTACCAATATGTGAAGCTAAGTGGGAACTTTGAGCGCTCTGCTGGTCTCCAAACTGGTATCGACCTTATAAAAGTAAGCGCTCCAATATTACATGAATAGAAGATGGAAAAGAACAGCTTTTGTTCTAAATATGCGCTGCCTACATCTGCTCTAGGATGACAACAGTATTGTCTTTCTGTGCGATCTTCACATCCGCTTCCCTCCTTCAATCATCGACACCATCAGGAAGCACTGCATCAAAGGCCACATGGCTTTTGCTCCCATCGTTCTCAGGCTAGACTGCGGCACCACGGCGTCAGAAGCCAGAGGTGGGAACAGATACTAACATTCCCCACAATACGTGTTAAAGTTGAGTTTAAACGACCCTCTAGATCATTTTATTTTATTGTTGTTATTGTTATTTTATTAATGTTATTTAAGGTTTAAGTTGATTTATTATAGCTACATGCTAGCTGTTTTGGCTAATTTAGGTTTTTTTAGGCTATTTAGGAGTTTTGCTAATATTTTAGCTATATGCAAGCTATTTTGGCTAATTTAGGCTTTTAAAAAGTTTTTTAGGCTGTTTTGGAGTTAGACTAATATTTACATGCAAGCCGTTTAGGCTAATTTAGGCATTCAGGTTTTTTTGGGCTATTCTGAAGGTTATCCCTTTTTCAGCTACATGCTAGCTGTTTTGACTAACCTTGATTTTTTTAGGCTAATTTGGCATTTAGCTAACATTTTAGCTGGCTGTCAGCTTCAGCGTTTTCAGCTATTAGCTTCAGTGATTTCAGCTAGCATCTCCAGTGGCCAATTTCAGCTTACAGCATTCACACTAACATTATTCCAGATAATGCTAGATATTTAGTTCCTAATTATGTTAAAAAGTTACTGGTTTAAAGATTTAGTTTCAGAGTGTTCAATAAATGTTTATCCTTTTCGGCCCGTGACCTAAGGTGTGTTTTGGATTTTGACACCCCTGCTCTACAAGAATATTTATTAGGAGTAAAACAACCAAAGAAAATGCAAACTGAAACATCTTCTGCATGATTTAGTCCTTTTGATCTATTGTAAAAGCATTTCCAGTAGTATTTTAATTAAAACTATGCCATTTTTCCCTGGTTTTATAAAATGTGTTTCATTTTTAGGATTTGGGCTGGATTAGCATGGACACAAGTAATCACATTAAAGCCTGATCAGAATAAACGTGCTTCACGTAAACACACCAATCAGAATAATCTGACCTGATCATGCCGTTTGCGGTTACTTGTGCACAATGTATTTAATTGGATCAAAGATCGGATTGGAATAGAATTATGTACATGGGGCCTGAAAAACTGATTGTAGCAAACGTTTACAGACGCCACACTTTCAATCGGAATAAATCATTTTGACTTGTGCAGAAGTGTATAAAATACTGGAAACAGCCGTAGAAGAAGAAATGGCGAGTTTTGCTGTAAATAAACAAAGCAGCAGCATAGAACAGGATGAGTGCTTTGAGTGCTTTTATTATTAATATTATTATTTTTAAGTGACTGTTCACATATAATTTTTTTCATTGTGCGGGTTGGGGTTGGGTTAATACATGTCAACAACAACATTTAGCCTTGGACACACCTAAAATACATGTGGGCAATGCAGTAATGTGCATCTTGGTCGCAGGTAAATACATGGGAATAAAATTAGTCTTTATTTTGTCTAGTAACACAAATTTACATGATTGTTTGCATGGATTCTGAGGAATGCTTGAAGCTGCATTTCCACATTCAAAAGCCACCTCCACCAGACAGTTCTTCCAGTAGACACGGTTTTCCCAATTCCCATGGACTGCGGTCTGAAGCTTCCTGGAGTACTCACCATAACAAAGAACCCTTCCCTTGCTCGCAAACTCAAGGCTACAAGCATGGCTGCTCAGCTTAGAGATTCACTCGCGCGGAACATCCGTCCAGTCCAATGTATTGAAAAAATTACATGCAAATAATCACTTAAAAATTTTTAAAAATATAAACATGCTTGGAAGATTTTCTCACTCCATGTTAACCGCTGTCACGTTTGTTTACAGCAGAACTCGCTACTTCGTCTTCGTCTAGATCACGTTAAAGCCAAAGCCCGGGGACCGGATCCGGCCCTCCGGGTGGTTATACCCAGCCCTCCAGATCATTTTATATTATTATTATTATTATTATTATTATTATTATTATTATTATTATTATTATTATTATTATTATTATTATTATTATTATATTATTATTTATTATTATTATTATTATTATTATTATTGTTATTGTTATTATTATTAAGGGCCCGATGTTATCTTGCAACATCCCAATTTTGACAGAATGTATATTTTATGGCGAGCAAAATCAGATTTAAGTCCTTTTGCAAATGCAGCTAAGGTTTCTGCAGAGCAGCAGCAGAAGTTCATTAGAAATTCGCCTTTAAGTTGTCGGCAGGACTGTTGGCGAGGAGTAAGTCCGCCCTCATTTCCCGACATCCCTCTGTTTCCATGCATTCCTGCTAGCTTACAACCCTAATGTAACAAACAAATACATCATAAACAAGCTCAATGGTATTTGTTCGTCTGCTCCTGATTCACAACAATTTGAATAAAGAAACACACAGGAATGCGAATTTAAGCTTCATATTCTTTAAATATCTTGCTCATCATGAGAAAAATGCCGCAAGAAATTGTTAAAAACACCAAAAACACAATGAAGTGGGTTTTTAACACTAACTGAAAGTCCTCCAGGAGGATATTTCTGTTGAAACAATCATATTCTGCAAGGAATCTGCATCCTTTTTTTTAAAGTTTTTTGAAAGGTTAATATGTATTTTGGAACTTTTTAGGTTTTTGATTTAATATTTGGCAGATTGTATTGAATTCCTTTTAATATTCTGTGTAATATTTCAGTTTTTTAGTTTGTTAGTTTTTCTTTTAAGTTCACTTCTATTTAATCTGAAATGGTTGATTAGTGTAACTTGAAGCAGCGGAGCAGGTCGGGAGGCTGCAGATGTCTTTGTAAGACGAGACATCTGTCAACTGACCTTTTGCTTTGACAGATCAGTCTAGACATTTAAGTGATCGCTGATACAGAAAGACCATAAAAAGAGTTTTTAAAAAAGCTCCAACATAATTTGGATAGTATTAAACTGTTATACGTATAATGTGTGGATTTTTGGTTATTTTTTAATTTTTTTTTATATTCTCAACTTGCATGTTTAATGTAACTCTTTAACACCAGAGCTCCAGTGTTTATGGTCTTTGATTTACTGTAACTTTTCAACCTTTTGTCCTTCACAATCTGCTGGAATTATGTTGATCGTGTTCACGGTTGAAAAGTTACAGTATGTTAAAGATGTTGTGTTTAAGCGACGCCCCAGGTGTTAAAGGGTTAAACAACAACAGTATAACAACAGTACAGACATGGTGGTGATGGTGCTGCTTTCCCCAAAGGTTACTGGGAGGTCAACGGTTTCGGTTTGCTGGGGATCTATAAGTCCGACCTGGATTCAATAGGAGGGATGAATACCATGGAATTCAAAGACCGCTGGGGAGGAGAGGACTGGGAGCTACTCGATAGGTGTGTCTTTTGTGTGTCTCCATACAAGCGGAACACTTTTTTTTGTTCACTAGTTTTCAGGTTTTCATTTGGAAATACTGGTTTCAGCTGAAGTCTGTGAGAAAATTCAATGGATCTCCTTTTATTTGACCTTTTTGTGCATCAATAATGGCTTTTTTAAACACATGTTTGATTTATTTTTGCCTGAGAATGTTTTGAAGAAAAGTCTGTTCATGTCTGGTGGAAAAAAAATGGGTTTTTGATAAGATGTAATGATTCCTGGTGAATTGTTAAAAAAAAAAAAAAAAAATTCAAACTCATCAACATATTCATCGATGCTGAAAATAAAAAAATTGGTTTGTCACGGCCTGTTTCTAAATTTAAAAATGCAGAGAAGATTAAATTTTTCCATGCAGGCTCGCTGTGAGTGTGTGCGCACCTGTGAGTGTGTGCGCACCTGTGAGTGTGTGCACACCTGTGTGTGTGTGCACGCCTGTGTGTGTGTGTGTGCATGCCTGTGAGTGGGCTCGCCTGTGAGTGTGTGCGCGCCTGTCAGTTTGTGTGCCTCTGAGTGTAAGTGGTTGCACGTCTGTGAGTATGTGGGCACCTGTGAGTGTGTACCCGCCTGTGAGTGTGTGCATGGCTGTGAGTTTGTGCGCGCCTGTAATAGTGTGCGTGCCTGTAATAGTGTGCGTGCCTGTAATAGTGTGCACACCTGTAATAGTGTGCGCGGCTGTGAGTGTGTACCCGCCTGTGAGTGTGTGCGCGCCTATAACAGTGTACCCGCCCGTGAGTTTGTGCGCACCTGTGAGTTTGTGTGCATGTAGCGGACTGGCTGTGTGTTGTTCAGCTGCGCTCCCCTTCTGGGAAATTCTCACAGGTCCTTCAGATTTTAAAGTTTCACATCAGTCCTTCCAGGATTTTGCGATGTTGCGATCGCAGCTATTAACGCAAATTCAAGCAAAGCCGATATTTGTTGCTCACCCTGCAACATTAAATTAACATCACAACTTTACTGCAACTTTGAACAATCCATCATGACAACAGTTATGGTAGCTTCACAACTGTTTACCGTCTGACTCCTTCCCGGGAGCCGCTCTGTTTTTATTAACTCTCTTTAGCCCCCACATTTATTAGTTTTAAATCTTTAATCTTGATCAGATTATGAGAAACAACCCTTTTTTTTACTGCATTGGTCCCCCTTATAAACTGTAATTTATCCCTAAAGGACTTTTTTCTTTTCCTGCCCCTCCAGGATACTTCAGGCTGGGCTGGAAGTGGAGAGAATCTATTTGAGGAACTTTTTCCATTACTATCACTCCAAACGTGGCATGTGGAATCGGCCAGTGTCAACAAGCAACAGGTGACCCTGTTACCTGCCGCTGCACCATGGCATCACCATGGTTATAACTATGGTAACCGGAGCACTTTAAGGATGTTTCTTTGGAGCACCTGCTGACAGAGGGAGACGGACCTCAGATTGGGTACTTTCTTCATTCGCTCAGGTTTTGTTAAAGCAGGGATCTGCAGTGACGGTCACTGCAGGCGAGGAGCTCCTGTTCCAGAGTTTATTTGAGTGAGCTGACTACTGAGAGGGCAAATCCCCGACCGACCGTGGGATCTGACCTGTGAAGATGCTGCTGCGCGCAACCTTTCAAATCCTGATCTGCACTACAAGCTCAGACGCTCGGCACCGACTCCACAAGAGCTAACACTCCAGGGATGAATGCAGAATCCCACAATGCAATGTCCCTAAAGTTTAGATCTGCTCTGACAAAGACAGTGAAATAGTTTACGTTTTAAAAATTTTGAGGCTGACTTAAAAACTATAGTTTGATTGCTTGAACAAAGCCTTTCCAGCATTTTGTCAATGTAATATTTGTTACATCATTGTTATATGTTTCCTCCACTTCTTTTTTTTTTTAGTTTTAGATTTGAACCTCAATTTACCTCCTTTTTTGTTCCTATTTCTCATCAGTTTTTCTTCTGTATTCAAAGTCTGGAAAGGTTATAAAACTGAAAGGTTTCTTTTTTTATGTTTTAAGTCAATGTTTAAAGAAAGAGCTAGATTTATTTAAAAGGTTTTTGTTTGTTTTACCAGCTCGTTGCCCTAACGGCGATTAAATATGACTACTGTTTTTGTTGTTGTTGTTTTTCTCACTAATTCCCCAACACTCCTATATGCTAACGAGAACAGTTGCATAACTTAAATCTGTTTTTTTGCCTTAATGGTTTTTTTGGAACCTTTTTGAAGCATTACGATCAGCGTGATCGACACCAGCTTATCTCCATTTTCGCCAAATCCTGTTTTTATTTAATGAACCTCACAGCTGTACTTAAAGTAAATATTTTTATATTAGATGGTACCTATGCTGCTGTGAGGAAAAAAATATTTATTTTTCATACACATTTTTCTGGCTGTTCACATTCCAGTAAAAAAAAATGTGCCTTTTCTGTTTGTGATTTAAAAATAATCTAGGTTTTACTGTTTTGTGTTTTGAGAGGACTTAGATGTATAAAACTTCTACAAGTGGTGCAATCTTATGTTTGTGTGTTATTTACTAAAGTTTTATTTGTCTTGGAGTTATTTTTCACTCTGTACCTATCAAGCTGCCTTTTTTTTATTGAATCCACTTCATTTTTCTTTTCTTTCTTGATCTGCCAAATCTTTTTTCTTTACATCAGGACCAGTGTTGGCCTTTGTTGACTTGTTTGGAGTCTCTTCCTGCAGATTTGTTGCACTGCCTGGTCTTACAAAAGTGACAAATAAAGTTCTTTGAAGAAAATTAAAATTGTAGTTTTAATTTTGTGCAAAAATAAGATCTTTCTTTTAGAGAAATTGACAAGAAACATGTTCAGTTATTAATGTTGGAGCAAAACAGTAAAGCTGGTGTTTGCTTTAGCATTTGTTGTCTCTGTACTCACTCGTCAGCCAATCACATCAGTTATTTGCGATAATGCTGTAATGACGCCAAATAGTACAGTTTCATTCAAATGTTGTCATATTTTGATCTAATTTTTATGACAAATATGTTTTATTGAGTATTTTCTATCAGGTTAAAATTACCTGGCAAAAGTAAAGGTGTAACTTTTTATGGCGAAAGTGTTCTAGAGTTAAACACATTTTCCATTGTTTTGGCTTTGCCTTTGCATTGATTTTGGATTTATTCATTTCCATTTTGTCAGTACAGTTTTGATCTTTATTATAAAACAAAAAAATAAAAACCAATCACATTTTTTTGCAGTAAAAAAATTGCAACATTTAGGATTTGGAATTGAGTTTTTTTTTGTACAATTTAAGGTTTACTGTGTAATTATTGTGAAAAATGACAAAAAATACCAGTTAAAAAAGAAGGTGGGGTTGTACTTCCAAGATGGTTTTCGAGCTTTGTCACACAAAAAAGTTTTTACGGTTAAAGTTGTAAAAATTCTCAAAAACCGTCCTGGACTATTAACCCCTTTAACTACCCAAATAAGACAAAATCAAGTTAAAAATATGTTATTTTTCTGCCGCTCATTGACTTGAGGCTGTGATACACATAGTTAATGTTTTTAAAAACATGTTTTCTATATGTGCTCTAACATTTGGTGGAGCTGGCAGTTAAGGGTTAAAGTTAATTATTTTCTAAATCTATTTTCTTTCAGTTCGGCCTGCAGGAGCTCATCGAGCAAAGGCAGGGGACACCCTGGACTGTTTGTTAGTCCATTTTAGGACATTATGTATAAAATATTGTACAATCTATACAATAACATTTCTATGTTCTGAATGAGCTCTAGTTGTCTTCAGCAGTCTTAATATGACATATTATCAGATGCTTTGAGACACTCATGAATTCCTTGAAGGTTTACTCAGATCTGTCGATTTTAGTCATCTAGTAACGTGAAAATCTCACGTAATGGTTCAAAGACGACTCATCTTATACACGTTTGTTTCACAAGAAAGATGCTCATCATGAGAAAAAATTTTTCAGGGCTAAAAAAAAGTTTCAGTTAACTGGTGCTGGTTTACATTTTCTGGAATTGTAAAGTTTGGTGTGCAGAAGTGCAAGAAAACAAAGAACTTAAAATATACTCTCTTTTTTGCAAACTAGCACAGAAAAAAAATTCAGATCAACTGGGGAACACTCCCAATTGATTAAGTTCTTGTTTACAGAGTTTTAGTGTTTGATGTCCTCAAGGCCCAAGCTCAAGAGATTAAATGACACAATAATTTCCCTTTTTCACATACAATCAACCAACATACTAAAATGAATTAAAAAATCTCTTTTGATATGCACATTTTAAAATCAATCAACCACCCAATGTCTAGAAGTTACTTCAAATGGAGTCTGTTCTTTAGTTGAGATTAGGGATGTTTTAACTCTGGAGGCCAGACAGTGTTTGGCAACTAAAGTGTAACTTCCTTAGTGGTTTCACATATTGTCTTAGAAGTTTGGAAAGCCTTAATCAACCCAAAGCCCCCCAAAAAGTACACAAAAATACTTGGAAACAAATAAAAATGTAGCTGCTGATATTTCTGTCCAATAACAAATCTGTTTTTACAATACATGCTAACTACCTTTTTAAGGATGAAATGCGCAGCACTGCGCATGCCCACTGCGACGTTGCCTTTAAGGAATTAGATTTTTGTCAAGTTCAAAAAGTAATTTGAAGTGTATAAAACATAAAAATAATAGACACCTTTATTTTTTATGTATTTTTTATGGTTCAAGAGGGGAACTAGTTAATGTATGTTTCCACAACCGCGCTTCCACGTGGACCAACACTTTATCATTTGCGGGTTGACCGACATTTTTACGAGATGTCCGTGAATGCGGCATTAGAATCCATTAAATCTCATTCATCTCGATCTCGGTCCTTTTCAAGCCGTATTTTAGTTCAACACTCAGAATGCCGAGCTAGTTCTGTGCCAAATGAATAATACAGTCTCTGTCTCAGTCAGATGTCAGGTTTGTACGCGTGTAGCTTCGCTAAGAGCTGATAAACACTTCCAGGTTTCACGTCACTTTTCTGTGTGGTGCGCTGGGAACTAGCTTCTCGTGTTATGGGAGAGACGTGGAGGAGGAGGTCGGGGGAATGGTGGGCTGTCAACCATAATGTCCGCTTAATTTGCGACCTAAACCCGCTTGCTGTCTTCCTGAGGGTGCGTTTGCTCTGGTAAGCGTGCTACAGCCCTACAGTGTCGGTAAGCAGGGTTTATTTTAGTGTTGCATAGGTGGTGACTCTGCAGGGATGGTCGTAAAAACATGGCCGATCAGGTAACAGGAGCTAACGAGATTCTGACTGCAATGCAGTTAACCTGACTGCCTGTATGTATCAGGCTCACTTTGCTTGTATAATCTAGTTATCTGAAGGTCGCTGTTGTCCTCCTACTTGTTAGTTTACTACTTAAAGTTGCGTTCACGGACAACTGAGGATGAAACGAAACAAATTAGCTTAGGATAGTTAGCTTGTTTGCTAGTAGTAGTGAGCTTGTCAACAGATAAGAGGGTTCTCATGCTAACACTAGTTCAGTATGCAATGTCATTGATGCTAGCAGCTATAATTAAAGAGCTCGTGAGCTTGAAAGTGTTTTTTTTTTTTTTTTTTTTTGTGTGTTGGTCACGTTTGTGCAGATAAACTTGAACCATGCCTGGGAAACTTAAGGCCAAGATTGTGGCAGGGCGCCACTTGCCTGTGATGGACAGAGCTAGCGACCTAACTGATGCCTTCGTGGAGGTGAGGACACAGGTCACAGCCTGAAAACACAGTAGATCTCAATTTTGCAACGTTTTATGAGGAATTATGTGCAATTATAATTAAATTATTTATTTGGAGAAAAAACAAAAGTGAAATGTTTCCCTATATTTTTCTTGCTCTTTTATTGGTTTTTATTATTTTTAGGTTAAATTTGGAAACACAACTTTCAAAACAGATGTTTGTCCAAAGTCTCTGAACCCACAGTGGAATTCAGAGTGGTTCAAATTTGAGGTAATTTTTTTAATTTATTTTTTTGCTTTTCTGCCTGTAGCAGATGATGCATGTGTTTCTGCTGCTGTTTCTAATGTGTTTTTCTTTATTCAATTTGTGGTTTGTAGGTTGACGATGAGGACTTGCAAGACGAGCCGTTGCAAATCACAGTGTTGGACCACGACACTTACAGCGCTAACGACGCCATAGGGAAAGTTTATATCGACATCGACCCGCTTCTGTATTCCGAGGCTGCCTCTGTCATCTCCGGCTGGTTTCCTATTTATGATACCATCCATGGTAGAGACCTCAGCCAGTTGTGTTATTGACGTCTTTTTTTCAATGCATTGCTTACAACTTGCAACGTTGTCTTTATATCAACAGGTATCAGAGGTGAAATTAACGTCCTGGTCAAAGTGGAGCTTTTCAATGATCTGAACCGCTTCCGGCAGTCGTCATGTGGAGTCAAGTTTTTCTGCAGTAAGTCTTCACTTTTTTGTACAATGCATACTACTTTATTCATAATCAACATATGCTCTTATTGTTACTCAATGTAGTAGTTTATTTGTTAAAGATAGCAGTATAGCTCGGTATAAAAGACCCACTCCGATCCTCTTTTGATCTATTTTCAAAGTGTTCCCAGTGCTATTTTTAGCCAAAATCTAAAAACCTGCATCATTTTCTAGGACATAGTTTATGCAGAGTGGCAGTAGTTTATTAGAAATTCCCCTCTGAGTTGGCAAATTGGCATTGAGCAACCCCACCCCCTCTCCCCGTCACCTGCAGTTCAGCTGTCTTGTTTATATATCGCCACTTAAACCCTCCAACCTAACATTACCAGTGCAACCAAGAAATAGCAAACAGTACTGGAGCTATCAGCTTTATAGTTTTTAGCCAGATTCCAGCTCAGAGGAGTAAAAGCAAGACATACATGGATCTAGTCGTCTACAAGGGGAGAATGGAGCAAAGCTGGGAACTCATTGTATTTTCAACGTTTCTTTGAAACGCCATTTTTTTGCTTGCTCCTGATTTGCAAAGATTATTATAAAATAATTCTCTCAAATACAATTTTAAGCTTAATTTTGTTTATTTATGTCCTCCATTGTCAGAAAAATGCTACAAGAACATGTTAAAAACACTATTTTCATCATTTAAAAAGTTTCTTAACAGATGAAAAAATGCCACACTAGAACATCTGCTATAATTCTAGTACAACTCAGATCAAAATCTTAAGAAGTATAGAAGTTTTTTCTGTTCCATCAATCCTGCTGAGCAGCCAATCGGTCTTGTTTGCGCTCCAGAGCCTACCAACTGGAGCTAGCTAGCTCCACGCTCTATAGCTGAAGTCACGTCAGTGTTGTGATTTGATTGGCTGGATATCGATGAGATCAACTAGTTGTTCTGGTGAGACAGAAATAGCGAGTTTCTTCCATCGAATTGTTTCCATTGAATTTCTGGGCCATAGAGAATCAGGGATTAATAAAAAATTATTAAAAAAAAAAAAAAAAGCTGGAACTGATGGAACAGAAAATCATCCATAGAGAAGTGTTTTTGATGGAAGTGAAGGCACTCAATCTAAACTTTTTATTTGACTTTTTTAACCTTTGATTACTATCAGCTACGTCGATTCCAAAGGGCTATCGGGCAGCTATTGTTCATGGATTTGTGGAGGAACTTGTTGTAAATGAAGACCCGGAATACCAATGGATAGACCGCATCAGAACTCCTCGGGCTTCCAACGAAGCTCGCCAAAGACTGATCTTTCTCATGTCTGGTAAGACAGCTGCCACTCCTTCACGTCTTATTCAGCCACAGGGAAATTCTGCTGTGGCCACATTTTGTTTTTTGTTTTTTCAGGTGAGCTGCAAAGGAAAATAGGGCTTAAGGTACTGGAGATGGGTGGGAATGCAGTGGTAGGCTACTTGCAGTGTTTTGACCTGGAGGGGGAGTCGGGGCTGGTGGTCCGGGCCATAGGCACCGCCTGCACACTGGAGAAGCTCAGCTCTGGAAGCAGCACGCACACGCATCCCAACACAGCCCCTGCTTCAAATGCCTGCAATTCCCCTTCTAAAGATGGAAAGGAGTGAGTATTACATGACAATGCAAGCATGGGCACTATCTCATACTATGTGAACGTTGGAAGCAGCGAGCCGCATGAGAGGGAGACGGCGTGGATGAAATGTGCTGTGGTTAGGGCAGCAGTTACAGCTGTGTGTCTCAGATTCTCTCTCGTTGTATTTTATGTTTGTGCTGTGTCTTGAATCGCTGAAACTAACAAACCGCATATGACATAACCTGAGACACACACATGTACAGCACACATGCAGCCATCCTTAAGCCCCGTAGCTTTTGTCTGCTCATTAAAAAGCGCTCTTGCACGTCCTTCTGCTGTAGATCTGCATGATTTAGAACCTGCTGCTCATCTGCTGTGCTTTTAACGTCTGTTTCCGTGTTGTTGTTGTCGTCTGTCGTGTTTGCTTTGGCTCTCGTTTGGTCACAGTAAATGTGCATGTTGGCTCCCATTTGCATTTTGTATTTATTTATTTACTATGCATGAAGTTGGGTTGTAAGTTTTTTTATATAAAAAAAATAACAACTTGCATGAAATGTGCACATTTATTGTGGTAAAAATAGTTTTATGTTTAAAAAAAAAAGAGAAATGGTTGTCATGGCAACCCTTATTTTAGTGAATCACGAACACCCTCTACCTTTTGTGAAAATAGTTGCAGTTTTTTTTATTTTATTTTAGGATCCACCTTTACCTTAAGACTTAAAACTTCAGAATCCTGCCGAGCAACAACAAGCATGAAAAAAAAGTCTTGTTTCACTGGAGATTATTCCACTACATCAAACATATTTTGACTATTTAAAATTATTCTTAAACATAGAATATATACAAAAATGTATTTTGGTCTGTTGATTTCAATCTTACCAAGAAAAGTTGCTATTGTGAATGCGTTTTGCTGAAAGTAGTCACTGAAAATGTTGAAGCTTTATGCTGAAATAGTGACACAATTTGCTTTAATTTCTGAAATTAATTTGCTGAAAATGCAAAAGCTATTTGCAAAATTTTAAATTTGTTAAAAGACTGGAAATTTTGTTAAAGAACTTTTAAGAGCACTGAAGTTGACCTAAATTTCTGAAAAACTTGTAATATTGCTTAAAAATCCCTAATACATGCCAAATTTCCAAAAATATTTAATCTGTTGCTTAAATATGAGCTAAACTCCAAATTATTCTACAAAACTTAGTAGATGCTAAATTAGCCAAAAAAAAAAGCTAGCTTATTGATATACTCTATCTGTATTCCAAAATGTCCTAAAATTCCCCAGTAAACTAAATCAGTCAAAAATGTTAGCCTGTTGCTAAAATAGAAGCTAAACACAAAATTAGCCAAAAAACCAAAGCAAATAACAAATTAGCTAAAACGTTAGCCCATTGCTAAAATATTAGCTGAACTCCAAATTAGCATAAAAACCTCAGTAGATGTCAACTTAGCCAAAAAAAAAAAAACTAGCACATTACTTAAATACTAGCTAAACTCCAAAATAGCCTAAAATTCCTCAGTAAACTAAATTAATCAAAAACATCATCATGTTGCTAAACTAGAATCTTAACTCTAAATTAGCCTAAGAAAACCTAGTAGATGACAAATTAGCCACAAATGTTAGGATGTTGCTAAAATATTAGCAAAAATCCAATTTGGGGAAAAAAAAAAACTTTAAAAGACGAAAACATAGCCCAGGAATACATTTAAAGGCTTGTTGCTAATCAACTTAAAATTTTGAAATTTGAAGACTTTTTCATTCATTTCCTATGGGGGATATTTTGCTCAACATTTCAATTTCAATTTATAATTATAGTAAAAATTCAAGCAGTAATGTCCTGATCAAGCTGAATGTTTTGATACCAAGATTACTGAAATTGCTGAATGTGTGACTGAGTTTTGCATGTGCCGAAAAACTTACAGAAATGAGCAGGAGAATCAATATAGTGTGAATGATTCCTAAGCGTTAACACCATTACTCATTTTAGTTATTATTTTATTCTTGATAGTTAAATTAAGCCTTCAAATCTGGAAGTTTAATGGAAAACTTTTAATGTTTACGCTTTTTTATTTGATTAAATTAGACATGGTTTGTGTCATAGATGTCTATTTTTTTCAGGGTGGTGTTGCCTGCTGCTGTTATTTGCATCTCTATGTGTAACTGAGATGCTATGCATTGTGTTGTGCACACATTTCTCTATGCTCTCATATGACTGCGTAGATCTACTGGTAAAAAGTGGGAGTAGGAAGCATCCCCCTTTTTGCTATCCTTTTTTTTATTGTTTTAAAACTCATCGCTTTCACTTTACTGCAGTGTTGTCGGCCTTTGTGTGCGCCTTTTCTTTTTCTTCTTCTTCTTCTCTGCTTCTACTTTGGACATGTTTCAATTGTGTCCAAACCGGTCCTGCGTGTTCCTCCTCTCTGTTTTCTCTCTGTCTCTGTGCTGACTGGCCCAGGTCTCCCCTTGCCCATGGATGCCGCTCCACCCACAACAGTCCCGTGCATTCAGCCTGCAGCTCCCAGAGACTGTCCCAGAACTTCTCTGTCTCTGTTCCTACACTCATCTTCACTGGTAGGCAGGGACGGATCTCAGATCAGGGCGGGGGGGGACACTAGCTAATAGGATTAGCATGAAAGAGGAAGGAATGGAGGGTTCTTTCCTCGGGGTCTGGATAGTCCGGACATGGGCAGACCCTCTGTCAGAAAATGGACCGCTCCGCTCCCGATTTTATTTTTTCCAATGATGACAGAGTTGGCAGTCAGATTCCCAGATGCGGCTTTTCTGAGGAAAGGCCTGCAGTCGCTCTACTTTTACCTGACCTTTGCTTCGCTCCACTGGGACACATGCTTCAGCTTGTCATCCTCTGTTAGAGGATGACCTTTTGGGGTTTTTGTGCCACCTTGCTTTCTTTAATTTGTGTGTGCTTTCCTTTCGCTTTCCATGCTTGCTCTTTAGTTGTCCGAGCCATCCATAGCACATCAAACACACCTCTCCTGAAGCATATCACACATTCAGACACACACCAACACACACACACACACCCCGGCTGATGTGGTGACTGACGTGTGCGCGCGTGTGTGTGTGTCACACTCTCCTGGCAGGCCGGTATTTGGTGAGGATCTGCCCTCTTCCTCTGGCCCACCTACCCCTTTCAGAGCCCTCCCCACCTCCTCTTCCTCTCCTCCCCCTTTCTCTCCCTCCAAGCCATGCAGCCGCCAGTCCTCATCATCAGACACAGACCTCAGTTTGACGCCCAAGACGGGTAAGAACACTCGGCCCCATCTTCCTGTCCCGCCACATTCACCCCCCTCTTAAGCCATTTTTGGTGTGCTATGGTGATGGGTTACTATCTTTATAAGCTTTTTCTAAGTTTAATTTCATTTGAATCATATTATTTTTATTTGTTTAGTCATTTAATGTCGTTTTGCCACAGTGTTTGTTTTAGAAAGTATAAAAGTATACTTTTTATGTTGCATGATACCCATTGAGTTTTTGTATTGTAATGAAGCAATGTGTCTCAAGAGGGGGCTGATGCTGATTTAAGGTCACTTCTGTTAGCAACCATTCTAAACAATCATTACAGACACGGTAAGTTTGGTGAAGCCGATTGTAAAAACATTCCTGTGATAAAAGCCGTTAAGTTGAAAGAATCCTCTCACCAGAGCTGCCCTGTAGACCCCCCAGGATTGATAAAGCAGTCCTTCTGCCCACCTACCCTCCTTTCTTATTACTACTCTAACTTTCTATTCAACTTCATCCTTCTGTCCTAATCTGTTCATTTTCATCTTTCACTTTTCCCTCCTTTTTATTTAGTAGTAATAATAATTCACTAACATAATATTAGAGTTAATTTAAGGGTATTCATATCTAATGACAAAAATATTGGATTTGTTGATACAATCTTCACAGGAAGTAGGTATGTGATCACTAATTTAGAAAAAAACCCCAGAAAAAATCAAGTTGATAACTTTTATTTTCCACCAAACCCATTAAAAAGCAGTTAAATACAGTTTTTCTGGCTGTTTTTGAGGTTTTAATTGAAACGGGCAAGTGTTGAAATTGTCTGTCACAGGCTAATTATTTTATTAGTGTCAGAAACTGCTGGAAACTTTATAAATTCATGTCTTTTTTGAATCCAAACTGTTTTTACATTATTATTAAATTCCCACAAAAAAAAAAAAAAAAATTCAGTTGTTTTCCAGAGCATAGTTTCTGCAGAGCGGCAGTAGCTCAATAGAAATTTTCCTGGAGTTGTGGGCAGGACTGTTTGGTAAAATGACCAACCTTTCCCACCATTCCTATGTTTCCACCACTAGCTTACAGCCCCTCTCAACCCCAGCATAACATTAGCAATACAACAAAAATGGTAAGCAGTATTGGAGCTGTCCAGCCGTACAGTTTTGAGCCAGATGCCAGCTCAGACGTGAAAAACAAAGATGTCTAGTCGTTTACAAGTGGATGCATCAGAATAGAGTGGAGCAGAGAGCTTGTGGCCTGCCGATTGTAGATTTTATGTAACAACTAAACGGTTTTTATAACTGCAGTTTTTCGTCAGCTTCCGATTTCCATCAATTTGGAAAAAAACAAACAAACTCGGAAATACAATTTTAAGTTTAATTTTCCTTATATATGTCCTCCATCATGAGGAAAATTCCACAAGGACATGTTAAAAACACCCAAACCATTATTTTTATAGGACAGATCATAAATTAAAGAAAGTGTCTGAAACGATTTTATTGTAGAGGATTTCAGACTGTGCAAAGCATTCAGGTGCTGCCATTGACTACACTTTCTGAAAATGAGAATGAATTTGTGATTATATTCAAGAAATACTAGGAATCTGGAAAACTTCACCTGAACTGTTCATTATTTATCTCTGAGTCACACTGGTGGAATTTTTGACTAAAGATGGCCTGGATTGATCTTAGGTCAGTGAATCAGATCAAATCTGATAGTTTAAAATGAACAAAAAATTCAAAGGAATTGAATTAGCAACCACAACTATCAAATCGAATCGCTGTTAAAATGAATCGTTACTCCTCTGGTGATTGTAGAATAATAATGAAAAAGAGAGAAACCCTTGAATAGTTTAAGGTTTTTGCTGTGTCATGCAAAGGCTGTAAAATTCAATTGTAATAAACCTTAAACTTCTACAAATATTTTGGAAAGACTTTTTTTTTTTTTTTTTTTAATTCATAGTAGTTTGCTTGGTTTCTAAAGATTTACTTTGCTAAACAGCAGACAGAGATTTAAAGCACACCAACAAGAAGACTTCTGATGGATTAGAGAGGGATAAAGTGTCTTGATTTGGTGTTTACATTTCTTCCAAATCTTCATAAACATGACTTGATGCCTCTATTTTGTTCATTGACGTTTCATTGTTATCACCTTCCGTCATGTGTGTCCCAAGCACACGTAAGAGAGGAGATTTCCAGACATTTGTTCTTTTCATTTCTGATCTCCTGCCATTAAAATGACGAGCTCTCATTGTTTCCACTTGCTTACATTTCCACAGCTGGAGCTTCTTAATTTGAGGGTAAACAATGAGGGTAAATCCCTCTCAACTTCTCGCAAAACAGCTATGGAGGCATTTTTTACTTGCAAAAATTTAAGTTTATTTTTAAGAAGCTAGATGAGACCCTTTTCACGGTGACGTCAGATAAAATGGCGACAGGGCCGAAAATTCGAATAGTTACTTCCGGTGTCTGCATTTAGATCAGCAAAGCTGAACGCTGTTTAACACAATTTTACATAAATAATAAAAGGTGATACCAATTTCAACAGAAAAATGTACAATATTTATTTTATGAATGTCCTGCCAAGCTGTATTTTCATATCCTGTTTTTAGGACGTTCAGAAATCAAAATAAAAATTTGAATAATCCTCCAAAATTGGATGTTTTACTGAAAATATTGCCCTTTCATTTGAGCAGATATTATTCTAACGGGTTCTATTTTGGCTGATGTTATTTGCACGTGTTTTAAGTGCGATCAGAACAAAAGCAGATAGAAATTCATGTTGGCCACATTTAATACCTTCGACAAAGACGCACATCGCTGCATTGCCCGCACGCATTTTAATCGCTTCCCAGGATAAATTTACTTGTTGGTTTGCGGGATATTTTAAGGAATAAATTTAAAAACAGAAATGGTTTGGCTCAGTGAAAATGTTAAGAGCAGCTATGGAGCCACGTATTTTCAGGTTTCAAAATAAGAGCGGCCAAATTAAAAAAAAAAACTATCTCTGGGTGTAAACGTATTTTATAACATTACGTGGAAATAGTCATGTTCATATTTTAGCAACACTTTTCAATTAATCTGATCATTTTTTACCTTTATTTTCCCGATGATCAGACACAGTTATGAACGAAAGCAAAGAGGAGTGACGACTCCACGTCTCAAACCCAAAGCTAATATTAGCATTAGCATTAGTACAAATTAAAAGGATAAAATCATAATTACCTTCATAATCAAACAAGCAGCATTCTCTGTAGTACTTGTAACCTTTGTCTAACTTTAACCGGGTTGTCAGAGAGTAATGATCAACGACTTGTTTAATATCATCTATTGGAATTTGGGGAAGCAGCTGAGCTGCAGTGTTTTAAGTGCTGGCAGGACTACTGACATTCGTACTTTGATTTGTAAATGACCCAACAGGGAAAAACGAATGCAAACAGGAAGGACATTTCTAAAATAAATATTGTACAAATTTAGGTTACAACTAGTTTGGTACCTTTTATTATTTATGTAAAATTGCTTTAAACAGCCATGCTAAACCAGCTCTGCACTTGACCAACGATGTGTGACGCCACGTGAAAAGGGTCTATTACTGAACCATCCAGTCAGTTTGCGTGTGAATATCCTTAAATTAAATATGATTGTGCTGTGTTGTTGGACTAATTATTTTTACTTTCACTGGTGTCCAAATGTTTCCTGCTTTAGTTCCCGATGTTGTTTATCTTTAAACTCCGTGTATGCGTACTTTATTTTAAATGTTTTCTGTCATGATGATGTAATTTATTCTTTTTTCTACCCTAACCACCTGACTTTTGGTAATATTTTATTGTTCTTAGAATGTGAATACTTTCATCAAAAACTGAAATCACTTGTGCAAAAGTTACCATAAACTTGCATGAGGAAAGTAGGTAAAGTAACAAAAAAATATAAATAAATAAAATTATGCTTTATGTGTCTGAATTATGTGTATCCAGTCAATTGGCCCAGTTTTAAAATTGTGTGTTCTCCCTGTTTGGATTTCTGTGGAGCCAACTAAGAATCATATCTTGTATTTGTTTCAAAGAGAAAATATGATCTAAAAATCTCCATACCTATCATTCATTTCTCTCTCATTTTAACTTCATTTCCCCCTCATTCAGTTGTCGTGCTTCAGCCCTCTGTCCTCATTTCTCTGTCTGTGCATTCTCAACGTATCTATTTTTCTCTGTGCACCCTCCGTCTGTTTCTCTGCTGGATAGAGATGACCCAGTCAGCGAGACTCAGGCCTGGGATCTTCCTCTGCCCCAGCTCCCCCATCCTCTCTACAGACAGTCTGTCCCTCCCCGGTTCTGGCACACTGGGCAGTGGTCATTGCTCTGGCCTCAGAGCAACCACCCCGCCCCCTCCCGCTTCTACCCACTCAGACTCTGCCTTGCTGAGAAAGAGTGTGTCCTTCACTGAGGACCTGCTGAGCCTGGCAGCATCCGGTATAGTAGGATTGCTGTGTGTCATCCAGTATCCGAACCCTTGTAGCCATAAACTAGTCAGCTCTGTGTATCTGCGGGGCAGCGGCTGAACCGTTCGCACCTCGCTCTTCCTGAGTTTGTCAGCAGGAACCATTAAGCCAAAAGTTCCCTGAACTGTCTGTGAAACAGCCTCACGGGGTTTTCTCGCCTCAACATGAGGTCAATCGGAACAGATTAAAAACGGTTGTTTTAACTAAAGGTGTGAAAGTCGAGCAGGCTATTTTGCTCGACTTGTAATGAAGTGTTTCAGAGAGTAATCAGATTACAATATGGTTCATTCGTCTGGTGAATTGTGAAGCGACTGAGAGCCCCCTCTCCTGTGATCAGGGATGGGCAGTGGCAGCATGGGGAAGGACGCAGGACCCCTGAAGACCCTTCTCAGACAGCAGACGCAGACGGCTCTGGAGCAGAGGGTAGGGTGACTCGATGTTCACTGCCGCTTATACATATATACATACTTACTTGTAAATCTGAGAGTATTGTTCACTGTATTTATCTACGGCTTCTCCCTCCCCCTACATTTAGCCTCCAAACAGAGAGAAAATGGTGTCTTCAAATTCAGACGTTACTTCCACTGGATGTCATTAATAGTTGGGGTCAAAAGCTTTAAGAGTATCCAAAGAGTATCCAAACCCTAAATCAACTTTTTTTGGCTGTTGGCTTCTATTAATGGGGTTTTTAAAGTCCTGTTTGTCAGTCATTGCCAAATTTTTGACAAATTAAAATAAACTTTCTTAATTATTGAAAATATAGCCCCCTAAAGGTTGAATCGAGGTATTACAGTTGAATTTTGTGATTGTGTGTTCATGATCAACTCCAATAAGGATTCTCACATTTCGACTGTGGATGGAGTTGGCTTCGAATTGTTCTGTTTGGTTACCCTTTAAAACGAGGGGTTCCGGGCGAGGACTTCCAGACATTGATTTAGGGTGCAAATTATGTTTTTTTTGGTTTTTTTTTTTTTTTTTTTGCAGCCAGCTCTGGTAGGGGGAGGGACTCCCAACTATTAATTTTGGAGCGCCATATTTTTTCTCTGCGGCCTGATTCTCTTGTAAAAAAAAAAAAAACCCTTTCCCTTCAAATGCCCCTTCAATTGGAGGAGTAGGGAGAAGCCAGAGGGGGAGGGGAAGAACTCGGATTCGGCTTTAGACTACGGTCACATGTGAAAGGAACCGCGTGTCATTGTAGCCAAATTTGGCAGGTGGCAAGGAAGGTTTTAAGAAAAAGTTACGATTTTTCTCTAAAACTTGACATTAGTGATTGGAGTCCCTGGTAGTTTTTGTGGTCGTGCGGTGGCAGTCCAGTGATGGCCGAGGATGGCGCCGGTACAAAATTGGTGCAGTGGCAGCAGGATCGCCGACCGGTGTAGGCACCACATGTGCTCGGCCTGTAAGATCCATTAGTGAAGGAGCTGTCAATTCCTAAATAATAAATAATAAACCGATCAGATCTCGTCACTTTTCTTTTTTTTTAAGTAAACTTTATTGTAAACATCAATTTCAGTACAGAAAAATAATGTAAAATAGCAAAGTCGTTTGCCTAGGTGGCGTTATCGTAGTATGATGTCATCACTGTTTGCAAATCCCTGAGCTGATCTTTCAGGCCGAGCACATGTGGTACCTACATCGGCAGCAGCGCTGACAGAAGTGTGTAAATGTCTGTGGGGGGTTGCCGTCCATATTAGGTGCCAATGGCTGCCTGACCATTACATGCATGACCACACCAACAAATGAAAATATTCAGGTGGCAGCGTGAAATCTTAAAGATTTGTGACCGTAGCCTAAGCATGATCTTTCCGGAAGCAGAAGCGTGGTTTCTTATCTTTTTTTTTTGTCGGGTCAAATGGTGTTCACCCCCACACTACTTATGAACCAAATGTGTACCAGTGTATGGTAACGGGGGATGGGTCTGCTGTAGACCAAATAATATTCCCTCTCTCTGTCCTCTTGACCTCTTGTGCTACTCAGGGAGCGTCTTCCTCTGGGTTATTGTTAAACGCCAGGGTACGTTCCAGTGTGACACTCTTATTTTTAAATTTTATTTTTACTCTCGACCCACTCAGATTCGATTCCTGAACTGTTGTTCACTCTGCTGTTTGTAGATCTCAGTAGGGTAGTTGTGGGTTAAGCGACACGGACGAGGGTCCTTGTGCGACCCTGTTTGTGCGTTCGTTTTGCTCTCACCGCACCCTAATGGAGCCACAAACAAGTTGGGCAAAGGACAGGAAGAAAGGAGTTCCCTTCAAGTGTGAAGGCGGGGGTGTGTGTGTGTATTTGTGAACACCTCACTCCTTTCTGACTTCTTGTCTTGAGTGTGTTTTTTTTCTTTGGTTTTCTATT
Source organism: Oryzias javanicus (assembly GCA_003999625.1). Taxonomy (NCBI): domain Eukaryota; kingdom Metazoa; phylum Chordata; class Actinopteri; order Beloniformes; family Adrianichthyidae; genus Oryzias; species Oryzias javanicus. Next base: position 19,546,195 of record CM012442.1, read on the forward strand.
GTTGACAATGGGAATGACCTCTCACCTCATCACCTCATTTTCAGCTCTTTGAGTAAAAGGAACTTTTGGTCAAAGTAAACGCCATCTTTTTTTTTTTTAGTGCGACGAAAAGCAACGTTCTCATTCCTGCCTGATGTTCCTGCCTGTCAAAGCCATTCATCTCATGTTGCATGATTGGAAATCAAAATTTTTCTGTGGAGGTGCTGCCAATATGCGGTCCCAGTACCTCCAGCTTTTTTTTTTCTTTTTATTCTCATGAATGCATGGAATTGCATCATAAAATGGAGACTGGGGACCTTCTTTCACATGAATAGAACGGGGGAAAAAAAGCATGTGAATAGACCTCTGAAATAAAATGTTTTTGTATTTTGTTCGACTTGACCTCCAAACCAGAGAAATATGTGGGATTCCATTTTTTTTTTAGTTCCATTCAGGTCTTTTTGAAGCGCTCTGGATTTTTTTTTCCTTTTTCTCCAAATGTAGGGTGGTCTGTACCAATTGAGAGATCACAAAGGAGTAAAACATGCATGGCGTTTCGTCATTACACTCGGGTCTTTTTGCATGGTTTGAATAGAGGAATCTGTTCACTCAAAGCTACACCCACACCAACAATGTTTCGGTTACTGATGTCACTGAAAAAGAAAATCAGGCCTTGACTCTTATGGTCACAAGTGAAATAAAATATACAAGAATGTTTGGAGTTTCTGTTCTAGTCGCATCTCGGAGCCAAAACATGCTAGTGTGGATGTAGCCCAACCTTTCATATGACACTTGAAATCTCTTTATCACAATACTTTTGTGTTGAATCAGTAAATTGTTAAAATGCACAAAACCAACTTGCAGAAAATGTTAAAGTACATGTTTTGTCAATGGTGTGTTTAATCCATAAACAGTATAATATTGTTACTGGACGAATCGAAAAGAAAATGCTTCACCTCTGGTTTCAATTAAATTAAATCTCAGTCGCCATTTTGGAACCAGATGACGTTACTAAACAGTGATTGGTCTGAGTCGTTGTTTCTATGGCAACCACTCTGGCTAATCAGGAGTGAGCTTGTTGGAATGCCACACCCCTTCCACTAAAAGTGGGCTTGGAGGAATCTGTCAAATGTTTCGTTTGAGGTGCGGCCAGCGGGCAGCACATGCTTTTACTGAGGCATCCGATTGTCCAGTTTATAACTTGAATAACTTGCATTAAAGAAAAATAGAAAATGGGAAAAAATAGGTTTAGCAAGAATGTGCTAAAAAGAGACACCAAAGCTAGAATGTTTATTCTGAAAAACTGAGTAATAGTGGTTTATTTGTCAATACAAGTCTTTGAGATTTTTGCTTTCTGGTTACTTCCCATTTGGAATGCGAGGGGGGAGGGGATAATCAGTCCAGTTGTCTATGTACTGTCTATGGTTAAACCAAGCACTCAGTCAGTCAAAAATTATTTTTAAAATATTTAATTGGTTTGAATTTTAGGGGAACAACCTGTCAAAAAATGAGCTCTTTTAAAATGCAAGGTTAGCTTCTTAACAGGAAAACGTTTAGGTTTGTTTTGCTGAAATAAGGTGACTTCTCTTTAGTTCAGTGTATATGTTTGTTTCTTCTTTTATTGGTTAATATACACACCGCAACAATACCTGTTCATTGGTTACAGTTTTTGGTTTAGCCTCAAAAATAAAAAAAATAAATCCCCTGGAAAAAAAAAAAAAGTATTTTCTATGATTTACATTTTGGGTTTTTCAGAATGTAAGGTCCAGTTTAAACAGCCTTGTGATTGTGAATGCAGCTCTAAAGCTGCCCATTCAATCAGTGACCGACTTCTTTTCCATCAGCAGGAGTTCCCCTTCTTCACCCTGACATCTTTCCCGTCTGGGTTTCTGCTTCACGTCGGCGGAGTGGTCAGCGCTCGCTCTGTTAAACTGCTGGACCGCATTCACAACCCCGGTGAGTTCAGCTCACACAAACAGACCCTAATGCAGCGCATACAGTAAGGATATTAGGAGTGTAGTCTTTGTGTCATGTAGGGGTCTGAGTTCGTCAGTGCTGCTCATTATTCCCTTATATTTAAGACGTTTTCTGTGTATGGCTGTAGTCTCTGTTTGTTTGGTTGTTTAGAAACAAAAAAGTCCTCAAGAAATCAGAAGTCAATCATGCTAATTTGAAATACTTTGATGCAAGTCGCTGAGGAGTGAAGACAAACGATGGTCATCTGGATCTCAGTTTATAGGCAGTAGGAACTTCCACCTCATGTTTTGAATGGCCTGGCTTTTTCCCGTGTGGTTAATAAGTCGTCACGTGTGTGGGTATGTGTGTGTTTGTGTATTCATATTCTCAAGTCACTTTGCATTGTCCAGGGGGTGAAGCGCAGTTGTGGTGCATGGCTCTGATGTGTTGCCTGCTGGTCAGTTGTGTGTTGGTGCTGCGACTCGTTACGCTGTGACATCGTCTCTGTGTGATGCTGTCCAGAATTTGTAAATAGGTTTCTGTTTTGATTCAATAGAATATCCACATGGTTACATATTTGCAAATAATAAGTAGTATTAATTAAGAATAAGGACAAAAAAATGCTCGTTATTGATTTTTTTTTTTTAGGTTTTGTTTCTTTAGTCTTTATTTGTTCAGCAATCTTAATGCAAAAAAACCAGAATATTTCTTCCTCAAATGCACAGACTCATTGTAGAGCAGAGTTCAGACCTTAACCCCACTGAGAATCAGTGGGCTTCATGCGTTAGATCGATCGAACACATAAAGCTAAAGTCATCAAGCAGTATATGCTAATGTATAATGGGATTTCCCATAGGACGGCTAATGCTAATGCTCGGTCGACCGAAACATACATTGCTGACTTAATGAACATCTTTATATGAATTTTCCAAACTTTCTTAAGGAAATATTTTTTAAAGTAACCATGCTGACTTGAAACATATATGAAATTTTCAAACTTTAAGGAAATATTTTTTCCATTAACTAAACTGGGTGGCGCGTTGATCACCAATTATGATCCGAACTATGTTGTTGTTCACCTTTCTGCTTGTCCTGTCAGGGATCATCGCAGTAAATCAGCTTTCACTGATTAACATAGATGGTAATACAGAGAGTTTTACCCTGGATGATCTTCCTCACTCAATCCCATATTTTTAAGCCGCAGAGAGATCAAGTTATGTAGCAGAATGAAGGGTCTTTTCTAAGCACCCTTACTGGATTTTAGGTCAATGAACCAAACCCAGATCCTACACCAGCCAACGGAGCTATGCAGCCACCTCTAAAAAAAAAAAAAAAAATCTTCCCCCCCCCCCCCAAAACCCCAAGAAATTCAATATTTCTGAAAAAATGGCGATCCACAAATAGCAGGTCAAAAACGTTTTTTTAAACATATTAGCTCAAAATTCTGCTTTCATATTAATATTGCAAAAAAGAAAATTGTTGAAATATTATTACAACTATGTTTGTCTGAAAACCAAAAGCACTGCATTTGTGGTATGTCATACTATCAACAATAGCATTAATATATCAGAGCAAAATATCCTGAATATTTCTAAGAACTTATCAACTATTCATAAAAAATAAAAACATAAACAAGTGTATGTTTTTTGGCTTTTTTTAATTATTGGTTTTACATTATGAGACAGAACCTGAGTAACTTGTTAGTTTATTTTGTGACAATGTTTTTATTGCATTTAAAACTAAATGGTTTAACCTTTTTGTTAGTTTGATATTTATAGTGATTTAAAATTTCTGCAACTTGACAGCATCAATCTTCATTTTCACCTCCAGTAATTTCAGCGGTGATCAGTTTTAACATTAATTTTAAGACTTTTTCATATGTCATATCAACATTTGACATAACAGGTGTTTGGTTATTAATCAACAAACTGAACTTAATGATCAATCTTTATTTATTGAAATGACTTTTCATGTGTTGCAGCTCAGACTGTTTTACAATGACAAACATTAAATACAAAAAAGGAGAAAAATTCAAACCAACACCCATTTGCTGTAGGAATCTGTTAAACCAGCAGCAGATCAACCACAGATCATCACCACAGAACCCACCAGAACCAGATAGCTACTGGTCCACTACAGCCGCGAGGCTGCATGCTGGACCAGAACCGCTCCAACAAGCGAGAACCCCGTAACAATGAACACGACTTAACCAGCAAATATCCATACAAAAGAGGAAACATAACTTAATTTATGTCAGCGACGTCAAAAGCACAAACATAAAAAAAAGCTGTTCATCATAAACTTTTGCTTCACGCTCTTCCCAGTCACGCACGCACTCACGTTCCATCCACAGACACGCGTTCAAATCACCACACCTGTCAGCTCAACAGTTACAAACGCATGAATTATTACATGCACCTTTTTTTTCCCCCTACGGTGCGCAATTATTTAAACCGCCCGGTCATGAAAGCTGACACGGAGGGTAATTAGCGTTGTGTGTAACTATAAAGTTTTATCAAAAAAAAAAAAGAAAAAAGTCGCAGTATTTATATGGATGGGCGGGGTCACAGTCATAGCGCTGCGTGAATGGACTCTTTCCTTGTGACGCCATGGGGGATCAAAGATCAAAGAGTGATTGCCACTTAGTGGCCAAACTGAAATGCCCTCCAGGAGATGCAGAGCGATTTCTGGAGATTCACCGTTTGAGAATCCATGAAACACTGTAGAACATTAACAATCTCATTATAATTTCATTAATAAATATTACAGTATGTGTGTATTCGATTAATATGAATATATTCAAAACATACATAGATTATGTATATCTGAAAAAAAAAGTGACTAAATATGTAAAACTCAATTGAATTAAATCGAATTCAGTGGATTGAAACAATCAGAAAAAAATTGGAATCTTATTGATCCAGAATCTGGTGAATCAAATTGATTTAGGAAATTATTGGCTATGCCCAGCCCTAATTTTTATTGATAAAATGAGCAATTCTACCCCCCAAAAAAATGCATGGTTTGACAAAAAAAGTTTTAAAGGACTTAGATTTTTGGATTGAATGAATCAATTTTTGCCATTTTTAAGTGAATATTGATTTAAATTCTTTGGATTCAACTGATTCATTATTTTGGCTTGATTTGCCTTTAAATTAAAATAATTCCCTACTTAGAAAGATTTCCAGACAAGAAAAGGGGAGTGAAATGTTAACCTCCAACACACATAAACATATTTTTAGACATGAAGTAGGTACATTGAAAGCCGAGTAAAGAGACTGTTTTTTTTTTTAGGTGTTTGGATTTGTGGTGGATTTTGGAAAAAGATGCTAAAATAAAACCTCTTCAAACTCCCCAAAGCTGCAGACAACTCTGAGTCAGACTAGACCTGCATGCGCTTTTTATATTCTTAGGTCATGTTCTGAGTTTAGTGCTGAAGCTTCAACTCATCTTTGTTCTCCTACGTTTCCTTCATCAGTCGTCTCCTTCTTTAGAATTCTTCCAGTTGGACCTTTTTTTTAATTGTTGTCGCTTAGTGACTGTCAAGTGCTGTGTCCCTCCGCATAGTGACGATGGAGTGCTTCATCTGTGCTGTGCTTGTATATTAGACACTTTCTTCTTTTCTTTTTCTCTCTTTTTCTGTACTAACGGTGTGTTCTGGCCCAGCCTTGGGTAACACGCGCTCATACAAACTGCTAGACTGGAATAGTGTCACTGCAGGTATTTCCCTTCTTCTACTGCTCTCACCCACAGGAGCAATGACAGCTCATTGAAGTCTGAGTTATTGTGGATTCTCGGCTAACTCTATTGCATTGATTCACTGTCTTTATAAATTCAGTCTCGTTGTGCTGAAAACAGATGAATTCAGTGAGCTGTTATCCCTCCCTCTTTAATCTGTGTGCTGAGCTGAGCATGCCTTGTGTCCCAACCCCACCCCATCCAGCCTGACGTAACCCCCCCCGCACCCAGCTCGCCTTGCACTGCATAGATACTGTGCGGCATTGGAGTGGAGCCTGTCGAGACCAGAGGAAGTTTAGGACGCTTACTTTGTGACGAAGAGCCACTAACTGGGCATGTGCATCCCAAACTCACTGGGCCGTATTCATACTAAGAGTGGAAGAGTGGTGGATGAATGAATGCATGGAAGGTAGACGGGGAGGGTGGGGGGGTAGATAAAGTAAATCCTAACTGGTTCTGGGCTGTTTTTACATCAGTAGATTAGCTGAGAGGAGACTGGGAAATGGAGGAAGTGTAGATTTTTCGATTCTTTGATATTTCTCGATGAACTCTAGTGAATGAATATGGCCCTTCTCTGGTCATGAGCGTGCACATGGTCATGAGCGCGCACGTTGGTGAGCCCGTGCTTGTATGACATGCTGCTGGTTTAAGATAAACCACGTCCTGGGTCTAATGCCTGACCATCGGCCAAGTATTTTCATTTCTTCATTCTCGTCATCCTTCCTTCTTTTCATTCTCGTGGCCTGTCCCACCTACACTACTGTCACTCTTCCTGTGACTCCATCAGCATGTTGCCCCTCCCACTTAGAAAGTCGGTTCTCTAAAGTGGCATCTTCAAAACAGGAAGTGCCGATAAGATATGTGTTTAAGACGGGTCTGCAGAGCCACATGTGTCTTTGTTTTTTTCTTTTTTTTTTTTTTTTTTACAGCTGCTGAATTTATATTGGATAAAATGTAATTTTATATATTATATCATATTTAGAAAATACCAGTTCTGCAATGGTTACGTCATTTTATTTTTCTTATTTATCAATCACATCTTAAAAGTCTGACGTAGCTGAAGCTAGCGTCTGGAACGTTTAGGGTTCAAACAAGCTGCAAACATTTTAGAGAATGAAGATTCAATCAAATAAGGTTTGTGGAATCTTGTAAAAGGGACGTTTCAGAACTTTTCTGTTCTACAGAAAGGCTGAATTAGTTTAGAAACTTTTGCACAGAAAATGTTCTTTTGTGTTGAAAAAAATACCCAATGAATGAGGATTATGTAAAGACGAAAGCTGATTATTTTTTTTTGTCCTGAAAGATAATTGGAGCCTGGATTGAGTGTTAAAATGACTTTGGAGAAAAAAAAAACCTTCAATTCTCTTCTTAATGCTCAGTTTAAATAATTATGTTTTTCTAAAGTAAGCCTTATAAGTTCCTGCTGAGTTTTTGTCATTGAGAAACAAACCCGAACGACTCTTTTATTGTTGAACGTTGCAGATCCCTTTTGTTTAGGAAAACACTTTTCTAATATAGACCTTTAGTCAATAAACATTGTAATTCAAATGCATTTCCAAACATGAATCTAGGCAGAATGATCTAAATGGAATTATTTCATCTCAATTTTAAACTGAGATTAAATTAAATGGAACAGTAAAATCCTTACTTTATTGCATCAGATTATTATAAAAGCACTTTGTCTTACCAGGTAAGAAAAGTGCTTTGATTTATTGAATTATTGTTTTATTTAAAAAGATTAAAAAATTATTTGTATGGGAAATTAAACATTTTGCACTCTTCTAGGATGATGCTGCTTTTTTTTTTTTTTTTTTATCAATTCAGTCTTTTCTGTTAGCTCAGTTCACTAATTTACGATCACGGTGAAAAAAATTTTCAGATCAAAAACACATCAATCATATAACCGGCGTTTCTTTAAATCTCGGTCGTTCACGGCTAAAGAAAACTTTCATACTTTATACGTTCATTGATTTTTAGTTTCCTCTTCATCCCCTAACACTCAATGTGACTTTTTAAAATAATTATTCTGCACATCTTTGTTTCTTGTTTGGTTTACCATTTACCTCACAAACCTGTAGAAATCAGAGTAAAATACTGACCGTCCTTTTCTGTTCTGGTAAGTCCATGCAGTTCAACCAGAGACGGTCTGGTTGGATTCATTTGAAGAATGTCATCCTAAATGTTCATTTTTAAGACATTTTCATATAGGATTCAGTGTTTCCTTTCAAAAGTTAAGACAATTATTTAAAAATGTGTTTTGTAAGACTATTTTTTGTGGGACTCTTGTGGTATTTTTTTTTTACAGATGAGCCAGAGACTCGTGATGCCTGGTGGGAGGAAATTCGCCAGGAGATCAAATCTCACGCCAAAGCCCTCGGCTGCCATGCTGTTGTTGGATATAGTGAAAGCACAAGCATATGGTATGTTCTGTCTGCTCTCTCATATGAAATGGTTATAGATGTTCTGGTAGGAAATCCTTTGTTTTCTTTTAAACCCAGTGAAGAAGTGTGTATCCTGTCGGCCTCCGGCACGGCAGCCATCTTGAATCCTCGGTACATGCGAGAGGGCTGCCTCGACATTGCAGGCAGCGACCACAGGTGCTTTCTATTGTCTTGTGAGATGAGTATCGCTTCACCAGGTCAAAAGCTCACGCCGTAACCACTGATCGATTGGCAGGTTTGAAGATCCATCCCCTTCCAGCTGTGGCTTCTGTCACATCCCGTACGATGAGCTCAACATGCCGTTTCCTGCCCAGCTCACGTACTGCTTCCACTGCAGAAGGCAAAAGGTGGCTAACATTCAGCTTGCATATCCTTGGTGTCAGAAATGTTTGTAATGCTAAAAATCTGTTTGTTTGTTTTTTAGGTTCCTGATGTGCTGTTTACAACGATTGACCTTCCATCGGATGCAGCTATCGCTGGAAAAGGCTGTTTTATTCAAGCCAGGTAAAACGCTCAGCTCCTTGAGCTTTGAATGTGAGGAAATCGTGTTAAATTAGATTATAAAAAATCCTAATAAATGAAATTATCCTAACCCAAAACTCGCTTTATCTTTTTATAGAAATCAAAGTATTTCTTCATTTTCCTGCTATTCCCTTTAGGATTCATTTTGGTTTGTTGCTCACAGAATTCCCCATTTTAGTTTTTGTTCAGTAAGTAACAAGAGAAGCTGTAGTACAATGAGTAAATTCCAAACATGTCATCCTCTAACATAAGAACATGTGATGAACAAGACATGGATTAACTGTCGTTTCCGCATTCAGATAAAGATTAATTTTCCTCAATGTTTCATTTCAATCAAACTTTTTAATTTTCTGTAAATAATTATCCTGATGATACAAAGACAATATATTTGGTGTTAGAGAAAAAACAGAGAATCTAAATCTTTTTTTAATTTGAAGTGATTAAAATTTGATTTATTTTTCTCATTTTTATTTAAAAACAATTTTACTTCACTATAAAAAACACATAGCTAGTGATATAATCTCCACAATACATTCAGAAAATGAATTCTTAATGGAATAATTAACTAAATCCAGATTTGTGCCCAAACATATACAAGAATATGTTCAAAGGAAGATCAATTTGTGGGTTTCATTAATTGTGTTTTTCAAGTTATTTTTTTAAATCAAATAATTTTTGTTTTTAACCCAACTGTTGTTAGAGATAAATGTCCATTGTCTATGAATGACAAACAACCTTAGCTTCTCATATATTGATTCAAACGCTAGTCTTAATGATGGAAGATTATTTATTGTTACAAGAATGAATGAATCAATCAAATGGTTTATTTCAAGCAGTCGGGTAATAATATATAAAATAACATCTTACATAATCAATCACAAGTAGATTGCTTGAAAGGGAGTGGGTAGGAATGAATTTAAATAATCCCACCCCGGGTCGACCATAACATTTTCTTTACATAAATTATCAACATCTGGTTCAGGACTTAATATCAAATATTTAAAACCTACAATCAGATTCAGGTTATTAAGGATCCTTAAGATCAGTGATGTAATTAAAATTCAAACATAAGACACGTTAAATTCCTATTCCTACTGTTTTTCTAGACTGTGTCGTCTGAAGAAGAAAGCTCAGGGAGAAGTGAACGCGACGGCCATCTCCAATCTGCTGCCGTTCATGGAATATGAGCTCCACACTCAGCTGATGAACAAACTGAAGCTGCGGAGCATGAATGCTCTGTTTGGTCTGAGCATACAGATCAGCGTCGGCGAGAACATGCTGCTGGGTCTGGCTGTGGGTTCACATTTTAACCGGATTAAGTAACTTATTATGTTTGTGCACTTTAGTCAATAAAAGAGGTTTTTTTTTTTTCTTTTGTTTTTTTCTTTCTTGACAGTCTGCTACAGGAGTTTACCTGACGGCTTTGCCTGCACCAGGAGGCATCCAGATCGCCGGGAAGACCCCAGGAGACCTGAACAATGAGCAGCACATTTTGAATATTCAGAGAAGGATCAACGACACCATCGCCAAGAACAAAGAGCTCTATGAAGTGAACCCACCAGTAAGGAAGAAAACCTTCACATTTTACAGTATTTACACTTGAGGAAGTTGATCATAATCTGTTAATGTATCACGACGTCTATAAAGGGGAAGCGGAATAAATGTATAAATATTCAAAACTCAACTGTAAGAGCACAATGATAACTGCAATTATAATAAAAGGGCAAAAAATAATGGAAAAAATACAGAAAATGTGGAAAAATTGGATTAATTCTGGTTTGTCTTGCCTGGAATTTCCATTTGTTGTAAAGTTTAAGGTCTAGAGCAAAAAACATGGGAGGTTCCAAGTATAAATAACAGAAGCTTCTCCTCCAAGCTTAAGAAACGAGGGAGGATTAGATCGTAGAGAAGATCAGGTTTTGACAAGCCAAGCCAGGAAAAAAAACATCATAAAATAGGAATGATAAAATAAACAGGAAGCTAGTGAGTGGGAAGGTAAGTTATGGTTTAATTACAGTTTCCTGTTGTGCAATACTTTTACAGTAAAGAGTGTCTCTAGGATTCTAAGAACTAAAAGTAAACAAACAGGAGATTTGATCAATGACATATTTCTGACAAAAGAACACGTTGAAACAATAACTTAGTTTAATTTAAACGCAAATCTTTTAGCACCTCAAACAGTGGTTTTGTTGACTTCAGATGAAGAAAATACAGAAAACTCACATTTAAAGTTTTTTTTTTTTAATGTTCAGAATACACCTTCAAGAGTTCCTTAAAAAAAAAAAAACTTTTGCCAGAAGAATTTGTCAAACATGAAGCAACTGTTTCATAGCTTCCTGTATTTTGGACTGTTTTTTTTTTCTGCTTCCTCTTAAAGTTCCAATAAACTCACCCTTCTTGTTTCCTTCTTCCCATCAAAGAAGTTATTTGCCCTGGACCCTGAGGTGTTCTGCGGCACAAACGTGGTACAGAGCATGCCAAGCTATAAATCAAAGCATGAGTCTTGTCTCAAAACCTTCAGGGAGCTGACGTTTTTTGCTTCTGAAAGCCACTAATCCTTTATTTTTGAAGATGATCTGTTGAGATTCTGCTTTTTCAACCCCACTTGTGTATTTTTAAAGTGTTTTTTTTCTCACCGTCTGGATCAGAGTTTAGAGTGGTGGCTCACTCATACTCACAGCTACAGTTGTATTAGAAAGGATGTGAAGCCTTTGGGGGTACCTTAATTTCTGTACGAAATGGACATATGTACTTTTTTTTGTCCCAATACAAATCACAATGATGGAGAAAGAAGTTTCTTGCTAAAATCAGACCAATTTATGTTTATATTGAACACAGTCATGTGTCCAGTTCATGCATAAAACCTAGTAATTCCAAGGGGTTCACATATTTTCTCCTGCAGCTGTATTTGCACAAAAGTTTAAGACCACGCAAAATGAATTCACTTGAAATCACTCTAAATTGTTACTTTTAGGAACTCATAATTTAATTTTGATTAAATTTAATCTTTCTGCTCAGATTTTTGTCTTAATATTTGATAAATACCAGTGTTTGTTTGTTTGTTTGCTCTGCAGGTTGAGCATGTATCGTCACTAACCGTGGTTTTATCAGCCCCGCATTAATCACAGATGTAAGATGTGGTTGCCATCTTGGTTCAATTGCCCCCTTTTTGGTTTCTCTGCAGGATCTAACTGAGGAGGTGGTGGGTTCTCCGATTCCTGAGCCGAGGCATCGATCCAGACTTTTCCGCTCCCACTCGGAAAGCTCTGATGAACTGTCAGAGCTAGATCTGTCCCATGGGAAAAAGGATGCTTTTGTCCTGGAAGTGTGTATAAATACTAACAAAGTGTGAGGGAATTTCACCAGAGGATTGATCACAATTTGTTCTTTCCTATAGGTTGATGATACTGATGCTGTTGAAGACATCCACTCCCTCCTTACCGATGCTTCCCCCCCTAAAGGTTAATGGCTCCTGATTTTTTTGCAGTTCAGACGCATCAATAAATTTTAACTTTGTTTCTGTGTGGCTTCTTTTTTTCAGGTTTTCACAGTTGCAATACTGAGACCATGCCTGGGATTTATAATTGGACTTCAGCGTTGCAGGTACGACTATAGTCTGGGTGTAACCGCAGCAACTATGATACCGTTATGTTACGCTGTGCTGCTCGACTGTCTTCCAGATGTTTACATCAGTGAGGGTCCTTAGATTGAGCAATGCTAATCTAACTAACCAAGCCTTAAACAAGATCTTCACTGACCTCTGTGAGAATCTACTAAAGGTAAGAGTCTATTTTAATCTGTAACACATTATCATTGGATGATTCAATGATATGATTTTTTTTTTTTTTTTTTTACTCCAGAGTTTCTACTTCAAGCTGCGCTCCATGGTTCCCTGCTGTCTGTCTCATCTCAACTTCTCCGTCGCTGTGCCAGAAGAAGAACTCATCCAGGTTAGACGTTTACCAACAGATTTACATTTTTTTTTTTTTTTTGCTGAAAACATAAATATTTCTTTTCGTTCTCACCAGGTTGCTGTTACAGCAGTTGCCATGACATTTGACAAGGATCAGACGCAGGAGAAGCCGGTTGAAAAGCCCATTACCAAAGGTGAGTGAGGCTTTTTCCTGACTGGAGTTAAATATTTTACAAGATATTGTTTAAAGACCCACTTTAGCATGTTCTGTCGACATCTTTCTGATGATGGAGGACATATATCAAGAAAATTAGGCTCAAATTTTGCATTACTGTACGGATTTCCACCGGACTGATGGATGGATCCAATATTGCTCGCCATTTTGTTGCAGCTGTAATGTTAAGTTGAGGGTGTGAGGGGCTGTAAGCTAGTGGGAGACTCTGTAAACAGATTTAAAATGGGAAATGTGAAGAAATAGCTCAGCTCTGGGTGATGTGAAGGGGGGGTGGAGTCGTTCCATGCTTAAAACCTGCCCACAAGTCAGAGGGGACTTTCTGATGATCTTCTGCCACTCTGCAGAAACTGTCAGGTTTAATTTATTTTTGGGTTAAAAAATCACAATTAAAAGAGCACTTTTATACTTTTGAAATAACTCAAAGTGTAACGTTAGGTGAGAAGTTTCCTCTGTACTCCATCTAATTCATGAGATGGATGATGACTTCAGAAAGCCTTCTTTGGGTTTTAGATATTTTCAAAAATTATTTTTTAAAAACACAATAGAATGACAAATAATAAAAGGTTTTATTAATCTGAGCAACCAATAATTTTTCTTCAAAGTATTTAACATGTTGAATCTTTAATTTTTGACTTAAATTATCAATCATGGTAATGATTAAATTCTTATTTCCAGAAGAATTTCACAGTCGATGTAAAATACAAATAATTAAAAAAAAATGTTTATTTAAATCATATAAGCCTAGTTTATGTGGTTTCCCTAACAGCCACTAATAACTTCTGATTCCAGGAGCAGTGTTACTGTTGAAAACTCTGCATTAATGATGACTTAAAATGAAAATGTCTTCAAAGGTTGCAGTGAGGCTGAGGAGCAGCTGCAGTTTCCCCTGGAGCTGTGTGCAGATTCGTCATCTGTCAACTCGCAGTCTTCCTCAAAAATCTCAGGTATTTCACACGCTTGTCTTCAGCAGCTTCCCCCTGCTTTGCTTCACTAACAGGCACTGCCCATATCCTCCACCGATACCTCAGGTACATTGTCTTTAATCACTCCAACTGCAAAACTCAACCAAAAACAGCTGCTTGTGGTTCATTCAGCAGGTAAACAAACTGGTTTGAAGTTTGCGGTGTGTTTTGGTTTTGCCGTGACCGTAGATTGTAGTTTGGCTCAACTTCCATCGAATTAACAGAAGCTACTTGTATGGGGTCAAATCAGGATCAGTTTAAAGTGAATAAAAATGTAATTATAAGAACAACAAAATTCAAAGTAATAATTGAAAGGTGGGCTGAGCGGGGGAGGTGTGGTTCAGATGTGTGATTGACGGTGAGTTCAGCTTGAGGTAACGTAGTCACTCTGCATCTTCAATATAGAGTGATAGAGAGCAAAGGAATGACGGTTGAGGACTTTTTCTGCTCCAAATTAGTTTGTGCCACTTGTTTTTACCACTTTTTTATTACATAATAATAATAGTAACCCTTGTGCTATTCTTGGCATGTTTACTTTGGAAATGGGGTCATCTTGAACCCATAAAATGGCACACATGAATGGACTGGGTTTTTGCAGACTCTCAAAGTGCATTATTCATTCACTCCTCATTCATACTTGGTGATGATAAATTACTGATGTAGCATCTGACAGAGGTGTGGCTGTAAGTACGCACCCACAGCCCTTCTGACCAGTACCGGGACATTCATACACATTCACACATCAGTGGAGCCACAATTGTTGTCGTGCCCAAGGACATGACGACAATTAACTGTGGGGAGCGGGGATCGAACCACCGACCCTCCCGTTGTCGGCTGACCTGATCACCACCTTTTGAATTGAAGTTTTAAATTTTATGTTTTCAAATGTATAAATCTATTTTTAAAATTTGATTTTTTTCTTTATCTCAGGCATTTCTTTAAAGCTTTTTTATCGTTTTTTTTATATCTCATTCAAGTTTACAATGTGTACTTTCAAATTTAAAATAGTTTTCACTTTTTTTATTTGAGCTGATCCTGATGTGACCCTATACTCTTGGAGCGTTTCAATGTTCTAAAATGCAAATAACATTTATATTTCCATGCACAAAGTTAGACATGGATGTTTTTTTTGTGCAACAGGTGTTCCAGAAAGTTCTAATCTATCTACCAGAGGTAAGTTTCCTCTCTAGTCTTCTACTTACCACCCTCCCACACACCTACCTACTACCAAGAACTACTACACTGCCTTATTTTTACTTCTCATCCTTTTGTCTCTGACAGTTTTCTTGCACCACTCCCAAACCTCATCCAGTTTTGTTCTTTTTTTTTTTCTTCTGTTTCTTCGTTTTCTGTGTATTGTTGTGTTGTTGTTGTTGTTTTTGATTTGTCTTTATTTTGTATGCCGTTTGTGCGGGTGCGGGCTGTGTACACGTTGTTTTGTGCGTGCGTGCGTGTGTATGTGTGTGTTTTGCGTGTGTTCTCTCCAGCTGCCTCCGTTGATTACGGTTCCTTTGCAGACAGATGCAGCACCTGGCTAGAGCTGCTTAGGCTGAAAGCTCACACCATAAGACGAGGATCAGTTAAGACAAGTAGGAGGACACAGTCTCTAGCACACTCTGGTGATCATACTCGCAAACACAGAACACGGTCTCACAAAGCAATCGCACAAGCTGACATATGCACTTACACACCCCTCTGTGCATGCTGTTTGAGGGAGGGGGGGTGGGGGGGTTGTGGAGCATTGTTTAATCAAGCACGGGCTTTTTTTTAGCAAGAGTGTGAAAGTTGACACCCCGCTTCTCAGGAAGATCACAATCAGCTGCTTAGCTTTAAATCAACCACCATGATTTCTTCTGTCTCCTTCTGTAGATTTGCATGATAAGCAGTTCGCTATAAAAAAAAAAATCCTTTATCTTTTCTCTGCATTTGCATCATGAATTTTCTGAGAACAGTTTCCACCATTTGAGTGTAAAAGGAAAAAAAAAAAAAACCAAAGCGGTGTATGAGTCACTTTTGTTTGCACACTGTTTGTAATAATTGTGGGCTGGGTGCAACGCTTTCCTGCGAGGGCCGCAATGATTTCCAGCCCTCTGCGCACAATATGTGTAATGTCTGGCTCTGAAGGCTCGTGGTGTCCGGATGGAAGCCACCCCAGGTAACTCCAGTGGAGCACCTTTCACACTCTGGTCCGTGTACATGTGCTCAGCTCTGCTCATAGCTGTCTCCCCGTGCGTCTCCATGCCTCACAAACGCCAGAAAGAGAGCTCATGTACTTCACCGTAAATACCGCATTCACACTCTGTAAACAGCTGTGCCCAGGTCTGTCCGTCTGTCTGCAGACATCGTCTTCCTGTCTGTCGGCTTCGTTCACGCAGCATTGCAGCGCATGCCGTCCAAAGTGATTGTCTCACACGTGCACGTCATAGCATGAACGCTCATACTAACACAAACGAATGTACAGTTGAGCCAAATTCAATGTTTGTCTTTCATTTAAATTCTTAATGTCTTTATAGAAACTATTTAAAGACCCACTCTGATGAAAATCATGTTTTTCAGTTTTTTTTAAACACGTTTTAGTGGCAAATCTCTGACGATTATAAAGAACTTTAAGCTTAAAAATGCGTTACTGAGTATTACTTTATTCAAATTGTTGTGAATCAGGAGCAGATTTTAAAATGCAGTTGGAAAAAGAACGTATTTGTTTGGTAGAAAATGGGTTGGGCACGTTAAAAGGTCCTGCTCCGCTCCAGTCTGATTCCTCCAATTGTAGATAAATAGATCCATGTTCGTCAGGGGTGTCGAATTCAGTCGCACAGGGGCCCAAAATCCAAAGCAAACCTTAGATCGCGGGCCAAACAGGATAAACATTTATTGATCACACCAAAATGTAGTTTTTAAAACTTTAAAAACACAACTGTTTAACATAACTATGAATGAAAACTGGCTGGAATATTATATAATATGAAATAATATATATAAAATAACTTTCATTATTTTACTGCCCATTAAAGTACATTTTTTCAAAATTATACAAGTTAGAAATAAGATGAAGATAACATCAGACCTTTAATAACAATAAAATAAAATGATCTGAAGGGCCGCATAAAATGACCCGGAGGGCCTGATCCGGCCCCCGGGCCTTGACTTTAACACACATGATGTATATCTTCTTTTTTCTCGTTATCTGACTATATTGCTCACAATTTTTGTTCGGTTGGGGCTGTAAGCTAGGAGGAGGGCTTGTAAACATAGAGCTCTCATCAATGGGGAGGGGACAGAGTCAAAAGGACGAGGTAGCAGTCAAGATGGCGGCTGAAAAATCTTTAGCCAGAAATGGAAATTGCCAGACATTATTAATTAGAAGCAGAAATTCCATAAGATTTTAGAGTTGTAGCCACTTTTAGTAAAACTAAAAAGCAGTTTAGTGTTCAGGATTAGCTTGAAATGTGGCAAAAGAGGGTAAATTCTTAATTCAAAAACAGTCCTTAACAAAAGTGTTGAGATTTGTAAAACTGTTGAGACTTTTTGAGTTTAGACTCCAGACCTGTGATTACGTTTGACCGCAGTTAGCTTCAACCCTTTACGCGATCAACGTCAGTCAGCTTATTCTGTTGCAGAGAAAAGCAGCTTTGTGCCAGAATATAAGGATTTATATCGGCAATCTGTTCCATAATGATGAAAAGCTGCTTTAAAGTGTTTCAAGCTTACAGCCCCACTTGTGAGTGGCTGTAAGCTAGCAGGAGAGAGTGTAAACATAGAGCTCTCATCAGCGGGGAGGGGGCGGAGTTGGTCCACGCCAACAGTCCTGCCCACAACTCAAATTTCTCTGATCTACTGCTGCTCTCCAGAAACGAAGTTTTCAAAAGAGTGGGACTTTTAATAAATAAACATTAGCTGTAAACCATATTTTTGTGTGATTTTTAGAAAATTTTTGGCTTAACTGTTCAGGTTTAAATGTTTTTCAACCTGTGCAACCGTTTCTGCACATCATCCACACTGATACTACTTTGTGATTCAAAGCTAATATCAGCTGTCACTCTTTCCATTTTTTTTATTTTTTTTTCTGATCTCTTCATGTTTTTTTTTTTTCTCGTGTTCTGGTCAATCTTGTAATGAACTTCACTGACGTTTTCCTTTTATCACTTCTCATTCCCGTAACCACAGTCTCATCCTTGGAGCACTCCAGTCCGATCACAGAGGGCCGCTCCCGTTTGCTCCGCTCCAGCCGCTCGTTCGGTGGCAGCTCCGTATCCGTGGTTAAAATGACGCCGCTCTCCTTTCTACCCGGCACTCGCATTGTCAAATACCTCGGGATCATCAACATGTTTTTTATCCGAGAGACGACATCTTTGCGAGAGGTACGGTGTGGGCAAAAGCTGGAATTCGATGTTGCCGTTGTGTCATGTGCGTGTTTGTGTGTCGTCTGTAGGAAGGCGGAGTCAGTGGTTTCCTCCATTCGTTTGTGGCAGAAGTGTTTGCGATGGTTCGAGCTCACGTCGCAGCTCTGGGGGGCAACGCCGTGGTCTCCTACAGCATGAAAGACTGCGTTTTAATGGAGAATCCCAACAAGAACCAGGTACTTCATAATGAACATTTGGAACTCTGAGGGTTTGTGGGGTAACGCTGCTGTTCTGTTTCCCCCCCGTAGTGTCAGTGTCTTATAAATGTGAGCGGGGATGCGGTGATCTACATCAGGGAAACGGACCTGGAAGCCATCGCTTCAACAGTTGCACTGAGTTCTACTAACTCGGACGGAGCCACATGACAGTGATACGGGGGGGAGAAACTGTCAAGCCAGCCCGTCCAAATCATAGTTGTTTTTTTTGCCTTAAAACGTAAATCAAACACGAGTGAATTCTCTCTAGAAAGCAGCATGCCTCTCTGTGTTTGAAGGCTCTGGGAGCCTCTGAAACCCGCCAAAGAACCACTGTTAATGTGAACAGTTTTTTTTTTTTTTTTTGTGCACTCTTCCAGTCAGAACGGGTCTCCTACAGTTAGAATATCTGCCTTTTTTTTTTTTTTGGACTGGGAACATCCCAGGCAGCTAAAACCGGTTTGTCCATTTACACACCAGACTAGATTTAATGCCACATGTAAAGGGACATTAAAGTAATTGAAATATTTCTGCCAAGATGAGTATTTCTGTTTATATGGTGTAGCTTAAAAAAAAAAAAAAAAATTCCACCTGAAATCGATTCCATCACAGTTGTGGTCCAATTTGTTCTTAAGTTGATGGTGTCCTGTTTTTCTTTGCTGAAACTTTCTTGGCACAGTATATTTCTCATCATCTGCAACTGATGAATCATGTTTTTTTCTATTGATGGTGTTAGATCATCATTATTTCCACACTGCGGCCATAAACACAAATAACAAAAAAAGATTTGGCTATATCAAAAAGATATTGATATATAACTTTGCTACTAAAAAAAGACATTTTTGCCCTTAAACTAAAATAAAAACCTACTAGCATAATCACTTTAAATTATTTAATGGAGTAGAATTTTAAATAGAAAAGGGTTTGTTTTAAATAAACTAGTCAAGTTTCATAGATGAGGTTATTATTTAAACTGTTTGGTACTAAAGCAGCTTTTTGCTCATCCTGCAGTCCCAAATGATCTCTTCTTCCAAACCTCACAGCTATTGCTTTGGTACTTGTTTTCAAGAGTTTTACTACTTCATCTCTGATGTCCAGCACTGTAACAAATATCTTTTTTTTTAAGTGTCTGTGCCATCTAAAATAAGGTGTAAATGTTCTCTAAGACCAGATTTGAGTATTTTTGTAGCATACAGTAACTGAATCCTACAGCTTGTTTATTAACCTGTACATAGAAGACTTTAAATAAATGGGATTTAATTCAGTGTCAAATTTAGTGGTACTTTTTTCTGTTTGTGATCATCTAAGATTCCTTTCCTATGCTGGTATCTAAAACTTGAATGTAAATACTTGGATTCTTTTTCTTTTGATAGCAGCATGCTACTTTTTACTGCCATTGCTGTATGCTTGCAGAAGTAATTGCACAATAAACCCAAGTCAAACCAGATGCATCAGTTTTTGTTCTTTATATACATAAATAAATGTGGCCATTAGAAAACAAATTATGATGGAAAATAAGTATTCGGTCACCAATAAATATGCAAGATTTCTGTCTCTCACAGACCTGTAACTTGTTCTGTAAGAGGATCCTCTGTCTTCCACTCGTTACCTGTATTAATGGCACCTGTTTGAGCTCGTTATCTATATGAAAGACACCTGTCCACAGTCTCAAACAGTCACACTCCAAACTCCAGTAAGACCAAAGAGCTGTCACCAGGAACATAATTGTTGATCAGCACTGGGCTAGAAAGACTGAATCTGCAATAGATGAGCAGCTTGATGTGAAGAAATCACCTGTAGGATTAATTATTAGAAAATAGAAGACATATTAGACCACTGATAAACTCCCCCCATCTGGGACTAGATCTAGAAGAGGATTGGGAGAATGTCCTATGGTCAGATGAAACCGAAATAGAACTTTTTGGCAAGAACTCTGTTTGGAGGAGGAAAAAATGCTGATTTGCATCCAACGACCACCATACCCACTGTGGAGCACGGGGGTGGAAACATTATGTTTTGGAGCTGTTTTTCAGGAAAGAGATCTGGACGACTGATCCGTGTAAAGAAAAGAATGAATGAGGCACGGTCAGATTTTGAGTGGAAACCACCCTCCATCAGCAAGGGCATTGAAGATGAAATATGCCTGGGTATTTCAGTATGACAGTGATCCCAAACATACATAAAAATCTTTTTTTTTTTTGGTCATTTGTCAAGGAATAAATACTAAAAATCTGTATTATAAAACAGTTATCAAAAATATGATTTGAAAATAAAAGTATAAGACTACTATCTCTAATTGTAATAAATAAATAAAATAAGAAGAAGACGAAAAAAAAGTGGGAAGTTGTCATTTTTCCCATAGGACTTGAACGCGGCACAGATTTTTACATAGAAAACTGACCACGCATTTAAAAAGGGGGAAGGGGCAACAGTGACATCTAGTGGCCGTTTTGAGGAACTGTTCCATCCACCACTACATACGTGTCTTCCGACCCGCTACGTGAAAGCGCTTCCAGACTCCAGCTTCCTTCCTTTCTCCAGCAGATACACAAGTGGCAAAAATTACTGACCGAGGCAGAGTCAGTCATGGGGGAAGTCATCTTGCCACGCCGCATGTTCCTCTGGTGCATGGCGGTCATCTACATGACTGCTTTTGTCTCCATGTACGTGCAGATACCAGGTGAGGTTAAAAACAACGCTGCCTCGCGCGCGCGCGCTGCAGGTTAGCTTGCTAGCTTGGCTTTTGACGCTCCCGCGCGGAACGCCTGGAAGTTTCTCTGTTTCGCAAAGTTAGCAATTTTTTTGTGTTTACGCTCAACTCCCGCCTGTTTAGAAGCTTTAGCTTAAATATATAGTTTATGAAGTAAAAGACCAACTTGTGGTTGTGCAGGTCTCTATGGGAATGAGGGGCTGCTGCCTGCCCGCTGGCAGCTGCGCTACAGCGGGAAGCCGCTGCTGGAGCAGCTGCTGTCCTCTCCCACCCTGCTGTGGTTGGGACCCCGGCTCGGCCTGGACACCCACACCGCCATGGAGCTGCTGTGCCTCGCGGGAGCCGCTCTCAGCCTCGCCGCCACGTTGTTCGAGGCTCTCCGACACAGCCTGGTGTTTTTCTGCCTGTGGGCGCTGTACCTCTCCCTGTACCAGGTGAAGTCTAATCGTTGTGTCCCCGTTTCCATGACAACCCTGTATCCCCTGTTTTAGATTTTAACACGTGCTTTTGTGACAGGTGGGGCAGGTTTTTCTCTACTTCCAGTGGTGAGTGTTCAAGAAAAGTGTCATATTTATGGTTTCATTAACACCACTCCTACAAACTCTCAGTCATGTGTTGTCATAGAGCGGCTGTTGCTTCATTTCTTTTTTTACCATCTCCCTGACTCCTCAGGGATAACCTTCTGCTGGAGACGGGGTTCCTCTGCATCCTCGTGGCTCCTCTGACATCCTTCAGCGGGTCGAGAGTGTTTAAGGAACACGATCGAGTGACTTTCTGGCTGGTTCGCTGGCTGCTCTTCAGACTGATGTTCGCCTCTGGCGTGGTCAAACTCACGTCCCGATGTCCTACATGGTGGGGCCTCACAGGTACGTTGTATTACAGTGGGGATCGAAAGGCCCAAAGTCACAGTCACAGACCCATTCTCACACTGGTGGTGGTTCCGCTGCCGAACACAGGCACCAACCTCCCACCAGAGGCAATTTAGGGTTCAGTGTCTTGCCCAAGGACACCTCGACACATGGGCGGGGCAAGGAATCAAACCCACTAGTTTTCGATCGTGAGACGATTGCCCGACCACTGCACCACGGGCGCCCTTTGTAATACTAAATCTATTTTATAATTATGTTAAAAAGTTATGTCTTTTAAAGTTTTAAACATTTAGTTTTAGTGTTTAATAAATATTTATCCTTTTCGGCGCGCAACATCAGGTGTGTTTTGGATTTTGGCCCCCTGTGCGATCGAGTTTGAAACTCCTGGTTTATACGTTCATTTGTGAACTTCAAACATTGAATTTTGTGATGAGTATGTAGAAGAGGTTTTCTTCTGATGACTCTTCCATGGAGACCATATATCTGAAGTATCTGTTGACAGTAGAACAGTGTAACTCCAGAGTCTGTCGGTCTTTTTGGAGGGTTTGTGAATCGAGAATATTGTCATCTGAAAACGCTTTGCTATGCTCTTATAGCCTTCTACTTCGTGAGCATCAACTATTTTCAGTTTGTGTTCTAGACAATTTCTAAGAAGAACCCATGATGCTGATTGTTGGAGCCAAGTCAATGATTCAGATTATTTAGCAAACGATGATTGTAAACAATCCATGACAGCGTCAGGTCTCAGCTTTTCTTAAGGGGGCGTGGCGTACTATATATTCTTTAGGATGCCCAAACTTTTGGACTCTCCATTATTTTGTTTTCTGTTATTTTGAAAAGGTAAATGACGGAAATAGACTTAGTTTTTTACATGTTAATTTTTTTATTTTTTTTTTTTTTTTTTTAAATTTTGCCTTTTTTTTTTCAATCTTTTCTCAGGTTCTTTATGCACAACAATAACTTTTTACCTGAAGTGGACAAACTTAGGTGGATGTATTAGAGCAGGGAGCTTGTAGCCCTCTGACTGTAGGACCTACGTCTCAGTTACAAGCTTTTTCAAACTGCATTTTTTTTTTATCTACTCCTGATTCACAATAATCTGAATATAGAAATACTCATGAAAACAATTTTAAGCTTAATTTTGTTCTCCAACATTAGAACATTGCCACAAGAACATGTTAAAAACATGATTTTTATCAGAGTGGGTCCAAAATGGTTATTTTCTTTAACACGTGTATTTTTTTTTTTTTTTTTTGCTGAACAGCTTTGACGTATCACTATGAAACTCAGTGCATCCCGACCCCCCTGGCCTGGTTTGCCCACCAGTTGCCGGTTTGGTGGCAGAAGCTGAGTGTGGTGGCAACTTTTGTCATAGAGATCGCTGTTCCTGTGCTGTTCTTCAGTCCACTGCGCAGGCTGAGACTTGGAGCCTTTTATTTGCAGGTGAGCAGAAACTGAAATGCTGCATCTGTTAAAGTGTGAGTGCTGAGTCAGCATTCACACTTTTGGGATCCCGTTTCTCTTTCTTATTATGTATTTTTCTTCCGTACGTTTTTTGGCACGTAAAAACTCAAGCACACTTTATCAAACAATCTTTGTATTAAAACGTTCAGTTCGTTAAGGACATTATTGCTTGTATTTTTGGTATATGTAAACTTTACGTTTTTTAGATGTTTCACAATCTGTGCGATTTTTCAGCCCCGTTGAAATTAATGGCAATCTTTTTCAAATTAATGCAAATTCTACAATTTATGAAATTTATTAAATTAAAAACAATCAACATGTTCAGGAAATTCATGCTCGTACTTTTGGCTTTGTTAAACTCCACGTAAGTTTAAAAATTTTTCACCTTTTTTTTTTTTTTTTTTACAATTTTACGCAATTTGTGCGACTTTTAGTTATGTTTATAAAACTTCTTGTGCACTTTGAAACCTATGCAATATGATTATCAAAACGTTCAGCTTGTTGGAGGCATTAATATTATTGAAGTTTTTATGGCTAATTTTGAGTTTAGAATATATCTTAGCAAAATGCTAACATTTTTGGAAATTTTATCATCTATAAAGGTTTTTTGGGCTATTCCTGATTTTAGTTAATTCAGTGACATGCTAGCTTTTTTTTTGGCTAATTTGGCATCCGCTGAAGTTTGAGGCTAATTCTGAGTTAATACCTTTTACACTTTTTAAATTTCCTTACAATTTTTTAAATAAATTCTTCAAATTCTTTGTGCAATTTCTGCAGTTTTAAGTCATTTAGCAACCTCAGCTTTTTCAGCAAAAACCTTCAGCATGTTCAGCAACCAGCATTCATGCTAGCATTATCTCAGTTAATGCAACTTTTCTAGTTTCTGCTTGACTTGTACAACATAAATAGAGCAAAGAATGCTGTTTGTTCCTGCGCAGGTGCTGCTTCAGGCTCTCATCATTTTGTCTGGAAACTACAACTTCTTCAACCTGCTGACGCTGACCCTGTGCCTGTCTCTGCTGGACGATCAGCACGTGTATTTCTGGCTGCGCAGAAGAGACAAACTGAAGGATGAGAGCGATGGTATGACAAAACAGCAAACATGGCTTCTGATGCCATTGGAGCGACATCAAAACTGAAACAAACTAAACAGGTTGTTGTTGTTGTTGTTGTTGGTGTGTCTGCTCAGATTCAAAGCTGCAGTCGTGGCTGTGTTACCTGCTGGAGTTGGCGGTCTGGTCTCTCATCATCTTTGGGACAATCGTTTGTTTCGACTTGCAGGTGGATGCAAACAAGAACCATGTCTTATCCCGAGCAGGTGTGTTTCCCCCAAATTCTCCCTGAAAGTTTTTCCTGTCTGTTTCCCTCATGTTGTTCTTTTTTCTCTTGTTTTCTGCAGCGTTCACGTTCCACCAGTTTAACCAGTTTCTGAAGAGCGTCACCATCCCCTGTGTCTGGATCGGGGTCCTCTCTCTCACCTGGGAGATGGTCACCTCCATGTTCAGGTGTGCGTGCGTCTCCGGCTTCTTGAAGAGGTTCTGGAGGACGATCCAGTGGACATTAGCTGCTGCTGCGACTGCCTCGGTGTTTTCCATCAGTCTGGTGAGTTTTCAGCCGATAAAGTGTTTTGGAATTGAACCAGCATTCACTCCTGATTAAACTCCGTCCTCCAGGTGCCATTCACTTACATCGAGTACGACTCCAACTCCAGGATCTGGCCGGGCGTGCGCCAAGCCTACGAGTCGGTGGGTCGCTACCAGTTGGTGAATTCCTACGGCCTGTTCAGAAGAATGACCGGAGTTGGTGGGAGGCCAGAAGTGGTCATCGAGGGAAGCAGTGACGGAGTGACGTGGACGGTGGGTGGAGGGAAAAATTAGCTAACTCTCCCACCACCCTCTAAGTGTTCACAGCTTCCTTTTTTTACCTTCTAGGAAATTGAGTTCATGTATAAGCCAGGGAACATGACCGCGCCCCCTCCAGTGGTGACCCCTCATCAGCCCAGACTCGACTGGCAGATGTGGTTTGCAGCTCTGGGGCCTCATACTCAGTCTCCGTGGTTCACCAGCCTGATCTACAGACTGTTGCAGGGAAAAAGAGACGGTGCGACGCCTGAGAACACGTGCAAGCAGAAAATACTAACCAAACCAGTCGTTTTTTCAGTTTAAGTTCATTTAATGTGATTGTTTCTACGGGAAAATGGCAAATCAGTTCTTCTACATTTACTAATAATAATCACATTTAATTGTTACTTTGAAGTTTGAATCCATAGGAGGAGCTTAACTTCCACCTGAAACCTCTCATTGTTGAATTATCTGTGCAGAAAGCGGTCTTTCTTGAAGTTTTCTTAACGTTGTGCTCCGCAGTGATCGAGCTGATCCAGACGGACGTCACCAAGTATCCGTTTCACCTGCAGCCTCCCGCCTACGTCCGAGCCCACCGCTACAGATACTGGTTTACTGAACCCAAGGCTGACGGGTCAGTGCTCGCCGGCAGCTCTTTCACTGAGGGAACTTAAGGGAATTGGGACATTCAACGCAATTCTCAGTGCTGAGATTCAAGGTTAACTGTGCAACTCAACTGAGTCTGAGTACACTCGGCTCCTGTTCGTTTTACCTCATAAACTGGCTGATGGTTTAGCCAATGTGTAAAAAATGAACTACTGGTTGTAGCAATAAATAAATAACTGGAAATTTTTCCCAGCAATCTAATTTTTTAGGGAGTGACATACAAGATAAAGATCATTCTTCTTTGTAATGTGGATTAAAGTTTATTTAAAAAAAAAAGATAAAATTAGATTTACTTAAAAACGCAACAGTAATTCATCAAACTCCTACAAATATTATCTTTTTAAAGCAAATGTTTGCGCTTTTTTTAAGCAAAAACTTAATTTCTATTGTAAGAATTTATCAATTTATTGATCAAATTTCCACTTTTGGTCAGTTTAAGTCTCTAGTGTAAAATTTGACCTGATGAATGTGAACAGCATTAATTGTACTTAAAGTAAAAACCTGATCATTGTCCTCCTGACAGATCTTACCCTCAGCGTTGGTGGAGGAGAGTCTATGATGAGGAGTTTTATCCCACAGTGCACCTGGGCAACACCTTTCTGGACAGCATGCTCAACCAGTATGGACTGAAGGTAATTTTTTTAAAATAAATCTTACTACTAAAAAGGCATTATTATAGCCATTATTGTATAATCCTCTTTTGATTATTGATTTTGATTTATAATTAGGTCGTTTTTAGCTAAAATAAGAAAAAACAACTGTAGTTTTCTGGGACATAGTTTCTGCAGAGCAGCAGGACTGCTTTAGACATTTATGGGCATGGCTGTTGGCACGGAGCAACCCCATCTCCACTTCCCCTCTCCATTATCGAGAGCTTTCTGTTTACATGCTCTCCCGTTTGCCTCCAACTTAACCGGTGCAACAAAAAAAGCGAGCAATATCAGAGCTATCCAGCCGTACCGCTCAGACGAGGAAAATGAAGACGTTAATGGATCTATTTGTCTACAAGTGGATGGATCAGTCAATATTTTTCATCTGCTTCTTATTCACAACAATTTGAATAAAGAAACATTCAGAAATGCAATTTTATGCTTAATTTTCTAGATACATGTCCTCCATCGTCATGAAAATGCTTCAAAAACATGTTAAAAGCAGCAAAACATGATTTTCATCAGTGGGTTTTTCAGTAAACATGCTCTTATTTTGTTATTCGTTTATGTTTTCTGTTTCTAGGATAAATCCTCTTCTCGCCGTGTGTCTAACACGACCGTTGCCCAGGCTGTGAGGTGGGTGCGCTCTCACGTCAGAGGCGTTCCCGCTCACACGCTCATCTGGACCCTCATAGCCTGCAGCGCCACCTTCTGTCTGCTTCAGGGACTGCGAAACAGAAACCAAAGAGTTTCTGTGATTCATCCCGACTCTACCAACAAACCTCACACGTTAGAAGATGCAGACAGTTTTTCAGAGGATCATAAGGAAACCGAACAAACAGAAGATGAGGAAGAGGAGGAGGGTGTGAGCAGTGGTGATGAAGAAGATGACGAAGAGGAGGGGAACGACCCTGTAGATGTTAATAACGAGGAAGAAGATGAGGTAGATGAGGATGAGCTGGTTGATGAAAGTTTTTAAAAGATTTAAAAAATACCAGCTATTTTAAAACCAAAGAGGATGGTTTGTAAATGCGAAGTGTTTCCTCATCAGAGACCTTTCTGGCTTTTTGCACAGCTTCACTAACCTGCACCTCATGTCTTCCTATCCTCTAAACTGAAATCTGGACTTTCTCTGTTGCTTTGAACACTGAAGACCCACAATGAATAAGAGAAAGCAGAACATTGAGGTTGTAGATCCACTGTTTTGACCTGGTTGTGATGGGTTTTTGTACACTATCAGGTGTTTTGCTGTACTGAACTAAAATCTAAGCACTTTTATTTTCTACAAATGTTGAAGATTTAGAAATGAAAGACCACAGACTGTATGTTTTTTTTAATAAAAAATTTGTAATAATAAAATAAAAATGCTTCCCATCTTGCATCCTTCTTTCATTCATCATAATCATACATGTGTACAGCATAAAAGAGACCCAAACCCTCTAGAGCATGTGTCGAAGACGAGGTGCGGGGGCCGGATCCGGCCCTCCGGCTAATTATATTCAGCCTTCTAGATCATTTTATTTTATTGTCATTAATGGGCCAATGTTATCTTGTGCTTATTTTTAACTTGTATAATTTTGACAAAATATTTTTTTACAGAGAGTAAAATATTGAAAGTATTTTAAAGTTTAAGTTTATTCTGGAATAAAAATGCTGCCTTTTTGTTATTCTTTATGTTAAAAAGTTATGGTTTTAAAATGTTAAAAATGGGACTTCTGCTAGCTATTGGGGTATTTTGGCATTTACTAAGATTTTGTTTAGGTGTTTTGGAGATAAGCTAATATTTCAGCTACTCTGGCTGTCTTGGGTAATTTAGACTTTTTAACGTTTTTTCGGCTGTTTGAGAGTAAGGCTAATATTTACGTGCTATCTGTTTAGATTCATTTAGACTTAAGGTTTTTTCTTTTGGCTATTTAGAAGTTTGTCTATTTCTTCAGCTATATGCTAGCTGTTTTGGCTAAACTAAGTTTTTTATGAGGACAGTTTAGTATTTAGCTAATATTTTAGCTGGCTATCAGCTTCAGTAATTTCAGCTATCAGCTTCAGTAATTTCAGCTATTAGCTTCAATGATTTCAGCTATTAGCTTCAGTATTTCCAGCTTTTAGCGTCAGTGATTTTAGCTATTAGCTTCAGCATTTTCAGCTATTAGCTTCAGTAATTTTAGCTATTTGCTTCAGTAATTTCAGCTATTAGCTTCAGTGATTTCAGCTTTTAGCTTCAATGATTTCAGCTATCAGCTTCAGCATTTTCAGCTATTAGCCTCAGTGATTTCAACTTTTAGCTACAGTGATTTCAGCTATCAACTTCTACTTTTTCAGCTATCAGCTAGCTATTAATTTCAGCATCCTCAGCTATAAGCTCTAGCATCTTCAGTGGCCACATTCATCTTACAGCATTCACACTATCTACATTATCGTAGATAATGTTATATATCTAGCTTATAATTATGTTAAAAGTTACTGTTTTAAAGTTTTAAAAATTTTTGTTTTAGTGCGTTCAATAAATGTTTATCCTGTTTGGCCCGCAACATAAGACATGTTTTGGATTATGTGCGATTGAGTTCGACACCCCTGCTCAAGAGGTTTGTGTCACAGATTAAAATTAATGTGTACAGAAAGCATTAAGTCCAGTTTTAGCATTTTTTTCCAACTAATACATTAAATCTTATTGAAGGATCTAGTGATTTCTGTCGGCAGCGTCTCCTCCTCCTGCTGCTTCACCAGTGCAGTACTCCAGGACAGTACTTGTCGATCAGTGACTGGTAGTATGGCTTCAGGTTATCCACGTCTGGCAGATCGGTGGTTTTTGTGTACAAGTCAAATTTACTGTGAAAAGATTTTTCTTTTAGTTTAATCTTAGAAGTACTTTTTTGAAAATGTAAATATAGAAAATACCCACTTGAACTCTTGGACCCACGGCATCATCTGCAGGTCCTTATCATTGCACAGATGCATGTAGTCTCCATGTGAATGCCAAGGGTAGAAAGAATGGTAGCGGATCATGTACATCCCCTGATAAGAAACAATAAAAAGTGTTTGTTGTGATAACTTTCTAATTCAGCTTCACCAGTTTACTTAAAAATTCAATATATTCACCTCTTCTGGGACAGAACATTCATTTTTCTTTAGAACTCTGTAAAGATATTCTGAAAATAAAAACAGTAAATCAATACAGGGGAAAAAAAGCAAGGTCATTTTTTTATATTGTCAAAGTTCATACAGTTTTGATATAAATGTTAGACTTATTCTTACCATCGTGACCCCAGGACATGTAGATGTTGTCAAGTCCACAGTTTGGTTCATAGATTCCATATTTAGTCCTAAAAATATAAACAATGCAAGATCAATACTGTATCAATATGTTAATGAAAAGCTGTTTGCATTTGTGTTACGAAACATGAAAATATTTCTCAATATATTGAGCAACAATACATTGACAATATTAGGGGTGTGGGGAAAAATCAATTCGACAATATATCGCGATATTTCATTTGGTGATACTTGCATCTATTTAAGACGATATTTAATTAATTATTCATGAGCGTCTTACTTTTGTTTTCCACCTAAACCCCTGACCACTAGTTGGCAGCATAGCACACTGAGCCTCTTTGAGCAGATATAAACTGCGACCAAAACAGCAAGAAGATCTTGCTGAACCAGCTTGTGTTAAATATTCCGTCAGCTTGTAGTTTTCGTTGTTATGAAACATGTACTACTTAAATTTTAATTGGGATGGGTACTGATATAGTTTTGAGATATATCGCGATACGTATTGTATTGTGAGACATGCATCGAAACACATATCATATCACCAGGCTCTTGCCAATACGCACCCCTAGACGATATATTCAATATATGGAAGTAATATGTTTTTCAGTATATTGAAATACTAAAATTATATCTATTCCTATTTTCATATCTAATATTTTGTGATTTGTACTGAAATCTTCTGACTAACATACTATGTACTGTAATATATTAGATGCTACAGCATCATATAGCATGAATAATTTATTGAAAGAGGCATTATAACTAAATTAGTATATCATATAATATACCTTAAACATTCTAAATGTAGCCTACAGTTTTGTCTGTGATTTCATATTGTGAAAATTCACAGATAATAAGTAGTCGGCAAAACCTGCAACTAAAAACTTTTTAATCACATTTATTCACAATTAATTTTTCCCTAGGTTTGCAATTAATTAGTTATATATTTTTAATTGATTTTTACCTTAACTTTAACATAAGAAATAACATACTCAGACTAATATTATGTTATATATCTTACAAATATGACTCAAAGACATTTTACGTTTTTTTTTTTTGTGATGTAAATAATCATTTAATTTTACAGTCAACAACATTTAAGTTAAATATTATTACATAGCCGTATGGGGTCCGTAAATCTCTGTACAATAAGAAAAGTAGGTTCTGATTTGAAGTTCCTGCCTAACAAATTATTTCAACAAAGATAGAAGCAATTGTGAAATAATGTTTGGTTGCACACCAATGGTATTAAAATCTATGAACCAATAAAAATAATTATTTTAAAGTATATGAGTAAGTTGCTGATATGTTGAAATAAAAGTCTTAATATATATGATATATTTATTGCAATATATTTTTCTATAAGCAGATTTTTTTCAAACCACACAGTTCAAACATGAATCATAAATGTCACCTGTATGCAGAGTTTTTGTCATCTGGATTCTCCTGGAAGGAGTTGGATCTGAACACGATTGAGTTTTGAAACTCGCAGCCCACAGGGAAGGTGTCGCCCACCACAGCCCACTGCAGAGCACAAACGCTTCAGCCATTCATCCATCAAGAATATCAACATGTATTGCTTCCAAATCACCTGTGGTTCATCCCACAGAGCTAAGATCTTCCCAACATCATGGATCAGACCCACCAGCTGGAACCAGTCTGAGGAGGAGCAGAGACACTCATGAGTTCTCCAGCACTCTCACATACATGCTGTTATTCCTGCAAAGAGCACCTTTGTCCGGGTGGGCCTGCCGGATGCCTTCAGCCGTCTGAAAGGCGTGGAAAGAGTTTGGGAAGTCCACGTCCGGATCCGACTCGTCAACAAGCTGGTCCAGAGACATGATGGCTTCCATCATGCTCATCTGAGTGCGGCTGCAGCAGCTCCATTCAGAGTGCTGCAGAAATGAGAAAGGAGTTTATGAACTGCAAAGTGGTTTAAAAGGAATAAAAAAATCATCATTTGGTCAAATTACAAATGAAAAAATAGAAAACATCAAATTATTTAAGTCAAAAAATCAGAAAAATGTAAAATTTGGGGAAAATACTCATATGGGGTAGTAATATATAATTATCACCTTTTTTTTTTAGAGGGACCATCACATGCAATGAGTTCTGAGATGCTGCAACATTTGGACATGAAACTTTTTGTTGTTAATACACAACTAAGTCCAGCAGTGGTACTTCTGATTAAAAAAGGCTCATAAAATCTGAATGTGGAGTAATTAGGTAGCTAGCATTTAGCTGTTGCAAATATGCATTATTAAATTCAATTTATGACTAATTTGTCATATTTTCCGCATAGTTATTTAAACAAAACAATTACCTATTTTACTGAAATGTTCTTTTGTATCAGCTTTAAAAAGGCTGGTCTCAGTCAAACTCTGTCCTGGGTTCTTTTAAAAAATAAAAAAAACTGGGTTAATCAGACAAAGTTTAAGTTTAAGCGGCCTTGAGTCAGCAAAGGTCATTTGGCCAGCTTGACATTATCATAGTCATTAACTGAGAAATTATATAAAAAATAAAAATGTACTAGGTTAATTTAGAGATTTAGCAGGTTTAGCTGCTGCTTCTTTTCTTCTTCACTCACCTTTTGTTTGACAAAATCCAGCGTCTGGTGTGTGTGCATCAGTTTGTACGTGTTATAGACACGGTCGAACAGACTTCCAGTCTGGAAAAGTTCAGACGAGATCATTGAAATCTGTTTTCCAAGACGTGAAAGCCTTCTAATGTGTATTTTTCATTTTGTTTGTTGTTAATTTGAAGAAATAAAGGAAACCTTTCCACTTACGTAAAATAAAACTCATTCTTAAAAAAAAAAAAGCTGTAAAAAAAAGCTTCACTTACAAAAAACAGTCATCTTATTTAAGAACTTTAAAAAAAGCTCTTAAAAAACAGTATAGATTTCCAAAAATGTATTTTTCCAAATTTATTTTCCAAATAAATGACTATGTATTACCTTAAAGTTTCTGTAGTCTTCCTTCTCTTTTGCTTCAGGCATCAAATTTGGCCGATATGCCAACGACGGGTCAGGGCCCTAACGAGAAAACGTTGTCAGATTTCACAAAAATGCAGCACCCAGCATGAAAGGAGCGGATACTCACTATGCTGACGATCCTCATGATTGATGCGGTTCCCAGCAGCTGCAGTGACTGAGGGCTTTGGTTCTCTAAAGATGACTGACTTCCCTTCCTCTAATATATCCTCCTCTTGGAAAGCTCTTGACCTGTCGAGATGTCGACCCGCGTGAAGTGTACACTGATGGGGAGTGATACATTTACCCAACGCTGCATTGAACGTTGGCCTTGTTTGTGTGTCTGTTTGTGTGTCTGTCTGTCACAAGAAGAGTTTTTGCAGTAATGAGCATTATATCTTCATGAGATTTCACAATACAACTCAGTAAATCTGTTTTTTACACAGAACTTTGTGAAGATAATTGATTTAAATGAAAACATTTACAGAAATATAGGCTAAATTTTCATCTAATCTAGTTTGAATTTAATCTGTGTTCTGTTTGCACTTGGGATCAATGTAACACAAAGAAGAGCAAAATCTCAGACAAATTCAACAAAACCAGGTCTGCTTCCATATGTGGACTTTCTGGGAATGAACCAATTACGTAAATGATGACCTCTGACAGGGATCTTTTTTTTTATTATTATCAGCTGTCCTCGTTCAAAGAAATACACAAACATTCGTGACGCAGCTACAGATCAATAACTTTTTCTGAACCCCATTCATCCGTCAATTCAGCTTTCCCAGAGCAGAATTTATGTTATTATTCAACAAATATTCAATATTACAAATAATTTTTCAATTCTTTATAGAGAGAACACTCAAAGTTTTTGATGAATTTGAAGGAAACTTTTGCAGCTCTTTTTGTCTAAAACACAATAATCATTTTTTTAACTAGTTGGAAGCACTTTGAAAAAAAAAACCTGCTATATTTCCATCCAAAAATCACAAATGTAGGCAATAATAAAAGAGATCACAACAACATCTGATGGAAAAAAAGGTTTTATTACAAACAGCTATGATGAAAGCAAACGACAGGACAGAAAATAAGCTTTACAAAAGGGCACATGAAGCATGAAAAAATATTAAAGGAATAAATCTAATAACATAAAAAAGCGCTTTAAAATTTTGTTTTTTATTAAAGCCATTCTATGTAAGGAACAATAAAGTGCTTTTTAGCAGTCTCCCATATATAAGACAGTGAAATTTTCCAGAAAGGGTTTAATTACAAAACCTCAAACAAAAACATTTTAACTACAGTTAGTATTTATGCAGTAAAAAGCCTTCGATTCAGCCTTTCTTTGGACGTCAAAGCCGGTGTGTTGATGTGCAGACAGCTCATGGATTAAGGTTAGTAGTTATTTTGGCTGGCTTGTGCGCACGGTAGTGTTTTTAGGCAAGTGTTGTCCCGGCCTGACTCGACTATTCCTGCTTTCTGCCTGTGTCAAAGCCACTTGCGGCAGCGGCAGATGAATGGGCTTGTGAGAGATTAGCCTTGAGCTCAGGTGAGTTCAGATCCTCACTGTGATGACAGCAGACCTCAGGTAGGCTGGAGTGTCTGTCACGTAATCTAACGGGTATGTTTCTTGCACCAATCTCTCCTTCTTTTTTTCAAAAATAAATAGCAGTTCTGGCAAGAAAATGTCATTTGGATAGAAAACAGGCACTTTTCAAATGAGTTCTAGCATATTTTTGCATTATCTTGCAAAAATAGAAACAGAGGCAAACTGGGTGGGATGTGAATGCACAGGGTGGAGTGATCACAGTGAGGCGGTGTTCAGCTACATCAGGGGCCTGCGATCTTTAACACTAAAGCAGACATTAAGGTTAGTTTCTTATTCCCACTTTCCCTCTTAAAAAAAAAGGCTTTATTTATGTTTTTAGCAATTCATTTATAACATTTAACCTTTTCTGCATTTGTAAATGTAACTGTCACATATTTACATTGAATATAATTGAATTATAACAGTTTAAAATGTTTCTATATATAAAAAAATCTTTCAATTCTGTCACAGTTCTTTTCAAAATAAAATACATCCTGTATCAAATAAAATCCTCCTTCAGCAGCAGATTTACTTGAATTAAAAATTTCCAAGAAGTCAAACGTATGTTTTCTAGAGCGTTAAGTTTTGAGGGACAAAAGAGGTAAAGTTTTTGTCGAAGCTCAGCAGAAACATCTAAGCAAAGAAAGGTAGTTCATGAGAACTCTCCATCGGTCATGCTGGACAACCTTCATATTGCACAAGTTCACTAACTTCATTTGCCTCTTCATGCATTCTCTTCCCACCTCTATTTGTTTTATTTTCTGATATAATATTGACAAATTTTAGCCGTTTATTGAGTAATATGAAGTCATAAAAAAAACAGTGGATGCTGAAGTTTTGGGAGCTTATCCGTAGCTGTGAGGACTGCGTGGATTGATGGGGGAGGAGTCTTCCTTCCCGCTCTGTCCAATCAGCTGGTAGAGTCGATGGCTGAGGTTCTGCACCTGACAGGTGCCCAGGACGCACCCCACCCTCATCATGTGACTCCTCCCATGACTGCCGTTGGCATGGCGACGGCCTCTCAATCCCCGTTGCCAGATCCTTGCCTCCAAAAGTCCATTCGGGTTCTGGTGAGGGGAAGGTTCCTTGTGCGGCCGGGCCCTCCAGGGGATCTGTGAACCTTCCTGCAGGAGCCGGTCGTCGACAGAAGGCGAGAGGTCAGGCGCCGTGGGTAAAACGTTAGGATGAGACGATTTTGGGGAATTGTAGATTTTGGATAGCCTGAATTAAAGAATAAAAGGAAAAACATGCAAAAGAAATAATCTTGAAACCATAATAATTTAATTTAAATACAGAAATACTGATTTGTGTAATGTTTGACTAATCATCAGTCATCCCTTTACTATTTTCCTTTATTTTTGCATCAAACAGAGGAAGAAACTAGCTGACTCTGCACTCTGCTCTCTCATCAGAACAGGAAAAGTAAAAAAAAAAACAATATTTCCAGTTAATCAGCGACAGACAAAACTCCTAATAAGGCAAAGACAAACAGAAGAAGAGAGCATGAAAAACTAAAGTCAATAAGAACCTAGAGATGGAGGAGAAATGGTGAAACACTCATCCGTCAAGTGAACTTCTTTTGCTTTCTTTCTTACTATTCTCACAACTAATTACAGGTTTTAAAAAAAAAAAAAAAAACCTCAACAACTCTTTTAGACGTTCAAGAGTTCAGTTGCTGGAGGTCAGCGGTCCTCTCAGAAGTTATGCAACCCTTGGATGTGGCAAAGTTTACACACGCTCCTGTTTACTGTGTTGAAAGTAGACTAAAACATTTAAGACAAGGAAACCGCTAATTAACACTTTCCTTTATGGGAAAATTAATTATTAGATACAAAGGAATCACTTTCTAGGCTTTAGGTCTCTTGTTTTTTAGTCAAAAATAAACTTAAACTAGAACAAAAAATGTAAACCTGACCAAATATGAGCTTCAAAGTTATACATGTTAGTATTTATAAAGTTAAATGGCAATTTTTCTTTTTTTTTTTTATGTTCAACAAAAAATGCCATTTGCTGCTTAAAAAAAGCCTCAAAGATAAAGTTTGCTTGTTCAAAAACTGGGCCAGCTTACCTTGATCTGTTTTCTTAGACAAATCCTGACTGGTATTTTGATCATTTCTTTGGCTGAACACTTTACAACACCGTCAACCAAATATTTGCCCTCAACAAAAGCTTCTCTGAGCTGGATAGATGCTTTCTACAGTCTGAGAATGAGTCTTCAGAAAAATGCAGATGCTTGTACAGCTGTTCGGACATGGACCTGAGCATTAACAGAGGTGAGAGGAAGAGTGAGACGTTTCCTAATGGAAGCATTTGTCTTTTTGTGTCAACAGAAACCAACACTTCCTCCTGCATACTCATGGTGAGGAGGACGCCACCTGTGGTGATGTTGAAAACACAAGTGTCTCTCAAAAAAGGAGGATTGGCGCCACGGTGTCTCCTTATTTTTGGTCTGTACTTCTTCCCAGCTCAAAATTCTCTCCTTGTGGAAATTATGTACTTTTTAAAAATAATTCTTCATTAATTTTTTTTCTTTTTAAATTATGAGATGTTAATGAGACATAATAGGTTTTAGAGTGTTCTATTTAGTTTGGTGATTTAGTTTGATCATTACACACAAACTGATTTTTTTAAAGTATTTATTTCCTTTAGTTTTGCTGATTTCTTTTTACACTGAAATACAATCCTGAATTTGGTATCTCAGAAAGTTACATATTGTAAAAATGTTCAACATTGAGGCATCACTGTTTCATACTTTAATCAGATTTTTTTTGTGAAACTTTTTGTGCATGTGCGTATGTGTGTGTGGAGGGGTGTCTTTAAAAGTATGGAACAACTAAAGGGGAAATTAAAGTTAGAAAAAATGGCAGTATTTTTTTTGAATTTGAGTTAAAACACAAAATCTGGTTACTATCTGGTCCACACCAGTTCATAACTGGTGTGGACCAGATAGTAACTGGTACGCACCAGATAGTAACTAAAGAAAATGTTTTCTAAACATTTAAGTTAATAAAAAAAATCTGGTTACTAACTGGTGTGCATCAGTTACTATCTGGTCAGAACCAGTTAGTAACTGCAAAAAATTGATTTTTTTCTTCAATTTTCAGTACAAAAAAAGTTCAGTTACTATCTGGTGCGCGGCAGTTATTATCTGGTGAGCACCAGAAAAGTAACAGATGCGCACCAGTTAGTAACCAGAACAATTTTTTTTCTGGTTGCTAACTTACTTACTTTAAAAAAAAAAAAAAAAAAAAAAAAAATCTGTTACTATCTGGTGAGCACCAATTAGTGACCAGAAGAAAAACTTTTTAACTAAAATTTTTAGAAAAAAAAAAAGAAAAAAACTGTCATTAGTCATTACTAGTTAGTAATCATTAAAAAAAATTCTCTTAAATTTTTAGAAAAAAAATCTGACTTCAAATTTTTTTTTTTTTTTGTTATCTTCAGTGTCCCTTTAGGGGTTCCATAAAAATATCTTTCAGTTTAGATCTGTTTTCTTCACAGTGTCAGGGAAATGTGTGGATTTGTCTCAAAGACGGTTGTTGACATCCTGGACTTGGGTGACAGTGAGGCACTAGAGGACATTGCTGAAGGTTTTCACAAAGTGATGTATCTAAAGTGATTATCAGAAAGGGGAATGGAAGGATCCAAAGTGGTGCGTGACATGATTGTTCAGTTAAAATGGTCCTAGAAGAAAACCCAAGAGACAGAACCCAACAATGCAGAAGACGTCATGGGTGCTGTCAGACCGACATGGGCATCAATAAGAACACAGCAGAACCACAAACTGATGGTCTCACGTCTCGCAGTTTTGTAACAGGAGTTCACTCAAAACCAACCAATGAGTGCTATAAACGTTCCTGCTTTATCAATCCAACATTTCTGAACATGAATTGTTTGTTTCAATTATTCCTAAAACACATTACAGTTTTCTAAAATGTCTCCAGCTTACTGTGATCAAAGGATAATTTTTGAATTGAATCTTTATGAAGCTAAAAAACAAACGAACAAATTAGTTAATATTCTACTTTACCTGTTTGGAAGATGACATTATGATGTCTGTTTCTTTATTACCACCAGTTACACTTTATCTTTAAGAAAATCCATAATAACTAAAACTTTTACCTTAAAAAAATAAAGATCTCTCCACCAATAAGAAACATGTTTCACTTGGGTTCCACCTTTTCTTCAACTCCACCCGAGCAGAGGATACTCAAAAAGCTTAATTTATTACATTTTTGCCTTTTACGTTTGGGCACAAATGGATCAAATGTTTTTTTTTTTTTTTTTGTGAGTGTGTTTGTGAGTATATCCCAATCTAATACCAAAACAAAATTGCTCATAAAACAGTGGAAAAAACACAGAATCTAACATTTTATGTTGACATTTTATAATGTCAGCAGAAAATAGCAATAACGGGAACAGCTGTGAACCAATAAATGGTCGTCAGCACAAATAGAGGATTGTATGAAGGCTATTTCACTGCACAGCTTGAAACACAAGACTTATATTTTAAAATCTTGAATTTATTTCATTTCTCAGATGAAATAACATCAATAAATCAGCATGTAAACATGGCTAACCTATAGTTCTGTTAAGTAGAACTTTTTTCTTGTTTTATGTTTTATTTTTTTTTGCATAGCTGTACAGATAGTACATCATGTGATCCTTTACTTCCTCTTTGCCTGTTTACACCTGCATTCATACTGTATAACTTTTGATTAACTTTATATTTAATATTATTTAATAGTTAACAACTTCAACATATTTCATGTAATTGAAATAATTAATTTATGATTAAAAGTTATTACAATTGAATTATCTACATGTGAATGTTTTATAATTCCCAAACAATTCATGACTGATTGTCCAAAGTTTTATATATTATTTTATAGATATGTGTTTCTGTTTGTTTGATTAGTTTAGTTTTATTTTTGTTTTGATTGCTTGGAATAAACCATTTCCAAATCTAAAGAAGGATATGGTTCTGTTTTAGGGAATTATATCACTTGAATATTTTCACCTAAGTTTTAAAGTAAAAAGGGTATATTTAAGTTAATTTAACGCACACACAAATAATAAGATATTAAGAGAATTTCTGCTACCTTTTGTTGCTAGTATGTTTACAAACCTTTAGGATGCAGTGCTAACAGGAAAATATAAAACTTTTATAGTATTGATAAAAAGTAAACAAAATGATCAATACTTAAATATTTAAATACTTATAAAATACCATCCAAAATATATACATACATTTGCTTTTGTTCCTTATTTGACTTTTCAAAACTCTGCAGACACATTAGCACATTGGGCACAGTACTGCCCCCTAGTGGTGAAATTTGGAATGGACGCATCAGTGACTTACAATCAGTGGGGTTTAACAAGTGATTTACCCCCACGAATTGAGGGGGTGAATCAGTTTTTTAACCCCACTAATTGTAGGGTTAAACAACTGATTTATTCACCTTTTTTATTATAATTCAGGTTGATGTCTTTGAATTTTTCTTTTTAATTTTTCATCAAGTTAACTTTAAAAACGTTAACATTTTAAAGCAATATAAAATATTGTCTTATCAGTAGGAATTGAGGTAAGTTGCTCATTTTTCTACTGTATAGTTTTTTTTTTTTTTACTCCTCGTTTGTGTGTTGGTTTGTGTGTATTTCAGTTTGTGTGTGTAGCTGAGGGTGTGAAGCTTTGGAGTGTCTGAGAAGAGTTTTCTCCAACATTCTTCCCATCTTAGAGAACAGCATGAGGTTGTCTTCAGGGAAAACTAACACACACACATACACACACACACACCTTCCTGCTGACGCTTTTCAAACTACTTTTAACAAAAAAAAAAAAGTTGCTATCCTTTGTCTCTGTCTTTTCTTTATATTTAGGATTTTTTGTGAAAATGTCTTTATAGTTCACTTCCATCAAATGTTTTATTTTTCATTTGGACTTCTTTCATCCAATAATTTTCAAATATATGATCCCCCTTTGTTTATACAGTAAATATACTTTAATCTTTATTTTAAGGGAAAAGAAAAAGAAGAGATATAACTTTTATGAGACTACATTGTAAACATAAAACCTTTTATCAGAACAGATCATAAAAATGCAGAAAATGTTATGATTTCTGACTAAATAAAAAACTTCCCACTTTAATGTATATTTTTTTTTCATTCAGCCAGTGAACTGCTCCGCCCCTTGAGTTTAAATGTTTGTCCCAAATCCCACTAAATCACGTTCACCTCTGCTTCACCTCCTGTTGTTGAAGAATTACCTCATTTTGGTGCCGAACCTTTTTTCTCACACTAACCGGCTTCCTATCCCCTCCACTTGCTTTTCCTCCCCACTGAAGACTATAAATTGAGTTTATGTAATCACCATTCACCATGTTGTGTAGGTGATGTAAAAAAAAAACCAAAATCATCATCACAATCCTATTGTTTTTTCTATGTGCAACAAATAGACGGATAATCCATTTAAAACAAGCAGATCTATTGTAGAAGCTGGCCAGAGATTATATGAGCTTAAAATATTCCTTAAGGGGGAAAAATGTAACTTATTGCACAACAATTAATGTGTTTACTGATTTCTAATATTACTCACACATTTGATGATCTGTTTTTATTCAATTTTTGTTCAGAATATTTGTTTTTATGATCATATATTAAAAAAAATGTAAAGTCAAAGTGGATAAAGTTGAGTTATTTAACATTGATTGGTGCATTAAGGAAAAAAAACCCAAATTTATGTTTTTTTAGAAATTATACCAAAGAACCACTTTAAATTTGCACCGTGCCACTGATAATATGACAACACAATGGTAAGTTTTCCCCAGGAGTAGAGTGCATACCTGTGTCGATGAGCTCCCAGAGGCGGGAGCTGCAGACACAGGAGGAGCAGCAGCGTGCAGAGCCATGCCGGAGAGGAGGCGCGCATGGTGGTTCCAGCAAATATGATCCAAAGTTCGCCAAAAAGTAATACGGTGATATAAGAAAAAATATTCTTTGTAAAAAAGAGAACTGCAGGTTTGTCTAACCTGAAGTATCTTCCATTGAGTCACTTCTGGACGGCTGTCAGAGTCAGCATCTCAGGGAGCAACCAAAGCATCCTCCATGCATGGAAAATGTCAGATCGTGCAGCACAATTTGGCGAAACTTGCGTTTTTTCATTTATAAAGGCTCTCTGGAGGAGAAGGAGGAGGTAGAGGTGGGAGGGGGACGGCTTACTGCCTTGTCCTTCTCAGCAACTTAACCTCACACGGACACAACAACCTAATTAAATGTGGACAGTTCCACTTACCTCAAACCACTCAGTTGTAGAAGGAAAAAAACACAGATTTTTTTTAATTTTCATTCACATTTGTATTGTTTTTATGGAAAAAGAATAACATAATAACACAATTAAAGATTAAACACTACTCTATTTTATGATTAAAATGATTTACTGTTGGATTTTCAAATTTAAAGCACAACAGTTTTATGGAACAGCTTTTTTTAAATCTAGATTAGACTAACAAAATGTTCAATTTAAACATTTTTTGTACAGATGAGATTTATATTTTGTTTTTATTTTAATCTTAATCCACCACAGGCCTGTAGCCTGGACTGATTTAACACTATCTACATTCACAAATCAAGACTGAGGGATAGAAACCAGACCTCTGCATTAGATCTTGTGTAAGATTATTCGATATAGAGAATAATCTGCCACCCTGAAAGTTATTCAGAGTTCATTCAGTCCGGTTGTGTCTCTGGTGTCTCTTGGTTAATCATATTTGGTTGTAAAAAGAGAGAGAGGGAGATTCTGCTTCACTTCGAGAGAGGACAAAGATGAGGAGCTCATCTGATTAAAGGAATGTTCTGTAAGTGGAGGTGGCTTCAGGTCTTAATTAAAGGGCTATGTGTGTGTGCACTTAACTGTGACTCAGCAGTTTCAAGTATTACCATCTAAGCTCAGTTTCCAAGCCTCGATTCAGTCCAGTACGTGCATTAACACTCCCATCTATCCAGTGAACAGAACTCAGTGAGTGTGTCTCTGCACCATCCAGACTTGTCCACTCTTTCTTTAATGCTTACAAGTCACAAGTCTGGATGTGTTGGCCTTAAATCAGAGAAGAAAGCAGGCAAAGTTAGAATCTGCAAAAATTATCTAATGTAATGTTAAAAAAAATATATATATATATTTTAATAACACTATATTTTAAATTTGCTTTTTTAGTTTCCCATTATGCTGTATGGGTATTTCTCTCACATTTGAGTAGGAGAGATTTTAGACTAAACATGGAGGTGTTTTTAACCTGTTTGTGGTGAATTATGAGTCTGCAATGAAAAAGTTCAATAGTAATTCAAGAAAGAATACAATTTTTCTGAGCACATTTTAAAAATATACATGTAAGAATTCAGGTAACACTTCATAATAAGATTCCATAACAAGCTTTATGAGCACATTAACAAGCATTATTACTGTGTTTATAGGATGTTTATAAGGCATTTATAAGCATAATAAGCCAAATTAGGTTTATTAACATACTTAGAAAGATGTATTACCATCTAAATTGAGACATATATCTACAAAGGCCATATTGATAAACTGTTTACAATCTTAACAAATATATTAACTATCTTTGTCAATATTATACTGAGTGTTTTGCAGCACCTCATTTAAAGTGTTACCAGAATGGAAAAACGATTGTTTTTAATGAAAAGTCATAAACGTGTAGAAACCATTGGTGAGAAAAGAAATGGACAAAACAAGCCTGTTACTTCGGGTTCTATTGTAATTAAGTAGATTCAATCACAATCTTTCCGCTGTATGGATATTGCCCATTTTTGCCATTAGCTAAACTAAACCAAACAGACTAAATTAAACTGGTCATCCGTGCCCTTAGACCCTCCTTCACAGTAAGGATAAACTCCAAAATAACCTCATTTCAGGAAAAAAAGAAGAAACCTCAGGGATGTCCCCATGAAGGAGAGATTCTTTCCTGGTACAGTCAGGTGACTTACCATGACTGTTATAGAAGAATTAACTAATCTAACTCCACAACTACGTATTTGTATAGAGTTCATCCAGATAGAACTGGGGGGCAGGTGGAGGCGAGGTCGACAGCCAAGA
Organism: Oryzias javanicus; assembly: GCA_003999625.1. NCBI lineage: Eukaryota > Metazoa > Chordata > Actinopteri > Beloniformes > Adrianichthyidae > Oryzias > Oryzias javanicus. The sequence continues at coordinate 19,589,667 of CM012442.1, forward strand.
CGAGCCGGAGGCGCGGTCCACGGCCAAGAACAGGAGTAAATGAGAGTAGAGAACAGGGGAGGGGGTAATTATTCCAGTTCTCTCTATGTACCATCTGTGGTAGAAACTGGACCTGGTGTCCAAATGCGCAGACATCATATTCTGGGTTAATTAACTGGAGTCCTGTGACTGACTACAAGTTTAAAGGGTTAACTCAAATATGTACCTGGGTCTTAAGAGGTCAAGAAAAGTATTTTTAGACCTCAAAAAGAAAAAGTTGATATTTTTGCAATCTGGATCCTTAGCCTTTGGGTCTTCAGTCAAGAGCACAAATTGATTGATTGATTGATTGATTTGGTTTATTTCAAGCATGAATTGTGGACAATACAAGACAAAAAACACACAGGTTTATCATACTCTTTACAGAAGTCAAAGTTGATTCATTAGATGAAGTGATTATTCACTAAAGTCAAATGAAGTTTGACTGCTTGAAAAGGAGTGAAAAGAAGCACATTTATATAACTTCACCCCTACAGCATCAAATCAAGCAATAGGGTGAGGGGGCTTTTTTATTTGCCGATAGTTTATAAACAAGCACAATACATAATGCTTTGTGAGAAAAAATGCATTAAACCAATTTGGCTTAAAATTTGCATTAATTTAGCATTAACTTCATTAAAGGAAAAACACAAGTTATTTTATTTTATGGCTGATAAGTTCAGGCATAAAGGGGTTAAAAAGTTATATCCTTATAGATGTTGGGTAAAATTATAAACTTATTTTTTGAGGATATTGAAAGACTATGGAGTCAAATTATGATCTACTTAAAGTTAACAGAAAAAAACAGATGGAAAATCTGAAAAACAGAATTGTAACCGGAAACTTTATTTTTTGGAAAAATTGAGATTTTAAAAAATGGAAAACAAGACGCTGTAAATTTGAAAAACAAAAATCTAAAATAAAAAAAATAAGATAACTTGAAAATTTGAACAATATATTGTAAATTTGAAAAAAAAAACTTGAATTAAATAAGATATGAATGTAAAATTACCAATTGAATAGTAATGTATCCAACAGCTGCTGTGTTTACTTTTTGACTTTTTTTCACTTTTCTGTATCTTGAATTACACTTTCAAATTAACATTTTTTGCAAACTGTGCATCACTTATGTGGTGGAATCGCTTAAATGTTTATAAATTCAGTTTGTTCACAGAAAATCATTTGTTTCCATTTATATCTATAGATTGGCAGCAGTGCTCTGTTAAACTGACATTTTTATTTTTATCTACACTTCAGCGTAAAAAAAAACTTGCTAAAAAGTGCGCTCTTACAGATATAACACAGTTTTTCTTTGCAAAACATTTTTCTAATCACAAAAAGTTTTCCAACTATTCTGGAACAGGGAATACCAATCGTTGGTTGTTTTATTTTGTCTATTATAACATTTGTGACCCTGGAAAAATTCTTTATATTGTGCTTGAATAGTGAAAATTAAATACATGATAAAATACTAAATTTTCCGTGGAATTACAACTGAGATAAAAATAAAAGAAGGAAGGATAATTATTTAATTATTTTATTTCAGAAGATCAACAGTTTGTGGTACAAAAAATGTAGAAAAACTGAAAGAAAAATTAGGTTAAACATTTTTTTTTGTGTTTATCCATTTAAAAAACTGTACTTCATGCATTTTTTAATTGATAATTCAGATAGCAACAAATAAGTGACTGATTGCAAAATTGAAAACATGAAATTTGTGCTCAACTCATTTGTTGCCTTGTCTGGAAACAAAGTACATTTTATTTAAAAAGCATATTATGACAAATGTTTATTATAGAGTACACACAATTGCACACATGATTATAAAGTATCTGCATTAAATATATTTAGGCACAGTGACAGGATGTCTTTGGTGAAAGATTACTTTGAAGAAACAAAAGTAAAATTGACCTGAAAAACAAAACAAATGCATCAATATATAAAAACACAAACATACTTTGGATGAAATGAGAGAATAAGTAAAGAGCAGCCGCTCCCTGAATTCTTTTTCCACTCTCAAAACTTCAGACCTGTCTGTTGAGACAAACATAAAAACAATAGAATGGCACACTTTATAGCTGAATCCAGATTGGCAAAAAGCTGCAACAAATAAATAGCTTTGAGATGAGCCGCTGGAGATCTGAAGGAACTGTTTGTCCTTCATCTTTGCTGTCTCAGAGCCGTTATGAGCGGCTGCAGCGGCTCCGTGTCTTCAGACTCCAGCAGGGCGTGGTGCTGGCAGAAGAGCGTGAGGTGTGCAAACATTGTGTTAAGATGTGGGTGCAAACCCAACGCAAGTGCTTCGTTGTAGTGAGACCAGTAAATGTGAGCCAGAGTCCTGAACAAAAGCAGGAAGACCTTTTGGACGAGGAGGAAGAAGCCGGTTGGAAACGCAGCACCTGGGTAACGAGAAAGGACACTTTAAAAGTCAACTGGGCTTTGGTGTGCAGCGAAATAAAAGAAAAAACTAAATGAATTAAATTACCAGCTTTAGTGGGGAACACATCTTCATCAGTCAGTAGCTCCTGAATGTAGGACAGAGCGTAGTCAAAGTAAAGTGGAGCGGAGCATTTCAGCTTCCTGCCATGTTCATCAGTCCAAAAATAAACCCTATGAATGGCAGTAAACAGAGTCATTTAGGATCCAAATTGTAGAAATAGAACAATAATATTAATGATAGTTTGATACAATCACTTTTAAGCAACCAGTTTTTTGCCAAAAGCTCCTTCTAACTGTTTATCGTCAGAAAAATTTAAATCTAATGATTGTAACTCTACATTTAATAAATTACAAAGCACTTTGAGCAAAATTTAGAGTTTAAAATGTAAATACAACAACAAAGGTGATCAGAAGTGTCTTTAAATGTGAATACATGCAGCACTAAGCATCCAGAAAAGGCCCAGAATTGTGGTTGATTTAACAAAACATCTGCTATTAAATATAATTCTTAAGCTTCACGTGCACGTCAGCCTCACACGTGTAAACAAATGAGATTATCCAGATTTGACTGGGATTTCTTCAGTCTGAAAGTCATTTGTGAGAGGCCGTAAGAAGCAGAACTCTAATTGCTTCTTTATAGAAAAAAAAGCCATAATTATGTTGGTCGTTTATCTTAGTTTGAAATAAAAAGTTTCTAAAAGGAGAAACAAACATCAGCTGTACATGAATAAACAACAGACTGAATGCAGGATCACATTAGCTTGCATAAATCAGAGATTTTACCATCAGGACAATAGTTGGACCAAGTTTCATTTTCATGCTGCAGAAGATTCACATCCGTTCAGAATGCTTAAAAAAGCATACAAGCTCATTTTTAATGAAAACGTGTTCTTGTGGCATTTTTCAAATGATGGAGAAAATATATAAAGAAATGTGAGTCAAAATTGCATTTCTGAGTATTGCTTCATTGAAATTGCTCTGAATCAGGAGCAAAAACAAAAGTGACGTGGAAGTTACTACGGCAAGCCACAAGCTTCATGCTCCGCTCCATTCTAATGTAACCACTTGCAGACAAAAAGATCCATGTATGTGTGTATGGCTGGATCACTCAATTATTGCTCAGCATTTTTGTCTCACCAGTATTGTTAGATTGGAGCAGTGAGAAGCTGTAAGCTAGAAAGACAGTGTAAACAAATGGATGAAAATGGGAAATAAGGGTAGGTTTACTCCGTGCCAACAGTCCCGCCCACAACTGAGAAGCAAATTTCAAGTTAAATACTGTTGGAATAATGTCCCAGAAAAAAAAATGTGGTTAAAAATGGCAAAATCATGATTAAAAGACCACTGAGAACACTTTAAAATAGATCAAAAAATGACCAGAGTGGAAGTTTCATTTATCTATTTGTTAAAAAAAAATAACTCTGGAAAAGACTGTTTCCTTTTGTTTCTTTTAAAGTCCCAATAAAGGCGTACATGGATTTGGTTCCGACGGCATTCTGATTCTCAATGATTTGAATAAACTAAAAAATGCAATTTAAAGCTTAAATTTCCCTATAAATGTCTCTATAATGAGAAAAAAATGCCACAAGAACATATTAAAAACACCAAATACACATCAGAGTGGGTCTTTATTAGGAACAATGCCCTGCTCGAGTTAAAAAAAAATCAAAATACATGAGTTAACTTGACTATTTAAAAAAAAATGTTCCTATTAGCTTAGTAGTTAATGATCTGTTAAGGATCTGTCTCCATCATGAAGCAGCTTTAAGGTCGATCTAGCCCTTCGCTGAGAATTGTTCACTTTGTTGTCTTCTGTAAAATGAAACCATCCCATAATACCTCCATACACATTTTTGTTCATCAAAATTAAACCAAATCCATTGCTCCCTGGTAAAGTCATTAAAGCGATGTCGTCCAGAGACAAAAAAGAAAACATTTTTAAAAAATCCCTTCTTAAGCATATTGACTGATAAATAAGTAAAACATCAAATCAATAGTGTATTTCCTCATAGATGTTCCTCTGCTGCCCCCTGTGGCCTGTTTAGATTATTACAGGATGTCTAGAAGGGGAAAGTCACTCAGAACCAGCAAAAGCTCTGACCTTCAGGCTAATGTTTATAGTAAACATTTACCATTAAAGCAGGAAATTTACCCTTAAATTATGATGGATTTCTGACAAAAAAAAGTAAAAAAAAAAAAAAAACTTTAATAATATACAGCTCAAATAGAGAATAGTACAAAAATCCTGCAGAGGTTTTCAGCTGTTAGACTTGCTTTTGTCCTAACCAGGCTGCTGTTTACTCAATTCTTTAATGCATTGGTGATTGCTGGAAAAAGCCTGTTGTAGACCGAGCTTAAAGTCAAACATCAGGCTGTTTGAACAATTAAATTAAACAAACAGAAAAGGTGGAAGAATCTGTATTTGTCAAGTGCTCTGGATAAACAGACAATTTTGTTTATTATATCAGAGGAACTGCAAAGTGAGGAAGTGGAGAGAACCATTTATCGTACATTTAGGTTGTAAAGGGTTTTGGGGCTTCACACATGTATTTGTGATTTATTACACAAGATGTAGTTATCACCTCTACTCACAAACATAACATAAATCACAAAAAAATGTTGTTTATAATGCCTGCAGTACTATAAATAACTGAAACCAGACAAGGGGAAGAAGTAGGAAAAGTATCATTTCAACATTTCTGGGAAGATTATACTATGAAGCTGAATAAGAGTGATGTGAACCTACGTGTTGCCCGGTCCACAGGCAGTTGGGCATGTGCTGGTGGTGCAGAACTCTGACAGCGCGCTGGATAACAGATTTATGTGCTTGAAAAAAGCCACAGCTGAAAAAAAATCAAAAACTTAGTTTCTGCTCGCCATAAGTATTTTGGGGAGCAAGAGTTGAAATACTTACTGTTACTGGCGAGCCACTCTGCCCTGTCGACGCCTGGCGGCAGCGCCGTGAGGGTCAGCATGTCTGAGTCTGTGATCCGGTGGCGCACGTACGGCTCCTGCAGATACGGGCGCTCCTCTTGATTATTGTTGTTGATTCCCCTGAGGGAGACAGCAGCACTCCGGTAATGACGAGGAGAGAAGATTACAAGGTGCAAAAATGTACAGCTTCCCCTGCAGTCGAGATAAAAACATCAATTTTTGCCAATTTTTTAGCTGGCACAGACATTGCGGCCTCCAACTAGAACGGCTTCAGACATGATGCAGGGTACTTCCTGTTCATGAAGCACATAGCAGCTAAAGAGCAATCTGCAAGGTAATTTACAGCAACCTGTTGCTCCAGCTCCACCTTCTATCTCTCCATGGTGGCTCCTTGGCCAAACATAAAGCATACAGCAGCTCCCTGCTAAGGGCTGCCCAACTAAAACTACCTAAAATGATAAATAAACAAAGCCCGCAAACTAAGACTACCGAGGTCCAACCTCAAACTAAAGTAACAAAACCCAGCAGTGTAAGACTGCTGAGGACAAAGAGGAGAAAATAACAAAACAATAAATATGACACCATTTCTTTTTAAACTAAGGATTACTTAATTAGCATTTATTTAATTTAGATTAGTTACATTCATAAATGAATGAAGTGCACATAGATGATAAACTAATGAGGTTTTCACATCCCTGTTGACCTGATGACCTTGTTTGCTCAACACTATCTCCAGAATGACTAGATTTTATATGTAAAGCAAAAATTTGGTAGAAAGTTTTAACTTTTATGAGTTAAAAGCACATTATATATGCTGCACAAAAATGGTTATTAGCTACCCAGAACTGCACTGAGATGATCCCGTTTGGCACGGAGCGTCTTTTATTTTGAAAAGTAGATTAAAAAAAATTACATTTTGAGAGATGCTTGGTTCCTTTTATATTTTTGCTTTTGTTTGTGCCAAAAATAGAGATAATTCATATTTATTATTAAATAACAGAAGGTAAAGTAAGACTGTGGCTCTTATACTGTTAGGTTGTCGACCCCTGATCTGATCTACAGGAATGCTGCAGGAAGACAGCCTCTTTCCTGCATCGGAAAACACATTTTAGGCAGGAGGTCATTGAAAGGAGAGAGAAAATACTGGTGACCAACTGGGAATGCCGGATGTTTTCCAGCTCGCTCTGCTGAGTCAGACATGTCAGCGTGATTTGACTTTATTTAAAGCAGAATAGAGGCGTGTGCAGCAACACAGAAGAAAGCTTCTACTCTGTTGAAATACACACACACACATATATATATTTATATTTACACAGGATTTAAGGGAATGCCTCCAACTGCTGCCACTATGTCAGCTGTCATGCACAATTCTGAAGTGTTCACACACAGCAGCTGGGAGTCAGAACAGCCTGACCTTGATAACTTGCAGCAGCAGCTCGATGAGATTTCACTCCCCGCTGGCTCCAATGTGAGTGCAGGAGACGACTGTTTAATGATTTAAACAAGAGATCCTTGTTTCAGGTGAAGCTCAGAAATGACAGGCCAGAGGTGGAGGCGGTAGGGTGGGGGGTGTCATGGTGGAATGTAAACAGTGGCTGTTCAGTGTTACAGTAAGCTCTCTCTAATGTCCACAGGCCCGTCTCTGCTACACCATGAGGTCCTCCTAATGTTGTGTTTGTGTGTAAACACTCTCCCCTGAGGATCCTGTTGTGTTTTTGGTCATCTGGTCACCTTTACCGTTCAACCCTGAGGCTGAAAGCAACGGCGCAGCTGGCTGCTGAAAGGTCACTCGGGAGCAAACGTTTCCACATTTCGTCCATCTTTTCCTTGTATCTCTTGTGAGTCTTTGTGAACACGTGGTACTGCTTTGAGGAATCCACAGTCACTGACAGTATCGGACAAATATGTACACGCGCAGGCATTATCTGCACTGCATTCCTGTGTGAACCATGTGCAGACAGCACTTCACTTTACTTTTTTTTTTGTCCCATTAGCAGTTGAGCTTCCTGTTTGTGATCATTAAAGAAATGGAAGAGTGAAAGACTTACGGTTTGTCATTGCTGATGTCACAAGGAGTTTTGCTCTCTGTCTTCGTGGCTGAGGGGTAACTATGGCAACCCCCCATGGCGTGGAGCTAAGAGCGGAGCTGTTTGTCTTGGCCGCCCCACTTTTCCATTCCACGCGCACTAACACGCAGGCGTCCGCGCACCATGGCCAGCATATGTCATTTCCCAACGCAGCTGATGGCCTCTTCCACTTCTCCAAATGACCCACAAAAAAGGAGCACCAGGAAAAAAAAAGAGGAAAAAAAAAAGGAGGGAAGCTTTGCAGTTCTTTTTTTTTTTTTTTCCCCTCTCCTGTGTCAGTGTGTTTATGCCTCCTTTGTCTAAGTCCCACAGCACACAGGCTCCTCCTCTGCCAGCTCCGAGCAGAAAGGCAGGTTTCTCCACAACCCATAAAAGTACAAAACGCAACTCCGCCTTCCTCTTTCTTCCCACCCCTTTGGTACACATACAATTATTTTCAGAGCTGGGGCTCAGAAAAGAAAGCACTAAAAGTGGCTTTCATGTGTGAAAAAGCATAAAAACTGAAAGCAATTACAGATGTGCTCATCACATACGCCGATGACACACATCTGGGAGTTGTAATAAACTACTGGTGACTAACAGAAAAAACTGAAGATATAGGAGGAAGTAGAAGAAAATTACACTTTTTTTTTTACCTGTGCCTAAAGCAGTTTATCTGAGTGAGGTTTCTGTTTGCAGTAGGGGAGGTGGGGGTGTCATAAGAGGGAGGGGCTCACATAAGAGACAAACATTATAGCCAGGAAGTAACCTTATCCATCCCATCACCTGGCCCTGAGGTAAATATTTTCCAAAGAACGAGTCCTGCTTCTGTCTTTCACCTTTTTTCTTGATTGTGACACGGACACTGGGGCTTGTTTTGACACGTTTATTAGGTTCAATATTTGAATGTACAAGCTAAACCGACAACAGGAAAGAGACACATTACTCCTTCAAAATAAAACAATTAAAAAGAAAAAATAAGCATCAGTCCACTTCACATAGAAAAAAAATTGACATTACATCACTCTTTCCCAGAATTACCCCCACATCTTCAAACACACACACACACACACACATACAAGGAAATACCTTAACGTACAAAACGGGCAATGAATAAGTGAAACCTAAAAACCTATTGTTGTTTTTTTTTTTTTCTTCTTAAGAATCCAGCTTTACCCAAATAGTCGACGAGTCTAAATTAATGGCACTTTAAAGCTAACTGTACTACATGCCATTAGTGCTGCAACGTACCCGTACTACAACCCACACCATGTGGCCCGCAATTCACACACACACAATCGGATACAGTGCTTATGTTTGTTGAAGGAGGGGAAACCTTTTACTTGTCAAAACAAAAAAAAAAAAAAACATTCCTTTTATTTTCTACTTCTGACCTTAAAAAAAGTTGCTTTCTGATTCAAATTGATTAAAGCAAAAAGTGTCATCCAAGATGAATCTTTAAAGCCTTCGTCTTAATGCATGCTCTATATTACAAAAAAGTGGAAGATTGATCAAAAACCGTATTTGATAACTCTATACCTGTATGACAAGAAACTACTGCAGATATGAAGTTCAGCTGTAATCCTGTTGGGAAGACACACTTTGGCAGAAAGCATAAAAAAAAAAAAAAAAAAAAACAAATCTAGAGTATCTACATGCTTCGCTCCTTCAAGTCAAACTTTTCCCAGCACTACAAGAAGGGCTACCGTTGCATACAAATCAAAAGTGCCTGTTCAAAAAAGTGCTTTGAAAATAAATTAAGTAAATCATTTCATAGTCATTGATGCAACTAAAGTCAACTCCTTCCCTGAGAAAGAGAGATGAGAAGAAAGAAGGTGAAGAAGTGTGAGTGTCTGGCACACACCGGTTTAAAGAATAGTTCTGGTTTATTACAGCTCAGGTGATTTTTATTCAACGTTGCTTTAGAAAACGTTGAAATGATAATTATCAACACTTCTAACTTGAAAATTGTTAAATTTGTGAAAATCTGAATGTTATGGTCTGGGTTTAAACACTAAAAATTAAAAGTGTTGAAATCTGTTACATAAAAAACTGAGAATTTTTTTGAAAATGTGTTTTAATTATATTTAAAAATATCTAACTTATACTGCTTCTGTAAACGGGCGATTGGCAGGAAGTGACTGACCAATAATTGACACAATTTCGGAAGTAAACTGTTGATTGAGAGTACAATACAACCTGAGCTGTAATCAGCAGAAAAATATCCTTTAAAGTAAACTTTATGGAAGACGTCCTGCAAACACCCGAAACACACAACGTGCTCACTCTCACACCCACATGTAGAAAGGGCTCGAGCAAAAAGACAAAAAAAAAAAAAAAACATAACAGGAACTCAAGCTGACCTAACGACCAAAACACACACATCCTTATTGCCTCCAACAACACACACACACACACAGACAGAGCGACCTGCAAAACAACCTCCGTTCCGTACATTGGATTTATTCCAAAAATAGATATAATGTATATATACTGTTTACATTTATATTATGTTTATGCATTACCAAGAATAAACCACAACCTAATACAGGTTCAAATTCACAATATTACATTTAAACAGCGTTTGAGGGTGGGATGAACTGGTCTGTGCACATTATCACTGTTCCTTTGTTTGTTTTGCTCCCCACCAGATCATGGTTTCTTTATGTTTGTAGGTATGGCTGTTTATACATACGTGGGTCTACGGAATTGTGTGCGTGCTGTGTGTCACACTGGTGTGCTTTCTGCCTTTAACCTGAGAATGCGCTCATCTCAGACGGAGCTCAAAGACACACACACACACCTAAACTACATTATTCTTTCAGAACAGGAAGTGACGTGATTCTTTCAAAATATGATGCTCTGAGTAAAGAAAAAGAGCATGTGTGTTCCAAATGGTGCAAGTTAAAACACTGATTTTAAATTATTTAAACAGCATGAAGAAAAGTAGCAGAATTTACATTTAATACAAAAAAAGAACTGGTATAGTTTTGTAAGCTTGATTGCTAGTTATTAGATTACTCATTTGTAAACAGTTAAATCTTGTATTAGAAAAATTACCTGGGAATTGTACCCATTGCTTAATCAAATTTCAAAAATGTGTTTTTGAAGGCATGTAAAGCTCAACTGTCTCGTCTCTCATACACAATCAAAAGTACTTTTTTTTTTTTTTTTTGCAACAAACTTTTGCCTTTTTTGGGGGTTCTCATATAATTGAGGGTTTTCCATCAACTTACAGACACTACAAAAGGTCATTGGAGGGCTGCTAACAGGAAGCAGAGGTGGCATGGCTTTGTGCTCGATGAAGGAATGGAACGCGTCTTTAGCTGCATGGTTAGGACAGTCCCGTCGCTGGCGACTACATCCTCCTGTAGGACGACAACAGAAAAAAGTTCAAATGTACTCTACTGTCTTCAATATAAAGGCTACACAAATAACTGAGCATAAAAGAGCAAGTAAACAAAACAATACAAGATAAATATTTTGTTGAAATTTGTTTATTCATTTTATGAACCAGAAGCCCCAGAAAAACAAAGTTTTATGAAAACCATGTTTTTCTGAACTCTTTGACCTTAAAAGGATTAAAAATTGGCATAAGAAGAAAAGCATTTTAAAAATATTTACATCCATATGCATCCATGAAAGAGAAACTGCAACCAGGATGAGACACAAAATGGTGGTAGGAGTCCATTTAAACAAGAACAGTGTGTGTTTATGTTGAGTGTATGTGCTGACAGTCAGGCCTTGTTCTGAATAACAAACAACACCATTAAACCTTGTCGACTGACAGCACTTTATCTGTTCTGTGCCAGAGTATATCGACCCAAAAGTGAGGTTGGTTTGTTTGGTTTTTGCTGTTGTTCTGGTTCCGTTCATGGGAACAGAACAGTTGTGCGCCACAGCACCGTTATAGAGACCTGAGAACAGTACGCTTGAAAGGGGACCTCATTAAACGTCAAATCAAATCAAGCTTTATTTATAGAAAAAGTGCTTTTCATGTAGGCAGGTCAAAGCGCAAATGTTTGGTGAAGGGGGGGTGGAGTTTGTGGCCCTGAACGCAACCTTGTCACATGTGCAGTAGAGGACGGCATGGGAGTGGATTTTCACTCTTTGTTTTTTTTTTTTTTTTTTTTCACTCTTGTCCTATCCCACTCCCAGACAAAAGTTTAAAAAAATAATCCTGTCCCGTTCCTGGTAATCTTACGCCCACTCTCATTCAAACTCATCCCCTTCCCTTATATTATTGTCTTTAATATCGTTCAACTCTCATGAATTTTTTTATTACATCTGACTTCCCTGCCAGCTCTCTGATCTAACAGAACAGTTAAATATATGTGATTATACATGATCGTTGCACTTTAGATTTCAGCAAGGAAACTATGACTGATGGATTCTGGGTAATGTAGTTACTTATTTCAATTAAGTTATATTGTACTACAAAACCGTTTTTGTCAGCGTCATCAGTCGGTTTCGACTCCTGTAAGAATTTTATCCCATCCCGGTCCCGTGATTAACGGCAGAGACGACTTCTATCCCACTGGAATCCCACGGGAATCCTGTAACTCATGAGATTCCCAAAAAAAATATCAGCCTACAATGTGCAGCAATAAAATATAAAAACTGAGCCTTCAGTGTTTGGAAATTCAGACTTCTCTGCAAAAAGTGGAAGCAATCAGTCAGAATCACATTTACATGGACTGTTCCACTCTACCAGCACAGTTTGTTATTTTAACCTTTAGTTCAGCTCTTCTCCTTTCTATTGCTGCTAGACAACCAAGCATTTATGCTGTTTGGGAAATGAAGCAAAACTACTTCTGATGCTTCTGTTTAGAGATGAAAATGATAGATAAAAAAACAAAACAAAACAAACAGAATTCAAGGAAGGAGATGTTAAGTAATACTACACTTTTGTTTGTGTTATCCCTCTATTTTTATGTCTGACTTTATTGTTATTTTGTATTGATTCTGTGCAAAAAAGGGGGAAAAGAGATGGGGAATTGGCAATGTTCCAGGATAGAACTTGGTTGCAGTTCATAGCATATTAATGTAGTAAAATGTATATATTTAAATAAAGAACCACAAAATAAAACAAAAACTGTTAGAAGGAAAAAACAATCATGACAGACAGACGGGAAAAGAGCAGAGCCTCACACAGTCCTTTTAGAGTAAATTATTTACTTGCATCACTATAAATTAAGGTCAAATAAGTACAAATAACCTTGATGGATGTGAAGAAAAAGTAAAAAAAAAAAAAAAAGCACTCACTCACTCACTGTGTGGCTGCAGCTGGCTGCTCAGCTGTACTTGTTGCTGGGCTGGAACAGTTTCCATGCTTCTTTTCTTTGTCTTTTTCTGTGTCTGCGATTGACGGGCCGTCTGCTGGCACTTTGTCTGCTTCACTGAAAAAAACAAACCAAAATAAATAACATCTGTTCCAAATAGCGGAATTTCTCAGTAGGATCACGTTAAAAGAAAAGTGGTTTTGGATTCTGGTTGACCATGTTGTCCGTAGTTTTCCATCTATGTAACAACTCTGCAAAGCTCTTTTAAAGGCTCATGCATCCACTGAGCTCCACTGTCACATTGACCTGACGAAGGATCTGTTCTGTTACCACTCTTTGGGGTCATTTGAATCATGTAGCCCATGCTCTTCATTGCACTGTTAGTACTCTGAAAATGAACCGATCTGTTAGAAAGTCGATGTGTTTGTATCAACTCATAGCATGCTATCTGATCAAAACTGTTAGTAGGGGGGGCTCTGACGGGAAAAGGAGGACGTCACATCAGTGTTTACCACCTTCATCGTGTGGTGTAAACCGGGTTTAAAAACAGTCCTGCAGCTGATCTTAGAGCCAGGAGTTACAGGGTTAGGTTATGCTTTTTCTGCACTGAATCATGAGAGCATTTCACACGCGCAGGCCCCTCAAGAACAACATACCGTCTGAATGCAGGTTTGAACACTCTGAAATCAAGGGAGGCGACAGAGGAGGGAACACACAGTGGGAGGATTATATCAGAGAGAGAGACAGTAAGGATGTAACAGGAGTTCTGTACAGGAAGTTTGGCTAGAGGGAAGGAAGCTTTTCTGGAGTAAACACTTGAAACAACTATAATAGACAGGATAAACACAGCACTTGTTTGTACCTGCTGAAGACTGCCCTCTCGTTTTTGGTGTCCACTGTCAGTCGGATGGTCTCTTTGCCGGCACCTGTGGTGATGGTCTCCGTGGTGGCCGTCTCGCTGCTTTTGGACCGCGTCTTTCGGTCTTCGTCGTCACTGTCGGACCCACTGGAGGAGGAGCTGTCAGATGCCACCAGCGGAGCTTTTCTTGCCACACAAGCGCTCCACACACAAGCTGCAGAGGGTTTGAATCACTGTTAAATCCCGATAAACAATCATAAAACTATTTTTAAAAAATGGTATGATATTTACATGTGTATTCATTTGACTTTTTCTTTTCTTGACAGCTTAAAGAAACTTTTAAGATCAGTTTTTTTTTTTTAAGGTTGTTTTAGTTGAAAACTCAAAAAGAAACACAAAAACAACAGAATTCTAGATAAACTTACGGTTGGGGTTTGGTTTGACGTTTTCTGATCCGCTCAGGTCAGAATCTACAGGAGAGCTGCATCGGGGGCCTGTTTCGGAGCTGCACACATTCAAGGGTCACACAGATGAGAAAACCAGGGTCAATTTCTAATTAAAAAAGATATTACATGTAATATACATGCATAATATGCATCCCTTAACCTTTAGTAGTTAAGGGCCTTCTTGAGTGGTTTTCACTACTTTATATTACAGTTTGCTCTAATAATTTACCTTTAAAACAATTTTTTGAGGTAAAGCTTGATATGAATTATTTCTACAACCACAGCCTTGTTTTTTATTTTAAGTAGATTTTTTTTTTATCACACTAACCAATAATTCCACCTGAAACTGCACAAAAAGTCAATTCTAAATTAAAGTAAAAAATAAATCAATTAAAAAAAATCCCAAAAATGACTGACTTTTTTATATATTTCATAAGAAAAAATTAAAAAGTATAAAGAATAAACATTTTTTGAAAAGCAAAAAAGGTCAAAATAATGTAATGTAATATAATTGTTTAAAATAAAATACCAGGTGACCCTCCACTAAAATATCTAACGTTAAAAGATATTCAAGTTATGTGCCAAAACTTTTATTATGTTTGTTTTAAACCATATCATGCAAAGCCAATAATCTTTTTAAATCCTTCACAATTAATTTTTGAATAAAAACCATACAACTGGTGGTTTGGCATCATTGCTACGTCATTGTAAACAACTGATGTGATTGGCTGAGATGATAAGAGACTCATGAGGGTCAAATACCATTAAATATACTAAATGTGTTTCTTAAAATCTTCAAAAAATTTAACATTTTAACATTAACATTTTACTGTCAATCAATGTTTAGAACTTTTCTTAAATGAACAAAAATGTAAGATAGATTCTAAGACTTGCTGGTACTTTTCCTCTGTATTTTAGCTTTTCCAACAACTTTTCTATTAAAATTGAAATAAGTTCCTTAAAAACTGGATCAGAACCACAGAAGAATCAGACCTTTTCAATTGTTCGTTATTGTTTTTGACAAAGGCCAAACTCACCAGCAGAACGGCTGGAAGTCGGTGAACTTCGCCCAGCCCTTATCCTCAGCTTCTGTTGCAGCTGGCTGGGAGACCGGAGTGTCCCACGGGGAAAATGGAACTCCGGCTGCAGGAGCGGTTGAGTTCACCTCTCCAAAGTCTGCCACCCAGCCAACGTCTGGGGGAAAACGTGAAGTTAAAATCTGGTTTTGTTCTAACCAAAATGAAAGAAAACAATAATGACAGAGAAGAGAAACCCACTCTTTGCAGTTTCTGTCTGCTCTTGACTTGAAAAAGGATCCAGATCATCATTACGCTCCTCCTCCTCAGAATCAGAGGATGCTTCTCTGTCTGGGGCCTCGGTGCTCGAAGCTGCCGTCCTCTGACAAGTACTCTCTGCTTGGCTTTGAGAGGACTGTGAACCGCCAAACCTTAAACGAAGAACAACGCGAGTGCGTAAAAACCACTGTTACGAGTCATTTTAAAAGACAGAGTAAGGGCCGACAATCTGGGGTTGGCATTTACCTGTTCCTCGACTTGGTTTGTATTGCATAGTTGATTTCTTTTTCCTCCCAAATGTCCTCCTCATCATCATCAAAGGGCTGAATTCTCTCCTTGGAACAGGCCTCAAACACAGCTGTGTTAGCCTAACACAAACAAGCCACAAACACAAACATGACCACATCAGTCCCCATCAGCTCGGAGAGATTGTTCTGCTCCCTTGTGGCTTAAAAAAAAACTTTTAGAACTACACATTTAGTGATAAAGGAAACGTGACGAAACTTACATTGTCCTGGCCTGCATCAATGTTAATGTTGATCTCTGCGATCCGGTCAAATGTGGCTCTGAAAAACAAAAATGATCCAGTCAGCATAAAATATAAGGGGAAAAAAATGAAAAATATATAAAATTGAGAAACACTGGATGTTTTTTTTTTTATCACATTTGATTTGCACTTTGGTGAAAAGTAAAATATGCATTTTTATCATTGATAATTTGCTAATTAAATTATTAACACAATAAGGCAATGTGTAAAGGAGCTACAATATGCAGCACCTCTCCTCTCATCCCTGTAGATTGTCTTAATTTGGTAATTATATACAAAAAATATAATGTTCACAAAACGTACCCGATGCTGTCATCATGGTCGGTGAACTCCTCATCATTGAAGCCAAACTGATCCACAAAGTTAGCAGTCATCTGCTGGATCTGATAGTCCGAAAAAGCCTTTGAACACACGTCAGGAAATGTCAGTCAAATAAAAGATAACCAACAAAATATCAAATGGTTTCCATTTGCGATTGCTTGTGTGATAGTACCTGTTGTACTGTCAGTTCTTTGGGGAAGGGACTCTCCATATCATCTTCTGAGCAAGGTCGAGGGTTTCCACTTCCAACCTAAGGGCAGAAACACAAACTCCACATTTATGATTGACAGTTAAAAACACACATGGCACAAATATTGCGGGACCAATGGGTTTACCAGGTCGATTGTATTCTTTCTGTTGGTTTCTGACAGTGTTTGTTCCACAAAGGTTTCCCAGCGCCCTCTGTAGTCCTCTGGCAGCTCTACACCAAAAAAAAACATAAAACTGTAAGTGTGATGGGGATTTCTGTAAATGAACAGCAAACATAACGTGAGCCTCCCACAAACCTGATATAAGGTTACTAATCTGGGTGTGGATAGGACCTTTCTCCAGGTTGTGGACCACTGTGTTGGCAATCCTGGTCAGGTGTCCCATATACCCCCTTCTCATTCCACCTTCTGACCTTCACAAACACAAAAGAAATACACAATTATAGTGATAAATCTGCTAGAATACCTTCAAACGCACCTGAAAGATTCTTACTGTTTTTTATCATTCTCTTCCCAAGCCTCAAGGATCCTCTGGACAAGGTGGCAGTGTTGGAACAACTTTTAAGACAGAAAAATTTGTCTCATTTACGGTCACATTATTATTCATTTATTATTTGATTTGATTAACAAGCAGAAAAACCTACATGGGTCACCATCAAGTTGTGTGCAGGGTTTTCAGAAGAGCTGGGAGATTCAGAGGATGGCCCTTCAGCTGACGTCTGCTCTTTGGATCCTTCTTGAGGAGTTTTGCACTTGTCACTGGAGGCCAAACCTGGCTGAAGCCTCATTTCGTGGGCACAAGGCCGGATTATGGCAGCGACACACAGCTCCACTTGCAGATGCAGGAAGTTGTTCCATACGTATTTAAAAAACAAGTCCTAAAAAAGTTGTAAAACATATAGCCAAATGGTTATCTGATGCTTTCATTAAGATGATAAAACTGTGGTCAAAAAAGTCTGTCTCACCAAAAGGACATCCATAGTGTTGAGTCTGCAGAGCTCTTGTGCTACGACTGCATGGCTGGCAGAGCTGGTATAAAGCAGTGAAGCCACTAGTCTGGCTACATGCAGACGCGTGTTACCCAGCGGTTCCTCCAGAACACCTAAAGTGGTCAGCATAGGCTCTCTCTAAAAAGCAAATAAATTAAAGATTTTGAATTTAAAAATCCATATATTTAAAGACGAGAAAAGAGGAAGTAAATGTATAGAAAAAAAGTAGTATCACCTCGACTTGTGTGTGCGTAATTCTTGATTTGACTTTAAATGTTTAAATATTTTTATTTTTAAAGGGATAAATGCTTCAAAGACACATATTTAGACTTTTTTATATTGATTATCCAGAATATCTGCTCAAAAAAGTGGAAAAATGTCAAGTTTTCACCAGATAATATTAAGTTCAAAGTGGCTGATAAGAAAACTCTGATTACACGTTCTAGCAGCACTTAAATGCATCACTTGGGGATCTTTTCATCTTTTCTTTCTCACAGACGTGATGAGTCTCACATCAGATTTGTGCATATATGTGGTTTTGTGTGTGGTTCATGTATAGTTTTTAAAGATTTGTGCGTATAGTTAGTTTCAAGCTGTTGCTATTTTAAGTTGGGCATGTGTAAATTGTATTTTATATATTTTTCTATTTTTAATTTTTGTACATATTGGACAAAATATATTGTATGAGTTAAGAATCAAGAATGACGTACGTACAAATGCAAAGTTAAGCACAAATCAAGAGTTGTGCACAGACAAATCAAGAGCTAAACACACACAAATTCAATGTTACGCACAAATCTGGGTGATACTATTTTCTCTCCACATAAATTGTTCTGGCGAACTTGAAAAAGCAGAACATTAAAAAAAAAAAAAGATTCTCGTTTCAAAAAAATAATCCTTTTT
The DNA here is from genome assembly GCA_003999625.1 of Oryzias javanicus. Classification (NCBI taxonomy): domain Eukaryota; kingdom Metazoa; phylum Chordata; class Actinopteri; order Beloniformes; family Adrianichthyidae; genus Oryzias; species Oryzias javanicus. Next base: position 19,607,975 of record CM012442.1, read on the forward strand.
TGTCTTGCAGGACAAATAATATTATCAGGAAAGCTTTTTTTATGTCAAAGTAATCTAACATATCTTGGTAACTAGAATTTTTGTAAAACTTAAAATTATTGCTAAAAATTTTTTTACCCCACTTATTTAAGGAAAATTTTCCAAATTTAAAGACTTTTTGACTTATTTTTAAGAGCTGTCTCGTTCAGAGAAAATACTTGCTTTTTAGAAAATATACTTTACACTGTAATTAATTATAGTTCTACATGTGTGACCCTCAGTAGTTCTGGCTATATTTTTACGATTATTTCTTAAAATGTACCTTAGGCGGCTCCAGAAGGAGCTGATGGAAATGAGTCAGGTGCGGCTGAATGGCCAGTAAAATGCTGCTGTTAACAGTGTAACTCCTCTCAAACGCCTGAGCATCCATCATCCCATCCACCCTGTCATACCAAAGATAAAAAAAATACGTCATTGAGAAACACCGGCAGCAAAAACTTGAAAACAACAATTGAAATTGAATTGAACTTTATTCATATCCAAAAGGATAAATTAAACTGTTATGGCACCACAAAAAGACAAAAAATTGCATTAAAAAATAAATAAATAACTAACAAATAAATAAATAAATAAATAACAAACAAAAGCAAACCATTAACGTAAAAAGACTGACATTGAAAGTAATTCAGTCTGTCACTCACATAGGCCTTCGTATTTCCAGCAATGTCAAAAACACTTGAATCCCACTAACAATGCAGCTTTCGGTCTTCTCTCCTGAGAACATGTTCTGCAGCAGCTGTTCAACACACTCCTGCCTGTAGAAACACAACACAGCGTCGACCTCTGCGTTCAAGTCTGAAGGATGCGTGAAAGGGCTTCTCCCTGGACTCACGATTCCAGCACAGTCAGCAGCGGGTCGGGCTGTGAAATCTCCTGAAGCTGCCCAGCCTGATCCCTGCTCAGCCGAATAATGTCGCACAAAGTCTGAGATGCGTTTGTCTGCTTCTGCCAGGGGACAAAACAGATTGACAACCTTCTAGTTTGGAGAATCTAAGAGAAATCCTCCTTTTTTTCTCACCTCCTCATCTTTCCCAGGATAAATGAGCTCTATGAGTCTCTGGGCCAGCTTCTGTTCATTAAGCCACTGTTAACGAAAGATATTTAGAATTATACAGTAAGTGGATTAAAAAAAAAAAAAGAAACTGTTGAAAGCTGGGAATAGAAAGCTTCTTTGTCACATACCATCAGAGTCTCCAGACGAAGAGGCGCCGGCTCTACACAGCTGATAAGGCGCAGGAGCACATCCATCATGGCCGACGTATCGATGTGCTCCAGGACCAACGAAAGAAACCCGTCCTTTTTCCGCAGGAAATTAATAACCTAAACAAGACACAAATCAAAGACAACAATGTAAAAAAAAAGACCAACGAGAATTATTTTTTTTTCAAAACAATCCTATTTCTGTTTCATTTATTCCCTCTTCATATCTTATAAAGTTTCACTCCAATCATCTTTTGGTCTATTCATATTGTAAATGCATTCCCAGTGGTTTTTAATTATGATTATACCATGTTTAGGCAAAATCAAAAACATGTGTTGTTTTCATGGACATGGTTTCTGCAGGAGTTCATTACAAATATGCTTCAGAGTTTTGGGCAGGACTATTACTGCAGAGAAAGCCCACCTCAACATCCCATCATCCATCTGTTTATAGGCTCTCCCACCATCTCACAGGGCCTCACACAAATTTATTTCAGATAAAAATTAGCTTTTTTTTTTCCAGATTCCATTATTTTCATTGATTTTTTTAATGTCTGAATGGGTAAACATGGGTTCTTCCCCTCCTCAGCTCACATTACAGGCAGGGTAAAGGAAGGAGAAGTGTAAAACATACAAATTGGGAAATTAAATTAAAGTGTGTGTCATAAAACACTATTAGTGAGGTTTAAAAAAATACAGTTTTAGGAGAAAGTGGAAGTGTTGGTCCACCAGTAGAGACCAGATTCAATCCCAACTACAAAATTAAACTCTTTCTTATCGAGTTAAATAATTCAGAAAAACTACTAAACCTTTAGATAAATAACGAGGCTGCATAACAATACAACACTGAGACAATTACAGGTTTTGGGCATATTTAGATGTTGATTTTCCTTAAAGAAATCAAACTCCTGTCTTGTCATTATCACACCCTCTCAGATTTCATTACACAAAAGCAACACCTAAAGGAAGCTGTCACCTTCTGATTTTCAGACACAAATGCGTTGGTGTATACCTGCTCAGTCTTCCGTGTGATGAGGTTTCCAATTGTCTTGCTAAAGAAAGACGCTAGGAGGGGATTTAGTGCCGATGGCTGCTCGAGGAAGGCATACAGAGTTTCCAGGAGAGACTCATCACTACCCAGTTTCTCATTGATCATTCCCACATCACATGTCAGCAACTCACACGCTATATTCGAGTACCTGTAATAAATAAATAAATAGGAGACAAGCAGCAGTGAGAACTAGGTGCACACACACTTTTTCTTTAAAAGTCAGAGGTGTTCTGTGAAATAGCAAGGAAGTGATATGATATAGTGCAGCACCAGCAAAACCAGTCTACCACCTCAGCATTTTTCTTCTCAGTAGAACTCACTTAAAGCGCTTCGTCTCCTCTGCACCAGCAGGGGGCTCTGTTGTGATCAGGCGAACTAGTTCCTGCATGCAGTTGTCTTGGCAAAGGAACAAGAGAAGTCTGCAAATAAATCATCAACAAGAGAACATATGTATTAAAAAAACAAGTCAGTGCAGGCACTTGGGGTTTAGAGAAACACAGAATTAAAGCAAAAACAGACCTCCTGTTTTGGGCCTTGCACTCCTGTAGCACTCCTCGTCCATAAGCTCTGCGAGTGTGACATCCTCCTTGTCCAGCAAGGCCTCCAGATGAGAAGATGTGTGCAAATCAAACTTCCAAAACATGGCTGCCTGTCTCTGGAGCCTACACTGCAGCGGATGAGCTAAAGAGGGAGTGGTATGGAAATTAGAAAGCTCAGACAAGTAAACAAAACAAAACAATAAAGCACTCTGAGATTTAAAACGGATGGGTGCTCGTCTTACATTAGAAGAAAGGAGATGTATCCTCAGACGGGACTTCCTAAACAGCCACACATTAAAGCCAGTATATGCTCATCCTGACACCGGAAACTCTGAAAGAAGATAGTCTACGGTGAAGAAAAGAAACTGGAAATGTTGCAGTGATTTTCCTGCTTCACAGGGAAGTTTAATTCCGGCCAAGTGAAGAGGCTGGGCTGGCAGGAATCAATAAATATGTAATCAAATTACTTAGGCTTATTTATGTACCAATACAGTAGACTTGTTTACAGAGAAGACACACACAATAGTTGAATGACTAAAAGATAAAGACAGTAGTTTAGGAATAGTATTATATTTCAATTCAGATAATAGTTTTTTTTTTTTTTTTTTTTTTTTGGTTAGACTACAGAAAAAGCGATTAAAGCTTGAATAGGAGCCCTTCCATGTTTGTTTCATTCAAAAACTAAGATATACTAAAGATAATTATAATAATGTAATACCCAGACACTTTTTAAGAAAGAAGTAAAAAAATAAAATTTAATAAGGGGGGAAATAATTAGGTTAATAGTGCAAGTTGTGAAATAAAATCTGATATCACAGGAGTAATAACTAAAATCCATGTATTTGATTACATTTGGTTTTTTTGGAGTTTTAAGCAATATGTCAACTTTTCCATCCTAAATCTTTCTAGAACAATTTAAAACCAATCTTCCAATGTGGTTTGCACCAGGCTCTGCTTGTAATCAATTTTGTTTTACGTCCTGCCAATAGCATTAATAGTTTATCTCAAATTTGTATTTAAAACAATACAAAACCCTATGGAAGTTTTATTTTTCACCCATATTGAAATTAATATGCAATCCATCAATTGACGATTTGAAAATGCATTTGACTTCAAATTGAATCGTCAATTGAGATGAGAATTGCAGATTATTTTTGGAATTATGGGTGGAAAAAAAAAATCCAGATATGAAACCTTAAAGCAGAAAGGTATTGGAGAGCTGAAAAAAGAACTTCCAAAAGGATTTTAAACCGGGACAGTCCCAAACAATTGTGCTTCAGTGTGAATCTACACATTATACAATTAATGCTGATCATTGGTGAGAGGCAAACAAGGCTATACCTGAACTATGTTTGAAGTGTGATGGAAACTGGTTTGCTAAATTAAAGTTCACGCCTCCTCTTAAGCTAAATGTCAAAGATTGTGGGGTAAACTGAGGCTCTTCTCTGTTGCTGACAAAGGTCTCAAAGTGCAGGACAACAACCCGATGGTGAACGGCTACAACAGGCCTTTCGGGAGTCCAGAGAGCAGCTGGCGGCGGTTGATGTTAGCATAAACGCGCATTAGCCCCTAGCAGAAATAACAGTCATGTCAGAGCCGCGGGTAATTAGCGCATCCGGATAACTTCCCGTTAACATGTTCACCCTGTGGGGGTTCATGCGTGCTACTTACTAGAGTGTCTGTCTTTCGCTTGGCACGCATACAAATCCGCTAGCTCAGTCCTACTCGTGTTGCTAACGCAACAAACTATATATTTTTTACATGCTAGCATGTGCAAAATGCGACCCAAACCAGTAGCTTAAACGTGCAATTTGTTTATCCACGCCAGCGGGCGACGGGACCGCGTCCTCCTCATGATTCAGACCTAGCGTTCTCCGATAATTTAACTGCGAGGCTTCGTTTTTAGGCGTCATTATCTTAGGTTTCGAGTCAGAACACCCTTACCTTTAAGCCATTATCTCAAACGGGACCGACCGTAAACTCAAGGACGGTAAATTCGGCGACCGAAGGTGTCAAGTCACCCAGAGGAGGCCCATAGTTGCCGATTCATGACTGCGTTGTTAGCTTAACGACACTACCGAAAAGCAGTGCAATGTCATTTAGGTTTTCACCACTGGTCTTTATTTACACAAACTATTCAACGAAACGACGCAGACAAATCTTGCATTACAAAAATATAAAATAAAAATAACACACTTAATTTATCACCAACAGTTTAGTAGTAAATATCCTGTAAACGTAACTATTTATTTTTTCCGTTACCAGGGGCGTTGCTAGGGACGACGCTCTGCTGAAGCAGCCTGCCTCCTCAAGGAAAACCTTTTCCTCTTGTTTTGCACGAGACATTTTACATTTAGCAATTTAGACTTCACTTTGATAAAGTTACTTATGCCTGTAAGTGCAATAATTAGATGACTGTTAAAGCCCTTATTGAGCCTCATCACATTCTGTATGAGGCATTTGTGTTATTTTTGCGAGCAGTAAACATTTTTCTGACATTTACATTTGAAAACAAACTATCTGGAACTGAGACAATAATTTGAGCAATCTATTCTATATTTTTTCATTTTGCAATACTCATTTATTCTTGTTTTATTTAAAAAAAAAAACTGTTATTAACTGTGCTACTCATCGAAACAAACATTACTTTTTAATTAACAGTTTAGAAAAAAGGTTATAGAAACACAATGTTTATTTATTTTGTAGTTAAAAAACACTTAAAACTATATGAGTTCACGAGTATTCTATTTTGTGTCTTTCTATAGATTAAGTGTTTTTTTTTTGTTTTGATGAAAGCGATGCACAAACTACGGTGGCCCTCAAGTACAAAAAGCACATAATGTTTATTCTCAGAAAAACCCATCTACTTTTTCTTTGTAACACTTTGTTTTAGTTGTTTTGAAAAATAATTAGTTGACACTTATTTTTTAGTTGTTTTACAAGAGTGGATATTGTATTTTCTCTCTCTCTCTCTCTCTCTTTTTTTTTTTACACACATTTATACCATAAAATTATTAAAATTAAAAAGATTTATAATAAAGGATTTATAATGTCAAACCAGTGGACAAATTAATGTCACCGGCAGAGATTGGAACTAAAAATTGACATATTCAGTAAAAAGTTAATTAGAGTTTCCCACAATTCTTAAACTAGTAAATTGTGGTTTGAAAATATGTAAACAATGCTGACAAGTGACTATAATTAGGCTATAAAAAATCACAAAATATTAAAGTGTTAGGCCATGTCCAGCTATATAATTAATAATAATAATAATAATAATAATAATAATAATAATAATAATAATAATATAATAATAATAATAATAATAATAATAATAATAATAATAAAAGAAAAAGTAGAACTAATACACCATCTGATACTTTAAAGGTTATAGACTCCGTTGGATAAGCAATATTACAATATTTTTCATAACCCTTTCAAATTTTAAAGTCAGTATCAACAACATTAGTGAGACTTGTTGGCAGAAATTAATTATTACGTTTTTTGCTTATAGCAGTTAGAAAATATCAATATTATGCAGATCCTAAGAATGAATTATGAAAAAACAAACATATATATATGATTAAGTTGTAGAATTATGTTTTTTAATGAAAAGCAAGTGGAAAGTAAATAGTTGATTTAGGACAATATGTACAAAATTATTTGTTACTGTAAGAAATCGTACTTTTAACCCATCTTTGTATGTGGTGTAGACAAATGTGCAATAAATATTGTTTTTGGGTGGTTATAGCCATGACTGTATATGAGGTTTTTTTTGTTTGTTTGTTTTATTTTTTTCGCCGGTGGGTGTCGGGATCCGGCAGAAACTTGGACAGCCCCTGCCGGTGAACCTTTTCGCTCCTCTCACGTATGAACCTCCGCAGAACGACTTTTCGTAGCAGCCGGTTAGCATCATGGCGAACGTTGCCGACACGAAGTTATACGACATCCTTGGAGTATCACCCTCTGCGTCCGAGAATGAACTAAAAAAGGTGAGTGCTTTTACACATTGAAGAGAGGTTTGATAAAGTCTGAGGGGAATGGAGCGAATGAGAGGTCAGGAGTGTTATGTGGCCTAAAAACAAGCTAATGGATGTGAGCTAGCTTATAGTGACAGGACTATTGGGCTTGCTAGCACGCTAGTTGACTAAAATATTTAGTGTCAGCGCGATTTATGACCAGCTGAAGTAACATGTAGAGCTAGTAACGTCCGTATAAAAGCTATAATGTATGGATGTTTTGAAAGAACGAAAATAGCCCGCTTATAGAACATCAAGTGACCAGGAGTGCGGGAGGTTGCCGGCTATTAAGGCTAGGTGACACATTTTCACCCAACAGCCTCCATCAACACAGTAACGAGGCAACGTCGACTGCGCAGGTGACCTCGTTACTTTTAATTAAAAGACTACTGCATTATCACCGATAGGTTTTAAACCTTCAACAGGAAACGAAAAGCTTGGCCTAGCTGTGGGATAAGGTGGCTTAAAGCTAACAAACTTATGCGTTAGTGACAAGTTGTATGTGAAATACCAAACATGTATTCGTTTTATGTTATTTTGACGCGTAGTAGCCTACTGGATGAATATATAAGTTATGTGTTTTAGGAAGTGACGTATTTAGACAGAATGACGCTTTTTACAAAAATCATCTTTGGGGGTTTTCTTCTTAAAATTTAAACATTTCAAGCTTTTTTCTGATAAGTTTCATCTTTAAATCAGACTTTGAGGCCAACTGTCAAATTAAAATATGAAAAATGAAACGCAATTAATTTTTTTTCTTAATTACTGTTACTTCTAAATAAGATTTTGTCCTCCCCAAACCCTCTCATTTGTTTGTCTTTCATTTAAAAATGCCTTTTGTATATTGAGTAGGAAGAAGTTGCAAGGTTTTCTTAACGTTTCAATGTTATGATCAAATCTCTGAAGTACTTTTCCTTTTTATTTACTTTTAACTTTAATCCCAAATTATTTCAACCAAATAATGTCAATTATTTTAAAGAAGCATTTGCAATGTATAGATTAGTGGAAAAATACTTTCTTTTAAAATTTTACCATTAGAATTAAATATACATATTAAAATTAAGGATATAGTTGTTTGCCAAATTGTAAAAATCTTTTAGTTCCCTGTCAACTAAGCTCACAAAATTGATTGATGACATAGTTTATGAAATATTTATATTTACATTTCCAGTTGAAGCCAATTAGTATGTTACAATATTACCAATAACTGTATATAAAATATAAATTATTTATGGAAGGATACCATAATTAAAAGGCCTTCATTTCTGGTTATTGATTTTTGTAGTTTATCTTATTTAATTTTTTTACCTGCCATAATTAAAAAATATTCTGAATTAATCAAAGAAAATAGAATTTGCTGCATCATTGTTGTGAGCAAAAAAACAGAGACACAGTAGTTGAACTTTTTTTTTTTTATATGTTTACATTTATGCACCATGAGTATAATCGAGGGAAAACTAAGCTACACAAGATGGCTAAATAAATAAATAATAACAATGCTCCTTTTTCCTGAAAATCTATGTTAAAATAGTAGTCAAAGTCTAATTTCTCCCTTCCTCCAAGAATAAGGTGTTTTGTTGGTTTTATTTTTCAAAGTTTTGGTGATTTAGGAGATGTTTACTTGTGGTGTTGCCTGGAGACCTTAACTGTTAAGCAATTATAAAATGAGCTGCTCCTGGCTATTTACCACAGAATGCCTCAACGATGGGATATATTGATGATTTGCTCTTTTGGATTTTTGACTCATTTCAGGCGTACCGCAAACTGGCCAAAGAGTACCATCCTGACAAGAATCCTGAAGCTGGAGACAAGGTATGAGAACACTTGGTTTTATTAACACAGAATTTCAATATTTGTCCTACGCTACTTCAGGCTCGTCAATATTTATTCCTGACCGAATCATTCTCCTCTCAGTTTAAAGAAATAAGCTTTGCCTACGAGGTGTTGACAAACCCAGAGAAAAAGGAGCTTTACGATCGTTATGGAGAACAAGGGCTGCGAGAGGGCGGAGGCGGAGGGCCAGGCATGGAGGATATCTTCTCTCACATTTTCGGAGGTGGACTCTTTGGGTTCATGGGTGGACAAAGCAGAGGACGCAACGGAGGCAAGAGAAGAGGGGACGATATGATCCATCCTCTGAAGTAAGCACGGTGGACTGTACATGCTTTACAGGCTGATTCAAACATCCAAACTCCTTCATAAAAACTTTTGTCCCACAGAGTGTCTCTTGAAGACTTATACAATGGCAAAACCACAAAACTGCAGCTCAGTAAGAATGTGTTGTGTAGTGCCTGCAATGGGTAAGTTGGCCTTTTTTTATTTAAACATTATAATTAATGAAATTTCAGATCCAGTTATAAACTTTACAGTGTTGACGTTTTTATGCCAACGCCTTAACATGAGGCATTTTTTCTTTGTAGTCAAGGAGGTAAAGCAGGAGCGGTGCAGAAGTGTGTGGCCTGCAGGGGTAGAGGCATGAGAATCATGATCAGACAGCTGGCTCCTGGGATGGTTCAGCAGATGCAGTCAGTCTGTACAGACTGCAGCGGAGAGGGTGATTCACATAGCAGATCCTTTGCTTCCAAAGTGCACTCAGTTTCTGAAATGCTTCAAAAATGATTGCATTCCTGCACAGGTGAGGTGATAAATGAGAAAGATCGCTGCAAAAAGTGTGAGGGCCAAAAAGTGTGCAAGGAAACAAAACTTCTGGAGGTTCACGTGGACAAAGGCATGAAACATGGACAGAAGATCACGTTTTCTGGGGAAGCCGACCAAGCGCCCGGCGTAGAACCCGGAGACATAGTTCTGGTGCTTCAAGAGAAGGAGCATGAGGTACTGCTGCAAAAATCATTAAGTGCCGGATGAAAACTTTGGAAGAAAGTAACCAATATTTCACGTCACTACAGGAGTTCCGGCGTGAAGGCAGTGATCTTCACATGGTCCATCGCATCGGTCTGGTCGAGGCTCTCTGTGGATTCCAGATGACTGTCACACACCTGGATGGACGTCAGCTGCTTATTAAATACCCCCCAGGGAAGGTCATCGAGCCAGGTAAACATCGTTTGTCCAATTCAAAAGAAAATGGGAAACAATCATTTTTTAAGGATGTAGTTCGTGTAAATTAACGGCTTTAAACATAACTTTCCTTTTTCTGATAGACTGGGTGCTTCTCTTTTACAACATGAATTCAGTGTTGAGACGTATTTTGTCGTTTAAATGTTGAGCACATTTGCTTTAGCTTCTCACCTGTGTGCGTGTCAGGTTGTGTTCGAGTGGTGAAAGGAGAGGGGATGCCTCAGTACAGAAATCCATTTGAGAAGGGCGATCTTTACATCAAGTTTGACGTCCAGTTCCCTGAAAACAACTGGATCAGCCCCGACAAACTGAACGTGAGTTTAAGCAAATCTACGATGCACTTCCTTTAAGGTTTTTTTTTTCTTTTCTTTCTAAAGTACAGTTGGCTTTGTGTCTCAAAGGACCTGGAATGTTTGCTGCCTGCTCGTGCCGATGACCCCATCATCGCGGCAGACGCAGAGGAAGTTGACTTGACCGAGTTCGACCGGAGTCAAGGCTTTGGAAGCGGGGCCAGAAGAGAGGCGTATAACGATAGCTCTGATGAGGAAGGGGGCCACCATGGCCCCGGGGTGCAGTGTGCACACCAATAGACTCATACACAGACTTGCACACACATCGAAAGCTAAATAACACACGCGCAGCCCTCCGTTTCCATTGCTAAATCAAGACTTATTGCACATAGATTCCGATTTGTTTTCTTTGACGAGTCCAGTGAAAAAGACAAATGCAATCATCCTCCCTCCTCAGTTCTGTGGTGCCCCCGAGTCAAAGAGACCCTGGATGTGTGGTGACCGTTTTATGTTATTGGACATCAGTGTTCATCAATTTCTCCAGCAAGAAAGTACTCTGACTCTGCATCATTTAGGCATCCGTGTTCTCGTTTTAAGCTTTTTTATGTTTTACTGTGGGGAAAAACAACAGTCTAGTGTACAAAATGCACATATTGTGAAGTATCCTGTAAAATGTGTAGTTTAGTCGATCACATACAAGCGCATGTTCGTTCTTGCTGAAGACTTTGATCATTTAGATTCAAACTCCAGAAGCTTTTCAAAAGAAGTTTGACACTGCAGCTGTTTAAAATTCAGAGTTTCGCCCAACGGCTGCAAGAACCGGCCTAAAAAAAAAGGACGCTCATGATTTAAACTCCCATCTTAGCGAAAACTTGATTAATTGATTTGCAAGGAATGTTTTTGTTCCGAGCTGTGAGGTCCATTAAAAACAGAAGTGTACCACCGGTCAGATAAAGCACTACGTTTTTGTTTTTGTTTGGCTTTTTCGTTGTCTGAAACTTCTTGGTGTGAATGTTGTTGTGTTCTGAAACTCCAATCCTTAAAGCTTTGTACTCGTGTATGTGTGCAGTGCAGTGGCTCATTGTGTTGGCGAGCTGCTGTGGAATGTTCCAGCTTCTTAGGGGTGGTAGGTATTCCTGCTTTGCGTTGAGCTGCAGTGAGATTGGACACCAAATATAGCTCTCTAAAGAAGAATGTTTTTATTTGCTCAGAAGAATCCGATGTAGAAATAATTACCAGAACCTTTGGGAGGGAAAGCTTTGTATCATACATATCTTCCCGTTGTAGAGTTGCTAGTCAAACATGCCCACCCCCCAAGCCCCTGTAATGTTGGAATTTTCCTATCTCAAAATACCTGTAAATAAATCCAGTCCCCGTGCATTAATCCAGCAGCTGTGTCATCCTGTTCTCCTTCTGCGAGCAGCAACATCGAGTCAGGATCGTAGAGTCACTGTTTACATGCACCTCTGAAAGTCATCGTTTCTGTAAATACGTCCACAAAGGGCAAAAGTGCACAAGGTTTAAGGGGTGGGATCTTGTCAAATTACACAATTGTTGATGCTTATGGTTGTCAAAATGTATAATAAACGATTACAAATTAACAGAAATTTGCCTTACAACAGTATTTATGTTGTACTGTCAAGAATTTTATTGCTAGAAGACAAAAATAAGTTGGATTTTGTTTGACAAGTTGTACTACTAAAGTGGTTTAGTGTTTCTACTATTGTTACTAAATAACAATAACAAAAAAACAGAACTAATTAGTGAAAAGATGTAGATCTGACTATCAGAATGACTGCTCATAAGTCTGTAAAGGACATTTTCGCTTTGAAGAAGACTAAAGATTAGGTTGGAATTTTAAACAAAAGGCTTTAAATCATGCTTTAATCTTGCAAGGAGCTTAAAATTTTTGCTCTACAGTAAGAAAAATGGTGTAAGAGACTAAATCAATGTACTCCAGATAAATGGAAGGATCAAAAAAGATCTTCCATGAATACAGGAATATAAAATGAACAGATATGTCTAACTTCAAGCTCCTACCATGTTCAGCTTTAACATAAATGGATTTTCAGGTCTACTTTCTTTAGGAGGTGTTTACACCTCTGCTGGTTCGAACATTCGAACATTAGAATATCAATGTAAAAGCTCAGTGACCTTGTGGTAGAGTGTCTGCCCTGAGACTGGAAGGTTGTGAGTTCAAATCTGGGCTGAGTTGTAACCAAAGACTCTTAAAAATGGGACCCAACCCTCCCTGTGTGACACTCAGCATTAAGGGGTTTGTCAGGGAGGGGGCTTAAAGCACCAAATGGTTCCTGAGGGCGACTGGGTCTGCTGCTCACCGCTCCCTCAGGGGATGGGTCAAATGCGGAGAACAAAATTCACACACAGCTAGGTGCGTGATAACTGATGTAACTTTAACTTAACCATTTTCTATAACCACTTGATCCCTTTATGGGTTGCTGGAGCCTATCCCAGGATACACCCTGAATGGTACACGAGTTCTAAAAGTTAACATAAAATAGAAGATGGACTCTTCCATTCTCTTTAAAGCCGTTACCAAAAACAGAGAAGTTGGTGGCGTAGCATATATTTTGGTGTAAAAACATATATTTTTGAAAATACTTTCATTTTAATAGTAAAATAATTGGTCAGAACACTGCAGCTATTGTATGACATTAGGACCAAAAGCGTTCTTGGCTTCAAACACTTGTTTAGTCACTTCCACTTTCTACGTCCTGGTGATGAGCCACTGGAGCCAGCAGTTCCTTAAACCCTGCAGTATTCCTGAGGAATCGACAGCGCAGGTTAGTGCTACATTTTGTTCATCCTGATGAGATCAAAGGAGTGGCGCTTACCTGTCCCGTTTGGACTGCATGATGCTGGAGCGCTCTCTCCTAACCTGCTCCAGTCGCTCTCGAACAACCGCTTTCTGCCGGGTCTTGTCTCTCTGTGACAGAGCAAAAGCAGCGGTAGATGTCAAACCTTCATGTAGGTCAGCTTCTCGTTTACTCTGTCAGCAGATACTTCATGGGTGAGTATCGCTTTTCACCGGTCTGTTGTGCTTTAACGCCCAGCAGATCTCCTTCGGCCTTTCTGTTCTGGATGATGGACAGGCGCTCCTGAACCTGAAAAACAACCAAGTTGAGCACACATTTCGGCTGTGATCGTCACTCTGATATTTCTCACCCTCAGCATCTGTCTTTCTTTGTCCCTCTGCTGCTTCTGCTCCACCTTTCTTTGTATATCCACCAGGTTGCGCATGGTTTTCTCCCTCTCCATCACCGACACCGGTTCTGCTGTTCGTTCCCTCTCCACCAGAGTCTGTTCCCCCTCGGGTTTACTCACAGAGACCATGCACTCAGTCTGGTTAATGAAATCTCTGGTTAGATATTCGGCTGACGTACAGGTCCCAAAAACTGACGTGGTCTTACCTCTGATTCTTGGTGAAGCACGTCCTCACGTTTAGACGGTTCTTCGAGGTCACACTGGTCAGACTTGCTTTCAGTTTGACACTTTTCCAACTCACTCATCTCTCTGCCGGCATCGACAATAAGACTGGACCTTCCAGAGTCGAGATCATCAGCATCTCCCGAAAATTCTCCCTGCGTATTCTGGACGTCCTCTTCTTCTTTTGCACACATTTTCTGGTCTTTTTCTGAGGTGTCTCCCTCAACATCTCGATCTGCTTTTTCTCTCTTTTATAAACAATGATAAAATTAGACAATATGACATTACAAAAAGACAGAGTTTTGTGCGCTGATGCTCCACCTCTTCTACTGTTGTGCCTTGCTCTTCAGACTGTGCATCACATGGAGCCAAGGCCGACTTCTGCCCCCCCCCATCGCCTCGCTGGACTGTTTCTTTAGATTGTGCGGGCAGGATTGGCGTCATCTCACTGCCCTTTACATCTGGACTCTGTCCCGTTTCCACATTTGCAGCATCTGCTGTGTCACAGTCAGTCGCTTTGCTCCAAGCAAGCGTGATCAGAGACTCCTGCTTCTCGCAGCTGTCAGGGGTCGCCGCTGCACTGCTCTCCTCACTGTGAGCTTCTACATCAGGAGTTACGGCCTGCTCATTTGATGAACACGAAATTTCCAAGTAGGGTAGATCCTCAATGACAGCTCCACAACCTGCAGAAATGAGCTTTTATACTCCCAGCTGTGCAAGTAGGAATTAATTGATTTTATTGTTAGTAATACCTGAACAAAGTTCCTTTTTGTCCTCTGCAGCTGGAACTTCATTGAGTTCCCTTTTAACTGAATCCGCTCCTGCAGCCTCAGCTGATGCCTTGCTCATGTGCTCTTCATCTGAGCTGCATGAAGACCGAGGCCTGCTCTGGTCTTTGCTGCTGCTGTCAGTCAGGTTTGGATCAGGAAAGTCTGTGTTGAGGAGGTGGAGCAGGCTGCTAAAGCGCTGCGTCTGAATGTCATTGATGTATTTATCCCGCAAAGCTTGGATGCCATCGGGATTCTGACGACACACAACATGTACGGTAAAAAAAAAAAAAAAATGCACAAGTCAACTGCGCTGATGCTCCTCTACTAACCCGGTCTGCCAGAGCTTGTAGTAAAGTCAAAGCTTGGACTTCTTGGAGCTCTGTTAGGCGGGTCAACATAGGCGGGGCGCAATCTTGTAGCTGAAGATGTGCTTGCACTTCTTCTGACGGAGCCTGCAGCTGAGCACGGATTTGTTTCAGACTTTTTAAACATCCGTCTCTCAGCGTGACCTGCTCGCTGTCTGTTAAAAGTGAGACGACAAATTGCTGAAATTAAAGAATTAAACAAAAAAGGAAGTAAAGGCTGACAAATGACTTACTTTCTTTGGAAAGCGTTTCACAATCTGACCCCTGTGATTCCTCCTGGCAGATATCACGCATCATTCTGATCAAATGCTTTCTTTCTTGCTCCTGACTCAGCACCAAAAGCTGCAGTGCTGCTTTCTGAAAAAGTGTTTCTTATTAAAAATAATACCGCTTTATTCCTCTTTGTTCTATCTTAATGTTTGAATCTACTTGACCTGCTGTAATGTTTGGAGATCCTCTTTTTCTTCTTCTTCTTCTTGTTCACCATCAAGCCACAGAGCTACCTGCTCTGCTCTGCATGGACTGCTCATTATTGGCCTGAACGTGTCAACAACACAGTGCACATGTCTAAAAATAAGTATAAAAAAACCTGATGATAGCAAATCATCATTATTGGTTCGTGGTTCACCCACCATGTTTCCCAGGACTGCTGGGCTGCTAGCAGACAGCTGTAGGACACGTTCTCCCTCTGGGCTTTAAGAATCGCCAGTCTGATGTGAAGACACATGAGTATTGGATCCTCGCTGCACAGCCTGGAAGAGCAAAAATCAGTTCATTAATGTCAAAAAAGTTATACTTTCGTTGTATTTTCCATTTACCTCGGCGTTAAGTCGGTCAGCGTGTGCTGTTCTCGCCGACAGAGAGTCTGGATCTCGTTCAGGAGAGAAACAGCAGTCCAGCATTGCTCTGTGGACCTTCGGCTGATTGGTTCTGATGCATCCAGACGGGCTCTGATGGAGGAACAGAACCCTCACCTTTAACCCTATAGCATTATCACCAGGTGATTTTCACCCCAGCAAAAGTATTTATACGATTATCAATACGTTGCATTTTTCTGAGTGTCATGGTTCTCTGGGTAAAATCTCACACGTCCCAGGAATGGGTGGCCCAAAGGCCAAGTCTCCAGTATTGTTGTTTTTTTTAAAGGATTTTTTTCTTCTCAACGTCCTAATTTTTCAATAATTTTCAAACATGTTTTTAGGATGTTCCTGTTTTTTTTTTTTTTTTTTTACATAAACCAAAGTTGAAAATAATAGAAAACTTCTCTAATTTATCATGTGTTATCAATTTTGATCTATCTTTTATTGACCTTTTTTATATACTTTTTATTGGGTATATAATATTGGGTAAAAATTGCCAAAAGTGAAACTGTAACTTTTTATTGCAAAAGTGTTCTACTGATCAAATGATTTGACATTTTATTCAAATTTTACGATCATTTTACTCCAGTTACCAGTAGAGCTATCACTGGACTTTTAGACTTATTATTTCTGATCTAAATGACTTTGATTATATTAATTTATTTGCATCCATCCAGCTTCTGAATCCTTTTTAGGGTGTTGCTGGAGCCAGTCCTGTTAGATGAAGTCAGGAACCCTGAACTAGTCACAAGTCTGTTGCGGGGCCAAAAGACAAATGTAACTTTTTTATGTTATTTTTTTTTTTACTTTGATGACAATTTTCCTTCAGTTGAGTGTTCATTCCTTTTTGACTTTTTGCTTGTTGAGATTGATTTAATGTAAGTTACTTGTACATCCTGAATGCTCCCGGCAGCATCGCCAAACAAATCAAGTCAGCAGACTCCAGCGCCTCCTCTGCAAGCTTCTCCTGCATCTCCATTTCCTTCTGCTTTTGCCACGGAAGCAGCTTCTCCCAAACGTTGTTAGCTGAGGAACAACCACAAGAAAAAAAAAGAAAAATAATGAAACAGGAACCCCTCTGGGTCTCTTGGAGTTAAGATGACATTTTTGTAACAGGTCGGAACAACATGCCCTTACTATGATGCTCCTGAAGCATTTCTGTGAAAAGCAATTGCTTCACCACGTCGTACTTCACCTCCACCAAGAGGAGGACGTCTGACAGGGTGACACAGCCCCACGATTGAGCTCTGAAACTCGTGTTCTGACTCTGCCAGGGAGGGGGCAGCATGCTTTTCACTCCCTCTGATGCCAGTCTGAAGGAAAACATTGACATGAACACTGTCATTTGTGTAGAGACTACCTGTAAAAAGATGTGAAAAAATTAGGATTAAAATAATCCAATTTACATATGTGATTTTGTATTATTCTGTTACAAAAATTTGCATTTTTAATCAAAGTCTTAACTCTCACTTGGCCCAGCATTGCCAGGCTGTTTTTCTGAGTCTCTTTCCTCTTGGATCTCTGTCACAGAACTCCTGTTCATCCGTCACTGTCCTTGTCCGTTCCTTGGAAGCAAAACAAGGATCAACACTTTCCATATGTCCCTGCGGGACTATTTCTCTGAAAGAATGTACCTCAGCGCAGTTCTTCTCACTCGTGTGTATCTGCATAAATCCTGGCTCTGAGTTGTAAGCATGTTTGGGATCAGTGCTTTGTTCTGTGTAATCCATCATCTGATGAAGGTTGCTGGAGTTTAGGAGCTGAAAGTCCCAAAGAAACTGAAGAAAATAACATTTGCTGTAATATGTCACCTAAATATGTAACTGTATTAGATCTCCATCATGATTTTCAGGAAATGTGTATGACATCTGCACCATTTCTTTCTTTTCCCTCTCCTTTTCCATTTCCACAAGAACATCCAAAAGATTTCCATCTGCACAGGACCAGCAGTTGTTGTGTCCTGCAACCTGAAATGCATGCATTCACAGAAAACTGTTATAACAAATTTAGATGACATGAAAAAAAAATAAGCCTGTTTGAGTTTAAATTTTGCCTTCTTCATGGCTGCATGTGCTTCTCGTGAGTTGGAGGGAACATGAAACACTTTGCTGAAGAGAAGACTGACATCCTCGGAGGAAAACTCGGCTCCTGCAGGCTTACCCAGCAGCTGGTGCAGAGTCGCAATGCAGTCCTGAAGCCCAGAGCAAGCACTTCTGCTTCAGCTTTTGACACAGACACGAAAAAAAAGAAAAAAACCTGCGGTTCTCACACAACAAGAAAACACCTTACCTGCGCCATGTTTTCACCGCTCTGCGCTGATGAATTATACAGGAGATTACTATGGTTACAGCAGCTGGATCCGCTTACAACAACAAAACAGTGTCAGTGTATCAGTCAGACACAGAGAAAAGTGATGCAGAACCATGTGATTCACTGAACACTTTCTCAAA
Source organism: Oryzias javanicus (assembly GCA_003999625.1). Lineage (NCBI taxonomy): Eukaryota > Metazoa > Chordata > Actinopteri > Beloniformes > Adrianichthyidae > Oryzias > Oryzias javanicus. The sequence goes on from CM012442.1 coordinate 19,626,080, forward strand.
TGTGGATATTCTAGTGAAAGTTTCTCACCTGTCCACTTTAGGATGATGTTTACAGGTGACAGGTGAGAGGCTGGAATAATTATGATCATAATTTTGTAATTAAAACGTTAAATTCTGGTCAGAAAAAATGCTTTGTTTTTATTTTGAAGGAAACCTTTTTGATAGACTTTTCAAAACTTATCTTTGCTCCAAATGTGAAGGCTTTTGGTGACTGAATGCATTTATTTAAACACAAATGAACATTTAGCTTTTGTTTCAACAAACATTTGCAGCTTTAGGTGAATGTTGCACTATTTATTTGAATGTTTGAATCCAAAGTTTCTAACTGTAGAGGAAACACAGTAACAAGCACTATTAGTTTTTCTTTAAACCAAAAAGTCACTTTAGTAACTATTTTCACAAAATGGTGAAAAAATAGGAAATCTTGAAAAATAACTTTAAAGGAAGTTAGCTTCAAATGCTATAATTTTACTCAAAGCTGACCAGAAGTGGAAAAATATGTTTCCTTGACATGCTTCCTTTATACAAACATTTATGTCCATTATACTGTTAAAATCCATGTTCAAAGAAAGCATCTTGAAATTTGATATAGATCATAATTCTATCAAGTATCACACACAAATGTAAATTACTTGAACCTAACCTTTATGTGTGCTTAATATTTGAAATATCCTCCATAAATATGTCTAACACACAAGGATTGGTTTGATAATTTACAGATCAATTTTATTTATATCTATCAGAAAATAATGTTTTTTACAAATTCAAATTCAGCTTTATTTGTATAGATCTTTTTCTGCCACAAACCATCTCAAAGTGATTTCCAATATAAAATAAATAGCAAGATTAAAAAATAGTAGTTAAAATAGCAATCATAAAAAAAATACATAAAAACACCTTAAAACACATACACATCCCCCAACAACTACAATCAAACTATTTATTTGTAAAATTGATAAAATCAAATAAAACATGTGGACATGAAAAAATGTTGTAAAAGTTTTACTATTATCAGATTAGATTACATTAGAAATGGTTTATTTTTATGCAATCGAAAAAATATATAGAGCACATGCTGTTCTATAAAGATGAATTTTAACTTTTTTCTTGAAAACCTCCTCAGTGGGTGACGTCTCTACATCCACAAGCAGACTGTTGGTTTTAGTTCTGACTTATGGCACCAACATTTGAGGACCTGAGCACTATGGGAGGGTCATAAACTAAAGGAAAATCTGAAAAAATGAAGGTCCAATCACATTTAAGCTTTTATAAAATAATAAAAGAACTTTAAAACTTTAAAAAGAAACATAATTAAAATGTATTTATTAAAATGAATTAATTTAAAAAAAGGATGTTTATGAAAAGAATATGAAAAAGAAAACAAAAAAACACCCAAACCAAAATACGTTATTACGATAAACTTTTCATTTCATTATATACTATTTACTCCCTGTTTTCAAGGAATAGTAGTTTTTAAATGGGTCTATGAAAAGTCCCAACAAGGATGAATACACTTTTTATGTGTGTGTGATGATGTGACTACACTACAGCTTAAGTTAGTTAGGGTTTGGCTTCATCATCATCTATAAATAAACTAGTATTGAGAATTAAAAGATAATAAAACTTTATATTCTTTATAAGGTAAAAATCCTTGTCTCGAATCAAGTTCTCTATTGGAATTTATTGATGAATAAACCAGATCATCTTTCCTTAGATTAAGACTGATGAACTCATTTTAAGTGGAACAACGGGAAATGTTTCTAACTCACATCATATGACACAACACAAATGAAGCACGTCTAATCTTAGTAAATGATTGGTTTTATTTGCAAAAATGGAAAACTTGGAACTTCCTGAGATATTGTCTTTGGCTGCACACACAGACATATTGCACTTTGCTTATATGAACCTGTATGTAAAACAGAAGCTGCTTTGATTTTCAAAAAATATTGTGACAATTAATAAAAAAAAACAGCATTAAAAATGTAGGAACGAAAACAAAAGTGGACATATGGAACTAAAATGTGTTTTGTATAAATATTTCAGTGCTACATACATTTATTCAGCTCTCATCCACAACCTGAAGGTCCATGTGGAGTTTTTTTTTTTTAATGTACAGTAACTGAATGTACAGTAACAGGAATCCATGTAAATGTGCACACTGATCAATCAATAGCCACACATAACAGGAATTCAAGAACTATAAATGGCTGCCGTGAATAATCTTGGGACACTTTTCAGGCTGGATGCAGGAGTTGTTGTGCAGAATCAAACCGGCGGGACACTGGCAGCCTGGGACGCAGGGCTTGAAACAGTGGCTCTCTATAACCCCGAGTGGTACGTCACGGTTAAAGCAGGTAACTGGACAGGGGGGTCCACATTCGTCAAACACAAAGCCCCTCTCCAGGGGGCAGCCGACAGCTGCAGAAGAAGAATAAAGTTTTTTTTTATTTTTTTAAAGTGAGACATGGAGAAAATTGGAGCCACAAAAACAGATTAGTCAGCATAATATTGTCAGCACTAATCTAGGAGTGTCCATGACAGTTCTCCAAGGCAGTTCTGGGGTTTGACCGGGCCACACCTACATTTGACTACCGGAGTCAGGTGTTCAACCAATCAGAAGCAGCAGGGGTGGGTAGAAATTAATGGAATTAAATAACACTGCTTTAATAAAAACCCAACATCTGTATGTTCACGGTCAGATTGATGCAAAAAAAGAATTAAAAAAAGCGAGAAATATTTTAGATAACCAGTGGTAGTTTTGAGCCAAAGAGCATCTCAGAGGAGGAAAATAAAGACATTAATGAATCTATTTGTCTCCAAGTTGAGGATTTAGAATTGAAGGGGAGCAAGGAAATTCTCGCCAGGTTTACACCCGGCACGGAAGCGCTATGGAAGTGCTGTAGAGTGGCACGGAACTGAGGCCGTTTCCACTCGGCACCCTTGTTAACCCATGGTAGAGTTCCCACCACATGCGAGCCGGCCGTGCAGCGATCGTTTCGGCGTCTGGTCTATTTTTTGCATAAGCTGTGAGGGATCTGTATTAAAGTTATGCCAAGACACACGAAAAAATCCAGTACATTTTCAAAATATAACATTTTTTTTCCCAATAAAATACAGAGATTGACAAATGCAATCATATTTTTGTCTTGAACAGGCTGTGGAGATGAAAATATAAACACAAAAAGCAAACAGAAGGGTTGTGGTTTTAGGTGTCTGTTGATGGCAAAAAAAAAGCTCTTAAATAACCACAGTTGAGCAGAAGCGCCCGTCAACCTTCATGGAAGAATACAGGTCAGGTGTGAACTGGAGGTTACGCTCGTACCGCGCTCGTACCGCGCTCGTACCGCGCTCGTACCGCGCTCGTACCGCGCTCGTACCGTGAGGTATGAAGCGGGCATTTGGCCCGCCTGAGGCAGTTGCTGCGTCACAAACCTGAGCTTTCTCAAACTGCGGATTTTCGTTTACTCCTGTTCAATCATAATTTGAATTAAGACATACTCAGAAACGCTGTTTCAATCTTAAATTATATAGACCTATGTCCTCCATCATGAAAGAAATGCTGCAAGAACATGTTAAAACACAATTTTCATTGGAGTGAGTCTTTAAATCTTACCTCCTAAATAAGTTTTTAGATCAAGATTGTGTATTTTTAAGAAAGTAAGACACCAAATTATGCACATTTAAGAATATGTGTAATACTTTTTTTGGTAAAATTAACAAGGTTAAAAGAAAAAACTATTGAATTGTATTGTTTCCATCACTCTTTGCTTTACTCACCACAGAGCGATGCGCTCCTCCACTGCAGGATGACTCCGGCCGCTCTGCACTGGCTGGCGTAGGCCTCCAGTGTGTCACACAGACACTCGTCAGAGTTGGCCCCACAAGCGCAGAGGTCATACACACAGGCACCAAACCACGGTTCAGGAGGAACCACGTGATGGCAGGGCTTGAAAACGGACGACTTCAACACCTTGCAGCGCGTGTTAGCACCTTTCTTGGCCTGGAACCCAGCACCCTTACAGGGATCAACATCCTCTCCAGGACGACAGGAGCCGTCACTCTGGCCTCCTTTCGTGACCTTAAATGACGTTCGATATTTGCACGGTCAAACTATTGGTGTTTATAAGGCAGGTTGTTGACTGACGTCGCTTGAATCAATCTTACCCTCCAGCTATTTCCAAACTCAGCCTCTGACGAGCTGGGTCGACCTCCTGGCATTTGTAGATCATCGTGATGATAGTTGTTGAAGTTTCCACAAAGACCGCATGTGTGGCCCTTGTAGGAGCCTGGCACGCTCACTTCCAGGTGTGAACGGGGGCTCCACAGCACCTTCAGGGGGAACAATGGGAGTGGAAGAGTGTTACAAAAACATCTTTTTTTTTTCTGGAGACGTGAAAGAAAAACAAATATTACCTTCAGTCCAATGTTGGTGTTGAGTAACACAGTGTGAGTTTGTCGTTCTATATAAACGTAGGGCTCCATGAGGAACGGCAAAGTCACAACATCACCATTTACCTGAGAATACAGAAATGGATGACTGAAAATGTACAAAAGACAAACTTTGTAAAAGTGAATGAACGTTTTTATCTCACCAACCTTTACCACCCAGTCCTGGAGGAGCTGGACAGCAGTGTCTCCTAAAAACACTGTTACTTCTTTAGTCCAGGACACACCTTTACGTCCCCGATCGTCATTAGTGACATGAATGCTTTAAAAAAAAAAAAATTGATTTAACACTAAAAATTGCTTTTTTTTGCTAAATCTAAAAACAAACTTTTTTTTTTTTAAATAAATAAAGTTTTGGTTTTACATGTAATGCAACAAAATGAGATAACGTTTAGATCAATTATCTGGAATATTTTTTTTGTCCACACTTCATTTTATTCTTGCTTGACTTTAGAAAATTCCAGATTACACCAACATTATTATTGTTGTGCTTAAAAGACATAATAAGATGAAAATCGTGTTTTTAACACATTCTTGTTGCATTTTTCTGATGATGGCAGACATGTTTAAAGAAAATTAAGCTAAAAACTGCATTTCTGAGTATTTCTTCATTCAAATTGTGAGGATTCAGGAACAGACAAAAAAAAAAGACATTGTTCAAAAAATCTTGTTCAGTGACATAGAAGCAACAGTGGGCTACTTATTCTTGCTTAATTAAAAAAAAAAAAAATCAGATTTATCCAACATATTATTATCGTTGCATTTAATAAAGACACATTGATCTGTTTTATCTGTGAACAACAGTTACATTTATGTGAATTAGAGCTAAACACACATAATGAACCCAGTAAAATTTCCATAAAGTTTCTGAGAGTAAATGAAAGAAAACCATTTTATTGTTCTTTAAATGCTTTACTATGGATTTTCATTTTGTGTTTGTTTTAATTATGTCCACTAATTTAGTCATCTATCTGTATCATAATACAGATGTATTGTATGTTCTAACTGAAAAAAAAAAACAAAACAAAAAAAAAAAAATATGCTTTTCTACCTGAAGTCTCCAGCCTCGCAGTCCTTAGCCAGGACGTAAGTGCATGTTCCTTGAAAGTGGAACATGCGACCGTCGAAGGTGCGGTAATGAGGGTCTCCAAAGGTGATGCAGGTAGCCGGACGGGGAATGCAACGAGGACAACACAGACCCGGAGCAACTGCTGGCATCTCATCCTGAGAATGAACACAAATGTTGGTCAGGCTTCAGATTATGAGAAATGTTATGGATTGAAAAAAAAAATACACAAATACATTTTGAAACCAAAATGCTTCTATTTCACTGGAAGAGTGACGAATTTTGCTGCAATTCTGATTAGAGTGAAACTTGATGAGACTGCATATCAAATAGGAATGGGAGAATTTTGATCTGATTATGAAGCACCAAAACGGAAAAAAAGAAAAAAAGAAAAACCTGCATGTGTGATTAACTGACCGATGCACATGTGAGAGGAGGGCAGCGTTCACTGCGACAGTGCACATCTCCAGACACACACGTGCAGCTGGTGCACTCGTCCACCTCCCACTGTTCCTCCGAGCGATATGTGGTTCCCTGGTACAAACAGGATACCATCGAGTCTGAAACACAAACAGCAGATGCAGAAATAAAATCAGTTGGTGATCATTTTCAGTAAAATGTATTTTCTGCCTTTAATACCTTGGCACTCATAGCAGCATTTGCCTGCAACCTTCACTTGTTGTTGGTTGTTTGGACAAACTAAAGGGGAACACTCTTTAATGCTGCACTCAATCTGGCCCAACTGAAGACACACAAGACATGAATCAATGAATATCATCTCTGACACTTTCAACCCTTCAAATTAGTTTTAATCTAGATAATAAAACTGTTCCATAACACAAAGAAATGAGTGTCTAAAAGATTAAACTGAACTATAAAAGTAGGTGCAAAATTCAAACAAACTTTAAAATTATCATTGAATAACATGAAGTTAGAGAAAAAAAAGTACATATTCTTTTAATAGATTTACTAACTAGGTTAATAAACGTCTTCTTTTTTGTGTGACAAACATTGATTTGGGCGCTCAGATAACCAAAAAACAAACTGCAAAGGTCAAAGGTCAGGAAGAAAACAAGAGGGGACAAAAAAAATTATATATATATATATATATATATATATATATATATATATATATATATAAGAAAACTATTTCTGTTGATAATTATTGCTGATGTGTAAAACTTGAAATGCTAGATAAAGGAGTTAAAAAAGTAAATAAACATGTAAAACAAAAAACTATGAAGCTTCAAAACACCTTGGAAATTTGGCATTTACAGTTTTTTCTTTGTTAAATCTGAACCATAGCTGTTCCAATTTCCCGGCATACTTTTTAAAGTTTATTTAATCATTGAAAAAAGTCTATGTTATGGTTGACTCACATTACAAGTGCATGTAACACAGTCATCAGAGCTGTCTGTCCAGCTGGCGCCGCTCTTTACTCGTCTGTTCTGACCCTCGATGACACATTCTGCAGGAAAAATGAGCGTCTTGACACAACCAGTTTCTGTAACTGTCAAACTAAACACCGAAGGTAAGTCCAGCCTCTCACCTTTACACACGGGGCAACATGAATCTTCAGGTGTGAACTGTTCATTAGGAGGGCAGCTCAGCAGTGGGCAGCTTTGCTGCAGGCAAGTCCATGTCAGGTCCTTTGTGAGGAGCAAACACAAAAGCATGTTTAGTGTTGGTGATGAACGTGTGGGGATCAGTGACAGCTGTAGGAGCTCTGTAGAAGTCTTTCAGGATTTGGAATGTGCAGGTGTACTTCCTATAGAAGTCGCATTTAAGCCACAGCAGATGACGTCTTAAAGTCCCACTCTGATGAAAACTGTGTTTTTAACATGGTCTTGTGGCATTTTTCTGATGATAGAGGTTCATATTAAGAAAATTAAGCTCAAAATTGCATTTTGGAGTATTTATTTATGCAAAATTTTGTGAATCTGGAACAGACAAAAATAGAGTTTGAAAAAGAGCTTATTTGTGATTTAAAAAAATACACTGCGTGGGAATGGACAAATAGATCCATGAACGTCTTTGTTTTCCTTGTCTGACCTAACATCTGGCTCAAAACTGTACAGCTGGATAGCTCCAAAATTTGTTCATCATTTTTGTGAGGACCCCCTGGCTGCAGTGTGCACTGCAGACCAAGGTGTGCCTCAAAGTAGGCGTAATTAAACACGCAGAGCTCCACTCTGTATGTTAGCAGTGGTAGGTTGGCATTCCAGAAAAAGAAAAAAAAGTGACAGTTTGCACAAACTTTTCTAAACAGCTACATGCGAGTTGTCACTTTGCAGCACTGTTCCTTCAGCCATATATTAAAACGGCTGTTTTTTTTCTAAAAAAAAAAAAAAAAAAAAAAAATCTTAAAGCAAGAGTGTACATATCATAAAATTACAACACCTAATTTTCTCAAAAACAATCAAAATGTTCATGGCGAGCCTTAATATAATCACCTCAGGATAAACTCCTGAATCCGGTAGGTGGCCATATTATAAAATGCAAAGAAAAAGCTAGTAATTGATGACGAAGAATCACATTGAGTCAATGCGTTTAACCCCGCCCACATTGAGGCACCCCCAAGTCTGCACACTGTGTAGTTGATTTGTGTTGCACCGGTAATGTTAGGTTAGGTGTGTGAGGAGCTGTAGGCTAACCGGATTGCATGTAAACAAAGAGCTCTCAGATATGGGAGACAAGAAGGGGCAAATTCCTAATGAACTACACTGCAGCAACTATGTCCAAAACATATCCAATCCTACAGAGTGTAAAGAGCAGCTGTGTGCAAAGGATGACACTTGCTCCTTCTTGACCTCGCCATCCCTCTACTCACCCCCTCCTGTGCATTGTCTGGGAGGTGCGCCTCATAGCTGCACTCTTGGACTGATCCACAGGAACCCCCCCACCCCTCCCACTTCCTTCTACCGACTGAACCTCATGTACTGTGTTGTGTCTGCATATGTGCTTCTGTGTTAATGGTGTCGTTTTTTCTTGTATCTATGCAGGGTTGAGATGAGACTTTTTTTTTGTCACCAATGACCCCACCCCCCTCCTAAAAAAAAGCAGGGTTTCGATTTTGGCTAAAAACTGCATAATCATAATTAAACGACCACTAGGAACACTTTTAAAATAGCTTAACAGGGGATTGAAGATGGTGTTTAAAGCTGCTGACGTACCCTGCATTGACAGGTAAAACAGGGGTCGTCTGTTGCCAACACCTCATTTCCAATGATGGTGCTGGTGCAGTTAGTAAGAGGCTCTAAACAGACACAAATATCAGAAGGTTAAGCATTTTTAAGAACGTAAAACTCCAGGCAACAGCAGTGTTGTACTGACGTGTACAGACGGGACAGCACGAGTCTGGTCCAGAGAACAGGATGTAGTTTTTGGGACAGTCGACCAAACTGGGACATTGCTTTCGGTAACACTTCAGGTGCTGCTTTCCATCTGGCATTACCTAAAAAAAAAGAAAGAAAGAAAATTACAACTGTTTTTAGAACATCTATTTTTATTTACTTTATCAGTTTTCATTAAAAAAAAAATGATTTGGTTAAGCTAACAAAGCTGCTTTAAAGCAACTTTTTGAATAGAAAATGTTCATTATCTTGATTATTTTTCTTCAGTTGTCTATTTAGTTAAACAAAACAAATGCCTCATTTTTTAAGTGTGGTACCTCACACGTGCAGATCTGACAGGGGTCATCAGCGGGATGGAAGCTGTCCCCCGGCCCGTACACTCTGCCCTCAAATACGCAATCTGCTCAAAAGTAGCCACAAAAAATAAATTAATTAATAAAAAAAATCAAAGAACAGAAAGATTTAAAGCTTTTGACAGACGAACACATGTAGAAAAGGGTTTCATAAAAGCTCACCGGCACACACTGGGCAGCACTCCCCGGGCACGCTAAGGAAGTTGACGCACGGGGACAGACAGTGCACTTCAGAGCAGGTGGTCACTCCGTCCACGCACAGACACGACATGCAGGGGGTGGAGTCTGCAAACCAGCTGCTGCCCTCCGAGTGCTCCTCCCCTCCATACACGCATCCTGAGAGGAAAACCGCCGTCAGACGCCAGTCATGTCAACAAGCGACAAAAACGGTCCCTTTACCTCGACAGCGAGGACAGCAGGACCCCGGATCACTGACTTGATGCACACAGGGCAACTCGGGACACCCGGGAGATGAGCATCGCACCTCACCTGCCTGAGAGAGGCAGTCAGCTGAACATTTGAGCGGACAGATCAGATTAAAGATTGGAGAGGAGACAGGAAATTGTAAACCTGGCAGGTGCAAACGGTGCACCGGTCCAAACTTGGCGTCCATGACTGACCGTCACTGAACCTCTGCCCGTTGTGCACACACTCTGAAACAAAACAGAGGAGATGATGTGTTAAAATATATATAAATTATCATATAATTACATAAATTTTCATGTGTCACGTAACATGAATGATTATGACAAATTATGCTGTGAGTTATTCTGAAAACCGTAAAACCTATGAAACTTTTTAACTGTAAATGTATTAGTTTTTTGGATTTTTAACTGTAAACATTTAAAATCAGTGTTTCTCAAACAAATATATCAATCTTTGCTTAAAAAGATTAGCAATTAGTGCTAAATTAGATTTTTGTAGGGGAAAAAATAAGAAAATTACTGCATTTAATCACATATTATCAAAACTGTAAGTTTCTTTGAGAATAAAAAAAATGCTGCAATGATTAAACCAGGGAACCCTAAAAGAGCCATTTGGGTCCGTTTCTTACAAACCAAAAACCAATGAGAGCAACCAAGTCCCACTTCAATGTTTAGAAAAATACACTTTATTTATAATTTAGCAATCATTAAAGCTTTTATTTACAACTTTAGATATTAGTAATAAATTATAAAAGTATCCCTTTTTTTCCTATTTTTATTTATTTATTTTTTTTATTTTTGAAAGCATCAAATACAAGTTCCTTTAACAATAAAATAAATCTTGCGTAAAAAAAAGAATCCTTCTGTTCGAGTAGATTTAATTGAATCAAAAATGCAGCTGTCAAACCCAACATTTTCTAATTTAATGACTCTGATACGGCCTTATTCTTTTTTTAATTTAGGGATGGAATATAAACATAGATGCAGAATAAAGTTTAAATGTCTACATTGAAAAAATTGACAAAAATAGCCAAAATTAGTTAACTAAAACAAATAAAACAAAACCACACACCATTTTTCAAAATTAAAATCTTAAACTTTTGCTTCAAAACCAAAGAGCCACAGTGTAGGAATAAAAGAACCACGTGTGGTTCTTTTATTCTGGATCGATCAAATCAAACGAAGTGGGAGAAGTATTTCTGGAAGCATTCATCAAATCACCTGAGCATTCAGGACAGCACTGTCCCGGCCTTACGACAGGGTGAGTGCAGGCCGTTGGAGGACAAGCGAGAGGCACGCAGGAAACTGTGCCTCTGATACAAGTGCAGCGTCTGCAGGCGTCGAACGAGGGGGTGAACGTGTGAGCGTGAACATGAATGACCCCCTCGTACAGGCAGGAGTCACAGTGGGGGCAGCAGCTGTCTGAGGGGACGGGGTGGGAGCACTGGACTTGACAAGGTCTCCTCTGACAGGTCACCACCTCGTTCTGATCACAGAAAAGAAAGAGATGTATTATCATGAAATTGATTTTTTTCAATTTACTGAGGAAAGTCAAACTAACCACGCAGGAACATGACGAGCAGGGATCAGAGGGTGATGTGAAGGTGGAGCCGGATGGATGCTCTTCACCCTGATGCAGACACCTGCCTGTGCAGACAGGGCAGCACTCTCCTGGAGGAGTGACTGGATGCCTGCAAGCGACGCTTGGACAGGGCGTACGATCACACAACACGTCGCCATTCTGCATGCACAAAGAGAAAAACAAAAACAAAAAACAGAGAACTTCTCAAAACCTTTTTTTATCTGTGTTATTATACTGATAAAAGAGGGTAAGATCAAGTTTTTTTTTAGCTCTTCTTCAGTTTTCCAAATAAAAAAGCAGAATTGAATATTTGTAAATCATTACATATAAAGTTTTAACTGAATTACAATACCCAAAATCTGGTTTAAATCAAAATAATTAATGTTATTTTAACAAAAATGACTCAATTCTAAATGCATAATGCCTGAAACTATGCTGACTTTTTAAATCAAGCTTTTTGTTGAAATTTAGAAATATATTTAGTTGATATTTCTTTACAGTTTTTCTTGACTTTTTTAATCGATTTTGTCACAAACTATCTGTGTGAATCAGTGAAAGCTGCTTTGCTGTGGCAACGCCTAACGAAATATCCCGAAAGGTAAACAAACAAACCAACCTTTCCATTAAAGTCCATTTACTTATTTAATATATCTTCTTTCCCTTTGTGTAATGTTCTCTTTTCAAATTTGGTCTTATCGACAATTTAGCAGATTCTCTGCATTGTTAGTGCGCTTTTTTTTTAACTTTAAGGATAAAAAAGCAGTACAACACCAGATCCTTAGGGCACCATGCAGCCCAGGGCCGGGCCTGAACAGGGTCATAGCTGTGGGACCTCCCAGGTCCGCCTGCTTGCTTTGATCAGGGGTTATCTCATGGTGACGTCCTCTGTGACCATAACTGGGTCTGGCGTGAACAGATCCCCAAAATATAATTTCCTCACATCAGCATCAAGCATCTATGTCTATTTACACTTCAAATTGTATTCATGTGTCATGAATTTGGATGTGGGAGGTCAGGAGGGGTAGAAGGCTTTCTGTGTATTTTATAATTATGTTTTTAATTGTTTGAAAAGTGCTTTATAAATAAAGTTTAATTTGAAACAGCTGTAAACTAAATTTATATTGAGAAAAAAGTAGTGATTTTTTTAACCTTTTACTGTAATATGGAAACAACTGTTAACAGTTCTTGAAAAGTATAGAAACACAATAACTCTCCACCTTTGGATCCAGTAAACAGAAACTCCACATTAAAACAAAAAAAAGTCAGAAATGTTTGGAAAGAACCAATCTGTGATTAACTATTGAAAGCAATTACATCTGAATAGAATTCCTCAGTAAATAACAAATGATTGAAGAGTTTGAGATTTCCCTTTGAAACTAAAATTAATCACCTGAAGATGTCTGTCATGTCTGGAAAATGAATGTGTGTAATCATACCAGACAGGAGCAGAGTTCACAGCGGTTGTCTGGGTGCTGGAAGCGCTCTCCGTTGAAGCAGTCCCGGCCATCAAAGTTACACCCGCTACACTCTCCACACTGGCAGCCGTCCAGAGCGGGATGAGGACATGACACAGCCGGGCATCTTCTCTGCACACATGAAACCTCTCCTCTCTACGACTCAGAAAAAAAAAAAAAAAAAAACACAGTTAATGATTTGGCTTGTTGGACTGCTATTGTGGATGTTCCTCCACTCACGGAGCATGTGCAGTCCTGACAGCCGTCCTCTCCTCCTGAAATGACCTGTCCATCGGCGTAATTCGTGCCTTGAAAATAACAACCTGCATGCATAAAAAGAAACAAAAAGCATCAGTTTGTGTTGCTTTGAGTCATTTTGCAATGCTTGAGGTGACATAAAGCAAAGCAACTTATAAGTGGACAATGCATATAAGCATAAACTGTACACTGACAGCACATCTGCACATTTACATAATGCAGATCTTTTAAAACCTGCAGCAGGATTTACTCTGGCAAATTTTGTTATCTGGTTACCGTCACAGACGGGGCATCCACACGCGTTGACCACCGGGTGTGAGCATTGCGGTGTTTGACACGGCCGTCTCGTACACCTCACTGAGCCGCTCTGAACGACAAACATGCATGTTAAAAATAAAAGCATAACACGTGAAGCAGACAAAGTGTTGATACCTGACAAATGCACTCAGCGCAGGGGTTTCCTGGATCTGGAATGGACTGTCCGCTGACAAGTACCGCCCCGTTATAAAAGCAGCCTGATGAGTGAAAACAGGTGCAGATTTTGTCATCAAATGAGTCAAATCATTTTAAATTGATTTTCGATAAAACATACGTTGGCATTCTCCGCAGCATTGCTCCGGTGGTTTGTATGGGTGGCTGCAGTCAGAGTTACAGAGCAATCTACTGCAGACTACATTTCCTCCATAGCAGTAACACACACTGCAGGGGTCTTTGTCATCACTGAACTCTGTGCCATCCAAATATTCTCTGCCCTGAAAAGTGCAGCCTAAAAGAAGACAGTTAGGGAGCTCACTCTGTGAACTTTGACTTTCCAAACTCTCATTTTGCATTTGAGCGCCTTACCCTCGCAGGACAGGCAGCACTGTCTCTTCACGGGATTTTGACAGTTAAGGGGTGGACAGCGTTTCCTCTCACACTGGACAGAGCCCTCACGACAAACACACAAAGAACACGGCTCTGCGAGGTCCTCCCACGTCTCACCATTTGCTCTCTCTCGTCCATTATGGAAACAGCCTGCAGTGAGATTCAAAGATTTCAAACAAAGCGATAAAACCTACAAATTAAAGTGGATTTTTTTGTAAAGGTGTACCTTCGCAGGTCCGGCAGCACTCTTGTGTGATAGGGTGAGTGCATGGGGCAGAGGGGCAGGGCTTACGCTGGCACTGAACTGTCCCGTTGTTGCACCCGCATGACCTGCAGTTGTCATTTGGGTGAGAGAATCGCTCCGTGTGTCTGAAGAGCCTTTGTTCAAACTCACAGTCGGCTGGAGGGTCTGAGGAATCATCCAAAGACAAAAAAAATTCTCATTTTTATTTTACAGTGTAGGCAGCAAATCCAATATGCAATACAAAAAAAGACAATATTCGGATTTAAATATAATCTAAACCAAAAGCATTAAGGATCTTTATAACTTTTCTTGACATAATATCTAGTTTGTTTTGTATATGAATCACATACAAACGCCTAGATCATCAAACCAATTATAATAACACTCAGAGATAACCCAAGGATTAGTAGCCATAACAACAATAAATGTAGACAAAAAATAAGCATCATTCTTTGATACTAAAATACTACAGTATAAAAAAATTGGGTAGTTGAATTCGACCAAATGCTTATTTTCCACCATAAATTACAAATAAATTCTTTAAAAAACAGACAATGTGATTTTCTGTATTTCTTTTTTCTCATTTTGTCTCTCATAGGTGAGATGCCAGTGATGAAAATTACAGACATCTCTCATTTTTTAAGTAGGAAACTTGCACAACTGGTGGCTGACTAAATGTGTAATTTTCCCTTTTTTTCTTTTTAAACGCAAAAATAAAAAAATTAAATATATAGTAATGAAGAAGTATGACAAATCTAATGTAGTGATACAGTTGTTGAATGTGAAGTTTATAGTTTATGTGGGTTACTGTTTTGAGTGTATTTATTATTTGTGAGGATGACAGAGACTGGGTGTTGAGGTCCCAGGAGAAAGATTAAAGGGAAGGGGAAGCATTTGAATGGTAAAGATGTTATATTTGCATACATGTACATGTCTGAGTATAGATCATTGTGTGTGTTTGATTATATGGACAGATGTTTGATAAAAAAAGAAAAAAATGGTACTAAATTTCCGTTTCTGAAATGATTTATATTAAAGGTTAAAATTAAGTTATATTGTTAGGGGGTAGGATTAAAAAAGTTTTTTTAAACTTCTTCCTACACCATTTCGAACTACATGATTGAGGTGTAATGTCTTTTATTTATAATTTATATAAAAACTTTCCGTTTTATTGTTTCTTCACCATGTACTTTTCATATGTTCGAAATAAAGGACTAAAAAATAGCATGAAGATCACTAGTTTTTCCTTTTTTATAGAATTCTAAACACTTCCATATAAAACAACCCTTTTTTTTGCTAATATTATTTCTTCAGTCTTTACTGAATTCTTCATTTTTATGGCTTCTGTTCCGTACCTGGACACTGGGGGCAGCAGTCTCCAGGTATCAGATTTTGGTTGGAGCATGGTAGCGGTTGACACCTCCTCTTTAGACACTGGACGTTTCCATTCTTTAACAGACAAAACATATATATAAATAAAAGCTAGATCAACCACAGATTACAGACATAAGAAGATGTTCTTTCTTACGATGCAGCTGCACGTCCTGCATGAGTCAGTAGGATGAGGGAACTCGTTTCCGTTCGGATACTCTTTCCCAGCATAGCTGCACCCTAAAAGGTAGGAAAGCATTGAGTGTTTGTCAAATCTCTGCTTGTTAGCTTCACTGATGGTGGCGCTGCCCTCTCTCACCATTACAGTTGTTTTGACAGCACGTCCCAGGCAGAGGAGCATTGCAGCGAGGATGAGGGCACTGCGCTTGGTGGCAGTCAACCCTTCCACTGTCACATCTACACTCCTCACACACACTCACAGGATTTGGGAACGCTTCTCCATCAACAAAGACACGGTTTTCAAAAGAGCAGTCTGGCAATGATGAAAAAAAACAGTAAGACAAAACAAAAGGAAGTAAAATTAGTTGAGTAAAGTTTGACATCAGGACTGCACATCAACCATCTGGCAAGATTGTCTTCTCTTCTTAAATGCATTTGTTGTTAGAATATATCTCTGTTCCCTCACAAGTCTATTTAGACTGAGCTAAACCAAACAGCACTGTTAGACTTAGATCTAAACCCCAACCCCCCCTCTTATCTTATCTGTTGTTTAATCTCATTCATGTCCTGTCATAGAGGTCATAGAGGTCCTAGAAATGTTCATGTTCTTTGATTTTCAGGCTTCAATCTATGTTCTGGGCCCTCCCCAGAGTCTCTGCTCAGTACGACATGCCCAGAACACTTTACAGGGAGACAACCATGAGGCATCTAGATCAACTGGTTCCTCTCAATGTGGAGGAGCAGCAACTCTACTCTGAGCTCGCTCATGGTGATTGAGGCTTCTCATTTCATCTTTAAGAGAGCACCCAGCCACCCTACAGAAGAAGCTCAATTTGACTGCTTGTATCTGGGACCTTGTCCCAGAACTCATGACTAGGAGTGTATGGAGAAATTGATTTGGCAAAATATCGCAATATTTTGTTTGGCGATACTTATATCAATCTAAAATGCTGACAAGATGACATCTGATTAATTATTTATGAGCGTCCCTTAGCATCTTACTTTTGTTTTCCACTTAAGCCCCCGACCACTAGTTGGCAGTACAGCACACTGAGCCTATTTGAGCAGCTCTACACCACGACCAAAACAAGATCCCATGAGATTCAGCTTGTGTTAAACATTCTATCAGCCGCGCAGTTCTTGTTGTTATGAAACATATACTACTTTATTTTTACTAGGGGGTGGGTACCGAACCAAAACTCTTTGCCACGTTGCTGCCAGTATCAGTATACAGTTGCAGTGTTCAATATTGTGATCATTAAATAAAATGAATTCTAACATTTTACTTCAATGAAATATGTTTTCATTTTCATGTAGAGTTTTTTCTAAGTCATATTCTTAAAAAAAAGCGAAAAAATGTTCTGGTACAGGTTTGGAATATATTGGGATATGCATCGTATTGTGAGACATGTATTGAGATGGGTATCACATCACCAGACTCCTGCCAATAAAAACCCCTACTGATAAGTGTTGGGACAAAGATCGACTCAGCTCCCTGTTCACCACAACAGACTGGACAGCATTAGAGCAGGTGCCGCACCAATCCACCTGTCAATCTTATGGTCCAATCATCCCTCTATTACTAGCAAGACTCCAAGATCCTTAAATTTCTCCATTTGGAGCAGGAGCTCTCCACCCACCCTGAGAGGACACATTCAGGCCTCAGACAGTGCTGACTCTTGGCCTGTATATACTGGAGGTCCTGGTCCGATGAAGTAAACAGAACAACATCATCTGCAAAAAATAGAGAAATCCTGTGATCCTCAAACCAGATCCCCTCTGGCCCCTGACTGTGCCTAGAAATTCTGTCCATAAATGTGTGATAAAGGGCAGTTCTGCTAGAGTCCAACATACACCAGGAACAGATCCAGCTAACTGTCGGCTTCACAAACCAAGCTCTAGCTCTAGTTTTAGTCAGGCTCCCTCGACTCGATACTCATAGACCACCCTTTACAGAAGGATGCAGCGGAACGCCTACTTCAAATCCACAATATACAAATGGACTGGACTCCTGTGAACCCAACAGAACTTTATGGAAAAAGTAGAACTGATTCTGTGCTTAGGTTTTGTCATGTTCTGTTTTCCGTGTCAGTCTCACCATGTTCAGGTTAAACCATCCACAGCTGTCTTCATTTAGTTAATCAACCTCATTGTGTTTAAGTTTCTGGCTTTCAGTTCATCATTGTCATGTCATCTGTTCTGTTCTGTCACTGGTCTGCTCTCCCATAGTTTTGGCATGGTTAAGTTTATTTATTAAATGTTTAAGTTTCTGCCACCAGGTCTTGTCTATGGCATGTAGGTCCTCCACCACCATCCTTGACAGATCCACTGTTTCTACAATCAGGATGGAAATCGTCATGACAATCGGCCAAACTCTCTTCTCCAAGACTTTGAAATAGATTTTTCCAGTTAAATTGAGGAGTGTGATACTCCAGTAGTTAGAACAAACTCCCCAGTCTGCCAGTCCAGTGGTATTATCCCAGACTGCCATGTCGTACCACAAAATGTCAGGACATGTCAGCCAAGACAGTCTCACAGCATCCAGAGACTTGAGGTACTAAAAGTGGACTTCATCCATCCCAGGCCACAGAAGACTTCTTCTTTGACTATCTCGGTGACTTTAGCATGGCTGATGGACAACTCAGCTGTTTTTTTGTTTCAGTCTATTGAAGTGTATGGCTTTCAGTTCATTCTACTACCAGTGTTCTCTCCTCCACTCAGAAACCTGTCTATACCATTCCCCTTATCTTTGCCCTCTTCTCCTTTCATCTTTCAAAGGCGCAAACCCAATCTTTCTTCTCAACCATCATCCAGTCCTCCTGCTACTTATCCCTTCTTCTCATCTTTTATTCATTTAAGTCTATATTCTCTCTTTATCTTTCCATTTTGTATTCCCTTTTCTCCACTCATCTATCTTCATCCTCTGTCTGGATCTGCAGTCAAGACATGACATAGCAGTTCCACCCTCAGTCTTTGACATTTCCATTGTCTGCACAATACACAGATGGCCCGGTGTTGTCGTTCATCGTTCTCATCTTCTACCTTTTATGGTATGAATGGCTTCTTGTCATAGCAACAAAAAGCAGCAGATTCATCTACATGAACTGCTGTCTGAGCTCCACCTACGTGGACACTGAGGGCAGCACTCTCCAGGTGGTGTGTAGGGGTTGGAGCAGTTGGTGGATGGACAGGCTTGTCTTTCGCACTCAACGGTGCCATGCTGAGAAGATAATACAGTTAGTGATGTCAGCAGGCGTGAACCCTCTTTTGCAGAGCGGTTGTGAACAGAGGCGCTCTCACCAGACACATGCAGATGTGACACGGCTGCTCAGGGGTGGTAAACCTCTGGCCATTGTTGTAGATTCGATGGTTGTAAGTGCAGCTTTCACATACTTCACAGCAGGAGCCTAAAGGGAACAAAAAGTTATGACACGTTCATCTGCGCTCAAGCAAATCTTTCACACGCTCACAGTCGTACCGGGAAGTTTGGTCGGATGCCGACAACGAGCAGGGGGGCACTGCGTGTGTGCACACAAGACCTCCCCGTTCACACAGCTGCAGGTAGAGCATGGACCGTCAGGGTGCCAGCTGGAGCCCTCTTCATATTCCACCCCCTCCAGTACACAAGCTGCAATCAGAACAGAACATTTTTGAGATGGATTTTATTCTTGGTGTCCAACTGTTTGCGTGTTTTTGTCGTACCTTTGCAGAACGGACAGCAGCGGCGTGGGTCTTTGATGGGATTGGCGCACTGAACTTGATGGCATTTCTCTTCATGGCAAATTACATTCCCAGCCTAACTCAAAGACACACATGACCCATGACCTTATTGCCTCATTTCCACTTAGCGGTCCAGAACAGACCAGTCAACTCCTGGCTGGTTAAGAATGGTCCGGGCAATGCAAATGAGCGTTTCCATTGAGCGTTGGACCGTTAAGGCGCATGCAGGTTGTGAACCGATGACAAACCTGTGCGTCATAACGGTGTAACTACAGCGGTTCTCCGTATTTGCAGATTTCCTGGATCCCTAGTCCCTTACCCCCAGGAAAAATGGGGGAGTATTGAATGCAATGACTTTAATATTTTTGTTTATTTATTTATTTTATTTTTTAATATAATGGAAACACTAAAAATGCCGTTCCAGTCCAGTCCAGTCCAGTCTGAATCACTCAGTGAAAATGAGACATATATGTATTGCAAAGCATAATACATTTTGGCAGAATTCATTCCCGACCACCACAGCCCTCCCTATCGCTCCAGTTGTAGGGGTATTTGGAGCTTTAGCGATGTCCAAACTTGCTTTTTGAAGGGGGAGCTGCAGGGACTTAAAGCTGGGCGTCCCATTGCCGGTAGAGTCTCGACGCGGAATAGAAACACATTTCTTTATGTGGGTTTGCTTTGAAGCTCAGAAGTTTAAATTTAAATCTAAGTTTTTATTTATAGCATAACTTTTTAAAGATATAAAACCAATGCTATGTATTTTCCGAGTGCTGGCAGCTACGCACTATCGTAAATGACCGGTGACTTTTGATGACATCATCAAGTGGTAGAAATGTCTGGATTTGACGATTTTTCCATATTTCTCAACTTGGAGGGCTAAATGTAGCTGCAGGGAATGAATTTGATTTGGCCGCTGTTTGCACTCTCAACACATCCTCAACAACACTGTGATTATAGGATATAAGTATTGAAATTAATATTATAAATGATGTATAAATCTATAGAAATGTGCTCTGAAAATGTTTTATCAACTTTAGGCCTCTTTTTGAGTGCATTGCTCAGACTTGCCTTACACCTGCACTGCAGGCAGGGTCCACTCCCGACAGGAGCAAAAGCTTTCCCATCAGCGTACACTCTCTGTTCGTACTCACAATCTGTGGGGAAAAAAACGAACCACAACTTTTTGCTAAAAAGGTTCAAAATTGTGAAAATGAAAGATTGCATCAAAGCTGCATTTTTTTTTCAGCATAGACCTTTGCATGTGGGACAGCACTCTCCAATCTGTTTGGCTGGGTTCTGACACCGTGGTGCAGGGCATGAGGCCTGCTCACACAACACTTTACCAGCCTAAACAAAGAGATGAGAGGTAATGAAATATATAAAACAATAATAACAATTATATTACTTTAAAAGTAAAATATCAT
Organism: Oryzias javanicus; assembly: GCA_003999625.1. Taxonomy (NCBI): domain Eukaryota; kingdom Metazoa; phylum Chordata; class Actinopteri; order Beloniformes; family Adrianichthyidae; genus Oryzias; species Oryzias javanicus. The sequence continues at coordinate 19,646,823 of CM012442.1, forward strand.
TTGGACCATTAAGAAAAAGCCTTTAATGTTTTTATGTTGCTATAATAACAAAAAAATAAATAAAAACAATAAATTTTATATATGTCAATTAAAAAAAAACATTCATAGAATAATAATAATTAAAGTAAAATAAGATAATTTACTAAAGCCAAAATAATAAATTTTTTTATAACTGGGAGATTATTAGTTTAAAAAAAGAAAAACTGCATATAATTTCTAGAATTTGCTTCAACAGTAGATATTATCATTTATAGTAAAGAAAATTACATGCGTTAAAAACTGTAAATAAATAAAAAAAATTTCAGAAAAAAAATTGAGAATATTCTGGATGTCATTTAATGCCTTAGACATATTCCTAAAACAATTTTGAAACTTTGTTTTGGTATAAAAATAGATACCTGGAAATGACTTTACATGCATATGCAATTTTAAAAATGTTTTGCATATTTGAGCAAGACTAAAGTGAAGAAGCTCTTTGTAGAAGTTACTCTAAAAAAAATAAAAATAAAAAATAACAGAACCAAAAAATTATAAAATGTTTTTTCTTTAAAACTCAGAAAAAGTGCACCTACTAACCCAAATCGAAGAATACTGCATTAAATTGAGAAGGTAAAAAGTGCGACCTAATTTAAAAATTAATCGCGTTTTAAGTACAAAGTAAGAAGTTGCAGTCATCAAGTTAATCAAAAGATCTTACTAAACAAAATACTTTCTTAAATTTTATCAAGGCACAAAAAATAATTTTAATGCATTTAATTCTCAGTGTTTATATTTTTTCTTATGTATAATTTTATATGACTACGCCTCAGTTAACTGCTACTTCATCACTCACAGAGCACTGGCAGTGAAGACAAGGGTCTGTCCTGGGTGAGAACGTCTGTCCGTCAACAAACACCTCAGACTCATATTCACACTGCTCACACCTACACATCACACAACATGGACCGTTAAGGTGGACAAAGGATTGTGTGAAAAAATATTTTACACTTGAGATAAAAGGGAGGAAGCCAGTAAGTTAAACAGATGAGGTCATGCATGCTTTTTACCGGGGGCAACATTCTCCAGCACGATGAACAGGGTTGCGACAAAACACTTCAGGACATGAAATCGCAGAACACACCACGTTTCCATTCTAAAAAACAAAGATCAACAAATAATCTTATATGTAACGTTTATTTATATATTTATAAAGCTAAAATTTGCAAAAAAGAGAGGGACATACATGACATATACACTCCTGACAGCGATCTCCAGTTGGAACAATAGCTCCATTAGGGAAGTTGTGTCCATTTACACCACAGTCTACAAAACAAAAACACACCATGTTACTCCTCAATCCATTAAGATGTGCAGTAAAAACACAAAATAATTCCCACCATGACAAACTGGACAGCAGCTGTTGGGTGGAGGAGTAACAGGGTATTCACATGCGGTGTTGCATTTCTCGCTTTCACAGTGAACTCGACCTTCCTGTTGAACGAGGAGAACTGTCATTGCAGAGAAAACATTTTCACCATGTAAATTCAATTCGATTCTAGATTTAACCCACCAAACAGGAGCAGACATCACAGGGAGTTTCTGCTGACCTCCACCTGGCTCCGTTATCATACCAGATACCAGAATGGGTACAACCTGAGAATAAATGCTTCAATTTTTGTTCCATCTTCACCAAAAAAAAAACAATTTAACCCCTTGACGGCAATTTATTTCAAGCTATGAAAAAAATCACTTATGTTTTTGCTTTAATGTAAATGCTAAATTAAGGTCACTTTGGAGCTAAAGTGTGTTTGCATAAATAGGTGTAAAATGGGAATTGAATCTCTGCAGCCAAGAAAAAAAATCCTACAATACTGGCCTGACATGGTGTCTTTTATAATTGTTTATGTACGTATGATTCCACTCGAACCATGAAAAATTGCACAAGTTTATTCATTTTTAAGTGTCTTCCACCTATTGATAATATTTCTCCATATTTCTTGTGTCTATGTTGAAGCAACTAGACTACATGTGTCAAAGTCAAGGCCCGGGGGCCGGATCTGGCCCTCCAGGTAATTATACCCTTCAGAACATTTTATTTTATTGCTATTGATGGCCTGATGTTAGCTCTCTAACTTGTATAACTTTGACTAAATATATTTTTATGAAGAGTAAAATATTGAAAATTATTTAATATTTAAGTTGATTTATTCTGGAATAATATTCCTGTCTTTGTATTATTCATAATTATGTTAAAAAGTTACAGTTTTAAGGTTTTAAAAATTTGCATTATTGTAGCTTTTTGGACTACTTGGCATTTACTAAGATTTTTTAGGCTATTTTGGAGTTTAGCTAATATTTCAGCTACATGCTAGCTGTTTTGGCTAATTTAGGCATTTCTTTTTTAGTTTAAGTAAGTAAACTTTAATTATATAGCACCCTTCACAGATAAATTCACAAAGTGCCTTACAGAGAAAAACAATGAGAGAAAATAAAACAGAATAAAACAACTGAAGCATGATACAGCACAATTGACTAGCTCTTTTGAAAAGCAGTGTCTTCAGGTGTTTTCCTTCAAGCTTCAACATTATCAATTAGGCAAAGCAATAAGGGCAGGGCATTCCACAATCTTTTGGCTAATTTAGGCTTTTTAAACAAAAAAAATTTTAGGCTGTTTTAGAGTTAGGCTAATATTTACATGCTAGCTGTTTTGGCTAGCTTAGGATTTTTTTCAGTTTTTTAGGCTATTCTTTCAGCTACATGCTAGCTGTTTTGGCTAACCTAAGTTTTTTTGTTTTGTTTTTTAGGCCAAATTAGCATTTCCCTAATAATTTAGCTGGCTTTCATCTTCAGAGGTTCAGCTATTAACTTTTAACTTCAGCCATTCAGCGTTTTTAGCTATCAATTTAAACATCTTCATCTATCAGCACTTCACCACCCACATTCAGCTTAGCAGCTATCATTCACTAGTAGCATATTCACACATTATACAGTATAGTTATACATAATACAGTATATATATTAATAATAGTTTAAAAAGTTACGGTTTTAAAGTTTTAAAAATTTAATTTTAGAGTGGTCAATAACTGTTCAGTCTGCGACCTAAGGTGTGTTTTGGATTTTGGCCCCTTGTGTTACTGAGTTTGATATTTAATTTAATTAATGTGGAATTTAAATATTATTCAAAAGCAGACACAAAAACCTAGTATTTAATGCATAAATTGTTAAAAAGGTTAGGAATACAAATCTAACTAATCTACAAACCCTCAGTAGGTTTGATTTTTTACGTGAACATCTCTTCAAAATAAAAGCACCTAAGGGAAAAGTCAGCTTTCGTCACTTTATTGCAGATTTTATAATAAGAGTTTCCATACTTTTAGGGCTTTAATATTTTTAAGTGTTTTATTGTGTAATTAAAGTCAAATAAAGCATTACTATACAATGTTTTGTCATGTGTTTGCGTTGTCACCTCTGCATTGCTGGCAGCAATCTCCAGGTACAGTTTCTTTGGGTGTACAGTCATGAGGAGGGCAGGGCAGAGGACTGCAGACTCTGTTTCCACTCTAAGAGAAGCAAGATGAAGAAAAGGAAAGTGACAGTAAAAATGTGTATTTGTCCTCTGTTGAGGCTTGACATCAGATACTGACCTCACATGAACAGGTCTGACAGCCGTCCAGAGTATTGTAGGACACATTATGAACTCTGCTGTCTGGCTCGCACCCTGAAAATGACACCAAATACTCCAATTCTTAGTTTGCATCTACTGTTCCCGGAGTGTAAATATAGATATACATCGGACTTAAGAGTAATCTGTCCATCTTCATAGATTAGATTTTAATCACTAGAAGAATCTCAATCTAGATTCTTTCATCTGATGACATAACAAGTTCTGGTTCAAGCTTGTTTTATGGACTCTAGTGATTCCCATGAGTGTGAGGACTAACTAAAAACTCATAGTCTGGCAAATCCCTGAAGGAGTCGCCACTAATTTTCAAAGGGGATTTGGCAGAGATTTTTTACACCAGATTCCCCTTCCTGACACAACCCAGCATATTATCTGGGCTAGGGACAAGCACAGGGAGAACCACACTTAGGCAATAGGGTTAAATGTTTTTCTCAAAGTCCCACACTGGATGAATCTCACTGAGCAGCCTGGGAATTGAACCTTGAATTCCTGTGTGCCAGTTCTACACTTAACCAACTGAGATATCCAACAGGAAAACGCAAAAAACAACAAAACAAGTGGATTTATTTAGTATTAAATAGGTTTACTTTAGTAGAAATAAGTCCGACTGTTTTTTTCCCTTTTAGGTTTCCCTGAAAGCTTTCTAATATGGAGTTGACTAAATTATTCTGAAAATAAAATTAAAAATTTAGTCAAAAGTACAGCTTTATGAAAACGCTTGCAGACAAAGTCATTATTTCGTTTAGTGTGGATATTTCAGCTCAAAATGACTGTAATTGCAACTCTCCAAAGGACAGAGATAATGTGTTTGTATGAGACAGAGAGAGATAATCACAGGCTGAGAAACTGACTAGTTAGGCTGCCCACTGTGCTGGCAGCCAAGAGCATTTCCTCTACCAAACCGAGCATGCATGAGATCAAAGTATGTGTGAGGGCGCAGCAACATGGTGCCGCTAATGTCTCCGGAACGCTGTTATGAAATAAGATAAAAAAAATATTGGGAAATAAATCAACATAGATTCAGATTTTTTTTTTTTTTGAATGCAACAGGCTGGTATTACAGTAAATCATCTCGTCGATTGAACAGTTTAATACAGCTATGTAGAAAATGTAAAGACATTTACTAATAATGTACAATGTATCACATGTTAAAAAAATACAGGAGTAAAAAGCCAACATAGCTAAAAAAAAAAAAGAAAACGATAAAAACATTTCAGAAATAAAGATATATTTTTAATTTGAGTGTAAAAAAATATTAATCTGTATTATGTTGTAAAAGTAAAATTTCCCTAAAATGCATTCCAAAAATAGTTTTTGCAATTTTTTTTTTTGTAATTATCTTACTTAGGAAACAACAAAAAAATTAACGAAGTTTTCCAATGTAAAATGTAAAGATTATGCTTTAAAATTGGTTTGTTTTAAGTCTACCCAGTAATGATCAGTGCTTGATCCGTTGTTTGCTTTTGTGAACCGTTCAAAAGCAAACACGGCCCCCGTTACAGGGAAAAATCAACATAAGTTTTCTAGAAACCAGCTGAACGAATTTAAATGTTGCTTATTCTGTAAAAAAGGTTTATAGATTTCCAAAGCAAATGATGCAGGAAGCTGATTCACCTCCTGTCCTGGTGTGAGTCTGACACGTGACCTTTCCAGATGAGCACAAACACATGGTGTTGAGGTCAGTGTGCCAGCGTTGGCCCTCCTGTACTTCACGGCCTTCCCACACACACCCCCGTCTCACACACTCACATCCCTCCAGATACTCTATGCGCGCCTGCAGGTTTAAATTCTGTCACAAAGAAATACGATTACTCAAAAAGGTGTCCAATCTTTTTTTTTTTTAAATGATTTCTGAGGCCAAACATCTTATTTAATACCTGGGCTTTGAGCGCCTCAAAGATTTGAGCCATCTCTTCCAGCTTTCTCTCCAGCATGCTCTGCCTGTCATTTGTCAGCTCCTGAGATGCAGATTTCCCGCCTTGAGGAGATCCTGGAGGCCCCAGAACGGCACCTCTCTGCAGCTGATCGCTCTGCACGTCCTTGGGATAATGATTGGTTTGCTGCTGCAGTTTACTGGACGGAGCATCGTGATGAACCTTTTGACTGGTGTTAGTCTGAACAGTAGGACCTGTGTACTGAGAGGCAGGGAGCTCATCTGGAAGAGAAACAAGGCAGCTGGTGATTTTTTTTTTTTTTTTAATGGATGACAGCATAACTCTTCAGCTAACGTCCAAGAAAACAAAGACCCAAAATGAAGAACAACAAACTGTTATGGGAGGTATTTTTTTTGCCTGAGGGCCACAGCTAACTCACTGACTCATTATAACGGTTACACAAAAAAAAACTTGATCTTTCCAACGTAATTTTACAAAAAAAAATACCTAACCAAGGGTTTTAAGGGGAATTCTTTCTTCTCTTTTACCTGTAATGTTGTCACAGCTCCATGGACGCCTTATAAAAGCTCGCAGCGATAACTCCGCCGTCTTCACATAACCCTGAGAACAGAAATAAGGCATGCACAACAGAACTCATGCAACTGGGATTTTTGTGCAGCTTTTTTTTTTACTTGCATTATCAGTCTTCAGTTTGTGCTGCAAAACCTTTTTATTTATCCTGTTAAAGACCCACTCTGATTAAAACTGTGTTTTTGGTATTATTATGGCATTTCAGAAGGGAATTTCTACTGAAGTCCTGCAGCTCTGCAAAAACTACATCCTAAAAAATTTAAAATTAAGTCTAAAAATTGCATAATCATAATTTAAAGACCAACTGGAACACTTAAAATAGCTTAAAAGATAATTAAGTGAGACTTTAAAGACACTAGTGCTTAAAGACTGCTTAAAAGTGCTCCAATATACAAGTACATGCCTTTTCTAGATAAAACTTACATTGAATTTATTGTCTTTTTTCCCTGGAGTGCTGCCAAGAGCGATGATAACGTCTTGAGGGATTTCCAAGTTAATCCGTTTTTCTTTTCTGAAGGATAAAACAGCAGCCTCCTGGCAGTCTACAAAAAACACCACCTTATCGGGCTCCAGGCTAACAGCCAGGTGCACCCATTCCCCTCCGGAGAGGGGATTCGTGCCGGGATAGAGAACGCTGACCGGAGGTGTTCCGTCAGCCTGGTAGTCTATACGCAGGGTGTTACTGACGGTGGAGGAGAGGATTTGGAGGATGGGCGAGGATGGAGAGGAGAGGGACAAAATTGTGGCGTTGGATCCTGATGCTTGTCGCCCCACAAAATGTACCCCCATGTTACCCTGAAAAGCGGAATGCAGAAAGTGGGAGTATTCTTGTGGAAGCGTCAGATAAGCTGTTCTGGAGCGGATTTTGTACATCACACTGTTGGCACCCTGCAGTCTGGACACACCATTTCTGTGCTGGGACATATTTAGGACGGCCAGGAGGTCAGTCACTAAAGAAAGAAATGCAAAAAAAAGTGAATTACCACTGAGAAACAAACCCAAACTACAACTCTAGAAAATGCCTTTCTCAAACAGGCATGATGATGGAATGATTACTTTGTCCCATCTTGCAGTGAGAAGTTCAAGACACCTAGCAATGTGATCATAATCTGAACACTGTTAGTCTGGGGCAAGAACTGACAGCTAAAATATGGTAAATAAAAACAGAGTCAAATTGGGTCACAAGTCAGCTGAAAACCTAAAGCGAAACATCAAAATCTTCTTCAAAAAAGAATGTAAAGATCTAATCAAAATTCAGAACACACGCCAACTAAAATACAGCCAGACAGTCCAAAGAGATCTGTATGAAAACAAAAAGCAATAACCCCTATGGACTGAAGAGATGCTTTTGGGGAGAAAAAATGAGCCTCTTTACCTCCAAAGTGATGTGACAGACTGATAAAGACGTCAAATCTGTCCTACATCTCATGTCCGGGAATGAAGGATTACTTTCAAGTTTGATCTACCAGTTGCATCTTTGAAGTGTTAAGGAACTACTCTACTTATTAGCTGCTGCAGCTGTTAAGATATTTTGTTGTTTTTTTAGATATATTTTAGGGACAGGGATAATTCTCCATCAAAAATCAAATTGTGAATTGTTAGTTACACTTCTCCTGCTGTCCTCAATGCAATTCTCCAATCAGCCAATCACATGGCAGCCCCTCAATGCAAATAGACATGTAGACACGGTAAAGATCATCTGCTGCAGTTCAAACCGAGCATCAGAATGGGGAAGAAATGTGACATACGATGTCAGACGGGCTGGTCTGAATATTTCAGAAACACTTGATCTACTCGAATTTTTATGCACAACCAACACATTGGATTTTCTGAGAATGGTCAGAAAACGAGAAAATATCCAGTGAGTGGCAGTTCTGTGGGTGGAACTTGATGTCAGAGGTCAAAGGAGAATGGCCAGACTGGTTCCAGCTGATAGAAAGTCAACAGAAGCTGCAGAGGAGCATCTCTGAGTGAACAACAACCTTGGGGCAGATGGACTGCAGCAATGGAAGACCACACCAGGTGACTGTCAGCTAAGTCCAGGACACAGAGGCTACAATTCACACAGGATCACCAAAACTGTAGAATAAAAATTGTAAAAACTTTGTTTGGTCTGACGAGTCTCCTTTTCTGCTGATACATTCAGATGGTAGGATCAGAATTTGGTGTCAACAACATGAAAGCATGGATCCATCCTGCCTTGTATCAATGGTTCAGGCTTCTGTAGATGGTGTGGGGATGTTTTTAGGCACACTTTGGCCCCTTAGTACCTATTAAACATGGTTATAACACCACACCCTACCATAGTATTGTTGCTGATCACGTCCTTCCCTTTATGACCACAGTGTACCATCTTGTAATGCATGTGTCAAAGTCAAGGCCCGGGGGCCGGATCCGGCCCGCCGGGTAGTTCTACCTGACCCTCCAGATCATTTTATATTTTTGTTATCAATCGCCTGAAGTTATCTTGCGCTTATTTTTAACTTGTAAAATATATTTTTATGAAGAGTAAAATATTGAAAGTTATTTAAGGTTTATGTTGATTTATTCTGGAATAATATTCCTGCCTTTCATAATTATGTTAAAGAGTTACAGTTTTGAAGCTTTGAAAACTGGCATTCTGCTATCTTTTTGGACTATTTTGACAATTACGAAGATTTTTTAGGCTATTTTGGAGTTTAGCTAATATTTAGCTACATGCTAGTTATTTTGGCTAATTTAGGCCTTTTTTTTGTTTTTAGGCCATTTTGGAAATTAGCTAATATTTCAACTACATGCTAATTGTTTTGGCTAATTTAGACGTTTTTTAAAAGTTTTTTTTTTTTAGGTTGTTATGAGTTAGGCTAATATTTACACGCTAGCTGTTTTGGCTATAGGCTTTTTCATATTTTTTTAGGCTATTGTGAAATGTGACCATTTTCTTTAGCAACATAATAGCTCTATTTGGCTAACCTAACTTTTTTTTTTTTTTTTTTTTTAGTTTTTTAGGCTAATTTGGCATTTAGCTAACATTTTAGCTGGCCATCAGCTTTAGCGTTTTCAGTTATTAGCTTCAGTGATTTCAGCTATCTGCGATAGCATCGCCAAATTCACACTTATTGCAGGTAAGGCTATCCATCTAGTACAAAATTATGTTAAAAAGTTTAAATTTAAAAAAACAAAACAAAAAAAAATTAAGTGTTTAATAAATGTTTATCCTGTTTGGCCCGCGACTGTTTTGGACTTTGGCTCCTGTGTGATTGAGTTTGACACCCCTGTTCTAATGGCTACTTCCAGAAGGAAGTCATAAAGCTGGGATCCTCTTAGACTGGTTTCTTGAACATGACAATGAGTTCAGTGGAACAGGAGATCGGCATCGTGGATGTGCAGTTGACAAATATGCAGCAACTATGTGATGCTGTCATGTCAATATGGACCAAACTTTATGAGGAATGTTTTCAAAACCTGTCTAATCTGCCAACAAGGATGAAAGCAGTTCTACAGGAGTCCATGTAAAGTAAAACTTCATAATGAGTAAAACAATTTTTGACATTATTTAAACAAATACATGTTATAATGTTCTTATCAAAATTACTACATCTTTAAATTTTTAGTTAAGATAAAATTTAAAAAAAAAAACTTATTCTGTACCTGTAGGTCTACATCTGTACTAATTTTTTTTTCTTTTTAATGATATAGTTTTGTGCTCTTTTATGCATAATTAGCTCTAAGTTTATTTATACTTTTATGACAATCACCTTTCCCTTTAGGTTCTTCTAGTAATCATTTGCATAAAGATCTAGTAAAGGTTTTTGTCTTTCTGTATTTTTTTTTCAAGCTGACAAACAGTTTCACTTCAGAAAAAGTTAATCTGCTGTAATCAAGAGCTGCGGTTCTTATACATATTTATGTCATCTGCAAACATGAATACTGGAGGAATCTCACCGTGATTAGAAGCAGAGAGTCCGCGCAGACCCATCGCAGAAATCCAGAAAAAAGACAGCAGCAAGACTATCCTCACTTTCCCGCCCTCCATTCTACAATGACAAATGCGGCCAAATTCTGCAGAAAGGAGTGGAGTTTTCTGTCTTCTTGAGGGGATCTGATGCCATGGACTTCTCCCAGACTTCCCTTCTCCTCTCCGGAGCGCTCACATGGGAAACATAAAACATCTGGATGCAGGCAGGGCGTCACTCTCTCAGTCTGCAGTCACCCCCGGGGGCCTGAGCCTCTCCACTCGGGAATGAGCTCCACATCCACGGCCCTTGTTTGCACATCCGCCCTCTTGCAAGAGGAGACGATTGGAGAGATATGCAAAACAAAAGTTCAGGATCAGAGCCTCTGTCACTGAGACACCCCCCCCCCTCCTCCTCCAGAAAAACAGGACCTTCTCTGCTCTGTTTTTCCCAAAGAATTCCCATCTTGGTAATCAGAGAAAACCTGGTCTGGAAACTGGAGGGGAGCCATGTAGACAGAACAAAATGCTCTGTTTGGTGCATGTGTGGACAAACTGGAAAAATTAATTGTGAGTGGGGGGGGATGTGGGTTTTTTATGGAAACATTTTCCAGTGTACGTCCAACTGTGCAGACTTCATCTCTGGCTCCCATCTCCTCTCTGCCATTGTTTTCCTTATCTCTTTTCTGCTGTGTTTACTGATGTGAGGTCTCGCAGCAGTTTGCTTTAACATGAACTTCTTCTGTGTCTCCATCAAATCCTAAGATCATTATGGAGATGTTTGTGAATGGAAAGGATTACAGCGGAGGTCGGGGTTGACTTTCTGTGCACATCTGCTGCAGCGCTGGTTTAGATCAGGGGTCTGCAGGGGCAATAAATCTTCCATCACCCTTTGGAAATATAAGACACTAACTTGTATTTATGGTATTTTTACGATTATAATAAATACAATTTTTTTTTGTCAGAAATTAAACATATACTAAGAGAAAAGAGGAATATGAAACAGCTTTTTATCATAGATTTATATGACGTCTTGTCAAAATAAAAGACATCCTGGGCAGCCCCATATGATTCGATTCTGACTCTTTTTTTTAAATTGTTTTGATTCTTTTCCATTTTGATTTGACACATTTTGACACATTTGTTCATTTACATTAATAATGTACTATATGTTTCAATTATATTCTAATCTACAGTTAACATATTGTAAAATGTATTAGTGAAATAATGAGATTACTAATAGTATACAGTGTTACATGGTTTCTCAAAAGGAGAAGTTCTAACTAAAATGTTCAGATTATTAACTTTGTAAACATTGTTCTGCCTCTCCTGGAGGGAGTTTCATTTTTTCCACTAGGTGGAGCTCTCGCCAAAGCAGTACACTTTTTCAAGAAGAATAAGCAAATAATGAGCAAAAAACTGTTTTTTAGACCAAAAATGGCTACTTTATAAACATTTCCTTAAAAGAGTGGAAAATTCATGCCTGTGAGTTTATAAAATGTTAATTTAGTCAGTAATGTATGTTAAGGTCGACCGAGCGTAAGCATTAGCTGTGTAAGGGAAATTTCATTAAACTTTAGTATCAAGCTAGGGTACTTTAGCTTTATGTGCTAAATCAATCTATATTTCTATTAATCAATTATTGATCTATTAATCTTGAACCAATTCTAATCGATTAATTGATTTTATCAACACAGATCTAATCATTTACATGCATCTATTGAGTAGTGTGATGTCAACAGTAAATTAAAATAAAAAAACAGTTTATTTAACTGTTTGTGGCACATCTCCGTCAGAAATTGATAAATCTAATAAACTCAAATTACCTGCGATAATGCCAGTGGGAATATTTTTTACTGAATCTGGTCCCTGAAGAAACTCAAGGTGTTTGTTGAAAACGCTGAAGAAATTTACTTTAATTGCTCAATAATGCCCTGAATGTGCTGAATCTTTTGACACCAGTATTGCATAGGTTTTAAAAGTGCACAAAGAATTTGAAAAATTTTCTTGAAACAAATCGCAAAAAAACGCATAAAATTTTAAGATGCATAAAAGCTTTGAATTCCAAAAGTACAACCATGAATGTCCTGAATGTGATGAAAGTTTTGATTCCAAACGTGTATAGTTTGCAGAAAGTCACGAAGAATTGAAGGATTTCTTGAAAAATCACAAAAAATGGGTAAACTTCAAAAGCTGTAATATTTACAAATGTTGATAAAATGCTTGTTTTTTTTATATGTCTGTTTTTATTAAGAAACATAATATATATTTATTATAAAAAATACTAATGAATGCACAGCACTATCAAAATAAGACATTGTGGCTCCTACTATGTTTTGACCAGTAGAAAACTATTTACTTTTAAAGGTTGCAGACCTCTGCTTTAGATATATAAATATGGTCTTTAATAATCCCTGGAGAAATTCAAAGGTCAACAATCAACAACAATCCAACAATCATAAAAAGAATAAAAGTCAATGGGTTGAAAAATCAATTGATTAAATTAATTAAAAGCAAATGCTTTTTACACAGAGCCCTGCTTTACTTTTTATTTTAAAGTTACTTTTTAAAGCTAAAAAGTTTTTTCTTTATTTATCTTTAAACAGAGAGCCAAAATGGAGTGGGGAAAGAGCCACATGTGGCTACAGAACTGCAGGTTGTCTTTTACAAAATAATGATAATTACTTGGAAAAAGATTGCAAGCTTTTTTTTAACACAAAGTTAGGTCATGAACTTCATGGAAAGAGAATGAATAAAATAAGCCTTTTGCAAAATAAAATGTTTCCCGTTTCCTCTGCTGACATCTAGTGGTCATGTTGCATCACAGCATCAGAGTTTTTCCTTACAGCCCCTTTTGTGAACTTAAAGAGGAACATGTAAAGAAATCCTAACTATAATCCTAAAATAATGACAGTTTTCCGCTTTGTATACCAAAGACAAACTTGAGAAAAAAATCCTACACGTTCGCATTAACCCAAACATGTCAGAGAAGCCGGATAAGAGACTGTTATCACCGGAGGCCCAAAGAAATGTGCGGAGAGATTTCTTTGCTTTGCTTCTGTATGTGTTTGCATGCCTGAGCGTGCTGTGACAAGTAAAGGGATGTGGGTTAATCTTCACAAGATAAGCGGCCGACAATTGATAGCTAATCCCTTGTCAAGCCCCATTAGTTGGCAACACATTGGTAATTGAACAAATCCAACAGGCTCAAGCAGTGTGGTCAGCGCCCAGATTCAGGCTCTCATATCAAATTGCTTAAATAATCCATAGATTTTGATGCAATTCTTTTTCTTAAAATACTATTTCTTGCAAGAAGAGTGGGAAGCGTTCACGCGTCAATCTCCTTAGAAAGATTAGGTGATCGAATCAAAGCAAATCCTTTAAATTCACCTGTGACACGGCCTTTGACCACTTTTCGCCATCTGCGATCTGTCTCGACCAGGTAAGCCCCGCCTTCAGGATTTAGCCTCTGAGCTCATTTCAGAGGAGACAATTTAAGCTGCTGTCTGTTGTTTAATGTCTGTGGGAGGGGGCAGGGTTTGAGTGTTTGTGGTGCTGTCACCATAACTTTTATGTTTTTTTTTTTTTTTATTTATGTTGTTCCACGTCTTCCCAGCCTTTTGAGAGTCAAAGATGCATCCATCACAAGTCAGGATTATATGGATGCTGACAGAAAAGCAGCAGACATTTTGAACAGGTCAGTGAAACAGGACGTGTAAACTGTGGGCCGGCCGCTGAGCAAATCTGTGCATGTAACTACATGTGTGCTTAACTCATGTTTGCTGTTGCCGTCTGGTGATCTCAGATCTGCAAACCTCTCAGCCTGACAATCAATTCTTTGTCTATTTTTAAAGTTACACAATTTAACAAACATTTGCCTAATTAAGTTATCCTGATATGGTTATTTAGTATTTCTAAGCTGTTCCAATATGCTTTTTGGGTTATTCAGGTAATTAATTCCTAAAAAATGTTAATTACAGTTTTGAGAAAAGCATCAAGATTTTTTTTTGTTGTGATCATCAGAGAAAGGTTGAAAAATGTGAAGAAAAGCATGTTTTTTCCAGTAATAGTGTCTCAGACTCTGCAAAGCTCGGAACAAACCCTCTTAGATGGGATTTGAAGGAATTACCGGACATTACGTGTGTGTATCTGTGATTCCTGAGAGAGAAAGAGAGCATCAATTCAGAAAGTAAAAGGCATAAATGGAGTTTTTATGATTCTCCCTCATCTCAGGGTAAAAGCAGCTCTCGTGCCCTGAGGAACTCCTGGAATGGCCCTCCTTCTGCCAACATCCTGGACTCTCTTCTCTTCACTGCTGGTGCTTTTATCTCTGCACACAGCTGCAGGTAAACAGGTGTAAAAGTCTTTTTTTTTTTAAGTTTCCACCTCCTAACAGAACTTATTCTGTGTGCTTGTCAGGTACGTCAGGGTGGGCCGGATGTTTGGATGGTGAGGATGTGTTTGCTGAAATCAAGGAAAACAGCCTCTCCGGGGACATTGTCTCGGAGCTGGCGGTTGACACCACAGCAGAGGGAGTTCAGTGGAGTCTGGTCGGGAAGGACGCCGACTGGTTCTTCCTGGATGGGAAAAACATCCGTCTGAATGCATCGGAGGACAAAATCTTGGACCGAGAGGTGAGCGCTCGGGATGGCAAGAAAATGTGGGTCAAGATTCTTTAGCAGTGTTTTGATGATGGAGGACACATTAAAAGAAAAGTCATCTCAAAATTTCAACAAAAAGAGAATCTTTATCTGAGTTTGGAAAAAAGCAATTAGAGACTAAATGTTGTCTTCAGACCTCACACAGTGATTTGCAGTCAAACGAATTTCTTTTCTCTGCGGTTTTGAGATTGTTTACTTCTATCTGTCTGTCAGGAAAATAAATAAAAATTACATTTTACAAAAAATATTTCTAAATTTTAAAATGGCATCTTAGTCATGTACTTATTATTGTTCTACATTTTTTTTCGTTTATTTTTTCGGTTTTGTTTTCTTTTATATCTGCTCTTTTTAATAGGTAATTTCCCCTTTATGGACTCAATAAAGTTTAATTATATATTATACTATTTATTTGACTTACTCTATTTTACTTTTTCTTTTTTTGTTTTTTGGAGATGGATTGTGTGTTAGACCTAACACTGCATTATAGAATTAAGATTAAAAGTTCAGTCCCTTTGTAAAACTAATAAAAATTGTGGAAAATTTGGTAAAATATCAACCTTGAGTAACAAAAGCCGTAATGAAAGACATTTGTTGCATGAATGATGCTTTAAAATTTCAACTACTATCTTTGAAGTTGATGAAAACAGATGGATTTTTGAGTTTAACTCTTTAACACCTGAGGAGTCGCTGCTGACACTTAAACATAAAATCTTTAACATACTGTAATTTTTAAAAAGTTACAATAAATCAAAGAACATAAACACTGGAGCTCTGGGGTTGAAGGGTTGAGGCTGAAAAAAATTAGATTGAAAACTTCCTCCATAAAAAATACTTTTATTATAGCATTGATTAATTTTTTATGTGTTAAAATAACACTTTAAAACTAATATGTGCTTTCTTTTCAGCATCTTTTGTTTTTTTCATGTATTTTCTACTAAAAATACTATTTGATTTACACACTTAAACAGTGTTTTCAAAAGTTTAAAAACCCTTTTTTATGAAAACATTTTAAGGAGGTAAATCTCCCGTTCTCTCTTTCAGTCCCTTGGTCCAATTCTAACAGCAGAGTTATTATGTAATCAGGAGAACGTACTTCAGGTACATATATTGTTGCATGATTTTATCCCATTTCTTTCTGCCAAAGTCTGAATATAGTTTCTGATTTTATGTTTTTTTTTTTTTTTTGCAGAGTATGAACAGGGTCATCGTAAATATTCTTAATGAAAACGATAATTCACCTGTGTTTGAAAATAAAGAGCAAACTATGTTCATCAGTGAGGTATGTTATACTCCTACACACTTAGTTATTATTTTGATTATGCTCATTAAATTCTAAAGTTCTTTCTTGTCTTCCAGTTGACTAAAGTGAACAGTGTGGTTTTTACCGTCCGAGCTACAGATGCAGATAATGATAAGATCATCTATGTGATAGACCGATCCTCCGTGAGATTTAACTTTTTTAAAGCTTTTTGAGTAAATTGATCCAAACAGTTAAATTCTTTTTTTCCTTGGTGTCCAATTGCAGCCTGACGCAGAGTACTTTAAGATTGACCTTCCCAACAGTGGAGAGGTGATGCTGTCCAAACCTTTGGATTTTGAAACCAAACCTCTACTTACTGTCACCGTTTTTGCTTCGGTACCTTGGAGTCACCTGGTTTTTCTTTCATTACGACGGTTTCACATCTCTTCCCCTTGATGAGCTTGATGTCCTTTTTCTCAGGAAATGAACACGGCTGAGCACCACAACACCAGCATCAGCATCACCGTCCACGTCCTGGACGGGGATGATCAGTACCCTCAGTTTCAGCCCTGCATGCTGCTTTTCCAGGACGAGAAAAGCCAAATCTGCGCCAACCCGGTGTACACCGTCAATGTAACGGAGGGGGAAGAGGTCAGTTGGCTCCTTTTCAAAGGCTCTTTGTGGTGTTTGTCATACGATCTGTGAGGGTGTTGGATGTCTGTCCTGCTGCAGGACATTGTGTTGGATTTCTTCCCCGGTCCCATTCATGCCGTGGATGGAGACAGAGGGCTCAGCTCCCCGATTGGTTACGCCATTCTTCCAGGTACTACACTCTCCAACACGAGTTAATCTGGAGCTAAGACATGCTGAGCTCGCTTGTGAACACCTGTAACCGTGCCTCTGCTAATGACAGGAGACGACGAAGCTCATTTTAAGATGGATCGAAAGACAGGCGTGATGAGATTGACTCTGGGGGTGACGGACAGGCTTATAACTCCTGTGCTGCGACTCCAGGTCATGGTAGGACTCAAACACTCCGTTTTCCTTTTTAGTTTCCGTTTGCCTTAATCACAGTCCTCTTGTTGGTCTGTCTTGCATCCAGGCGTTCCAGGAAGACGACCCCATGAAGTATTCTGTTGCAACAGTGCTGGTCCGAATCCTAGCAGTGAATCAGTTCTATCCAGAGTTCGACGTGCCTGAATACAGGGGTTTCGTGATCGCAGGAAAGAGCCCCGTTTCTCTGGTCAGCACCTACGGCAGCAAGGCTCTGATGCTGCACGTGCGAGACCAAGACTTTAGAAAGGCAGGCCCTCACGCCTACGATGCTGCAATTATAGATTTGTTTCTTTCACTAACCACCTGTTTTCTCTCTACATATTGGCAGGGGTTCAATCCCATGATCTACTTCTCCTTTAGTCCTACATCTAATTACACAGATATCTATCAAGTGACACAGGGGGGGCTCCTAATTGCACAAACTTGCCATCTTAAACCGAACCAGAAACACGTTCTGGAGGTAAGCCTTAAAAAGATCATACCGAGCTCGCATGTTTTACTCATTTAAATTAGTGTAGAGATGGACTTTCTCTGCTTGTATTAAAACAAATACACTCCTAATTAAAGAAAGTGTTGCATTAATTCATTTTTAATCAAACCCCTCGGTAAAGTCTTAGCTACACAAGCCTGCTGTTTGTTTTTATCAAAACTTGCCAACATTTCTAAATGGTTCCAGATTATGGCCGTGGATCAGGAGTCGGGTGATGCCACTTTTGCGACGGTTGTGGTGGAGGTGT
The DNA here is from genome assembly GCA_003999625.1 of Oryzias javanicus. Lineage (NCBI taxonomy): Eukaryota > Metazoa > Chordata > Actinopteri > Beloniformes > Adrianichthyidae > Oryzias > Oryzias javanicus. Next base: position 19,664,577 of record CM012442.1, read on the forward strand.
TACCTGAAGGACAGTCAAGTAAGGTCTACCACAAATTCCCTTCAAGACTCACTTCAATGAACATTGTGTTTTTGACATGCTCTTGAGACAGTTAGGACATATATGAAAAGCATGTCCAATACAAACAGCTTTTTGGAGCATTTCTTTATTCAAATTGCGTTGGAAGAGGAGCAGATAAAAACACGCAATTTGAAAAAGCTTAAGTTTGTGATGCACCTGAAGCATCCACTTGCAGACAAATGGATCCTTGAACGTCTTCCTTTTCCTGGTCTGAGCTGATATTAGCTCAAAACCATAAAATAATCCATCAGATAGCTCCTATGTTGCTCACTGTTTTATCTTTGTTTTTTTTTTGCTATGCTGATGTTAGCTTGGGCTCGTGAGCTGCTATAAGCTAGCATGAGAGAGTATAAACAAAGGAATGCTGGGAAATTAGCGGAGGCTAAGTTTTGCGTACAACTCAGAAAATATGTCTTAAAAAATGATTTTTTCTAAAAACTGCAGAATGATTCATAATTAAAAGACCATTAGGAATGATTTTACTATAGATTAAATATATAGTTGGAGTGGGACATCAAATGAGCTATCTCTGTGTGTGTCCACAGTCCCTCATCATCCACTTGGAGACGACCGGCTGACAGGCTGCACTGTAGGCAAAGCCTTGTTTCTGAGCATGCTGTTCCTGACCGTGCTCGGATGTGTCCTGTTGATGCTCATGTGGCTGAAGAAAAAGCATAGGGGGATGAAGGGCCCGCTGGAGAGAGGCTGTGTGGCTCAGTGCAAACACCCCAATGTGGTAAGATCATCTGGGACTCAAATACAGATACTTACAGTATACAGCAACGCTTTACAGTCACAGTCCCATTCCACTGCCTAACACTGGCGTCAACCAGGAGCAATGAGGGGTTCAGTGTTTTGGCCAGAGGTCAATTGGTCTACCTCTGCACCATGTCTGCCCCACCATGAAAACTAGAGTTCCCTAGTCTGATGGAGTAAAAATATCCACTTCTAAAAGATCATTTTTGATCTGTTTTTAGTTATTTACACTACAGTACAAAATCAAATTTGAAATAAAATCAAAGAAACACAAACTTTTTGTCGAAGCAATAATTGATTTTGTAGGATTGCCCACTTAAAAAGAAACATCTGGCAACTTAATGGTAGATTCTTTTAAACAGAGAGAGACAGAAATCAATTCAATTCAGTTCAATTCAATTCTATGTTATTTATGTAGCCCAATATCACAACACAGTTGCCTTAAAAGCCTTCATACTGGTAATTATACAAAAACATAAAGTCAGTCATAAAATCACAAAGAATTTCTATAAACGTATTTGCATTTGATGGAATTAAGATGTTGGACCCCTAACATTGTAGGGGACCTGTTAGAGAGAGATGGCACTGGTCAAGATTATAAATGATCTCAGGTCCAAAACTGACACAAAAAAAAAAAACATTGGTTTTAAAATTGCTGGACTTGAGTGCAGCCTTTGATACAGTAGACCACTCTATTCTCTTAAACAGACTGCATAATATGATAGGAATCGCTGGAATGGTATTCAGCTGGTTTGAATCCTACCTCACAGGAAGAGATTTTATTGTAAAGAAAATGATTCATCATATGAGAGGCACAGACTGACACGCGGTGTGCCACAAGACTCCGTTCTTGGTCCCACGCTTTTTAAACCTGTATATGCCTCCCCTTGGAGATGTCATCAGGAGACATGGAATAAACTTCCACTGTTATGCTGATGACACCCAGCTATATGTGTCTCTTAATGACATGGGACCCATTGATGACCTTTTAAGCTGTTATTTTAGATATTGAAACTTGGATGGGAGAGAACTTTTTAAAGCTCAATCAAGACAAAACAGAGATTTTAATTGTGGGTAATAAAGCTGAGAGAGAAAAGGTCTTACTTAACTACTCTGAACCTGAATGTGTGCTGTGAAGTCAGAAATCTTGGTGTGATTTTAGATGCAGATCTAACCTTTGAAGCACACACAATTTTTTATTTTTAACCTTTATTTTACCAAGAAATCCCATTGAGACTTACATCTCTTTTTCATGGGAGACCTGGGCCAAAAGTCATCAATACAAGATAATAAAATACAGTTAAAACAATTAAAATAGAAATAAAATTACAAACCATGTTACAAAGACTGCATTTTATCATCTTAGAAACATTGCCCGAGTGAGTCCCTTTCTCTACAGAGCCAGTCCTGAAATTTTGATACATGCTTTTATATCATCCAGAATAGATTATTGTAATGCTGTGCTTTCTGGTGCTACGGAAAACACTATCAATTGGCTGCAGCTAGTCCAAAACTCAGCTGCACGCCTTTTAGCCAGGACCAGAAAGAAGGAGCACATCATTCTGAAATCTTTGCACTGACTCCCGCTCAGCTTCAGGATTGATTTTAGGGTTCTTTTATTGGTTTACAAAGCCTTACATGGTATTGCACCTTCATTTTTATCATATTTACTTTTAGTTTATGACCCTACCAGAACCCTCTGGTCTTCAGGTGCAGGTCTGCTGGTGGTCCCAAAAGTTAGAACTAAAGCCCACAGCGAGGCCACATTTAAGCACTGTGGAACAGCCTGCCTGAGGACGTGAGGGCTTCATCCACTGTGGAGGTTTTTAAGAAAAAGCCTCAAACTTATATTTTTGATTAAAGCTTATACTTAGTTCTTACATGCCAACATGTTTTTATTTGATTTTATCCTTTTTTTGTACTTGTGGGATGTGTTTGGTGCTGGATCTTTAATGTGTTTTACTTTATTTTATTATGATTACTTTTTCTACTTTTTGTCTTACTGTTATTTATGCTACTGTGGAAAACATTTTAAGATGTTTGGAAGTAGGAGAAGGGCTTTATAAATAAAGTCGAATTTGAATTTGAACAAGAAAATTACATTAAATACATTTGATTGTGTAATTGCTGAAGGTGGCTGCAAATTTGACTTTGAATTAGACTTTCATAAAATGCAAATAAACTTATATGGCTTCTTTAAGGTCGATTTCTTGATTTTTTGGGGGGGATTTTCTATCTCTCATGTGTTAGAATAAATCTACCAATAGGAAAGCTACAAAATCAGCAAAGGTTAAAATATTTATTTCCTTCACTGTATTTATGTTTTTTGTTTGTTTTCTGGATCAGATAAAAGTAACTCTCAAACCAGTTAATTAGCTCAAAACGTTTCATATTTGATTCATGTATTTTAATTGTATTAAAAATCTTTTTTTTCTGAAATTTCCTTCTTTCTTAGAGCTTACGGTGGTTCCAATTGGTAAGTTTTTGACATTTTTCTTAAATTAATATTATAGAGTTAATTTTTAATAGATTTTTTAGCATTTAGAACTACTCTCAATTCATATTTCCACACTGAAATTTATTTCCTCAAATGAAAAATGTTTTTGCTTTCAAGTAGATGTTAAAAATTAAAGTAATTTTGGAGCCAAAGTGGTTTGATGCATATTTGCATCAATTGACATCAATACATTTAATGTATTTTTAGATTTGATGACAAATAAGAAGCTTTCAGTGTTTGGTTTTTCTTAAAGGTGAGTCATGGCAACGCCATGCCACACATGGAGGACGTCCAGCACAACAACGAGGAAGGCGGCACCTGCAATCCCTCCTTCAGCTTCCTGGAGAAACCCAACACCGATCAGGACCCCACTCTCACTCGGGAGCCGGTTTCAGCCAAAACAACAGTTTCATTTGACATCACTGTCATCCCCATTGAGACAGTGTCTGTGAATCTCAATAATAATGCAGGTTCACCACATAAAACGAGCACATTTCACATGGAGAGGGAGGAATTGAGCACCACACATGAGGCTCAAGAAGCTCCAGCCAAAGAAAGTCCCAGCTTACCAGAGGCGACTGAAACCGAATCCAGCAGCAGCCCAAATCCTGGAAACCAGGATTGTACAGAAACTTTACCTGCAAACATTGATGCTCTGATCACTAGCCCCCCATCTCCAGTCAGCAACCCATGCAGCCTTGCTCAAAGTTCTCTAGAAGAATCTGACAACCTCATCCAACAATCATGCATCACGACAGACGACCAGACTTCTCCCCACCCTGAAGTGACAGACTCAGCTCCACCCACACCAGAACACGGACCTCTGAAGGCCGTGTTGGTGCACATAGATATAACCCCAACCGACACACCTCCAGAAACGCCAGAGGTTACAGCAAAACCTACGGATGCAGGGGATGACCAGCCGTGCACGTCGCTGGACCAAGTGGAGCCGTCAGATTGTGTGGAGGAGAGCGCAGAGAGCCCACGTCAGGACGAAATGACCTCCGGGAACGTCCCAGACAAAGTGAAGGATGAGGACGATGGTTGTCTTGGACATGCGGATACAGACCAAAACAGGGAGAGTGAGGGTGAGTTAGAGTCAGACGAAGAAGAGCTCCTGAGAGTGATGATGCGTTGTAATCCTATTTTCATTACATTTAGTAAGTGACGCTACTATGATATCGCAGGCAGCAAGACTCTTCCGGCAGACGGCAGAAGATGGAGCAGGTGAGGGGAAGATGGAGGATGACAGCGCAGTGTGGAGATGCCATCAAGCTGTAGAAAAAAAAAGAAACCCCGGTCTGGTTCTGCTGAGAAATAGAAGAAGACTTGATCATTACACATACAGAAATGGACTGTTAATATGAGAACATAAATGTATAAGAAAAAACAATCACTAATAGACCATCACAGCATGTCTTGTACTTTCAATTTCATATTTTGTTTACATAAATATTAGCAACTACTTAGCTAAAACACTGCACGTTTTGAATTTTGTGGCTGTAATAACTTGAAATGATTAAAGTTATTATAAATGTATTGTTGCCATTGGCTCTATTGATGCCATGGGGACAATTATAGAACAGAGAATTACGGATATTCAAAACAGATAAAAGAAAAAGCTTAAAATTCTGAATTATTAATGAAAATGATGAAATCATAAGTTGTTTGGAAGATAAACTGTATCTATGGAAGAGGGAGATATAAAAAGTGATGTGAAAGGAAGCAGGAAAAGCTTCATCAAGCAGTTATCAAGTGGAAAGACAACCATTTCCTGCACGTCCATCAGAGGGCAACATGGAGAACATGGAGACAGTTTTTTTTAATTCAGCACTTAATTTGTTTGATTTTTTATTTTAGATGCTGAAGAGTGGCTTCCTTTTTATTTAAATTATGCACTTTTAGCATTGTTGCACACTCAAAAAGGATCAGTCTAAAGCTTGAAAGCAGCAACTACAGTAAATCATTTTGAGAGGAAATTTTGTTGTACAGGAGCTTTAAATCCAGCAGATGAAAGAAGTCTAAAATGATTCAACATTTAGAAAAGTGAACCCAATTTACAACCATCGATGCTGGACTCCCTAAGTTCTTAGAATTTGAGTTAATGGATGTGCCTACTCCACATTTGCTCATTAGAATTGCTTATTCTGCCTCTAAAATACTTGACTGAAATTACATTTTTCTTTTATACAGTAAATGTTTTGTGAAAGCGCAGAACCATTAAGGTAGGTTTTACGTTGAACATTTACTCATTTGGCAAGCATTTTTTTATACCAAATATAAAAATAGCCACATTCTGAACCAGCAGCTGGCAGCTAAGTCCTGATGATTTTTTTTTGAGAAAAAAAATATCCTTGCCATACGCTAAAGAAAAAAATTGTCTGGTCATCCATCGTGACAGGCAGATTCTTCACTTCCTTGAAAGGATTAACAGGAAGTATTTGATGAAGATCTTGTTCTTTGCCATGCAGAGCAAAAATTCCTTTATGCATACAGAAATGTTGAAGAGACTGGCAACAATTTTTTTTTTACCAGATTCTTATCCAACAGTGGATAGAAGAACCCATTAGAAAATGATTTGGCTAAAGGGATTATGGACATAACCAAAAGAAGGGGCTCCAACAATGAACCCTGGGGTACGCCTGTTAAGAGCAATTTTCAAAAATGTTATAAAACACCACAAAACATAAAAAATAGAACTTTAAGGAATTAAATGGAGATAAATTCAAAAGAAATTGAGATAAATTCAAAAGAAATTGAGATAAAGATGACAGACTGATTACATAAGAAAGGAGAAAGGCCCAGCATGATGAGAATAGAGCAACCATTGGAGTTGTCTGAACAGAATTGCTGTTTCAGTTGAATGAGGGTTTCTAAACCAATGCTAAACATCCCCAAGAAGCTTTATAAGAATTAAAAATTCTACGATCTGTTTAAAAATGTATTAAAATTGTTGCATCCAGGCCAAGCATGAGCTTGAAATAGTTAAGGAGAAACCCATCAAGAAGATGCTTGACTCAAGCCCATTACAAAAGGAAGTCATTTTTAAAGATCAGTGGTGTTTTCTAAAATTGTGCAATTGCTGACACATAAAATAACTCAAAATATATTTGGTGAAGAGTAAAGACGTTAAAATTTTTTAAGGAAATGATGTTAAATGCATGGACTGGCAGCTGGATTTAAACTGTAAAGAGCTCGACCTTTACAGAAAAAAACAAACCTGGTCAAATGGTAAAAGCCTGACCAGTATGATTGTTTTTTGTCTCTTAATGTGTGAACTGAAAAGTGCACAAACTGCAAGAGGAAAAGACTTCAGAGGTCAGCTCATTGATAGTACAGGAAACGCTCTGCCTCCTGTTTCCTTTGGTGAAAAAAATAGACATTTTCCAAATTTAAAGAGTGCATTATTAAAAAAAAAAAAAAAAAGACATGAAAGCTATAACATTAAAAATTTTATTGAGACACTGTGCTCAAACACAAAAAGTGAACCTGACTGTAAGAATGCCGAGTCTGCAGACCACTTATTTACAGTAAAGTCACAAGTGAAAGGTGTGTTGTTGTAATGGGTTTGTAAAAACATACTACCATACAATTAACAGTGGTTATAATCTGCAACAGGAATCATAAAAACATAATATATTTAGCAAACTATAATGTTCAAAGAGAAAAGAGCTGCTTTTTTGTTCCAAACTTCTTGTTTTGCTTGGCACACATGTGAGCTCAGCTATTTCTTAGAAAAAAAATTAAAAATATCTAAACAAACAAAATATATGTTTCCAAAAATCCAAATAACATATATACACTCAAAACACACTATTGAGGTGATGAGGAAAACAAACGAAGAAGCTCTGAGAACAAAGCCTCCTTCTGTGTACTAATGCTTGTCCTGGTTTGGATCAGCTGCGTGGACAGTTTGCTGGTAAAGTCGGACTTCAACAACGATCCACTAGAAAATGACCAATGCCTAAATTCAGTTTGATTTCTTCATCAGACACAACTACTTATAGCAGAACGTGCAGCTCGTCTTAACGTGTTTAAGGGCTCTTCACCCTAAAACACTTAACAGCTGATAATGTATTGCACAGGGCCAAACAGTCTTCATCATCACTGGAATTTAATATCTGTTCTCCGCTCAAGGGGTCTTAAAAACATCCAGCATTGACATCAATAAAGACTCAAAACAAACCAGAAACAAATGTTTCTGTGTCATAGAGGCAAAGTAGAAACAAAAGAACGAGACCAGGGATCAGATTTATGCTTCTCAGTTTGGTGAAGAATTTGTGCACCGACCTCTTGTGAGGAATGCTGCAAAATGACAGGATAATAATGTTTCCCCGTCTCAGAAGATGAGATAAGAATGGAGTTTTATTCCAATCTAAGGCAGAAATGAAAGTGACCGCATCGGCCAAACGTCGACACTTTTTTTTCTGTAGGACGTTAGTGTGTGTGCACACAATGGGACACATTCAAAGAAGAAAAATTAAATAAATTATTGTCCGTGGCACTGGTTTTAGGTAAGCTGATCCTGTGTGAATTCTCCATGCAGCGTGGATGGAGTCTTCCGGTGGAACACAACGAGAGCTCTCAGTCTGTGGAGGTGCTGGACGTTAGAACTCGTCGTGCCGAGTCAGAGCTTCTCCAAAGTCGGTTGCTTGGCTACCAACAAACAGGTCGTACTTGTCCACAATTTCAGCCTTGGTCAAACGGCCATCCTGGTAGGGGATACGAAACATGATCAACCTTGTATCTGGTTCACATTTAAAACCATTAATTTCTTGACTAAGACACAATTTCTGCACTCACTTTGTCTACGTCTGACTCATAAACCAGATGCTTGGCCTCGGCCTCAGCGTGGTCGTAGTCACTAGGTAGGATCCAGTCTTTCGTCTCCTCTTTGTCCATTTTCCCATCTTTATTTTTGTCTCTAAATTCTGTGAATTGCTCCCTTTCAGTCTTCACCCACTCAGGTTCTGTAGTTTCACCATCCTGGTTGTACATGTCACCTAAAGAAAAAGGACAAAATGATGTCCATGAGATAACCATCAAAATAACCATCATTTAAAACAAAAGAAGCTCACCGATGTATTCATCCAGATCAATAAATCCATCGCCATTTTTGTCTATGTCTTCCATGGTTTCCTGAAAGGGAAATGGAAAAAGTTGGCAGTGAGAAGGTAAAAGCAGCAAGGTTAAAGTTTGAGTGTATAACTCACCAGCACAACAATATCTTTCATGTGTTCATACTCCTCAGGGTGAAGGAAGGCTGTAAACTCCTCTTTGTTGGCTTTCATGTCACTGTCCTGGTCGGCCATCTTGAATCTCCTCTCGTCTCGAGCCATCATCTGTTTGTAGCTGAAGCCGTCGTCGGGATCCTGATCATCTGCCCATCAAAAGTCAAGATTTCGGTGTGAAAATGTGACTTAAAATGACTGACTTTAATATTACAGGAATGTAGCAATTTCTTTACTGAATAAAGTAGTATTTTTTATCTACAGGGAAGGCCAATTTTCCAGAAAAAAAGTAATTGATAACAGAGTTTTAAAGGAAATTCAGTAGATGACATATCTATGTCTAGAATCCTACCAAGGATGTATCCGTATGTGGCGTTCTTGTACTCTTCCCAGGACACAAACCCGTCCCCGTTAAGGTCATGACTCTTCCACTGACGGTCCACGTCATCATAGATCCATCTTTTCTGTGCATGCTTGATCCATCGCTTCATCTCGTCAGCTGTCACATACCCGTCTTTATCTTCATCTATGCGGTCTACCAACATGCTGCAGATAATAAAATAAATCATTAGGATTTTTTTTTAATATACTGAAATACATATGTAAAGTGGAGGAGATTTGCTCACCCAAGTCTCTCTTTGCTCTCCTCAGGTGTGAGCTGGTCGAAGGTCTTGGCCTCTTCCTGACCCAGAAAAGCTTCATGGTCATAGTCGAAGTTCTCAGCGTCGTCATGGTCTAGGTTGCTCAAAGGTTCATCGTGATGAACACGGTCCTTCTTCTCTGTGGGTTTGCTGGTGGCGTAAACCACGCAGAGAGCAAAGCACATGACAAGCGGCCGCAGCTCCATCCTAGACATGAGCAAACGCTGACTTAACCTGAAGATTAAGAGAAGAAAAAAAAAAAAAGCTCAGTCACTCCGTCTTACCAAAGCCTTCGACAGATGTTGCAAACTCTCATAATTATTCATAATCGTTTGTTAAAGACTCAGAGTTTGTTCCTGAAGCATGATTCTGCTACGGCTCTTCTGATGTAAATATATTTTTCTCTAATTTGCATCAATTTTAGTTTTAAGACAAAAATGTTTAAGATTTAAAATGGAATGTGTGCAATTTTTCCATTCAAAAATATTTGAAAGACTTATTTTTAATAAAAATATTCACAGGGTTTTAGTACAGAGTTAAAAAAAAAAAAATCAGAATGACATTTTGATAAGATCATTAAGAGTTACAAAAATATTTTCAAATGTATCAATTCAACCTAAAGTTTTAAAACAATTAATTCCACACAGAAAAACATAACTTCAAGCAAGTGAACAGATTTTCCCATTTAATAAGAGGGATATTTTTCCTGAAGCACAAAAAGCCACGCTTTTTTCCATCTCATTTGCAGCTATTATAGATGTTTTATGACATCTGTCCACTCACCGCTGTCCTTTTATACTTCACTATAGGAATGAATTTACAGGCAGGACCGTTATTTTCCACTATTTACTAACCAAACGCTGGCTGACATGACAAGCATCCCGCTAGTTTCACCACGTCTTTTCACTTTCAGGCATTTATTTTAGCGGCTTGATCACAAGAAATTATATTTTATGACATAAAATCTTCCCTAAAGACTAACTACCGGCTAACTGCAATTAGTTGCTGTATTTTACTCGATAATTTGCCACAGAAACTCACCCGAGTCGCTGGTGAAGTTCGTCGGTAATAATTTAGACCCTCTACTCGGAAACACACCCGTGAACTTCCTGTGCAAAAAAAGACAGCTGACCAATCAGGCGTCGAGAAGGCGGGTGTGATGTCGCCACCTCATTGGTCCACTGCAATCGAGAAGCGTTGATTGGATTGGCCGAAAACCGCCACGTCCTCAAAGGCAAAAGAGTCCAGTTCATTCATAAACCCTTCTGCTAGGATTGTCTTACGTTTGACACGCGAGAAATCCCTGGTAGAAATGTAAAAATATATGGAATTACGCATTAATTAAACGACCACAAAGCCGGAAAATAACTAGACGTTGTCTTCACACTCAAAACGTGAATCCTTTCTCCATATTATTTATTCAGCTATATTGTCAAGTCTCTTTATTATCATATAACTATGTAAAACATTAAAAAATGCACAAAAAAAGTGAGCAAAAGATGTTGAATGAAATTAGAATGATGCACGCACAATGTTCAATACTAATGAACTTTACTCATAAAGCACTAAAACTGTTCATCCATACGTACTTGAGGTATTACACAGTTAAATATATAAAAACATACAAAGTAATTAAGAAAAAAAGAATAAAACATTACAAGGAAATAGTTGCTTTATTTTATTTAAAATCAAATATTTTGTAAGATAAATACAATGAAATACAAGCAACTTGTAATAGAATGCATTCTATATATCAGTAACTTACCCTTCTCATCATGTCACGATGGCCATCAATTAATAGACCTCATTTCTGAGTAGTTTAACTAGAGACAAAAAAGTGTAAATAAAAAAAAAAGTCTTGTGGACGAACCCAAGATATGAATGTAAAAGTGTGTAAATGTGAACAAGATGCCCTTGTTAATGTATTTATTTGACTTTCATCTTTATGAATATATTTGGCAAAGAAAAGTATTGAAATTTTTTATTAAATGGCAACAATATCTGATGACAACAAATAAAACATGTCCTTCTCAAATTATTTTTTATAATAGTTAAACAATAAAAGGGAGGAAAAAAAACTGACAAGAAACTTGACATTTTTTGTTTTAAATAATATAAAGTTAAAGTCCCAAAGTCCCATTATTTGTCACGCACCTAGGTGTGTGAAATTTGTTCTCCGCATTTGACCCATCCCCTGGGGGAGCGGTGAGCTGCAGACACAGCCGCGCTCGGGAACCATTTGGTGGTTTAACCCCCCAGTCCAACTCCTTAGTGCTGAGTGTCAAGCAGGGAGGCACTGGGTCCCATTTTTAGAGTCTTTGGTATGACTCGGCTGAGAATTGAACCCTCAACCTTCCAAACTCAGGGCGGACACTCTACCACAAGGCCACTGAGCTGATGTTGTAATCAATATGCTTACAACATAAGCATTAACCTTGCTTTGTCAATTAGCAGTCAAAACACACACACACAAAAATCATTCTTTGGAAAATGCCCCAAACATTTGAAATATGTTTTATTTTAGGATGAAGCTTAGGTCTTGCGTTGCAAAATTGCCAGGTTTGCTTAGAAAAAAGTTTTATTTACAGAATAAAAGGGGTATAAAATAACTGGTATAAAAACTGGTATAAAATATGTCTTTCTAATACAGAAGAGAATCTTGATGAATTCAACCAAAAAAAATCCTTTAAATAAATCTAGTAAGTTTTGTTTATTAAATTAAACAATTTTTTTCTGAGGTTGAGTAAAAGGAAGATTACAGTGAAAAATGACTACCTAAAACAAAAAGATAAACAAATAAAATAACAGAACCGAAGACTGCTTTTCCTGTTGCTGACACGTAGATAATCCTCTTAGTATGGGTTGTCAGTTTCTTGTGAGTGATGTAAACAATACCAACTATGCTGTTTTCAAACATTAAATTTAAGGTATAAGAGAGATTTTATTTCCAAGCAATGTCCATATCCATGTCTTCTGTCAGTTCTTGGGGGTTTTTATCCTGTTCTTCATTAGACTGACATGTGTCTTTCTGTTCACCACCAGCATCACTTCCTGTTGAGACAAAAGACAGTCATGCTCAGAATTTGAAAATAAATGGTTTAGCTTTAGTCATGGTGCAGACCAAAAACCTAAATAAGGTCAGAAAACATGTTCTAAAAATGTAACTTGCAGCTCTAACGTTGAAAATCCAAGAACCCAAGATAGATTTAGAACATTGTGGAATAAGGCGATAAATGAGACCTGTGCTCGTTTCCCCCTCTTTCTTTTCTGTGAGGAAGATCCGCTGCATAGTTAGCTTCTTCGCAGTTTGACACATGTATTTAAGGTCAGGAGTTTTCCTTGATTTTCCTGCACAAAATGAAAATGGTAAGAATTAAAGAGATCAAAGAATTATTTTAATAATAAGCATCAGCTTACCTTTATGTGGTTTTTCCTCAAAAATTACACATGTCCCCAAAGCATCTTAAAGCAGAAAAGATTTAGGTCACATTTATGTTGTCAAAATACAATCTATATGGTTACGTTACAGGAAGTTATCGATAAATAATGTATGCATTAAATATTTAGGTACTGCTCTTACCGTCATATTCCCCAGCAAACACGTACTGTCCAATTTGCATCACAGGCTTCTCACTATCAATATCCTAAAACACAAATCTAAACTCAGATGCCCTCACAAAGAAACCAACAGTGATGTGAGGAATAAAACTATATTCAAATAACATAAAAACAACTTCAACTCACAAGTATTTTGCAGGTGCCCCGATCCTTTCTCAAAAGATCATTGTTGATTATTCCAGAGAGCTCCACAACGACAAGCTGCTCCTGAACGCATACATCAAATCAGTTATCAGTAAACAAACAAACAAACAAAACTTTATCAGTTTTTAGCTAAATGATTCAAAATTCGACCACGTGGGAAAATATCATTTCAACATCAAATACTTCCCTAAGATATTTTATTAAATGCATGCCACAAATTACAAATATAACGTATTTTTGTTTAATATTTCGAACAAAATTGTTAAAACATATAGATTAAAACCATAAGTTAGTTTTAGCCTCGGCGAAAAGTTATTGATTGTCATACCTCCTCCTCCCATTCATCTTCCATCTCCAAACTCCAGATAGAGAAAAAGAATAATTAAAAAATGAAACACAAATCGGATATGAGTCAAAACATAACAAACGATCTAATTTGGACAACTTCCGGGTATTTACGGTGTCCGATAGGGGACACACTAGTATTTTCTTAATTTCCCTGGGTTGCTTTAAGTTCCGGTCCCTCCCATTGGGGGGCGCTGTTACTCAACTATGAGCGCGTCGAAAAACTGAACGTGTTCATCCATCCATTTACTTTTTTCTCTTTTCTTGAATTTTGATGTCCAATGCTCAATATCAAATACTTCTTTAAATCTTCTTGCACACCTTAAAATATAACTAATTTTTTTTAAAAGTAGGCTCTATTTTTATTAATCTAAAGTGATACGATAATGTGCTATGACAAGGTGTGTTTAAAATGATAAATAAGAAAAAAAAAATGCATTTTAATATATGTATATCTTTATTACTTATAATTTTTATAATCTATAGCCTATTTAACCATTTTTTAAATTTAAATGTAAGAGGTGCTTTCTTGGGAGTTAAAGAGATCTTGTGTCCCTACAAGAATTTACATATTTTTTGATAAAATAAATAAATAAAAATCAAATAATAATTTTTGTATTATTAGTTTTTTCCAATTCTATATTTTGTATTTTGTTTAATATGTTAATTCAAAAGTGTTGCAGGTTAAAATGGGTTGCCAAAGGTTTGACGTGTTGCTGTGTTTTCTGACTGCAGCTTTCTCTTTTTAAAAACTCTTTAAGTTCAAAAATTGATATTTAAGGTTCAATATATGTCAAACAATTTAACAGATTTAAGGTTTTATGTTTAAAACAACCTTTTAAAACTTTGGAAAAATTAGAGCTTAAAAAACAATGTTTAGTGACGGTTTAGTTCTGTTTTTTGCATTTTGAAAGGAGACGAGAGTGAAGAGGACAAACATCCTGAAGATACTGATAGAATGCTCTATGGTAAGTCTTGAACTCTTAAAATAGCAGGAGGGCAAGACATGCATGTCAGGTGTCACCGAGACGCATACATAGAAAAAAAAACATTTTTTTTTTGCTTATTTAAAACACTGTCCTCCTGAAGATTGTTTTAGTTTTAGTGAGTTAATTTAACATTTATGCACCAGAATTGGAAAGGCGCTAGGCACACGGGTTACGCCATCATAATATTTGCTTTCTTATTTAAAGGATAAATATATTACGCATTTGTTGATTATGTTTTTTATTTTATTTTACAAAGAAAAAGGCTGCCTTTTTGTGAATCAGTTTCCATCCAGAAGTCATAAGACGATCAGGTATATGAGTGTAGTGTACCTGCTCAGATGCCGACAGTATTTGCAGCCTGTGCATACCTGTGTAAATGCAGTGGAAGTAGATGGTGGCTGCACCTCTCTCAGCTCCTGCACCTCAAAGACAGGAGAAAAAAAAGGAGAGAAAAAAACCTTGAATTAGAATTAGGCAAACCAAATTAAAGGGGTGCAAATCCCCCATGCTCCCTCCCCGTTTCTGCCCTATCATCTATCTCTGGACCATGGTGGGGTTGTCATGTCGACCAGCCCACAAGTTACTATGACAACGGCTCAAGGGGAAGCACTTGCTACTGAGGTTATTGCCTCCTTGGGGATGCAAGAAGGACAGGGGGAAGTGAGAATAGACAAAAGGACTTACAGACCCTGAAAAGGTAAAAACGAGGAGACAGGTCAAGTTTGACTTAGTTAACTGGAAGTGTAAATATCTGTTTAATTGGCATTTTTAAGTAATTTTAAATGCCTAACTTTGATAAACAGACTTAAATAAAAGTGATGTGGGACAGAGAAGATTATTTTGCACTTCTGGATGAATCTCTCTCATGCACATGATGAATTGCACTTCCTGCTAGATGCCATACCTTGGGGCAGTTAGAAGTAAGGGCAAGAGAGGGAGTGACATTAAGGACCCTCCAAGGTGTCAGATGGGTCCCCAGCTTCCCCCACACTTTGTCATATAAATGTCATAAAGACAAGTTTGGAGTTTGGAGGCTTTTGGTTGTCCCTCTGCCTAGGGGGTATCGCAGTGGTTAATTGCCCCATTAGCACTGACAGGGTAAATTGGTGCAAGGGATAACTATATATTACGGTGAAAAACAACAAACCCATGGCATATACCTGAGGGCACGGGAAGAACTGTGCTTTTTGCAGTACACCAAATGCACATATGCAAGACGGAGTGTGAATCCCGTGCCTTTACTTGAGCCTTTATACAACGCAAACACAGCAATACAAAGCACCAAGGCTCGTACGCGTTCTTATTATTCACAAACTACAATCCAAGGAACAACTCTAAATGTTCGTGAATATTTTCATTTTTTTTAAATTAAGGAAAATTTATGTTGATTCTGACTAAACTTATATGTCACAACTATATATACCTGCCTAATGAATAATAATTTAAAAAAAATATTTTTTGCCCTTTTAAATCCCACATTGATTAGAATTAATCAAAAGAAAGCAAACAGATGTGATAAAGATCAAATGACTGAATTTCCTCCTGTACAGTATAATTTAAAGCATTTTTTAATGAAGAAATCTAACAAAGTTAAACTTAACTTGCAAAAATTAATACATTTGCATCTAAAGACCAAATGAAATTCACAAATGAGATTTTTCCTACCTAAAATAATTTTTTTCTTTGCTTGCACATCCAGAGAAACATGCACACGCAGACTATGTCTGGACCAACGTTCAAATCATGTCAGCGTTCACTGCCGTATCTTTTGTTCTTAAAATGACGAATTGTCGGGGACTTAACGCAGCCATAACACGACTAAATCCTTGCGTGTGAACAGACAACAGAACAGTCAGTGATTTATGTTTTTGATAACCTGCAGTCTCTGATAGTGCTCTATGCCAGATCATCCCTTCAAACACGCTTGTGTTGTAAAATATTTATTGGACGTCCTTGAAAAGCAGGACAGGTTATTTGTCATAATATTAATTAGGGTATGATTTAGAATTTTATATATTTATAGTTTCAATGGTGGAATTTTTTTTTTTGACTTTTTTATTTTTAAATAAAGGATTGTTGGAAAAACAATAACAGGAACCTTAAAATATTCATAGGTAACTGAGATGTTCCTTTCAAATGAGACTTATAAAACAATGGCCTAGATCAGATTGCAGGTCTTGTTCTGTGTGTGGTTTTAACCTTCTAATAGGAACACAATAACACCACCTGATTTTCATGCAGAAGGTTTTGCGTAAGGCTCCTGTTCAGAATCAACATTTCTGGAAAAAATGGCAAATTCTGCAAACAAAGCAGCATATTTTTCTAAATAATTTTTCCAAGTTTGACACCTGATCTCACAAACAAATGCAGTTTTCACCTTCTCAGTATGGACGATCGACAGATTGCACATTCAGCGTGAAATTCACAATAGAATTATCATAACAATGGAGCTGAACGGCGAAGATGGGATGGTCAGAGCAGGAGAAAGGGGCTAAAGGTCTTCTGTGATGACAAACAGAGAGTTAGACGCGTCAATTCAGATTTTTTTTCTTTGTTTTTTGTCTAACAAAACAGTAAAAAAATAAAAAAAGGGGGAAGAATGTAAATTAACGGATAAATCTGGTTTACAATGAGGCAGATTGGTCCAAATATTAATAAAAAAATGATAAAAAGATACATTTTCAAGTTTGAAGACATACGCATTTATAAAAAAAGAACAGTTTCTTGTGTAAATTATTATAAATATTTTAACTGTCTCAGATTATTTTAAACATTTTTTTTTTAAACTTTTATAAAGTAAACTATCTGATGGATGAATATAACATTTAAGTCTATGTCCGGATGTTCACATTTCAGATCATAACAAGCAAAATGTCAATAGGATATTCTCTAAAAGTCCTCGGGGGCCTTGAGGATTGTTTGTTGTCTTCACCTGTCAGATACGGGATGTGTAATTTTTTTGTTGCAGGTGTTACGCATCAATTTCTCCCAAAAGCTATAAAATATTTCGTATTTTAACAATATAAAATATCATATTTAGAAGTTTTACAAATTTGATTTTTTTATTTTTTAAAAAACTTGGATGTCTTGATCTGTATTTTTTTTCTTAATTTGTAATTGTTTAATTTTTTTTTTTTCTTAGGAAAAATGTTATTTTTTAAATCCAATATAATTTTTTGAGTTTCGGGAAAAGAAAAAAAAAATCTGATAGGCTACTTCGGTGCATTTCTTCCTCCGTCTTCTAACGCGTCTCCGGCTCCGTAGCATCTCTTCTTCCTCCTCCTCCTCCTCCCTCCCTCCCTTGGTCCTTCCTCCCTCCCTCCCTCCTCTCTCTCTCGCGGAATCCTATTGATCCAAACGGGCTAATTAGCGGTGTCTGCGCAATTACGCACATGCGCACTGCGCGTAATCTCAGCCATTTTTTGAAGGAAACTAATTAGTAGGAATAAAGAGCCAAGTGTTTTTCCTCCCACAGTGATCAGAACTCATTCTACCTCTGGAGCTCGCACAAACCCCTCCGTCCCCATCTTCTGTTTACTACGGCCTATATGTAGCTTTAATTACACAGTTGTTTTCCAACAACTTGGACCCCACTGCTCCCTCTCTCCATTTTTCCCCCTACTCCTGGCTCCACGAAACGCCGAGGATCATTCATAAGGAATGAGCGGACTCTTTGCGCGATTCTTTTCTGGACTTATTCACTTTCAGCCAGCGGAGCTTTACACCGGAGTCGCTGCAGAAATGTAAGTGCGCTATTTGTTTACGATTTTCTCCGCGAAGCCAGGATGTAGCGAGCCGGCGGTGAGGGAGAAGGAGGAGGAGGAGGAGGAAGAGGTAGAGGAAGGGTTGTTTGGTCAGGAAAAATGCTCTCAAATCCAGCTTTTTTTCTTCTTTCTTCTTTCCTGCTGCGCTGTTTCGCCGACTCACCTGTTACTGTGCGCCAACACTCTTCGCTTTAAGCGCGTCGGAGGCTGGCACGGTGGGCAAACACGCAGCGTAAACAAAGGCTGGTGTGAGTGAATGCTGATGGCCGGTCATTGACAACACACGCGCTTACGCCGGTCCACTCTGTTCAAAAACACTATGGCTCCTAAACCAAAACACAAAGAAGCCAAACTGCTACCTGCCTCCAAACAGTTAGCCTTTTCTGCAAAGTATCTCCTTAAAAAAATTAAAACAAATCCTCATCTCCACGTCCAAAAAGTAATCAAAATATAAAATTTCCCCTATAGAACAGCCATGCAACTCCTCTGTGTCTGTGCCTCCTTTTGCCCCTCACACCCCTGTCTCTTTTTTTCTCAGCACACACACTCTCTCTCACACACACACTCAACTTTACATTTAGATTGCATTGTTTCTAATAACAGTTTGTCATAAACATTCCTGTTTTTTTTCTTGTTATAAAACAGTATCAGGTTTGGAATAGGTATTAATTGCAGGTGTGTCCTGTGTGTTTAATTGACATAATCATGGTCAGCTGCACAAAAGGATGCACAGGCATTAAGGCGCACACAAGTGCACACACTCGCATTGTTAAATGATGGTTTCCCGCACTCCTGATCGATTGAGAGCCAGGAATGCTTGTATAAATAGTTACATTGCCGATAGACCCAGCTTATTGATTGCTGTGTAAATGAAAATCTTTATCAGATTAGAGGCTGTTCTCGGCTGCTTGGCAGGCCGGCTCGACCCTTCAGCACTCTCTGGCAGGACAGTGGACAGCTGCAGTGGGCAAAGGTCTTTGGCCTGTGACATAAACACAGTACATTAAAGGACTATCAGAGAGCCGATATGAGCCATATATCTTCCAGCTGCACGGAGAGGTCTGCGGAAGGGGGGGAGGTAGCCACAGGAGAGGGGGACAGAAAGAAAAGATGGTCGAGGGGGTTGTTTGTCGGGAGGAGAAGGTGAAAGGGTAGATTAAAGTCACCCTTTGATTAAAAAAAAAAAAAAAGGTCAGTAATGAGATATGGGATGCACACGGGCTAACAGAGATGTATCTTTCACAAATGAGATTCACCTGTCCGTCACAGAGGGGGAGAGGCCTAAAATCATGTTGTAGGAAGTCCGTGTTGTAAAAGGTGTATGTATTATTTGTGTTTAAAACAAAATTCTAGCTTTTTTAATATAAAAATGCACAATAAAATGTCGTAGCTGTGGTGACAGTTTCAACAAAATTAAGTAAATAGTGTAGAATTAGGATTTTTATTTTATTTGAAGGGATTTTATTTTATTTAAACACAAATTTAAAAAAAAATTGTACTATCCCTAAAAATAATAGACTGAATGATGTAATGCATATTATCGCTTTAAGGAGAATAACATTAAGCAATAAAATCAAAGTAAAATGCATAGCAACAAACAAGCCAATACAACTGCTTTTCAATTAATATTTCTTAGGTTCATTATTTTTTTAATCTCGTGTGCACATACATTTATTATATTATTGTCATTGTAGATTAAGGAGGAGGAAGGCTTACTATGTGGAAAATTACTTGGGGTAAATAGTAATTCTGTGGAGTTGGCACAATAAAAGATGAAGACAGTTACAGTAGCTTCACAGACTCTTCTCTTATCTTCCTTATCTGAGTGTGGCAATTTAGAGAAAACCCTTTAGCTCAGAAGCATTCAGTTCTTTATTTAATCCTATCCCCCAAGGAATATTACAGACCTCCTGCGTAGCCTTTACCCGCATTCCTCTACCCAGTTTAGCGCTTGTGCTATTGATTTTTTCATTAAGGGCTAACACTAACCCCTGGGTAACCAGCCTTTGGATTGTGTACTGTGAAGGCTGTATTGAACAGATGCTATCCAGGGAATCTAATCAATGCTCTTGAATGTTATGCAATATTATTTACATGACTCACGTATTGCCTCTCTTCTTCTTTCTCCATCTCTCTTCGTCTGTCTCTTCCCTCCTTTTTCTGTTTCTGTAACACACAGGTGGGCAGGTGATGTCTGGCAGCTGTAGCCTCCGGTATGGACAGCAGTGAGGGAGGAGGAGGAGGAGGAGGGGATGGAGGGGGAGCGGAGGAGAGAGATGCCGACCTCGGTCTCCAGGCTTTATCTCTTCCTCTCCTGACCCTGGCGGTCAGTCCTGAGCAGGGGTCACCCTCTCATACCTCAGCCATGGCCCCCACCAAAGAGCCCGTGACCCTGCCTCCGCAGGGGGAGAAGGGCATAGAGGGGTCCCAGGCTGGAGAGGGAGAGGAACAGAAAGGAGGAGGCCACCTTTCCCAGGAGAGTGGAGCACGTTTAAAGGATGGGATACAGGAAGACTTTGGGGAGGGATGTTTGTTGGGGCAAGTTAAAGAGGACAAGGAGGTGTGTGACAGTGTGGGAGAGGCGTCAGTTACAGGGGGCCTCCAAGAAACCCTCAACTGTAGAGGTGGAGAGGAGGAGAAGGAAGAGGAGGAGGCCATCTCAAACCAAAGCCAAACCAAATCCAAATGTTCTTTATTACCTCAACAGAGCCAGCACAGCTCTTCTTCCAGCACTGCGAAGGCCAGTGGCACACTCGACAGCAAAACAGCCGCCTCTCCAAAGTCCTCCCACACTCCTCCCTCCCCTAAGTCCTTCCCCTTTTCTCCCATCTCTCCAAAGTACTTCAGTTGTCCATCCTCCTCCTCAGCACTGCTGAATGAGACAGAGGTAAAAGACATTAAGGGAGATCAGGGCTGGATTTCTGGGTTTCCTCAGAGCTTTATATCCCAGCAGTCTTCTCTGGTTTTTCCTCTGGCGGGCATGGAGCCTGCCAGTAAACCTGCTGAGGATGACGTGCTACCAGGGGTTCCTCACTCTTCCGTTTCCAATGGAAATGGTGCCAAAGCTCCAGAACCAAATGACAGCCAGCTAGACACAGAGGTGGACGACAAAAAAGACAAAGAAGACCAGAAAGAGGCCGTCCTGAAAAACCTCAGCCAAGACTTCTCCTCCAATTCGGTCACTAGTCACATGACCATGATGCACTCCCGCAACTCCTGCAAGACTCTGAAATGCCCCAAGTGTAACTGGCACTATAAGTCTCTTCATACCTTGCAAGTCCATATGAAGGAGAAGCATCCAGAAACGGGAGGGCAATGTGTGTGCGGTGCCTCTGGCGGAAAGTGTGTATGTGGTGGTGCGACACGAGATGTGTGTGGGTACTGCAGCTCGGGGAAAGCCCATCCTCGATTGGCTCGGGGTGAAACTTACGCCTGTGGCTACAAGCCCTACCGATGTGAGGTGTGTGATTATGCCACCTCCTCGAAAGGCAACCTCAGCATACACATGCAGTCAGATAAACACCTTAATAATGTTCAAAACGGGGGAAGCGCAAATGGCCACGTGAATACCTCACACGCTGCCAACAACAGCAGCTCCTCCAACAATGCTTCAGTTGACGAGCAGCCATACAATAAGCTCCCACTCGCTATTCCAACACACATGACGCAACCCGTCAAACTCACACCACCTGCACACTCCCACTCTCACGGTAAAAGGTGGCGGTGTGATGTGTGCGACTATGAGACCAGTATTGCCCGCAACCTCCGCATACACACTACCAGCGAGAAGCACACACATAACATGCTACGACTACAGAGAGGCTATTATTTGTCTCACTGCAGGACTCTTGCCCCACATCTCAAACACCTACAAAACACAGGTGAGTAATAGATGATGGAACACATCTGATAAGAGTTTGACAGTAAAAGCTCAAAATGGCTCTTCTTGTGTTCAGGTCCAGAGCTTTCCTTGAACATACGACTGACCGGCCAGCAAGTCAACGATCAACCGGTCGCCCTTGGGTCAACACTGACTCCGTCTCCCTCCCCTTCGCCGTCTCCCCCTCCAGCTCCATCTCTGTCCCCTACTGGATCCCTCTCCCAGAGCGTGTTCCAGTGCCTTGTCTGCTCCTGCTTTTCATCTGACAGCTTAGAGTCTGTGGAGCAGCATCTGAATGCACCGCGCTCCCTGCCGCAGTCTGAGTGGTGCTCTCTCATCGCTGGTGGCTGCCACTGCAGACTGTGTGGCTACACCACCCCGTTGAGAGCTAATTTCTCCTTGCACTGCCAGACTGATAGACACCGCACCCGCTACCAGCTTGCCGCCCACCTTCAGGAGGGAGGGGACCGGGGTCAAGAAGGGGCGGCTCTCATTGCAAAGGGCAACCCCGTCCAATTGAGGTGCAACCTGTGTGACTACGTGAGCAGCAGTTTGGAGAAGCTACGGTTGCATTCCCTCAATTCACACCATGAGGCGAGCGTTCGGGTTTACAGAGTAAGAACCAACCAGTTTTTTTCCACACCTCCAAACTTTTGTCCAACCATTATTTATACCTCTTATCTTTCATTTCATTTCCTCAAGTTCCTGCAGCAGTATGACGGTGAAGTCGATGGAGGTTCGTGGCTGTTCCATTGCCTTCTATGCAACCACTCCTCCTCTTCTAAGCTTCAAGTACTGAAACACAGCCAAACGTCAGCCCATCAGCAGCGGGAAGGGCTACTGCAGCTGCAGCCAATGGGGGGAGAGGAACTGGCAGCCATTTTTACCATCAGAAAAAGCTCCAGTGGCGTCACAGGTGAGAGGATGACGTGCGGGTGCATTTGGTTCCATGCTGCATGTGCTTGCTGACATCAGGGAGCAGAAAGGCGGATTAAGATAAAAGGAGAGAGAAAATGAGCAATGGCCTTTGCTAAGGTATTGATCAAACAAAGTGATTAGTCGATACACATCCTTGTTATATCCCCAATCACCCGTGACAACAGCTAACAAGCACCTGCTAATCAATGGACCAATACAAATCCCTTGCACAAGGAGTGTGGGAGGTGGAGGAGAGTCACCACTCTTCACTCTGTGGAAGATGAATGTTGAATTTATCTTATCTTGAGCTTATGGACTGTGTAAATACTAAAATGAGTAGTTCTACACTTCATTTGCAAATTAAATCTATCCTCTGATTTGATTCTGGGATGGTAAGAATTACTGAGGCTAAGTCTGGTGTTTTAAGTCCACATTGCCTTCATGCCAGCTCTGATGAGATTCTAATGTAGAATCAATACATGATCACTAGTGAAGAGAGGTGAGCTGGAGGAATGAAGCTTAGCAAAAGCACAATAGCCTTCTTGATTGATCCTTTTTCAAAAAATGTAAGCTTCATTTGGTTGTTTCTGTGACAGAAGAGGTCAATGAGAGTATGGAAACTTCCAGAGAAACCAGCACTGATCCTTTGGACACAACCAAAGACAAAATTAATTTGGGGGCACAAAACATTTCTCAGAATACAGGTAACTTCTACACTGACCATTACAATGAGACTTACTTAAATTGAACCTAAAGAATATTTGTTGAATAGTTTAAAAATACGTATATAATTTTATTTGCAGAAAAAACAAGGATAGACGAGAGAGAAAAGCGGGAGTCTGCTCCCTCAGTCAAGCGCCCATCCTCAGGATGCGAAGAAGCAGAGAACACCGTTTTAACCAAACGCCCCAGAACACACCAGCAAAACGAGAACCAGCAGGTAAGCAGCTGACATCTTTAATAATTAAAGACCCACTCTAATGAAAATTGTTTTTTAACATGCTCTTGTGGAAATTTTCTTATGACGGAGGAGATACAAACACAATCAAGGTTAAAATTGGGTTTGTTAGTATTTTTTTAATTCGTTGTGAATCAGGAGCACATGAACAAATGCTGTTAGGAAAAGCTTGTAGCAGTGATGTACAGGTAGCGGGCCACAATCTTCCTGTTGCGGTCCTTTTTCCAAGGCATTCACTTGCAGACAAACATAATTATGTATCTCGCATCAGGTCTACAAAACTGTACAGATGGATAGTACCAATAACTGCTCACCGTTAATGCTACGTTGGGGTTGTAAGGAGCTGTAAGCTAGTGGGAGAGCGTGTGATCAGATAAGTAATTGGGAATTGGCGGTGGGCTTACTTCACGCCAGCACTCCCGCCCACAAATCAGAGGTGAATTTCTAACGAACTCCTGCCGCTCTGCAGAAACTACGTCCTAGAAAAACGGCATCAGTTTTTGTGTTTTTCCTAAAAATCGCATAATCATGGGAACGATTTTACAGTAGTTCTGAAGATGAGTGTAATGGGACTTTAAAGCTATGTAAAGAAAAAAATAATGTTGTAATGGGAGTACAGTGTAGATTCTTAAAAACCTAACGACAGCTGTACTCTTTTCTTATGCAGTTTCTAACATTTTGGTATTTCTGCTTTCCCTCTTTCTCCAGACTGTCCAGTGCCCTTTGTGCCAAGTCCGACTTCTACACACACACCTCCGACAGCATCTGACTCATGTGCACAGCGTGGCACAGGACTGTGTGGATAAGCTCATCAGTGTGGTAAGTGTATGCAACTGTGTATTTGTTGTGTTTGTCAGGAAGCGAAAGAAAATAAGAAGGCAAAGCGGGTGGGGGGGATGGGGGCGAGTGAAATGTAGGGAGACAATTCCATTAAGAAAGCACCAGAGAGAAAGGCAGCACTTTTTAATGCATGTTTAAGTAGCTCCTCGCTATCATCTTTGATGCAGCCGTGCCTTCTGTGTGTATGTGTATGCACATCTTTTTAAAGTGGAAGAAAGAGGGTTTGACTGAGTGAGTGAGGGAAAAGCCAGTCTTTCTATAATGCATGTTTAAGTAGCCCTCTATTACCAGAAGTGCAGTCAAGCTAAAAAGGGGCCCCCTTGCTTTTTTACTGTGTCTCTCCAACTAACAATGACCGGTCATCTATCCACATCACCATCCTCCATCTCCCTGGCCTGCATGCTAAGTGGCCTTTGTCTCTTGCTCTCTTCCCTCCACTTCACTGACTGCTTTTCACCCTTTCTACCCTTCCTTGCCCCTCCCTCCCATTCCAACTGCTCCTATCACTTTTACCCTGCAGTTTCTGCCCTGCCCCTTCCCTTCTGTTTCGCCCAAGCATTCTCTCAATCTCCTCTTGCGTTACCCCTCCCTCACTCACTGTGTTCTCCTGAACAATTTTTTTTTGTTCGTTGCCCAATACTTCCATACTCTCCTTGCTCAATATCTTTTTCATATTCTATCCTCCTCATCCCCCTTCCTACCAACCTTCCCCTCCCTCACTCTCTCTGATAGTAATTGAGGTTCATTAATTCAGACTGAGGTGATGATGGCCATTATGTACCTTGCTTTCCAATTACGCAGTCTAGATTAAGTCTGACCTTCAGTTTTCTCTGCAGTGTGTATGTGTGGTCGTTCTTCTCTTTGGCTCCTATAAAGCCATTACACAGAGAAGACTCTTGTCATGAAAATCTCATCTTTGACTCTCTGTCCTTTCCTGAGGGTGGCTAGCTGTTTGCATAGATATGTTATTTGCTCTCACTGTTTGAGTTGTAGAGATGGAGGTTTTCTATATGAAGACTGATTTTATTAAATTCATTATTCAGCTCAGCAAAGTTTTATTAAACCCTTGGGGCACGCAGGAGGGTTTCACAGGAACTGAAGGGCAGGCCCACAAATCTCCACCATGTATACTTATTAACAAAATGATGTGCCTTTCTGCTTTCACTGCTGCAAAGGCAGGTGCTAAATGTAAAAATATGATTTCCTCTTTTATTAGATTTTATGGCACACTGTCAACATTTTGTTAAAATTCTAGGTCACTCCACTGGAAGAGCAACCACAGCTTCAGCCGGATAAGGAACCACAAGCAGACGTCCTTACAGAGGATACTCAGAAAAACAACCCAACAAAGAATAAAAGTGCAAGCTGTTCGTATACTGAGGATTCCTCGGCTACACTTGTTTCTGATAAAAACAAAGGTTTGTTAGAGCTATAAAACAAATTTTCTATCTACTATCATTAAAACACTGCTAGGACAGTCTATCTGATTTTTTTTTATCCAAATGTGTCCTTTTTGTATTGTAGTACTAAAAAATAATGTTTTTTTTTACTAATCCTGTAATTTCTTTTTCCAATATTTCAGTTAATAACATTGAAGAAGATGTAGTCGTACCCAAAGACGTCCCTGCTCTACTAACCCCACCCTTAGAGGACAACACCACCCACCCCTCCAATGGTACACTGGCTCCGCAGTCCCCAACTCAAACACCCCCCTCTTCCCCACCCGTCTCTCCACCCAGTGACCCCCCTCCCCTCTCTGATCGCCATGGTTACCGGTTTCGTTGCAGCAGGTGCAGTTTGGCATTCCCTACCCAGGAAAAGCTCCAGCTGCACTGGCAGTACCATGCCATGAGGGCGGCGACAGAGTGCCCTCTGTGTTCCAGACAATGCCGCAGTCAGGAGGCGCTGCAGAGACACATGCAGAACATTCACTCACAGCACGATGACACAAAGGGACAAAATACACTCTTGTCATCTCAAACTGTGCAATACATGGATCATAGTAAGAATTCAGGTCAGCAAGATTTCAGTTTATCACCTCAAGTGGGTCAGGAAGCAGGAGAAGAGGAAGATGAAGACATAGATGAAGATGTATTAGGCACGGAAGAAAGAGAAGACCAAAAGGAAGAAAAACTGAAGGAGAAGGAAATGGTGTCTCAAGTTGATTGTGGCGAGAGAGATTTACCTGAACCAGAACAGGGACCGCATGAGGAGACTGTACTGGAACCAAGTTCCAACACACTTTTCAAAAAGAGCTCCAACCCAACAATGGACCGTTTTTTAGATCCATCTAGGCCTTATAAATGCACAGTATGTTCTGAATCCTTTACCCAGAAAACCATACTCCTTGTCCACTATAATTCTGTATCCCATCTCCACCGGGCCAGACGAGCCCTGCAAGACTCTGGCTCAAGTGCAGCGGTTCCAGATGCACCACGTGGTCCGGATCCCAGACCCTATCGTTGCCGACTATGTGGAGTGGGCTACAGCCAGAGTTCAACTTTAGATATACATCTTCGCTCTGTGCTTCATCAGACTAGAGCGCGTGCTGCGCAGAACTTAGCTCCACAGCCTTCAGTATCTTCAGCTCCAGCACTAGTGCCCACTACTTCTGCACAAGCAGCCACAACCAGAGAGGAAACACCCAAGAGTTTACCTGGTGTTACCGGTGTAAAGAAACCAGATGGTGCACGTTCATCAACTACCCAGACTCCTCTAAATCTGCCTGAGCAGATAGACAGCCAACAGGCTAAAAAGAGAGTGGCAGAGCTTCTAGCATCGAGGAACCAGCTAATGCTGATACAACAGCAGCAGCAGATTGCACAGGCTCAAGTCCAGGCCCACTTACAACAGCAGACAGCACTGCTACAGTCCCAAGCGTTACAACATCTTCCTTTAGGACCGGAAAATCGCCTTAAACAGCCTTTCTCCTTGCTGTCAGACAACTCACTCTCTCTGCAGCAGCAACTTCTTTTACCATTTTTTTTGTCAGGAGACGGACTACTCAACTCAGAATTGTCTGTCATGAGCCCAGAACTTGGTAATCTGTTATCTTTACACTCAATTCCTAAAGAACATGTTAAGGCTGATGCTAAAAGAGAGTCTGAAGGAGACCAGAAACCAACCCCCAAACAAAGTCAAACAGCTGATCAATGTCATAGGGAAGCAAAGTTTGGTTCAGATTGCAGTGGGCACCCCAACAAGCAGATGGGAGTAGATAACAGTAGTTCTGCTGGGGAAGAAGAAAAAGAAACAAAACATGTTCAAACTGTTAAAAATGAAAGCATGAAAGAAGAAGCTGTTCCTGCCTCATCAAATTCGCCTGCTTCACAGTGTCCTCCTCCAAGAGTGCCCTACGCAGCTACAAATGGGGAACCCCTTAAAGCTCTGCTTCAGAGTTATGGCTATGAGTTAGCCATGCAATACTTACAAAGTCGACACAGACATCAACAACAAATGGTAACTCAAATAATAGATGCTGCCACTTTGAGTAAATTTGAATTGTGCTCAGAGAAGGAAGAATATGAGACTTGCAAACTGAAAAGTGAAAATGTAAGAGAGTTCGACAACAATGAAAAGCAAATAGAAAGCAAAGGTTATACTGAGGAAAAGGAGCAAAGCAAAGATGAGGCACCTTCAGAGACGGAGAAAAAGTGCTGTGAAACAGGGGAAAAATGCCAAGACTGTGGCAAGTTGTTCTCTGATGTTTTGATTTTAAAAAGCCACCAAGAATATATTCATAGGTTGATGTTTCCATCTGCAGCACTGGAAAGGTTTTCTATGGAGTATAGGCTCCAGTATGACCAAATGTATCCTCTCGGCCGACCTAATTCTGACGAAAATGTAACTGTGTGTACACAAGCTGTAGCTTCGACCCCGGCTACATGGACTGAACCAGAATCTGACACAGTTGCAGTAAAGCCTCAAATGAAAACCTCTGAATCGTCTTCTACATTGCTACTTTCTGATACCACTACTAAGACAGGTGTTTTATCTAAAGATACAACAACAACAACTGCCTCTGCAGCTGCATCTCCAACCCCCCCATCACAACCACAAGACCTTCAAAAACAGGAAGATCCATTCCCAGGGACATCAACCACAACTACATCTCAAAATGCAACTCCTATACTTCTTCCCTTGCCCAAAATACCCATGCTCCCTCTTTCTATGCCTCAGCTTTCCATTCCCCCACTAACCTTGCCAAAGCTTCCACTTCCCCCTATTCCTTTTCCCATGGATCTACCACTCCTTCCTCCCGTTGTGATGCAGTCCATGGCTCTTCAGACTCAACCGTGGTTGGATTCAAATTTGAACCCAGAACTGGCAAAGCTCTACCAGTCTCAGCTTAACCAAGCACTACTTGGGCCTCAACCACAGCTCAGTACAGCTTTGCTTGCTCAGCAACCTCAGCACAGCCCAGGATTGTTAAATCAACCTGCACCGCTTAGTCCTGCTATACTGAGCCAACCATCTCAGCCAAGCCCAATCCCAGCAGGTCAGCAGAGTCAAGCCAGCCCAACAACATCTGAACAACAGCAGGGTAAGCGAACGAGAACACGAATATCTGAAGAGCAGGTGTCTATTTTAAGAAAACACTTTGACATAAACAGCCTTCCTAGTGATGAAGAGATTAACAAAATGTCCATTCTCTCCTGTCTCCCTCACAAAGTAATCAAACATTGGTTTCGCAATACCCTATTTAAAGAGCGCCAGCGAGACAAGGATTCCCCATATAATTTTAATAATCCCCCAACTACTCCTCTGGAGGATTCTAGAGAGGATGTAATGCAAAACCAACATCTGACACTTTCTCCGTGCTCACTGTCCCCAGGCATTTCAGCCAACAACTCCCCACAACCACAGACAACTGACCTGCTTAAAGGAGAACCCCAAAGGGGTAGGCGATCTTCCAGAACTCGTTTCACAGAACAACAGCTGGAAACTCTGCAAGGGGTATTTGAGGCAACGCCCTACCCCAGAGAAGAGGAATACGACAGACTGTCTGCCTTGCTGTCTCTACCTAACAGAGTTATTGTTGTATGGTTCCAAAATGCGAGGCAGAGAGCCCGTAAAAACCAAGACCGGGGACCAGATGAAGGGGTTGAGGGGAAGAACCATCATAACAACATTCCAAGACAGAAAATTGGCTTTTCCAGGAATGAAGAGGATAATCAGGAGAATACTTATGAAGATGGAGGACAGCATGACTCTCAGAATGAAAATTCAATGGATTTAACTTATGAGTATTACTCTCACCCTGATTCACCTGCTCTTGATTCTGCTACTCAATGCACAGAAGGCGAGAAATTAACAACTAAAGATGAACAAACGGACGATAAGTTGAATCAGGAAGATAAAATTACTTCTCCTCAAGCTAAGATTAGCCCACCTTTAGTCCCTCCTCAAAAGAATATTTTAGACACTGATATCCAACAGAATGATGTTGCACAGTCTGTGAAAACTGAATCATGTTCAACCCCTAAATTGCCATCAGAAAGTCCTGCAGAAGCATCTCAGCCATTTTCTCCTCCTTCTTCTTCACAAAAGATTACAAACTCCACCTTGCCCGTGTCTCATTCAGACCAGAATACACCCAATGGTCCTTGTGAGCGCACTCTTGAAAATGATACATCAGTTTCATCCAACCCTCAGTCAGCTCCAGCATCTGAAACCATACAGACGCGGCTGTCTGATGGTGTGGCTTGTCATTCAACGGACACCCAGGCACATCTCCAAGCTCACACTCAATTCCAGTGTAATCTGTGCCCAATGTCTTTGCCTTCATTTCAGCTGTGGCAAGAACATCAGACCAGGCACCTTCTGGCAGCGCAGTCCCAGGTACAACTTCTCCACTCTGGATTCACTGATCGAACAATGCCTTACATGATGCTTCACCCCAACCACACCTTAATGGCAAGTCAAATACTGTCAGGCTCTATGTCCCAAATGCATCCTAATCCCACACATCCTATGGTTTCACATTTGAACAACATTCAGATTAAAAATACATTATCGGATCAGTCAAGTAACACCTTCAACAGTTCAATGGCACCTATAAAGCAAAGTACAAAACCTATGTCGGAGACCAGTTTTGAAGGCCAAAGGGGAAGTAGGGAGTTTGAAGAAGAGCACAGGAGGGATAAACGGCAGAGAACTACGATTACTCCAGAACAACTCGAAGTCTTATACCAGCGTTACAGTTTGGACTCTAACCCTACAAGAGGAGTCCTTGAAAGCATTGCACGTGATGTTGGCCTCACTCGACGAGTTGTTCAGGTACAGTACAAATTGAGTGATAAAAAATCAGGAAGATGACTGATGTTATATTTTTAAAAATCCTGTTTTTCTTTAATAGGTTTGGTTTCAAAATACAAGAGCAAGAGAAAGAAAAGGACAGTTCAGGTCAGTGGGACCAGGATCTACTTTCACGTTGGGCTTGAACCATCTACGCTGCCCGTTCTGCAGGGCTCTCTTCAAGGTGAAGAGTGCTCTTGATGCACACATGAGATCCCGCCACTGGGCAGAAGCTGAAAAGGCAGGCTACAACCTATCATCAGATTTTGGATCCAGTGGGCATACTGGGATGGCTATAACATCTGCCATGGAGAGACCCAGTTCTTCAGTCTCCTCCATTCTTAACCCAAACAGAGGCTGCGACATTGGCAACAAAGAGCTGACTCTGAAGCCACTTGCGACTTCTTTCTCTTCAGCAAGAAATTTAAGCAACCCTGAAGATGATGATGACTATGAAGAAGATGATGAGGAGTACCTATGTGAGGAGACTAATAGTGTAGCTGACCAAGGTTCTCCTAATCCTGAAGGATCTGGGGTTCAAAGCTCAGATGAGACACCAACTCAGCATCAGCACCACCATCAGCATCAGCGCCAAAGGACACAGATGAGCCACCTCCAGGTACTTCAGCTCAAAAACTTCTACAGGAACCACCGTACACCAAACCGCCTTGAGTGTGAGACACTGGGTCGGGAGTTGGGATTGCCTCATCGTGTAGTTCAGGTAATAGCAATCCACAGTTTGATCACACTAATGTTTCAGATTAAAGGTACTAATGTAATTTGAATACTTTTTTTTCTATATTTACAGGTATGGTTTCAGAATGCCAGAGCTAAGGAGAAAAGAGCCAGAAGTTTGAGCTCTGACTCTGCAGAGAGGGAGCAGGCTGAGTTGTCTGCAGGGGCAGGGGAGAGAGACAGAGCTTAGAAAGGCAGGCATCTGCCTTGAAATGCTTTCTGACCAAAATCACTCTGCAGCTGAAGTCCACCTCCACATGTACCCTATCTGCCTGCTGCCAAACCATTAACCTGAACACCCCAAAGATCTAGAGCCGCAGGGCCCCAAAGAGAAGCCTTCTCAACTACTAGGGGAGAGCCCAAACTGTGTTCTCTTTGCCACAGATTTCTTCTTTTTCATATTGTTCCTGAGCCTTTTTTCTTTAGCCTGCCCTTTCATGTTCAAGCAAGCGCCTCCCTCTATTCCATCAACTTCCTTTAACTTAACACCTTTCTGATGAAAACCAACCAGATGCCACAGAGGCCAAAGAGCATTCTCCAAGTATGTGACCTCACTGCCCAGCTAGACCTGCAGTCTACCTCCAAGTCTGCCTGACAGACTCACAGTGGGCCCTCCACCAGACAGTGCTAGATGACTAGCTGTGTAGCATGTAGTACCAGTCTGTACGAGGCTGGCAAAGATATTGTCAAAGAAATTTTAGTGTAAATACAGAGCTCCAAAAAACACTTGAAAGAAAACAAAGCAGTTAGTGGTGTAATGAGAAAAAAAGAAGACCCTTGCAATACACAGGGGTGTTTGCATAGAGCTTTTTGTAAAGACTAACTCAGATTCCAAAGCTCATAACCAAAATTTTACATGTCTGTGGATTTAGTTTGAACCTTTGCTTTTGATGAAAAAAGAAAAAAAAAATTGCAGAGTTGACTTTTGTACGGTGAAGGTGTGGGATCTGCAGCTGGCATCAGTAAGCAGAGTACCAATAGACTGAAGCGGTGCTACATTGCAGCCTCACCTTTCCCAAGCCAACGATGAGTCTTCTGTTGTACATGTAAGGTCCTTTAGTGAATAACAGCCCAAATAGCACAGTTCATAAAAGGTCAGTTTGTCCTGAAAGGGGCAAACTATTTTTATAGCACTCAACCATAATACTGTATATGAAAACTTTAACCAAACCCAAATTGACATTGTGTGTGTTTAGTAATAGTTTTTTTTTAATATAAATCTTATGGATTGAAACAAACTGTCTTGCTTCAATATAATAGTGTCATGATGGTTGAATAGATTATGACAGCTTTCCTATGTTCAGGCAAGGTGTCTTAACTGCCTTTGCATTCTATTTGAATATACCAATGGCTTACCAATATTATGTGATTAATGTAAAGCTTTCTATGCTCAGGTTAACAGCTCAACATGGCCCCATTCCAAATGTGATCAGAATTCTGTATTCATCTGTTTTTAAAGCAGAAGAAGCCTGGTTAAAACGTGAACTAAGAATTGCATGATGTCTACAAAAGTATCTGTCTTTCAAAGATCTGAGCTTTTCAACTCCGAGTAATAGATTGTTACTTAAAAAAAACATATTAAAACAAAAGTGTTTAATAGTGTGAGTGGTAAATGTACAGTATTTAGATTTTGTATGGTTGACTCGAGACTTCATTGGATGTTTGAAACGCGACTCCCTTTTCCACATACAGGGAGGTTCTCGGCAAAGTTGAAAAACTTTGAATATTACTGCTGTTATTTTTGTACACCTAATTTATTTTCCCCTTTTCCTACCCGTCTTAGTTTATATTTTCCTACACCTTCCTTATCTGTTCATTTACAACCAGTTCTTACTCTACCTGTAATAATGATAATATAACAATAATAGCTAAACAATAATTAATGCTTTAAGACAAAAATCCAAAGACCTAATAATACTTTAACCGTATGACCTACAAAAATAAGCGCTACTGTTTACTTGACGACATATTGCTGTTTTTAAAGAACAAAGGAGTCCCAAGCTACTGTTTTCTGCCTCTCATAAGCACACTGGAGACTGTAACCAAAACCCCAAACTAGAGCCATGGCAGTCTGTAATATAGCGGTTAAAGAGTTTTACTTCTCTTGAGAAATGTTGCAGTTTATTTTTTTTTATACCATAGTGTTGAACTTCAGCCCTTAAGGATGTCCAGTTTGCTGCTAATGTACTGTAGTTTCTAACAATATGTAGAAAGATGCATGCTCTGATTGCTTTACCACTAGGCTTTAATGACTACAAACTGTAATGATACCTGTGATGCTGTTCATGAACTGCTCCACTATTATTCTGTTAAAGTAATGGATATGTGGGGGCTTTTATTTCTACCTAGTTTGTTTTTCATTGTCCTTTTATTTTCCCTGCTCGAATGAAGGAAATGGCCTTCCAAATAACGTATTTTTTCAAGCTTCCAGTTTCATAGAAACCTTTTTTGGTCATAAGCGTCTTAATGTCTATGGAAATACTCAATATGTGAACGACTTAAGGCCCATGCCTTCCAACGTTAGTGTCTTTCTTTTTTGCAATGTCTCTAGCCTATGGTCCAGCGGAAACAACTTTGCTGAACATCATAGCCGACTTTCCAAAGGAATACAAAATGAAAAACTGTCTTGTTTTGTTCTAAAACCAACCAATGTTTACGTCAATACCAATGAGCTTTCTTTTGTACAGAAATGTGCAGTCCAAATACCACAAAGGCAGTTTTGTAAACCAATAATTTCACTTTAATTTATCTGTTTTTTCTCTTAAACTTAGTGACTGTAAGATGTACATATTGGAGTCCTCTATGGTAAAGAGACTCTTATCCTTACTGTAGTTAAAACTGTTTTTTTTTTTTTTTCTTTTCTGGATATGTTGTTGCCATAGTGATGACCAAAAAGATACCTGTGATGTGCACCTGTCCTTATGTCCTGCTCCAGTGGTTTTCTGTGTCTCTTAACTTTCCCTAACTCAAGCCTCCTTTCAATGGTATGTGTTTCTCCTCCTCCCCACTCCTCCCCCCATACTCCACTGAGCTAAATAAAGTCTGCTTTGGTGCACGCTCTGGTCTCATCTCTTCGGTCTAACTTAGAGAGAACCTACTCCATCAATGTTGTGCTATGCGAGGATGTCTGCCCCTCAGATGTGCTTCATATTTCAGGTTGAACGTTCGGTGGTGGAGAGCGTCTGGATGGAAAGCTTTTGGTGTGCAGTGTGTGTGTGTGTGAGACAACAGAGCGTGGAAGGCGTTTGGTGAATAGAGCCTTGACCTCTGGGGTCACTTCATTAATTACATCTGTGACATTCAGCCAGATGAGTTTCCTTTGTGACTAAATGATATGATGAATATTAACGACCTGGGATGAATTACACTGCTGCTCCTGCTGCTGCTACTGCTGATGATGATAATGTGTTTTACGACTGGGAGAGTGGGGACAAAAACTGCACACCACAGCACATTTAAGACACTGATATTCATTTGCAACATTTCAAAGACCACATCTTAGGCTGGGTAGAGAGACTTTTATTAATTTTTTTCTTCATTTTTTTTTAGCGGCAAAACTTTTCTGCGGTTAATGAATGAACTTTTCAGAGAGGAAAATCTTAACATGGGAATGTGAGGTTATTTTCACTTTGAATGTCAAGGTGCACTCTAATTCTTCTGCTGCAGGTTTCTTGTTTTACCAAATACAACAAAAATGACCAGTATCAAAGAGTTATGTTGGGGGGACACGAACAGATTCATGAAGAGAACAATAGTAAAGTAAACGTAGAAGGAGGCCTTGGGATAGATCCCGTCTGATGATAGCCATCTTAGAAAGTCATTGCGATAAAGTGATCCCCCACCATTTCTCCTTCTCCCTGTCCTCCCCCTCTTAATCAAATGAGTACTGTGCAGCTGGTGGGGTTGCGGCAAAAGGGGGTACGTGCATGCGTGTGTGGGGGGGGTTGAGGGATAGCGTGAAATTATTGCCTGCTGGTGTATGTGTGTCGCTGGGGGTAGCAGCGTAGAGTGGGGGATGGGCTGGGGCCGAGGAAGGGGTGTAATGTCATTGCCTGCTGGTGTATCTGTAGTGGGGGCTCATTTAGATTTAGATTGGTTATGTGAGGAGAGAGCTTGAAAGGCCAGCTCATGTTTATGCATGAATCCCAAAGCATGCTGCTGTGGTGGCGCCCTGAGTTAAAGAGACAGAGCTGAAATATATTCGCGCATCCAGACACACCTCTGTTTCGGAGGATAAGGATTCATCTGGAGCCCCGCAGCGCTATCGGATAAATTTCAATATGCGTGTGCAGATGTAAGGCTGTTTGTGGAATCATTTCTCTTTCCTTTCCAACTTGTACACAGATGTATAACAGAATAGACTAACAAAAGCTTCCTTTTATTGAAAAAAAAAAAAACACACAATGTTAAAAAAAGGTTTTAAAATTGTAAACCCTGCCACCCACAGAATGTTTCCAGTGCATGACTTTCCACCTTATAGTCACTCTAACCCCAGAAGTGATCAGTAAACGTCTTTGAAAGAGAGTTGGTTCAGCACTTCATCAGGTAGAAAGTGGTTTTTATTTGGAAATGTGGTCCCTATCCATCTTTTAAATGACTTTTTAATGGCCGTCTCACCATCCTAATCAATCATTTTACAGAGCTAGCCTTTAAGCGCAAATACAATATAATTCTTACATTCTGCAGCGAAGATGCACTGCATTTTTTGGGGGTGCACCGCATGTTTTTAAATCAGTTCCTGGTTTCTTAGAGACATCACAAGTCTGCCTTTCCTCCTTTCAAGTATTCCGATAACCCGTCCTCATATTACACTGATTTCTCTCTGAAATGGCGGACGGAATAACTTACTGCTTTTCATTGTTCAGGTCCACACTTTGTGATCCTTCACCATCCCCCTGTCACGCTGCCAACCCCCCCACACCCCTAGCCACAGTACTTTACATCTATAATGAGATACAAATACGCATCAGCAGGAGAGTGTCTATGCCACGCGTCACTGTGTGAATATTACACACACTTATTAGCTGGATTATGTTAATCTTTACACTCCACTCACAGACAACAGACTCTCCATGATATGGGGGTGGTCAGGCGGCGCATTGTCGCGTGTGGCTGTATGTGTGCAGTGCTGTAAAGTGTGCGAGAGTGATTGCCATGTTGTCAAACTGATCTGCATGTGAAAGGGTGGTCTAATTACATCACTTACGCAAATGAGAAATACACACAGGCATGCACCTACATCATTGCCTCCTGGACAGCTTCTTGCTCGGATCAAGAAGAGCCACAAGAGGTTTTCTGTTGACGACAAACACTGGGTGACATTGCCACCTGTCAGAAATGTGTTTTGACACATTACGCTAAAGTTTCTTTAGGTGCTTTGATAAATAGACACAAAATGGAAAGATTTGTCAAGTTCAAGGAGAGCTAAATAAGTCAGTTGATGACTGTTATTGCAAGCAGTAGCACTGCACATCTAGTGATTAAATTTTTTCAGGGTGATATATAGATAGTATCACTGGTGGCATGATTGATTGAGTCTGACACATTTTAATTATGCCCAAATTAAATGAATTGGCTGGCAGACTATAAAACATTGCTGTTTAATAATGAGTCTCTCCATTTTTCTTTTTTTTTTCCTTCCTTCACCCAATTCTATTTTGGCAGCCCAGACCAAATAACCACTCTCTATTTAATGATATGCAAATGAATTTTCATGAACCTCACGATCCCATGCGATGATTAAACCAAGATGACATTAGCTCCTGTGCAGCTACCGCTGTCAGTGTTTCTCTCTGCCTCTTTCCCCCCCATGTCTACCATCTCCTTCTGTATCCACGACAACAGCCAGCTGTGATATTAAGGGGTTTCTTGTCCTGGTTCCCCAAAGAATTTTCTTTGTGAGAGGTGACATTCCGAATTTCCAGTGTTATTTTAGAGAGGTTTTCCCAGCGGAGGAGCATCAGAGTGAGATACTAGCTTTCACACGACATATTGTAACAGAAGAGTGAGGACATTCATGCTGCAACAATAACATCATACTAAAGATTTTGTTGGCGTTCCGCATTTCATTTTCCCACTTGGAGTGCTCTCCCTCCCGTTCCGTTTTAGTCTGTATCCTGCTTCACCTCCTCTGTCGTTTATTGTACTCCATTTGCATAATGAAGCCCAGGCTTAATTAAGATCCCACTGGAGTCTGGAGCCAAGGATGAAGGAAAAAGGAAGAGAAAGAGGTGGGGGGGAGTCCTGCATTTCTTAGCTTATCCGCACGCTTTCCTAGTAGAAGCCATGATTTGGCGGGGGGCGTAAAAGAACGATGACAAGCGATTAAATCACTAATTATGATTGGCTGGTAGAATTAGTGTGTGGTTGTTAATTAGCTGTAAATGAGATGCCCAGACAGTTGCCCGCCCCCGTTGGCTGCAACACCCCTCCAGACTGGCAATGGTGAAACTCAGCTCAACTCCAATGAGATTTTCCAAACACGTCTTCCTTATAGGACAGTTGCAGTCTGGAGGGATATCCCTATAAGTAGATCCCAGGTGTGCAAGTCCAGGAAAAGAGGCTCTTCATCATCTCTGTCTTCTGTCTCCCACTGTTCTTCATTAAATAAATGCTTCCCAAATTCTTCTCCTTGTCAAACCTTCTTTGTAGTATTCTATTTGTTCATTCTTTCCATTTTCTGATTGCTTTTCTTCTCCAAAATGAGATGGCTTAATCCTTCTTTTTACATCATTGTAATGGGCAAAGAAATCCATTCATTGCAGAAGTGGGCACAGAGCAGATTGGCACCCAGGAAATGCCTTTTGTCCCACTCTTTGCAGCATCTGTTGGTTGGGTGTTAAACGTTTGCCACAAATTTGTGCTGGCACATACTGCGATTTTGGACAGGCTTTGATGGCGCCGGTTAATGCTTCACAGTTTGCGTTTGGCAAGATGCCACGTTTGTTTTTAGCCTTTCCCTTGAGGGGACGTCTTCGCCAAAAACATTGAAAGCATCCGAAATGCGTTGCTCACCGTATGGAGACTTCTGTTTACAAATGTGCGCATTATGTTGCCTTGGCAGGATGCCACCTTTATCCTGTGCCCTTGATGCCCGCGCGAATGGATGCCACGGCGACCGCTGGTTACCATCGCCTTGGCACTTCCTCTTGGCTTTGTCTGGACAAACAAAACGAGGAAATCCTCAGAGGTTGATTCTCTTGTCTTCCACGGAAACAATTTCCACCATCTGGTCTGAGCGCTTCGGGTGCGCCATGGATGCACCCTGGCACCGTTGCTGGCTGGCACAGCTGGCAGAGAGAACGTCAACAGTCAGGAGGCGGAAAGATTGAAGTATTTTCCAGTGGCATCCGTTATCGTGTGATCAACGATCCAAATGGGCATCTTTTCAGCGCCACCTTTCTGCTCCTCAACCTTTTTCTGAGGCTTCTTTATCCATCGATATCAGAGTTATCCACAGCAAGCTGGCATCCTGCTGCAATGCCATCGTCGGAGGTCCTTCATGTTTACTTTTCTCTTCCCGATCGCGTGTTCCCGACGCCCTGTCACGCCTGTGCCAAGGTGGCATCATAGTAGCTGTATGGAGGTCTTTTTCTCTCGTTTGTTGTAATTCTCTTCGCCCCTTCGCCCATGCCCGCCCCTGCTCAAGTCCTGACTGGATGGCACCGTGCCAACCTGCCACCGCTCGCTCATTTGCAGCTCATCCCTCCATTGCCCTTCCCCCTGTACATTTTCAAACCTTTCTCATGCATTAGTTTTAGTCATTCACCCTTTAAATCATTCATTCCATCATTACTTTATTAGAGATTATACAACTTTTCATTTATGAAAAAGCTGCACTGTGTATTGCCATTTGAAGGATTATTTTACCACGCGAAGAAGACTGCCCTGTAGGTAATTACAGCAGCAGTTACTTATTCCGCAGAGACGCGAGGAGATGGACGAAAAGAGCATCGCGAAAGCTGGAGAAAGCCGTGTTGTTTTAATTAACTTTTACCAACCCCCTCCACGTGTGTTCACTTCACACTTCTAAGAGCCTTGAGCAGGTTGTGTTTAGTCAAACACCCACTGTACAGCTCTATGATTGATGCAATTATCAGCAAATAGTGTACCACTGACCTTACTCGTTTTACCAAAATGACCCATGGTCCTTTGTGGTTTTTTTTTTTTCTTCTCTTTTTTCGCACTTTGGATTCTCTTCAGTCAAACAAAAGCTGCCAGTGCTGGAGAAGCTATTAAGCAAATACTCTCATTAGAACACAAAACATAATGAATATGTAAATGATGTGTGTAATTTATGCATAGGCTAAGAGACTTGTTCACTATTCAATCTGCCATTATTTTTATCCCCATTTCCCTGAATCTTCATACTATTCTGCTAATTTTCTTTTCTTTTTTTTGGCTGGGACCACATACTGTAAGGAATCAATGGGGGATCCTTTTATGTCTTTCTTTTGTTTCTTCTACTCTTCTTCCTTTATTTCAGCGAGAATACAGGCTGTCAACCCAAAAAATGAATCCTGCAAGAACATATCAGACTATTGACAGAAGGTTTTTTTTTTTTTAACCATTCACAAGAAGCGTAAATCTATCAGGGGCTGACGTTGCTATCCTCTTATTATTTCCTCCTTTTTTTCCCTTCCTGCCGCTGTGTTGATCTTAACGTTTGGTCAAATTTTATGGTAAAATGAAGCATGCCCCAATACACAGAAAGAAACCTTATTCTGTCTAGGATAAACATCTATAATACTCTGGCTCCCTTGGCAATCACCATAGCAACAAACCAAGGTACCCACGTGCATTGCATAATAAGATGTTCTCCAGCACCACAGATCATAAAGCAGTGGCAAACTAGACACCTGCAAACTAGGCGCCGCGAGCAATGGACGTGCATTAGAAAACAACCACTCAAATGTCAAGTTTTACCAATTCATCCTCTTATTTATTAATATGCCAGAGAAGAAAACACACGCTCTTAGAGGCGTTCCTTTTTTCTGTCTCTGCAAACCTTAACAGGTGCTGACGAGCCACAGTCAATGATTGTAATGAGCTATTGATCACCGTGGGAAAACAGAGGGACAGAGAAGGGTGAGGAAGGCATGGGGGAATGAGAGGACACAAACAGAAGGAATGCTGGAAAAGAAAATAGCTAGAAAAGAAAATACAAAATTGAAACAAGTTTGGACGGGGTATCAACACTTGCTTTAATCTGGTTCTCGTTTTCCTTTTGTACATACATTTTTGCATGGATTACGAGGAAATGGTCCTTTCAAACGAGTGGCTTCTGGACTCATTTAAAGATGACCATGCAGACACGCTTTCCATGACCAAGTCCATATGCCGATGAATGGCACTGACGCAGTATCTCTATTTTCCCTTTTTTTTTTACTTCTTGGGTGTGCATAGAGTGGAGGCAGATTGCTTTAGGGAAGGGGGAGGTGCTTTGCGTGTGTCTGTGTGTGTCTCGTGCGTGTCGGCTGGCATTTCACATAATGAAATGCAGCAGGGAACAAAGAGCTGGGGGCCCTATTCTCTGTGCTGAAGCTTCATTTTCACTCCCGTCAGTCTGTGATTCTTCCATAGCCCTTGCCTTGTGTACATGTATGTGTGTGTTTATGTTGCATGAGGCTTTTTTTTTTTTTTTTTTAGTGTGTTTGAGTGTCCCCTCCTCCTTGTGTTAGCATTCTGCATGGCAGATTCCCCTAATGTAATAACTGTGTCTGCATGTCTAATTTACAGCAGGAGAGAGTAAATAGCCTGTGGTTAATTACAGTACGTGTGTGTGTGTGTTTGTGTCTGGGTGTGTGTCTACACGTGCGTGGGTGTGTCAGAATGATTTATGAGTTGCAAATAGTTACACCACTGCCCCGTTTCTCCTCACTTAGTTTTTAATCTGTCTTTCCATTAATTTTCCCGGAGATGTCATTATGGTTTTATAACAGTGTGCATGAGGAAGCCCATGTGAGTGCACGGATGTGTTTATAAGACTGAGGTGAGGACACTGTGCGGGCATCAAGGCAGGATGAACACCTGGGCTGCACTTTTCTACCTTTCCCCTCCTTCCTGGTGCTTCATTCACTCTCTTCATTGAGAGTCACAATGAACACAGATCTTTATTGACAGTACACGGCAGAACATGGAAACAGCAGGTCAATCCGTTTAGCCCAAAGGCCGATACACCAATTCACCAATTTGTCAGTGTTAGTTTGAGAGAGAAAAGCAGCTAATCTCTCCTCTCTGCTCTCTATTGATCACACACTTAGACTCCACTTCTCTGTCTAAACACTATTGATTCTCCCTCTCTCTCAATCTCTTTCTCCTACTCTCTTTTTCTTGTGCCCTCCTCACATACCACAACTCTCAGCACATTGTCCCTTCATATACCCCGACAGCTCCCCTCAGAACGACAGAGACTGCAGAGGCTCCGTCTCCGGCGCCCAGCGTCACAGTCTAGGTGCAGCTCGCCAGCTGATTAATAGTTTGATCCACGGTGTCACAAATCACCGTTCCCTGCTGCGCACATCCAAAAGGTAGTCTCTGTCTCATTAAAAAAATCAATTACTTTGCAGGCCTCCAACAACGCAAACACGGAAAGAGATTAAAAATTCACTTTTAGGTTGGTCGTCTCATCGCTTTGTTTCTCAGCCACATTTCAGAAGAAGTCTTGAAAAGAAAAACCTTTTTTGTCAAGATGAAAGCTTTAAAAAAAGGATCCTACTCCCTCCAATCCAAATCAAAGCCAAAGATGTATTTTAATTAGGTTTTTAGAACTAGTCAGGATAATTTTAAAGATTTATTCTTAAATACGTGGCTAACTTTCCTGAAGCATTCATGAGGTAAGTGTTTATCAACTTATTCAAACGTTATTAAAAATGCACCAATGCTTGAATTGTGCTGCAGTCACAGTTACACACATTTGTCTTCTCACCAGGTTTTGATTTGTTTAACTTGTGCTCCCCCTACTGGAGATCTTCTATCATTACAAACATACCACTTCGCAGGTTATACAAAGTTTGGCACGTGCCTTGTGTAACTGCAAATCAGCTGCTGTTTGGTAACAGGCGCTCGTGTTCAACACATTGACTTCCTAGTACAGTCAAGGATTCAACACGAAGAGGCAACTTGTGTCCGTCTGTCCGAACTTTTATACTGTAGAAATCCTTTTTAGTACCTTAAATGTAAAGATGCCACCCTCAAAGGGTGATCACGCTCTGGTGAGGGAGATGCTGAAGGAGGTTCTGACGGGTCGAGAAGATCCAGAGGGATTTTTTGCGATCTGTTTGTCAGTCCTGGGCCACCGTGAGACTTACTCGATGTTCCCGGCACTCATCAAGCCTCTGTCCACGGCCAACATCAGTGTCCACTCCACCCTCACCTTGATCTACGAAGAATACTTCTCCAAGGTAAGTGGTGATCAAACTTACATTAAAAAAAGTATTCAAATGTTTAGAGCTAAGGAAAAAACAATCATTTTAATTGTTTTCACTTTATTTTCAGTGTATTTACGTCACTCAAAGACGGTTTCAGGCAAATTTACATCTTACGCGCCGCTTACATCAAACTTTGCTAGCAGGCAAACTGAACTTTTCTTTCTTTTTTCTTAAACATTTTACATTCTCATAGGTGAATGATTTTTTTTGAACAAAATTAAATAAACAAAATAACAAAAAGTGACATGGCGACTTAGAAATGATAATTTCAAACGTATTTTGTGCTCTAGAAAGAGGCTAACGGCTAGTAGCTAGCATGTCTTT
Organism: Oryzias javanicus; assembly: GCA_003999625.1. Taxonomy (NCBI): domain Eukaryota; kingdom Metazoa; phylum Chordata; class Actinopteri; order Beloniformes; family Adrianichthyidae; genus Oryzias; species Oryzias javanicus. Next base: position 19,708,003 of record CM012442.1, read on the forward strand.
TTGGTCTTGAACACGTAAACAGGCTGCTTACTTAAGCTTTGTGCTAAACGCTGCTAAAGCAGGAGAATGAAATGAAATAATACGATTACCGTAGAGAGGAGTGTTTAAGGGTAACACCTGTACACCTTTGTATTAATGCATGTGTCCAATCAGCCAATCAAATGGGGGTAGTTTTTTTCCCCCTAGAAGCTGATTGGTTACTTATGAGTAGCATGGTTGTTTGCTTTAAAGTTTTTTTTTTAATTTTCTTCGCTTATGTTTCCTAAAGGAATTCGTTTTGCTGTTTTTAAAAAGAAATATTTTATATTATTCCACAACAATGCCTACAAGTCCTTTTTTCTCTTTTAAATCAAATCTGAAGTCTTTGTATTTAAGTTAAGTCTTAAAACTTAAAAATGAAAATGTATCATCATAAAACCAATAAACTAATATGTAGTTTTTTTTTTATTTATTTGGGCACACAGTAGCTCTTGGTGTTTTAGCATTTCCTAAAGCTAAAGGATTAAAAATAGGTTATACTTGACTGAAAAAAAGAAACAAAAAGAAATATTATTCTTAAGTCTCTGCATGAGAAATTGAGGTATGACTCGAGGCCAGTTCTGAACACCTTGTGTCCTTGGATTCTCATTGTGTGACTCCCAATTCTTCTGCTTTTTTGTCGGCTCTACCTCAACATTTGTACAAAATGGAAATTTCCTGGTTGTCTCCTTCATTTCCTCATTATGTAGTTTGAATATATAATTTTATTAGTTTGTATTTACTAGGTTTTGTTCTAGAAAAATATGTTTGGAAGTCTTGCCAGCACTTCTGGTTTTTAAGACCACTCCTTGTGGTCATTGCGCCCTTGGGCAGGACATACAACCCCCACACTTTAATTTTCATTATTTGATGTATTTATGGATGTAAACATCTGTTGATTGATTGTATTGCACATGCATTATTCTTTCTTGATTGCTTGAAATAAACCACTTCTAATCTATTCTAGTCATAAATCTGTGCATCTCTTTGGATTAAAGTGTCAGCTTTGAAGTTGTACTTCATTTTTAATTATAATAGTTTTTCATTATTTTATTAACAAGGAGCAGTTACTTGAATATTAATTTTAGGAAGCTGTTCTCAAAGTCATTATTGTCCCTGAACTTTTATGTCTGTGAAAAGGAAGACATAGCGGTAACGGAAGGACCAAGGAGTAGAGTGGGATTTAACTTCAGGTAATGGTTTTAGTAAACAGAATGAAAACAGGTCAAATCTAATTTACTGTATGTTAATGTTAATATAAATATTATTGAATGCATATGATAAACACAGAAAAAAATAAATAATGTTATATTTGACTCAGTTTTATTTTTTTAAGTAGCCTAGACAACAAGCCAACTAAATAAAAAATGATTTTTTGTATGAGAGAGCACCCCTTTTTCTCTTAAAGATAATCACGATGAATGAATGAACTCTTTATTATCACAAGACAGTTTCTTTTGGGGCAATTATGAAATTTATCCACGCTTCAAGGGTTGATTATATACATTTTGTGTCTCTTTGTGTGATTTTCAACAACAGTGACTAATCATTGAGCAAAGTAATGCAAAAATAAAAAAGCACATTTAAATCCATTGAATTTTGATTCACAAGTTCAGCACCTGATATGATTTACTATTTTTAAATTCAAATGTAAATGTACCTTTCAAATATCCAGTCATTTTTTTGGGTATGATAAACACTTTTTTCATTACTAGAGGTATAAACTGCAAAAAAGGTCAAATATTTGTTTAAAATTAAAATGTCTAGTAAAAAAAATAATTCAAAACAAATTTTGGGCTGAGAAAAATACAATAAACTAAAATACATATATTTAATTAAATGATGTTGCTTTTTTAAAAACAAAGATTGACTTGATTAAGCGACTTTTAGAATCCAGTCCCAGAAATCTACAAAAAAAAAAAAAAAAAAATCAGCATCAGCATAAAGCCTAGAAGTTTATTCATTAAAAAAAAAGTGACTAAAAATGCTACCATTCCATAAAAAAGAAACTAATCATGTGTTTTTCCATTTGACCTCCAGACTGGAGATGATGACCTAGAGCTTGCTTTGGCTTTGTCTCTTATGGAGATGGAAGATCAGCAGCTTTCAACACAGCACCTGCAGTCTGAGGTCAGAACCAATCAGAGAGCCTCTTTTCAACTGAATTCAGCTTCTTCATCTCTGGAGAAGACCTCCATTAAGCCTGAAGACCAAGTTGGCAGAGGAAATGACCGAATGGTAAAAACTGGATTCACAAACGATGAGTCAAAAACTCAAGATAATGATCCTCAGAATAATGACAAAGCACAAACCAAGAAAGATGCGGTGGAAGAAAGTACAAATCTGATGGAAAATCAAACTTTGAATCAATCTGAGAAAACAAACCGCTCAAAGAGCAGAAGGAAGCGAAGGAAAGGAGCCGTTGGTCTTATAGGTCTACCTGGTTCTCCGTCAGCATCTCCACCTGTTCTGCTGTGGTTCAGGAGGGACTTGAGATTGTGTGACAACCCCGCTCTTCATGCAGCACTAGAAATGGGTGCACCTGTCATCCCCATCTTCATATGGAGCTCTGAAGAGGAGGAGGGCCCAGGAGTTACAGTGGCTGCAGGAGGAGCGAGTAAGTTGCCGAGAAAATCAAAAAGAAATGTGTCTAAGCGAATTGTTGTCTAATTAGGTTCTGCTTTTCTTTTTGTCAGGTAAATATTGGCTTCATCAGGCTTTGGCATGCTTTTGCATCTCTCTGAACCGCATTGGCAGCCATCTCACTTTTCTTGAGGCAGAGAAGCAAAGTTCTCTGCGAACTCTGAAGCAGCTGGTGAAGGAGACCGGGGCAAGAACCTTACTAGCTAATGCCTTGTATGAACCTTGGCTGAAGGAAAGGGATGACGCTGTGGTGTCGGCTCTGCAAAAAGAAGGGGTTGAATGCAAGATTTCCCACTCCTACTGCCTCAGAGATCCTTACTCTGTTAGCACGGTGGGAGTTGGACTCCGAGGTTAGTAAGAGTTTGATGATTTTCTAGAAAAATTCTGACAAATAGTTAAACTAGAAAACTACTTATTGCTTTTTCCCTGTCATGCAGGGATAGGTTCTGTTTCTCACTTCATGAGCTGCTGTAAACAGAATCCAGGGTCTGCTATAGGGGTTCCTCTGGACCCCCCACAAACCCTTCCAACACCTGCCTGTTGGCCACAGGGTGTTCCTCTGGAGGCGCTGGGTCTGGCACGCATGCCTCGCAGGAAAGACGGCAAAATAGTGAGGGAGCACATCTGCTCATAACATAAACCATGCCGGAAAGTCTTCTTTAAAGTCTTCTCTTGCTTTAGATCGACTGGGCTGCCAACATTCGGAAGTCCTGGGACTTTAGTGAAGACGGAGCACATGCTAGGCTTGACGACTTCCTTCGTGATGGTGCGACCTCCCTAGATTCATGGTCAGCGTTTCTTGTGAGGATCGCCACTGAACTCCAGTATCTTCCCACGTTTTCCAGGTGTGTACAGATACGAAAAAGAGTCCGGCAGAGCAGACGCTCCAAACACAAGCAGCCTGTCTCCCTACCTTCACTTCGGCCAGCTCAGTCCACGGTGGCTTTTGTGGGACGCTAAAGGGGCGCGCTGTCGATCTCCAAAATTTCAGCGCAAACTGGCGTGGAGGGATTTAGCCTACTGGCAGTTAACGCTGTTTCCCGATCTTCCCTGGGAATCCATCCGACCTCCGTATAAGGTTGACACATCTGTGTTTTTAAGAATTTCATGTCAGGAATACATTATTAATTCTGTGGGTTTTTTTAGGCGCTGAGGTGGAACACAGATCGTAGCCACCTCAAAGCCTGGCAGCGAGGTAAAACGGGCTACCCTCTGGTCGACGCAGCCATGCGGCAGCTGTGGCTGACCGGCTGGATGAACAACTACACCCGACACGTGGTGGCCTCTTTTCTCATTGCATATCTCCATCTCCCGTGGCAAGAGGGCTATCGCTGGTTCCAGGTAGGATTCCGTCCTTCGTGTAACTCCCATCATGCATCAGTAAAGGGAATTGACTGGATCAAACTTTCAGGACACCCTGGTGGACGCAGACGTTGCCATCGATGCGATGATGTGGCAGAATGGAGGCATGTGCGGCTTGGACCACTGGAACTTTGTCATGCACCCTGTGGACGCAGCACTGACCTGTGACCCCTATGGCCACTATGTCAGGAAATGGTGCCCCGAACTCGCAGATCTGCCGGATGAGCTCATTCACAAACCCTGGAAATGTCCTGCGTCCATGCTGCGGCGAGCAAGTGAGGAGTTTATTATACATTATCACATGAATTATTCAAGCATGTTTGAAAACGTATTTCCTGTGTGTTTAGGGGTTGTGTTTGGAGAGACATATCCTGAGCGAATAGTTGTCGACCTGGAGGAGCGGAGAAATCAGTCTCTACAGGACGTGGCTTCAGTGCGTAAAGAGTTCGGACAGTTCGTGGACAAGCGCTCTGGCTGCGACTTGGTGCCTTTGCCCCCCCGGCTCGTCTCCGAGGCTCTGGGATGGTCTCAGAGGGACGGGGCAGCAGCAAAAGAAGGGAAGCAGTTTCTCCTCCCCGTCATCACCCGCATGGAATTCAAGTATCAGCAAGACGATCCAGACGCAGACGCGGCGTCGAACCCTTACAACGCCGTCCTCAAAGGATATGTGAGCCGCAAGAGGGACGAGACCATCGCCTTTCTTAACCAACAAGACTTTACCGCCAGCGTGATGTACGAGGGAGCGCAGAGGCGGGAGCGGCTCGAGCGGGACTACCGCAGGATGGAGGGGCTGCCTCCGCCCCCTTCTGCTCGGGGGAGAGCCAGACGAACTCCAACGGCCAAAGACAGGTTCTCTATAGTTCCTGGTGGGGTGGTCACTTCATAGGAAACAGGGAGTAAAAGACTTTAGAGTTACAACATAAATGTTGAGCTTCATTGGGAAATACAAGACTTTCTGCACAATCCTGGGTTACATTTTGGGACATTTTCACTTTTTCTTTTCCACTTGGTTTTTAGATTTTAGCATCGGGTTTCAATTTTCACTTGTTTATCGATTTAACCCACAATATGTGAAATTTACAGAACAGTCAACTTTGTTTTACATTTATTCCAGATGTTTAAGGCTGTAAAATCCTTTTACTAAATAAAACACACTAAACATTTTCTCAGACAAATGTGAACTTTTTTTTTACACTTTTCTCTGCTGTTTATACTTTCAAAGTTCAAACCTTTGTTGAAAAGCAATCAGATTTCTTAAAAATACTGAAAACTGAATGAATTCTGTATAGAAGATATCGCATGGAGGAGATTGATAATAGTCTATAGCCAATCGGGACGCAGAAAACAATGCACTGTTAAAAAAACTTAAAAGCGTGCATCATTGCACCAGAAAAAGAAAAAAAAAACAATGACAAAGCAAGCAACCACTGTAGAGTAATAAGTGGGAAAAGGGAAATTTGCAAAAAGCATTAATGATTTGTGAAATTACAAAGCCATTTTAAAGATTTTCTCAGCTAAGTAAAGCTGTGCAAACATTTATTTTAATCTCAGGTTGAATTCTGAAGCAGTTTTGTGTTTTTCTTGACTAAAACACAACCTTTCCTCTATTTTTGCCAAACTTGAAATTCTACAATCCTGAGCGATATGGAGACTGGAAATGCACATCCAGCAGAAAAGTTGTCTTCTTCAGTTTTTTTAATGTTAAAAAATGCATTAAAAATACAAATTCAAGTATGGCTCTGTGGTAAAAAAAAAAAATCAGGCAAAGTTGGGGTGAAGAAAAAAAAAAGATCAATTTTCTTAAGTGTTATGCATTCAAGAGGTTCTTGTTCAAATGAATCCATGTACCACTAACAGCTGAGGAAATTACTGAAGCTTTACGGTAACATGCATGTACACACTTGGTACTTTTTACATGCAGTTTAAAATGAAGGAAATATATTCATCATTACTTTTGTTTTGTAATTAATTCAGGATAAATCTTGAAATTTAGAAAACTGAAATCATGTGTTTTTAATTAAGTACATCTGTTATTGCCATATTACGACAAACTTGTGTCTCATACAGACAAAGACCTCTATTTTGGTATTTTAACTTTTTTGAATTTATGGAGCAACTTTGTATTTAGAAAGAGGAATAATGTCAACCATAATACACAATACTATAAGAGTAAACAGTCTGTGCAATTAAAAATGTTAAATGAACTACAACAAAGTAAGAACCCACGAGGAAATGTTTATTTTCTAATTGTAAAGGTCCCATGTGCACACAGTTCATCAGTCAAACCTCCAGTGCATGCTAACATTATTATTAATACAAAGAACAAAGTGCATTTTCTCATTATACAGCGTACTAGATCTGAATTCTATGTTGTCATATCATTGAAATGACTGGAAATTAATCTACAAATATTAAGTCACCGTCACCATTTTGGGGATTCAAGGCGCCAAGATCACATATATGAATAGTTTTAGTCGACGCAGGCAGACATGATGTCTCGGTAAGAAAAAGACTCCTAAAGTTAACAGATCTAATACACTGACAGTTCAGCAGTCCGGAGCTGTGAGGCTCCACTGCTCAACATAAAGCGTTTGTAAGTGACGGGCACGTCTACTGCCAGTCATTTTGAAGAGAGGAGGGTGCGCAGCACTTAATAAGAAATGCTAGGTTAATCTTCAATGGAGCGGATGTATCTCTCGTACGCCGCCTCATCCATTAGGCTGTCAAGCTCAGCAGGCTTGGCAATGGTCATCTTCATCAGCCAACCTATAAGGAAATCAGGTTCAGCTGAGAGTCAAGGTCAAACATGAGCGATAGCAATTATGGGGAAAAAAAAAAAAAAAAAAAACAGTTTTCAGCAAAGATTATAGAGAATTATTTATAAGTTACCAACAAAACGATGAAAAAAAAGAGAGAATGAACATATAGTGCAGCAGCATAAGGATTTAAAAAAATATATATTGTATTTTCCGGACTATAAGTCATGTTTTTTTCCATAGATTGGCCAGGGGTGCGACTTATACTCAGGGGCGACTTATCTGTGATTTTTTTTAGACATAAATAGGCTCTTATTTGTTATTTTCCCCACCTACAACCAGTTGCCTTTGAGCGGTTGTTTCCCCACTAACAACCACTAGAGGGCATTGTAGGTTTGTGTTTCAGTATTTGCTGCTGTCTGACAGAAATGCTGAAGAAGTAGTGTCGCCCAAAACAAAACCCAACATTGCTCAGAATCTAATCATTCTCCTCATGGACGAAATGATGTTTTTCTTATTTTCATCAAGATATTTTTATTTATCTCTCCTTGGACTGATGCGGGACAGCAAGCCATCAAACTGGGTTACAAACATACAGAAGAACAGCTAGAAAGACCATCTTTCAGATGCAGCTTCTGCAGGCTAGAAGGTAAAGATCACCGTAATAAAAATGCTAAATGATAGCTTCTCCACATGTAACAGGAGTGTCTAGTTTATGAACACAACGAAGACAAGTATTGAGGTTTAAATTTAACTCGCATCAAAAGAGGCAGCGGACTCAAATATGACACATGAATCACGTTTGGTGTCAAATGCAACATTAGAGTTTGTTCATAAATGTTGAACTTTTCTCATAAAAGTGCTACTTATACTCCGAGGTGACTATATATGTTTTTTCTTCTTCATTATGCATTTTTTTTGGCTCCTGCGACTTATACTCTGGACTGATTTATAGTCCGGAAAATACGATATATAGATATAGACTTTCTCTGCAAGTAATTATAAAAAAAAAATAAAAAATAAATAAAATCGGTTTTTTTCCCCTGTCCAATCTCAATTTGAGCCTCTTGTTTTATGTTATGTGCTTAATTTAATCGCAGTTAATGTTAAACTGTCAAAAAAAAAAAAGCATTAATGCTTTGAATAATACAGAACAACACTGTCATCTACTGTCCAATAAGTGAACTGACAGAACCACTATTCATAATGCTGTTTTTAATTCTACTTTCATTTCTACTTTATAGATTTCTATCATTGCCTGATACATTTTAAAATTGTTTTTTCAACATATGTGTAGTAAATCTGTTTAAATAAGCCATTGGCAAAAATACATAAAGTTAAAAATATTGCCTTAGCAACTTTTCCTTGTAAGGTTTGGGATGACTTAAAAAAAAAAAAACTCTACCCATTTGGATGATTTTTTTGTAATGGTGATATTTTTGGTGTCATTTTTAACTTGCTAAACTGTTTAATCTTTCTTAAATGAAGTCACTGAGCTAATGTCTGCGTGAGGACTGACGTGTGTTCAACTAAAATTACAGAATGTATTCATCTAGGCATAAAACTTTTTCAGTGGTTTACCTATTAAAGAACGTAGTATATAAATCAAATATCTATACAATCAATAATTGTTGAGCAAACTGCGTAAACTATTTTTTAACAAAGTTTTCAGTAACAAGTTCCTCTTGTTAAGAAATACTTAAACCAGGGGTATTCAATTCCAGGCCTCGAGGGCCGCATTCCTGCAGGTTTTCCAACATACCCAGATCTGGCAATGCTCCAATTGGTTGGAACACCTGAACCAGGTTATCAGTTCATGAGTAGAGTTTGGATATCTGAAATATGCAGACACTGTGGCCCTTTGAGCCTGGAGTAAATACCCCTGACTGGCCATCAAGTCGGACATTGAACAGTAATCAGCTTATAGAGTTTGAATATCTGGAAATACAGAAACGGATGGAGGCCTGGCTGCAACGTCAATCGAAAAAACAGAAGAAAGAGCACATGGATATAAAAAAGAATGGGACCATCTTTATAGCAAGATTTGTTTACCAAACCAGGGTTATCCGCCAGCAGTGAATTAACTTCTACAACTTCTCCCGTCAATGGGGAATAAAGCTCACTGGCTGCCTTGACACTTTCTAGAGCTCCGAACTCATCTGAAAAGGTGGATTTCACAAAATAAGTCAACATTTCAAACATTAGCAGGCAGTTTAAAATAATGCTAAATAAATACATTTTTACTTTCAATATACAAGCTTTACACCTTTTTTGTTTACAAATCTGTTTGCCACAACTAAACTATATTTATTTTAAATAATCAATATTAAATGGAATAGTAATATATAAATCCATGACATGTATAGATTTTATGGATCCATTCAATCAGTTCAGAATTGTCAGCTTAATGCCACACATGCAGTTAGCTTAGTCAGCTATTGACAGCAGTAAAAAAGCAAAGATTGAGACAAACTTAAATGATCTTTTTGTTAAAAAAAAACTTTTAGTCTTTATAGTCAATTTAAGAAACGGTGGAGCAGAATGCTAGTGTTTTCCAGTGTAATGAAAAATAATAATTATTTTTTTTTTAAAAAAGTAAAAGTTGTTATTTTTAGTCTCCCATTTTCCAAATATTACATTTACAACAGTGTGAAAATATAAAATTCCTTCAGATATGCCAGCCAACCTCCTACCTTGCTGGGCTAACTCTGTTCCCACCTCTGGTAGTCCACAATAAACTACATCTCCCAGAGCTTCCTGTCAAAGAACACAGACAAGGTCAAAGCCCAAAGTGCGGCACATTGGTGTGTGAGCTCGTCTGCTAGTCTCAAACATGGCCTGGAAACCTACTTGTGCAAAGTTGCTTATGCCGACTGTCCCTACTCCGTCATCTTCGACTCGAACCCATTCGTGTTTATCTGTGAATTTAAGTGCTGTGAAAAATAAAACAACAACTTAGAATACAAAGCCGAGAGACTCCAGACGCTGAAACGCAAAGCATGCCACTTTCTCCAACAATAACTTCACCCCATTCGCTATGAAAATTGTTGGCTAACAAGTTGCTCTGAGCGACTTTCGTAGTGATGTACCTGCAGAGAATCTGCTGGAAGACGCTAAAGTTCTTCGGAGAAAGGATGTGATTGCCAGCGGTGCAGGAGACAGGGATCCCGAGCGGGAGAGTAAAGGTAAAACAGAGGGAAAGCTGGAAGACAGGGAGCGCAGCAGCGCATAGGCAGCCATCTCTGTCGCTTGCTTATGAGACTCGCGTTCTTCTTCGTTGGTATTAGACACAAAAGTGTGGCTTTACTGCCCTCTAGTGGTCAGTTTTTATTTATCACTGCATGCAATGATGAGACCTATTGGAAAATTTGCTGCTTTTTTTTTTAAAAGAAATAAAATAAAATAAAGTTCTAAAAGGAGCTCCAGTAGTATGGCTAATAAATTAACAATTTAAATACATTTAAATAGGTATCATAAAAGCAGCATATGTATAGGGGAAAATGATCTAAATAAAAATAGGACATTTAGTCAAAAAATAATGCGAAGAAACATTAATACATTTACTGCTCACAAAAATGAAAGGAACATTTTTTGTATTGGACCTGGCATGAATTGAATTAAACCTGTCTGATAATTTTCTTGTTGGTTAATCAGCTGAGGGCCTCGTTAATCAATTTCAGCTGTGTTGGTGTTGATGGAATTAACAACAGGTGCACTTCAGTGGCAACGATTAGAAAACCCGCCAAACAGGACTGCTGTTACATGTGGAGGTCATTTCAAGTTTCTCCCTCTTGATCTTTTTTGTCTGGTTTTCCACTCCTGCTGATGTTGACTTGTGTAATTATCTCTACTGGCAGTATGAGGAGATTCCTTAACCCTACAGAAGTTGCACAGGTTGTCCAACTTCTCCAGGATGGCACCTCCACATGTGCTGCAGCAAGAAGGTTTAATGTGTCTCCCATCACAATCTCCAGAACATGGAGGAGATTTCAGGAGACTGCTGGTTATTCTGGAAGAGCTGGACAGGGCCGTAGAAGGTCCTCAACCCCTCAGCAGGACCGATACCTGCTCCTTTGTGCAAGGAGGAACAGGCTGATCACTGCTCGTGCCCTACAGAATGACCTCCAGAGGGCCACTGGTGTGAATGTCTCTACCCAAACAATCAGGAACAGACTTCATGAAGGTGGCCTGAGGGCCCCACGTCCTGTAGTGGGCCCTGTGCTCACTGCCCAGCACCGTGGAGCTCCACTGGCATTTGCTCAAGAACACTAGAATTGGAAAGTCCGCCACTGGCGCCCTGTACTTTTCACAGACGAGAGCAGGTTCACCCTGAGCACCTGTGATAGACGTGAAAGAGTCTGGAGGAGATGAGGAGAACGTTATGCTGCCTGCAACGTGGTTCAACATGACAGATTTGGTGGTGGGTCAGTGATGGTCTGGGGAGGCATATCCATGGAGGGACACACAGACCTCTACTGCCTAGGAAATGGTGCTCTGACTGCCATAAGGTATCCAGATGAAATCCTTGAACCCATTGTCAGACCCTACGCTGGTGCAGCAGGTCCTGGTTTCCTCCTAATGCCCGACCTCACGTGGCAAGAGTATGCAGGCAGTACCTGGAGGATGAAGGATTTGAAACAATTGAATGGCCTTCACCATCCACTGACTTAAACCCAATAGAACATCTCTGGGACATTATGTTTTGGTCCATTAGGCGCCGCCAGGTTGCTCCTCAGACTGTACAACAGCTCAGGGATGCCCTCACACAGATCTGGGAGGAAATACCACAAGACACCATTCGTCGTCTCATTAGGAGCATGCCACGACGTTGTCAAGCATGCATACAAGCTCGTGGGGGCCACACAAGATACTGAAAAGCATTTTGAGTTGCAGAAATTACATTTAGAAGAAAATGGACTAACCTGCCACATCTTCATTTCACTCTGATTTGATGGTGTCTACACAATTGAGCCCTCTGTAGGATGAAAACTTTTATTTCCATTAAAGACTTGGCATCCTTTAGTTCCTAAGACTGCCCTGTCGTTATTTGTATAAATATCCAACTTCATATTGAGATCTGATGGATCTCATGTGTTCCTTTAATTTTTGTGAGCAGTGTATATATTTGGCCCTTAGGTAAGGCCTTTCCCCCACTGCCTACCTATGTAGCCACAAGGGGTCCGAGGTCTGGGTACCCTGTGCCGTTCCCAGCCCACAAAAAAATACAGGGTCATGTAAGGACGGGCATCCAGCTTGAAACATTCTGCCAAAATCAGTGATTCACTGTGGCAACCCCTGAAGGGACATGCCAAAACGGAAACAAAATTTGGGGGCTGTAAGCAATCCAAACAAAATATTATATTCAAGAAACTAAATTTAGCAATTAAACATAAAACTCTAAATTTATGTAATTTAATTACCCAGATAAGACAATATTTACCCTTTTAGTAATAAAAAAAAAAAAAAGTTGAAACCAATCCTCCATCTCAGCTTTGTAGAAGAATATAGTTACTTTTGTTTTCGTTTCTTTTTTAAATTTACTTATTTTTGTGAGCCCCTTGTGTTTTTTTTAAATGTGCAGTTTATTTTTCTTTGTTCCTCATTATATATCATTTAAATGTCTAAGTAAAGTTTTTTTTAAACAACTTGATTCGGGGGTGGGGGTGTGTGTGTGTTGAGGCCCCAACCAAGAGAAAGATAAACACCAAATAGTAAAGTACAAAAGTGAGTTACTGTTAAATGTTAAAGTAGGGGGAAAAACACATTTACAACCGTATCCAAATCAGTTCAATATGCTTAAACGTGCAAATAAGGTAATAAATAACATAATAAAAGATAAATAAAATAAAGTAATAAACAACTTCTTACTATGAAACACAGGAATTATTTGCTGAAATAAAACAAGAGTACAAATTAGAAGATGTATTTTTAGTGCAGAAAAAGGAACTTTTTGTGGATTCTTAAAAAAAAGTGAAGAATTATAAAAACAAATAAAATAAAATAGCTTTGAACGTTTTTAAAAATGTTTTTTTTAGCTGTAAACTTTTTTATATGCCACAATGTGTAAATGTATTACTAACAAATGTATAAAAATACTTTAAATAAGTTGTGAGTTTAAAAAATTCGTCCGTCTGAGCTTTTCAAATGTGTATCGCTTTTTTATCTGAGTTTTTTCTCTTTTCTTTTTTTTAGCACTCCTATTTCCAGTACCGTATGTACTGCTCCAAAGATAGCAGTACTGCTCTAACACACGCTCTTCTACCAAACACATAGTACAGTTCTTGATAAACCATTTTATAACTTTAAAGGTAACAAAAAAAATACCCTTCAGTTTTTTTTAAATCTAAAATCTGTACACTTCAACTGCAACAAGTGTTTAATAGAAAGTAAGTTTATGTTATGGTAGTAATGATGGGATGTATGCTGCTTTTTATTTTGAGAGAAAATCTTTTTAAGATGAATAGAAAGCTATTAAGATCATCAAATGCAGAATCAGTAGATTTAAAGCTGCTTATGGGCATTGACATGTCTTTAACATGGTAATGATCATGGGTCATCCACATATCAGATCTTCACACCAAATCTTATTTTGCAGCACAATTTAAATTGGCAACTATCTTCTGCATGAATGCTGAGAATTATTTGATGTAAGTTCACTGTATCATTGTATCAGATCAGCTCTGAGTCACTTCCTGTTTGGACAGGAGGAACGGAGGAAAAGACAGAAAGCAGAGCTGGAGGTAGCAGAGATGAAGATGCTGAGGTTCTCTTTGGGAGTGTTCGGGAATGAATCCATCAGAGGGACAGCACATGTTAGAGGTTTTGGCAATTAAGTCAGAGAGGCCAGACTGAGATGGTTTGGACATGTTCAGAGGAGAGACAGTGAAGATATTGGTAGAAGGATGCTGAGTCTAGAGCTGCAGGCAAGAGGAAGACCATAGAGGAAGTTTATGGATGCAGTGAATGAAAACATGAAGATAGCTGGTGTTAGAGTAGAGGATACAGAAGACCGGGTTGGATGAAGAAAACTGTGGCATCTCCTGAAGGTGAAAGCTGAAAGGAAAATAACTTGCATGACTCTAGTTTAACAGGTAACACCAACAAGCCTTCAGTTTAGAAATAGGTGCAAGCATTTACAGTTATCCAATACTGATGTATTAAACGTGCAACATTTGTGATTTTGCTGCAGATATGCTTGAATAGTGAACTTTAAAGACCCACTTTAATGTGTTTTTAACATGTTCTTGTTGAATATTTCTGATTTTTGGAAGACATATATAAAAAAAACCACAAGACATTACTACAACTACTAGAAACTAGAATCTGCAGGCCTTAAACTTTCTGCTCCGCTCCACTCTGATGCATCCAGACGCATAGATCCATGTACGTCTTTGTTTTCCTCGTCTGAGCTGGAATCTGGATCAAAACTGTACGAGTAAATAGCTCCAATATCACTTACCATTTTTGATGAACTAGTAATGTTAGGTTGGGGTTGTGAGGGGCTGTAAGCTAGCAGGAGAGCGTGTAAACAGAAAACTCAGTTTTGGGTGATGGGAAGGGGGTCTTGCTCCTCACCAGCAGTCCCACAACTCAGAGGTATAATTTTTAGTAAACTATTGCAGCCCTACAGAAATTATGTCCCAGAAAAATCAAAGTTTTTTAAGATGTTGCTTAAAACCAGCCTGATAATTGTTAAAAGATCACTGGGAACAGATCAAAAGATGACTGGAGTGGGACTTTAAGGGTGCTTGTTGCTCAGAGTTGGAGACTACATACTCATCTTACACTACATATTAAATCAAATCAAAGCACACAGAACCACATTACATTTTTTAAAGGCCAGCCAAAAAAGTAAATTATTTATTAACACAATTTTTCATACAAAATTGAATAGTACTTTGTTAAAAATAAAACAGAATTTACAAAGAAATTTCATTCTCATGCCCAGGAGTCCTAATATTGCTCCTAACCGCATTCATTTGGAAAATGGCATGTTAATAGCTTTTAAAAGAATAAAGGAAATTGGAGTTTTTCCTCATTTGACTCCCTTTGTCCTGTTCTGGCTTCACATACTGTGTTGTAAGACAAAGTAAAATACAGATTTACTAAAAAAAAGTCCTCCCCCTATTGCTCGGCTAAAAGCTACCAACATAAATAACAAAAGCACATCTGTTTGGCTTTTTATATTACACAGTTTCAAGAGTCCATCCAGTGTCCACTTTTCTGTCTTTTTTTTTGTTTTTTTTTCTTTTTTGATTCTGAAGATGAAAACAGAAAAACGATGACGACAACATCAGCAACGGTGAAGAGAAACAACAGCTAACTTTGTAGAAAGGAGAGAAACCATAGGGGATAAAAAAAAACTACTGTGTGTGTGTTGTTTTTGTCCACCAGAACTCATTGTAAACTCGCCCGCTCTTGTTGAAAATCGTGTCCGTGTTAGTTCCCTCCTGTGGGGGTGCCGTGTGCTGCTGGATGGTGTGAGTGCTGGCAGTTCAATGCAAGCAGACAGACAGGGGGGCTTTAGTCTCTAAAGTCTCTCTTTTTTGCTGCAGGAAGGAACAGCTCGGATGGGAAAGCCAAGAGGTTCATCTCGGGCACGTCTTCACGCCGTGTCACGAACGCGACACAGTTCTGTAATACTCTCCTGACACCTCGGTCACCCAGACGCCGCTTTTTAGGTGGTTCGCTCCTCGCCGTCTGTTTCCTGTTTGGTCCTGCGCAGGTTGCTCTTCATCTTCACAAACTCTGGGGTGTTCTCCTGCTCCTCCTCAATTTTCTGCTGCTCCAGCTCAAGCTACAGGATGAAGAACAAGTTATGATGGATGGAAAACATTTGAAAGCTCCTAAAACGCGCCTTTACTCTGATGCGTTTTACCTGTTCAAGTTTCTGCTGTCTTTTCATGAGCTCTATTTCCAGGTCGCTCTTCTTCTTGTGAGCCTCCTGCTCCTCCTTCTGAGCTTTGATGATTTGTTCCCTCTTTCTCTTTTCCAGAACCTTCTGCAGCTCCGGCTTGTTCTGAGGAGCCAGGCCCCTGCGAGGAGACAATGACACTTATGTAAGCTGCAGCCTCTGATAACACACACTACCTGCATACAATACAACACAAAGCCACAGTTTGGCTCTTATTTGATTAAAGGAAATTCAAAGGAAGTTTTTTTTTTCTACATTTACAGAGCAGTGCGTGTTTTGGCAACTTCAAAAATTATTTTTCTATGAGATTTTTGAATTGTTTCAAAGTTTGGAGATATGTTTGTATCTGAAAGTAGTTGAAAAGTCCAACTTAGGTGCTACGCTCCAAACTATTTTAAATAAAAGTTGAGTTTGACATTGTGGCTTTTAAAGCAAAAAGAGAGCATTTTTAAATGGAAACAGTCAGAGCTCAACTCTCATTACTTCACTTTTTTCCCCCCCCAACATCTTTTTTAGAAGTGAAAACACAGTGTTCCTGTCTGCAAACAGCACCAGCAGGGCTTTAATTAAATGCATTATTGAATCTAAGAGATTACATAACTGAGCTCAGAATGTTCCAAGATGCAGTGGGAGTTAATTTACAACAGCGCCCTTCCCCACATGTAGACTAAGTGCACTTAAACGGCCTGTTCCCGGGTTAGTGAGGGACTCGGCAGATGCGAGCAGTGGCGGGGATTGGGCCACGCCGCTTAAAGCGACGTCACACCGAGAAAAGAGCAAGTCGAGGCAAAGATGCTCTTTTCACACAGAGGACAACACTTGCATAATCAGAGCTACCAACACCCCCCTCTTACAGACAGGGAGTCAGATGTTTACGAAGCCACATCAGAGCGTCCAGCTCGAGGTGGCTGCATGACTCGGATGCCTCCGCATGTCCAACTATCTGTGTTTGTGTAGGCACTGCTGCTAAGGTAGCACCATGAGGGGTAAAAGCTACTGTGTGTGTGTGTAGGCAGAAAACGGCCCTTGGCTAGGAAATGTTTTGTAATCTTTGTTACGTAACCTGCTTTTTTTCCTCTCCTTTTTACTGGGTCATCTAATCATCCTCCCACCCACCCACCCACCCACCCACCCACCCACCACACCCTTCTGTCCAGCATCACTCTGGATAAATCCCCATATTTTCCCCCATCTGTACAAGCGTAGACTCCAAACCATTTAACGAGATCTCTGCACTAGCCATTTAGTCATATGTTGACAGAACGTCCTTCTGCAAACTTCTCTCCCTTTTCATTGTTTGAAGCTGATCTTTCTTAATTCTAAAAGCACTGCAGTCTCTGACCCGTGCATCACTGCTGTGATAGAACAGCTGTCAACAGCAGGAGTGTTTACGCAACTATTTATATCTCGGCCACAAAGCAGGCAGCACGGTGTGGCGAGATGAAACGCAAACACTGCAGAGAGGATGATCACCGGCTGGATTCACACTAACCCATACGTTAACATTCAGCCGCCTAAAAGCTGTGTCACAGTGGCCATAGGTCTGTGTGTGTGTGTGTGTGTGTGAAGCCCTTATATAACCAGGTTTGACATACTCATACACTAATGCTTTTACATAATAACTCTAATAAAAGTTTGATGTCTTCCGCTTTACGCAATGATGCTGCAGGTGAAAGTGAAGACAGTTACAGAGGTTTACTGATGAATCAGGACCACAGCAGGGTTTCCTCCATTCACCCACACGCTATAAATTCACCCACACGCTATCAGCTGAAAAGGAACTAAATGAGCCTGAATCCAAACCCCTTGTGTGCTGTTTATTTTAATTATTAGTTCTAAAAACACCTTTACTTCACATTCTATTATAATAAAGGATTGCTTAAAGGCTTTTGGACAGTTTAAGAGTTCTATAAAACAGGACCGATTGCTTCTGCGTAATTATTCATGAACATGAAATTTTAAAAAACAATTTTCTCAATAGGAGGGGAAAAAAAACCAACAATCTTTAAGACTGAATTTTTCTCTATATATTTTTTGACATAAACCCCGACCTTTTCTGGTTCATGAGCAGCTCTCGGTGCAAGTCCTGGTGGTTCCGAGAGTTCTTGACAGGGTTAATCAGCTTCTTGGGTTTGATCAGCTCATCACAGTCGCCCTCCAGGTAATCTGGTTCCGCCATGACCCTCCTCCCTGGTGGCAGTGACAGACCAGGATCACGCGGATCTGATTTAAAAACACAGATACCACCATGTAAATGACTTTTATAAATAAATAAATAAAACGTTTAAAACATTTTTTTTTCATTGCATAAACAAAGCAAACCCAGTCATCACAACAGCTTCAAAGAAACTTTTATATTTCATTTTTTTCTGAACCTTTTTGCTGCACCAGGAACAATAAATGAGAACACAAAGTACTTTCTTACTTCAACACACAAACATATAAAAAAAATAATAAAATAAACATCCTTTTGTTGGCATTGATACATTTTTTATTCGGTGATGAACATTTGACTTTTGACACATCAGGAACCCCGATAGAAGCATCTGTCTGATTCTCCACTTTTCAATGTGTCACGATGACGAGTCTCCCTGAAATTACATAATTGTTCCCCACTGAGCGAAGTGGAACACTTCATCCTCCTGTCAGATGGTGCACCAAATGTATGCAAAATAACAGATGAATCAGGACACCCAGGTCTTTTGATACACGCGGTTATGGAAATTCCCCAGATTCTCTTAATCCTCTGAAGTTCAGGACAATAAAGGATGCATAATGCATTCATGGAATCACACTCTCAGGAAAATGCATATACATTGTGTACAAACACTTTGCATTTTATTGTAATATCTACTTAATAATGTGTCATCATTGTACTCTATTAATGCATAACAAATCCGAGAAAAGTAAGAACTTATCAGCAACTGCAACAAAGTTTGATCAATACTCTCACGGAGCAGAAATAATTAAAAATGAGAAATAGCCAGATCAATTGCCCGATTCTCAACACAGCCTGCAAGCTCTATCAGTAGAAATAAATCAAGTCAAAATAAAACAATGTTTGTCCAAGTTTATCAACTGCAAAAAAATAAAGAGCATATAATGCCTCTCAGGTTCACTCACCCTGCAGATGAGGAAAGACGGGGTATCTAAACATTGTTGTCATCTTGATTTTTTTTTTTGGGTTGCAAAATGCGACCAGCAGAAAAAGATGGTAAAGTATCCTGTTAGTCTGTGCGTTACCGAGGCGATTTGTCCCACACAGCTGTCTGCCACTGAAGTGGTTGGAGTTCAAAGCCTGTTTTATAGCTGCGCTCACACAGTCACGCTCCCTCCCTCCCTGTAGAGACTTCTAATAGGTTCTTAAAATTTTCCCCATCAGGAATGAGGCTGAGTCTTCACAAAATGTTACTGTATATATGAAATGGATCCAGTTTAATTACATAAACGTTTGATAAACAATTAAATGGCTTTTTTCGATATTAGCTGAAAAAACCACGCACGTTTCCTTTCCCACATCCTCTGATGACTCATGAACAATCATGTTGCCACGATGCCTGAGCCTGAGGCTCTTTAAAGCTGAGCTTTTTCAGGTCCCTCGGCTACATGCGGTCGGTGACTGATAAGGACAAACTGGGAACAAAGAGTGACGTCCAGGATGCTGAACGGGCCAATCACAATCATTTGTGCCAAAGATGCATTTGCTCTGCACGTGTTATAAGCAGGCGCAGGGGGGATGTCTCCTCAGAATCAAAACAAAGGAAAGGAAGGGTGTAATGAGACACATCTGCCACTAGAGGGTGATGTTTCTGCAGCCATGAAACTAAACTGTGGCTGTTATGCAACTAAAACACTGCCAAGTTAAAAGATGTAAGTTATTATTACTTTTATAGAAATAAATATTTTTGAAATAACTAAAAATAAAGCTGTGGATATTACTTTGCTGAACAGGGAAAAAAATAAATATATTGACTTAAATGGGCAGATTTAATACATAAAAACAAATATTAAATGTGGCTGGTATTCATGTAAATAAACCATAAGGATGTGTGTGATGTGGAAATTTGAGAACTTTGTGCGACACTCCTGCTGTGAGTGACCCCAGTGTGCTGACAGCGTTGGGGCAGTGGTGCAGAAAGGCTTGCACTTTAGATCCCTATGTAGGACCACGGGTGGTACAGACATCCAAGAAAGGTTTTTGTCTATGAATGTGTGGAATTTACAGAGTGGAAGTGTTGTGTGTGCACAAGTCTGATTAACACATCTACTACTTCCTCTGTGCCCCAGGGAAGAGAGGAAGGAACACGGGGACTTCAAAAAGGCCTAGCACCTTCTAACTGGAGCGGTGTTTAAAGTCAGACAGGCTTCATTTTATGTGGTTTCCAGTTTCTCTTCAGACCTCAATACTTTAAGAGCAACAGCGAGCAACAGCGAAATGACAAACACTGGAAAACAACATTAGCTCTAATGACACTGAGGATTTGGATGCATTTACCATTAAATCTCATGAATTCAGCAGGAATATGAAGCATACAGTACCGTAAGAGATCTCATTAATGTCCATATTTATGTTCAACCATTAGTGCAACTCTGAGCACTGCAGCAAATGGATCAAAAGTTTTTGGGACAACCATAATTGTGGTTCCAGGAATCCCATTAAAACTGTTTACTCATTCTCAGGATACAACCCCAATAGAGATACAAACAAACAAACAAAAAAAAAAAAAAACAAGGATAACAAGTCTCTGAAAGACCTATTATTCAATATGTCTACAGGAGCACTAAGTAATAAAATGAAACAAAAGCCATGGAAAACTTTTAAAAAATTGGTTAAAGTTGAATAAGTCCAATAATACTTTCTTGAGCTCACGCTAAACTCCTCATGACCAGTTTGACTATAATCATGTGCAGAAAGTCACATTTCTGAGTGAGTAAACATATAAACAGTTTGGAAGTTAACGGAGTACAAAAGGTCTGAAAAGTCACAGACATTTTAATTTAGTTAGCGTCATCGTCACTTGAAGGCTTCTCTATTTGTGGGATTAAAATAAAAATTGACAGACGTTTGGTAGTTTGGTCTCCAAAGAGGAAGTGAATCAATAAGTGTGTTTGTACTTGTGGCTGTGTGAAAGTGTGTTTGATAGTGGCAAGTTGCATTAGAGCTGAGAGGATGGTAGATCTTTGAAGGATATAGTGCCTGAACTGTGCCAAGTGTAACTAGGTGTGTTATGGGAGCTGGTGGAGACACACTTGCTCTCACAAGTCAAGTTTTCTAAAAGGTTTCCATGGAGATCTGCCTTTATCATCAACTCAATGTTTAGAGGCCGCACAGGACAAGTTTTAGCACACACTGGTTATTTCATAAACAAAGTTTATGCACAAAAAATACAGATAAGGAGTTTTCTTTAGCCAAGAAATTTAACTTTCTCAGAAAAAAACAGACCAAACCCCCCCACAAATAACTGCTTGTTAAATGACATTATTGAGCAAGCCTGGTTCAGCTCATTAAAGTTGGCGGTTTTTCCACTTTTATGTACTTTGAGTAAAACGATATGCTACGAAAACAAGGTGCAGCTCACATGGCAAAGTGCTCCTAATGGTAGAGAAATGCATTTAAAGCTGGCAGCACAGCAGATGATTTCACAAACGTTGCGTCAGGCATAAGCAGCCCAATAACTGTCAGAACGCAACACTCATATGTATGCATACGGTGGAGATGGGTGAGTAAGTTAGGCAAGTAACAAATGGTCGTTAAGTTTCAACACAAACTAAAGCTGGACACATCACATAGAAAAACGTCTAGTACGGTGGCCCTAAGGTGCAAATTACATCAATAAATCACTTGAAACAAAAACATTTTAAATGTCACAATGACAATTAAAAACAAGTTTTAAACTTTTTCTAGTACCAGTTCTCTCATAATAGAGAACATATATAAAAGAATTTAACATTAAAACTGGATTTGCGAGTAGTTCTTTATTCAAATGGTTTTGGATCAGGAGCGGATGAAAACCGGATGTTTGAAAATGCTCGAGTTTATGATGCAATCACTGCCATGAGCGTACAAAAAAAATCTTCCTTCTCCACTTTGATGCTAAATCCTCCACTTGAAGAAGAATAGTCTTCATTTTCCTCGTCTGAGTTGCCATTTGTCAGCTATACAAACCTGTATCACTGGATTGCTTTTTTTTTTTTTTTTTTTTGCCACACTAATGTTAGGCTTGTGAGTCTCTATTTCAGGCATGGGCAAATTATGGCCCGGGGGCCATATTTGGCCTGTTAAACTATTTAATCTACCAAAATCAGCACGATTGGAAAACCAGCCAAATAAGATCAAGAGGGAGAAACTTGAAATGACCTCCACATGTAACACCAGTCCTGTTTGGAGGGTTTTCTAATTGTTGCCACTGAAGTGCACCTGTTGTTAATTCCATCAACACCAATACAGCTGGAATTGATTAACGAGGCCCTCAGCTGATTAACCAACAAGAACATAATCAGACAGGTTTCATTCAATTCATGCCAGGTCCAATACAAAAAGTGTTCCTTTACTTTTTGTGAGCAGTACATTTGTTATTAATCAAAAATAAAACATGTTATCATCCAGATGATGTTATGTCTTTATCTAATGAGGTGGATTTCCAAAACACACCACGCACGTTCTCCTGGTCTGGCCCTTCTGCCAAATTTTAGAGCTCTTTGTGGCCCACAAGTCAAAAAGTTTGCACACCCATGCTATAGTGAGAGAGAGAGGGTAAACAAAGGTTTACTGGGAAATTAGGAAGGCTAACTTCGACTACACCAACAGTCCTGACCACAAACCGAAAGCAAATTTCTAATGAGCTCCTGTTACTCTGCAGAAATTTGTCTTAATGGGGCCATACCATGAAAAATAAACTTTTTGAGGTTCTAAGTGTGCTCTACTGTTCATTCCTCACTATAAATGGTATTTTGATCCTGTCTCACATTTTTGAGTAATCATCTTAAAACTTGCACTCTCAACAGAAGCCCCTCCCCTACTCACAAACATGAATGGGTAATCACGTGCTTAAATCACAAGTTGAGAACAGATTGGTTTTTTTTTTTCGTGGGAGACACGCTGACGAGGACGCCTCAGGATTACATCATGAAATGGGACTTAAAGGCGGAGCCTCAGAGATAGTTGTTTTACTTCTGGGTATGAAAAGAATTCATTAAAACAACTCTTTTTTTCATGAATAATTTGTTTATCAGTGTTCCAAAGGTAATTTGTGATCATTTATATGGATATAGTTTACTCTGAAAGGCTTAAAATCATGGTTTAGCTCCTTTAAAAAATGAAGCAGGCTTTTTGATTTTACCTAAAATCTGTATAATCATAATTTAAAAAAAAACAACAATTTTACAATATAAAAGATTAGTTGGGGTGGGACTTTAAAATGTTTTTGAAGTGAGTGGTTTGCACTTCAGGGCCACCGTACTTTAGGATCATCCTGACTAATAGAGAACAACAATGAAAAGATATTGCTTAAATTAACAGTTTCACAAAAAATAATTTTAAGTAAAATAATGTAATTGCAACACATCTTGACCAAAATCTCTGGTTGTTAAATTCTTTATTGGCCCATTTTCTTAACCTCATTCCCTTGTCACTTTGCCTCACATCTTGGCTGGATACCACCTATTCCGCTCACAGATGGGAGGTCCACCCCTCAGGGGAAATTACGTCATCAGAACCCCCTTAGCAACCCCCACACCCAGTTCTCTGCGTCTCTTCCTCTCTGTCACAAACACTGTCCTCCCTTGCCGGACATATCTGGCTATAGACATAGAAAGCCTTGCTGTTAAAAATGCAACCATTGGACCAGAAATAAGGAGGGGTCCCAATTAAAGAGCAGTGACAAATAGGCTTTTAATTGATGTCATAGTGGGAGGGGGTGGAGCGTATTCAGCATGCGACTGAGATAGAAACAGAAATGACATGATGGGGATTCCGAGTCAAAAGTAAAGCCGGAACAAAGAGAATATTAAGAAAAGCTAGTACAGACATCTTCAAGGTACACCATACCTCCTCAATTACTCTCTGAATTATAGGTTTAGCCAAATGAATATATATATATTTGCATTTAGCCACTATCCATCAAGAGGTAACAATTGCCATTCTTTAGTTCTTACATATAGATATACATTTTAAACAATCTGGATTTTTGCTTCAAGAGGATGAAGGTAGAAAACGGAAAGCAGATAAATGGGATTATATACTGCTCCAAAGTAACAGGAGGATTGAGGGTTTGTGATTGGGTGTGTATTGCCAGCCATAAAAAGGGGGCAAGCAGAAAAAGAGGATGGTGATTCTGAGGGCCTCATTGTGTCCTGACCTTTGCAAGGACCTCAACCTGCTCCCACAATGCCAAATGTCACTGCGGAGATGCAGGGGTATGAGAATTTACACTAAAGAGTTTTAAGGTTCATAAAGCACAAATGAGCAAACATGCAACAACACCCACACAAGGCAAGGATAAATCACATTATGCGACACCGTGAAAAACAGAACATGTTAGTGTAGCTCCATAGACAGTTACATTCAGCAACAAGAAAGCCAGCTGGTAAACAGTCCATGTCTTTTGAGATGGAAACTTTTCAATGCTTTTTGCTGAAGAATGTTGTTAACTTTAAATTGAATTAAAGTAAGATCTACTTTTTCCTAATGGATGTAAATAGCAGTTTTTTCAGTTAATGCAGCCCTTTCTCACTACAGACAAAACTGTGTTGCTTAATACAAAAGATAATTAAGCCACTATGTCCGTTAAAACACAAATGTTCCTTTATGATCTTTTTTCAAATAATAGCTGTAAGTTAAACAGCTATTTTTGCCACCATCAGCTGCTTTTACTCATCTCTTAAGAATACTTGAGCTTAGCCATGACTAACCAAAACCCTAAGGACTTTCATAGTGGTAATGTTGCTACAGCAATGCTATCATTTTTCATATGTTGAACTTTTAATAAAATACAGACTATGCTTTTTCTGTTTTGCAAGACCTATCTATGGACAAGGAATACAGATCATTATTTTTCAAACTCAAATACTCATTTTGATTAAGCATTTCTAAAATGAACTTATCATTATGATCTTAGCTAACTAAAGGAAACGGTCTTATCCTCACTAAACCTTATCAGTATGATCTTAGCTGAAGCTAATGGTCTTATCTTTGCTAAACTAGTTTGTGTTGACATTGCAAGACAAGAACACTTCAAAGATAAACGCTTAATCTTAAAATGGTAAACACCAAAGTAGTAGCTTTGAGATAGAAATTCTTAGAAAATGCATGGGCGCTCAGTTTTGTTCAGAAGCTAGAGAAGTGGAAACAGGTATTCTTTCACACATGGTATATAAAGAGGGCACGGTGCAACAAACTAAATATTTCTGTAAAATAAATTCCACAAAGCTCTACTCATCAAATGGAGGTCATGAAGTTTGAATTATCCTTTCACATAAAGTCCCTCTTTTGTTTTATGTCACACCCGGTTATTTTAGATAACAGAACAAAAACTCTCTCTCACAGAACTTTTATTACAGATATGAGACTTGGCATTAGATCAGACTAAGTTTTAGATCTGCCTTAATTTACAGTTTATTTAGCTGAAAATATATCTGGGAAAAACAAGTCAATATATTTTTTTTATTTTTCAACATGTATCACTATTAAAAAACATTTCTTTCGTTAAAGTCTAAATATATTGTTGGTTTTGATTAAGAGATATATTTTCTGTCCTGATTGAATCTCTATGAACTATTCAGTTAACAAAAAAACATCCAAAAGAGGTAAAGATATTAAATGATGGAAGGGAAACAAATGCATCTGCAGAAAAGAAAGAACGCAAGGAAAAGATTCTTGTCAAATACCAGAGTGGATGTACCCTCCTAGATTTCACTTTATTTACAAATTCATGCCTGAGAGCCCTTATTCCTATTTTATAACAAGAATCATATTTGACACGTGGCATATTGTGTATAATCTGTTTAATCCAAAACCATCTTCTTCTCTTGTCTGGTCCTTATGGTATACAATCTGTTCACTAGACTGTGAAATCAGTTCTCAATAGAAACTTCTTATCCAACTCCTCCTGAGCTGTATGAAGCAGAATGTCCAAGAAAACGCTGCACCTCCAAACCTACATGTATTAACTCATGGGCTCCTGTATTTTCAATCTAGTCCTCAGTCACAAAGTGTGTAGCAGATACAGAACTGGTGTTTTTCAATTAAGATGATGTTTATCCTGCAGGATGCTGGCATGAAGACACCTATTTACAAAGCAGAAACGTATGCCTGCCATTCTCCATGAAAACAGGATTTTGGTTGACAGCTCTGATGAGTAAGGAGATTTCTCACTTTTTTTCTCACTGTTGTGATCTCTCTACTGCTGTTCAGTGCTACTCTAACTGGTCTTAGTGCCCATTCAATTTCTTCTGTAGCAGTATTTTACTCAATCGTAATATCCATGTGTTTTAGGGAAAGAAAAATTGATAAGAAAATTGACAATCTAACATACTTTTTAAATAAATTGGATTTTAGTTCTGTACATAAAGATCAATTTGTGTTTACCTTTTCTGTTTTTAATTTTAATTTGCACACAGGTCCACCAGATCCACAAAGGGCAAGAGGGGGCTAGGGCTTTAAGATTTGGGCTGGAGTCAAGGGACCATTGGAACATGGGACATCACCTCACTCAATGGTGACAAAGATCTTACTGTGATTTTTGTTTGGGAAGCAAATGGCAACTCCAGGTTTTGAGATCTGCATTTCTACATGTTTTCCAACAAACTCTGCTCAGGCATGCTTTAATTGGCTGGACAAACCTGAACCAGGTAGTCAAGAGTAAGGCTTGGATATCTGGAACTCATGCAGTCACACCGGTCCTCGAGGCCCAGAGCTGCCCATACTTGACTTAGAGAATAAATAACAACACAGAAGATCCATCCTTCTTGAAGTCTCTAGAAGGGAGACTAGAAAGTACTCCTACTGTAGATTTTTGGGTTCTACAGCGAAACCCTAACACCCGTATGGGCAATGACTGTAATATGTGGAAGGGTGTAATTAAGTAGGGACTACCTACCAAATTTGAACCCTAATAGTGCTTTGCTGTTGAATTTCTCTGTCAGTAACAGTTGACCACATGCTTGAACACAAGAGTGTCCATCACTTCCCGTGGCCCCAGGACACTTGAGGCAGGAGGTCAACAATCAAATGTCAAACCTCGACTGAGGATGTTGTTGAAGTGCAAGGAATGCTTTGAGGATCTCTTTAACTCTGCCCAATGTCTTCTACCCAGGAAGTTGAGGATGGGGAGGTTGGTGGACCAGTTCATGACCCAAGCTGAAGGTGCAGAGAGAGCTTCTTGGTGGTTTAATTTTTTTTGGCCTTGTTCACCAGGTAAAGGAGGATAGAGCTTGAAATCAGCAGCTGCTGCAGTATTGCAGTCACTATATTGATCAATTTAATTGTGAAGAAGGAGCTAAGCCAAAAGACAAAGCCTTAGATTTATTAGGCAATCCTTCTATGTTCCTACCTTCACATATGGTTATGATTTTTCGGTTGAAAGCAAAAGATACCAGATACATGCAGCTGAAACAAATTTTTTCCACAGTGACTGGGTGAGGATATCTCTTACTGCTGCTTTTCCATAATGAGATAAGCCAGTAGAGGTAGCTCTAACATGAGCACCTCCCCATGGAAGTATTTCTGGTAAGCCCCACAAGGACCAGGCCTCAGGAAAGACCCAGAACTTGCTGGAGGGACTAAGTCTCTTGGTTGACCTGGGAGCACATTGGCATCTCCCTAGCAGAAGTGGAGAAATTCTCCGTGGAGAAGGACTTATGCCAACACAACCCAGCTTTTTCTATGTGGAAGGAGATGGATGGATAGATGGAAATCTCTACAATCCACGTGTTTTGTGCAGATTCTTAAAAGAAAATATTGATCCAACAAATAATATTTTAATGCATATCCCATTGAAAACTATCTTGAAATTATTGTTTTGCAGTGTGTCTTTTTCTGTGTAACTTGCCTCAGTGACACTGAAACATTTGGTCTGAGGTAAATATAACAAAAAAGAAAAACTAAAAAACAACTGTTACCACAATAGCTACCTAACATCAGGGGAAAATGCAATAAGCAAGAGCAAGGGTTTACAGCATCTAGTTCATCCAAGTGCTATCAAGTGCTGCAAATTATGGCAACATGAAAACAAAGCCAATGTTTGTTATTGCTCAAGTAATTATTTCTTGTACAATTAAAATGTCATCCAGTTAAGTTCCTTTTTCTCTCTTAAAAGCTCAAAAATACTGAGTTTAGCAGATTTCAGCACTGACTAAAGTCATTTTATTCAGACTCGCTGACACCAATGCATGAGCCCCAGGGTCACACAGATTAAAGGATGAATGGGGCAGATAGAAAGAGGCAGACACCACTTTGAGTCATGGAGTAGGAATGTGATGAGATGGCACACTGATTATTGCTTTTGGGCCCACAAGTGCACAGAACAAGTGTAAACCAAACAAAAAATGGTGAACATGACTTTAAGTACAGGTTTGTATAAATAACACATCAGCGTGTAAATCTACAATTAAATAGTTCGTATAAAGATGCCACATCACTTGCGCACTGGAAATATGTTGGAGGGTCTGGAGGTCACACCTGTCAGATAAATTCAAAAAGCCTCCCTCATACAGCTGCCTATAACACATGCTTCTAAATGTTGATGTATAGATCTGATGAGAACAGGTGGACAGAAACAGAAGACCAGAAAGGACAACAAATGTGCAGACATGTGTGATACCCAGCACATTCATTTAAAAGAAGTGATTCACCAGTACATGTGCATATTGAATGTAAATACTTCTCTTTATGCATACAATCATTACTTATTTAACCACAGCTCTAATGCCAGTTTTATGTTGTAAAAATCCACCGACCTTGTGTTTCGTTCAGAGGTTTAAAGTGGTGTTCACTCAATAAAGGAAAAGTCTTTGTTATGGCTATACTGTCTGTTCTAGTTCCAGATTCAAAGCTTTGTGCTTAACTGCTGTTTTTCTCCTCATGGAACTGAGTCACACCCCTCCTCACCATCGACTGGCTGAGCCCAGCTGCTGCCTCAAATCTCATTGGCTGGAGGGCACACAGGGGAGCCTTTGAGAAGTTATCCTTTGTTTACATGCCGGCAGAGAAAACCCCAAAAACAACTGTTACCTTGAACACGCAGACAATCTTCTGATACCCAGACAGACATAAAGGTCCAACCTTACAACAGATCCAAACATGTGCACAGACAAGAAACAAAAGAAGGACCATTAAAAGGCTTTGTTCATCCTGGATATGCATTCATTCTTGTGAATAAGGCTACTTATTTGGTGCATGTCTAATTTAAATTTTCACAACCAGTATTTGTAAAGACACCATAAACCCTGCAGCATTCAGCTTTTATTCTAAAGAAGTGAGTGTTCATCTCTGCATCCATTTTCATGTTGGTAACAAGATAGGATCATGCATCTTGACTTTGGCTTGGAGGTATCTTAATCCAATACAGGATGCTTTTACTCCAGGTCTCCCTTCACTTCAGTCAAACAAGCCACAAGAAAGAAACTGTGCAGAGTTTATGCACAGGCATATGTAGGAGCTATTTTAAAAGACTGTGCAAAGTGGGAAATACGGTAAAGGCACTTTAAGGTGATTAAAGAACCGACATAGAGCGGGAATTAAAAAGAAAGTAATAATCAATCTTTAGAAATCTCTGTCTCTAGATATGTGCCACCTTTCTGCTTCAATCTCTTCAATGTATACCTAGGATGACCTCAATAAGATAATCAACATAAAGTCCCAAGCTTGCTTGGACAAGCCTCTGCCTGTCTGACTTTTAAATCAATCGATCCTCCACTCCCCACAAAGGCAGGCGCACACAAGCCCACATTAGCTCTCTATCAGAATATCCAGCTTCCTGGCCTGTGCCTCAATCTGAAACCATAGCAACGAAACCATCCTGCACTGTAAACAAATCCTTTGTCCTGTAGGCCATGGCGATTGCGTCACTCGTGGTTGCATGCCATCATAACGTTTCATCCCTCCGTCCAACTGATAAGTAGTAAGAGATATATGTGTTTTCTGTGAAAAATTGACAGGACTGTTGAAATTACCACGAGACTTCATCAGCAGACATGGAAAATTTTCAAAGTCTACGAAAAAATACGTTTTAACAATAGCTTTCTCTGGATGATAGAGATGATGCAATCATGATGGTCTAAACAATCCTAACATTTTTGTTGTTTTAGGGATCATTGACCATAGCATGAAAACAACTCCTGCACAGCAAAAATGAAAAAAAAAAACTTTGTGGTTTTTGACACTGGGTAACAAAACTTTGCATTGATTAAAGTTTACTGGCAAACTAAAATCCAGAAGACTGGAAATATGGTTGCTGAAGCTAATAGCATGAAATCTCTTTGTTGACATGGGAAAGTATTTCCCAAATGACTGAAAATCCCCAAAGAAGTTGTTAGAGAACATGTTCCTCAAATATTTACACTATAAAATAATGTTAGTGCAATGTGGGTTCCAACGGTTGTTACATTTTGCAATGCAATGATGATTTTGTGCCCAGAGATACAGAAACGATGTCTAAAGTTTTCCAAAACTAATCGGTCATCTTTTTTCTAAAAAAGTGCCATGAGATCAGACTTTTAAATATAGGATCTGATACAGTTACAATACTTCCGATCTGAAAACTCAACCATGACCACTAATGAACACTTGTCCTAACAGAGTGGAAACTGACTTTTTCCACATACTTGAGCGAATTAATAATTGAGTGGACAGTAACTCTGGTATTAAAAAACAAGACAAAAAAAAAAACACCCACAACAGCCACAGTTTCAGCGTTTACGGGAAACGGAGAGGGCAAGAGAGGCTCAGTTAAAGAAACAAGAGAGAGAAGAGGGAAGGAGGGGGTTCAAAGATCAGAAAACAGATGTAAATCGTTTCGCAAACTCCTCTCCAAATGACTAACACATGTGCAAGAGTTCCCCCTTCCTACGCACAAACACCACACACCCTAAAAGGCAGCACACGCACTTATATATACCACCTGTTTTTGTCACCTCTCTTCATCTGACCTATATTTCAGCATCTTTGCTTTAAAGGGTTTTCTGTAGTAAACAGTTTGTCGAAAGAGACTCCCTTTTTTTTTGTATTTTGCCAGCCTCCACCCAGAAAAGTACATAAAAACTTTGTCTCCAGCTAAGGTTTACCCTGTTTGCTTTAGGTTACATTTTGACAGATGACATAAGAGGCACAATCAAGAGGAAGAAAAGAGATGGATTAAGAGCTTACGAACTTGTTGCACATTTAAAAACAAAGAAGACTCACAAAGATCCATTCACCTGACAGTTGGTCAGGCTGGGTGATGACAGCACATGGCAGTTTGTCACCACTGACTAAGGCCATGTGCTTTGACCAGAAGGCAGTAGTCATTGCTGTGCTGTTACAAACAGTTTGACTCACAAGAAAATGAATACAAATCCCACATAAACCACAATCTCTTCATTTATGAGTCTTAAATATGTTAAAGGACACTGTTGCTAACATGTCTTCAGTACATATAAATATTTAAAAGCAACTTTAGAGACTAAATCTTTAGAAAAATAAAGATAAATGTCCAATTTAAAAGGTGTTTGTCTTTAAATACATGATTTTTGTGGTGTAAAAAACAAATTAAAGCAAAGTATTTCAATTCCATAGCATGTAGCAGAAAACACGAGGTGATAAACAGTAATCTATGTAGGAAACTGACACGAATAAAGCGATAAGGGAGAAATAGCAGCGCTCTGTACGACCTAAAAACAACAACCTCAACGTGTTTGTTCTTAACTGTCCCGCCGCGACAGACAAAAGGAGACAATGAGGCAAGAGTTTGGGTTTAGCAGCCCCGTGTCTTGTGTCTCCTCGGCCCGTCCGTTACTTTCCAGGTTCTAACCTCCAAAAGCTGGCGCCTCTGCCAACAGGGAGGGACAGACAGTTAAAACGTGCCGCTTTTGTTGGTGTGTGTGCGTTTGAGGGGGGAAACACAACCCTGCTCGAGAGAGAGAGAGAAAAGGCACGAAGTCCCAGCGCGCGCGCGCTCGCGTACACACATACACACACCTACCTGAAAGTAGAAACCGACACGACTTCTCCAACTGTTTAATATTTCAAACGACAAAGTGGTTCGGGCCTCATCAGTGCGTCTCGAGGTCACTTCTCGCGGGTTGAGGTGTGTCTCCTTTCACAAACTGTTCAATTGCTCGACAGCCAGGTCCCATAGAAAATGTAAATTTAAACGGAGAGGGAAGGGCTACATGACGCAATCTGCTGACCCCTCCTCTCCCCTCTTTCTTAAGAGGGTACCCCGCGAGCTCAGGGCGGGGCCTAGCGAGCGCGCGCACACTATGGAACTCGCCCTCAAACGACAGTTCAAGCTGTCCCAACAAGAAAATACATTAAAATTGAGGCTATATTTCTGAAAATAAATACTTTTTCCCTCCATATCTTTATCCCTAGTTTAATTTTTATTCTTTCTCACTGCTTGTGCAAAATAAGAAAATTGTGCAATCAAAGACCAACTGAGTATTAAGGATTGTTTTTATCAATAAAGTTTTCTTCAACGATGCCTTTCAAGTTCTTTAGCAGTACACAGCCACCTTTTCTGAATATGTTGAATGTATTTAGTTCAAAACTGGCAAGTTTAAGTCTAAACTAAACATTAAAACAGCTATAAATGTGTGCTTTACAAAAATAAAAGGAATGTAATTTAATAAAGTATCTTTAAAGAGATGGTAACAAATGTGTCACCTCTCAATATTTGACAAAAAAGAAAGCATCAAGTCAAAAAGATTATTTAATGAATTCAAACTTTAAAAACCCACTAATGAATGTTATGTTTTTGGTGTTTTTAACATGTACTTGCAGGATTTTTCCCATAATAGAGGACATTTTATTTTTTTTAAAATATAAGTTTAAAATTAAATTTCTGAATACGACTCTTTACTGTGAATCAGGAGCAGACGAAAAATGTCTTTGGATAAAGCATTGACATAGAATAAGTGGGGTTGTGGGGCTTCATAAAAAGATAGATGATGGGAACTGGAAGAGAGCTTACTCTGTTCCGCTTAAAGTTTGATTTCTAATGAACTACTGTCACTCTGCAGAAACTATACTAGACATTTTGATGTTGGCTAAAACAATGGCATGATCACTGGGAATTCTTTTAAAATCGATCAAAAGACAATCAGAGTGGGACTTCTTTAATTGAAAGGTCATGATTTTACATATCAAAGTTATTTAAATGTTAAAAATAGATTTGCTGCGAGTATTTTTAAATTTCTATATACACATTTTCTAAAAAATATTCAAACCAGCAGAACCCGGATAGACCAAAAATCAAAAACATGTTTTTTTTGTTGTTTTTTTTTTAAGCTTTAGCCTAGTTCCTACTGTTCAGACTTCAATTTGATCATGAGGAATTTTACCAATGCTTTGAGCCGCCTCAAACTAAACACTTTGAGTGATCTTAGTGGTGAAGAATAATCTACTTACCTTTCAGGGTGCTGTGAATCTGCTTATCCAGCACCCCTCTGTTTAATCAGCTCAATGAAACCTCTAGTTTCTTAATTATCTGTCACCTTAAATTACTTTGCTAATTTCCTGGGGCATGTTGGCTCGAATATATCTTGATGAGCTGAGGCTTGTTCTCCTTTTGAGTATCTGTTTTGTACCTTTTGAACTATCCCAGCTGTTTTCTCGCAAATTACAAGAGGCGTAAAACCAGTTTGAAACGTATGCATGCTGAGGGAGAGAGACTGGGTATCCTAAGCAAAACATTCCTAGGAACCTTCTCATAATTTAAGAGAAACGTGAAAGGGTGTTGCGTCGAACAATGGGATGAGTCACAATTGTAGTGTCTGCTGACACACTGGACCTTCACAGACCGCTACACTCAGAGCCCTCTTAAATACCGGAAACAGATGTGCCCTGAGCAATCAGGGCATGTGCATGCATTCTGTTTTATGTGGAAAAAGTAGAACATATCGGAGAAAAGGAGAATCAGAGCAACATGCTTTTCTTCTGAGCTCTTTGATTTTTACAGCTTGTTACTGTGTATGTGGCATGAGAGACAATGTGCTTAGTCACTGCTTTACTATGAAAGGAGCTGCTGCTCTGAAAGATTACCATAACAGAAAAACAAGAGACTGCATGTTTTGAAGAATGAAATAATTCTGGAGCTTCCTTTATATGTCATTGAGTAAGCTGAAGTTTTTGCAAATATATTTTTATAATCGTTCTTATTTATTTGTTTAAATTGTACTAAATTAAAGCCATTTTAAAGTTTGTACAGTAAATATGCAAATATTAGCTGTCATATTAGTAATCCGCACTCTGCATAATGGTCTTTTAAGCATAGAGTACAAAAACTCAACAACTGAATTAATTTGATTCACAAGTTTACAGTTTAGTGTTTGAGTGTTTGATTTAAAATACAGAATTTGGATCAAAATGGATTTATTTGTCCAATTTCCCTTTTAAAACCCAGTTTTGTTTGGTTTTGAAAAACATTTCACAACTAGAGATTTTGATTAGTAAATATGAAACTTTTTTTTTTTTTTAAATCATAAATTCGTACATCAAAACAGAAAAAATGTCTGGAAAAAGCAACACAGTGAGAACTCAGCAGTCCCTGGCATGCAGGGGTTTTACAACTCAAATTGACATTTTTAGCTGAATATCAGTTCAGTTTAACTCATTGTATTTTGTTTTTTATAAAACCCAATCCTACCTAAAATGTAAACAAATATTATAATCTGGCCCTGGATAAATAGAATATGCAAATACAAAGTAATAGCACGCTAAAATAAATAGATGGGCACATTTTATTCCTTTTTAACTCTAAATCTGGGTTACAGATTTGATGTTATTGACTTCATTTTTTTGACATTTTTAAGTGGTGTAAGTTAGAACTTTGTAAGAAGAAACTTCTTCCTCATTGCCACACATCAGGACAGGGTTCAGTATGCTATATTGCATTCCAGGTGGTATCATTCAGTGTAAACGGAAGTTTGATATTTTTTTTCTCTGAACCATGACTCTTCCTCTTCTTCTTTTCCCTGCGGCTTTTCCCTTCAGGGGTTACCAGAGCCAATTAGCTTCCTCCATCTAACCCTGTTCTACATCCTCTACTACTCTAACACCAGCTACTTTAATGCCTTCGTTCACTCGACTTATTCCTAATCCTATCCATCCTGGTCATTCCCAAAGAGAACCTCAGCATCTTCATCTCTGCTTCCTGTCTTTTCCTTAGTTCCTTCCATCCAAAGCTGGTCAGAGCTGGTCCCTGTTGTGTTACCACCTCCCCCTCTGTCATCACAACATCACCACTGTCTTACAGCCTCTCTGAAGCTTGACTAAGATACAAAAATTAGGGCTGCAAACAAACCCAAAGACAGATTGATGTGAATTACAAAAAAAAAAACTAAAGGCCGTTTTTAGAGGCCAACTATTGCAATAGACCAAGCTTTACACTGCATGCGTGAGTGTAGTACAACTATGTATTACCATGGAGCAAACACAATACGCCTCCAGCTCAGACCGTCTTTATTTATTTGACTCACCTTAGTGGACACAAGTCTGTGTGTGCACAATGTAAAACCAATGTTTAATCATTCTACTGTAAATAAAAGGTGCTGAAGGTCAAGTTGCCCTTTCTCAGAAGCGCCATCGCTCGAGGTGACCGCCCAGAAACCGGCAGCTTTATGGCTCCCATCTGACTTACACTATCATGAGTCCAATTTCTCAGACAGATGTTTGCGATGTTGTTTTAGGTTTTCCCATGATCTGAGTTCATCTCTGTGTCTGTGTCAGTTCCTATGTTGGGCCCCTTGTTTTTGTCTTTGTCAAGCCTCTGAGGGTCTCCTCTTTAAACAGGAAACAGCTGTTATCTAAAAACCTTGGTGACAGTAAAGATTTCCTGTAAGTGTTGGTAGGTCTCAGTGCAAGTCTATTTTGTGCTTTATTTGTGTTTTCCTCCTAGTTTCTTCTTTAACTCAACACTTTACTATCAAATGAACAGCATGTTCATGTAAAAAGAGAAAGGTAAAAAGAACAACTTCATTGTTGCAGAAAATGGACATTGAAGACATAACATAGTCCAATACAGAAGAGCTGTGGTAAACCACCACTACTTGCATGTCTGACCTACTTTTAAAAGATGTCAGTAATCAGTAAAAATACAACAAAAAACACTCACTCCATATTTTAGTAGAGACTCTTTCAGAGATTCTGCTTGAATTTGAGATGATTTGAAACAAAAGCTACATTTCTTTCCTTTTTTTCCACCCTATTTTTATTGCATTTTTTCCACTTTCCCCCCTTTCCCTAATGACAGACCTCATATCTAACACTAGCTAAGGGAATATAAACACTTATGACAAAATGTAAAATAAAACTCTGATGTTCCTAACTCATTGTGTATGTTTTGGAAGAAGAGAACGTGTTTGGTCTCTATTTAATAAAGCTGGGCAATTGTTAAAAAATAAAATCACATTGATCCTCCCTCTGTTGGCCTCCAAGAAGTGCTCTCCAACTCATGAGATCATGTATTTATCCTTTTTCCTGACTTTTCCTTTTCCCCAGTGAGCGTCCAGCCAAACTTCAGCTAATTCAATCCCGGCTGGATGACTCACACCAGTGTCCCTTTCTCTGCAGATGCACAGACACACAATGAAGGAGAAGAACACACAGGCATAAAATGTGCACTAACACTCCTTTTGCTCTGCTGGAAGGGCTTTGTGAAGTCAGTGCTGCGTCAGCCTCTCTGTGCACTTGCGAAACCATTTCTTCCTCTCCTCCAGCATCATTAGCCACTCATCTCTTTTCTCTTTTATGGGTGGATTTCCCCTCAATGTTTGTTATCTTTTCTTCACCTCCATATTTCCAGCTGACCATAAATCCATCTGTTATTGTAAGCATTTTACATAAACTCACTTAATTTCAGATTCATATTTCAGATCTAATTTAGCTTATTTTGTATGTATTTGTTCACAAGTCTTTCCAACAGTCACATCAGGATTAAAATGACAATAAACTCAATATAGTCAAATGAGCAGATTCACTCAAGCGTGGCACGTGCTTCCTGCATTTACATACTTGCGTGTGCCACCCTTTGCATGTGTTTGAATGAGGTAAGTGCGCACACGAAGGCACAGTAATTTCGCTGCAGTCTTTAGATGTTGTGACAGAGGCTGTTATTACGGTTCGAGCCACCCAGATTTATAGAGCTTTACTGTACAGAGACTTTCCACTCAGCCTAATGAGAGCCAACAGGAACGAGAGCAGATGGATCTGTCATAGCAAGAGAGATAAAAGGGCTCAATCTTTAACTATTCTTTACTCTTATTTACGTTTCTGCACAGAGAACGTGTACGCAACCTTTTGAAAATACAAAAAAAAAGTCTCAAATTAACTATAATGAAACTGAACACAAAGACAACAAGTGAAGTGTTTGAGGTGAGTTTCGTTGGGTAAACACAGAAAGGTCACACACGAGGAAGCATTCATATGACCATTTGTGTGTCTCAAAAAAGCTGGACAAGCAGGATTTCCAAAACAGAGCAGGAAGGCCCTTCCAACAACGCCGCCACGCCAGGACTGCAGGAAATCAAGGTCAGTGTGACAATCGAGTGTGCGAGCATGTGTGTGTGTCAGAGACGGAAGAGGCTCTCCTCTGGCCCTACCCCCTGGTGTATCATAATCTCTTCTGTTTTATCCTTGGAAGGTGGTGGGGGTGGCAAAAGTAGGACTGGATTGTTTAAAATGTATTTCAGTGGAGTAAAGGCATGATAACCGCAGTCTTACAGGGTTTGCCCCCTTAACATAAGGACATCAATCGCATGTGACAGATGTTGTCTTTTTTTGTGTGTGTGTGTTTGTCTGAATGTGTATTGTGTGTCACAAGGGCATAGTTAAAGATGTTAATCCTTTAAAAGCATAGAAACACTGTTCTGGGCCGTAAAGCACTAATCACAGCAGGATAGTTTGGTTAACACGTACTAACCATGTAGGGGATCTGTTCCACTTTTAATTACTTTAACTATATACGGGAAATGTGTTTAATGGGACGCAAAATCATTTAAAAGAAAAAGATTGTTTTTCGTACAATTAAAATGACAGTTTCACAAATCCAATGCTTCCGGTGAGTTCAAAAGGCTGCTGAACCTCAGTTAGGTAGAAAAATGTGTGTATATTTTGTAAACATATATTTAGTAAAATTTGTGGTTTTCAAATTGTCCAACTTCCCGGTTCTTTCCGTAGTATGTGCAGTGGACACAATAAATGGTAGATGTGAATAAACTGCAGCAAGTGACCACAAAAATGAGGAAGAAAAAAAGAGGAAACCTTTTTTTTTCCCTTTTCAACATATAATGTATTAAATGGAAGTTCTTTTTTTCATAGCACAAAAAGAACAAAAGATAAAAAATGTTCAACCATACAATTAACCGTCCTTTCACCTGTAGAAACATCACTTCCAACTTATCAATTACAGCTTGCACTTTCTGGACATCCGGGCAAGATAAAAATAAGATAAATGAACACATGCAGACTCTGTACTCAAAAATCTACCAACAGAGTATCCACTTTCCTTGTATCTGCAATAAGAATAGCTTCCCTGTTCATCTAGAAAAAAATGCAGCTCAAAAGATGGAAATTCTTTTGTAATGATATGTTGACCCACTGGCAACAGAAGTAGGAAAATCCCATAATTTTCCATCGTCAATTCATTCTGCCAAATAAATATAAAGTTTTCATCATCCGCTCCAACTTTTTCCATTTTCAAAAGTGCAACCCCTCATCGAGGTGAAAAACAGAGAAGTCACGGAGAATAGAAAAGAAGAGGATGTATTGTTTTTCATACCTGATAACCCTTCTTCCTCTGTCTCCCTGCTGTCAAACCTGTGAGACTCTGTTTCCTGGAATTCCAAATACTGAGGGGAGTGTGTGGGAAGAGAACACAAAAGGATCCTGTCAGTCATTGTAAGGTCATCACTGAATAACAAGCACATAAATCTAATGGACAGGACTGTCCAGTGTGGACATGCCTTCATCGGTCTCCATAGAAAAAGAAGCTGAAGGCAACAGCGGGAAAATTGAGCCGATTTAAAAAAAAAAAAAAAATATGTTAACAATCATGTTTGATTCAAAGGACTAACAATGCTCTCAATTTGTAAATATATTTATGCACAATTCTAAATTATCTGACTAAACCTTCAACAAAAAGGGAACACTAAAAATCTAGCTCAAGTTATACAAAAATACTGTACAATATTTACCCAAAGATTTAACATATTAACCAATAGTTTCTGAATTTACAGGTGATTTTGCCAATCACATCAACGGTTTACAATGATGCAAGACTGATCTCCAATTACCATTGTTTTCATTCACAATGAAATGTTTTTAGCTTTGAATTTTTTGGTTTATAACAAACCTAATGACACATACTCGTGATATACCTTGGAGAAGAGCTTCGCTTAACTTTTTAAATTCTTTTTTTAAGATAGTTTCAGATTATTTTGATCTTGTTTTTTTTTTTTTGAACATTTATACTTTGTTTCCGGTTCCGGGTCACGGCCTGCGGTAACAAATGAAGTTGATTACTACTTGATACTTTTTGAATTTTTTCTTAATGAGAATGTTTAGATTATTGTTGATGATTAATATAAATGACTTGTCTATGGATGTTTTTGAAATTCTATTATATCACTGATATTAATGATCTTTTATAACCTGAAACTGTATTAATATGCGATATTAAGTCCTGAACCGGATATTGATAATTCATGTAGAGAAAATGGTATGGTCGAGTCGGGGTGGGATTATATAATTTCGCTTCCTTCCACCCCCTTTCAAGCGATCTACTTGTGATTGATTATGTGATGTTATTTAATGTATTATAACCTGATTGCTTGAAATAAACCATTTCATTCATCCATTCATCCATTCATTCATTCATTCATTCATTCATTCAACTCTACATCATGGATATGCACATTTTCTTACTCGTGGGCCACAAAAGGTATCTAAAATTTCAATAGAATGGCCGGATCAGGAGGAGATTTGTGATGTGTTTTGGTGATTCACATCATAAAAGAAAGAAATAACACAAAAACATGCTTTAATCTTGATTGAAGATTACTTTAAATGCTGAATTTTTTAGTTTTTATTTGAAAACTGTGGTTTTTGTTCTCATTTTAGTGCCATATTTATCAATGGGTTGATGTCCCTCAGTGAAAAACTCAAACTCAGAGAAATGCTGCGTTCAAAATGAAGGTCCAACTTGTAAATAACACACGAATATCGAATAAACAGCAAATCTTCAAACACTATCCAAATGCAGAATAACGTTCTATAACTGAACAAGGATTATTTTATTTTTAGTGCACCATCTATGGGGAGACACCTGAACTATACAGAAAACAAAACATTAGTTAATCAAAATAATTTATTACAGTTTGGCGTCCCAAATTAAATAATTTGACTGGCCCACGAGTTGCAGTTTTCTCACTCCTGCTCTAGATGTTTGATCTTTTGTTATATAATATAAAAATTATCAAATCTCAATTTTTTTTGTTTTTGCAGTCAAAAGTTACAGCATTTATCCCTCAGAATTTAACAGTTTTTTTTTTTTTTTACCGTTTCAGGTTAGTTTTGGAATTATTGTTTAATATAATCAGATATAATATATGATCAAATTAATATAATCAAGACGATTCTGTGTTGTACTAAAATTCTGGATATCAATTTAATTTTTTAAGATTGATTAATAGAGTAAATTGCAAAGTAGAGAAAAACTAAAAAAAAAAAAAAAGGGTCCTTCTATTTACATTTTGAAATTCCATAAAACTAATTTTGAATTGTTCACTTTCTTATGTATTTTTTTTAATTGTTTCTTAATTAAGTCATAAAAAGCTTTCAGGATAACATGTTATTTAGAGTCAGTACTTTGTATAAGATGACCAAACTTTCAGAAACTCAGCTTTTTTGTATGTGCACAGATCATGAATAATATTCTCATGTTATCAATATTTCCCTCTAATTTATGTGACCCTGTTGGCCTGAAACTTTTAAGCACTCTAAGTGAAGCTCAGATAGGAGCTCAGAGTAAAATTTAAGATAAAATGGACTGATAATTTATATTTTGCTGTTTATAATTGAGTCTTACTGAAATTCTCAGGAATTAAGTTTGTAGCAAAGCAAATTTCTAATCCAATATTCCATTCTTGTTAGTTTGAGTTGTCATGTGCACAAAGCAGAGCTCTTTTATGACGGTAGAAGGCTCCGGATCAAGGAAATGTCCTGTAAACTCATCCGGCTTCATGGGAGGGGTCAAATAGGCGCTGCCACGGATTTATTCCTCA
Source organism: Oryzias javanicus (assembly GCA_003999625.1). NCBI lineage: Eukaryota > Metazoa > Chordata > Actinopteri > Beloniformes > Adrianichthyidae > Oryzias > Oryzias javanicus. The sequence goes on from CM012442.1 coordinate 19,749,169, forward strand.
CTGATATGGACACACACACAGACAAAGATAAAGCCTTCTTGGGCCCAGGAGATCAAAGCTGCATCTGTTCAGCTGGGAGTCTGAACAAAAACACCAATGATTAAATCAGGACACATAAACACACCCAGGAAAAACATGCCTGACTGGATCTTGATAACTCAGAACTCTCCTTCTGTTAATAACGCCAACACTTGGCAGTCTGTTACTTAACTTTTTATATGCAATGCAAAATGGTTGTGGTGTCACTTTCACCTCCTAGAGAGCAACAACAGGGTTTGAACCCTTGATGGTTGAGTCACAAAGGCTTCTTCTGCTTACCAGAAGTCAGCTGGTATTGAGATAGAGTGTCTTGAGGCAACTGCATGTGAGCGTCTGATCACACTGCAGTGAACTCAACGTTAGCTGGGAACTATTATGAGGCTATAAACTGAGTTTTATACCAGAAATTTCTCATCAGCTTCTATAATTACCTATATACGCAATGTCAAATTAACAGTTTATGGAGTAAGACGATCAGCCCAGCAGATGTCCAAGCTTCTGATCAGATCTGTCTCTTCTGACGGAGGGATGAACAGATTACTGTCCCGGGTTCCCATTCAAACAGACCCCTCCTCCCTCTCAATCTCCTGGAGTTGTCAGTGTTGGTCCGTATTTTTGATCAGTCAGAAAACACGGTTGTTTCTCACAAATCAAGAATAACACACTGTTACGTCCCCTGGGGTAACACACAGCTCGAGTCTAGGGGAGGGGGGGGGGAACGAAGGGGACAGTAACGAAGACAACTTACAAAGAAACATAATAATTAAATTAATCACCTTTGTCCTGAAATGAAGATCAAATAGTGAGTTAAAAAAAAAACAAAAAGACAAACCAAAACAGAGTTGGAACCATGGCCAAAATTAAAATAAGTCAGGGAGACTGCTGACCCAGCCATGACGACCGTCGGAGTCAGCAGCTCCCTGCTAAAGGCTGCCTAACAGAACTGACTAATCAAAAGAAATGAAATAAAGCCCGCAAATCAGAACTACCATTCCAACTCCAAACTAACACAACAAAACCCAACAGATTGAGGACAAACAAAACCAAAACCAAATGCTGCTGCTCTGCCTGGCTTTGGTGTGGCCTCCTCTGCCTTAAAAGCGTGGCGATCAGGAGACATTGGCCACACCTGCCAGGTGAGCCAAAGGAAGTGGAAGGGATGGCAGCAGCAGCAGGACGTAACACACACACAAATCCAAAGTTATCTGCGCGCAAATCAAGAATTACGCACACACATATCAGGATGAATCTATTTTCTCTTCAAATTTTTACCCCAAAGAGTTCTAGATTCAAGAAAAATAATTATATTCTGTTGTAAAGTGGATTTTTAAAACTGCATTTGTTGTATTATTTTTTTTCTAGTGCTATATTTGTGCTCTGATAAAAAAAAAAAAAAAAAACTAATTTATTTTCTATTTTCACCTTTCTTGGTTTAACTTGTTGACACTGAAAGTTCTCTGTGAAATTTTGGCTTACTTATAGTGTCAACAAACAATTACAAACAAGCGTCAGAACACAAAGAACAAAAGAGATCAGGAAACACAGATCGTGTTGAACAGTTCAGGGTACATTTCACTGACATCCTATCTCCCATCAGTTAGCATTCTGAAAGCAGTCTTTGTTAAGCGTTTGATCAGGGTTTTAGAGTTTTTCAACTCATTCATGAAGATAATAATTAAATCAGTCTAAATATTCAATGATTTACTGTCTTTCAGAGAAATCCATTTCTACTTCTGTAAATACAGTTTGACAGTGGTTTCTACACCACCTAGAGGTTGCACCATTTATTACAAACAAGGAAATAGTTTGGTCTAACATTGCTGTATTGTCGTTTCATAAAAAAAATAATTGCATTTCTACACAATTAAACTCTCAAACAATCTTCTTACCTTTGCCTCTCTCCGAATAATGGAGGGTCTGGGGATTTGAGGAAGTTTCAGGTCTACCTCATGACATCCATCACCTGACCTCCTAGAGAGGTTTCTGACCAGCGGAGAAGGTGCCGGGCTTTGGTTTTCCTCTTGATCTTCCTCTTGCATGTAACACTTTGAGTTTGAGTGTGTGCTAATTAAGTTTCTGCTTGTTGTAGAGCAAGAAGAGACAAAGCTGAAAGTCCTCTGAAGTGGCTTGTGCTGTTTCTCCAGAGGGTTGCTTGATATGGTTTGTGGTTGGGATGAAACTGGGGTTGCTGCGGGAAGTCCATTGTTATTTTGGTTGAGAATGGAGTTGTTTGGCTCTGCAGCGGGTGAGGGACCTGTGTTAGCATCAGAAGGATGACCAAAACACTGGCCCAGAGAGGAGCAAGGTAGTCCATGCATGGCTGAGGATTCAGAAATGACCACAGGAGACCAGCACATGCATTTCTCTGTACAGGCAAGAGCTAAGTTATACATTAGTGTCTAAATTCCATCAGGGAGTGTCCTTGAACTGCTTCTGGATGAGTCTAAACTGGTGTGCAAGGGACAAACCAGCATTAAAGTAAAATGAAATTGAGCATATCTATATTGAACTACATCCAGGAAAAGAAAAATCCACAACGGCTGTGTTTCAAGAGTTTCTCTTTGTCCCAGAGGCAGCTGTTTGATTAAATTCCAGTCTTATTCTTGAAGATCAAGACTTTGTTTTTGTTCTAAAACCACAACTTTAAGATTCTTCCTGAACAGCTCTGTTGGTGATAGTGTGGATGATTGTAAATCCCTCTTCAGCTCCCAGTCCCCTGTCCTCCAGGACAACCCGCACGTGTGTGTGTATCAGCTGTCTCTTTTGAGTGTGGGGATCGGGGTGTCCCATTACCCAGAAGGTAGTCCCTGGTCTTTTGTGAGTTTGGAGGTTGGGGTCATGTCAGACGGCTTCAGCTGGGCTCTGATTACCATCTGATCTAGGGTCTGTTACTAATGCACTTGCCCTACATTACACTGCTATTAATTAATGAACTTACCTGACTGCAGAACTGTGGCCTCGCGCTGTGAGGGTTTCAGCAGAGTCACAGGTGGCTGAATATGAGGGTTTGAATTACAGACACCGTCAATGATAGTCCTTTGATGAAAAAGAGAGATGATAGATAGATAGATAGATAGATAGATAGATAGATAGATAGATAGATAGATAGATAGATAGATAGATAGATAGATAGATAGATAGATAGATAGATAGATAGATAGATAGATAGATAGATAGATAGATAGATAGATAGATAGATAGATAATTTAAGGCAGAATTATTAATACTTTAAAAATTCTATTAAACATGGCAAGAAGCACATTACTGAAATTACGACAAGCAAAGGGGCCACATGCATAATATTACAACATTAACTGATCTGTGTTTGTTACACTAAGGATTTCATTACTTTTATGGTGTCATAGTTATCAAAAGGTCTGCACTTAAATGGATAAAAAAGCTTTTAAGTGACTCTTTGAATTCTCTGATTTGTCCACATATTTTAAATATCCTTTAGTGGTTAATCTACAAAGCTAGCTTTGTTTAAGCAGACTTCAGCTATGGATGCAGCACTTGGAAAAGTAGCAAGATATCTTTATAGTTTTCTTTGTGATCAAAGTAAATGTTTTTTTTCTTACAGACTACTTAAACATGTTATTAAGATTCTACACATGAAAAATACTTTAAAAATAGTATGGTTCTGCACTGGATTTAGTGACATATTATACCACTTTGTTCAAAAGTAGTACAGGTAATTGTAATATCAGCTCCCCAGTATCATGAATTTTAACAATGTCTTTTCCATGTGGATTTACAAGTAGAGATTTGTCTCCCTCTGGTGGTCAAGGTTTAGAATTACAATGGTCAAAGTCAAGGCAGGGATGACAAACGACCAAAACGTTTTGTCTTGTGAAAACATTCTAAACTCATCATTGATCAATTTCAACGTGACTTTGCTTTTCTTTTGTTTTAGAAAATACATTTAAGGAAAATACAATTAAATTGATAAAAGATGAAGAGAAAACCCAAAATATGATTATTATGTACGATAAACATATTTGGTAAAATCGATGTCTCTTCAATGTTTCTTAAAGAAAAATATCTTATAAATATATAAAAATGTCAATTGTTTGTGTTTGAGCTAGGATCAAGTTAGCAAACATGAATTAAATGGCAGCCATTTGTTCATCTTTTTACCTTCAAATTAAAACATTTAAACAACATTAACATGCTGGAAATAGCAACAATAAAATAATTTATGATTAATTTATAAAACTTCATGTGTATATAAGAAGTTTAAAGCATGTCAATCGTAATGCAATTGTCTTTTAATCTCCTGTAAAGGGATTTGAATTTCTCTGACACGCGCTTTATTTTGAAAATTCTAACGGAAGCGCCACCAGGAAGAGCCGCGGCTTGAACGTGATGAACCGGCGGCTGAGGAGCGCACACAATCTGGAGATTATCGCAGGTGGAGAAGCCATCAATTTCCCATTGAGAGGCGGCAGAAGCAGGTGTCGAGCAGGTGCTAAAGCCCCCCCCCCCGTGTCCCCGGGTCACGACACAACCCCCCCTCTCCGTCCACGGATCGTGGTCCGCTGCTTTTGGATGTTCTCGAATGACCCTCTATGCGGTCCTCGCTTGGTTCGTAGCCCGATGCGCGCTCATCGCCTGGACGCTCCGTGTCATCCACGGGGCCGAAGACCCGCGGCAGTGTAGCGAGGTGAGGACTACTTTTCTTCATCAGAAACACAGAGAAACTACGGCGGTTGCTCACGCTCACATCTCATTTAGGATTCTGTAGTGATTAAAATAAAATTGATGACATATTTCCGGTCAGTTTAATGTGCGTCTTTTAATCCAAACCCCCTCCATCCAGCAGCTGCACGCATGTAAACAGCGCTGTTCTTATAAAAAAAAAAAAAAAAAAGCCATGGATCTCAGATGAGGTCTGGTGTCTGTTGAACTTCACCAATCCCAGTTACTCAGAGGGTTTATCAGCTTCCTGCACGGACTGGCTTTTCCTTCCCTCTGCTGTGGATCAGCGTAACACCTCCTCCTGATGAGGCTGGCAGCACAAGCACAGATCTGAGACAGCAGAGCAGCATTCTTGTGCCTCCAGATAACACAAGAAGGTGACACGTGAATGCTGCCTCTCCAGTTCTGGCAGGATGCTCTGCAGATCTGGTAGCTTTTTCCTCCATGTGGGTGAGTTATGAAAACACCCATTTGTTAGAATTAAATCCGAAGACCAAATGGCTCTTGTAGCAAATATATGTGTAATTTAGTGCTGCATCAATTAAAAAAAAAAATAAATCAATGTCCCTGCAAACTCAGACTTTCTTATCTGCAGTGTGTATTTGCTTTAGTGTCAATATCCTGTTTTTCTGCAGGACTAACTTTATAAAAACTGCAAGCCATCTTTTTGTTTGGTTTAAAGGAGCATTAGATCTGTGATATAAAAGCTGCTAAAAGCACTGATTGGACGTCTCATTCCTGATAAGTGTTGCTAGTGCCATTGCCCCTGCTGCCATCGCCATGGAGACGGTATGTTGCATGTCCAGGGCTGAAGAGGGGTTCAGTCGAGAGTGATGAGCTTCAACAGACACCCTTGCTTTTTTTTTTTTTTTTTTAAAAGCATGCGCTCATGGAAACTCATATCAGATAGTTACTGAACACACAATTCTGATTTACAAAAAACAACAAAACCATCTAACTCAAGATGACTCAGCAACATTATTTGGATGGGTTTTGTTTACTCACCTGCCTCCAAGATTTGCTTCGTGTTCAGCACCAAACCGTTTCTTTCTTTCCAGTCATTATTTGACGTTTTTGTTTGTCTTTTGCAGGCCGACTATTATTTTGAGTACACGGAGTGTGACAGCACAGGATCCCGCTGGAGAGTGGCCATCCCGCGGACTCCCAGGGCCTGCGCTGGCCTACCAGAGCCTGTGCGTGGAACAGAGTGCAGTATGTTGAAAATAAACAGTTATTCTACATTTGTACAAAATAAAAGCATAATGTTGTTGCCTCTGACCAGAATTTGAAACACGACTGTTCTTTAGCTAATTTTGACACATTGCCACCATGACGGTCATGATTTGGACTTTTCTTGACTTAATCACGTTGGGTATCTTCATAAGTATCAGGATCCCACAGTTCTCGATTTAAAACCGAACCATGTGCTACAACATTTAACCAAATCATGCATTTCTATTGCATGCATTTGCATATGTTTATATTGAAAGTGTATATTGTGCTTAATTTGAAATATTTTTAGGTCTGGGTCAATTCAATTGATTAATGTATTTAAATTTATATAAGCTTAATAGATCAATAATAAATCCATAAAAGTAGAGATCGATTTAGCACATAAAGCTAAAGTCTGCTAGCTTGATGCTAAAGTTGAATGCAATTTCCCATAGCACGGCTAATGCTAACACTCTGACAACGTAAACGTACATTGATGACTAAATGAACATCTTCATAAACATGAATTTTCCAGACTCTTTTAAAGAAACATTTCCATTTAAAGCACAGTTTTTTGCTCATATTTTACTTATTCTTCTTTGAATAAAAAAGTGTCAAATTGACACGCCCTCCAGGAGAGGCAGATGTTTACAATGTTATTGATCTGAACATTTTTGTTAGACCTTCTCCTTTTGAGACACTATGGAACACTGCATGGTACTAACAATCTCATTATTCCACTAACACATTCTATCGTTTGCAAACTGTATCAGATTAATATAAATGTATTTAAAACACGCAGTAGATTATTAGATAGATTAATAGATTATTATTAATGTACAATAAAGTCAGAATTAAAACATTTTTTCATCCAGATTGAATGTTATTACTTTCTCTTATAAGGTAGATTACCAAAACATCCCATGCATCTGGTCCTGTCTAGGCTTTCTCTAAAATTTTAGAGCCCCTTTTGACCCACAAAGGAAAAAGATGGCCCACCCCTAGTACTCATAATATCTGAAGATGAATCCAGAATGACAACTTTGTGTGATAAATGTGGAGCAGGTTTGTCCAGAGTGGTTTTTACAGCCTCCTAAATGTTTGAGCTGAGATCTTTATCATCCTCCTGCTGTTTAATCACCTTTAGTTCCCTTTAATAAACTGCAGAGAAGCAAAACTAATCAGTCTACCTCCTACACTTAGTTGAGCTTTGTGCATACTTCTTATTTCATGCTTGAGTCTTTCAGGAAACAATTTATCTTCATCTATTCTTGCTTTTAAATTGTTCTGTTTCCTTGTTCCTTTTCAGAATAGAATTTCAGCTCAGAGTTTAAGAAACCAAATGTACTTTTGGTTTTGTTGCCAGATTTGAGGCAACTTATCATACCAAGAGAGCTGTGTTTGAGAAGCACACTATCATGGAAAATTGATTTCCAAAAGCAAACACACCCACGAAACCTGAAAGCAATCAAACGTGCTCCGCGTGTTCCTCATCGAGCGGCTTGTTTTGGTTCCGGAAGGAAAGGCATTTCTTTGTGACATTCGCCCAGGGCAGGTATGAGGAAAAGCTGACACTGTCAGACTCCGGTAAGAGCGGAGATTTCATGGCTCAGTGGGAAAAAAAAGTGCAGAGGCAGACACAGTGTGTAACAGGATGTAAGGATTAAGCTATTCTATCAGCGGGGTGGGCAAAACCAAACGCAGCAGTGATTAGCGTGACCATTTGTCTGTCAGCTTTGTTTTCATGCTGAATAGCACTTTTGCTTTTATAAAATGAAATGTGAGAAAATTTAAAGAAATTGCATTTTTTTCCCCCTTTTTTTTTGGATCTCAGCTTTCTCATGCAGAGCTGGGGAGTTCCTGGAGATGACCTCTCAGGAGTGCACCCAGTGCCCAGCAGGAACCTACTCCCTCGGGAGCGGGATTCGCTTCGATCAATGGGATTCCTTGCCGCCTGGTTTCAGTAGCCTGGCTACCTCGCTGGAAAATGGACAAGACAGAGATATTAAAGCCACTTGTAACAGGTGAGTAGTGCAAAAAGTAAACGTAGGCTGTCTGAATTCCCTCCCTAATTACTAAAAACCATACACTTTCTAGGGATTTTTAAAGTAATTCAGACACCATGCTCACTATTTTTTTTTCTTTTTAAATATCAAGTATGTCATCACTGGTTTCCTTAAGTAAAAAAATCTAATATTTTTTTAATTAACATTTTTTCACATGAAAAGTCATTCAAACATAATGCATTGTGGTATATATTTGAAAATCTAGTGAGCATCTATGCACACTATTTTTTCGCAAAGACTTCTGGGAAATTTCCAGAGCACTGGAATACAGAATGATGAAGGATTTTGGACACAAGCATAAAGTTAAAGTAAATCACTACTTTTAACTTTGTCTTTTTAAATTTGCAGTTCTTCCTGGTTGCCTCAGGGAAATTATCTGGAGTCCAACAGTGACGAGTGCACGGTTTCCCTCATTTATGCGGTGCATCTGAAGAAGAAGGGCTCTGTCAGCTTTGATTACCAGTATCCAGACAGCAACTTGCTGTTTGAGTTTTTTGTGAGTTTTCTCTTTTTACAAAATATTACACTTTTTAAAAAATATTTTACTTAGAATATGAATAAGTTAGTGCAGACATATAAAGGAAAACATTAGCCACATTATGGGTGCAAAAACTGATGATGAATACACATAAATTAAAAGCCTAAGCTCTGGTAAATTAAGGAAGCTCTGTCAGTATTAAATTTTTTACTTTTTTTACCTATTTTTATTTACAACTCACCTGCATTCTTTACTTTATCCATGTGAATGATTTGATTGTTGTCAGAGTAAATAGTGCTGCATCTTTTGTAATGGCCAGCAGGGGGCATTACATTTCCTTGTCAAAAGAAGCTGGATTGTAAACATTTAATTTTCTTTTAAACTAATCTAAATCTATCCTCTGCATTGTCCTCAGTTTTATCATAGTCTTAAAATCTCTTTTTTTAATTCCCTCACTCAATGAAAGAATTAAAAAGTGTAATTATAATCTTTCTTTTTTCCATTTTTATGTCACTGACTTTCTCAGAGAATTTGCTTTCCCCTTAATACAGGAAGTTGTATTTTTTTACAGATTTTATCCTCTGTGACAAATTCCTTTTTTCAACTCTCAAACAAGTTTATCTACATTCTAACCGAGACATATTTTAATCTAAATGATGAAAATTTATCAGTTAATGTCTATCAAATTTTAGAATCTATATAGAAGAAAATTACATGTCAATAAAATGTCATTTTCTTTGAATGTGATTTATATTTATTAATCCAAGGATTCTTGTGTGACACTTTATAATGGGGTACCTTTTATATAAGTCAGTGAACGCATAATTTAACAAAATATTCATATGTTATTATAAAGCAATACTGATTTCTCACGTTAAACATATTTTTTATTACTTATATTGTAAGAAACAAAGTTGATGTGGGGTTCAAGGAAATCAACTTTTGTGTGTTTAGATCCAGAATGACCAGTGTCAGGAGATGGATCAGTCAGCAGACACAAAGTGGCTTAAACTCACCAAACACGGGGAATGGGCATCCCACACGGTAAGTGTTTCCTTTCGCAAGATAAGGAAAAGACTTAAAAGAAAGATCTGAAACAACTTCAGTCCTCTGAAATAAACCGGTGCTTGAAAGGAGGTGAATGCAAGCAGGAAGTCTGTTTCATCATTCTCCAGTCACGCTCAAAAACGAGTTTCATCACTTTGAACAGAGGGGAATAGATGACAAACAGTGGTGTGAAGAGTGTAACTTAATATAAGTAAGATGATTAAACCTTTTTCTGTGTCTCTGAATTATGTTTTATTGTTTGAAAAGCCACTTTAAAAATATATCTGTTAAAAAATGTAAATTAAAGGAAAAAGTTTTCTTTTTATGACCAAGCTAATGATGCAAAAAAATGTGTCTTTCAGTTGAATTTGAAATCCGGCACCAACGTCTTGTATTGGAGGACAGGAGGCATTCTGATGGGGACCAAAGTGGTGAAGCCAGTTCTGCTGAAAAATATTCAAATTGAAGGTCAGTAACATATTTTTTTTTCCATTTATTTGTTTTTTTTCCTTTTTTTTTTTTTTTTTTGTTTTTAGAAAGCAATTTAGAAATACATAAAACATTTCCAACCCCCCCTCACCATACGCCTTTAAATGCTTCCCTCCAGGTGTTGCTTACACATCAGAGTGTTTCCGATGTAACCCCGGGACGTTCAGCCGAGCGCCAGGCTCCTCCTCCTGCGATTCCTGCCCTCGGGACACCTTCTCTGGTCACGGAGCCAGCTCCTGCACTCCATGTGACGCCAGCACTCAGTATGCAGGTACAGACTGCCTTCACCATCAGGCTCCAAACTCTGAGAATTTAGAGAAAACTGCTCTTTTTTTTTTTTTAGCAATATTGGTTACTTTAGATGGGAATTAATGGTCTACTTTGATAGATGTACTTATTTGAAAAAATCTACTATACATATATATTACATAATATTGTTTTTATGATGTAAAAATAATATAAAAAAAATGACATTTCTCCATTTCAGTAGCTTTGACGCATTCTAATTTTCAATTTGAAGCCACAACGTAGGGAGTGATTGAAGCAGCAGGAGGAAAAGTGTGATGAGATGAATGGCAACTAGCCCTGAACAAATTTTCAATCTAAATACACCCAAGCGGACCCTGGTCTGGGACCAGAAATCGCTGTGGGATCCATCTTTTGAGGTGGACTTTGTTTGTTTTCAACCAGACTGATCTTCGGTTAGCTTTGGGTTTCTCCCAGTCTCATAACTAAACCAAAACGCCCATAATTACCAGTCATTACATGATGTTGTGAGAAGGATGCTGAATGTTTTTTTGCACTTTGTTATTCATGATTGTTTAAAGTTTAGATGTTTTAGTTATCTTGTTGGAATGTATATTCTTTTTCTTCAGATTGCTGTTTTTCCTGTCCTGTTTCAAAGTATATGATTTCTCATAATTTCCAGGTGTGTTTTCTATCCTGTGTTCTGATTGGCTGGAGAAAAGTTTGCAGGAAGTGCTGTTGGTGATATAAGGAAGAGCTGAAAATGATGTCGAGAGGCCTTCCCTGACTTTCCTGTGACCAAATTAAACAGTTTTCTGAGCAACCACAGTCGGAAGTTGACTGTTTTCTTTGATTTGTTGCATTTCTGCATACTTCTGTCTGGACCACGCATGACAGATGTTAACAGAGAACCACCGACAAATGTAAAGCAGTGATGCAATAACAGCTCATTGAAATGTGGTCAAATGAATGAAGGCTCATTAACAGAACTTTTATTGTGATCCACATTGCTTCTCACGAGGGGTGAAATGGATCACGGAAAATCTGTGGTCCATACGCATCAATTAAACAATCTTCCACTTCTCCTTTGACGGGTCAGGCTTCCACGGCGTGCACTTCAAACAAGAGAAATGTTACATTGTTTTTTTAGCACTTTATTCTTACTACGTTTCTTAGTTTAGATTGATATTTTTTACAAAAAGCAGACTATTTGATCCATGGTTCTGTGTGTTGTTACGGTAACACAACAATGTGCAGCTGAGCCTCGACTGCAGCGGGAAAGGAAAGCGATATATATGCCAATCGTCCCAATAGGTTAAATAAAGCATCAATTCAGAGAGTATATTTGTCTAGATCAGGGGTCTGCAACCTGCGGCTCCGGAGCCACATGTGGCTCTTTTATCTCTCCATGGTGGCTCTCTGGCTTAAGAAAAATATAATAATTGTAAATTTAAAATAAATTGGAAATTAACAATTTTTTTTTTAGCAACATGCTAAGGTTTTTGGTTTATGGGTTACCTACTGGAGTTTTGGGGCTAATTTAGAATTTTAGCTTCTATTTTAGCAACATACTAACGTTTTTGGCTAATTTGTTATCTACTGGGGTTTTTAGGCTAAATTACAGTTTTAGCTTCTATTTTGGCTACATGCTAACGTTTTTGACTGTTTTCTGAGGAATTGTATGCTAATTTGGAGTTTAGCTAATATTTTAGTAAAATGCTAATGTTTTCAGCTAATTTGTTATCTACTACATTTTTTTTTGGATAATTTAGAAGTTATCTTATATTTAAGGAATATGCTAGCGTTGTTTACTAAGCTAGTTTTCTGAGGAATTTTAGGCTATTTTGAGTTCAACTAGTAATTAAGCAACAAGCTAGTTTTTTTTTTTGGCAGATTTGGCCTCTAATTAGTTTTTTAATGTTAATTTTGAGTTTAGCTTTTATTTCAGCAATATGCTAACATTTTGGCTAATTCAATTTACAGAGAAATGTTATGCTAAGTTGAAGTTCAGCTAGTAATTAAACGACGAGCTTGCTTTTTGCTACTAAAGTTAAAAACGGAAAAAAATATCTTTTGAGAGATACTAGTTCCTTTTTATATATATATATATTTTGCTTTTGTTGGTGCCAAAAATATACATTATTCACATTTATTAAAAAAACAAAAACAAAAAGAAGGTTATGAATGCAAATCTAAATTTCTTAAAGGCTAATGTAAGTCAGTGCGGCTCCTTTTTGGTTTTGATCAGGAGAAAACCAGCCCAAGTGGCTCTTTTACTGTTAAAGGTTGCCGACCCCTGGTCTAGATGATGATTTTTTTAAGCGTCCTGTACAGTGATATAGAGCATTTGAGCCATGTGACTGAAATATTTTTTTTGAGGAGTGCAAGTTTGTATGCACAAATAAGCCCATTGTAATTAATATTTATTAATCACAATCCAATAGTATGATTAATCTGATAAATTTTTTGACTGATTTACAGCATTAATTAAAAATAAACGTTCTAAATGTAGAGTTTTTGGTGTGTGATTTCATATTGTGATTATTCACAGATAATAAGTGATCATGAAATAGTGCAGCTAAAAAAAAATTAATTGCAATTCATTTTTCCAGGTTTCCGATTAATTAGTAAATTTTTTGTAATTGATTTCCGGCCCTAGTTTACAAGATTTGGTCAAGTAACAGGAAAGTCCACTTGATGACGGTCTGAATACAGACCAAATGCAAAGTTTAGAACTCAATCCGGACCAAATTAAGCAGATTTGATCCGCACCAACTGACTTTTCCGGTGTGAATACACCCTCAGTTTTTATTTTCTTTACAAGTTAGAAAAGTTTTTTATGGTTGAGAGAAAATATTTTTGGAGCCATTTATGCATCTGAAGAATTCTATTAAGCACTATTCTATTATACTTTTGTTACCATTTTATGTCAGCAAATTTCAATTTCACTTCAGTTTGCGAGTTCTTTTCAACTTCTTATAAATATAAATTTGAACACAAGTGAATGTATCACACAAATATTGATCTTGAAAAGCAATAACATATTTTATCAATCTATTTTTTTGTTAGTTGAGGGATCAGCTGAGTGCAAGGAAAGACCCCCGTGTTCCAAAAAAGACTATTTTAAGATCCACACAGCATGTGACACAGACGGCAAGGTAAGCCAAAAGAATACAAATTTTCATTTGTTTTGAAGAGTCATTTTACAAAAACCAGTTTGTGTATTTTCAGACTCAAATCATATATAAGTGGATTGAACCCAAGATTTGTCTGGAGGGTGTCCCTGGAGCCCAACCGCTGCCTTCGAGTGGCGAGCGCGAGCCCTGCCCCCCCTGTAACCCCGGCTTTTATAATAACGACACGGCTACCTGCTCACCATGTCCGCCCGGGACCTTCTCTGATGGGATGAAACGTAATAAACTCAGCACTGATCTTTATGTGATTTCTTTTTTTCCTAATGTTAGCCTAGGGTTTAATGATTAGATGGAAAATGTGATTACAATTATATTTAATTTGATTTTGTTTAGATGGTAATATGTTTTCAAAAAGGATGATTACATTTTGTGGTTTTAAGTAATTTCTTTCTAAAAAATAAGCCTCTCGGATTGTCTTGAACGTTTTGTTAAGAAACAATTTTGTTATTTGATGATTTTAGTGAAAAAATGACTCGACTGTGCTTGTGTTTCTTCCACCAGCTTGTCAGTCGTGTCCAGCAGGAACTGAACCCACTTTGGGTTACGAGTATAAATGGTGGAACGTGCTGCCATCCAACATGAAGACGTCCTGTCTCAACGTGGGCAACTCCAAGTGTGACAAGATGCATGGTGGGTAGCTCTGTCTGCTCACACTTTATTTCTGTCTTTTTGCCCGATTACAGAGAAACTGTTGTATTAGCTAATTAAACTGTTATATTTGTTTATATTTTCTACTGTGAAGCAAAAATTAACTTTTATTTGTATCTTCCAAAGCCAATTTCTTTAAATTTTGAGGACTGATAAACTAAAGTGCACTTGCCCTTAGACAACAAAAGAATAAACAGGTGGTATAACCCCCTTGCAGATTCATTAAAACACAGAGGTCTGTTGTTCAAATAAGTAACTTTTATTAGAATTAAATTTTTTCTCGAAGCATCATTGACTAAATGTTTGGTTCTGGTTCAAAATATTTACTTAGAAAACTACATTAAAGACTTTTTAAGATAATTTTAATGCTTATTGGTCAGAGCTAAGCAGTTAAAATGTCTTAAGATATTTTTGTTAAGTATATTTGGGATCAACCGAGCCTACGGAAACATTCCTGTGCCATTGAGCGGAAATTTAACTGAAAACTGAGCAAAAACACCTTGTACCTGAAAGAGTGATCAACCCTCCCCAAGATGATGACATCACAGCGAGCAAAGCCGTTAAGAAGATGAATGGACCGAAAATCGGTTATGGAGGAAAAACTAATTAAAAATATACAAACGAAACCAAATCTCACGAGTCAGGGTTATCCAAAATAAAGTTTTTAAATTATTTCCGGGATGGCCACATGGCTTATGGCTTGGCGGCATTTTGTGGCAAAATGATTTGACGATTTTTTACGTTTTTCCACAGTATGGGAAACCGACACTTTTGTTGGTGCAATTTACACGAAATTTCACAAACATGCCGCCAACTTCAATCTACAACCACCATCAAAGTTTAATTGACCTTTGACCTTGGGAAGAGGCCGCTATTTTGATTTAAAAAAAAAAATGGGGGTAGCTCCTGCAGGCCATCATCATTAAAATTTTTTTTTTTTTAATTTCTAGGGTGGGCGGTAGCTGGAGATCACATCTATAGCGGAGCAGGAGGCTCAGACAATGATTATCTTATCCTCAACCTCCACATTCCCGGTTTTAAGTAAGTGTATTCCTGTAAACCAGGGCTGCTCATTCCTGGTCCTCGAGATCTACCACCCTGACTGTTTTCCAGATCTCCAAGCCCTGCCAGCTGTTGATTGGCTCAGTCAGATGTCTCCACAATCTGATTGAAAGAACACACCTGGTCCAGGTAATCAGCAGCAAGCAGTACATGGAGAGCTGGAAAACAGGCAGGTTGGTAGATCTTGAGGACCAGGAATGAGCAGCCCTGCTGTAAACAAACACTGCTGTCCCAAAAAGGCCTTTTTGCTCTCCTGTTGTCTAACTAATTCTGCTGCTTGTTTTTGCTGTCAGGCTGCCCACATCTGCATCCAGCGATTCTGTGACTGAATACGGCCGCATCACTTTTGAGTTTGAAACTTTGTGCACAATTGACTGTGTGATGTACTTCATGATGGTGCGGACAGCTTCTAGAATTTGTTTTCCTCTTTTTTTCGTAGTGGAATCCAGAGTCAGTAATGTGCTTTTTTTTCAATTTTAGGATGTCAACAGGAAGAGCACCACTATTGTGGAATCATGGGGAAAGACACAAACTAGGCAGACCTACACCCACATCATGACCAAAAACGCCTCTGTTACCTACACCTGGGCATTCCAGAGGACAGGTCAGCCTTCTGATGTAAGTAGAGGGACTCACAAAAACTGTAGAAGTGAAACGCCACATATTTGTAATCAGAACCTCAAGTTCAAAGTACACTCACTCTCTTAGTGTATTTTGTGTTTATTTTTTAGAAATAGTCAGCATATTTCCATTTTAAAGAAATGCTTCAAAATAATTGTAAAACGGTACATTACTATGTAAAATTCTGAATTAGAATTGCATTTCATGTAAATTTACAGTTTTTGTTACGCTATGGAAAAGTGAGGAGGGAGTTGTTTTCATTTTATCATGAGTAATACACGTTTTTGCAAGTTTGGGTTTATTTTATTACTTGTAAAAAATGCTCAAACAAAAGTGGTTCTGGTGAGTTTTGAGGGGAAAAAACTGTCAAAGCACTAAATTTCTACTATTTCTAAAAATAAGAAGTCGAATTTTGTAAGAAAAAGGGCAAAAAACACAGATGCTCACAAAAACAGAAAATCCCCATAAATAGTGGAGCACTCTTTATACATGAAAACAAGTTTATGGGTAATAAATATTAAACGATTTAATTAAAAGCATAAATGAAAGTGTAAGAAAAAAAACATAATGTTATAGTTCCTTAAATAATAAACTGCAATCTAATTTGAAAAAAAAAAAAAATCAAAATAAACAAATGGGCTTAAGAAAATAGAAATACCAACTTACATACTTAAAAAAAGCTTAAAATATAAGAGGGAGTTTTTGTTGGGCTCCTGAGCTGATAAAATATTCCACCTAAAAGCTTTAACAAAAAAAACCCTGTGCTACCAGTTTTGGACTTGAAAGCAAAGGGTTTCAGCTCATCCCTAGTGATTTAAACATTCTTGGTGTGTACATTTTGCTTAAGTAGTTTATTTACTATCATTTATGATTCAAATCAAACCAAATAAATCACATTAACAAACAAAGTTAATGAAAAATATTAAATAAATAAAAAGAAAGAAAATAAAATATGAAAAACAAAACAAACAAAAAAAAAGCAATAAAAAAACAAAATAAAATATGACATTAAAAATCTGTCCAACGCAAAAGGCTCTCAGCCCGTATCTGTTTGCTCAGCTGTTGGACAGGACAAGTTAAAAATAAATAAATAAAATAAAATACGTAAAAAATGTGATAAAAAATTCTGATAAACCAAAAGTGAATTTACTTTCAACAAAAAAGCTCATTTTATGGAAACAGTTTGAGGCTGAGTCAATATTTGGCATTATATACCCCATTAAACCCCTACATATTAGAAACATTAGACATTACCTGCAGTTTGTTATCAAAAGTACTCCATTTTAGAAGTACTCAAACCAAAAGTACTTTACTTTAGTAGACAACTTGAATCTTGAGTAAGGGGCAGCTGCAGTCAAGTTAATTTAAATGAGTTTTCTTGAAATGCGATGCTATTCTCTTTTGTTCTTTGTGTTTTACTCATCCAGACTCGCCTCTACATGAACGACGTGGCTCGAATCTACTCCGTCACAGTGAACAATGCTGTGGACGGAGTGTCCTCCGGCTGCCGCGTTTGCGCCCTCAGCTCCCAGTCCTCCAGCTCGGCCTGTGTGCCGTGCCCGCCTGGACATTACATCGACATGGACACCAGTCAGTGTAAGGAGTGTCCGAGCAACACCTACCTGCTCTCGCACTCCTCGCAGGGCTCTGAAGACTGTAAAGCCTGCGGGCCGGCCAGCAGGAGCGACAAGGTTTGTTTGAGGCAGCTCAGAACGCTCGCTCCGGCTGAGACGTTTCTTCACGGCTGTTTTCATTTGTGGCTTTCTAGGACCACAGGCTGTGCTACAGTGACTGCCACTTCACTCACACGGACGGCAACCTGACTCTGACGTACGACTTCAGCCTCCTCGGTTCTTCTGGATCGCTGATGAACGGCCCCAGCTTTACATCTAAAGGAACCAAATATTTCCATCTTTTCAACATCAGTTTGTGTGGAGGACAGGTCAGCCGCAGAAATATAAAAAGGATGTCGCTTTTGTGCTCGAGTACAACTCAAGTGCTGTTTTTTTTTATTCCCCCTCCATCAGGATCAGTTAGCAACATGCACAGACAACGTTACAGACTTATCGGTATCAGACAGCCAGAGAGATAAGGGTGAAGGGCCCAGCGCTGTCAAGACCTTTATCTGTCAGTCGACGATAATCCCAGCTACCGGCCGAGGCTTTAACACGGCGCTCTCGTCGCAGTCCATTAACCTGGCTGACACGTTCCTCGGTGAGTGAGCAGAGGGTGCAGACAGGACTGGATTTAAATACATATTTCTGCTCTGCTTAAGATTTTCAAAGTGAGGGGAAATAAAGAATAAAGATTACTACAGCTCTATGAATAAATGTGCACATACTTATGGGTTCATTTGTGTTCAAGGAGCCACAGTGGAGGATCATTTTGAGGGAATAAGCGCGAAACCCAACCAGTATTCCCAGGTCTCTAAGAAAGTCCCAGATGTGAATTTCTACTACAGGTATTTCTGTAGCCTTAGATGTGGTTTTTGAAAGAAATGGACATCAGTGGTAAAGGTCTTCACTTCATTCTGCTCTTTTTTTTTTTTAAGGTCTCTGGCTCCGACCTCATCTTGTGAGTCGGGAAGGAGCACAGTGGTGACACTTCGCTGCAATCCAGAGATGTCCATCAAAGGGCAGCTCTCAGTTCCCAGGTATCGCTCCTGTCTTACGTCGGGTCATGTGTGGACTAAATCCTAACATGGAGTTTTTTGAGGGCTCACCTCAGTCATAGATAAAACTGCCACCGCGCGATTAGCTTCACAATGAGCTGCTGCTGCCCGATGATCTAAAAGTCGTTGGCGTGGTCACGAATGCAGACGGAGGCATTCCGGCCGCCCGGCTCATCCCATTCGGGGTCGCCACAGCGAGACAGTACCCACTGTTTTGGATCAGTGATTTGGCAGAGTTTTTCCGGCGGATGTCCTTCCTGACGCAACCCTTTGAAAGGCACAGGGAACCCAGTTAGGCAGCAGCGTCAAGGGTCTTGCCTAGGGACCCAATCTGGATGGAGATCAGTGGACACCCCGGGGAACCCAGGATTCCTGCGTGGCAGCCCTGCTGCTGTCTGATTACAAGTTCCACCAAGAATCAATCTGCAGAATTGTCTGAAAAACTGGCGTTTAGGTCACTGTACAATGTCATTTTGGTATATGTGACCATTGCTAAAGCGAGGAGACCCTGGTTCAAATCTCGGCTGGGGCCTTTCTGTATGGAGTTTGCATGTTCTCCCTGTGTATGCAGGGGTTTACGCCGGGGATTCCGGCTTCCTCCCACAGTCCAAAAACATGCTGGAAAGGTTAATTGGTTTCTCTAAATAGTCCCTAGGTATGTGTGTATGGGCGTGTGATTGTGGCCTTGTGACAGACCCGGGACCTGTCAAAGATGTACCAACAATAGCGCTGCGAATCCCAATACATGGCTCACGATATTGATGATATCGCGATACTGCGATAATTGGTAAAAATCATTTCTAATAACTCACAATGTATAGAAAAACACATGTTTTTTAGGAAAATATAACCATTTTTTTTTTAGCTTGAATGCAATCATACACAACTTGTGGGTTATTTTGTGCAACAAATAATAAATACTTTTGTGCAATATTGCTGAAATCAATAATAGTTTGTTTTTGACCAGAATTGACACCAATTGAATTGATTCATCTGTAAAATCCAGAGCTAACAATAGTAAACATGAACAGCAGTGCAGCTACTTAGTCCAAAATTGTTGTAAACAGCAGAACAAAAAATAAATAATTCCAGTAGCTGCCATGCCATACCGGGTGCAACGCATGCCCCCTATCTACCTCCAAAGGAACGTCTCCCCAAAGGATGACGAATATAACGATTTACGCTTCTTCAAACTAAAATAAAAGATCAGTTTCAGTGAGAACCCATCGATAATCAATCTCAGGATGAAATGTTGCCATATATTGCAATATCAATATTTTGGCACACCCCTAACCAACAGTTGCCAGGACAGGCTTTGGGACCTCAAAGGGATATAGAGGGTTAAGAAAATGGATGGATGAGCTTTTTTGAAGCCGGTTTTAGGTCAGGAATAGGCCTCGATGGCTGCGGTGTCTGCATGATTTCCAGATATCTAAGCCCTACTCGTGACTGATCACCTGGTTCAGGTGTGTCCAGCAGAGTATGTTGGAAAACGTGCATGAATGTGGCCCTCGAGTCGCCTATTCTTTTTGTTCAGGGGTGTCCAAATCCAGGTCTCAACGGCCGGCCTCTTGCTGCTTTTCCAGAAACGCTGACTTATCTGCTGTTGAATACCTGGATCAGGAATGTTTAGCCACTAAGGAACTTCAATGGCAGGCTGGTTGGAAAAGATGCAGGACACTGGTCCTTGAGGCCTGGATGTTTGTTTTAGATTGATGGATGAAGAAAGTTTGCTTCTGCCGTTGCAGTCAGTGTCCAGCAGGAACCTGTGATGGGTGCACCTTCTATTTTTTGTGGGAGAGCTCAGGGGCCTGTCCCATCTGCACCGAGAGAGACTACCATCGGATAGAAGGCGTCTGCAAAGGAGGAAATCAGGTGTGTTTGAACATACAAAAAAAGTGTATGTTGTTTGAAAATTGATTTTTTTTTTCCTGCTCCTGTCATAAAAATGCTCTCGATCATATCCTCTTTTGCTCTGTCACATTCACTCTTAGGACATTCTGTTCGTGTGGGCTGAGCCAAAGCTGTGCATGGGAGGGGTGACATTGCCTGAAAAGAAAACCTTGACCTGTGAGAGTATGGAGCTGTGGGTTCGGCTCGGTGCTGTGATGGGAACCTTCACAGCAGTGCTGCTCGTCTCACTGACCTGCTACTTTTGGAGGAAGAACAAAAGGTTTTTTTTTTTTTAAATCCTATCACATTTTGCCTTCAGGCACAATTGTTCCCCTCTCTTAAATGCAGTCTTTCAGCTTTACCTTTACTTTATCTTTTCACCAATTCCCTCGCCGTCCTGCTCTGTCTTCTGGGATTAAAAACTTTCATGTACACATTATTCCTGCTATTAATTATCTTCTTTTTTTGTTTTCGTCTGTGCAAGGTTGGAATACAAGTACATCCGTTTGGTTACGTCGGCCAACAATAAGGAGTGTGAAATGCCGGGGGCCGACAGCTGTGCAGTGATGGAAGGAGAGAATGAGGGAGACATGGAGGATGAGGTTGTGTACACTAAACCTTCTATTCTCGGCAAACTCAAAGCCATAGCCTCCAAGGTGAGAGTGACCACAAAGGCGCACTGAGGAAAAGCCTCTCGGCTGTGAAAGTGATGAGAGTAAACATGTCTGCTTGTGCTTTTCAGAGAAACGGAGACCACTATGAAAATGTTCAACTGAACTCGTCTCAATCCAGAGCTCTGGTTTGGAGCTAGAAAGCGAAAAGGGTCGCCAGGAGGGGAATGAGGATTTGGAACCCTCCAGACGCTTTCTTCCAACCCCTTTAACCATATCTGTTTATGAGCTTTGGTAACCTGGAAGACCACCAGTGTGTGCAAAGGCCCGCGATGCGCTTGAAGCCAGGTTCAGAGAAGTCACACAAACACGGTGGCCTTACAGCTTGATAAGACAGAGCCATAGTACTTTGGAGCAAGTGTGTGCGTCACGATCATTTTCTGATTTACTCCTCCTGATGTCAGGGAGCTGGTGTAGAGCTCAGGGTTAGACAAGGACCTGTTTGAGTTCTTGAATTCATTCACATCTAATTTATTTGGTTCTGTTTGATGTGTGTTGTATCTTTGACAGTCATGGAGTGTCATCAATGTATTTCTATCAAAGTTTCAGTCATTTCCTGCTTTGTTTTATGGCAAAACAATACTTTTTCTTTTTTTTTCTTCTGTCCACTTAAGTTGAAAATGATATGAGATTGAGGTGGTGGCTTTGACTGTCTGTCAAATAAATGATGTATTTATGTATGTTTGGATGAAGAGTGGTTCAATTATAAATTATAGGAAAATTTAATTTAAACCCAAATTTAGATATCATATTTGTTATGGTAAGAATTATCATTATTTTAAATTCTTTCATTATTTCTCCTATAATTTTGATGTCTAAGCATTGCCACAGGTTGTTACCATGGCAACTGCAAATGTCAGATTAAAAGATGAAAAACCTAATTCCTTTATTTAGTCACCAAAGTTTGTAAATCAAAGCAAGTAATGAAAGGTATTTGTGAACGTAACCTCTGACCTTTTCACATAATCTCATTTTAAATTAGAATGTAATATAAGAGAAAAATGGTTGCTATTGGAGATCAAATTTACACACAAAATCTTTAATAATTACCATCAGACGCAAATTAATGTTTAGGTAATATGCCCATCTGTCATATGGAAACATTTTTATGTATATTAAGTTTCTAACTTTGACCATATTCTTCTAGATTTGTGTAAATGACATTAAATTTGCCTTTTCTCTTGAGTAACTCAAGACTTCCTGTCAAAGGGGTTGTTTTATGTTACTATTTTGGTCGCCTAAACTGAGTTCTGGCCTTTATTTAGCATACAGATCAGGCTGATCCATGATGATGAAAATAATTTAAGTCTTGTCCCACTTTACAAATAGATTAGAAAAAAATGTAAAGAATCTGAATTTAAAGTATTTTATTTATAACATTAATTGGTTTAATAATTTGTTTTTGTTTGACAAAATCATTAGAATGTTAATACATTGAATCTCAAAGATTCAGAAATGCAGTAACCTTTTTGTCATAACATTTGATAAAACTTAACCTAAACTTCAACCACGTTGTCCAGCAGGGGGCAGAAGAGAACAGGTCTTCTAAAAGCAAAACAACACAAATATGAATGTAACCCAGCTCAAAGTGTGAATAGAGGCATGTGAAATGAAGCCTGTTACATATGTGCTGCAATGTTTTGAGATTCACAGATGCAATGAACAAAGCAACCAGCAGAGGGCAGTCAGTGTACTGAGAAAGATCCCGAGGATCCAATCTGCAGATGGTCATGGAATCATGATCAAAAAGAAAAATAAAAAAAAAGAATGCAGCATAATTACTTGCTTTCAAACGAAGCAATTAAAAGTCAACAAAATTTTTTTTATCCACGGTGAAAAAGCACAGAAGAATGTGAAATATAAAATCCAAACTTAGTGTTTGATTAACTCTTCCGTCCTACTTTTACTTCCTTGTCGTAGCAGTATTGATGTAGATAATGATATAGGTAGTTAGTCCCTCTTCCTTTGATAGGCTCAGTTGTGATGCTGCATTGTTCTGAAAGCACTTCAGTACATGGTTTAATTGGAGTGCCATTACTTAGGGAACAGATGAGAAAGAGAGTGTAAAGCCATCTTTCAGCTTTTGCCAACACACACTATGAATAGAGTCTGTGTTTTGCAAAAGTGATGGCCTTGTGAAACTTCTGTTCATCAGTCAGATCCGAACAGAGTTTTTTTGGACCCTGAACACACGAAGAGACAAAAGCACGGACAAACAAGAGCGCTTCTTTGCTTCGTTTTCTTTATTAGAATGTCATCACAGCCTCATTATTGCACATATCATAAACACAGGACTATTGCTTGGTGACCGGTCAGTCCCAGAGATCAGAACTGACCTCGGCTTCATATCGCCTTCAGAGATCCAGAGTCATTTCGAAGCCCAAAGGCCAAGAACACATTCTGTCCCACAGAAGAGGCTACAGCACAGAAATCTTTGTAGAGCACATGGCAGTTGGCAGAGCCTGAATAGAGGAAGACGCCCACCGTGAATGCCTGCTTGAAAAGGATATTCACAAGTAAAGCCAATTAAAGAAGTTTCCATTTAGCAGGTTTTTTTTTTCTTTTTGGCCAGATGAAATGATAAATTCAGAAATTTAATGAGTTTTGGAGTGATGCAATTTCTTTATATCTGAATTCCAATTTAAATGCCTCATTCAGTCTCCAGATCCTTTGTCTGGCATCCTTTTATTCTCTCTCCAACCTCCTCGGGGCAGCCCCGGTGACATGTGCAGAAGTGGTCACCCGCATCCAAGTGCCTCGACTCAAAGCTGCCAGTCTGTTGCTCTGGCTTAGGTGGTCTTGGCTGAGACCGTTTGCAGAGCAAGTTTCACACACAGCGTGGAGATGAGGCGCACAAAGGCGGCGAGGGAAAGGTTGACGAGGTGAGACGGATCGTGTGAGAGAGGGTCAGAGGAAAAGTGGGGAGACTGTTGTCCGAGACTTGTCTCTGGACTAAATTAGCAGAGAATCGGGGTTAAGTGCTCTGTTTATGTGGCCATTAAAAGCTGCAAGTACAGGGCTCGCGGAGCCAAATCTCATCAGTCACTGCCAATTTAAATCAGCACAGAAAAACTCTTTTTCTGCTCAACTTTTCTTGACTGCTCCTCAGCCCTCCTCTAACCCTACTTCCTCCTCTTCACACAGACAAATAGTCATTCCAGCAGCGGATGTGGTGATGGGGGTTGTCCATAGCAACCTGCCATGCAGGGTGTATCTTGTGGGAGCAGGACCACTGACTGAATGGCTAAGCCCTCTTCTAACAAAGGCTGTGAATCTCTGAGATGCTTTGAGCTTCCACAGAAGCGCTGCGACTTCAGAGCTGTGGGAGCGCTTTACATAATCCAGCGGCAGCATCCCTCCGCTACGCCACATCTCTCCCGCTGCTCCCTTGCACCTAGCGCGCACGGCCCCAAATGTAGGTCGGCTCATCTTGACACATCTTGCGAAATTCCTCCAATCTATCATTCAGCAGTGATCACAGACTAGGCATGTGCACTGAGGTTGACCTGTCAAGAGACGACAGCTCTGACCTCACTGATTTTCATCACGGACAGAGCAGACGGATGCTTCTAGTAAAAAAAAGTGATTCCAAATTTTTTTTTTTTTTTTTTTTTTTAAACATTAGCTGTAACAGTCAGACTTTATTTTACATCTTACATGTAAACATTTCTGATAAATTTAGTAACAAACTCCTAAAGTCAACACAAAACTTTTAAAAATGTACTAAATTAGTTCTCTAATTCAGACAACTGTATAATGCCTCAGTTCATTATTTATTTTTTATTTCAGAGACATTTTTTTTTTTTTTGCTATCAATAATCGCACTGCTTCATTTTGTTAGCAGGGATCTGCCAGCAGCTGACATCGTGTGCTTTGCATCCCCCTCATGAGCCTCTCTGGGGCTGCAAAAAGCCAGCTGCTCCACTGTGCCTCGCAACGTCAACACATTTAACACAGGCATGTAAACTGCACACTCCAGTAAGTAGACAACTTCTGTCCTAACGCTCCTTGTATCTCTCTCCCTTTTTTTTCCTTGAGCTTCCGTCCGAGGTGTACAAAAGTAAAAGCGGTCGGATGGGTGTGTTCAGAAACATCCCCTGTTGTTGCTGGAGAAAAGGAGGCGGTGGGAGGAGTCAAGTTAGGGACGTCTCCGTCTCTGTTCCGTCACTTCAGGGGAAACAATTGATGCCGGGAGGCTAAATATGTTGTCAAACCAACTGGCATACTTTTGACCTGAAGGCTGTGCTTTAAACAGAGGGCGTTCAACCCAACGGAGACTCGGGCAGCTAAAGTTAAACACCTACATTAAGGCACATGGCCATATTGGAAACGTCAACACATACTGCATTTAAGGGGGGGGCTAAAATGTAAGCTACTAACGTGTTTTCTGGAGTATAAGTCATAGTTTAGCCAGGGGTGCGACTTATATCAGGAGTGACTCTTTTGTGATTTATTTAATTTTTTTAAATATAAATAGGCACATATATTTGTTGTTTTTCCACTTGCAACCAGTTGCCTTTACGCAGTTGTTTCCGCTAACAACCACTAGAGGGTGCTGTATTTTCTTCTGACAGTGCCAGAAGAAGAGGAGATTCTGATTGTTTTCCTCTTAAATTTTGAGATTTTTCTCATTTGCATCAAAGCATTATTATTAATATGGTTTTTGTTTTCTGCCATGTCAAATATAAAAGTGCGACTTATACTCCAGTACGACTTATATGTGGTTTTCTTCTTTTTTTTTTTTTTTGCTCTGCGACCTATACTCCGGTGCGACTTATAATCCAGAAAATACTTTCTTGGAACAATTCAATACATGTTCAGCAAAGCAGGCCGTCTCCTTCCATTAGTGTTACATGTGGGCTGAGGGTTCATAATTACTGGGTAGGACGTCGTTGTTGACAGAACCGTTGTTGACTCTATTGAGGATGAAAAAAAAAACGCATTTGCTAAACTGTATTTTCTCATTCCAGCTATTAATAATTATTGGGGACACATCACGGCAGTCTTTCAGTGAAGCAGCACTTGAAGAGTAGGAGTGAGACTCCACTGCTTTGCTCAACACAAACAATGGCCATTCAGATAAAGGGATTCCATTATTAGCATCAATAAAATGAACATTTGTATCAAAAGCAAAACATGGTTTCCAGCTAAAACAGCCACAGTAGGTCAGTATACAAATACTGGATGCAATGTGCATCTATAAAGATGTAAAAGGATGAGTGAGATCAGATCTTTATCTTTTTTTTTTTTTTTTTTTTCTAGCCTGTCTAGTTTATGTCCACATTCAGTTTAGGCTTACAAGAACTTCAACATTGTGCTGTTTGAACCATCGGTAATATTATATACAAATTTACAGATAAACATTGGAAATACGTACAGAATCGTTATTACAATGAAAGCTAAAAAAAGGCATGAGAATAAAAAGTCGGTGAGTATTGCAGGTGAGGCAAGCCGAGCCACAAATATGCATCCAGACTGAGAGACGCCGCCCTCCTACCATGGTTAAGCGCAATGTCTATTTACACAGCGTCATAACAAAGCTATCAAAAACAAAGGCTCCAAAAAATTCCTCCTAAAAACTTTTTTTTGTTCTTTTGTTTCTCTACGTACAACAATGTCGATTCCATGTATGTACATCCCTAGAAAATAATTTAATTATAGTTACACACTTTCTACATTTGTGAAACGACAGAGTTACAGTCTTTCAGAAGGGTCGGTGTGCATGTCTTGGTGTGTGCGCGTGTTTGTGTGTGCTTTTGGGATGTAAGTATGGAGCTGGACGGGGTAATGTTCGTCACCGGGCTAACAGTCGCGGAGGAGGGGGGCAGATTTAAAGCAGACTGGATGTGGTCACAGAGATGAAGTGGTGGAGTCCACGATTTCTCTCCCGTTGCACACAGCTGGGACGAAGTGAGCGCTGACAGAAGCTGGATGTGGGGGTTGAGAGGAGAGGAAAACGAATTAGAAAGATCAGCACTGAGACATTTAACCAAGCACTTGCGCATGCAGAAAGAAAAACATCAACACCACAGTCATCCTGGTGGAAATTAAAAGGGTATAACTCCAGGAATTTAATCATATTCTTGATCCAAATAAAACCAATTGGTCCTTGAAGCTGCTGTAAAGTCCCACTCCAATCACGTTTTTGACATTTTTGACATTTTTTCAAGCAATTTTCTTATTATAAAGGACTCGTGTAAAGAAATAAAGATTAAAATATCGCATTTCGTAATATTTCTTAATTCAAGTATTCGTGAATTAGTTGCAGATAAAATATGCTGTTTGAAAAAAGCTTGATAGCTTGAGATAGATTGATCCATCGACGTGTTTGTTTTCCTCGTCTAATGCTAGGTTGGGGCTGTAAGATAGTGGGAGAGAGTGTAAACAAGGGGATGATGGGAAATGAGGGGAAGGCTTCCTCTACCTGTACACCAACGCCCACAACTCAGAGGCAAATTTCAAACTCCTGCTGCTCTTCAGAAACTATGTCCTACTAAACGATTTTTTTTGCCTAAAAACTGTATATTCATAATTAAAAGATCACTGGGGATGCTTATGAAATAATTCAAAAGATGATTGGAGTGGAACTTTAACAGATTTCTCACTTTCAGGTTTTCACCAGATTGCCACATATGGCAACATATGCATACTAGAGGCACAGAGACAACATACATCTTCATTTTGATTAGTTAATCTGCATTATTTAAGCTTAGTTGGACCTACAATTTGGCTTTTAACAAATTTTGAAACATAATTTTCTTCCACCAATTAACTGAATTAAAACTTTGGCTAAAATTCAATTATCTGCCTTAATTTTAAAAAATTATAATTTTAGCCCCCTATTTCATTAAAAAAAAAAAACCTGTGGTGTATCTCATTGCTTGCTCACTGACAGCTTTATAGGCTCCACCCACCAACACTCTTCTGAATGAAACGGGGATTACAATATGGGTGGGTGGCTATCAAAAAGGCAACATAAAGGCATAACATGAAAGATTAAGAGCTGAATGTCAGTTGTGTGGAAGCAAAATCCCCAACGCAAGCATAAACTGGAATAGACGTGTGACAACTGGTACTCGGTGGAATATCTGAATCAGTGCAGAAATATTTTCACCAGGTACAAAGAGTTTTGAGAAATATCATCTCCAAAACGATTTTTTTTAAGTATGAGTAGGAAGATCTTTCTTGGTAATAGAAATGAATAAAGTTTCAGCAAATGTAGAAAAAGAGGTTCAGTGTTTGGAAAAAAAATGCCAAAAATTATTGATCTCTGACTAAAATCAACAATAGTGAAATAATTCTGCCATTGAGTGGGAACAAGTAACAGAAGTGACATTTCACTATTGAAAAAAGAAGTTGTGCTAAAGTAAGTCAGAATGCTCAAAGGTAAAAGCAAGGAAAGAATGGCTTCTACGAAACCCAATTGCTCCAAAAACGTCTTCAAATTCACTGGCATAAAATGAAAAAGTTATCTAGACTGGATGCAGTTGAGTTTTTCTGCAACATGTTTGATCTTAGAATCTATCCTGGGTCTGTGTGTTTGTGTTCCGCTCCTATTCTCCCTGTCTTAGCTGTTAGAGATCCAATAACCCTCAACAGACTCATAGGATATTCGTAGTGGCACGCACAAAATAGTTTTGACTTCTAGTATCTGTAGACCAAACACAACATCTTGATTACTTTAAGTTTCAAAAAGCTGATTGCATGAAGCCTACCATGAGATGCGTATGTGGCGGCAGCTCCGCTGACGCTAAAGCGGTTGAGGTTGAGCCTGTGGCTGGTCACATTCTTCTGGGGCTGAAACATAATGATGTGGACCTTGGGAGCAAACATACAGCCAAGCACCACAAAGCCACTCAGGCTGACTGAGATGCACATGGTGGTGGTCTGAACCTGCAGGGAAATAACAAGAACAGATCAAATGTTGTTAGCTTTTGCTTTATTTGCTTCTTCCCTAAACGTTTCCAATTATCCTTCTTTTTTTTTTTTTTTTCCGTTTTAAAATCCCACTTCTGACACCATATAGTGTATTTATATTATTGGATAACAGCTAAGGTTTAGCAGAGCCATTGATGAGGCGGGAGCTTAATGTTCAGAACTTTCTTTATTGTTAATTAAGACAGCATTAAGTAATTGATTAGAAAATCTATTTCTGAATCCGACTCTGAGTTGTGGGCTGGATTGTTGTCACAAAGTTAGCCCATCCCTAATCTTTTTACCCGCTCTCCCACAAGCTTACTCCCCCTCCAACCTATCACTAGCGGTGCAACAAAAATGGCGACCAATATTTGAGTGATCCAGCTGTACAGTTTTGAACCAGATGCCAGCTCAGACGAGGAAAACAAAGACGTTCATGGATCTATACGTCTGCAAGTGGATGCATCAGAATGGAGTGGAGCAGGGTGCTTGTGGCCTGTGTGAGGTTACACTCGCTAACATCTGCGTGTTCTTCGATAAGGATGAAAATGACTAAAAAAAACTCAATTGGAATTGAGTCCTGCTCTCTCAATCACAATTTCACGATCTTTCCTTATTGATGTAACTTCTATATCTCAAATATGCTCTATGTTTGTTGCCTGCTCCATTCACAACAGAAAGAATTGCTCATAAATACAATTTTGAGCTTCATTTTCTTTCTGTGTCCTCCACCCTGAGACAAATGCTACAAGAACATGTTAAAAACATCATCAGAGTGGGTCTTTAAATGCTGACACATTCAAATAAGAATCTGAAAAAAATTATCTAAACATAACATTGTGGGTCTTTGTATTTTCAGGATTTTAGTGACTAAAATCATAGACAGCTGAACAATGGTGCAATGTGGAAACTCTGCTTCCTTGGCTTTCAAAGTGGAACTGGAAATATATGGTTTCACATATCTTGAGAAGCAGTCTTTACATTATTCATTCTGCACAATCATCACCCAGTAACAGAAAATTCCTGGGAACTCATGGGGGAGTTTGGGGGTAAGGTCTGTACATAAAGTCCAAAATCAGTCAGTTGTTGCATCTAAAATATGAAATGTTCAAATTGTACCACACCAAAGCTGTATTTCAGTTCTGGGCAGGTACCCTGCTTTCTAAGAACAAAATTATCTGTGATGGTGAGTAATAAAGTGGGCACATGTTTTTCATCTAGATGAGTCCATGTTTCCACCTTGCTTTTAGAGAAACTGATCACGGACTCGACGTGGAGAAGAAAAAAAGACCATCAAGGCTGCACTGAGCAGGAGGTGCAAAAGCCAGCCTCTTTGATATGGGAGTGCATTAGTTTTCATGGCACTGGTGACATGCATGAAAGTACCATAGATTCAGAAGCATGCTCCTTTGTATACAGTCTGCATTAAAGTATTGGGGAAACATATGGCACCATCGGGGCCATATTTTTTTTTTTTCTAGGGTATTTGAAATTTTTAGCATGCATATGCAAGGCTTCATCTTGCAGAGCTTGCAATAATTTGACTTCACAGACGGAGAGTGCAACTGATACGCATGGTAAATCCTAAGAGCAAAATATGAACACACATTTCTCTGCAATCGCACAGTCAGTTTCAAAATTTACAAATGATTGAAACTATCAATTTAAGAAAATACATTTAATAGTACACCAAACCCAGCCTTATTTACACTTTCCAAAGACAATGAAGTTTTTACTTTGCATTTATTTTTGTTGAAACTTTTATTGGATGCAACATTTTTAAAGTAACACTTTTTACTGGCACTTTGGGATGAGTATTTAACAACTGGCTCCATGTAAAAGAGTGATTTAAATTTGCTCTATGCTCAGCCCCATGCTCTTGCAAGAGCACTGAGATCTACAGATCTAATGCTCCTCGCAGTTCCAGGGTCCTGGCTCATTACTAAAAGTGTTAAAGCCTTTTCAGTGGGAGCCCCAAAGATGGTGAGCCGCTTCCCCACACCAGTTGAAGGTGAATAGACCTTGGAGCAATTTAAAGGAAGGCTCAGCCTCTATTTGGCGCTCAAATCTGTCAAATGCAGCTTCGTTTTCTCTTTATTTCGCTTCGAATTTCACTTTTACTCTTCCATGTTTCCTCTGAATTTTATGGTAGTTTTAAGGAAGACCATTAAGTTTTTATTTACCATATTTTTGCAACAGCCAAAATAAAAGAGCATTTTGCACTTTAGGGAGAAATTGATTTAAAAAAAATATGGGAACAAAAACAGACAATTCATCTTGAAAGGCAAATAATATTAACAAAATAAATAACAATAATAGACAGAATTTATAACTCATTGATGCTTATTTAGCTTCATGAAACACAAGAGGAATCTTGAATATTAGCGCAACATTGGAACAATGAATACCCATAGCATAAAAAACATGCTAACAAGTCAACTAAACTGTGTAAATTACTTTAAATCCCTAAATCCGTTGAATAATTTATCTTCCAGTCACTTAGAATAACTCAACCAACCTCGGCAAAAGACTAAGCTGCACTTCTTCTTCATTACCATCAATAGCAAATAGTGATACACACACCTACAGTGCCCTCTAGAGGTTGTTGTTATTTATTTAAAAGGCCTATTTCATGCAAATCAACTGTTTTGAGCTTTTAAGTGTATCTTAATATTAATTCTCCAGACAAAACACCTGAAAAGTGGTATTTCGCTCCATGCACGCATCTACGACCATTCTAAAACCCACATTTTCATTTTAACATCCACTCTGAGAAAAAGTAGTCTCTCTTGCACCAAATTTGCAGCGACAACATTGGCTTGATTTTTCTTTATGTGTAAAACAGAGTCTTCTAAGTGGTAAAAAGGGCGGCACCTACAAGGAACGAAAGGCGCGCCAATCAGAGACCAAGGCAGTTAGACATAGGACAAGGAGCTTGCAAAAATAATTCATATTTCATTAAAAAAATGTTGTTTGGTGTCCTAAAGGTAAAATATGATCACATATATGGATATACTCTACTATAAAGGTTTAGAATAGCATGATAGGCCCTTAAAAAAAAAAAAAAGAAAATCACACCTGAGAATAATCAGCCAAACTATGCAAAAAACGTGGTTTATAATCTTATAATCTGTAAAATGCAGTATTTTTTTTTTAATGTGTTTTATTCTTCTGTAGCTAAAAGTTATGAACTGAAAATAACAATTGTTAACAATTGTTAACAATTTATAGATGAACAGATTTCTATTCCTAAAACCTAACCAGATTGATCTGTCTAAAGTAGAATCTAATTATGTCAAATCGGATCAATCTATCTGAAATTGTTTCAAAATTAGATAAATCGAAAATCAATCTCAGAAAACACAATTTAGATTGAGGTACGACAGGTTTATTTTTCTATAACAAAAAAATGAACAAGTAGGGACAACACAAATGTGATGGCAGTAAAAATGATCAAACAATCATTACAATCCAATGTGGGGAAACACTGAATTTTGATAAAACCTGTGACCATACAGTGTGGTATAATGTTCAAATAATGTTCAGTTCATATAGAACTTTATGTAACTAAAATTGAATGAATTTGCCATTAATTCTTGCTTACTTGTTTGTTTGTACACAACTTTAGTTTACACTTGATTATCTTGCAAGAAAGAAAAGGAATCTGGAAAACTTCACCGGCACTGTTCAGTACCAATTATTTATCTCTGAGTCACACTGATTGAATTTTGGGCTAAAGATTGATCTTAGGTCAAACAGATCGGGAACCACAAATCATGATATGAATCAAAATACTGCTAAAATGAATCGTTACACCCCTACATGAATTGCCAAAAAAAAAACAAAAAAACAAAAGACTGGTAGAAGTGTGGCAGAAAAACAAATGTATGCTTTAATGTTTAACCAGGGAGCAAGTGAACGTGCTGCTGTCAGACCTCTTAACCTTTTAACAGTCCTGAGGATAACAATTATGGGATGGATCAATAAAAGAGAAAAGAGACCCCAGAGGTCGAACTTAACAATCACTCACTGGTAGCTTTAACTTCATTTTCTGTGAGATTAATACTCAGTAGTCTGGCTCTCTTTATCAGAGCTTTGCAGAGGCGGACCCCGGCGCCCCACACTGAGTTCCCTAATCATTGCTATAAGTACTATAGGGAATGAAAGTGAAATACCACAGCAGAACAACTGAGCATGTTAATCAATGATCGACCTTTTGACATCCCTATTGTCTGTGTGAGGGCGACGTGTTAGCTTGTAACAAACTAATCTTAAAGACCGATCAAAAAGTAAAATATGCGCTCATATCAGTAAAACAGACTGAGCAACATGAGGGCATCACTTGACATGAGTAATCTTCTCTAACAGCCTTTCAAACTGCCTGCATGTTTGTGAGTGTGTGCTTAGGTTGTGCATTTGGACGCTTTGGAGTTGTATGGTTTATGCAAACACTGACTACCTTTTTGCTGTTAAGTCTGGATGTGAGTCAGCAGTTTGATAGAGCTTGTCAGTTAAGCCATGAATGAAGAGTTGGGGGAAATATGCCAAGGGGATTAGAAAATATTTAAGTTATGACTCCACCTGTTCAGAGAAAGGTTTTACAAACCGTGTGCCCTTGTCAATCACGCTGAAGGGATTAAAAAGATTATGTTCACATTTAAATGGGA
Organism: Oryzias javanicus; assembly: GCA_003999625.1. NCBI lineage: Eukaryota > Metazoa > Chordata > Actinopteri > Beloniformes > Adrianichthyidae > Oryzias > Oryzias javanicus. Next base: position 19,782,788 of record CM012442.1, read on the forward strand.
AATTTTAATGCAGTTTTATCAGATTGTTTTTATGAAGTACCCTGTGTCTGGAAAGTTTAAAAATGCAGTAATTGTATGTTCACCCTGAATTAAATAAACCTTTTACGGTAGAAAACATACAGGGAAATGTTCATGGACTGACAATTAACACAATCTGTAAACTTTAATTTCAATTTATATAACTATTGTTATAATTTCTATGAAAGCGTTTATTATGGTAGCTAAAAACAGTATTTGCCTGGACAATTTCTACCTTTAAAAAACCCTCAATTTTGTTTCAGTAGTTTTTAAGGAACCAGATCCCAATCAAAATTGTCTCAAAGCTCTGCACATAAGCAAAAAACTTCAACAAGCTTCATTAATACCAGAATTTTACTCCAATACAATCTAGATCATTAGATTAGAACAAATTTGTGCTATTTGTATAATAAACACCCATATATACAGAAAACAACAATGAACTTTTGCTCTAATCCCTTGATTTTGCCCTTAATTTTGCCTATATGTTTTTTTTTAATTCAGCAAGAGGTAACAGTTTCAAAATGCACAGTTTCTGTGCAAGCATAAAAAAACGAGTAATTTCCCACAGCAGACTGAAGCTGGCTAAGCCTTTTTGACATTACTGTATATAAATGAAATAACAGCAGTCTGTTCTGGGTCATTGTTCATGAGCACATTTCCATTAACATTATAAAAGTTTCAAGCAGTTTTTTTATTTGAGTTTAGGTGTTGATGTGCTTTTGTTAAAGTCCCACTTCAATCATCTTTTTATCTTTTGCAAATGTATTCACAGTGGTCTTTTAATTATGGTTATGCAGTTTTTAGCTAAAATTTAAAAATGGTGTAGTTTTCTAGAAAATAGTTACTCTATCTTTCTTTCTTACTGATTTATTGCTTTGTTAAAAAGAGCAGATAGTATAAGTTTTTCTTCTTTCTTTCCACTTTCAATCATGTTTGAGTTTACAACTCAAGGTTGCATTGCAAGTTTTCCTTATATTGAATAAAATAAATAAATAAAGGAGTTCATAGAAATTCATCTCTGAGCTGCAAAGTAATCCAGCTCTCATTTCCCATCATCCCTTTGTTTACACTCTGTCCCACTTAGATTACAGCCCCTCACAACCCCAACCCAACAACACTGGGTGAGCAGTAACTTAGCTATCCAAGCGCATACTTTTGAGCCACTTTTTCCAATGGCATTTTTTACCTATTCCTGAATAAGTCTCGCATAATGAATGATGGATTTGTTAAAGGCGAACAAATAACAAACATTATAATAATATAGAGGTTTTATGAGTGCTGCAATTTTTTTATGCATTTAATGTAATTAAATATTGCTTCATTGAAGTAATAACACTGAATTTAACAGTTTTCACAAAGGGAAAATAATTTGTTCTGGACCGGTTCCGCTTAATTTGTTTCAGATCGAGCCTTAAACCTTGGGTTCGGTCTGCATTCAGACTAGGATCTACTGGAGATTTCTGTTCTGGACCAAAGCTTGTAAACAAAACCATGTGACTAAAGATCTCTTCAGGCATTGGCCAGCAGTTATGGGGGCGGGTCAAAAAAAAAAAAAAAAGACAGATGGAGATACTGCAGGATTTCGCCGATCACTTTTGAGCATCTGTATGACTAAGGTAGATGTTTAGTTTTAGTTATTTTGTTTTGTGTTCAAACTGAAGAATATCAGAGCAAACCGAAGTTCAGTCTAATTGGAAACAAACTTAGAATTAAAAACTGAATCCTGGTCCCGCATTAGGGTCCGCTTGCACATACTGAGACTGAAACTTTGTTCTGGATTATCGGGGGAAAAGAACCTTGGTTCACTTTAAGCAAACCAAATGTGTCCAGTCTGAATACATCCTAAGACATTTTTATGTAATAGTATTAAGCATGCAAACATTAGTATATCAGAATGTGCATGTCTGTATATATTAAATCAGTTACCCTGTAATCACTGGATGTGACGTAGAAGATAGGAAGAAAGGCCAGCCAGATGATGCAAGTTGTATACATGGTGAATCCAATAAACTTGGCTTCGTTGAAGTTCTCGGGGCACTTCCTGGTCTTAAAGGCATACCTGGTGGAAGAACATCACATTTCAGATCTAAAAGATATCATTGGAAAACATGTTTATCACACACAAAATGAGTATTTCCCAAATTGTAAAATGGATAGTTGAACATAAAAAAAATACATTTAGGTGGTTTGATGCAATGAAAATAAGCCTGAGAGACTTACACAGTACACAAGATGACCAGAAGCACGTCGTATCCCAGGGACAGCAGCATGCTGGAATCCCGGACATTACATTTGAGGATGACTGTCTGTCTTCGTTCTGGCAAAGTGAAGCGTCTTGTTCCCGGGACCTCCAGCAGCAGCCACACTGTGACCATCAATAACTGGACAGAGATCAAACTCAGGCAGATGAACACCTGTAAAGAAGGATAAGGGAGTAATGTGGTATCATTAAAAGCCGCAGTTTGTGGGTCCAACCATCAATCTGGCTGATGCTGATGAATGGAACCGATGCTGCACTCGCTCACCTGAGAGGATGGACTAATGAAGCGTGGCCTCACTGCACCCGCTCCTTCCTTCACGCCGTTAAAAATCCTCGCAATTCTGTTGGTTTTGGTAAGGAGCGCGGAGTAACACACGGCAAAGGACGTACCCAGACCGAGGCGCCGCAGGGCGCAGATGGCAGGGGAGGGTTTGGCCAAAAAGAGGAAAGTCATGGCGTATGACATAAAGACTCCTGAGAGGAGGATGTAGCACAGCTCCCTGCCTGAAGCTTTCACCAGCGGCGTGTTGTTGTGTCTTATAAACACCCAGATGACCAGGCCAGTGCACACGAACCTGTGAACAAGGAGAAAGTCATGCAGCCGCAGAAGATCACTGTCTGTCAATTTTATGAGCAACACTGGCCTCAGGCATAGGCAATACAAGTGGGTATTTATACTAGCGGGGACATAGCTGATCACTATTATATTATATTATATTATATTATATTATATTATATTATATTATATTATATTATATTTATATATATTATATTATATTATATTATATTATATTATATTATATTATATTATATTATATTATATTATATTATATTATATTATATATATTATATTATATTATATTATATGTTATCTGACTTGTCCCACACAATCATATGTTTTATCTCTTAAAGCTTACAAAAAAGATGTTAAGTGAAAATATCCTGAATACATAAAAACCTAAAACAATAAATAGAGCAAACGTTGAAATATTAGAAAAAAGTTTTGAAAAAAGAAAAAGCCAAATTAGATTTTTTTTTTTTTTAATGAAAAAAAAATTACTGAAGTTAGCAAACATGAAAACTGGTTAGTGTTGTAACATGACGTATCTATAGAGCAGTAAAATTGCCACTTAAATTCATATTTCTAAATATTGGCTTGATTTTTATATACATTTTAACAAAGGTTGAATCCAATTTCTTCTACTATCCCTACAACTTCTTTCAACCCCTCCAAATGTAGGGCATTGAAAGGGCTAGGGGTGTCCGATATCGTGACTCTCAATCCTAGAGTGTATTGTGTAGTGCTGCTCCACGGAGGAGAAATGCATTTCTTCTCGTGGGTGTGCTCTGAAGCACAGAATTTTACATTAAAATCATATTTACTTAGTACTTGTACTAGTACTAGTAGTATTTACTTTACTTAGTATTTTTAAAGTAATAAAACCAATTGTTTTTATGTATTTTTTGAACGCCACACTAATGTAGCTGACCAGCATCTATTGATGATGTCATCGGGTGGGATTGACGTCTGAATTTGAAGACACTTTGGCAATGTTTGAATTCGTTCCCTACTCACTATATAGTGCTCTAATTAGTGAGTTTGTCGTTTTATAAGTTCTGTCCTAATCTACAACTCCAAAATTGAGTCTTTGCAAAAAACTAGCATGCACTGTTGCTCACATTAGCGGATATAAAATCACAATGCTTTGCAGTCAAACAGCTTTTGCAAAAAAAAAAAAAAAAAAGAAAAACGTGTTAAAATATAATTTTTAAATAAATCATCCAGATTTTCATCATGAGAACACAGTGGAGTCATAAACAGAGAAATGTTTGTATTGATTAGATTTTAGGGCCTGTCTACACACACACTCAATAATTACAAACATACCTGATGGCTAAAATAGTCTTCACATTTAAACTAGTCAAAATGTACACAATACAACTGCAGTTCACGCACACACTTGTAAATATAATCCCACACATGTAAAAACTTTCATTCTGTCGCACATACTATTAGTGCAAAGGTGAGCTGACACCTGTACTCAGGTGAGTGATTATGTTTTGAGATGGATGATGATGGAATATACAAAGGGGGAGAGTGCCCGGCCATCCCCTCACAAAGACTCCCGCCGAAGCAGCAGCAGCAACCAGGACCCTCCTACACCCATCACGGGGCCACAGAGGCAATCCGGCCATCGGGCAATCCCGCCAAGCACCCAGACCAGGGTGCGCTGGCCCGCCGCAGAGGCCCCCCACGCCAGGGAACGGGAAGGCACAGGAGCACAGATAGTGCAGGCCCCAGCCCAGCCAGAAGAGCAGCCCCCCACCGCGCCAGGAGGGCTAGCACAAGGCGCCACCCCTTGAGAGTCCCCCACCCACGGACGAGCAGCCCACCACCACCCAGCAGTACCGAGCATACCCCCACCCCACCCCAGGTACAAGCCTGGGTCCCCCAAGGGAAACATCCGCCCGCCCCCCGCCATGGAAGGTCCAGGGGGGTGCGAGGCAGGGGCCGCCCATTCCCGCCCAGGAGGGGGACACTCAAGACAAGCAAATTGCTATTAAGATCCAGGGCACTGTGTAGTTTTTTTTATTGTAGTTGGGATTAGGATGGGATTTTGGACATATCCACTACTTGTCCATAACTCTCCGTTTGGAGGGTTAAATGATGGAGAAGCCGTAGGGGAAGAATTTGGATTCGGCCTTAATATTTTGTGATCTAAGTAAATTCAAGAAAAGCAAACCTTACTTAGCAGTGTTGCCTATATAGTTGTATTTTTAAAAGTTTTATTTGACTCCCAGCACATTTGAACTATATATTGACATGCCTCTTGAGTCCTAGATACATTTTGGAAAGAGTCTTTAAAGGAATCAAATGCTTAGTCACTCACCCAACACATGCTATGGTAATTGGACCGATGGCCCAGGCATCCTCCCACATGATGTAGTCCTCAGGAAGGTCATAACAGGACGTCAGGTCATCAGTGGGCCACTGACCAGGAGCACAGGGCGAGCAGGTGAACTCATCCGCCAGATATTCATGGGCTTCACAGGCTGTACAGATCCAGCAGCAGTACTCGCCTGGGAAATTGCAGAGTTCAGTGGGCTGTTTTTCCAAAAGGCACTGATGCTTGGTATGTTTTGTTCACGCATACAAACAACCCATAAGAAGACTGTTTCCTACCTGCCTGCATTTTCTTCCTCTCATTGCGCTCACAGGGGTCGCTGCACTGTGAGGTGGGCACCACTTCTCTGGGCCAGTGAATCAAATCACTGTTCAGAGTCAGAATCTCCGCCCATTCACCCACTGGCACATAACCGTAACGCTCACCGGAGCGCTGGTAGCTGAAAATGTTGTACCTGCCCATGCCGTCCCCCTGGGAATCAAACTTCACCACCGTCTCACTACCTGGTGGAGAGAAAGGGGCTAAAAAGAGAGAAAGAGTTTAGAGAGCACATAAATAGATAAACAAACTAATAAAACTAATGCTCCATTGCAGCTTTTTAAATGCAGAAGTGAGAATCAGGACATTAACCAATGGCCTAGTAAGCCCAGGAAACCAGCACAGAGCGTGAAAGCTATTAAAATGAGGCCTTCATTACAGAGGACCGCCCATTGTCACAGAGATTGGCAAAGAGGCTATAAATGCTCCAGTTGCTTGGCGATGTGTATATGACAAGGTTCCTATTCTAAGACCACAAAAAAAGTTGCTAAACTGACATTTTGTTGCAAAGTACATCAACACCAAATTGCCAATAAAAACATATAGTCAAGAAGGCAAAGAATTAAATCCCAAGGCAACGGAACAATTACCCACGCAATGATAGAACAAGCCTCTGGGTGTGCTCTCTGAGGGAACCACGGCGCTGAAACTGCCAAACATCTTTGTACACATGTTGTGAGAGGATTACCATCTACCCCGAGGATGTGGAAACAGAAGAAATTGTAAAATTGGTGCCATGCTGAAGCCGTGAAAAAAAGAGCACAAAAAGCAAGCAGAAAATGACTATGGACCGAAAACTTCTTGATGCGTTGCAGACAATCTCGGGGCTGATAGTGCTGACAGCTGGTCATTTTGACTCAGACAAGGTGTGTATTTCTCTGACGGTACCATATCTGTCCCTACAGAAGAGCAATCAACTTTGTGTTGCTGACACAGAGCAGTGTGTTATATGCTGCTATCTGTCAAACCATGATGTGACTGGGAATAGTGGAGGGTATGCTGGGCTTACAGCGAATCACTCTTCAACATATAACAAGACTCCCTGTCCTCAGTGGACGCCGGCTATGATGATACTCGTGTCTTTTTGCTGGGGTTAAGGCAGGAATTTTCAGACCGGCTTCATTCTGCACACAGATCAGAGAGAAACATCAGAATGCAGATTGAAAATAAGCTTCCAGGTTGAAGACCGTGCATGTTGATGCACATGCAAATGCATGAGCCGTTCAGTTTAGTGTTAAAGGTGTTGCTCTGCGCTGACCACCACTCTGACCCTGCTGCTGGCTTGCACGTGTGAATGTGTGGGCACAAGTATCAAAGCTGAAGCTGTCTGTCTGTTGTGAAAACTTAGTTTGCCTAAGAAGGATGGCGCGTCACATGGCAGCAGAGGGGGTTAGGGTTTATGAAATCTATAAATCACAGAGACAGCAAGACCGTCTATCTCCCTCCTCTCCCCCCATCACAGGAAATCCAAGGTGTCAAGTCTTTTTTGGATTTCAGGGCTAAATGCTTAAATGACAGTTAAATGAAAATTATTTCAATAAGACCGTCCTGATTACATCTGGAGACAAGGGAGAGTTATGAATTCATTATGCAGCAAGTTGTCTGATAATAAAAGCTAGATTCCACTTAGACAGACCTACACACTGGTAAAATTTTTGCCACAAGGCTGAATATCATGACTGTGTTTACCAGGACCTTAAATGTAAGCTGAAGCCTAATTAGGTCTGGTAATTACATGTAATGCACACACAAGTGATGACTGTGGACGACTAGGCTTCAGGCCCATCAGATTATTCTGTTTTATCCTTGACTTCTCTCAAACAGATCAAATTCGGAGAGCAAATACGCTGCTTGGACTGGTGACTCTTCCCTACAGCCAGCATAAGCAAGCATGCTGACATGACTGAATGGCTTATCGAGAGAGTGTTTGAGAGTGCCAGCTGGAGCTGCCGAAAGTCGCCATGACTCCACTTCAGCAAAGAGCAGAGACAGGTATTCCATGTCTGACAAATGGGATGGATTCTTTCCTCGGATCACTGGTCGGATTTTTTACCAGGGCAGTGCCATGTTGAGTTTTCTGGAAATTGGGATTTTCGCATTTTTTTGTCAACATCACCTGTTCTGCTTCTAAGATAATTCCAGGTCACGGTTAGGGTCACAAGACGGAGCATGATAAGCTATCACAATGTCACTTGGTGGCAAAATTGATGCCTACATGAGTTTGTTTTGCACACATTCAAACTTATGATTCTTTGAAATAAAAATAATAAAAGTGCAACCTATGTTGCACCTCTATATAAAAAACTAACACCAAATGTCTATAAATAACATTGTAAAACCCACTATGTCAAAGAATTGACCAAAATTAAGTTTTTTTTTAAACATTTTTCAACTCTTATTGAAATTCACAAAAAGCATTATAATAGATTGAATCAGTTATACAGTATCAATTATAACATGTTTGGTAAGTTTTTGCTAAAAGAAAAAAATTAATTTTAAGATGGAAAAAAAAAATGTACATGAGTGACCAGGAAAAAGGAAATATATTTACCTGCTATGTCAAATTTAGTACAAATTGCAATTATGGTGAAATTGTATTATTAAGAATAAAAGATCAAATAAATCATTTTGCAATACACCAGATAGTTATTTAATAGCATTTAGGGTAATAAATGAGTTATTCTCACCATAAAGCTTTGAAAATTAGCTAAACTTTTCCCGCCTAAAGTGTTTTTGAGATTTCATGGAGGCAGCCATTTTGAAATGAGCAGGAAACGCCCTCCTACTGCCCCTATTGGAAAGATGATGAACTACATGGCAGAAAACATGGACCAAGTTTTTACAATTGAGTTATTTAGAAAGTTGGGATCAGGCTTATGAGATGCGTGTATTAAGTAAGATACAAATGGTTATATAGTAGGGGTGGAATGGCTCATTTAGAAGATTCAATTTATGGCTTATAATTTGTAGTTTAGTTCCTTTTGAACAATCCAATTCATTGACCTAAAACTGATCCACGACATCTTTAGCCATACGTTTTACCAGAATAACTCAGTGATAAATACCTGCTACTAAACAGTGCAGGTGAAGCTTTCCAGGATCCTTGTATTTCTAGCAATCAAGTGTAAATCAAATATGTGTGCAAACAAACAGGTAATCAAGAGTTAATGACAAATCTATTCCTATTTTAGTTTCCTGAAGTTCATTCTACTGTTGTAACTTGGATCAAAATAATGTACAGTGTGGTATAATGAAGAACACTAGATTACACTGTGTGGTCACTGACTCAGCAAAATTCAAGTGTTTCCACACATTGGACTGTAATGATGATTGATAATTTTTTGTTGCCGTCACATGTGCGTTGTTTAATGTGATGTTACTTTTTATGTTATATTAAAATAAACCTACCACGTCTCAATCTAAATTGTATTTTCCAAGATCGATGATCAATTTATCTTATATTTAAATTATTTTTTTAATTGTATGGTTTAATTTGATAAACAACTTGCCTCAGGCGGATTGATCTGGTTAGATCGTAAGAATAGAGTTGATTGTTACACCCTTATTAGATGAGAGTTGAGGGAGAATATATGTTTATCATGTACAAATGTTTACATACAATATACAAAATATAACAATTACAAAAAACAGGGAAGTTAAAGAAACTTCCAACTTCCAACTGACTTAATTGATCCCTAATTTTTGCGAGACGCTCAAGCAATCTTATTTTTCTTGCTTAATTAGAAGCGTGGTGTGTATGGGCATTTCATTCAGAAGCTGAGAAATTAATTATGTCCTTGGCCATGTCAGGCTACAGCAAGGCCCAAGGGGGATTGTGGGTATTAAAGGCTGGAAGACAGAGAGCAGGCAAAGGCGTTTGGGAGGAATGAATAGGAATAATTAATTTAGACATGGAGAGATATAAAAGTGTTGAGATCTTTTGGTGAGAAGGTGACTCTTTTGTCTGTGTGGAAGCTCAAACAGAGACACGTGACAGAGTGTAAACATATGAAGATGCACTCTCATGTCACAAATGCACAAAAGGAGAGATCACTTTGGGTATATTTAATCTCCCTTTAGATTCACTCCTGTGGGGCGAAGGCACTGCCTGGGTCACACAACAGCAACAGGCCACAAGGGGATACAAGAGCGCAGATAGAGTGGAAAAGGGGAGCTGAGAATCAGGGAGAATATACCAGGAGAGCAAAAGAGAGTTGAGACCTGACTGAAAGAACGACAGTGAGATAGAGGGCACAAAAGAAAGAAACGTCAGGCCAGAACGAGGATTTCTGGCTTGGAGGATGAGCCATTAGACAAGATAAGGGCAAAGAAAGAAGGGAAGTGACAAGTGAAGAGAGGCAGGAGAATAAAAGAGAAAGGGAAAAGAGATAGCAAGGCAGAAATACAAGAAAGTAATGTCAAGTCGGTGGAGATATAGGTGGATGGAAGAAAGTCTTTCCGGAATCCGCAGAGAATAGGTGAAGGTTGGATGGAAGGATGAGCGAAGTAAAGAAGTGGAGGAGCAGACCAGTGCAGAGAGACAGCAGAGGCAGGAGAGCAACCTTGTGAAGTCTGAGTGGGATGAGTGCTGGTTTTGAATGTAGAGAGAAAAAGAGAGGCTACTTTCTCTGTGAGAATGAGAAACGGGATGGAGAGATATCATGGGGATGAGGCAAAAGAGAAAGACACAAAAACGAAGGGACAGAGGAAGTGAAAACAAGGCAGAGAATGAGCGAAGGTTGCTCTCTAGCATCTAAACATTGCAGTAAGCTTTCTGCTCAATATGGCCCTGAAGGCACAACGCCTCTGCTAACACAGACATATCACACGCACACACACAGGCGCAGAGAAGTGGGGATATCACATCTATCACCACTATTTCAACAGGAGACTGCATGCATGTGTGTATATACTGATCTGTTTGCTGCAGATTGGTGAGGTGGGTGGGTGGGAGTTGAATGATGGCTCTGAGAAGTGTGTGGGTTGGGGGTGTCTGCAATTTCATGCTGGAGGAAAAGAGAGCATTTGAAGCTGCTTCTTTGCAAAAAAAAAAAAAAAGAAAAAGAAAACTGGCTGTTTTGGCTGTTTTTGTGTATGTGCCTCTCATGTGTGTGTGAGTCCTAAATTGGCACAAATATGTCCCTGTGTCTACAACTAGTTGGCACCGAGCAGATCCCCTGATCTATCAGATCACCTCAACAGTCGGTAATGGTGCCAGCTTTATTACCATGGCAACTAGAGAGATGAAACTAGATGAAGAGAGATGCATATGAAAACACACTCCTAACCACACAAAATAGTAGCTCAGCGCATCGCACACTCCGCCAGTTACACAAAACAACCTAATCACGGCTAACTACACAAGTCTGGTGTGTTTTAAATAAAAAAGTTAACAATTGTAGCTTGTGTTTTAGCGTATCTGGAGGAGAGATTAAACTTTGATGTACTACAAAAACAGTGTAATAAACATGACTGTGTGGAAAGGAGACGGGAGAGACAGAGTGCCGAGGAGTGTTGGTTTTTCAGTTCAAACTGAGAGCATTGCAGATGGTGATGCTGCAGTATTTATACCCAACATTCAACCTCAGCTCCCCACAGCTTCCGCCTCCCATACTGTAAATATATAGATACGCTGTATATGTACAGCAGATAGAATGAGTCATTCGACAGAAAAGCAACACACAGCCATAGAACCCAGACTGATACAATTGTCATCAAGCCCAGAACATGACTGAGGGTGTATGTGCACCTCATGAGCATCTCAGCAGGTGACGTGGGGAGGAGGAGTGGGGGCTGAGGGATTCGGTAAAATAGATGACAGTTAGCCCCTTGATGCCTTTTGATGCAAATATACACCAAAACACTTCGGCTCCAAAATAACCTTAATTTAGAATCTGAATTAAAGCAAAAACATAGATGAAAATAAATCCAGGTGTCAAGGGGTAAAATAAGTGACAAACTACAAACATGTTCACACCTTTTTCTTCAATCTTACGTTGCTTAGAATTTTTTGTTTTCTTTTTAAATTCTCTAATTTTTATAAAAAAAAAAAATCTAGAAATCACTTCTAAGTGACTTTTAAGGGATTTAAAAACCCACTCCAATGAAAATATTGTTTTGGGTGTTTTGCAGCATTTTTCTCATGATGGAGGACATATACAAGATAATTCAAGATGAGAAATGTGTTTTTGTATTCAAATTGAGATAGATCAGGACCAGTTAAAACAGACGTTCTTAAAATTTGGGCTTGTGATGTTTCAGTTGGATCCATTAACGTCCATCTGGCTCAAGGTGCTATAAGTTAGTGCATGGAGAAAATGTAAACAAAGGGTTGACGGGAAATTAGCGAAAGGCTAACTTCCATTCAAAAAGCAACTCAGAGAGGAGTTTCTAATGATCTCCTGCTGTGCAGCAGAAAATCTATTTTAATGACACAAGCTTTTAGATTTTGGCTAAAAACTGTGTAATCATAAATAAAAGATTTATTTTACAATAGTAAAAAATATAGTTGGAGTGGGGCTTTAAGGGTTCTAAAAGTCAGATACGGTATGGTACGGTTCGGTCCAGTATTTTGAGCATTTCCATTGTAAAATAGAACCATTGAATAGTGGAACAAAATAATTGGGGCGGAGCCACTGTAGCCACCTGTTGATTGGCAGAAAGTGATGACGACATTAGGAAGCGCTGATATACTTATTTAAGCTAACGTTTCCAATAGCGGTATTTTAGCCTCTTTTAGCTCCCTTCAGACAACATTACATGTCTATCATACACAATGTACCAGAAATAAAGTAATAAAAAGACGAGCTGCTCGATGACCTCTGTTGTTTTTGCTTTTCCAGTAATCGCACTGCAATGACGCACAGACATGCTAGTAGTCTACATGCATTCACCGTGAAAACAAACCACCTTTAGTAGTGAGGTTTAACTGAGTGAAATCGCCCAGAATTAATTGGACCGTGCCGTGCCTTACCGGGTCGCTCAGTAGAAATGAGACTTATGAGTCAGTTTTGTGAATAGTGTTGTGGTGCAACTTTCTGACAAAAAAAATTGACCAATGGGTACATGTCTCAAAGCAAGTCAAGGCCTGGGGGCCGGATCCAGCCCTCTAGGTAATTCTATCCTCCAGATCATTTTATTTTATTATTATTAATGGCCCAATGTCATCATGCTCTTATTTCTAACTTGTATAATTTTCACACAAAACATTTTTTACGAAGAGTAAAATATTGAAAGTTATTTATGGTTTAAGTTAATTTATTCTGGAATAATTTTACTTCCTGTTTTCATTAATAGTAATGTTAAAAAGTTACATAATTTAGAGTTTATAGAGTGGATCATATTTTCTTTTTAAATCAGCTGTTATGTCTGTGCCTTATATTTACTGGTTTTATTTGCTGTTAATTGTGAGTGAAACGTGAGATGATGCACGATTGGAATATCCTTAAGTTAGCCTTTTTGTTCAACTTTTCAGTAAAGTGTTCCTACGCCAAGGGTACTGTGGACATTGAAGGATGAAACTCCATCTGTCGCCTGACTGCCTGAGTATCTCACAAATCTCACCAGGCAAAATATCAAGGTGTTTGATTCATAGCAGAGATGCAGATAGGGAATTTCAAAGACAAATGTCCTCTTTTCCTGTTAAAATAAACATAGGAAAAAACCCTCAGTGATCACTTGTTCTTTCCATCCTTCATTCTCTATTACTTTTTCTGCCACACTCCCCTTGGCTTTACCTCCAACTCTTCTCGTTTTAGTTCCCCTGTCAGTTTTATCTGTAAGCTTCCTCCCCCATCCCCTCGTAGATGATGTTATTCTCCAGCCCTCCATCCATTCCTCCAGCTCACTCTCCCCAGTGTCCCATGGCAAAGCTGCTGTGTTAATGTATTTTTTTTTGTCTATCTGTTTTGATGTTTGCTCCTGGTCACGGTTGGTGAAGCAGTAAGCACCTCTAAACCTGTGTCAGTCCCTCAGACACAGCAGTTTATTTTTAACGCTTCCTTTGTACGCAATCTGTCAGTCAAGCCAATCCTGCGTCTCTGCACTCCCAACTCTACAGAGACTGACAGACAGACAGGCAGCCTGCTATAAGAGCTATTATAACACACACAATCTCATTAGCGCAAGAAAGAAGAATATGGCTGACGGATTAACTGCAGCTCCCGCTCCTCAAAGGAACATTGTAGTGTCGCATCAATTACGCATGGGTAATAGGTGTTGTTGGCAACCTGGTTCTGACAATACATAGCAATTAAGTGGATTTGTTTCACTACTTTCCATGTTCTGCGGTTAAGGAGAAGGACAACAGAAACAGGTTCATTAGCGGACTGCTAAGTAGGCACTGAGCTCACTATTTCTGTTCACTTCCTGTTATCTTTTCTCCTTTTTTTCCACCATTCCCACTTTTTTTTTTTTTTTACTTAGTATCCACCTTCAGAGCCTTATCTAAGACTTTCCACTCTCTTCAGCACAGTAGTGCTCCCTTACCTGGGAAGCTGACATTAAGGATGTAATCCCTGTAGAGTTTGCGTCCATCCAAGGGCTTCATGCTGTCACACAGCTTGCTGGTGTTGAAACATAGACTCCGCTGCATATTGTGAAGAGAATGAGCCATGGCGTACACCGCGTTGACCACGAACATGATCTTGGACTCCGGTTCAAAGTGACTTTTGTCAATTGACAAGTTCTGGTCACACGATGGCAGATGTGACGTCTCTCCGTGTCCTGAACTTCCACCCAAGGAGCACTGGAACCTCTGCTCCCAGAATTCTTTGTACCAAGGATTCCTGTGGTTTCTGGCAGGGTTCAGACTGAGGAAGTAGCGGTTGAATTCTGGTAATGGGTTGGCGGCCAGTTCTAGGGTGATAGCTCCTTCAGCGGTGACCTCATTCCCCTTGACTATGCTTTCCTGGGCACCCCAGCCATCGCTGGCCACCCATATGAAAGAGGTGTTGAGTCTGGCGGCTGCTGCCAGCAGCTCCCTGGCATCGTCGCTGCGCAGGAAAAGGACCGCCACGCGAGCGTTGGGCTTCTGCAGAAGCTGACGGATCACGGCCTCGTACGACTTCTTGGCATTGGAACGCCCAACCTGAAGTTGAAGACGTCATAGCGGAAAGGCAGAATGTAAGCACTTCATTTCACTGTTTTATCTAAGAAACAAGCAGAACAAATGTGTTTTACAGTTTTACACCCACATGCGCCTCTGTAGCAAATGGGATGAAATCTGTACCCGTGAAATTACGCAGAATGAGTTTTGTAGATAAGCGTTCATTTTCTGCCTCACGACTGATAACAATAGTGTCATATATAGCTCCAATTCAGTACAGGAAATTACCCATAAAACTTTTATACAGTGAGCTCATAAATTCATTGTTACTTCTCTAAAAATAGGGTCATATTAAATAATTATTTGAATAATCTAATGAATATTTGTTTATCAAGTACAAACCACATACAACATAGAGTATTAGTGCTGATGAGCAACTTGCCTTCTCTGAAGTGGCAATGCAGATGTTTCGCATGCGTGCTTCTTGCTCAAAGGCCTCTATGCCAGTTTCACCATAATCCCCCTCTGACGCCACAGTCGAAACGTATGTCCAGTTGAAGAACCGCAGGATCTCAGCCATGGCTTTAGCTTGGTAAAAATCAGGGGGTACAGTGCGGGAAAAGTAGTCGTAGCGTGTCTTATCACTGAGCTTGGCACTCGTTGAAGCGTAGCTTATCTGAGGGATCTGGAAGAGCCTGAGAAGATTGGCAACCTGACAGGAGAAATGAACTGATATGAGACGTAAATCACGTAATAAATCAGCAAACTTCCTCTCACACCCTTTAGATCTGATAAGACTCCATAAACTGGAAAAAGTTGAAAACTTGAATTTTACATAAATATACATAAAAGATCAAATAATTAGTTGTAAACTTTCATTTAATTAGTCTAAAACCTGGCGTCACTATGTCAGAAATAAATATATCAGTCAAAAGCAATAAATACAATTTGGTCATATTTTATTTGCTGTTAACTTGTGAATGTTTTGATTTTAACAATGTCTCTTTTTGATTGTCATTGATTCCCATCATTATGTCTGCATTCAGAGCTTCATCTGAAGAGGGGATATCAAGAAATGAATGTTTTGAAGAATGTGGACAAAACAGGACAGTAACTGCTTCCAAATCTACACATGGTCGCTTTAGGAAGTTGTGGAAAAATATTGGCAAACAAACACAACTTCATGTACCAGTTTATTGTAGTTAATATATATATACATATTTTTTGTCATCTCAAAACCTTTGGATCAGTTCATTTAGTCAATTCAAACCTCCAATCCAAAATAAATAAATACAATTCAGAGATATCTGGCCTTTTGTAGTGTTTGTGTATTTATTGTCAGGATTGTAAACTTTGGTTTGGGTTTTATCAGTTCTCATGATTTTTGGTCATGTCCTGTTCTGAATTGTCCCTCAGAGTTTCAGGGTCAGAGTCATGATCCACAGCTGTCTTCATTTCTGTTAATTGCCCTCAACCTATTTAAGCATCTGCTTTTCATTTAGTCCTTGTCATGTCATCTGTGCTGCCACCATTTTAGTTTCTCCATTTTTTTTTTTTTTTTTTTTTTATGTCTTGGTTAATTCATAAAATGTTTAGTTTGCCACCAAACCTGTCTCTCCTGCTTATTGGGCGCTCCACCAACACTTCCAGACACTTATTGTATGTGGTGGATGCAACAAAGCCATTTACAGAAGTAATTTGATTTTAAAATGTAAAAAAAAAACAACTCATGAAATAACTTGTATGCAAGTTTTCTTTTCTTTGTGTTTCGTTTTCATTACAAGAACTGATATGTTTAATTTAATAAAAGATTTTCCATAATTTTTAAAACTGGAGGGAATATGGAGTAAAAATAGACTCATCAGATTTGTGTGTATTTCTTGATTTCTAACTTGTCTGCATCTTTATGTGTAACTTTGGATTTGTCCATACATAGTTCTTGGTATGTACCATATAAAATACATCTTGTGCGTAACTGTGTGAATTTGCAATTGTGTATTCACATGTACAAAAATTACAAAATACAAAGTGTAATTTATACGCACAACTTTAAATCACAGCAGCTTGAAACGAAGTACACATGGTGTAGCGGTATGGCGGTAAATCTCTGATAGAAAGATTGGAAGTTTGATCCCTGCCCTGACCGCCCATACGCTTTGGCCCTTCAAGGAAGGTAGAAAAGCGCTATACAAGTAAGCAAGTAAGACAGAAAACTGCATTAATGCACAAATTTGATGTGAGATTCTTTTCATGTCTCCAAGATTTTAGTTTAAATTATGTGTTTAAATGTTGCTAGAATGCTGGGTCATCAGTTATCTTATCTGTCGCTTTGAACATAGATTGTGAATAATATCTGGTAAAAATATTTTCCTACTCTCTTAATCAGATATGCCAATATTTTTTAATATTAAAAAAATAATATGCATTTTTAGAGCACTTAAGTTTTTCTATTTTCATTACTCCGACTGCGCTTTCCCTCCAGTGCCATCGCCACAGGGACGTAAAGCTGGTCGACCCACTACTCTGGGTGCCGCCCGTTATCACCGGAACTGGCACTCGTGGAAGAGCTCGGTCGCAAAGGCACTGGCTGGGAAAGTGCAGCCATGAGGGAGTGATTAAATGGTAAAATGGCGTATACTGGTACTTGTATAGCACTTTTTTTTTTTCTTCTTCTTTAAAGGCCCAAAGCGAATGAGAATAGAGAAACTTTTAAAATATCTGTTTAAAAAAAGTGGTCAAATGTTCAAAGCAGCTGATAAGAAAACTCTGATGACCCAGTATTCTGACAGCATTTAAATGCATCATTAACACAAAAATCTTGGAGAAAAGAGTCATAAATTAGATTTATGCAAAGGCAATTTTTAAAAATGTACAAATGTAGTTAGTTTCAAGCTGTTGTAAGTTAAAGTTATGTGTGTGTGAAAATGACATTTTGTGTATTTTCTTTTGTATTTTATCATTTTTGTACATGTGATGTGACTGCAAAATTGCAATAAAAAGTCTACTTTCTCTCCATAGGTGAAACTCGCTTTTTATAATTTCAATATCAAATGTTTATTATTTATTCTAGAAAGAAAGCCAGCTGCTGGGAAAAAAAAAAAAATCAAATTATCTTAAGTGAACAAAATCAGTGTTTTCTATCATTTTTCTCCCAGGGAAAAGGGGTATATGAGGAGGACTCAGATGCAGGAGACAACAGGCATATTGATGGAGGTAATTTAATGAGTAAACTTAAAGAAAAGGTAATTAACAAACGGGAAGCAGCTGGGGTGATTGGAAACTAAACCAGCTGTGAACACAATTAGAAAACAGAGCTAAGCAGGAACCCAAACCAATAAAAAAAACAAGATGCAAATGCAAGGAAACTCAAAAACAAAATAATAAACTAAAAACAAAAGCAAAAAAAAGGGAGTTTTCACACTCAACCCCTAACATGAACCCAAATTTAAATAACTATTTTTGGTCCTTTTTTGGTCAAGTTTCAAATTTTCTTTCAAAAATGCCTAAAGGTAAATAGAAAAATAACAAGAAAGGAAATCATTGCAACAGATCTGATAATATTTAGCAAAATATTCAATGAATGAATTATATAACATTTGTCTGCAAAGCTAAAAATGCAAGAAATATAGCAAAAAGTGAGTGTTGATGCATCACAAGAAGAAAATGTATTCAGCCTATGAGTCACAAATCTCTTAGAACATACAGTAGCTGTGGCTTTGAAAAAAGTTGCTTATAAACACCTTTCAGTGCACTCAGCATGAATATGACTTATCAGCAGGGATCTCGGGTGCAAAAAAATTGTTTTTTAAATGGTGAAGTTTCCTAAAAATAACTTTTAAAGGGCAAGAGTGCTTCTGTAATGTTTGCAGACATGTGATGGGAAAATTTGCAGCAATGGTTCCATATATGACCAGCTTGTAATTTTCATTTTATCCATCAACTACTTGTCTCTAGACTTTGTGAAGTATTACACATTGCTTCAGGCAAGGGAAATGACTTGATGCCAAGATAGGTATTGTGTAAGGAAAAAAAAATCTGCAGGTGGAATACTGAATATGTGCAGAACTGCAGAGCTGTGCTCTCATGATTTTGTGAACTTGGAAGAAAAAACACACAATTGCGTGATGCATTTTTTAAAATAGAAATCACCCCTTCCTCTGTCTTTCTTTCAATCTTTGAACAGTTTTTTTTTCCTTATTAAAAATCGTTTTTGGACTTTAAAAACTGCACATCCAAATAAAATCAAACCTCACAGTTTGTTCCTGCCTCAGTTTAATCCTGTCAGAGCGCATCATTCCGAGCTTGTATATGTTTCATTCATAGCTCAGCTTGATGAGCTGTTTTGACAACATGTCGGAATCTCATTAGACTAATAACATAGAAGATTAGAAAACACACAGGTCGACACATTTGCACACATTCACATTGACATATACTGTCACACTGCTTATAATTCATCCTGTAGGTTTATGGCTTGAAGATACAAGTTAAGCTTAAATCTTTAAAAAAAAAAAAAAAAAAAAAGGAAAAAAAGTCAAGTTACAAGCTTAATAAAATGAATTTTAATTTTCTGTTAAAAATTCTCTTAAAGAATTTGCTTAAGTTAAAAATTGAAGTCATAACATTTTTATAGTTTAAGTACATAAGATATGTGTGTTGAAGGGTGTGTGTGTGTGTGTGTGTATGTATGTGTATATATATATGTGTATATATGTATATATATATATATATATATATATATATATATATATATATATATATATATATATATATATACGATCTCAATAATAAATATTTGCATTAATCTCCACCTGTATAAAAATTAAAGAAACACAAATAAGGATGTACACGAAGGAAAAAAAAAACAATCTCTAATGCATTTAAAGCTCTATCATTGGGCAAAAAAACAATCTCACTCTCACATTGCATGATAATTAAACAAAATCCACAGTTTGTTTCAGGAAAATTTGTTGACATTTAAAAGTCTGGATCTTCTTTGTTTACACTTTCTAAGTGCCTGAGAAACCCACGTTCATCTGTTCAAACAAAAAGTATAAACACAAAGCCACCATGCTGCTCTGGGGTGAAAAATAATTTAAAAAAACTCATATTTTTCACTAACACAACCTACTATTTGAAAAGTATTTCTTAAAAAGTAAGATAACACATTTTTTTTTAAAAACCTGCTTTAAATTTGAAATATATAAAGCAACTTTTATGGCAAAATCTTGTTTAAATTTTTCTGAATTGAATTTAAGCTTCAGCATGACTCTCAGAATCTCTCATGAGGTAACTATTCTTTTGTCTTGTCTTGTCAAAGACAGATTTTTTTTCCCAGTTTAAAATAATTTTCTTATCTTATATTTCATTGACCAAAGGTCATCAGCTTTTTTCTGTTGCATCTTATGAGTATAATTGAAATTTTTGGTTGTTCATTATTAGAGATCATCTGTATTTTTGAAGCTAACCCTTACTTAAGGCATCAACGCACAGATCAGATAAAGTTATGAGGAAATTTCAACATCTCAAAGTATCAGAAAAACAAGGATAAAGTATGTGAACCCTTTGAGACTCCCTCAATTTCTATATAAAATGGACACATGATGTTTTCTTTTTTTTTTTTAATCTCGATCTAAGTCACAGCAATGGAGAAAAACATTGCCTGTTCTAATCTCGATCTAAGTCACAGCAATACAGAAAAACAAATGTATGATTCACACTGTCAAACCCCCCCCCCATTCCAAATTTGAGTCCTATAGACTTCTATTGCATTCTTCTTAACACAATATTTGTAATCCAAAAAAGTGTTAAGATATTTTTCCTTTATCCCAATTTATTGAAGTTTAAAAACTGGCCAATCAGATGCCTCAGTAAAAGCATGTGGTGTCCGCTGGCCCCACCTTGAATGTTTGACAGATTCTCCAGAGCCGTTTTCAGTGGGAAAGGTGTGGACTTCAAACAAGCTCAGCCATGATTGGTGACAGTAGTTCCTCTGAAAACGTGACTCAGACCGATTCAGATCAATCACTGTTTGAACATGGCGGTAGACTATCAGGAAGTGACGGAGAAGGCTCTGGCCTGATTTCTTGAGGGGCGGAGGTAAGGCATTTTCTACGGGGGACGTCAATACATTGTATATGTCAATGATCTAACACAATGGAGTGTCCAGTTTTTCTCCTGCAAATGTATTTGAAATAAGATGTAAAATAGTAAAAAAAAAAAAAGATGTTTGAACTGCTTTCACAAATTTCTGTTTTATATCAGCACTGAAAAAAAATACACAAACTAGAAATTTAAATTAAAATTAAGAGAAGAGTTTACGGAGAAGACTGTAAAGTGCTGCCTAGAAAAAGAGTAACTGTTATTAAACTAGGTTAGTACACTATTATATACCAAATGTTAAACAAACCTGTGTTTTCAGCTTAAATAATGCCAAATAAAATATATATGTCATCTTTTGGAAAGTTTACAAATAGAAAAAAATGTCTTGGAAACCTTTTATAGAGAGAAAAAAGTTTCCATAAATGTATGCAAATGTTTTTGTTGCAGTCTGAAATGCCTTTAAGGCATGATTTCACAGAAATGCAACAGTCAGTTCAGTTTAGCCAATCAGGGAGGCATGAAGGAGAAGCGGGACTGACTTTAACTGGGAAGAGATCAGACAGCTGAACAAGGTCTTGTAAACAACACTCCCCAATGGAAGACAAAAACTCTGAGCAACAGTTAAAGAAAAAAGGCAATAAGAATGTAAGAAAATAAAAGGAAGATCATCCTTTGACAAAGGACAAAAGGCAAGAGAGTTATTTAAACAATGGCTGCCGAATGAGGAGAACAAGAGCGCTGAGGTCAGCATATAGTGAGCTCTCCCAGAGTAGCCTGAGGGAGAGCCTCCAGATGCATATAAAGATGGAGGGGGAAAGGGAAGCAGGAAGTGATGAAGAGTAACAATGTAACGATTTAAAAAGGCTGAGGAGACGGAGAGACAGTTGCAAAGATCAGGGATTTAAGGACTGATAGGAGGAGACTTTTGTGCAGTCACAGAGGGGTAAGAGAGGATGGGAGGGGGTATGCTAAACTATGTAAATTAACCAGCTCTGTATAAAGAGCTGAGGAAACAGAACCATTCTGATAGAACTTGAGTCAAAGAAATGATGATATACAGTTGCACCTATATTAAAAAAAATCTATTGTCCTTTTTATTTATGTAAAAATGATTGAAAGATGAGAGGAGGACTACTCGAAAGACGTCCTGCTGCATCACCTGTATGGAGACGCTGCTAAACGATCCTCCAATGACTCCCGCGATGGCGAGCGGACTGTCCTCTTGCAGGGCGTAAGATCCATCTGGACAGATGAACTCGGTGTCATCCACCTTGGTAAGAGACGCTCTTACAAACTCCAGAGCCTGGAAAAAAACAAAAAAAAAACACCACCGATATTTTTAGTAAATGCAACATGCTGGTTACCACATGGTTGGCGTTTTCAATCGACTCAATCTGAATGATGTCAGATCTGAGAAAATGCACCACGTTAAGAAAACCATTTTTTTCCCCTCCCTTTATTTTATGATGCAAAGTGGCCGCCCTTTCAAACGGGCCATAAATGTGTTCACTGCACACTGGGGGCTCCTAAAGCTTTCAGTAGAGAGTCCAAATTGCAAATTAACTCCTCTGAGATTAAGGAAGATTATAACATATTAATGTTATAAGGACAAACAAGTATTGAATCAGCAGCCCATTTGAAGACACCAAGCATCAGAAATCCGGGGTTTTTAAAACCATCCAGGAATCTCATTTTGTAGGATCAGTGGATGCATCATCCCTAAATAGCTCGGCTTTTTTTCTTTTTAAGATAACAATCCATAAAGACAAAGTGCTGCGCTTTTTT
The DNA here is from genome assembly GCA_003999625.1 of Oryzias javanicus. Classification (NCBI taxonomy): domain Eukaryota; kingdom Metazoa; phylum Chordata; class Actinopteri; order Beloniformes; family Adrianichthyidae; genus Oryzias; species Oryzias javanicus. Next base: position 19,805,226 of record CM012442.1, read on the forward strand.
TTTTTTTTTTTTTTTCCTGGCTCATTTCCCTTGTTGAAAATAGCTTCATCTTCTTTATCTCCATCTCGTTCACTCATTAGATTCTAGATCAACAGCTCTCTCAGCTTTTTACAGTATCAGTTTAGCACATTTACAACTCTTGAATAACAACTAAACTAAGATCGCAATGGTTTTATTAATGTTGAAAAGAAAACATTCCTAATATCCTTCTTAAAAACTTTTTTTTCCACAAAATTTCCATTAATAAAATGGTGATTAGCTTTGTCTTTGGCCTAAAGTTTTCCAAATATCAGACTATTTACAAGAAAAGGAAATAAGAATATCGTTTATTTATCTTTTCTATCTTATTTCTGCCAACAAGTTAACTAGCTTAGTAAAATGAAACATACAATCATAAAACAACTGTTTCCAAGGACTACATATGTCTTACAGTTATCAATAATTGGCCCAAAATGCTTCTAAATAGAATGATTTTTGTGGGTCCATGTTGACAGACAGGGTTGATGCTCACCCACCTGCTCCAGTGCGTATGTGTCTTTGGAGCACGTATCGAGGATGTGGACCCCGAGGGTGACTCCTGGCAGCAAAGAGTTATCCATGTTGATTCTGTCTATGGCGAACAGCATGGCCTCCAGCCTCTGGATGCCTCGGTCCTCGTTCACCCGACCGCACTCCTCCATTCCGGCTCCTTTTTCATGCACCGGGAACAGGCCGCCGAGGACCAGGTCGCCCTCGATGCGGATCTCGCGGCGTGATGGCGGCGGGTCTGACAGCAAGGTGCTTTGACACATCATTGCCAGAACCAGAGCGGGAATGCAGGACACCATGATGGGCTCAGGGAGGGTTTGGGTCCAGCAGAACGTGAGAGACTCAGCAAAAGTGAGACAGGAGAGCGAGGTGCCGTAGGGTGGAGGTTAGGGGTCAGGGTGGAGGGGTGAGGTGTACAGTGGGGTTGAGTCAAGCAGCAGCCTTGGGTGCTTGAGTGTGTCTGTGGCCCATGAAATGGTCAGGGAGAGCTGAACTGGACCACACTTGGATGGGAACACCATTTGGGCATTGGTTCTCCTTCAATGAGAAAGAACAGACAGAATATTACTCATCATTGATTCTCGAAGTTTATGTAAAAAAAAGTTTGCTTCCAAAATAAAGGTGCAGGACATGAAGCTTAAATTGCATTTCTGAGAATTTCTCTATTGAAATAATTTTGAATCAAAAGCAGATAAAAAATATGCAGTTAAAAATACCTAGTTTGTAAGGTTGGCATTGATCTCGATTCTGGTACTTTTTCTTTGTATTTTAAAATAATTTTAAAAATGCACAATTTTTTTTGTTAACTATGTGTATCATAAAAAACACAGGACTGAGACTTTTGGCAAAAAGAATACATTTATTAGCTAATTTCAGCAAAATGTACGAAACATGCATCAAATATAGTACATGTCTATTAAGTAAGGGATAATGCTCTTCAAAGTGTGCATTATAAGAAATTAATGTATGACATGGAAGCCTGAACCGTCTGGCGAAAAGCCGACAAGATGGCACCAGATTGGGCAATTTCCATACAAATTGGGAGTGTGTTTACTCAATTTAAGCATTTTTTAGCTCAATTTGTCAACACTTTAGACAGATAACTCACTCTGTAAGTAATGTCAGGCTCTTTACTGTATGTATTGAAGAAAATCTGTGACAAACGTATCAAAAATATCAATCTCATCACGCTATTACTTCATTTATTCACTTTATTTACTTCACTTAAACTTCACCTTAATATCGACCCACTCCTGCTTATTTGTGATGTAGAAAATACACTGGACAGGCCAAAATCTTCCTGCTCTGAGGTGCCAGCAATAGGGAGTGGAAAGGGGGCGGGGTTGACCGCGCCAACAGTTCCACCCACTTCTTTTTCTCCTTTTGGCTTTTCCCTTCAGGGGTCACCACAGCGAATCAGTTTCCTCCGTCTTAGCCTGTCTTCAGCATCCTCTACTCTAACACCAGCCACCTTCATGTCTTCATTCACTGCATCCAGAAACCTCCTCTTTGGTCTTCCTCTAGACCTCTTGCCTGCAGCTCTAAACTTAGCATCCTTCTACCAATATATTCACTGTCTCTCCTCTGAACATGTCCAAACCATCTCAGTCTGACCTCTCTGACTTTATCTCCAAAACCTCTAACATGTGCTGTCCCTCTGACATCCATCCTGTCCAGGATGATCCTATCCATCTTGGTCACTCCCAAAGAGAATCTCAGCATCTTCATCTCTGCTACCTCTTGCTCTGCTTCCTGTCTTTTCTTCAGTCCCACTGTTTCTAGTCCGAACAACATGGCTGCTCTCACCAGAGTCATATAGACCTTTCCTTCATTTGTGCGGAAACACTTCTATCACACATCACACCTGACACTTTTCTCCATCCATTCCAACCTGCTTGCACTCGCCTCTTCACTTCTTTTCCACACTCTCCATTGTTGACCCTAAATACTTAAACTCCTCCCCCTTCTTTATCTCTTCTCCCTGTAACCTCACTCTTCCACTCGGGTTCCTCTCATTCACACACATGTACTCTGTCTTACTGCGGCTAACCTTCATTCCTCTCATTTCCAGGGCAAACCTCCACCTCTCTAGCTCCTCCTCCACCTGTTCTCTGCTCTCTCTACAAATCACAATATCATCTGCAAACATCATAGTCCATGGTGATTCCTGTCTGACCTCATCAGTCAGTCTGTCCATCACCATTGCAAACAGGAAGGGGCTCAGAGTTGATCCCTGATGTAATTCCACCTCCACCTTGACCTCCTCTGTCACCCCGACAGCACACCTCACTGCTGTCTTACAGCCCTCATACATGTCCTGCACTACTCCAACATACTTCTGTCACTCCAGACTTCCTCATACAATCCCATAGTTCCTCTCTGGACACTGTCATCATCTTTCTCCAGATCTACAAAGACACAGTGGAGCTCTCTCTGATCTTCTCTGTACTTCTCTATCAACATCCTCAAAGCAAATGTTGCATCTGTAGTGCTCTTTCTTGGCATGAAACCATACTGCTGTTCACAAATGTTCACTTTTGCTCTTAGTTTAGCTTCAACTACTCTTTCCCATACCTTCATTGTATGGCTCATCAGTTTTATTCCTCTTAAGTTACCACAACTCTGCACATTCTTAAAAATGGGCACCATCACACTTCTCCTCCATTCCTCTGGCATCTTATCACCACCTAAGATCCTGTTGATCAACCCGGTCAGAAACTCCACTGCCATCTCTCCTAGACACTTCCATACCTCCACAGGTATATCATCAGGACCAAGAGCCTTTCCACTCTTCATCCTCTTCAAAGCCCTTCTCACTTCACCTTTACTAATCTTTGTTACTTCCTGCTCCACAACAGTCTGCTCTTCTATTCTTTGTTCTCTCTCATTCTCTTCATTCATCAACTCTTCAAAGTATTCTTTCCATCTTTCCAATACACCACTGACACCTGTCAACACATTACCATTTCTATCCTTGATCACCCTAACCTGCTGCATGTCCTTCCCATCTCTGTCTCTCCATCTTGCTAATCTGCACAGGTGAGTCTCTCCCTCTTTACTACCCAACCTAGCATACAACTCATCATACGCCCCTTGTTTGGCCTTTGACCCCTCTACTTTCACCTTGTGCTGCATCTCCCTGTACTCTTGTGTACTTTCCTCAGTCCTCTGTGTCGCACTTCTTCTTAGTTAGCCTCTTACTCATTCCTCATTCCACCACCAAGTTTCCTCACAAACTTTCTTTCCAGATGACGCACCAAGTACACTCTTACCTGTCTCCCTGATCACAGTAGCCGTAGTTATCCAATCATCTGGGAGTTCCTCCTGACCCCCCCAGAGCCTGTTTCAATAGTTTCTTGAAATTCATGCAACAATCTTCTTTTTTCAGCTACCACCAGTTTGTCCCCCTCTCTTTCTTCATCTTCTTCATCACCAGTGTCATCCCACACACTACCATCCTGTGCTGTCTGGAAACACTCTCACCTACCACTACTTTACAGTCACTGATCTCAATTTTAACAATTAATAATGAACAACTGTCAGCCTGCAGAAACTGTCCCAGAAAATGTTTTTTTTTGGCTATAAATGAAATGATCATAATTAAAAGACCACTGAGAAAGCTGTTAGTACAAGCATAAGAAACAGAAGTGTAGCAATCTGTGACTTTGAGGTAAATTGTTAACGAGTCTTTTTTGTCTCAAGAAAAGGCCAAACTCACAAAGTGCTTTAAAACTGTTTAGAGATTCTGCTCCACGGCTCTCATCCCTCTGTGTTTCACCCTAAACTTTCTTACTGTATGTGAGTGTGTGTGTGTGTGTGTTGGACCCTGGTCGTATCAGGATAAGACAGCTTAGATGGCTGGTTGATACACGAGCCCAGCCTTCTCAACCCACAGATCAAAGAGGCTTCTCTAATCTGATCTCTGTTCCAACATTTCTCTGCTTGTCCGTGAGTTCATACCCCTAAGTATGTGTGCAAGTGTGTGTGTGTGTTATCAGATTTATTGCTCCTCCCCTCCCTGTATAATTACAGTGTGAGGACTGAACAGATTTTTAGCATGAAAGATGCTATCTGACAACAATGAGGCCGACGACGGCTGACGCTGCTAATCACAGTTTATGACTCAATTAAAGCGGTGTTTTGACTGTTTCTCGATCCGATCAGTCTCCACCTCCACTTTTGTCAGAAAACAGCCTGAAGTATGAAACAACATGAAGTGTCTGGGACTAGATTGAAAGATTTACCTCCAGATTTCATCTTTTGCTTGACAGAGACAGTGTTACTCAGTGTGTTATATAATGTCCTCAGTAAATCCAGAGGGATTTTTCTTTTGTAAAGTTTTGTGTTTTTTTATCTGGAATCCTGCTTTCAGTCTGATATTACACAGTTTCAGTCAGGAATATGATATGGAAATCCTGAAAACTAATTTGTTGTTTATCAAAAATCTGACACGTGCTTTTGTTTGATAAATCTCTCTGTTTTGGGAACATATGGTGTATGCTTTGGGTCAAACATGAGCTTCCAGACTTCAGTCTGACAGCATGTTTTGGATGTGATTTCAAATCTATGCCAAAGTCTTGGTATTAGGTTGCATACTCCAAAAGAACATTGAAATTTTAGCAGATATAAACTTTAGTATTACACATTTTTCTGTAAGAGAACAGCTCTGCAAAGTCATTCTACAGTAGAAAATTCCAAATAAAGCAATGGGTGTGGAAGAATGAGAGCTAACAGTGCATCAGTCTGCATTCTTGATCATTGTGGATAATATAAAACATGTTTGCTTTGTAGATGGCCTGATATCACTCCTTTAATGTTTTGTATGTGAAAGTTTAAACTTTTTAAAATAAAGATGTAAAAATGTAACAGAAAATGCAAACACTTCTTTGAAATTGACTTATTTTTGTTTAATATATAGGTAAATATAAATCTGAAATTAGGTTTTTAATAGAAATGCGACTTGAAGTTCCACAATAGGGTTTCAACAAAAACAGTTTGTAATAATAAATGTTTTTGGAGTAAATCTGAATTATGTAAAACCCGGTTGCTTTTTGTCTGAATTAAAAGTCACAAATTTTAAAATATGGTGATTTCCTTCCTTCCATCCGACTTGCTTATTCTCTTTTGGAGTCCTGGGGTTGCAGTGGCGGAGCAAGAACATTTTATATAAGCAGGGCAAAAGGGGGCAGAAGAATTTGGATAGGTGGCAATTGACAAACATTGGAGTGGAAGGCCATTACAAAGGAAAGTAACAAAAATATGTGTTTCAGTTTTGCTATTGTTACTGGTATTTTAATGTGAAAAAAAGCAGCTCTTTCATCTGAGGTGCTGTTACTTACAGAAGCTTTTATTGATGATTTCTTCATCTTTATCAATAATGATACTAATATTGACTCAAAATGGTGTGTTGGGGGAGGGGTTGCTGTGGAGGCAAGTGGCTCCTTTGCCCCTCTGTGACCCTCCATCCCAGCAAAGGTACACCCTGAATGGGTCACTAGTCCATTGTAGGGTGGATTGAATCAATATACCACATGTATATTGATCAAGAGACAGACTATCATGCATAGTAATAAATTCAGGTGATTTGCTTTGCTATATAACCATTAATTTAACTAAAGCTTTTGAATAGTAAAAAAAATAAAAGGGATATTAAACCCCAGAACACTTTAGCTATAAAAAGTTACACCATCACTTTTGGTGGGTAATTTTTACCCAATATGAAATACCCAATAAAAAGTATTTCTTGTAAAAATAGATCAAGATATGACAACACATGATAAATTAGAGTAGTTTTCTTTTATTTCAAACTGTGCTTTATGCAAGAAAGTGGGAAAAGAATCATAAGATCATAAGAACATGCTTGAAAATGACTGAAAAAGTAGGAATTTGAGAAGAAACAATCTAATTCATTTTAAATATTTCTTATAAAATCCTAATCAGTCCAGATCATTCTAATGAAAAGAGGCTTTCCTAATGTTCATTAACTGCTTATATAATTTAGAAACAGATTTCATCACAAGAGTTTTCAACATAATCCCCCCCTAGTGAGCAAGCACACAACAATAGGAAGAAACCTCGAACAGAATGAGACTCAGAAAAGGTCAACCATCTGCCATGACAAGTTAGGGTCCAAGAGGACAAAAAAAAGGGAAAGACAAGCTGAAAATACACTGGAACATCTGTTGTGAAACATAAAAGGTGGGTTAGTAACTGCAGAGACATTAAGTCGACTGAATTCTGTTAAAAAGCAAGATGTCAGTATAACTACAAAAGGAAAGGAGGATTGAGATGGACAAACTCAAAATCACTGGAACATTTGTTAAAGGAACAAATGTGCAACTTTTATCACTTCCAATGTTGATACAGTTTTTGTTATTATGACTCAACTGACCTTTTTTCTGAAATGACAAATGGCTGATTTGTTCTGTAAATAATGGATAATGATGTAACAATGAAATTATATTTTCTTTTTTTTCCACATGAACTTTACTGAAACTTCTGCTACTAATTTTTTTTAAATTAAATTGTATTATTTCCATTGTTCAAATTACAATTACATTAGTTTTTTACTATTCAACCTTTTGTAGCCTCCCTTTGACATTACTTTCAATATTGAACAAAAAGCAGACTAACACTTTTTTAATATATTGGTCTGTAGAGTTCTCCAGAGCTAAAAGAAAAAGTTGATTTTATAACCAAAAAAATCAATCTTGACCACGGATCAAGCTTGTAGAGAGATTCCTGTTGAATGCTGGCTGGTGTTTGTGTGTGAAAGAGAGTAAGAGCGTGTGTCTTCCCTCTTTGGTGAGAAGGGAGGAGGATGAAAGCGTCTCTTAGATCCACAGTGCTCAAATTTTTCTGGAGGCAGCTGCCATACCTTTACCACTCTGCTCTGTAATATGACACACACGCACAGACAAACACATCCACACAAACACCCAACCTTTGCTTCTCTGAGGGGTTGACCTAAAAGCAGTATATTCCTATGTTTTGGCTCCCTTTTTCTCTCAACCAAAAGAGATCTGAGCGCATTCAAGGCACATGTGGAAGAGGATGGATCCGTGATAAATACCAAAAGGTTATAAAAGGGAAAGACTGCAGAGCTGATGCATCATTTGAGCCACAAATAAAGTTTAGATGCAGCATTCTCTATTAAAGGGACTTTTGTCTCAGTCGTGCTTATTTCATCACATTTCATATTATTTTATGTCAAAATCAGACAAACTACCTGACATGTTTTGTTTTTTTTTTTTTACCAACTGCCTGCTTTTTTTCAGGAATGACACTGATGATGTCTATGAAACATTCATACGGACTGTCAGAGGCATCACACTTGCGTCTGTTTTTGTGTACTAAACAAAAAGTAAAATGAGGACTCCCCTGCAAAGCATCAAGTTGCTGGAAATAAACATTTTTGTGCACCTTCAAAAGGTTTCAACCTGTCATTTTAGCAATTTATTCAATACATTACTTGGTAGCATTATTTGCTGGTGTTGGCGTTTAAAGTCGGTCGTGCTAAAGTGAATATATGCAGATTATCTGCACAAATAATCTCACTCTTCTCCAAGAATTTAATTTAAAAGTAAATGTTTACTTCATTATAAATTCTTGGAAAGTGTCTTAGCTCAGCTTTCTGTCGCATGAACAACTGTGCAAACAAAACCCCAAATGTGTTTTTTTTGGCTTTGCATTTAGAATTAAAATTATTTTCAAGGTTATTCAAGCACAGAGACATTTATTTCAAAGTAGTTTTGCATGTTTATTGCCCTCTATATATAATGCATACATTTTCTAGAATACATGAGGTCTCTCAGTGTATTTATGTCGGGTCAGAGTCAGTGCTTGCAATTTTTTTCCCCCAATGATAAACAGAAAGGTCTGAATAAAAAGGTTTACAAATGCAAACAAACATATGAACCAAAGATGAAAAGTTAATTCAGTGGATGCAAAATGTTTCAGCTTGAATTGAATGTTCCAGCTGGAAAATTTATGGTTGACACACGTCTATGCTCTCTTACCTTCTTATTCAAGATGATGCAAATGTCCTTTTCTATGACTTTTTGAACAAATGTACTAAACTTTAGGCACCACTGGTTGAAAAATAATACTAAAAACAACACATGACAAATAAAAGTGCTGCTTATTTCTAATCTGAAAACTTTAACATATGTTTTTTGGACAAAGAGAGGAACTGCATTGGCAAATTTTCAAATACATTGTTAGGGGTTTATTTTACCACATAAGGTGCATTCACACGCGATTCGTGTGGTGGAGGCGGCCCGCTTCAATGTTAAATCAATGGTTCATGCGCGCTCTGAGGCGAATTGAAGCCTCGTGGCGCAATTTGAGCGACGGGCGCAGTGCGAAAGTCTGCCAGCAGCTCGATATTGAGCGGTGAGGTGCGAATTGGGCGGCCAAAATGTAAATACCTGAAGTTTGACAGCATCGTATCTGCCAATCAGGAACTCAGCTTTAGGCACATGACGTTTTCAGTGAGTCGATCAGCGGGTAAAATATTAATACAAAACAAGCGTATTTGTCCAGAACTTTTGTCATTTAACTTGATCCAGCTTCTTTTAGGTGAAGGCGGGATACACTCTGGAAAAATCTGCAGCTTTCGCTTTCGCGGCGGAGCTCACTCGCTGAGTATTTTATTGTTATTAATGGCCTGATGTTATCTTGCACTTATTTCTAACTTGCATAATTTCGACAAAACATATTTTTATGGAGAGTAAAATATTGAAAGTTATTTAAGGTTTGAGATTAAATCACGCATTTTCATTATTCAGTTATATTAAAAAGTTATATTAAAATTGTACTTTTAATGTGTTCAATAAATGTTTATCCTATTCGGCCCACAATTTTGGTGTTTTGGCCCCCTGTGCGACTGGGTTTGACACCACTCATATAAATAAGTAAAATTTTCTCTAAATTGTTGCGTTTTGATGAAGATGGATGACCATCTGCTGATTTATTTATTTATTTTTCAATTTGGTAATTTGTTTTGAAAGTTTTGCCACACAGTGAAGCAAATCTGACAGTTATTATTATAAATAAACATAAGTAATAAATTTAATGCCATTATTTTTTATATTAAATGAGCATAATTATTATTATGATTAAATTAAGGAAATCCCATATGCTCATTTATGAAATATAATTACTTACCTGAATAAAGAAGGGCAAGAGAGGAACAGAAGATGCCAGCTGGCACATGTCAACATCAACAATGATATCTGTTGGAGAGACGCAAGGAAAACAAAGTGAGTAAACAACAGTTGGAGAGGAAACTGTAAAGAGAAACACGAATAATGAACAATCAGACCTGTTCGGGAGATTTTCGAGGGGAAAAAAAGCAAATAAACAACATTTGGTGAGGAAACTCTAAAAAGAAACCTTTATTTAAAATAGTAGGAATTGCACAGGAAATGCTGGAGGGGCTGACAGCTGACCATTCCTCCCAGGGAGCAATTATGTAGAGTAACATCTGACAGAAAACCCTGTTTCACCTCTGACCCGGCCCGAGCCGCGGAGGATGCAGCTTACACATCACTGCCCTCCTCTGTTGCTTCTCATGTTTCCCTGAATCTCTTCCTCCTCCCTTCCTGTTCCTGTTTCATCCTCTCCTTGCCGGTTCTCCTCTCTTCCTCCATTTGTTTCCACCTCCCTCACACCCTTCACAGCCTTCACTCTCCCCTAACAGGCAGGGAGGCTGTGGCTGACACGTATCCAGCTGAGAGCAGCCATGCAGGGTCGATGGACCACAGTACACCCAGCCACACAAACAGTGTGTGCGTCTGCTGTGTCTGTCTTGTTTTAGTGTGCGTTCCTTAGTATGTGTGTGCGCTTGTCTGTTACAAAGCGCGCACAATTCACAGCTGCACCAGTGACGTGAATCTCACTGTACGAGGATGCCATATGTGCAAATTTGTTTTAAAGAGAAAGGAAAATGGATGGTTGGTGTTTCAGATCTGCACGCTCTCAGAGGTGATCTGAACACGCTAGTTTCTCCTCACAATTTTGTCACTTTATCAAGTAAGAGCAGGTGGGCTCATTAACTTTTAAGGAATTCTAGGTTAAAAAACAAATGAAAAATATCTGTAATTCTAGCTCGTTCTTTTTTTTTTATTATTACTTTATGCCTGACATAATATTCACTGTTGTGATGTGTGCGCGAAGCATCTCAAATAGCTTTGTGGGTGCAATGGGCAGTGAACATTTGTTGTTTATGAAGTTAATTTCAGGCAGGAAAAGACTAATGATCTGTAAATAAGACAAAAAGTAAAACATAAAACGCTATGAAACAGTCAGCAAGAAATAATGCACTTCCATTAATATTTTTTTATGTAAGCACAACAGACCAAACGTTATAAAAGAGTTTAGGGATGCCCAATAAAAACAAATCTGAGTGAAGTTTAAGTGGGACTTAAATTGCTATCATTAAATTTACAATGCTTGTGCAGAGTGTTGGTGTTGGGTCTACTTCGGCTTGACCTCTTTTATCGCTTTTCGCCAATTAAAATCGATAATCAGGTACTTTGAGCTCAGCTTTTCCTGTATTGATTAATGAGTCTGTTGCGTGCCCGGCATTAATTCCAAAGGTTAAAACCCATGTCATGTTAGAAACATAGAAATCGATTTTCCAGACCTTAAAGACAGCTGGAATGAAAAAGATTTAATCACAGCCCGATTCAGGTTTTGCCTTGTAGAAGTACATTTTTGCACAGTAGGAATTGTAATCTACTTGGTGATAATGATAAAAGTATTTCTATAATGAAAAATAAAAGGAGCTTAAAATGCTGAACTGTGCTCTCGTGCGCAATAGAGACTTCTGCACTAGACCAGCTTTGAGCACCAAAACATAAATGGAGGACTCTGTATTTTGAACTCAAGAACATTTGACCTCCTTAAAGGGTCAGTGTAAAATAACCATTAAGTAGTAAACTGCAGTAAGTCATAAAATGGAACCCTTTAACTACCTAAAAAACAAACAAACAAAACTAAAATCACCAAAAATATACTTCTTTCTGATGGTTTTTGCCTTGGAACGGAGCTCCTAAAGAGACTTTGAATGACAAAACAAAAATTAAAGCAAAAAAAAAAAAACCTAAAAATACATCTTTTTTTTTTTTTTTACTTTGATAAATTCTGGTTGGTAAAAGGTGTGCACCATAGTAACTGATAAAAATGTTTTTCTAAAAAAAATACTAATTGGTGTGCACTAGTTAGTATCTATTGCAATCAGTCAATAACTATCTTTTTTTTTTTTTTTTTACTTATTATTGATTTTTAGGAAAAAAAAAACGTTTTTTTTTGTTTTTTTTAGCTTCCATTTTTTCCCCCCATATGTCCCTTTAGGGGTTCCGTACCTTGAGTAGTAAGACACACAAACAATATCTTTTAAAACACGTTTTCTAAATGTTTCCCACTATTTGGTTGAGCAGGCAGTTTCTTTCAGTCGTCACAAACCATTTTCTGCTAATTCAGTGTTCAAGGCGGAAGCGGTGTTATCCGCTTTGTCGCTCTCTGTGTTAAAAGACAAAATACATTAGGATTGGAGCCTCGCTGCGAGTGACAGAGGTCACAGAGCCGGACTTACACCTGCTGGAATGGGAGACACTAGCACACTGCACAAGACAGTGACAATCCTCTGCTAAATGTCAAATGTCTTACAGCAGACGGGTGTGATGAATTCCCCCTTACTTTCTCTCGCAACTTCAGAAAGGGCTCTGACCCCTACCCCATTTGTGGTTAGCTGCTCGCAGAAATCTGCACTCATCCGTAGCGGTTTCTTTTAAGGTGTCTGCTCGGTGGACGACATTCCAGTTGGTCAGCATCAACGGAGGGAGGTTTTCTGTATGTGTGAACTGGGTCAATACCAAGTCAATGGGAGAGAGTCCCTGACGGAGGCATTTATTTCACGAGCACTGCACTCGCCTCGAGAATCCACACTTGATTAATCCTAACCTCGATGACTCAAAGGCTGAAACTTTGAATTCATTTTTATTTATGGTTTAAATAGGTGCCTTAACAGCAAGGATAAACATTCATTTGCTCACGATTTGTTTTGTTAGAAACTGGGAGATGAAATTTTCTGACTTCATCTGTAAGACAAATTCTGTAGTTTTATCTAGTTTCTAGTTAATAGAAAACTTAATAGTAAGATTTTAGTGAGATGCAATGAAAATAAATCTTGAATAGCTTGAAAACACCTAATTTTGGGCAAAAACTCTAAAGAAACTTTTATTTTTTAATTTACATAAGATTTTTAATCAGAAGTCTTGTTTATGATGGTGAACCATCTTGGTTTGAGAAAAAAACTTGACTCCTTATTTACATATAATTTTTTAAGACAAAGTCATCTCAAAATTGACAATTCTAGTCCTATTTTAAGATGATTATGGTCTAGAAATATAGATAGTTGGACTTTTGTGATACTTAAACTGGGATTTATTTTGGTGGAAAAATCTAAAAAGAGTAAATATATATCATAAACTAAATTTAAAGACTAAAAACTTGATATTTTTTGGCAATCTATGCCTGTTTTAGGGCATATTACTAAAGAAACATACCTGAGTATTTAGAGCAAATTTTAAGGTTTAATTTTGTCTAAAAGGGCAGGACATCACAATTTAGTTAAAGGAATCTTACCAAGACAAATTCTTCTTGCTCTATCAGCAGAGTTTTTCACTTATAATTTTGAAACAAAAACATCCTATATTCTACATGTTTTAACTTGCTTTGAGGAGGAATATTTTTGAAGTTTTATTGTTGCTTTATTGTTTAAAATCATCAACAAAACATACAAAAATGTAACATAATTTTGATGTTTGGTTTAGCTTTATTTTTCTTTCTCATGTAAATCAACTCTCAATTAAATTCTTGCTGTTGCTGCCTGTTATTATTTATCATTTCATTGTAGTTACTAAGAGCTTAAATTTTATCAAAGACAAAAGAGAAAAGTGTCATCTTTGTTGTTGCTCCCATTCTTTAGAGATTTCTCTGATCAAAATCACATTTTTGGTGTTTTTAACATGTTCTGGTGGCATCTTTCTCATGATGGAGGACATATGTTGAGAAGATTATGCTTAAAATTGCATTTATGAGTATTTCTTTATCCAAATGAGAGTAAATAAGGAGTAGCTCCCTAGTCTGCTCCATTCTGATGCATCCACGTGTCGACATCTATGTACGTCTTCGTTTTCCTCATCCGAGCTGGTTCAAAACCGTGAGGCTGCACTGCTTTTGTTACATTGGAGTTGTGAGAGGCTGCCATAGAGATTGTGATCAGATGGATGTCAGGAAGTGGAAGCAGGCTTACTCTGCGCCAACTCAGAGGCAAATTTCAAACGAACTACTGCTACTCCGTAGAAACATTTAATCCTAGAAAAGACACATTTTCTGATTTTGGAAAAAAAAAAAAAGACATAGTGATCGAAAACCACTGGGAAAGCTTTTAAAATGGGTCAAACGATGATAGAATTTTGGTCCAAAATAATCATATTTTGTTTAAGATTTAGAATGAATTAAGATTAAAATCCTAGTATTTCGTTTTTTTTTAACTATATTTCTAGAAACGCTGCTTGTGTGTGCTTTCGTTAGATTAGGTGCCAACAACAGCGCTACGAGTCATTGTTCCCTCAGCCATCACAGCACAGTCGAGTGAGAAAGCTTTGTGTCTTAATTTTCCTCTCATTGCACATTCCATAAGTTTTCATGATCTAGAGCGAATTTGACATGACATGACTGAAAATGGCTGCTCGGGCTAAAAACAGAGCAAGGTTGGGGTTTTGTGTGAAAACATTCATCAGATCGTCATTTCATCACTGTAAAAGGCAGCGAGCCTGTCAGACGGAGAATTACCCATCTGTGGATGGCATCTATCAACTTAACTGTCATGTAATAACCCTGCGAGACATTATAGAGCATCAGTCAACCTGGCTATGGCACAGGACTTGCCGAATCCTACTTAATTCACGCTCACGCAGCCGCCCATCTGTCGTCACTGTTGTCGATGCACAATGTTTACCGAGCAACCATGAACAGGTAGGGAATGATAGACAGAGTGGAGCCCAGACCACCTGAAACAAAAGAATAAAAAGATTTGGCTTGAATGGACACTTAAGCCTCTTAGCTTAAACGAGGACCGCTAAGTTTGATGGATTCGAGGCAGGTGATGATGTGCTAAAACCCAATTACTGCAGTCTCTCCTAACTCATTACCAAATTTTAATAAGCATACTAATGTTGTGTAATGTTTTTGGGGATTTCTGTTCATTCTTGTTGCTTTAAAAGTGTGTAAAAAAGTATTTGTCTAAAGAAAAGTTATTTATTCTAACCAAAAAAAGAACAATGAGACATCTTTTTTTTTTGCTTCTGAGTCTTTTGTTCTGTTTCACCATTATTCATTAATTGTGGCAGTAAAATAAGACCAAAATACATATTTAGGTTTAAGAGAAACTTTATTGCATGGGGACATTTAATAAATAATCTGCTGAAATTTTATTTAGCAAAAACTGAATTTTAAGAAAGTGAAAACACACTTGCTTCAAGAAAAGTCCTCTTTTTTTCTGTCTTGTAAGAAAAAAAATTCAGTTGAAAAGAATCCATCATGTTTTGGACTAGAATTTTTTTTCTTTTTATAAATTTTTGGTAAGTTTTGTCCTTATTAACCCCTTGAAGCCTATTTATGTAAGTATGTATCAAACCTCTTCAGCTCCAAAAGGACTCTAATTTAGCACCTATTGAAAGTAAAAACACAAGCTTCGAATAAATTCAAGAAGTTAAAGATCATTTTTCAAATTTTAAGAATTTTTCACTTATTTCTATGGGGAATATGTTTTTGCAGGGAATATTTTGCTGAAAAATTTAGTTTGAGTTAAAAAAAAAAAGAATTAAAGTATTTCCTTCACTTCAACAATATTATTTAATTCATACCATTAGTAATGTGCATTTCTTGTAAGAAAATGATGATACTGATAATATTTAGTCTTATCTGCTTGTCATTTGCATTTTATGTCTTGTTTTGACTCGTGGCTTTAGACCTGATTCTGTTGAAATGGAGGAAGTCTGGGCTGCTGACGGAAACTGTCACTTTGTCCTGAATAAGATCTTTTACAGGCCAGGAGCTTCTGCCAGCCTTAGTGTCCGCTCTGTGAAGTCGATGAACAGAGACAACGGCTCTGGGAATGACACAGCTGCACCACAAGACACCAACATGCCATCTCCAATGAAAGCAAATGAAGGCCAAATCACAGACGACCACACACACACCTTTGAGACCCTCTTCAGCAAAACTTTGAGTAAGAGTTAGACACGATGTTTTATGTTTTTTTTTTTGTATATTTCAGGCTTAATTCTAATCTGACATGCCCCTGGTTGGCACAACTGTGAATATTCTTTTTTGTATAGGTACAAATCCCTTTTCTACATGCTTTGTCAGTCCCCGATCTGTATGCTGAACTCTATCGGTTGCAGCGCTCATCCCACATGCGTGAATCACACGTCACTTTTACTAAAGCATTTTACAGTCAGAGTATGTCTATACAATAATAACCTCGTAGAATGCTTATAACACTGAAAAATGTTTATTATAACAAAAATATTTGCTTTAATATTTAAAAAAGAAAATAAATTTTAAGGATCAGGACCGCATGATCTTGCAGAGGACTACAAATGTTTTCTTCTTCTTCTGTTTTGTTTGATAGTAGTTTACTCCCCAAGATAAGAGGATCCAGTGCTACTTACTGACACTTTATCAACTCTGTTAACACTGACACCATATTAACGGCAGTAGTGGCTGCAGCGGCCTGTGACATCTCCTCAGAGTAAAATGTGTTCACTTCTCCTCTTTTCCTGTTTCTAACATATGAAAATAATAATCAATCAAGCAGAGAGAATGACTCCAAACCATGTGGCCGTTATTCTATCATGTTATCATGGAGATTTTCCATTGTCTGTAATGAAAACAATATATGATTATATAAGTGTTGTATTTGGGTGACGTTCTTTTACTTTTTTGCACTGTAATTCAGTTGGGAGAAGCTCTCTGTTGTTGAGAAAAACATAAATTCTTGTGATTACAGAGTTACTGTCTGGAAATGATGGTGTTGTAAAATAGGCAAAGGAAGGAAGTGACGTATAGTTTGTGCATGCAGGGTGAGTGGTGAATACAGATAGTGACATGCTTGATGTTTGTAAAAATTGAAAAAAAAAGTAAAAGAAAAAAAGTGTATTTTTTGTGTTCTTTGTCCTATTTATTTATTTTTAGTCAACTTACTATGGATTTCTGCATACCATCACATGGGGGCGGGGTCACAGCACTTGCCAAAGCCTATAATTGGTCCTGAATGTGGCTTTAAAGAGGAAAACCTGGTTTTAAGACTTGGTCCAAAACATCTGTATTTACCTAAAATTAGATGCAGTTTTAACTCGGTTAGTATTAAATCTGACAAATGTGCTGAGGTTGAGTAAAGGTGCTCATAATGCTACAATGTCATGCTTGAACTTTTTTTTTTTTCTTTGAGATCTGCAAGGCTTAGTTTTGATCTTAGGCACGCTCACTGCTGCTACAAAATTATTAAAGTTTTTTTTTTTTTAAATTGAAAGCAGGTGTAATTTATGCAGGTTCTTTAGTCAGCATCAAGAAGAGGAATAATACAATTTTATAATATAAAAAGCGTCACGCAATTTGCAGTTGGAAAAAAAAAAGGTTTAAAGAAGAATGCGTGTTTCTGAGTTCTGTCTAAGCTTAATTTTAATTAAAAGTGGAAGTATTACAAAAGCAATCAATGTTTCTGCTTGGGAGCCTGCATTTAGATGATGAAAGAGCTACTACCTACAGAAAAATGACATAATGCAGCCTTGTTTCTTTGTTTCCAGCTAAGACAAAAGCTGATTTATCCAGTTTCTCTCTCCTCATCTTCAGCCGACTTCACATCGCGCTGCAGTTATCGCACCTTAAAATTTCATAAAACAAAGAAGAAACTCCAGTTTCACAAGAGGCACACACCATGAAGGTGTGATAAACAGAGGTGTGAAGATGTAGTTGAACAGGGTGCTGTGAAATTATTACCACAGACATTTCATTTAGGCCTGGAGGAATTGTGCCAAATACTGAAGATGGGTGTTCAGTATTTGGAACGTTTTCTCCCTTGATTTCTACCTCGACAGCTTTGGTTGCTCAGCTCTCCCAAGCCATAAAAAAAGGAAAAAACTTTATTATAATTAATTACCCAAGCCTGGTAACATTTATCATTTTATTGGGGCTGAGAATTGATTCAAAAATGTAACTAATTAATCGCAAACCTGGAAAATAATTAATTAATCGTAATTCATTTTTTTAATTTTAATTACAGTATTTGCTTACCACTTATTATTTGCAAATAATCACAACATGAACTCACACACAAAATTGTACATTTATAAGATTTATTTTTTAATTAATGCTGTCAATCAATTAAAAAAAAAAATCAGATTAATCACCCTTTTTTTGTTGTGATTATACACTATTATTCACAGTGTTTTACTAGGTACATTTTTTATGACAATATGCGATAATATGTAAATCCAGAGGTGTAAATTGAAAAATGAAATCAAGATGAGCAGAACTCTAAAGACTTTTATATCTGATGTATTACTGCAAGAAAACAAAGATGCTGACATAAAAGAAAGAAACAAACCTGCAGACCTAAAAAAAAAAAAAAAATGAAAAAAGAAGTTGTTCCGGTTGCACAGCCCAAATCCTTTATATCACTGTGCAGACTGCTTAAAAAAAATTGTCTTCATCTTCTGGACAAAAACAAGTGGCAAGAGGTGCTTTATGTAACCTGTCGTGATGATCAGTATATGCATCACTTTCTTTTACAGTCGAGGCTCAGTGATGCGTTGTCACAGTAACATGTAACAAATCAATTAGTCCGCTTTTTAAAAAATAAAAGAAATGATCTAAACAGAAATGGGATAAATAGCAAGAAAAAAATTACTTTTAATCAATTTAATATTTATTTCTTCTGTAGGTGACTATGGTATAAGTGGGATAATGCAGACTGTTTTAACGCACACCATGAAAGCCTGACCTGTCCGAGTCAAAGTGAAGGACTGTTTATTTAAGAGGTGTAATTAACTTGGGTTAATAAACATTCCCACGCTAACTTTCACAGTCCTAGTATTTTTTTATTTTTCATAATTTTGATGAAAATGTGTACAAAATGTTATTATGACGGTTTATTTGCTTTGGAAGGGATTAAAAAACACCCGACTGGTCTGACAAAGTCCAACTCCAATCATCTTCTCTGGGATATTTTAATTAGAATGATGCCATTTTTAGGCAAAACGTGTATAATTTTAAGGCATGGTCTCTGCAGCGGAAATTTGCTTCTGAGATGTGGGTGGGACTGTTTATGTAGAGTGAGCCTGCCCTACTTTCCCATCATCACTTTGTTTACAATCTCTCTCAACCTAGTATTACTGGTGCAACCTCATAATCAAGCAATATTGGAAATATCCAGCCAAAACAAAGAAATACAGAGATCTCATGACTTGGCAACTGCAGCATTAACGTCACAGCTGTAGGTTTTTCAAACTGCATTTTTTATCTGCTCCTGGTTCAAATGAAGAACTACTAAAAAATCCTATTTTAAGCTTGATTTTCTTTCCATATTTCCTCCATCATGAGGAAAAATACAACAAGAACTTGTTAAAAACACTAATTTTATTGGAGTGGGTTTTAAGGGTAAACATGCATGTTGGGTGAAGTGTTCGAAGCTACTTTAGTCTGACTAAAATGCATTTAATTACAACCAAAGGACGAAAGACAAAAAAAAAAAAAAAAGATAACACAAGTGATCTGAAAATAGACAGGAAGCATTTGTGCTGCTGTGTTTATGTGAAACGGCACATACAGGGAAAAACTCACAGAAAGATGAGTTTTACTGATTGTTTTCAGCATCCCTTGTGAAATGGGCTGTTTGGATAGTTAGAACACAAATTAATCAAATCCCATCAACCACTGCTGCAGCCATTTGGTTTCTAAATTGCTGTGGGCAAAACAATTATGATACACTGTTGACCACTGACTTTGCTTTCATAAATATGTAGTGTTATACTGTCGGTACAGCATTCTGTTTAATGTTTCCCCTCCACTTGCTGAAGCTTCTGTGCTGTTTACATCACACTACAGAAAGAAAGAGAAACTGAATTCCTCAGAATTAAGAATCCTCACCTGGTTGTTCCACTGTCATTCAGTCGGTAAACGTAATTTTTTTTAGCATTCCGAAATTCCATTACCCGAATAAAAAATGTACATTGATGATAACCAGTTCATGACCAGTAGGCTACCTTTCACCATCCATCTCACACGCACGGCTTTTGTGCTAAAATCATCATTTATTAAAGAGTCTGATCTCTCTCTGAGGCACACCATCACAGCTGTGCATCCCACTGGCCTTTTACTGCCTCATCCCCCGAGTGCGTGTGCGTGTGTGAATGTCTGCATGTAGAGAACGGGGGGGGGGGGGGGGGGGGACGGTGAACGGGCGATGAAGTGCGCAGACCGTGTATGCGTGGAATTCAGTATGCGTGTGTGTGTGTGTGTGAGAGTGTGTTCAGCTCAGTGTTTGTTGTAACTCCGCTTAATGACGAGAGGTGAGCCATGGAAAGCAGTGGTGATTTCCAGACGCCTCCCTGCTTTCTCACCGGAGCAGAACAGAGTTAAGGAACACGCTGAGCGAGGAAACTATATTTTCTTTAAAAAAAAAAAACTCAGCCACCAGAAAACTTTAGAAACCCTTCAAATGAACAAAGCATGAATAAAGGAAACAGAAACTCAAGTTATGATATATTCCTTTGACTCAGGACATTAATTTTAATGATGTCTCATCACATTTATTATCCCACACCAGTTGTTTAAACTGCAATTCTGTGAATAACAATAAATTACATAATTGCTTTATTTCAAAATGGTACAAAAAAGAACGTTTAGAAGTAAACTAAATATTTTTTAAAACGCTCTTTCAGACCGTGTTAGTTACTTTAGCCTGAAAACCCCAAAATAAATGGCTAAGAGATCAAAATATGTCTTCAAATGATAGATATTAGATTAAAAAAAACACAATTTCAGTTGAAAGGGGTTTTGTAGTTTGAGATTCATGCATATCTAAAGTTCTCAGACATCTAAAAAGCACAAGGAAGTAGTTTGTAGGCTTTTAAGGCTTTCAACACTGTAAAAAGTGAAACATTGGATCAATTAAAAATAGTTCTGTAATTTTTCATATTTAAACCTTTTAAAATATTAGTTTTTATCAAATAACATTTTTGAATTGAGTAAAATCAGTAACTGAATTTGCTTTAAATTAATATTTTTCAAATTTAACAACTTTTTTTATTGATCCAATGTTTCACTTTTTTCAGCGCACATAGGGTTATTTTAAATGTCTGAACTCCTTTAAAAATGGAAAAAATTCAAATGTTTAATCTGCAAAGCAAATTGAAAACTGTAGTGAGTTGATTCAAAAGTCCTGATTACTCGGTTACTCATTTCATTTTAATTATTATATTGCCTTGCAAAAGAAACTGTCTACATGTCCTAAAATACACTCATTTGCATTTTTTTTAATTCAATGATTATTGAAATTATTGATGTGAAAATAAAATGTGCAACTCCAAAACTTTATTTTAAATTATGATTTTAAGCATGAACGATTTTAAAAGTTAATGTTTCTACTGAAAAACAGAACTTTATATTAAGAAGTTTGATTCCAAATGATTTTAAATTCCTACTTTTCAAGTGGCCAGCTTGTTTGGTCCATATTGATTCTATTTTTTAGTTTTTTTGTCCTTTTTTTCATTGAACTTTTTGGCAACGGATTAGTAAGCATATGTGGGACAATTTCTGCTCCCACTGGTTAGAAATTCAAGAGAACTCTACAAAAACTTCACCTGTTGGGACAATTATTCTCTTGGTTAAAAATGTCTGAAAATCTTTTAGAAATTAAAAAGCAAGTGGTTGTTTAACATGTTTTGCTTGTTGTTTTGTGATGGTTAAAGCGGGCTGATGGGTAGTCTGACTCACAGCATGCTAGCAGAAGCGGTGCTGCGATGCTAAATACTTGGCTTCAGTACCTTGCTAATTCATTTTCACCCCGTACCAGAGTCCTCTAGGTATCAAACTCCTCAGAAGAACATCAAGTTCTGTTTGGTCTGGACCCAAGTTTGGATGAGTGTATTCACACCTGCACACTTGGTTTGAAACAAACTCAGCTCCATTTAACTTAATGAGTCAGGTGGGAATGCATCTTTAATAGAATGTAATATCAGCTGTAACTTCTCAAGACATTGTTATACAGTATTTATAGGAACAGGTTGTGTAAGTATTCTGTTTTGGTCCAGTAGAAGGACATCGAGGATGTCACCATATGTCTCATTTATCCGGTAGTCAAACACCAATCAGAAGTGGAAAGTTCAGCTTCACAGTCTTAACATTTATCATCTCCTCTGTGTGAATGTGTTTGGTTCAGTTGTTGGATTCATGACGGAAAACATCAGGACACTTACCTGCTTTCAGTGGGTTAGAGTCCTGTGCGCTGTTCTAAGATACGAGTCCATGCTTCCATCCTTGCTTCTAATATGTTGATAAAGACATGAAAACAGACAGAAAATAAAGACAAAATGTCCAAAAAAGTAGTATAATAAAAATAAACAGAAAAAAACAGTCAAACACATGCTGCATTTGCTTATAAAAGACACCCAGCTGAAGGAAATAGTATTTCAGCACCATGGATAGCAACATGACTGCTCTCTGAAACTTCTGTGACCCTTCAGGTATATTTATTGTACTACCTAACCTTTGAAATGTTTCACCCAAATTAAATTAATATATATATTTTTTTGTTTCACTGCTTTAGGAATGTTTTTCTCTCCATTGTGGTTGTTAATATTGTCAAAACATAAATGGGTCTTAATAAAAATGCTCCAACAAAATGAGGAAACAAAGGAATTTGTAAGTATGTGTTCATAAATCATTAATTAAAAAGTAGCAAAGACACAATTTAGTCATTTAGACTTCAACTTTTTAGGAAAATGATAATCAGAAAGAATGCTGTAAGTTTATGTCTTTGCCTTCGAGTGCACTACAGTATATGAATGCACCATTAGAGGCATTTCCAATATGTTACTGTGTCAAAACCATTAACAGTAGTTGATCTATCCCTCCACATACACATATTTTTTTATTTCATTTTTCTATTTTATTTTTCCTTTATGGAGCAGTTTGAGCTTAAATTCAAAATATTTTATTTCAATAATATAAAAAAAGCCCAAATCCATAGCCTGGTGCGACATGTGCTGAAATGCTCTCAAATATGTTATGGCACTTTCTTCAAGCTAAATCATTAGACCAGTAATGTGCAGAACGAATGGATTCAGCGTAGAACAAAATTCAAACTACTAGCGTTAAATTCCATATTTATTTAATATTCATTTATTTTTGGCTGCACTATAATCTTTTCTAACTTCCAACGTTCTTAAATGCTGTCAGTGCTCGGCATTCATTCCTCATTTGCTATTTAATATAAAAGGTAAAATCGATTACAATACCCATTTAGAAATCAATTAAGACGAGTGAACGACAGCTTTAAGGTTTCATGGCTTTTCTTCCACATTGGAGTAAATAAACACATCTTAGGTTTGGGTTAAGCAAATGCAGTTAATAGAAAAAAAAGAAAAACTGATCAAAGGAGAGCCATGTTTTAAGGAGAAAGAAAACCCTTCACTGGTAATAACAGTATAAAGCTTCAGAAATCAAAGCTCCAGCTTCAAGACAAGCCCTTCTCTATACAGCATGTTGGTACAGCTAATGGTGAGGATCTGTGCTGCCTGCAGTCCAGCCAGAGGAGCTGTGTCAAAGCTACAAGGCCAAATCTGCACATGAATACACACAGACAATCTCACGGAAGCCCACTTAAAACCAAAAAAAAAACTAAAGGCAACAGTCCTTTAACTATAGAAATGTTCCACTCATTTACACACAGATGAGCTTTTTTTTTTGGAATGTGTGTGTACAAAAGCACACAAGTGTGCAGGCATGTCAAGATCCCTTTAGGGTTTGACGAGGCCACTCTGTCCCGCGGTGCCATCCCCTGCACGAATGCAGACAAACATGCACAGAGACTTTTAAACTGCAAGATTTGAAGGATTAATGTGTGACTGCAACAGGTTGAGCAAGAAAATGAGAGAAAAATAAACTGCACAGTGAACCATATTTAGTTAATTAACAAAAGCATAAATTCTGGAAATTGATCACATAATATGCAGACATTTAAATGTTATTATTATTAATTTAAACTTCTAAAGTTTCAGAACAAGGTGTGCCCCTAAAATAGATATTTCAAATAATTCAAAATGTACTCACTTCATATTTTAAAAACAGCCATTCAAATTTCCTTATGAGGCTACAAATATTTTAAAAAAAGTTCAAATGTTATACTATGTGTTAGTCTCTACTTCATTTGAGGTGAAAAATCAATTATACAGATAATGCACCTAAAAGTTATTCAAAAGCTCAATAGAATATCCATCTTTTGTGGAATTTGACATAGAATCTCAGCACCATCTATGTAAAACTGATGTAAATTTGACATTTTGTGGTGCAAAAATGAATCATATTCACGTGTTTTATGGTCTTTTTGAGAGTGACTGATTGTGGTAAAAGTGGGGCCACTTTAAGGTCAGTCCTAAAGACACACCTGCAACACAGGAATACAGCCACCTGATTTCTGACACATAAATGCTACTAAAAATGTAAACTAATAAAAACTATTCTATTTGGATGAATGAAGCAAATCGATTTCAAACACATAAAACAAAGATTTTCCATATAAATCTATTTATAAAGTGTGTATAACACATGGATTGGGCTTCCAGCTGTACCTTTAGCACAAATCCGTGCGCCTCTTCTCCGGTTTGGAGCAGTTGTTCAAAGATGAGCACAGCAAACAACAAAGATAAACAGCAGAAAGATCCGCGCCTCCGATCGCTCCTTTCATCCACCTGTTTCCAGAGACGCATTACCCAGCCCTCTCTCCCTGTAGGACGCCTAAATCCGACGGACATGCCTCAATGTGGTCTGCGTGAATCCAAATAACTTCTTGGCGCAGAGTGAAGCACTAACTGCCGACACTCTTCCCTTCACCCTCTGCATGAATCTCCTGCAGAAATTCGATGTTGGAGCTTTTTTTTTTTTTTATATATCACCATCAGCACCCATCCACTCCATCAAAGTGCGCACAAGCACTCTCTGCATCAGATTAAAAGGCATGCATAACAACTATATGCAGCACAAGTGGGTGTTTAAATCCTGCGCAAAGTTCAAAGCAATTGCTCCCCATCATAGGGGAGTCTGACACGCGCTTGAACGCTCCCGGACTGCCAATTTTTTACTGCACTCTGTCGACAAACCTGTAATGTAAGCCACAACTGCCCACCAGTGAGGGACGTGCTATCCTGGACCTACCTTGGCCGACGCTTTGAGGGCTGCGCAGAAAATCTCAAGCTGCTGGAAGTTTGACTTACTCCTGATCCCTCGGAGGAGTCGCACTGAGGGAGAGGACGGGCGCCGATGCACAGCGCGCCAGCTTCATTTGTGTGTGTGCGTGCGCGGGTGTGTGCGCGCGCGCGTCCACGGGCAAGAGAGAGAAAAAAGTAAGTGAGAGAGGGACGGGGAGGGAAACAACAGACGCGGGGAGCTGTAGCCCCTTTTGCCAAGGATGCTTCAGTCTCCTAGCAACAACAATCGATCTGGCAAGGAGACATTTTTATTGGATAAAAAGAAAACTTAGCCATTCACCTCCCTTAGCACATGTTAAACACTCAGAACAACAACTCCTGCCTTCACGAGCGGAGACGGAGACTGACACAGTGAGGAGACGCAGAGCGGGAGGGATGGATCCCTCCGCAGGTGAGCGTTTTACGCGGGGGTCCACAGTGACGCACAGACTCCCTTCACGTGCATGTGTCCTTGCAAAGTGCCTCAGATCTTATCCAGTGGGGGAGAAATTCAATCCTTCATTCCAGCATTTCAACTCCATCTAAGGTCATAATTAAAAAAAATGGAATAATAAATAAACAAGAGTCCACAGCTCCATGATAGCTCAAACCATCCACCCATATGACAAGATATTATAGTACCACGTCAGCAAAAACAAGTGAGATGTTTGGTCTGTGTGTAAAGCACTATGAAACATGCACGTGCATGCACTCTTACACATCTGTGTTTGCAGGATTTTGCATATAGATTCATTAGAATGCAAGTATGCTAGTGCGCCCCTCCTATTGAACAGAAAATCCTCTTCACGCATGACTGAGTCACAGACCATCCTCCCCTCTCTCTGTTCAACACAAACAGACATACACACTATTCTACAAACGCACATACACACATAGATGTGCGCGCACACGCAGGCACTCATGCTAGAGGTCTGATTTCGGTATTGTAAAGTTAGTCAAGTGCAGAGAGATACACCATCTGAAGACTTGCTTAAAGCTGTTTTTTTTTGTGATTGCAGCTAAAGGCCACAGTTTTTTTTCTTTTTTTTTTCGTCTGATGAGAAGCACAACTTGTCTTTCTCGAATGTTTTGGAAGTTTGCAGCACCAAGAAAGTCTTAAAAAAAAGAGATTGATTAACTGGCAGAAGATGTAACAACGGCGTTCCAAATACCTGTATAAGAAGAAGAGATGGAGAGCCCGGTGTCAATCACGGCTTTCTCCGACTTCATCCCCCTGACTCTGCCTTTTCAGTTTGGAGATGCTGGCTACTCAAATAAAGTCCTCATTGTCTACATGGCATGCATATATGCAAAACACTTTGAAAGCCAGCTTTGTCCCATACGGACCGCTCAGCGAGAGAGCTTTGTGCCTTTCCCCACTGACAGCATGGAAGAAAGAAAGAAAGATAGAAAAAGAAGAGAGATTGGTGATTGACATCCCGACAATATCAAACTAAAGAGGTCCTGTGAGTTTAGTGAGTGTACATGTGGAGGAATTTAACGCTTCCCATCATGGTCAAGTGCACCGGCTCATGCAGCAGGAAGAGCGTCCGCTGGGATTGTGTTTTCTCCTTCTTTGATTCCCCACAGATTGTTTGTGTCCTCACACTAATAGAATTAACCATGCTTCATTTCCCATGGTTTTCTGTCCTGTCTTGGCCTCATGATGGATTGAGCTGGGCTCAGTGGAGTGAGTGAGCTGAGACGTGTGCCGAACAAGACAAGGGAGGACCAGAAGCCGCAGCTTGACTCAGACATTGTGGTCACAGATTTTTTTTTTGGTTAAAAAAACTGAACTTGACCTCAGTTCCACCTTGACGTTTCTGTAACATTTGGTGCCAAAGTGTAAGAAGACTTTCTTTTCCTCTCTCTTTTTTTTATTTCTTTTGGTGATAAAATAGTTTTTTTCTTAAATGAGGTTAGCCTCTAAGGTGGATGCATTACTCTGATACTGTATTTCATGGGCATAGTCCAGAGGGGAGAGCCGAAGTCTCATGGGAGCAGCTTAACCAAGCTTTGAACTTTGCTACTACAGTGAGTAAAAAGCTGTTGTGGAAAATCTCATTTTTGATAGTTGTGATGGTGGGATGAACTCAAACTAGTTTCAATTCAAAAAGCATGCGATAAGTTAAATATCTCATTATTAAATGAGATGTCAAGCTAAAAGAAAGACATTTTTGAAACTTTTTTTTAAAATGACGTACACAGTTAAGTATGTAAAGAAGTATATCCAAAAATGTATGCTCAGTTGAAGTTGCAGAGCAGGGGTCTGCACCCCTCAACACTTAAAGAGCATTTCAGGTCCATTTCTGACCAACAACCCAGTATAGGAGGCATAAAGTCTTCCTTCACCCTTTAGGAAAATAAGACACCTATCTGTATTTCTGTTACTATTAAGGCTGTTTATTTATTTTAACAAATTAAACAAAAACATAAAGAGACAATAACCTTTTTTCTGAATATCAAGTAGTTCATATTTTGATAGAAGTTTCTTTCAAAATAAAAGACACTCTGTCCCAAGCAGGATAATCTCAATGCAGAAAATGTAATAGTAGGGAGTGAAATTTCAGCAATGATGTTTAAAAAGGAAACTATATCAATTTTATTCAGCTGTTTTTGATGAATCTCACCCAGAAATTCATCAAGTTAACTAGTTAAAATTGAATCAGAGCTAATTATGAGCTGCCCTTTTGAGATTTTTCGGACCATTTGGCCGACTTAAAATGTTTAATTTTTTTCAAAAATAGAAAAGCCATTTTATAATCCAGTAATCTTTTATTCTGGCTGTGTTCACTAACCTCTAATTGATTTACTGGGGTACACGGCACTCAAAAATGTGTCCAAATGTTTTAGTAGAACTTTGGTAAACTAAAAAAAAGCTTGATGGATTAATATAGGAGAAATACGTACTGTACTTCAACTGTTTGTGAATACGTTGAAAAAAGTTTGACTTATCTGTCTTAAAAATATGTCACTTTTTAAATTTACACACAATTCATTTTTCTTGAACCAGAGAGCCAGAACAGGAAGAGGAGAGTCACATGTGGCTCCAGAGCCGCAGGTTGCAAACCGCTGACCTGGACACTAAAACTGATCAACAAATGGATTTTTTAGAAACAGTAAAATATCTAATAGATGATTATTGTTGTTGTGGAGAAAGTTTTTCCAACTTTTCTTCATTAAGTTGTTTTAGTTTCCCACAAATGTTTGGAACATGTGCTCTTTTAGGGAATTTTAACAATTTTTCTGGCTAATTTTAAAACACTAATGATTTCTTTGTCACACTTTCTAATGTAGATTTAATGGTGTGTTTGCTTCACATCACTCTTGCTGAACTCTTAGAATGATCTATTAAAAAAGTCATAATCATTGCATTAAGTTTTGATTTTATGGATGTTTTTATTCAAAGTGCCCTTTGTGTTTTCGGTACTGCAGTGTGGTAACTAGTGTCTGAGTTTTGTCTTTAGCTGTTTATAGCTCTTATCAGGGGGTTGGTCTCTAATTATCCTGGTTACGGAGGCATGGCCGACAGACTGCGGGCCACACACACTTCACAGGATGCGCACTGATCCCACTCCTGTGCGTCTGCTCACATGTCCTGTGCAAACACACACACACACGTGAGCACATTTATCCACCTAGCAGACCTTCTGTCCGGGCTAATTTGAACTTAGATGTTGCTTAATAGTTTTTTTCTATTTGATTACATTATTGTGTCTTTAAAAAGACAATGCTCCTTTCTCAAAGACCCACTCCAATAAAAAGTGTTTTCTGTGTTTTTAACATGTTTTTGTGGCATTTTGTCCTGAGTATTTTGAAAATCAGGAGCAGATGAAATAATGCAATTTGACAAAGCTTGTAGTAGTGATTTAGCTGTTAAATTTGGGCTACAAGCTCCCTGCTCCGCTTCATTCTAATGCATTCACATGCACAGCTGGATAGCTCTGATCATTTTTTGTAGAACCGCTAATGTTTGGTTGAGGCTGTTGTTAGGAGTTGTAAGCTAGCAGGAGAGAGTGTAAACAAAGGGATGATGGAGGGTTTACTCCAGACCAACGGTCTCGCCCACTACTCAGAGACAAATTTTTGATGAACTGCTACCATTCTGTAGAAACTATATGTTGCAGTATATCTTATATCTTCGGTAGATGCAGGTTAGCTGGATTGAATCACCTGTTCCAGGTGAGTAGCATTACTGAAGCAGGGTTAGCTTCAATAGCGGGGCGGTTGGAGACTCTTCAATTTCAATTCAATTCAATTTTATTTATATAGCCCAAAATCACAAAGAATTTTGCCTCATTGGGCTTCATGCAGGTAATTTTTACAGTTGCAAAAAATAGTCATGAAACATGAAAGAAAGATCACAAAAGACTAAACAGACTAAATAAACTGGATATCCCTGCTCTTAGACCCTCGCTCTCCCCGAGTAAGGAACTCCCAATAAAAAATTGTTTGTCTGGACTATGACAGGTTTTTCAGATTTAGTCTAAAAACAGCACAATCATAATTAAAAGAAAACTGGGAGCACTTTTAAAATAGATCAAAAACTGATTGTACTGGGAAATAAAAAAAAAAAAAAAAACTTTATTTGTATAAATAACAAATTTATGCTGTGAATTAAGTTTGTTTAGTCTACATTGTAAGTGGTAAACTTCTCTCTTTTTTCATAGTTACAAGTTGAATGCTTTTATTTTTTTTTAACAAAAATTAAGAGAATTGTTGAAAACTGTGCAGAAAAATTGTAACTTTTTTGCCCAACTACTCTTTACTAAAGAAAAAAATTGTAACACATTCCTGTGTAAACCTTTATGCGTGTTCCCAGTCATTTGCCTCCCTATCAACATACATGCAAACATGCACAAACATTCTGTGTATTGTATGTGATTTGGACTCTCCTCCGAGCTTTCTCACCATGACCACAATTCATTAGTAATTGACCGCAGCAGCCTCACACATTAAACATTAACGGCCTAGTGGTGAATAATTGATTAATGATATGAGGCGATCTGCAGCAGCATTCTGACAATAAGAGCGCATAGATGAGCTGAAGGAGAGGCCTCAACACATGATGCAAACACTCACTTTAATAATCTACAAAATATTTAAATGCATGCAATTTTAACGTCTGCATGACTCCTATAAAATGATCTCTTTACCTTAATTTAAAAGCCAATGTTTTGCTTACAGAACTGTACGCAAAACATTGGCAGCATTTTTCTGCCTCAATTGTTCCTAATACATTGTTTTAGTGATTTTTCTGTCCAGAACGCTGCAATGGCTGGTACTGTTTTTGTGTGAGTAAAGGAGGGTTATGAATTTAAAAATCAAACAAATAAAAAGATGGAGTTTTTCTTACAAACAGAGCTTATATATGATTCATTCATCCATCCATCCATCCATCCATCCATCCATCCATCCATCCATCCATCCATCCATCCATCCATCCATCCATCCATCCATCCATCCATCCATCCATCCATCCATCCATCCATCCATCCATCCATCCCATTTTTCCATCCATCCATCCATCCATCCATCCATCCATCCAAGTGTAACTTAGTGAACTTAGTGAAGGGCTATTCATAAAGGTGTATTTGCAAATTCCAATTTTTGAAGATTCTCTCAAAGCAGGATTTGTATCTAAATCTATTTTCCTGCCACAATGGGCATGTTTTTTTGAATTTTATTGATTTGTATTCATAAAGTTGATAGAATAACGATTTACAGAAAAGGACAAGTTGACAAAATTAAATAGAGAGCATTTGTCTTCCTTGATATTCTGATTTGAAGTCCCTAATATGAGAACGTTGCCATTTGTTGGTGATCTCCCTGTCATTATGGGGCAATTTGCCACATGAAACCAACCGGGACCCACCTGTGTCCAGCTTTAGGCCCATGCACATGAAGGATAATGATGGTGGTTTACTATTTAAGACACAACTAGGATCCTTGGTACCTATTATTTAAGTTTGTTTGCTTAGTTTTGCTTTCTTGTATACAAATTATGTTCTGTTTTCTATTGTTTTTCCCATCCAAGTTATATTCCACAGCTGTTTTCTGTTTAATATTTACTTCCCAGTTAATCTAAGAGTCGAGTTTTCAGCGCATTTTTCTCAGAAAGTCTTTTTGCCACTCTTTTAGGTTTTTCCTCAGTTCAAGGATTTTGCAGTTTCAACCCTCCACTATCTTATCTGACTGTCATTTGAGGGAAAGTACAGTCAGAAAGCTAGGATAGGATTTTCTGTCCCAACAGAACTTTGTGTTTGTCTAGCTTTCAAATTCAAATGTATTTATAGAGCACTTTTCCTGTTGCAGAATATCTCAACGCGCTTTACATAAAATAAACAGATAAATAATAAAAATAAATGTGAAAAAAATGTATCACAATAAACACACATACACGTTACAGTATACAGAAACTTAAGGAAATTTAAATATAAATTAAGCTGAAAATGTTTTTTTTGTTCAAAAGCCTCAATAGTAGATGAAGTCCTCACATCCTCATACAGGCTTTATTCTGTTCTCTCAATGTTACAATTCACTTCCTTTTTTGTCCTTTAACAGCCAATTCAGTATTTTAATTTATCCTATTTTTATCGTATCTTTCCCAAACCACTGAGTCGTTACTGGAGGTTTCCTCTTATTTTCATGATTTTACTGGAAATTTATTCTCCAGAGTCATTCAAAGAACTTTTTAATATATTGCTCATTGTCTATCAATAAAACACAGCTAAGATTATTTAGCCTTATCGCACTTATAAGAATTGAAATAGATTATAATGATCCAGGACAGGGGTTGGCAAACTTTAAGACTCTGAAATTTGGAAGTTGGAGTCCTGACAAGAAGGAAGCAACATGCAAAGGAAACTGGGTAAAAATTATTTAAAAACAGATTATTTGGAGGTTTTTTTCAATCTAATTTTTGAGCCAATTCCACCAATGGGTTGATGTTCATGTGGAAATAATGCAAAACTTGCAGAAACGCCATATTCATGTGGTGTTTGAATGCTCAGAATAATGCCTGTCCAACTCATAAAACAGAATAACAGAATAACTTTCTGCACTTATGCACAAAGGTCCATGCATCTTGGACACACCAGAATTACAGGGAAAATGAAACATTATCAAGGATTATATATATTTAATTTATTCCAGTTTGGCGGGCCAGACTACTTAAATGGGCCACATATGGCTGCGGGCCGTAGTTTGCCCCCCTGGATCTAGAATGTTAGTAATGACAACAATGAAGACGGTTCTTTCCTTTTGCACTTGGGACAACCTCAAATGATATCTGGGTCTTTAAAAAATAAAGTAAAATGAGTTAAATTGAGATACCAACTTCAAAACCGATCAAATCCATAGAAACTTGGCAGAGTCCGAGCACATACTGTTGATGGGGGTGGGGGGGTGAGCTCTATCCATTCCATCAACTAAGTGGGCCCTTCAGTATGCATGTGTGTCGCATTGCCTTCACTCAAACACACATGTCATGTGTTTTGTAGGGAGGCGGACAGACTGCTTTATCATCATTTCATTTTGAAATTTGATTTGTGGAAAAGTTATTTCTTTAACAGGATGATGCTTTCCTGAATACTAAGAAATCAGTAAAACATGGACATGGACATCCTCTCTCTATTCATTATTTATTACCTACTCTGAGATTTTCTGTTTTGCCTTTGCTTGTTTCCTTTAAAAAGCACAGGAATCACATTATATCTGTCCACTAATCTCTCATTTGGATAGTTATCATTCTGTCTCGTTACAAACCTCTCAAGAGAAGTGCTTCATTTCCCTGTCTTCACTTCTTCACCTTTGTCATTTCCTTCCTGTCTTCCCTATGTGACCACATAAACCGACAGAGAAAACTTTTAATGAGCAGCAGCTTTGAAGTCAAGATAAAATTGTCTGTAAACACATTCTTAAATCAGGAAAACCTTACACCCAACCAGATAATGACATTGAATTTCTCTCTCACCAGTAGAACGCCGCCCCCATTACACATCTCTGGCCATCAGTGCTGCTATTTCTGCCTGCGCCAGTCGCACCAGGATGGCTGTTCGGAGGAAAAGGCTTTGAAGAATTGTCCAGGTGAGAGCTTGGCAAAGGCAAAGTAATTCAGTTTTATATTTCAAGTATAGAGTGCCCTTCTGGGACTTAAATTACCCTGAAGTAATGATATAGATCACATTTAATATCTTCTAAAATCACACAAAACACACAGATAAACAAATGTAAAACAACAACAACAAAAAAGCTTTTGACCAAAGTGCAGCAGAACATATCTTATCTTTATATTTACAAATCTGGACCAGGGTTGACCTTGTTAAAAATCTCAAATGAACGTGTCTTTTTACTAAGTACAAGATACATTCTGTGGCCTATTTTCGCTAGATTGTTTTGTAGTGAAACAGAGAATAAACGACTTTAACTTAAATCTTGGATTAATAGGGGGCACATTAGCTCAAGCAGGGAGGCCCACACAGCCAAATCTTCTGCCAATTGAGGGCAGAGTAGATTAGGGGAGTATGTCCTGGAAGTTTAAGGAACAGGGCTTAAACTGCAGGCCTCGAGGGCCAGTGTCTTCCATATTTTCCAACTGGATTTGAAGCTCCTTGTTGGCTAAACACACCTGATACAGGTAATGAGCAGCAGAGGAGGCAGGAGTTCTTGAAAAACCAGCAGGATGTCAACCCTCTAGGCTTGGAGTGTGAGAAGTAAGAGAGAAATAGGAAATAAGACAGTAAACTAGAAGGACCAATTTTGTAAATGTGTATATATGGGATTGAGCCCATGACACTTTTGCTAACACTTCTCTATCAAGACCAAAATCCTTATTTTTTTTTTTTGAGTACCTGCTCACCCCAAGTACTGAGTCATGCAGAGTCAGATGGCTGCAGGGTGCATGTGGTTTCCCATCCAAGCTCAAGGTCCAATCCAAGAGGCCTGGAAGCTTGAGGATCCTGTGCAGTATCTTTGCTGTTTCCACAGCTTCATTTTTCTGGACTGAGGTGTTTGAATAGTTTCCAGGGATCTAGTGTATCCACTCCTTCAGTGTGGTGGTTACTACCTTGGCTGCATGATGTGAATTGTGAATTAGTGTTAGGGTAAGATCTGTCTCTTTCACCTGAAAGACCCTGATTCGCATCCCAGTAGTGGTAAAGGTCGTTCCTAAAACTAGAGAACAGTGAACCTTGAGATGCTTAGCTATAAAATAATAACCAGACATAAAAACTTGTACCGTCAATAGCAGGGCAGTCCTTTAGTAGCCATAACCCTTTTTATTCCAGCTTTCAATGCCCAATTCGCTGCTGATTCGCTGACTTGGGTGATTTCCTGTGCTGATTAACTGAAGACCTGATTTGGGGAGCCAGCAGCCTCATATAGTCCAGGGAGAGCTGGAAAACAAAAATGCTATGGCTCTTGAGAACAACCATTGGTAAGCCTGCAAACAAAAAAGTCAGACAGATATTAAAACCGCAGATATGTGAGATGAACACAGGGATCCCCAATTAGAGCTCTCCCTCTCTCGGTGGGTGGAGTGCTCCTTCCTCAGGCAGAGGAGTTTAAGTATCTTGGGATCTTGTCTATGAGTGGGTTGAAGATTATGGGAGATGGGAGCAGTGTCCGCCGTTATGTGGTCGCTGTACCGGTCTGTTGTGGAGGAAAGAGAGCTTACCCAGAAAGCAGAGCACTCAGTTTACTGGTCAACCTTGGTTCCAGTACTCACCTATGGTCATGAGCTCTGGGTTATGACCGAAAGAATGAGGTCCTGAATACAAGCGGCCCAAATGAGCTTCCACTGCAGGGTTGATGGGTGCTTCCTTAGAGATAGGGTGAGAATTTCAGTGACCCGGAGAGAGCTCAGAGTAGAGTCACTGCTCCTCCACTGAAGCCAGTTGAGGTGTCTCTGGAATCTGGTTTGGATGCCTTATGGACCTCTCCCTGGATGTCTTCTAGTCATATCCCACTGGACAGAGGCACCTGGGAAGACCCAGGACACGCTGTAGAGACTACGTTTCTCGGCTGGCCTGGAATCATCTTGGGGTCCACCCAGAGGAGCTGGAGGAAGAGGGCGCGGAGTGGGAAGTTTGGGCATTTTTGCTCATGTGCATTCACACCGTATGCAGCATGGGTGTCAAGTTTCAATGTTAGGTCAATGCAAAGACACGGTTAAAGGTCTTGCGGTGTGTTTGGGCATCGGGTGCAGCAAGGCTTGACGCAGCGCATCAACCAATCAGGGACTCAGCTTTGGGCATGTGATTTTTTTCAGTCACTAGATCAAATGGTAGAAAAATAAATTCAAAATGTGCTGATCAATGCGAGGATTTTCATCCTAAACTTCCATCTTTTTTCTTAAACCGCAGGGGCAGCGGGGTTGCTGGAGACTGTCCAGGTTACTGTTGGGTGGATGCGGAATACAAACTGGACAAGGCGTCAAGGCAGTAAATTTGACCTGCGGAAGAAGATGGATGGATGGAACTCTCCTTATATGAGGCACTGAAAACTGATAAAGAGCTACAGCCTTAGCTGTCTATTGAAGTAAACTAGAGAATAGAGACTAGGAAGATAAACGGGATGTCCTATAGTGAACCATGAAGAGGACTCACCAAGGTTGGAGACACTGGAAAGGACTTGCATTGCTCAATAGCTACTTGTGAACTCATGAGCAAAGCATAAGAACTTTGCAAAACAAGATCTGACCACAATCACAGTTTCAACTGGCAATGAAGTTTTGTCACTGCAGTAGAATCTGATCAGATTTCCTTTTTAATTGTAGGCTTACTTTATGTCAAACTCGTTCGATATAAAATTGATTTGGTAATTTTTATTTCTGTCTGTGGTCCATGTTCCTCTAAATTTACCCTAAAAGACAATTTGACACTTGTGACTGGACAACATAATTACCACAGATGCATCGATTCACACAAAAGAAACCAAAATCTGCACCGTAAGCAGCCATTGTGAAATATAAAAGACAGAAACATACAAATCTTGTGTTCAGAAGACTCACATTTCAACATGTTTATAAAAGCATTCACATCCACGTGTGAGATGCAGATTGGTTTTATAAGTGGACTGGTGTGGGTAATAAATCATTTCCTGCTCACATAATATTGCAAATGACAAACTGTATATAGCTCAGAATATATTTGTTCAGGAGAGTATATGTGTGCTCTGGTAGAATTTTTTTTTTTTTCATTTCCAGAGTCTGGGCTCCTGTGTATGTGTGTGTATACTGTGTGTGTGTTTATGCATCTAGGGCTTTAGCGTTTGTGTGATCTGTGGCATTAAACCTTGGGGCCTCAATTTTACGCTGCAGCCTCGAGGTGGACTTATGAAGTTAAACAAGCCACTTACAGTGATGCACCAGGTGAGGCATTGCTAATGGATGATATGATTTACTGCCTTTTGAGCTTTTATTAAACAGGCCACATCACATTGTTTTAAGGCTTTCTGCTCTTAATCATATTTGAGCGTTTTGTGATGTTTCAAAACAAGATTTTAGATTAACCTATTTTCTTTGCTCCCTCCGCAGGTCTGCGTTGATTTATTCAATTCCGAGGGTATGAAGTGCTTGCTGTTACTAAGCTCACTGTTCAGAGGTAGAGCTGACTGTAATCTTTATGCAGTGCATCACAGACAAATGGGGGGAGATTTGTAAATGTTCAGATTCATCAGCTGCTTTCAGACATATTTTCAGCAGGTGTGAAACGAAAATGCCAGCCTACTTCTTTGTTTAAAGATGCAAGGTGAGACTAAGCACAATTTCTGCCTGTATTTTTTTTTTTTTTTTATCCAACAGTCCCTAGTTTCTTTCATTAGAATAAGTGAGGTTCAACTATTATAGAGGGTTTTGTGGAGATGCAGAAAAGCACTGGATATCTGTGGAATAACTGTGATTAGTATTATGTTTCTTAGTAATGTTGATCTCTGCTTACTTTTTATGCACGTGTCCTCAAACAGTCAAATAAAAGTGGCTATTTTTTAAGAACATGTAAAAAAGTTTTGTTGATTCTCGCAGTCAAAATGAAACAGCTCTGAGAGGAAGGAGGTGAGGAGTGAGTGAGGGGAGAACAAGTCAATCTCAACTATGATATTAAAGCAAAAATTTAAAGAGCCTTTATCATGCTGTCCTCAAGCCTTTCAGAGGATGTATATATGGTAATATATTACCTTTGGCGCACTAAAGGATGAATTTTTGGATTAAATATTTATTATTTTCATGAGCTCCTTTTCCTACACCAAGGAAGATGACTTTGAGGCTCCGCCTTTCGCTCCTTGTAAGTGCTGCTCATTTCATGACGTCATCCGAGAGCCGGCCTCGGCAGCGTGCGCGTGTGGTCTCTCCAGATCAGGTGCAAGAGAGATTACATGCACTAAGAAGGGGCTGTTCTACCTGGACCTGGTCATTCTCTGGGACTGGGAGCGAGCAGGGCTATAGAGAAATGTTCAGATGAATGAATGGAGCAAAATGCAGCTTTTGAGTTTGTGAGGAATCAACGTTGTAATACATTAAAATCTCCAAAAAGTTTATTTTGCATGATATAGGTCCTTTAAAATAACCAACACCTTTTGTAATTCTCAGTGCACTCACTTAAAAATATAGAGATATTTAGACAGCTCTCTAACTTTGATTGATTGATTTTTTTGGACAATTTTTCATTCATTATTACCCCATTTTCATATTTTTCAGTGACCTTATCTACATGATCAACAATTATTTTTTTCATAGTTGTGTTGGGGTGTAACAATTTGTGACAGCCGATTAATTGATTCATTGTTGGAATTAGTTCATTTTCAACGATCCAATTCACTGACCTCAAATTGACTTTTGGTGACTCATAGATAAATACATGGTACGGAAAAGTGTAGGTGAAGTTTTCTACACAACTTATATTTCTTGCAAGAGTGTCAAATCAAGTGTAAATTAATATGTTTACAAACAAACAAGTAAGCGTGAATTAAGGAAGTATTAATGACACATATACTGCATAGAACATTATAACACACTGTATGGTCACATGTCTGCAAAATTCTAAGTGTTTCCACACATTTGGCTTGATCAGTTTTTGCTATCATTACATGCGTGTTGTCCACTGTGATGGCACTTGGTCATTCTTAGGTTATAGGAATCCACTGCGCCTCAATGCAAGCAGATTGATCCATTTCATTTTAAAATTAAAATTATTTGATAACGGTATAATTCAATTAATAACTTGCCTCAGAAAGACCAATCTTGTTGGACCATAGAATGAAAATTGATCAAGTTGATTATATAATATATTGCAGATGTTTGATATTTTACCCTAAAATGGAAGTTAAATGACTCTGACAAACACATCAACACACCATAAAGTTGGTATATTTTGGAGATGTAGATCTGCATATGTAACTGAAATGAAACAAATTAAAATTACAAAAGAGTAAAAAAAAAAAAAAAAAGTCAGTTATAGATATGAGTCAACAGCCCAGTTCTTTCTCATGGGTTACAAATCGAGGCTTGTAGCAGCGTGTTGGCTATTTTGCAGACACAGCAGTTTTTCTATCTACTTGTGTTCTCTTCCCCCCAGCCTTGTATATCACCATATGCTTCTCTCTTTTTTTGGAAAGTTGCATTCACCACAGTTATGTCCACCAAGAGCCACCACCATCTGTTTTTCTACATTCTTTATTCTGTAATACAATAAAGTCACTTCCTCATCACCTATGTTTCCTAAATTCTGCCCCGGTCATGTCTTTCTTCCCTCTGGGGATCACCTTCTCCATCTTCCTCTAGATTTTTTCCTCTTGCTCACATCCACATTGACAGCATTCGATGTCACACCTCCAACTTCCAATCTGTACGACTTTTTAGACCATCTCTTGAACACAAACAATATCCACCTGTCCCCTCTCCATTATGTCTCTAGTTTTCTGTCTACAAACACGCCTTCTTCTTTCTTCTTTGACCAACATTTGACTAATTTCCGCTGGTTTTCCTGCAGGTCAACAGAGCCAGTGGAGGAAGATGTCAGCCCAGGCCACGATTGATCTTGTACAAAAGCTCTGTGATTTGCATCATTGATTTGACTTTGGTTTTTCCTTGGATGCCCTTCCTGACACAAGCTTCTGCATTTACCTGGACATGGGACAGGCCCATGAAACCACTGGATTATGCCTCCATGTGGTTGCGTTTTTTAGAATAAAAACCAAAGA
The DNA here is from genome assembly GCA_003999625.1 of Oryzias javanicus. NCBI lineage: Eukaryota > Metazoa > Chordata > Actinopteri > Beloniformes > Adrianichthyidae > Oryzias > Oryzias javanicus. The sequence continues at coordinate 19,844,489 of CM012442.1, forward strand.
TCCAGATTTTTTTTATGGTCTTATTACAAAAACATTTTTTATACAAATTCACACATTATTGCAAACATCAGATGACTCCCAGTTCTCAAATTTCTGTAGACAGGATTATTGTGTGTGTCTGTGTTTCATAAACAGTTATTTTGTCCATATGTTTGTTAAATGTTAATTTCAAAACAAATACTTGGATACATGTTTGTAATTACTCTGTATTTTTAAGTTCACCCAAAAAATAATCAGGATAAAGAATTAGGGAAAAAAACAGTGAAATCGCAAAAACAGATTAACAACAACAATTGTATAAAAAACATTATTTTACAAGGTGGTCTTTTTGCTTTTGAGCTCAGTATAAACTGTCTCAAAGCACTCCAACACTTTTGATAGGACATATATATATTTTTTACCATTTTGATTTTTGAGGAAATTAAAATGTTCCCTTCATACAAGTTACTTAGGATTAGAATGGTTCTGATTGGAAGGACAACAAACAAGGTGATGTGGTCAGTATATGTGTGGTAAAGGTGAGGATTGGGATCTGGAGACAGGGCAGACTCAGTGGTGACCTTTCTTTCCCAGGTTACAAGGTCAGAGACGTGAACTTAGACCACCTGTCTAATACTTCCGGCCTCGAGGGCCAGCCTCCTACTGGTTTTCCAGAAATCCTGCTTCATCTCCTGCTGATTTCAGGATCAAATGTGTTTTTAAGGAGCTTAAGCGATAGGCTTGTTGGAAAAATGTTGAACATCTGCCCCTGAGGCCTGGATTCTCACACCCTTGACTTAGGAAGCAAAGAAATGGCCAGAAAATTTGGTCGACAAACTGTGGACTTTGACTTGGTGCATGGTTGGAGATTGGACCTCTGTTGGGCATATGGACTTGATTTGGACATAAAATGACACTGGAACAAGCTTATAAACCAAACCGGCTCTAACATGGAGACACCGACAGCGACATATACAGAGGGGACCAGGTGAACAGAATGATCTCGAATGCAGAGGATGAGGAAACATAGAAACCAGAGGAGTAAAATGGTTGACGACTCCATGCCAGAAAAGTATGACATCATGTAAAAAAATATGTGCCAGCATAAGGTCACAAAGACTGATGAGATGATAAATGTTCTGTACGAACTGTTTGATATAAAGATACAGTCCTTGCACTAGTAGGTTTGCCAAGACCAGTAATTTAAGATTCTGGCAGAGATGCTGTGGTGGGATGGAGCAACTATGTTTTGGCAGTAACTACCAATGAGGCAAAGATGAATATTGCATTGCAGGGTTATTGAGCTATGTGCTACATGTATGCTTTCATTTGCTTTGCACTCTATCATAATTGGGGCAGAAAAAAACAATTGAAAATTTTGATTTTTTTTTTTTTTTTTAGAGGCAGTGGTTGCTTTCTCCCTTAAATGATGTAATTCAGGAGGAAAATGAATCAATCAGCTGCTTTTAGCCTTTTTTATTTTGTTTATGTAGTTTTAATGTGCTGCTTTCACATGCTGTTTATTGAACCTTTCAGTTACTGCTCTGTTGAGCTTTGGCATCTCAGCCATCTAGTTGGATTTACTCATTAATTATCACTTGGTAATGGTTAGAAAGCTTCTGGCCTGTGCTACAGAATTTAAAATAGCCCCCATGAAAAAAATATTGAAGCAGCATTTTTTTGGGGGGGGTCTTAGCTACCCCTCGTAGCCAAGGGAGAAGATCCACATAGACTGTTAAAACACTGCACAAATAAACTGAGATGAAAACTTACATTTTCAGCTCACTGGTCACGGCCATCTTGATATGATCGAGCCTGAGGGTGAGAAAAACAAACCAACAGTTTCTGGAACACACCTCGCTTTCATCTTACCTTTGCTAATTTACAATATGAATATGTTGTAGTGATTAACACAGTATGCACTTTAAATTATGTTTTATCACTCAGTCTTTTAATACATCTTCTGGTAAGTTTTATTTTACAGTTTAAAAAAAAAAAGTGAATTTAAAACTAAAACAGTGGCAATGATTTATGACATTGTCTCATCAGATAGATAGATAGATAGATACATAGATAGATAGATAGATAGTCGTACATTAACACTGTAATTGTTAAATTACGAAAATAAAGTTGTATATTTAGTATATTTAGACCTTAAGAGTTATAGGCTAAATTTCGGACATTTTTTTTCTATAAATTTATATAGTAAACACGTAAATTTATTTACCTTTAAAGTTATAAATCTACAACTTTAAAATATGTAAATTTAAGAAAAAAAAAATACATTCAAGCGAATAAACACAAACGTTTCTTTTTATCAGAGCTATGCTCGAAAGTGAAGATGACGACAAAAACGTGGAGCATTTTGTGAAACAATATTTTCGAATAGGTTTCAAAAACAAAGAAATTCTGAACCTTTTGGCGACTTGAAATCTAATCATTATTAGTGTAACTGACTTTCCGGGGTTCTGTGTCGGTGATACAGAGTTTCATTGGTAAAAGACGGAGCTCAGAGACATGTTTTGGCACGACCACCACTTTATTCTGCCCTATTTATTCACATATCCAGATGTCTATTTGTCACCTTAGGTCATGCATCTGTCAAACACTCATTTTAAGAGAATAAAATCAAATATTTATGGCTTTGAAAGTGACAGGCGATATGTAATACTTTTTTTCTCGTAAATGTACAACTTTTAATCTTTTAATGTAAGTTTTTTTGGTGGCCTTAATACTCTCTCATACTTTTTTGACCAAACTACGTCATTTTTTTTTTTGGTTTAAATACCTTTTACATGAATAATTAATAGGAATTGATATGTTTGCAAAATGTGCCCCTAGAGGTCATTTAAGGTACTACAGAACCGGGCTGCTGCTGCTGCCCCAGCGGAGGGTCTTGGCGTGGAGATGGCCCCCTTGTACATTCCATCATCATCCACATCAGCACAACATAAACACTCACCTGAGCACAGGTGTCAGCTAACCTTTGCACTAACAGGCGGGCGGCTGTGGGGCAGTGGCAGGGCAGTCGTCCCATGATCGGAGGATAGTGGGTTCGATTCCCTGCCCGCCCATGTGTCGAAGTGTCCTTGGGCAAGACACTGAACCCTAATTTGCCTCTGGTGGGAGGTTGGCGCCAGTGTTCGGCAGCGGAGCCAGTACCAGTGTGTGAATGGGTGAATGGGTCTGTGACTGTGAAGCGCTTTGGGCCCTCGAAGGAGGGTAGAAAGTGCTATACAAGTATACACCATTTACCATTTAACAGTATGCGTGACAGAATGAAAGGCTTTATTTGTGTCGGTTTGTATGATTAAGTTTTGATTGTGTACATTTTGACTAGTTTAAATGTGGAGACTATTTTGGCCAAAAAGGAATGTGTGTAACTACAGAGTGTGTATGTAGACAGGCCCCGCCCATTCTAGTTTGGTATTTAGACCTGGTTGTTTTATGATATCGCTTCCATCTGTTGCCATCTTCTTTTTTCTCAAAACCCCCTTCCTTATAACCCCCCAACCTCCGTCTTTTTCTTTTTCATCCAGCCCAACAAAAACAAAAAAAATCAATATAAATAAAGTTTAGTTTTAGTCAGGGGTTTATTGAGTATAAACCCCTGACTGTAAAATCTGCCCAACACTAGAGGCTCTCAGCTCGTATCGGTTTGCTCAGCTGCTGGACAACTTTAAAAAAAAAGGCATGGAGAACGTTGTTCTTCCATTTGTGCTTCAAAATGGAAGAGTCAGTAAGATGATTTTCTCTGTGTCAGAATCACCTAATTTACATTGATGAAGTAACACACTTTATTACTGTGCAATTACGTTAACTGTATCAGTAGTTGAAATGTTATGGCAGTTGAAAGAAGGTAAACACTGGAGCTAAAGCTAGAATGGTTAAAGAAACAGGTGATAATTTCTGGTTTAAGCTCTCCTATCTTTACATGCCTGCATAAAATCTATAGACACAGATCTTAAATCAGTTTCATGCCTAAATTAAAGTACTTAGTAGCAACACATTGTAAATGACTCTTAATGAGTTTCCCAGCCTTTATTTTCTGCACTATTAGACAGCACGATGGTAGCGCTGAGATGTCAGCCGCTCCTGCTGGGGCTAATATCATCTAACCATCATGATGACAAAGCAACCACTCATTCACACACACGCAGGTAATTGCACGCCCTAGGCATTTATTGTAAATATGTGTGTCAGTCAGTGTATGGGAAACATTTTTCGGAGTTCACAAGAGGATACTATTTAAGAGTAAATCAAAGATAAGAAGGCCAGAAACATGACTTTTTTGTGCTTTTGGACATACTCAAGAAGCCTATTAATCTCTTAACCAATAGAACTAATGACGTGTCTTCAATGGCTTTTTCCTGGGAGTTTATAAAGCAGTTATCTTACTGCTGTGCTACAGAATTAAAAGTACTTCTTGGAGAAGATTTGAAGCATCAACTGAGTCTAGGTGACTGTTGTCTTACCTACTACTTTGATGAAATCAACCTGATGAAAACAGACAACTTTTGGAGGCTTTCTGGCATTTCTCTATTTTTAACTTTAAGAAGCCCTGATAAAGTTTACTGTTTTACTAAATCTTGACTTAATAAATAAAGCATTTGAAGGTTCCCTATATCCAACTTTATGAACTATTCTGATAACTTTTGTGAAAGAAATGGCATCAAATTGGTTTTATATGTTTTACAGCACAATACAGGAAATAAGGCAACAAAATTGAACAACAATGCATCAACACATTACAGGATGAGTAGAAAATAATGGTCTTCATAACAAATATAATTGTAGCCACTACTTTTGATATATGATATATGAGGATTCCAGGTCAAGTTTTCATCCAAAATTACAACAAGAAATCTATAGTCTGAGACTTTTTCAACTTTTACTCAATCACTTGACAGTTTTGCTTTTTATTGGCAAAATTAAAAACTTTGTAAGTTAAATGAAAACATATTATTATTAAACCAATATTTGAGTTTAATCATTTTTATTTTAAAACTTATTTTAAATGTTTTACATTTTTTCCTGAAAAAAAAAAAATGTTTATGTCATCTGCAAAAAAAAACAAATTTCAATCCATTTGAGACTTTGCTAATGTCATTTATATGTAAAACAAAAAGAATAGGACCCAATATTGATCCTTGAGGGATTCCACATTCAATATTTGTGCATTTTGAGGAATGACCTGCAAACTGTACATGTTCAAATAGTTGGTCAGTACTTAAGGGCCACTCTTCTGACCCCAAACAGGTGTATTTTTAAAAATAAAATGGAAGGATCAACAGTATCAAATGCCTTTTTTTATCAATAAAGAGTCCTGATGTATATTTCTTTTCATTAGTTCCTTTTGAAATGTTTTCTGTTACTTTCACCATCGCAAAGGCTGTTGATCAGTTTGACCGAAAACCACATTGATGGTCATTTAATACCTTATTTTTTTCAATGTTAGAAATTAGATTTAGTTAGATAAAAGCTTTTCTAATATTTAAGATTTAATTTTTTTCCCAAATTAGACTTTCTTTGATCTTTCTTTTGATCTGTGGTTTTCATTGTGTTATCATATGGGCATGTCACCTTAAATATCAAACAGATTTTATACAATTTTATTTTGAAAGTACCATGGAAGATTCTATTTGAAAATCTGGACGTTTCCTATTTCTGTTTTTTTTTTTTTTTTTTTTGCCGCAAAGATCAACAGGCTGGAAAACAAATTTGAGTTTTGTTGTGGAGGGACCATCTTCAGGCACAGAATGCAAACAATCTGATCAATGAAAGTTGTATTTTTTATGTGAGAGATGCACCGCAGACCAGTAGAAATCGGCCTTTAAACATGTACTGTAGGATGTGCTGTCACACAGTCAGAGTGTATAGTTTTAACCCCTCTGTGACACAGAAATGTGCTATTTTTCCAATTTAAAACACATTAAAAAAACAGATATTTATTTAAAACAATTATAGATTGGAACTCATTACAAAGTGATACATAAACAATTAATTACTGTGATACTAGTGTGAAAATACCTTAATCCTTTTTGCTGTCAGATTATTCATTGTTTGACTGAATGGTTCCAATTGTGGAATTTTGAGTTGAAAATATGAAGTTTTTTTTTTTTTTGTCTAATCCCCAACCCTCCATTAGTTCTAGCAACGGGCAGCCATCCCGCTTCAGCATGCTAAGAAATTATTTTCCTACTTTTTTCTGTTTAGCAGCTGATCAAATAGTTAGAGGCTGAGAGCTTCCTGAATTGAACAGAATTTAGTGTTATAACAGGGTTTAAGCTATTTATTCCATACACGCTCAAGCTGTACATAAAAATAAACCACCTTTATTTTTCAGGCTATTCCTTTGAAGCTTTAGACCAAACTAAGGAGGAAAGATGTGGAGAAAACATTGAGAAAAAAACAGGTAAAGAAGTTAAAAGAGAGTGAGAACAGAAAAATATGAGTAAACTTCAAGAAAATTATGGATTTTTGTGTACTTGTACAATCATACTGTACAAACTTCTACACATATTCATATATATATATATATGTAGGTTTAAAGATATTTACATTGTGTAGATGGATTAAAAAGCAGTAATATCCTATACTATAGTTCCTCCAGAGAGGAGAGGCGCAGTATACAGAATGAAAAACTAAATAAACAAAGATAACAAAGTGACACAGTGTGTGCAGGTTGAATTGAGTGAAATTGTACAGAAAAAACAAACAAAAAAAACTTCCCCTTACATGCAAATGTGTATCTACAAACATATACACAGCTATGTCCATATTACACGTTAAACAGATCGATCTGGATACAGACGTGGAGCTTGTAAACACTACAAAAGGTCCGGAGTTACAAGCACAGCAATCCAGTTGGCACCAGACCCCGCAGACAAGGAGCCTGGGACGTCCATTTCCGGAAAAAATACCGACACAGGAATAAGGGGCCAAGGGGGCACAGCCACAGGAGCTCCTACCAGAGAGGAGAAAAGGGATGCAGGAATGTGGAGAACACAAGTCCAAGCTGGGGACCTCTCATGCCTGAGGCCCACTCCAAGGCCCAGTGGACCCCCAAAAATAACCCACCTGCTTCAAACAAGGATCTGTGGCCTTCCCTGCTGCGGTACCCCAAAGGCAGACCAGGAGTGGCCTCACAGGGAGCTTGGCACAAGGCAGAGGTGAGGATTAACCCCTCCACAGGACAGGGCACACAAGTTCCCGACAGAAGGCAGAGATGGGGACCTAAAAGTGTTTGGGCACCAGCCGCCCAAAATAGCAGTCTAATACATTAAAGGTGAGGCACAAAGCTACACATCAGGGAGATATAAACCCTGATTTTGATTAATCTTTAAGTGAAACTTATTGGACTCATGGACACAGTAGGATGTTTAAATGTAGGCACCTAATAAACTTAATATGTTTCTGCCTACTCTTTTTTTTTTAGTTGTTTGTTAATTCTGTAAATAATACAAATGGGAAACTAAGCCAACACCAATGTAATAACTGTTAAAACCCACACATACAAAAAATAATTTCAACCACTTTTGTGCAGTTGTAGTGAATATCCCATTGAGGGATTGTTACGGCTGGCTCTGAACCGCAACAAATAAAGGGGAGACGAGACCGGTTTACAGCACTAAGTATTTTTAATGTGCATATGAAAACCCAACCAAGCAGGGAGGACCAGCAGAACCAGAGCTGCAACCAACGGATCTGGCCAGCAAACGTAGGAGGGTCTCTCTCAAGCACTTCCAAGGAGCATCCTTTTATCTCCTTCCTCTCTGATTGGAAAACAGCTGCACCTGTGCGAGAGGAGGAGCAAAGGGACAGGCAGCAGAAACGGACCCAAACGGCCCAGGGCCGTAACAGGGATCAATAAAACCTTATCTTGTCTTATATTGTACTAAATTGAATTCAGTCACTGTAAAAATGTAGTTCTTTCACCACTGTCATCAAAAAGGTTTCTTGGACCAGAAATCCTCATAAATCTTTGTTTATGCTACAATAAACTGTAAGGGGTTTGCAAACTAGACATAAAAATTGAAGCCATGCAATAAATTATGTGCAATAAGTTAGATTCTGGTCAATATTTCCTTGGTTCTTCAGCATTTCCGGTTGTCTAAAAAGATGTTCAGATGCATCTCACTTAAGCCTTAGTCACATGTACCTGATGATTCGTATGTGTTCTTTGGGTTGTCTTGACCCATGGAGGGTCAAGGAAAGACACTGTCTGGCTCATTTCACAGAACAGACTCCCAGTCAGAGCCATTGTTAAGTGGAGCTGTTTCGTTGAAACAAAAACTTGTCCAGTGACCTCCTGCAATGATAATGAAACTCTTTAACATCTGTTGATTAATTGTTATAGAACCCAAGAAATAAGAAACAAAATGTGTAATGTTGGATTTAATGTAAATATTAACTTGTGCTCTGTCATGTTCGGATTGTTCTCAGATAAAATGACGGTTATTCTGGTTGACCATGTGTGTAACCAACGCGCACATATGGAAGACCAGAGAAAACGTTTTAAACCAAGAAATGATTCATCGTGACTCTGTTTTAAGAACATCATTGCAGATCTGAGGAGGCAAAAGAGAACCTCAGTACAGAAAATAATCTCACTCCCTTGGGATATTTAAAAAATGTAAAATTGTATTTATTTCTTCAAACGTATTTGTAATGTATCTACTTACCTATGTGAGAATAATGTTAGATTATATGTACTTTTGTGTGTGGTGTTGACCAAGCACTCTTTTAGCTCTTTGTAATATATTTTGGATGTATATTTTGAGTGTTTCAAGATTTAATAAAATTAAAAAAAAAAAATGGAAAGGAGTGGCCGCATCTTTAGAAGAGCACAGGTGTGCCTTGGAGTTCCCTTGAAGCTTGTGCGGCCAAGTTTCAGGATGGCATAAGAATAAAACATACAATTTGTACATATGGTAAGTATTTCATGAAGTATTTGTATGTTGGACATATCTGTAATATAAGGGCAGTCAAACAATACCCTAGTTTTAAAAAGGGTGCAAGTAACAGCCCCTTAAGTGCAAATGACACACATAAGGGGTGTGACTGTGATACAAAAATGTATGTGGAATGCTGCTACGGCCCCAATGGACAGACCAAGGGGGAAACCAAAAATGAGACAATAACCAAAGCTGAATACCAGTAAGAAATGGGAACACAGTTTAATTGACACAAAGGGGAAAACAACTAGTGCGCTGGTTAACACAAAAAGGCAAAACAAAAAGGAGTTGGAACCTTGGCCAAACATAAATAATTCAGGAAGACTGCTGACCCAGCCATGTCGACCGTCTGAGTCAGCAGCTCCCTGCTGAGGGCTGCCTAACCAAAACTACCTAAAGAAAACAAAAAAAGCCCGCAAACTAAGACTACCAAAGTTCAATCCCAAACTAAAATAACAAAACCCAGCAGGGTGCTGAAGACAAACCCAACCCAACAACTAAAGCCCAACCATCCCCTCAGCCTGCTGCTCTGCTCCCTGCCTGTCTTGGTGTGGCCTCCTCTGTCTTAATTAGCCACCAGGTGCCAATTGGGCACACCTACCAGGTGAGCAGAAGGACTGGATGGAGGTCCAGGACGTAACTCTAATTCTCAAATTTCTTTGTTTATTCAAGTCGCGAGCACCAATCAGGTAAACAACACCAAAATGCTCCTGGCACATGACTTGGGGATGAGGGTGTCAAAAATATAAAAAATCAACACAACACACCTGCGTCTCACCTACTTCACCCTTCCTTACCCTTGCGGGTTGAATAATTTCCACCATGACCTGTTGCCCTCAGCATGCTTATAGGAAAAATGTGCATTAAGATTCTACCTCTGCGGGCTCATTGAACGGAGAACGACCTTGCTATTCTGTCTAGACCACCTGTGTAGCCCATACAGGTTTGCCTATTTTTGCCAACAGACGATTCATATGCACTGTGAGTAAGACTTTAAAGACACGCAAATCTCTCTCTCTTTTTTTTTTGGCAAATATGCACTGGGTAAAGCAGAAATATAGCTGTAAAGAAAGGTTATAAAACTACCTTATAGGAATAATGGTAGGAATTCATTCATTTTGTGCATATGACCCTGATTTCTACTTATCCTTGCAGTTAGATAACCCTCACACCTCTATGCAGCACTCTGTGATCATCTGCATCAGACAAACTCATCAGTGAGCATGTAAAAAAGGATCTCTTCTTCAAAGACAAGTCATATAAAACATTGCAATAATTTGTCAGAAAAATATTTGAATTTTTCAGAATAAAAGCAGAAAACACTGAAGAGGAAAACCTCAAGTTGAGCTGATGTTACAGGAGATGTCTCTAAAGAATGGGTGTGAGGTGGGTGGTCAGTCAGGGGGCACGGTGACAATCTTCCAATTGATCGAAAAGGGTTGATAAATCGTCTGCTGAACAACTGCATGCCACAGGGGTTAGGCAAGACCTGCATAATCACTCCAAACAAGTCTTTTCAGACAATCACACATCCACGCAGCAGAAAAAATGACAACAGCATAGAAAACACAACAGAATTAGACTCCTCAACTTTTTCATTTCCACATTTAAATTACAAGAGTTGATTTTTACGTGAAATTCTTTTGTAGAATTTACAAATGGTTAGCGACAATCCAATAAGCCTGCTAAGATCCTGATGAATGCTGCATTACACATGAACATAACATAATCTGAGGATATTACATCACTTCTTACAGCTAATCTTCTTATAGGAAAAGGCGAGAAACAGGAGTGCTTCATAGAGTGAAACAGGACACAAATGCTAATCTCATAAGAAAAAAATGTTTGGCCTTGCAGACACCATATATTCTCTATTCAAAAGTCTGTCTTTATTCTTTTTTCCTCTCATGCTTCATTTTCAGCAGAATTTTGAGGCAGAAAAGAAATTTAGGAGATTTATAGTCAATGTTGTAATTTCAAATAAATGAATTGCAAATATCTGAATGATGCATAGCGGTATACCAATAATGCAGGTTTTACCAGCCTGTTTATGAATACACAAAGTTTTCTTTGCACAAATGTGACATCAAGAACTGGAGGCAATGAAAAGCCCCCCTGCTGACTCTCATACACTGCCAGTGTCTTGGCAAAGATTAAAAAAGAAAAAAGTAGAAAAAACACTTAAAAGCACTTGACTCACTGCAGTCCTCCTCTCCTCGTCATTAGTAGGCAAACAAGTCATACAGAAAAACACAAAATGTTCACAAAACACAGGTAACACGGCCATTTTCCAACCAGATATGATGTCAGAGGTGCATTACCTAGCCAGTGGAATCATCTGGACCCCACAACACAGCGGGCTGAACTTTTTTTTTTTTAACCTCACTGGTGTCCATGGCAGACACAAAATCCTGTCCACCTTTATGATGGAAGGGATCACACAACAATGTAAGGGTGGGATCTAGACCCCAAAAGATAGCACAAGGATCAAACTAGATACAAAAACACTTGGACCATAACTTTATAGCTTATAGGCACATAATCCAATATGCAGAAGTTTTACTAGTGGTTTGATTACTCATGTTATCTGCTAGTCTGAAGTGTTTGATCAGGTCCAAAGATTCCTCAGTATTTCTTTATTTATAATCGTGAATCAGGAGCAGACGAAACAATACCATTTGAAAAAGCTTTTAGTAGTGACACAGGTGGAACAGTTGCCAAGCCACAAGCCCCATTTTGATGCATCCGCTTGCAGACGACTAGATCCATGTGCGTCTTCGTTTTCCTCGTCTGAGCTGGCGTCTGGCTCAAAGGTGTTATGGCTGTAGAGCTCTGATATCGCTCGCCATTTTTGTTGTTCCACTAATTCTAGCTTGGAGTTGTGAGGGGCTGTAAAATAGTAGGAGTGTAAACAATGGAATGATGGGAAGTGTAGGCAGACTTACATCGCACCAGTGCTCCCGTATACACATCAGAGGAATTTCTAATGAACTCCATCCACCCTGCAGAAACTATGTCCTAGAAAACAACAGTTTCTTTATTTTTGACTAAAAACAGCATAATCACAATTGAAAGACCATTGGGAATGTTTTTACAATAGATCAAAAGATGATTGGAGTGGGACTTCAGGGACTATGTGTCATGTTTCAGTGCTTAGGTTTTGTCATCTTCTGTTTTCCCTGTCAGTCTCACCACGTTCAGGTTAATCATCCACAGCTGTTTTCATTTAGTTAATCAACCTCAGTGTATTTAAGTGTCTGGTTTTCAGTTTCTCATTGTCAGGTCATCTGCTCTTCTTTGTTCTGTCACTGGTCTGGTCTGGTCTGGTCTGGTCTGGTCTGGTCTGGTCTGGTCTGGTCTGGTCTGGTCTGGTCTGGTCTGGTCTGGTCTGGTCTGGTCTGGTCTGGTCTGGTCTGGTCTGGTCTGGTCTGGTCTGGTCTGGTCTGGTCTGGTCTGGTCTGGTCTCCTGGTTTTGTCATGTTTAAGTTGGTTTAGTAAATGTTTGTTTCTGCCACCATGTCCTTTCTCCTGCGTTTGGGTCCACCACCATTCTTGACACTATGGTTCTTGTCTGATTGGCCGATACTCAAAGCCTCATAGAAAATTGACGAGGTTTTGTAAAGAGGGCAATACAAGATCCAACAACACGGAGGCTGCTACGCAGAGAAAACTGAATAACTTAGCAAAGCCAAAGCCTGAGTAAACCCTTAACTGTGATTCTACATCATTATAGTAATTTCTGCAAAGGTGGCCACAGCTTAGTATTTAATACTTGGCTGTTGATACCGTTCCTGGAATTTTTTATTTTTTTATAAATGTAACATTTCTGTGTGTAACTTTAACTGTCTTAAGTAACGTAAAAATGTTTAAAGTATCAAATGATTGTGTTAATCAGGAATAATTGCTTAGGCTACAGACGTTTTAGCGTAATATTTTATTTTAATATTGTGTTAATCTCTTGCTTCTGTGAAGTCCGTTCATGTCTGATAATGCACACCTGCAAGGGCATTATCCCGCTCATACTATGATCATTTTCGAAAAATAAGTATTAAATCAATTATTAGAACTCTAGTCCTGTTATATTTGTTTAAGTTTAAATCGTTTTTCACAAAAACAAGAGTATTTAAAATGTGGTTTGGGATTGAAAACAAAATCCTGATTGATATTGTAAAACTAAAGATGGAAGTTTGAAATAATATAAAAAAACTCAATAAAGCAACTTCCACCTCAAAATGAGGCTTTTCACAGCAATTAATAGGTAAGAAATACAGTATTTGCGATTAAAATCAATTAATTAGATGAACTGATTACGGGTCAAGATTATTAATCCCACAAAAAATGAGTCGTATGACAGCATTAAAGATATTAAATGTGCAAACATCATCTGACAGTAACAATCATCAACATTTGATATTCACTCAATACACTGAGTCTACAGATACAATTCAACAGTTAAACTATTCTTAACCCTTTTTTGTGTTTTTAGATTTTCTATTGTGTTCTCATAGCACTTTTCTCTTTGTGGAAGTAAACAATAAACAATAATTCAAGATTAAAACAGCATTTCTGGGTTTTTTCTTATTCAAACCCATGGTTTGAGAAAGCTTGAGTCTGTGGTGCAGCATGGGGTTTGTGACTCAACAACTGCCATGGGCGGGCCAAAGTCTCCTTTCTCCGCTTCTATTCTAAAGCATCCACTTGCAGACAAATTGATCTGAGTTGAGCTGGCATCTGGTTCTAAACTGTACATCTGGATAGCTCTGCTCTGTTTTTTTGTTTTTTTTTGTGCTATTTTTTTTAAGCTCCAGAGTTAAAGGCTTAAGTAATATGAATTTTGTTCTTTTAGTTGCATCTGCAAATGCTGTAAATGCATCTTCTGAGTTTGCTTTTTTTATGCAGAAAAATATTATTTTCCTTGAACAGACATACTATGTTGTCTTTTGTTTAACTTTATCCCAATTTCTCCTGCATTTAATCTTGCCCCAGCTCCTTCTTCCTAAATCCCCCCAATATTTTCCCTCCTCGCTGAGCGAATAGCATGGCAGCAGAACTTTCTTGTCTTTGAGACGGCGGGAGCTTGATCTTGGAGGAGTACGTAAAATCTAGGTATCATGCCTTGCTGTGCTTGAGGGATCTTTCTTTATGTATGTGTGTATGAGAGCGTGCAGACGCCCACGTGTGTGTCTGACTTATATTCCCGAGGAAGATAAAAGCCTTAACCCCGACATTGCTCAGCTGCCTTAAGTAAAGCAACAAGAATAGTTTACAATTTTAGTTGAAATGCAGCGGCTTAGCCTTCATAAATCTTGCAAAATGTTGTCTTGATGAGTCATTTTCATTATACGTCATCCTCACACAAACCGCCAGTTTCTGTGTTAATGTATTATGAGGATTTTACACAGGTGGAAATATAATACACAGACTATACATCATAATGTAATACAGAAATGCAAATTGCAGTGCAAAAGCATTTGCATATTGACTTCAGTTTACTGGATGGACGATGGCAGAAACACCCCTGAGCTTCAGTAGAAAATTGGATAAATGACAGTCTGTGTTTGGCCTTGAGTTTTCCAACAATTATTTTGTGTTGTCCATATTGCTGAGCCCCACCCTTTCTGCAGATGCTCTGCAGAAATGTCAGTGCATCACTGAAATGTTTGAGTGGGTGTTTGTGAGCATTAGTCTGTTTTCACTTTGTCTTTCCGGCTGAAGATCAGCTGTGAAAATATTTTCAGGGTACCCTGACCCACCGGTTTGACCTACATTCATCATTTTATCCTGATAAACACACAACAGTTTTCTGAAAACCTTTCTACCCACACCGTTTTCCATTAGATAACCGATTCATTTCCGGTCTCACTCGAACAGAACTAAACAGGTGCTGCTTTCAGAAGAGTCAATTTATGTTTTTTTATGTTTCCATTTTTTTTTTTCTTTTAGCCTTGTGTCTTTCGAATCGGTATGTAACACTGAATTTGTGCATTTGTTCAGGGAATAGATGATGTGTGTTAGAAGTGCAAAAAGCATCAAGCAAGTGTTGCATACTGTTAGATGACTTTTCTGCCAGATGAAACACACAGAGAGGGGGAGAGAACCAGACACAGAGCTGAGAGACAGAGATGAACTTAAGTCACCCTCTACAGTTTCTAATACTTTGAATTTAACAAGAATTCTGCTGAAGAGTTCAACTTTTGCTGCCTGAACTTTTGCTGAGCACTCAAGTTGTGTCAATGAAGAAGTAAACCACTTTTTGAGTCCTGTAACTACACTTTTAGAAAAAAAACATGTCATAGAAAAATATCGTGTATTGCACAGTGAACAGTTACAATGTGAGATCCCTATGACAACAGTACATCATCTGACTGTCACAGAGGCTGCCTTTCCTGTGTGTATTTTCAGCTATTTAGGAATTCATGCAGCATGCTTTTGGTTCTCATAAAAATAGCATTAGACTGGGGATTAGTGGTGGGTATCATTACCGTTACTGCCTGTGGATATCAGTGCTTCTCTTGATAATTTGATGGAAAACATGAAAGTATATGCAAGAGGTTGTAAAGCATTACAAATAGACGGTCATTTCTGATTAAAGTTTTTCTGTCATTTCTTCTCTAATCATGACATTAGGTAACCTGGTGATGTTTGTATCTATCTTTCGTTAAATTTCTAAATTGCTGCTCCCTGTTTCTCCTCAACTATGTTCACACCAGGCATGTGACACTTGTTCAAAAACATGCATTCATGAGCACGCGTTTAGCCACCAAGTGGGCCGGGCCAGTAACATAATGGCAAAATAACCCGTGGTTGGCCGACTTGTTATCTGTAGCTTGTTTATGTCTCATTTTTTCTCAGTTGGAAAAAATACACCAACCTAGTCACCTTATCACTTACTATTACATTGTTTATTATGTTAATTTCTTAATCTCTTGTTATGCCGGTCTTACGTTTCCTTTGCTCCCTCTAGTGGCGGAATTGTACATTACTACCATTTCTTTAAAGAACCATAACTCACCACAGGGATAGACTAGAAACTAGCATTTTTTTAACACTACCTGGCAGGTCGTGTCCGGCCCACGGGCCGTATGTTTGACACCCCTGCACTAGACTGTCGCTACCAGAAGCTAGCGCATGTCCCAGCAGTTGGAAGATGCTTGGTGAGGAATGTTAAAGCGATGCAAATCTCGGGAATCTCGTTCCAGGCATTTTCTTTACCAGCTCTGATATAGAAAAGATAGTTCCTTCCAGGCACAACCAATGATCAATTTTCAAACAATTATCACTATGACCCCCTCTAGTTCACATACGGACGGTTTAGGTGAGCCCAAATCATTGTTTTTCATTGTGCTGCCTTCTCTCAATAAGCAACTTTGGTAAAGTTAGATTTTGACTTCAACTCCTCTGAAATGAGATGAGAGATCCTGAAAAACTGGTGATTTATTGAAGTTTTCAACCATAAAAATATTTCAACTTTAATTTCTGTTTTATACACCAACCAAAATGTGGGCTATTTTAAGTGAAAGTAACACATCAAGCTCTTCTTTAAAATTTTGTGGAAAAAGAGTTTTTTTTTTTATTTCGGCAAATAATTCATGTGTTTCATAGTAAGAAGTTGTTTATTACTTTATTTTATTTATCTGTTATTATGTTATTTATTACATTATTTGCAAATTTAAGCATATTGGACTGATTTTGATATGATTGTAAATGTGTTTTTTCCCCTACTTCAACATTTAACAGTAACTCACTTTTGTACTTTACTATTTGGTGTTTATCTTTCTCTTTGTTGGGGCCTCAACACGCACCCACCCCCAAATCAAGTTGTTTAAAAAAAAACTTTACTTAGACATTTAAATGATATATAATGAGGAACAAAGAAAAATAAACTGTACATTAAAAAAAAACACAACGGGCTCACAAAAATAAGTAAATTTAAAAAAGAAACCAAAACAAAAGTAACTATATTCTTCTACAAAGCTGAGATGGAGGATTGGTTTCAACTTTTTTTTCATTATTACTAAAATGGTAAATATTGTCTTATCTGGGTAATTAAATTACCTAAATTTAGAGTTTTATGTTTAATTGCTAAATTTAGTTTCTTGAATATAATATTTTGTTTGGATTGCTTACAGCCCCCAAATTTTGTTTCCGTTTTGGCATATCCCTTCAGGGGTTTCCACAGTGAATCACTGATTTTGGCAGAATGTTTCAACCTGGATGCCCGTCCTTACATGACCCTGTATTTTTTGTGGGCTGGGAACGGCACAGGGTACCCAGACCTCGGACCCCTTGTGGCTACATAGGTAGGCAGTGGGGTAAAGGCCTTACCTAAGGGCCAAATATATACACTGCTCACAAAAATTAAAGGAACACATTAGATCCATCAGATCTCAATATGAAGTTGGATATCTATACAAATAACGACAGGGCAGTGTTTTAGGTACCAAAGGATGCCAAGTCTTTAATGGAAATAAGTTTTCAGCCTAGAGGGCTCAATTGTGGAGACACCATCAAATCAGAGTGAAATGAAGATGTGGCAGGCTAATCCATTTTCTTCAAAACTTAATTTCTGCTACTCAAAAGGCTCTTTCTTGTGTGGCCCCCACGAGCTTGTATGTATGCTTGACAACGTCGCGGCATGCTCCTAATGAGACGACGAATGGTGTCTTGTGGCATTTCCTCCCAGATCTGTGTGAGGGCATCCCTGAGCTGTTGTACAGTCTGAGGAGCAACCTGGTGGCGCCTAATGGACCAAAACCTAATGTCCCAGAGATGTTCTATTGGGTTTAAGTCAGGGGATCGTGAAGCTCCTTCAATTGTTTCAATTCCTTCATCCTCCAGGTACTGCCTGCATACTCTTGCCACGTGAGGCCGGGCATTGTCTTGCATTAGGAGGAAACCAGGACCTACTGCACCAGCGTAGGGTCTGACAATGGGTTCAAGGATTTCATCTGGATACCTTATGACAGTCAGAGCACCATTTCCTAGGCAGTAGAGGTCTGTGCGTCCCTCCATGGATGTGCCTCCCCAGACCATCACTGACCCACCACCAAACCTGTCATGTTGAACCACGTTGCAGGCAGCAGAACGTTCTGGTCTTCTCCAGACTCTTTCACGTCTATCACAGGTGCTCAGGGTGAACCTGCTCTCGTCTGTGTAAAGTACAGGGCTCCAGTGGTGGACTTGCCAATTCTGGTGTTCTTGAGCAAATACCAGTGGAGCTCCACGGTGCTGGATAGTGAGCACAGGGCCCACTACAGGACGTGGGGCCCTCAGGCCACCTTCATGAAGCCTGTTCCTGTTTGTTTGGATAGAGACATTCACACCAGTGGCCCTCTGGAGGTCATTCTGTAGAGCACGAGCAGTGCTCAACCTGTTCCTCCTTGCACAAAGGAGCAGGTATCGGTCCTGCTGAGGGGTTGAGGACCTTCTACAGCCCTGTCCAGCTCTCCCAGAATAACCAGCAATCTCCTGAAATCTCCTCCATGTTCTGGAGATTGTGCTGGGAGACACATTAAACCTTCTTGCTGCAGGACGTGTGGATGTGCCATCCTGGAGAAGTTGGATAACCTGTGCAACTTCTGTAGGGTTAAGGAATCTCCTCATACTGCCAGTAGAGAGAATTACACAAGCCAACATCAGCAGGAGTGGAAAACCAGTCAAAAAAGATAAAGAGGGAGAAACTTGAAATGACCTCCACATGTAACACCAGTCCTGTTTGGAGGGTTTTCTAATTGTTGCCACTGAAGTGCACCTGTTGTTATATATATATATGTATATATGTATGAGATAAAAATAGACTGCCTTCAATCCAAACATTAGCACTTCAGATTTCACTAAAGCAGTCTCCAAATTCATATGGTACATTTTATAGGATAACTGTATTGATGTTGTTTTTATCCCTTCAGGGATGCTACATATTTAGGTAGTATCATGGACCCACACTGGATGGAGCTTATTGCACACCCTGTGATTTAATCTCTAAAACCAATTGTCCTTTTACATATTTTGATGCATGTGTATCAGATCTTATGATGACACCTTAAGAATTTTGGCAGGAGAGCATATTTTCAAACCAAAAATTGCTGATTGATAATTATTCTTAATTTTAAACATAAGAAAAGTTTATGATGTGAACAAAATATAAAATTCACATTTCTGGTATTGATTCTATTTACTTTGATACATTTATTGACATTTTGCTACATACAAATAAGAAGTAAGCATTACAGCAAAAATAGATTATTCATAGGCTTTTTCCTATGGTTTTGGATTGGACAGTACACATAAAAATGAGAACTTTATTAAATGCAAAAATGTCGTCAGATAATTCTCATTGGAAAAAGCCCCAGGACCTGCCTTGTAACCCAGTTATCACAGCAGCCTCTCTGGCCCCTTTGGGGGCATCTTTAAAAACCTATTATCCCTCCAATTCAAGTACATATGTATAAATCCTCGAGTCCTTCCCATTTGATGAAGTTGTGGTCATAACTTCCTAAATACATAGACAGACTTAGAATTTAAAATCACAACTGTTAATGGTAAATAATGCTGATACAAGAGCAGAGAACATTTTAAAACTTGATGATGATGTAAACAGGAACATACTGTCACAGCTCCCTCTGACTCACCTGGTCTTCAGTTAATTCTTTGCACTTTCAAACTAAGCCTGGTTGCCATGAATTCTTATGAAACATTTTCTCTTTTTTTTCAAAAATTTTTGCATGTTTAACCTTTTCCATTTCTTTTATGTAGAAAAAGGATCAAACTAAGGTAAGGGAAAATTTGTTCAATATTTTCTTCTTTTACTGGTGGTATGGCCTGCCTAGAATACTCTATGACTATTATGCGAAATGATAAAGGGGTCCATACAAATATTAGCATGTTTATATTTCAGTAAGCTTATCAGAGATCTCAATAAATCATATAGTGCCCAAAAGATTGTTACAGTGATCAATAAATGGCCATCTTGCTTGCACTTGCATTTACTTTGGAACATCAGTAACTACACCTAACTATGGGTACAATACTTCTCAAATCCTGGCATTTGTCCCCGCTCCCTCAAAAAAAAAAAAAATATGTTAGTGTGCAACGGTGAGGTCTAGCACTGGGTGAATCAAACCAAAATATAAGAATTTACTAATTTTAGTTGTTTTATTAATCATTAAAAATTTTGATTTATTTTTGTATAATTGCTTGTTTCTTTTTACACTCACTTTTACACTTTTATTCAATTTCAAGAAGTTTTTATTTAAATAAACTCTATTATTTACTCAAAAATATTCTCCAAATTCAGTTTTTATTTTTAATCAAGTAATTAAAAACTTAAAAAATGAATGAATGAACTTTATTTATATAGCACTTTACATCTGCTTATAGCATGCCAAAGTGCTTCACAATAAAAGAAGAAAAAACAAGAAAAAAAACATTTGCAGTGATTAAAACAATTGAGATTAGGAAGTTCCTGTCCAATCCACCGCAATTACAACAAATATTGATATTGGCGAAATTGACTGGTATATCGGTATCTGATCGATACTCAAGTGCGTTCCCAGTGAGCTCCCACTAAAGCAAGTATTTACAAGGATACAAATGTAAATATTTTAAGGAAATTCATTGGCAGGCGACGAGATACTGCAGATCGTTTTGAAAACTAAATTCTTTTCGTGTTTAAACTTTAGCTATAATATGAAAAAAAATGCAGAAGAATTTTAACAAAGGAACTCAAATAAAATACAACAAACCCATGATGAGTTTTAGACTTTGCTTTCAATGCAACGACTCAAGGATGAACTTTTTCATTCGGTCAAACCATGTAACCTTTCATCGCACCCTCATTTGTGCGAGTGCTGTTGCAAAAAATGTTGTTTTTCTGTCCTTGACAAATGCCAGCAGAATTTTTTACACTTTTTCTAAAACATGAGCAACGCACGTTAGTTGAAACATAGAAACGGTTCAGCTGGGAGAGAAATGCATCACATACATCAACGACACACACTTTTGTGCACAGTGAGTTTCTTTTAAAATGGCCTTGGTCGATGATTGACGACTGACTTCTCTCTTCTGTGTCAAAGAAGTTTGTTGAACGCATTTTTATTAGATATCAATCTTTTTTTTTCACACAGGTCTCTAAAAAGTGATAAATACCTTTTTCACACTGGAATAAAATCACCTTGAAAAGATAAAGACGAATGACCAGCCTTGTCTTCTGAATCTTTTGTGGTTCTTATTCAAAACACATGTTACATCTTAAGAAGGCAGCAAACTTATGTTGCAAGACAAGCATTTGCATTGCAGGAATTGTATTTCAAGTGGTCATAGTCTTGTGTAGCTACTGTAATTAATAAGAAAAGCACATAGAATATAAGAAAATGTGCTGTTCTTTAATATCAGTTATCTTGCTGATGAATAAAAAGGTAACACATATTTACCACGGGTTGATATTCATGAAATAAGTGGGCTCTGTTTTGCACATGTCTGTTTAAAATGCTCCAAAAAGCAGCAAAAATTAACACACAAATATTCTCCAAAACATCATTAAAGAAACTCGTTTTACAAAGTAATGAAGTTGCTTTATCATTCTCGTACCAGTTTTTTTTTTTTTTTCCCAAGTTTCCTTTAGCTGGCCTGATGTAAAGGTAAGGACATCTTCAGCAGTAGAAAATGAGGTGCATGAATAAATCCACTGGTTTATCGCACTCAGCATGCGGTTCTGTTTACAGGCAGCCTGTGAGGGAATTTAAATTGACTCCACTCTGGCTTTACTTTAGGTTTCTTTTGTCAGACCCAAAAAAGATTGAGTACCTCACTTATTCCTCCTTCACGCTCTTGACTACATTTTTTCAGTTTCTCTTCTCTTAGACTGCAGCACTCTCCAGTCATAAAAAAGGCTACTGAAATAATTTTATTCATGTGGAGATACTTTCTGAGAGAAAAAGTGGAAGCTCAGCGAGAGGTGCAGTGATGGCCTGAAAACAAAACTGTGATGGTCAGTTCTACTACTCTCCGGTGGTTGGCTGCCAAAGCCCTTTGGCTGCGCTGGGTTTACCGTTTCATGAATTGACTGTCTTCCAAAGTGACTGAAAGAGATGAGAACTACAGACATGAAAGAAAGGCTTCTCTGGGCTTTGTAGCAGTTTGTTGCTCTCATTTTGTATCAAGATAAATGCTGTTTATGAATCTACATTTGACAGTTTGAGTGTACCTACAACAGTAAATATCACCGATCACAAACAAACTGTTTAAGTCAGACGTAATAGTGACATTTTTTTTTTTCTTATCATCTTCAGTTCAATAATAAAATAACACATGTGATGAGAGAGAAATTGTCAAATTCTTACTGACTATACGAAAAGATACAAAAATAAAGTTGAAAAACCAAAAATAAAAAATAGTTTTTATATGAATAGCTAGACTCACTGGTCACTTAATACCCAACACTATTACACCACCACCGGCCAGAACCGTTCAAGTCAGGATGGATCCATGTTGTTGATGCAGAATTCTGACCCTAACATCTGAATCTGGCGGCAGAAATGGAGACTCATCAGACCAGACAACCTTTTTCCAATATTCCATTGTCCAGTTTTGGAGATCCTTTGTTAATTGTAGTCTTAGTTTCCTGTTCTTAGCTGACAGGAGTGCTGCCCGCTGTGGTCTTCCACTGCAGCCCATCTGCCTCAGAGTTGAATGTGTTATGCATTCATAGATGTTCTTCTGCAGACCTCGGTTGTAATCAGAGGTTATTTGAGTTACTGTTGCCTTTCTATCAACTCAAACCAGGCCTGTAATTCTCCTCTGACCTCTGGCATCAACAAGGCATTTCTTCCGCATAACTGCGGCTCACCTGATATTTTCTCTTTTTCATAACATTCTCTTCCCGGTACCCAAATCCCAGCAGATCAGCAGTTTCTGAAATATTCAGACCAGCCTGTTTGGTACCAACAACTGCTCAACGTTAAAGTCACTTACATCAACTTTTTTCCTTATTTTGATTCTCAGTTTGAACTGCAGCAGATCATCTTGAACATGTCTACATGCCTAAAAGCTTTGAGTTGACATTCATTAACGAGCAATTTGACAGGTGTACCTAATAAGGCACACCTGTAATTAATTAGAACTTTTAATTAGAAAATTAATAAGACCTAGTCTTCATCATGCTCCCTTCGCACATGTGTTGCAGTGTTTTGTTTTATTATTTATGGTTGGTTCGTGTTTATTATGTATATGGTGGCACATGAGAGAATAAAGAAAGAATAAAAAATGAATAAAGTGATCAGGGAGTGTACATACAACTATGACTTAAAATTCCAACTTTTTTTTTACTAACTTTTTTGTCTGAGTAATCCACATCTAAAACTTGAATAAATTAGTGTCTAAATTGTCCTTCGGGTGTAAATATATGTATGTTTGTGGCCCAGCAACGGGCCGGCAAACTGTTCCAAGCGTGTCCTGTCCTCACCCGACAGTATCTGAGTAGGCTCCAGTGGCTCCATGACCCCAGAAGGGATTAAATAGATAATAAAAAGTGAAAAGCAGCATCAAACTACAAAACAATAGAATCATTGATCCATGCTCTTTAAGTTCTATGAATCTTCTTCTGCCACATTTAATGAACATCCAACTCTACTACTTTTGGAAAAAAAATGGTTTTGGTTAATTTGCTCAGGATTTTTGTTTTAAAATCAGAGTTTGGGACTTTTGCATGAATTGTGCATTTAAGTCTCACTTGACAAAACTCAAGGCTTAGCTGAAGATTACTAACTCCCTATTGTAACACAAGAAGTCTTCGGTTCTCATCTGTTTGTTCAGCTGCTGGACAAGACAAGTTAAAAAAAAAAAGAAAAAGCAGGTCTGAGCTTTGGGGCTTGTGAGGCATAACTATTTGTTTGTGTTTCATAGGGATTTTTAAATTCACAGAAGGTTCATGTTCAATAGGATGTCTCAAACTTACTCTTCTTGTGTCCATGAACTAAGACTTTAAGAGGCTTTTTCTATAAAAGTAAAAGGATGACTTGAAAATTTAGCTGTGTCGAACTAAAGTGCCAGACAATTTTAAATTATGTTTTGACTCACTCTATATATATTATTATTTGCAGAAATGTGCTGAACCGAAAACGCTTGTTTACTTGTGTCATGGTGTGAAATGAGTGGATCCCAAAAATGCACACTGCTCAGGAAAAGTGCAACAGAATTTCATAAAAAAGCTAGTGGGATCTCACACAAAAAACAATGTGATTTTCACTCTGTCCAGGAACTGTTCCAAATTTCCAAGCATCTTAGACAGGAGCTTCTACCAGGAGTCTCCAGATAGATGACAGAACAGAAAAAAAATACTTGAAAGGGACAGTTTTGATCCAAACAAAAAAAAAAAAAAAAAAAAAAAACTTCTCACCAAGGGACAGTCAGAAATCTGTGTTCAAGAAGGCAGCGTGGTCAGAATCCAGAAACCGCAACAACACGGTGAACAAACAGAGCTTTAGTAAAGGGAGAAGATCCTCTGGCAGAGGTGTTTGCTGTGAAGCCTGCTTAAACAGGCAGCAACACAGGTGGGAAGCAGAAGGTTGATTACCTGAAGGAGCTGCAGGCAGTGAGCGGTGCAGGATCATGACAAGTTGCTTCGGAAATGTCTTTTCCTCATTCCTCTTCTGACTGAAAATACACTAAGAGAACTATTAAAACTCGAGCCCTTGTGAAAGTAGCAAGGATGGGGATTGTCAAGCTAAAATAAGGAACTGTCACATTATTCCTGATTTTTTTTTTTTTTTTTTTTAAATGAGATCAAATGAGAAAAACCCATCAATGAAAGTAATAAGGGAAAACAATACAGTAAAAATGTAAGACCTCTGAAACACCAATAAAAATTATTCAAATTGTGTTTATATGTCTGCCTAAAAGACTATTAATCAGTCATTACTTGCATTTAAAAGATAAAGTTAGTTCACCTTTTAAGCTATGTTATTATTTTTAAGAATATTTTAAGTACTATGGCGATTTATATCAAATTACTTAAAATAATGTGTACAAATTCCTTAAATTTTTAAGCTAAATTATTTTTGTACAAATTTCAAGAACGTCCCAATACTTGTATTTAGTGGATAAAATGTGCTCACAATTAAAGATATCTTTTTTTGCTCAAAATAAGAAATATTTCAATTACTGTGGTGTTCTATATCAAAATGAAATTATAGGGCCCTGCCATAAGTAAGTGACGTAGATGACTGGAGTCCAGATGAAGATCTATACTGTGGCCTATTTCACATTAAGAATTTAACCCTGAATACCTATTAATCTGCACAACAGGCTCTACAAGTCAAATATTTATTAGCTCTGATTAGGAAAGTCATCTTTTAGATATGACTGTATCTCATTCCTCTCAGCTCATAAATATTCACATTATTTCTGAAGATATCCTCAGAAGATTTAGGGCTAGACAGATTTTTTCTGTCAATGGTTTTGACATGTAACATATCTTTAAAAGTTTCTTTAAAAACTTTACTTTGGTTCCAGTGGTTCACTGGACAACTGTAGGGAACATCTCTGCTCCTTGCAATAAACCAAACTACATCCTCCCGATATTTTGATGTGTAGTAGTGAATGTTTGTCAATGTATAGGTGGCATTTCTGGCATTCCAGATAAATAGGCCTGGGAATCTCTCTGGGACAGATGAATTCTTCAGTGTAAATTTGAAAAGGGAGTTGAGACAGAAAGGGAGGTGGTGGCCAAATTAGACTGAGATCAGACAAGACTAACTCAATCCTGTTTTTGTTTGTGATGAAGGATGTGTGTTTGTGCTCAGTGGCAAAGTAGTGTCTTTACAAGCTGAAGAGACCTCCTGTTGCACTGTATGGGTCATGGGAACCTGATCTCTCAGGATCTCAATAGGCCATCCTAAAACCCACCGCACAAACACATACAAAAACATCAGTGTGACACGATGCTACTCTAAATTGCCACGACTCCCAGAATTAACTTTTTCTTTCACAGTGAATCGGAAGCACTTGTTGTTGTCATCTAGTATACAGCTCTAGATGTTTTAACCTGCTGTCAAGCCTCAAAGAGTCTCTGATCTCACTCTATCACGCAGAGGTGTGTCAAAACACTTACCTAGATTAAACAGGATAGCACACTCTGAATAAAAATGTTGAAGGTCAAAATTTCACAAAAAAAAGTAAACAAAAAAAGCCAACATTAAGGCATTTCTGTCACTTGCCTTAACATCTCATAGGACAGGAAAAGCAAAGGTGTGAAAATCACAGAACAAACTTATTGTCTCTCTTTGAACAGCTTGAAATATAATGCATTACCCTAATTTGGCTTCACTCGCTGGGTTTCGCAAGCTGTTAAGCAGTATGCAAATTGTGCTGACTGGCATGCTTGTTTTAGGAAATTGGTGCGGGATAAAAGCAAAGAGGTACAGAAGTGTGGGCAGAGAGTGAGAATGCTCTATAATTGGCCTGGCTAACATTCTCAGCTGTGCACGCCTAAATGCTGTGTGAAAGTTCAGATGGAAATCTTGCCAGTTAACCTTTTATATTGAACAAAAATTGAAAGTTTTAACCCAGTAAGTCGACTACTACATCAACAAAATTGACAGAAAATTCTTTTTTTTTTTTTGGTTCTTGCTCACAACAATTCAAGATGCAAAATGTTTGCGCCTTATTTACCTAATGTCTCTAATTTGACACTCATTTTTTTAGCATGATGTAACTGTCGGATAAATAATTGATTATTTAACTAATTTTGCATTCTTCAATGCAGCAAGTAACCATTTAAATAGATGAGTTGTTCTCACCATTAAATTTGAAAAATTATCAAAATCTTTCTAAAAGTTTCACGGAGGAAGCCATTTTGAACTAAATAAGATAATCCTTTCTACTGCCCCTAGTGGAATAAGGATGAACAACAGGGCAGAGAACATGGACCGAATTATGTTTTTTAAGGCCAATCATACTATTTAAATAAGGGTTTCAGAAAAGAACGTGTCAAAATATGATACATATGGCTGTGAAGATGTGAAAATAGATGGTTATTTATACTATTGATTCACATTTTTTTATCGAAATTTTGTAAAATTTAAAATATTGTGTATCTAATTGAAAAAAGAACACTTTTCACAAGTTATATTTGTGCATAAAAAATGAATAATTAGTTTAATTTTAAGAAAAGAAAGTAAATGTGTATATGGAGCTGATTCAAAAGCAAAATGGGTCAAACAGAAGATCACCTGGCTGCCCTTTTGGGCACTTTCTTTGGTTTCTTTGAGAGAAAAAAGGTTTGACCTGTAATAAGCTAATCCATGTGCAGCCATGGTCAGAGAGTGTGTTCTCTCAGGCTGAACGATTACTTTTCTGTCGCCTCGTACTTAATGACTTTCTGCTTTATGGAAAACCCGGGCCAGTCAGATTACATAAAAAAAGAGGAAAAAAAATGAAGAGGATGGGAAGAGAAGAAGAGAATTGTTCTAGTTATTCTGTCCCACAGAAAGAAAGAAAGAAAGAAAGAGGTGGGTTTGGGCATTGAGGCATGGCTGTGTAAATTGGTTTAGACTGGGATTGATCTGATTACTGATGAGCCTTGGTTCTGTTCTGCCCAACAAGTGCTCCAATCTGAACCACCAACGATACAGGTTGCCATTCTCCCTCAAATTTGACCCAAACGCACCTCAGCAATTGATCAAAATAAAGCCCTTTGATTTGTCATGACAGATATGAATGTACAGTAGTGATGCACATGAGGAAAATCCATTCAGACTCAGTTATAGGGATTCTGAATTTTGTTTGTACTGTTCATAGCACTTTACATTCCATGTTGAAATATTTACACAAAATTTGCACTTTTATTTTTTATGCTCTGGAGGTTGTAAAATTTTGACATGACTTTAAATTATTGAGAAAACACGAGGTTAATATTCAGTTTGGTGCGTTGGTTTACGTGTTGAGGAAATAAATGAGTAATTACTGATGAAGTGATCAATAATAAATAAGTAAGTCAGTTGATGTTCAAAAATATGACTTAATCAAAAGGGTCCGCCCCCTCTGGAATTTAAGCAAAAAAAAAAAAAAAAAAAAGAAAGTGAGAAAGTGTAACCTGTATTCATGCAAATGACACCGCAATGGATTGGATACATTATACTACTGCATTGCATTTATCCACAACTACAGTGAACCAATGTAAAGTTTTAAAGGATTTCCCTCTCATCAAGTGTGGTTGTTTCAGAAGTGCAAATACAGATTTAGCTGTGGTTTGGCTCTGAAAAAAAAAAAAAAAAAAAAAAATTAAATAGTTGATAAAAAAAAAAAAAACTCTTCAGCAAATTGACCACCTGGCCAGGTTGTATTTTGCCTTTGCCCAACAGTTTATGGGATAGAATCCTGGAACACCTGAAATGAAATGAATTTTGGGTGTTCCACGGATGGATGGATGGATAATAAGAAACAATAAATTGTGCATGAAGAATTGAAATAACCAAAAAGTAGATTCTAAAAAAAGACAAGTGAATTCATGTTCTTCAGTGACATGGAGAACAGTTACACTTAAAGAAAGAAGCTGATTACCAAGATGAAACAAACAAGACATAATTGAAGTCAATGAAGACACGTAACAAAAGACTATAAGAATTACAGACTGTAAATGCAGTTGTGATTCAATCAGTGAGAAAAGCTCAGGATCCAGTGCTGACTGGAACCTTTCCGGGAGAAAGTTACATGGTCTTCCTGTGCATGTCTGTTTTTTTTTTTTTCTCTTACAGACCAAAAACAGTCTTTAGAGATCAATTTGTCTCTCAACATAACCCCTTAGTTTTTTGTCGTATGCGACCCTGTGATGTACTGGTGAACCCAACAGTGGTTGGGAAAGGCTCCAGCATCCCTGTCACCCTGAAATGAGTTTGGAAATTGATGGAAATTGCAATAAACAGACAAAAGTCTTCGATCCAGTCCTGAACCTGGTCCTGGTCAAATGACAACTGCCATTAAAGACAAAAATCATTCACGTGATGGTAGCCATAAGGTCCAGCCGAACAAGCAGAGGATGAACCTCGTCCAAAACAAAGATGTGTTATATCATGTTGAAGGATGATGAACAATGAATACATGTGAAGAGTACTAAACCAACATTATCAGTGTCCTGGAAATACACAAATTAGCTACAAGGTCAAATACTTGACCTTGCACACTGTTATTATTTTCTTTGTTTTCCTGCAGCCTGTATATGCAGGGACATATTTACAATGTTTTGTTTATTTTTATTTATGTTGTGAAAACATTAGCTGCAAATAGGACTATCATATTCAAGGACACTGTTCATGTTCACACCATTACTCAGTCTCACCTCGGAGTTATCCACTACAACCACAAACATACCTTTGGACACATGGAGCTGAAACCATTCAGAGTCAAGGGCCTTGCTCAAGGACCCCACAGCGGGGTTAATGAGGGTGGGGAAACACTGCTGGATGTCAGTCCTACCCATATTTTTCCTGCTGGTTGAGCAATTTAAGCAGTGACCCTCTGTCCTGAGATCCAAATACCTATGTTCATCAGAATGATATAAGATAAACGCTTTGTTTGTTTTTTAATATTTTTGAAACACTTTCCATTTATTAAAGGTAGACTTGGTTTGACTGACTACTGGTGGTATCCAGTCAAATCCAAGCTTTAAATTCAAGTTTAACTTTAAATTCAAGCTACCAAGAAAAGAATAATTAATGTGCAATACAACCAATTAGCAAAGGTTCACATCCATAAAGAAATGTCAAACAGGATAACTAGACGTTAAATGATAGATTGCTTGAAATGAAGTGGGAGGAAGCAAACTTATATAATCCTACCCTGACTCTGCCTAACCAACCTCAGATGCGTCTTGGTTTTTCTTCGGGGCCATCGTTAGCTCTCCATATTGTAATATTAACTTGATGATTTGTCAGAAGATTTAGTTGATCTTGTTCTGATCTTCTTCTTTTTGTTTAATTCATTTTTCTGAGTTTCTGTTGGACGGATTGAGGTGTGGCAGTGGGAGGAGCAGAACAACTTCCTGGATGATTCCATAAGAAGAAGATTGGGGGAACTAAAGAGTTCATTATTTTAATTTGGTTATATCATTTGATTATTTAAAACTGTTTCTCAGGCCTGAGTTTAGCTTTTTCTCTGTTAAATGTCAAAATTAATAGTAATTTGTCTCTTGTGTCCATGGTTTGATCAGCCAGTTGGGTGGGTCTGTTTGCAGCATTTGTTTGATTTCCTTAGTTACATTTTGGTTTGACCCAATTTTATTTTGGGACCTATTTATAAGTTGGCATTTGTTATGTTGGACAATTAAAATCTTTTTTTGAACATCT
Organism: Oryzias javanicus; assembly: GCA_003999625.1. NCBI lineage: Eukaryota > Metazoa > Chordata > Actinopteri > Beloniformes > Adrianichthyidae > Oryzias > Oryzias javanicus. Next base: position 19,874,760 of record CM012442.1, read on the forward strand.
TTTTTTCTTTGGTGGCTCAATCTTTGCAAGACCAATCACATAATAAAATATTAGTCATTTTCGTCTCGACTCCTGAGGCTCCGCCTGCTGCTGCATGTTTCACGACGTCATCCGGGAGCCTACCATGCAGTATCTGCCTTTAGTAGCCCTGGCCATTGCTACACTGGTTCACAACACAAATATACTAAAGATTCTGCATGACTGTGCACTAGTGTGCGGGTCTTAAAGGAGCCCCGTGTCTAAAGTAACAAACACCTGTTTGAGTTGGAATTTATTGAAGACAGGACACAATTGGAAGATAAATGGTATTTTGCATTTAAAATAAAAGTTTTTTTTGCTGATCACCATTAGCTCTGTGGAGAAATTGAGTGTTGGAGTTAGAATGGAGGCGGTGCTGTCAGAGCACCCTCTTCTTGAAAGGGGCTGTTCTCACTCTGTGACATCAGCATGTCAGCACTTAAAAATCAAAAAGTTGGTTGAACTTCAATTTTACTTTAATAAAACGTTTTGTTTTTGGTACAAAACAAACTTTTTTTTTACCCAAAGAGCTCTGGGGCCTTTGGATAAAAGCGCTACAATTCATGGATGTGCAACCAAGTTAACCGTTGCTTCCTCTAATTTCAATACGACTAAGCCCAACAACAATACCTTTATCATGCAAACTGAAATTTTCATAAAAATAGACCCAAATACAAACAACGTTGAAAGTGTAAATGCTCACAGATGAAATAAATGCTTTTTGTTTTGTGCTTCTCTGCTTTCTTTTCCTCATGTGCCAATTACAGCCAAAGCAGAATTAGTTCTTCCTCTGTTCGTTTTCTCATCCTGTGACCCCCGTGCTCATTCTCATGCTAAACTACTTTTCATTTGCTAAAAACATGGCACAGCTTCAGTCGGCAGGTCTGAATATGTATGGAGCCTGCGTGGAGAGAACAGGTTTTATGGAGATGGGGATCCATCGCTGTCCCTTTCGTTTCTCTACTGGACGCTATCATTGATGACACTGTGCTTATAGTACACATAACGGCGGTATTGAGTTTGTTACTGGTTGTGTTTGTGTATCTCAGGGTCTATCTGTAGCCACATATTTGTTCGAGTGTGTGTGTGTTTCATCTGTAACCTCTCATTTAGTCACCCCTAATTTGGTCATTACGTCCACTAATGCAGAGTATGCATGGCTCTACTCATAATCACCCTTCTCTGATATGCAAAGCAAGCTCTCAACTGCACCTGGCATACAGACACACACTACTCATCAGCAATGGTCTCCTCTCTTTAATTTGCTTCCTGTTGAAATGTAATAGGAAACCACTCATACAGGAAAAATGGTTTGTTTTGTTCGCCTTGATAATAACGTGTTAAGGAGTTTTGCTCAATGTGGCTGTGCGTGTTTTGTATGGAACAAAGGCTTCATTCGCATGCGGGAAAACAACTGGAAAATTGGAAACACAAAAACGGGCTAAGGATGGAGATAATAGAGTTGCGACAGGTGTGTTAAATTTTGCACATCCCAACATTGGTGTAATAATCTGTCTTTTGTCTGTCACAGTGAGGATCAAATCATGAGCTGTGCAGACAACCTTTTACACCCTGACGATCTGGTGCATGTATTACCTCGACCAAAGCATTTTCAATTCATATGATAATTATTTACACAACGTTTGTGTTACTTTCTGTGTCCTGTGAAGCTCTGTGTGTGTGTGTTTGTTATTGCGTCTCCATGGGCAGCTGATGGAGAAGGGGGCGTGAAAAGAGGATGTGACCACAGGGTACAGATAAGACAGTCAAGCCTGTCTATCCATGCCTTTCCTTTCTCTCGTCTCTTCCCCTTGACAAAATCTAAATAAGATCAGTTGGCCATTTAAAGCCTTGGCGGTGACCAAGCCTTCACATCTCCTCCTAATCGATTACAAATGCTCAGCAGTGGAGCTCTACCCCGAGAAGTTGCAATTTAGGTGGTGCAACACTTGGATGTGAGTTTGGAGGAGGTTATAAAAAGATCGAGGTAAGTCAAAATTTGTCAAAACAACGGAAATAGTAGCGCTATTTAAAAATGTTAAATCCTTTCAAGGTGTTGTGAGGTTTTAGCATCATTCCTGCTACAAGTGTGGGCGCGCGTGCTCAGCTCGTCCTCACCAGAGAGGATAAGTAAGTAGAGAATTTTTGTCCTCAGCACGAGCATCCTGTCTACTTACTCAACAAGCCTGTAATACGGTATGCCTTCATGGTAGCTCTGCTGCATGTGTGTCAGATTGCAAAGCAGGAACAAGCCCCGCATACCTATCTAAAAAAAGGTTGGGAAGGGACACATCACCATGACAACACAGGGAGGAGTAGAATGTACGCCATTAAAAAGATGGAAGCACTGTTGTGTATCTTAGTCTGTCATCTGAGTGCAGAAGCCAAAAAAAAAAACAAAAAAAAAAAAAAAACAAGCGCTTGTTTGTAAGGAGGAAGTAAAAGAAGCATGTTAACACAAAAAGTATTAACACAGCCACACAAAACAAATGCACAAGCACTTTGTCTTCACCGGGCACACTTAATGCACACATTTCCTATAATCCATTTATTCAGTCATTGCCTAATTTGCCACAGTGATGACAAACTGAAGTAATTTCCTCCACATCTTTTTATTCCAGTTCAATGAACTCTTAAACAATTCAGCTTGAACTTTGATTACTTGCTGCTCATTTGCATACTCTTGCTTTAAGCCAGCCTGTCCTTTCCTCCACTCATGCGGGGTGACCTTAGAGTAAATTTGTGTGTGGAGGGGGAGAAGTTTGCCAGATTTATATGGCAAGGAATACGTGTTGTCAATTTGTTTTTCAGGGTTGCTGCTGACAAAACATCATTCTGGAATCCTGTAATAAAAGGGATTTCTTTTGCATTTATGTAATCATATTAAGGGGATGACAGAAAATTGGTGCAAGTTTTGACAGTTGTCAGCTTTTTTGGGCAAAAGGAAAAAAAAAAATCCCAGTAGGGATCAAAACAGAGTTAATAGTGACATCTAGTGGAGACTTTATGCTCTAAAAAGGAAGCAAAAATTCTTCTTTCTCACCTTAAAAGCAAATCTCCCAAAGGGAGCCCAGGAAACAAATAATCTTAAATACATTTTTATTCAAATTTAAATCTTTTGCTTTAATTTTAGGCATGTGTCTGAATACATAAACACATGCAGTTGTTTTTTTCAGTTTGTCATTATTTCTGTTTGACACCAAATTGATTCAATCAATCCAACACAGTCCCAGCTGTCCGACATGAACTGTCTCCCAATTATCTTAATGTGATTTGCTCCCTGTGGTTAACTGCTAAATGTCTGATTATTATGTAATAGGATGCTGAGTGTACACATAGACACACACTCGTGAACTTTCCCTTCCGTGCTCTCATGTCATCAGATAGGCAGCATGAGTAATGACAGGACAAGCTGTGACAAAGGGAAGCGTACAGAGACTTAAACCCCAGGAGAGGAGGGGGGGGCGATGGGATTGTGGAGCAGGATGGATGCAGGGATAAAAAGAAAGACAGACACAGAGCCTGCGGGCCCTGGTGGAGCGTAACCGCTGCTCCAGTGTCATCAAATCAAAACAGCACGTCCAGCCGAACAGCGAGGCAGACATCACCCTAACTGCGCAGTGACAGGACAGACGAGATGTTAAATGCACATTAGGGAGGGAGTAGGAAGTCACAACCCCTACAGGGAAGACTGAATGGAAGAAGACAGAGAGAGATGACAGATCGGTATATCAATGCCGGGCCTCAGAGTTCCCGAGAATTCAGGCGGAAAGGAGGGACTTTTTTTAATGCAACTGTGGTGGAACCTAAACAACTTTGTGATGACAGTGTAGAATGATGAACCAATATAAGGATATCTATCTTTTCAGTAGAGAATCATGCATCTGACCGTGTGATGTGTGTCAGCGGATGTTTTGAGAAACAAATAATTGTTGTTTTCTGGCACAATACGTAAAAACAGAAGTAAAGAAAAGATTGGACTTATCTGGTGTGATAAGAGCTCGCGACACTAGCCAGCCACCCGGTGGACAGTGTGTAGCGTGCTAGTGAGCTCCACTGTAACATGCTAGCAAGCTCCTCTGTAGCACGCTAGTGAGATCTTCTCTAGCAAGATAGCAAGCCCCATTATTGCAAGTTAGTATGCTCCGCTATAGCAAGCTAGCAAGCTCTCCTGTAGCATGCTAGTAAGCTCCACTGTAGCAAGCTAGTGAGCTGCTCTGTAGCATGCTAGCAAGCTCCATTATTGCAAGTTAGCAAGCCCCGAAATAGCAAGCTAGCCAGCTCTATTGTAGCAAGCTGGCTATCTCCTCTACAGCAAACGCCGCTGTATTGAGCTAGCAAACTCTGCTTTCCACCAGGCGGCTGGATAGCCAACACATTCTCACTCCCGACTCGTCACTTTTTGTGTTGGGATAGGATAACAAGCCTACCCACTGAATGTCCACTTAAGTCAATGTGGGCAAACACAGGTGGGGCCGCTGTTAGGGCCCACATTTTCTGGCCACTGTTAAACCATATGGAGCCCACTTGGCCTTACTGGCTGGGAAATTTAAGACATACATTTCTTATCATTTTTGTAATTTTTTTCACAACTTTTCAGGAAAAACTTTCATTTAACTTTCTCTAAATTGTTTTACTGCCTCTATTTTTTATTTAAAACTATATTATTTACATCCAATTGTGGCTCGGCAGCAGCTGTTTGTGTGTATTTCGATCAACACTTCAACGTAAGCAGCCCTATTTAGTGTAGCGTAAGGGCAATTGGCTCTTCTCTCAAGTGTTTCTTATTGCATTCTCCTGATATGAGAGCTGTACAACATCTGTTCTAAAAAATGACATATCTACCATATTTTTCAGCTGATTGTATCATTTCTCCACGTTGTGTCTATCACCATCAACACATCATCAGAAAAAAACACCATAATTAATATTTTACATGTGTAAAAGGTCTCGATTTGGGTCTAACAACCAGCAGGAGGAGAATCTGATCTTCCCCTGAACTGCCGTTGTGCAGACAGAGCCTTGCCTTAATAATGGTGTCCCCATCCCTGTTTTTAATTTCACAGTCAATGGCCTCCATGTGGTTCGGCTTAATTGGGGGTATTATCATGGGAGTTTTCAATCTGTATGTCTCTGTGTGTTAAGAAGAATGTGTGTATGACAGAAGGCTTTGCAAACTGTTTCTCTTCTTTAACTTGTGGAGAAACTTAGATATTAGAAAACGCTTTTTATGTGAGTATTATAGCAATCTTTTTTTGTAGTTTGCTGGTGAGCTCCCATGATCTTTCAGAACCACTTATGAACAGATGAAAAAAGTGCTCACATTTAAAGTCTGTTAAGGAGTCTGTATTGAAGAATAAAGGGAAAAAAGGGCATTTGCTTCCACTTTTCTTCCATCTGATGAGATGTAAATTGACTTCAATAAGAAAGTTAGGGTGAATTATTGCTGTGATACAGTTTGATTGCTATGGATGTACGCCTTTCAGTATTCGACCTGCTATAGGCACAGCCCAATTCATGAAGATCAAACACTCCGTGAACTCTTCCACTGACCGGACATCAAAGGTTTCTTTGGCTCTGGAATCCATCTGTCCTTTCATTCCTTTTAGTCACTACCCAGACACGAGGACCTTAGCACCTCTTTTGGATAGACAGTCAACGAACCCTTTCCTTTTAAAGGTAATAATAAAATCCACTGGTCTGTGGAGCAGATCGAGTTCTTGATATTCAGTTTGTAGTGTTCAGGCAGTGTTAGAGCCGAGACATCCAACGCAGACGTCTAATAATTCCTGAGAGGTTGTTGTGAACACGTCTTATTAAACCAGTGCACTTTTAAACTTGTCTGGATTTTTTTTTTTTTTTACTGAGTGACGGTATAAATATTTAATAACATTATCATAAACATATGTAGGTTCACAAGTTTCAAGTTTTATAGCTTAGGCCATAAACATCTGTTTTGAGTGCAAAAGTGGGTCCTGCAGCTGCAACAGTGTTGTTGTGTTAAATTCTTAAGCTCGTTTTAAGTTTCACATGTAGCAGTTAGTTTGGGTTGAATATCCCAATTGTATACAGTAAACTTTTTGTTCTTCTCGCACTATATTCTTTGTAGCTGCAATTGTTGCAGGAAGAGTGTTCATTACTGTTTATGTGAAATCTATATATTGACCTTCATTTGGCTGATTTAACTTTTTAATAAACAAAAAGAAAATTAAATATGTGCACATCAATGATGGCTCTATTATGGTGGCTCAAATCTGATCAACAAGCCCCTCAATGCAAAACATTTGTAGATCACAATGACAATTCGTAAAGCAAAAAAAAAAAAAATTAAATTAAAAATAAAATTACATTTTGGAAAACAAAAAAAAAGAAACACATGAGAAATCGAAAAAGAGGTATTGGACATTGCTGATTGGATGCTGATGCTTTTCCATCATTTCCACTAAAACTTATTTGACATGAAGCGATACTCCATATTATCCAATCAGAGATGTCCCATAGTACTTGCCTTTTCTGACACATTCTTTTTTGTTTTTCTAACATTTCATTTTTCCCCCTGGGAATTATTTTTGTTTTTGTGAATGCTTCTTTTTTTTTAGATTTCAGTTTCTGGAATTTTGTTTATTTATTTGAAGCTTTTGATTATTTGATTTCTAAAAATTTTAATTTTTTTTTGGTATTCCTTTTGTTTTTTAAAATATTTTTTATTTGATTTTTTAATCGTTAAAATGTTTTTGCGCCGAGTGAATTTGTTGATATGATTTGTACTTCAAGGCTACCGTACTTTATAAATCCACACCATCAAATAGCACATAGTAGACTTTTTTTCTTTTTTCCTTTATCAATGATAGCTTTGCACACTATCAAGAATTTACAAAACACTTTTCATAACTTTCAATTGAGTTGATTTAATTTTAAAGAGGACAATGACCCAAGATGTAAAATTTGCTGATATTAAGTAATGATCCACACATCTTTCCATGGATCATTTGTCCTCTTTTCTGCCCAATCACTGCATGGTCCAGCAGTCCATCATTAGGCCTTGAACAACCACATTACTGAATAAATGATGTTTTAATAGATGGATCATTATGAAGAAAGATTTACTTCTAATGGTTTAAAAAAAAAGCACAATTCACTTTATATAATTGACTTTGACATGGCGCACAAGGTATAACCATCATAAATACTCTAACATATAATAGTTTATTTATTCATTTTACTTTTTAGATGATAAATTGTACTGCATATCTCATTCAACCATTAAAAAAAAAAAATGCGGAAACCCCACCTGTTCAATCCCCTCCATTAGCAAACAGTGCAGGAACATATTCTGTATGGGAAAAGGCCAAGATAAAAGACAGGTGTGTCACACAGTATGACAAGGTACATTTACATTGGCAGTCTCTCTCTCTCTCTTTTAAGATAAGAAAGGTTTAAAGACAGACAAATACGCAGAAAGAGCGATTGGGGAACTCCACTTAAAAGCTGATAAACAACCCGTGATCGGGTCCTCCATTTTTTGTGTGAAGCAGGTGTGATATATTAAGCTGTCCGTGACTTCCCAAGCTCACAGAAACAGGTCTCCTTCCCTGAGAAACTCCAGCATCGTTGCCTGCATTGCTGGCTTGCATGAGAGCATGCATCTGCGCGGTGTCCGTGCATACGCATGGAAACAGGAAACTAATCAAGCAAAATGCATTCCAAATTAATGTGATACATTACTGCTGTGAAAGCTAAATCTGATCTTGCAGACTGTCAGAGGGAGAAATTAATCTATTTCCTTTCTAAAAATGTAACACGCCAAACAGTGAGTTGCTACCCCAACTGCAGATAACTTGCGTACAAACCGTTTTTGGTGTTTTTCACACGCTTTTGAAGCATTTTTCTCATGATAGAGAACAAATATATAATAATTTAAGATTAGATTAGAATATTTCTTTATTGAAATTGTGTTGGATCAAGAGCAGATGAAACCGTGTGAATTAAAAAAGGCTAAAGTCTCCCTTACCAGTTCCTTTTCAGATGCATCCACTTGCAGACATATAGATTCATAAACTTCTTTGTTTCCTAAACTGTACAGCTAGATAACTCTGATGTTGCCCGCCATTTTTCTTTGCTTTGCTAATGTTAGCTCGGGCTTGTACGGTACTATAAGCTAGTGGTAGAGTGTAAACAAAGGGTTGATGGGACATTAGAGGAGGCTTACTTCTGCACCAACAGTCCTGCCTTCGACTCAGAGGGGAATTTTTTAATGAGCAGAAAATGTGTCTCACATGTCTTGGCTAAAAACTGTGTATTAATAATTCAAAGACCACTGGGAACACTTTTACGATAGAAAAATATATAGTTGGAGTGGGACTTTAAACAAATGTGTTCTGCTTCTTATATGATAAGGCTTTTCTCTTTTTTCTGAAATAAACGTACATACTGACTTGACTTGTATTATTTATTAGAGTAAATTAAGTGATGACATCATGAATTTAAAATAAATTATAAAAATCCAATATAACAATGAAATATTGACATTTCAGTAGATTGGATAATGTGAAAATATTGTTGTAGAGTGGCAGAGAACATGTAAAAAGAGTAAAAAACAAGTATAAATGGTGGGAAATGTGATTTACAGAGATAAAATCCTACTGTTTTTGGTTTGTGTATGTTGTAGCTTTGATCACAAATAGCTGAACTACATTTTTAAAAACCACTGTCACGTGACAGGAACATACTCTTGTCTTTGTATATGAGTGACCAAAGTTTGCTAAACGTACGTGGATTGAACAATTCTGCAGAATACATTTTAGAATTCTGGGAAACCACCATGGTGAGCTGGAAACAATGAATGTGCTCAGCAGCACATACGTGTGCAGGTGACCCCATGCTGGACACTTCATGATTGATTAGTCGCCCCAGGCTATCCCTCTTTAAACTTCCTGGTTTTTAAGCCTTGCTTCCTGCAAGGATCATTGCTTTTTTTGATTTAATTACCTCACCAGAATGAGGCCATGATTCAAAGTTGGGACTTCCATCCAGTGGAGGAGACTAGAGACAGTTTTCCAGGTAACCTGACTTGGGAGTGAGGTCAGCAAAAGGGGCTCAGGAAGCTATTATTGCACATCAAGTTAGGTCCTTGATTTGATGACTAGTCAGCTGCCTTCCCAGGTTTTCAGTGTTCATAATAAATAAACCTATTCGCAACCAGGCTTTACTTTTGTCATTAATATTGCTGACCAGAGTAAACACTACACCGGCTGTCTTTCTGTCCAACATAATTTAAATACACATTTGAATAATTACAGAGGACCTCTTCGACCTGAGGTCTCCAGGGTGACCAGATGTCTCTGTTTTCTGGTGATCAAGACCCAACCACCCAGCCTGAGATGTCATAAGAAACATTCCCAACTTCTTGAGGCTTCACTACCAGAATGAGGTAAAAAAAATTACATATAAATGTTTTTTAAATTAAAACGAATGTCTACAAAAAAAAACATACATCAGTTTTTTTGCACTGTCTGTCAATGATCAAACCATATGGAAAACGCAAAGCGCTCCATCACAATAAAATATCTGAAAAGTGGGTAAAAGCCAAGAACTGTTTATTTTCATGTGTGTGATTCTTAATAAACAGCCTCAGTTCAGCCAGTTTTACACAAGGAAACGTGCATAGTAATATAATACTAGTGTAATAGAATATGGTGTGAATATGGAGAAAACACAAAGCAGTTTCCATATTCCCAGTGGTAGATATCCCAGCGAGCCAACAGAGAGGTCAGCGAATTGATATCATAGCGGCAGAAAAAAAACTTGAAAAATTAGAATTTTAAAATATATAAGTAAGTCAACCTGGCCCCACATATTTTTTTAAGGTGTGGTTGGTCTTCTGAGTCATGCAGCAGAGGGCTTTTACACAGCGACTTAAAGAGGAAAAGCAAGACCGTTAGAATATCAAAGCATGAAAGTCATCAGAAAGAGGCTAAAAATGGAGGAAAACAGTAATACAAGTGCAGCAATGTAGTAAAATAAATGATAAAGCTGGTGTTTAAAGAGAAAACTATTAAAAAGAGGGAGTTGTAAGACAAAAGGATTTTTGTTATCTAACATGGTGGCAGGCATAAGTTAAAACTCTGATTTCTGTAGCTGGAGCTCTCTGGGTATATTGTACATTGGACAGAAAACTACAACTTTTAAAGCTCAATTTTAAAATTCTTTATGTTAGTTTGTGTGATAAAAAAATGTTATATTTATTTATTTATTTATTTTGTGCAGTACTTTGCTTTGTTGTTTTAAATATTTGATTGTGTTTTCATGTAAAGCACTTTGAGTGGTACACTTTGGAAAAGTACTATACAAATAATGTTTGGTTTGATTTGATTTGGCAAAAAATGCAAACAAGGAAAAAGAAAAGATTTTTTTTTTAAACAAATAGTGTTTTTTATTTAAATTTCACTCAAATAAAGACATGAGTCTGTACCCAATTTGAAAAAGGGAATTTACATATAATTTACATATACTTTTTATTTAAATTTATAAAACAATTCTATTTTAGAATTTCTAATTTATAATAGTACAATTCCCATTAAAAACAATATAGTATTGTATTTTTGTTTAAAACTACTTCTTTAAATTGACAATCATTTTCTGTTTTCCCACACAGATTAATTATATTAATAATTATACATATATATACAATATATATATATATATATATATATTATATATATATATATATATATATATATATATCTCATTAATATAATATGTTAAAGTGGAGACAAACCAGAAATACTCCCTAATAGCAAGGTACAATTGTCAAGATATTCGACAGTTTTTGTCTTCTGGTATTTTAAATATGAATGTTTTTGCATTTTTATTCCATGACAACTAGTAACAAGTGATTACCATTCACTGAAACATGACAAGGATCAGTCGTTCTTCATCCCAAAAACTCCTGTTGTTGTGTTCCGCTCTATCTTTAAATGCTCAATTTGTGTGCCCCTAAATAACCCGGTTAGCTTGCTAATTGAGTTTCTTCTTTTAACGGCCATATGGCATTGGTTTAGGTTGAACTACTTCAATGTAATGAGCTATCCCAAGAGGAAAAAATAAAACCTTTTAGATTTATAACCGTCTCCAAACTGAATGTGCGAGCTGACCCTGTGATTTGAAAGGTTAAACATTTACTGCACAAGCTAGCACAAACTCAGCTAATGACTATTACTGCAGACAAAACACAGATAAAGGGTTTCCTTTTCCACATTTTTATCACCTTTAACTCTTTCTTCTGATCTCTTTTTTTAATATATTTTCTTTTCTTTTATTGGCAATTTCTTGCATTTAAGGTTTTAAGGTTTTAAAGTTATTAAATACATAAAAAAATACAAATGTTTCAGTTTAAGAAATTTTGGCTATAATTTTATAATTAAACAGCAAAAATATATATTTTTACTAACCAAAGTTAACAACTTAAGTTTAATATGTTGCAGTTGCAGGGGTTTAGTGGCTCAGCATGTAATTTCCACAGTTTTTTCCACACTGTGCTCTCATTTGTGCTCATTCAATGAGGCGTTGGGAGATTATCGCTGCATGACACAATTTGGTGTTACCAGCCTGTGACAGTGTTGGAGAGGGAGGTATGCTAGCACAGATCAATGGGGAGATTGGCAGCAGCCAGAGAAATTCCACACTTGAAATGCAAGGCTGAAACTTTTTATCTGTCCCATACCCAGTCGCACACATAAAAAGGCCCACGGGCTACGAGTTGTTTCCTGTTTCAGCACCAACACCCTGCAGGTTAATGAGCAGCACAGTTGACTGAAACTCTGCCACCTTTCTTACCACTTCTCTGTTTTGTCCCGGTTGCTGTTTTTCGCCCCACAGTGAGTCATTGTAGCAGTCAGTCCTCATTTCCTCTCCGGTGAGGGTTTGGGCTGCCAGACCGCCGAACGCTGCAGCTTGACACAGCAGTCATTATGGCCTAATGGAGGTGTTTTAATGGCCAAGTCTGCCCCTATTCAGCTGGTCAGGTGCCATGCAAGTCTCTCTTTTCTGTCAGGCTTTTATTACAAATGCCCTTTTTCAGGCACACAACACACATATCTGTAATTGCAGATTGCCGTCACTTCTCCAAGAAACTGAAGTTTTTCACCCCTCAGTTTCCAAGCCTAGCACATTATGTGGCTCCATTTTGAACCCCAACTACTTAAAAAGTGGTTTCCTATGCATTATTGCTCCAAAGTGCAATAAATTGTTGCCATTTACTCAAAATTAGGCACTAAAATGTTGTTTTTTACAGTGGAGGTGAGTGAGTTTCTGAATCACCTGGTAATACATTGATTTGATGATGCAAGGACTGAACGGTAATCACATTACAATGGTGATTTGGTGCATTACTGCTCCCAATTACTCGTAATTATTTAGAATGATTTAATAGAGTGATTTATGGCTTCCAGCGAGGCAGCAAGCAGCAGACGTCTACGCCGAGTGTCCCCGAAGTGAGGCGGCGCATTAGAAACACACCTGAGCAAGACTTTTGGGAAATGGAAGTCACGCTTCACTGGCATGCACATTATCATCAGTGCTCTCCCCTGGGACTGAATGAAGGTCATGTAACTGCATTCTATTGTCATAATGAATAGGTGTAGAAATACAAACTAATAATAGCATGATGAAAAACGACATCAACGAGGCTGTTAAAAAGATAAAAAAGAGATGATGCTGGCTTGCATCACTTGCTTGACAATATTGACTATCCTCTCTCCCCTCTCTGTGAAGGATTGCCGGCCTGAAAGATGAAAAAAAGATTATTTACAATCAACCTTGGATGAAAGAAGAACTTTGGCAGACAAAAAGGAGAGGAATCTGCTTTGGATTTTCTGTGTCCATGGTTCCCGTTAATGTGGGAAGGAAGGTTATCATCGAGTTATCTTTCTCTTGCTTATTGTGATCAGACGAGTACAATTACAAACTTAGGTCAAAACAGGATGTAGCAAAGACTGAAAAGGATTTATTTAGATAATACAGAGAACTGGCTGCACATTGAGTATGAAGGCTGCTAAACCTGAGCAATTACTGTTCATTTTTAGAAAACATACTGCATGCAATTAAGGTGTCAAAAGTTATTTGGTTTGCTTCCAAAGGCCTTTTTCTCTCGGATTACTCGCGGTTTTTACTCGTTGGAATTGAGCCGACAACAGTTTACTTTGGCATATCAAATTCCTACTATTTTGTGACCGACAAAGAGTCTAAGTTTACAAATTTGGGACCGCCTAAGGGAACGAGTTCCTTGTTGGGGGGATGTATGATGTTTGATAAGCTGTGAGAACTTTGCAGTTCATTCAGTCCAGCAGGGCCACATGCATCGCTGTGTCCATATCTACAGTCCCTTCCCCTCTTGGGCTTTGGTTATCAAGCTATGCCCCTCCCACTTTTAATTACCCCATAGTGTAGATAAGAATCAAATGGTTCCGGAATGGGGATGATAAGTAATGGAGACAATGATTGTGAAGGAATTTGGACCAGTCTTCTTGACAAAACTGTAGGATTTCATCAAGACTTTTTGGGCTTATCTCAGACAACCACACTTTAGTAATTTAACTCTGCAATTTCTTCAGATAAAAATTTGCTGAATGACGATCAAAAACACTTAGAGCACAAACAGAACTTCTAATTTTGTGGACTGGTGTAAAAGTTTTGCAATGCACCAAAATATGTAAGAGTCTTGGGTTATTAAATGTGTCTTTAGCTGAGATCTGTGCATCCATACTGTAAAAAGAAAACCTCCTGCCTCCACCTCAGCTGATGAACAGCTGATGGAGGGAGGAAGTCTTCCCAGTGATTGAACACAGAAAACAGCTGCACCGTGTCACTGAATCACACACAAAGACACATGTCAAAGCTAAAGTAATGGATGGGGAAGAGAGGCTGTTAGATGTGTTTTGTTAGGAGACGTACGGTTAATTTGAGGCTGCATGTCAGCCTCCTTTTTCTCAGGGTCTAATTTACTCTATATCCATCTATGTCTCGCTTTGTGTCTCCTCCTTTTCCCTAAGATGCACTATTTGCTAATCAGATGAGTTCCCCTCATGTTTATTTCACCAGAGAGGAATGTGAAGGCCTATCAAGATCTCAGGCAGACGCCAGCTCGGTTTCTAAAAGCTGTAAAATATAGATGTAATTTTTACATAGATTATCACATCCAAACTCGGTGGAAAGTAAAACGGTTTGATCCCTTAATGTAATAGCAATGGCAGCTTTAAATCTTTGATGATCCTTTGACCCGTCGAAAGAAGCTCTGTCAATAAATGAGATTTATGTTTAGGGTTTCAAGAAACAGATTCCCTCTGAACCAACACTTTCTTACTCCCAACTCGTCGTGCATGGACGTACCATTCGGGCCCCCTCTGCGTCACTTTTTAATGATTTGGTTGTCCCCACATCATTTTTTTGACTTTCATGCTGTTCCCATTAAATCATGAGTCCCCAACTAGTACCAGGGAAGGGTACCGGTATCGGGTTAGGGTACAAAACTCGTCTGGTCTCGAGTGTTGGGGGACCCCTGATTAGCATATACATTTTTCCTTGTCTGTGGCCGAGTACCAAGCGACCCTCGGACCGGTACCAGTTTGTGGCCTGGAGGTTGGGGACCCCTGATTTAATGGGAACAGCCAGAATGTCAAAAAACGACGGGTTAGGGACACCCAAAACATCAAAAAGTGACGCGGAGGGAGCCATACGTACATATATGACGAGTTGAGAGTGAGAGTGTGTTGTCTGGACATCTTTTTTTATAATAAATAGCAAAATTCAAATTATAAATGTATATATTTGTGAATTGACCTGATCTTTCTTCTGAAGTAACTGCTTATGCCAACAATTGCCTTATAGGTTGATACCAGGCTAATACGAGCTATCTGGGGTCATAAATTGGTCAAATCTGCATGGGACACGAAGGTGGCCTGCATGGATGTTTTAGGATCTTAGATGGTAAATGGTGTATGGTGTATGTAAATGGTGTACTTGTATAGCACTTTTCTACCTTTCTTGAAAGCGCTTTACAGTCACAGACCCATTTACAGCCGAACATAACCTTCCACCAGAGGCAATGGGTGGAATACACATGGGTGGGCAAGGCGGGAATTGAACCCTCAAACTTTCGATCAAGAGTCGACCGCCCATGGTCGCCCCCTAAAGCAAAAATATTTTTCCCATTTTTTTCCACTTGCATGCTGCTGGCAGCAAATCATAGTGAACACTTAATCAGTAAGGGGGCAGTACTTACACCTTACTAATGATAAAAGATGCCGTTCCACAGCATAAAACATACGTCACAAGTGTGTGTAGCTTACATTTTCTTTACAAATACTTCATGATACATCTATCACACACACATCAATTGTATGTTTAATAAATATCATGTTCCTTAAGGTGGGGACAAGAGCCTCAAGGAAACTGCAAGGCTCACCTGCACTACTTTTAAGATGTGGTCCCCTTTCTATGACCCTCTAGGCCTGAGCAACCCAACAACCCGCTGAACCCATACGGATAAACCACCGCACTAGTGCAAATGACAAAGACATATGTGTTAAAGTCATGGCCCGGGGGGTAATTCTATTTGACCCTTTAGATCCTTTAATTTTATTGTTGTTAATAGCTCAATGTTATCACGTGCTTAATTTTGACAAAATATATTTTTATGGAGCGTAAAATGGTGAGTTATTTAATGTTTAAGTTGATTTATTCTTGAATAATATTCTTGCCTTTTTGTCATTCGTAATCATGTTAAAAACAATTAGCATTCTGCTAGCTTTTTGGACTATTTTGGCATTTACTAATGTTTTTAGGCTAATTTGGAGTTTGGCTAATATTTCAGCTACATACTAGCTCTTTTGGCTAATTTAGGCTTTTTTCCAGTTTTTTTTATGCGGCTATTTTGGAGTTAGCTCAAATTTCAGCCACCTGTCCGCTTATTTTGCTAATTTAGGCTTTTTTCAGATTTTTTTTGTGGGCTATTTTGGAGTTTAGTTATTTTAAGCTACATGCCCACTGTTTTGGCAAACCTAATATTTTTTGTTTTTAGTTTTTTTTTAGGTTAATTTGGCACTTAGCTAATATTTTAGCTTGTTATCAGCTTCAGCATTTTCAGCTATCACCCTCAGGTTTTTAGCTACCAATTTCAGCATCTTCAGGGGCCAAATTCAGCTAACAGCATTCACGTTCGCATTATTGCAGATAATGCTATATATCTAGTTCATAATCATGTTAAAAAAATTAAGGTTTTAAACATTTTGTTTTAGATTGTTTAGTAAATGTTTATTGTATTCAGCCCGTAATATAAGGTGTGTTTTGGATTTTGGGCCCATGTGCGTTGAGTTTGACACCCCTGGACTAAGACATTAGGTAAAGCTAATCCTGCGCTTGGTGATTGGACAATTTTGGATATTTATAATAACTTCTTGGGTTTACTGGTGAATATCATAATTTCTTCAGGAACAGAATATACTTATTGTAAAGACGAAGTAAAGAATACTTTGTTTACAAGCTAAAAAAAAGCTGAAAATACAGATAGACAATCACAAAGATGAGACTTGAGTGGCCCTTTGTTTCTTGTAACCTTAAAAACATGTTGGGATTCCATACTTTGTCCACTCTTTACCATCCAAATGTTCACATATTCCAAATGTTTATGCTTTTGCACTCAGGCCTACTGCGGCTGGCAGCCTGTAAACCACAAAGCGGTGTGTTTTTGTTGGAAATAAATAAACAATCCATGCTCAAGCACTTTCTTTCACTAACAACTTCAGAAATAAAACAAACAAATTGCAGAAAGGGACAAAAACAAACTAATTTTGCTGGTGTGTTGACCCTATTTTGCTCCCTGCTTGTGTGTTTTTGTTGTGGTTTTCACAGTAACAGGCCGGCATCTCCAGTGTTTACCTTTGGCTGTGTGGTTTGTAGAATTGTGAAATGTGCTGTTTGAAGTGAAGCGTGCTTGTGTGAATGCAGTTAATTGGGCCTAATATTTATTATTTATACTAGACTGTGTTGTTTGCAGCTTCAGTTGTTTGTCTTGCATTTAGAGAACTGTGGTTTGTGTTTTGTTTTGAGCCGGTGTGTGTGTGTGCGCTCGCGGTTGTGTGTGGATGTGAGGAAGCAAATCTTTTTGCACAATCACATGCATCACAAGTTATGTGTGGATACCCACAGCGATCAAGTCATACACGGATTTAATCATATTTAAGAAATAAAATAAAGATAATAAATAATTTGTCACATTTTTGGTCATTTTATCTTTATTATGTCCACCCACCTTAGTAAAAATGGGAAAGAGTTAATAGATCAGTCAATGTGACCACAATTCAACTACCATATTTTCCATTTTACAACAATAAAAAAAAAAGAATTGCACATTATAATCCAGAGTGTTTATATGAGTTAATTTTGGTTGTGTTTACTGATGTTGACGCAATTTTGAGAGGTTCATGGCGCTCCGTCAAGATGTTTGGTTGGGTGTTATTATAAATATGCTAATGCAGTTAACGATCACGTGTGTCGGACTGTTTTTTTTACATGTTACTGACAAAGTTGGGAGTTAGCGTAGCTACAGTAACATTAGTTGTTTCAGTCTGTTTATATTACAAGTTCCAAACAAGTTTGGGTTTTATTGTGAATACGCTAACGCTATCATTGAGTATAATCTGGTTTTTTTTTACTAGGTTAAAAAAATGCTAGGTTAGGAGTTATCATAATCACAGTAATGTTTGTTTGAGTCTGTTTTTTTATGTGTAGCAAACAAAGCTGGGAATTAAATGTATTGTAAATACTCTAACACGGGAGTAGTGGTGTCAAACTGTGTGTTTTTTAACAAGGTTGGGAATCAAGTGTAGGCTATTGTTGATATGCTGATGCTTCTAACGTGGCTAACATGTAACATATTACAAACAAGAGTTAGAATTTTAATTTGTTCACAGTTGATAAAGTCTTGAGATGCACTTACACTGCAGATCGTGCATCGGGGGCGTCAAGTTTCAATGGTAAGTCAATGCACAAATGTAATCTGAGGTCCTGCAGTGCCATTCGAGCATCGGTCATAACACATCCATCTGGCAGTAGCTCGTTTCAAAGGTTGCAGCACAATTTGGGCATTGAACTCAATGAATCCAGAGTTTAAAAAATCTGAATTTTGGCATGGTCGACGCGTCACTTAGGAACTCAGTTTTAGGCAAATGACCTTTTCAATGACTCTGTGACCCCCACTTGTAGACTTGCTTGATTCCCCGCATCGATCAGAGTGGGGAAAAAATAAAAATCAGAATAAAATTAGGGGATCTTTTTATTTTTGTCTCGAGGAAAATAAGAAAAATATTGTAAAGTTCAGGGGGCTCCCTCCCCATGCCACAGCTTCTCTTCTGTCTGTCTGCCTGCTAGCTGGCCTCCTTGGGGGCTGACATACCTTGTGACAGACGGCTGTAC
Organism: Oryzias javanicus; assembly: GCA_003999625.1. Classification (NCBI taxonomy): domain Eukaryota; kingdom Metazoa; phylum Chordata; class Actinopteri; order Beloniformes; family Adrianichthyidae; genus Oryzias; species Oryzias javanicus. Next base: position 19,893,246 of record CM012442.1, read on the forward strand.
CCAAGATAACCGAGATGGGCTTAGGCAGCCCCGTGGCCTCAATAGGGATACGGTTATGAAAATGTATGGATGGAAGTTCAGGGTGAGAACGCTCTCATCGATCCTCCATATTGGATTTGTACTTTCAGGCTTTTGAACTATAGATGCACTGCGCCACAATGCCCAAATTGCACCACAACACTCAAAATGCATTGCTGCTGGACTGATCACATCTGTATATTAACTTAACACTGAAACTTAACGTCCCTGATGTACAAATAGCGATTGGTGTGAACACACCTTAACTGATAGACTTATCTCTGACTTTTGTTTGCTTAACACGCCTTATAATGCACCATATATGACATACGTTTTAAAATACACTATCCATTGTCGATATGCATGATAATCTGATGCACCAGTGCAGAAAATGCAGTACTATATATAGATGTATGTGTGTCATTACACACAAACATCTGTTGATCATGTAATGTTTCGCTTTGACAGTGTGTTTGCTTTTGACTCTTGTAAATTGTCCAGGAATTCCCTTTTTAGGATATTGACACATTTGGTTGAGAACTAATTAATACTTCTATTCCCTGATCACTGATAAGTAACAATCTTTAACAGTTAGATCTGCTCCAGTTACTTTAGAGCACATCGAGCCGGGTGGCGGTTCATGTTATCGTCTTTTGTAAATCAGTTCGTGTGTGTGTGTGTGTGGGTGTGTTTTAAGCAGAGCAGCCTCCCTATGAGTGACCAGGCCTGGATGACTGTTCCATTGTCAAAGATCTTGATGATTACGATGGAAATTACTCGCAGATTGCTCTGCATTCTGTAGCCGAACACACACGTCTTGTGTGACTGGGCACAAGCTCATCCCCCCAGTGAATATCACGGGACTTAGAAGAAAAGCTGTTTCCTGCTGTAAACAACTGAGTTCTGGAACTGAATAAAGATGTCAGACTTGGAAGAAATCCCTATTCTTTTCTCTCATCAGAGATGAGGTTTTGACAAGACTCAAATTTAATTTTAACATGTTGTTTTTTATCTACTGAGGAAAAGGTAGGGCATTTAAACTGCACCCAGTTTAGGTAATATCTCCATAAGTACAGGTTTGAAGCAAGTTAAAAGAACAAAACCTCACCAAAAAACTTGGAGTTTACATTGTCAAATCTAAATATCTTCTTCTGGTTTTACCACGGTTGGCACCCAACTTAATGGCGCATTACCGCCACCTACTGTTCTGGAGTTTGGAAGCTCAGATCTAAATATCTGCTCCCTCATCTTCCTCTTAATCTTCTATCTGTCATGGTGCTCCTGCTCTCCTCTGCACATCCTGATTGGACCCAGCTTCCAGCACTCATCTCAGCCACAGTCTGCTATTTAGTAGGGGCCTGCTCCAGCATTCTTCGCCAGTTCGTTACCTTACCCAGTGAAGTACTCTGGCCTTGTGCTTCTGGTTATTTTTAGAAGTTTAAGGTTAAATCATTTTTGCTCACGTCTCATTCACTTTGCCAGGATTTTCATACCACGGGCTGCCCTGGATCCAACTTTTCTCTCAACTGCCAAAAAGCTCCACCATCTACCCTGCTGCAAGGCCACGCCACCATCACCCAACTCACTCCCTGGATCTTCGCTCCACCATCTGGACTCATTCTGGTTCTCGTCTGCGTCTTCCTGCTGCCGCTCCACTCCAGCTTCAGTGCCCAAACTCTCAACAAACAATAAAACTCTTTCTTCGCTACCTCTGTCTTCTGTGATCCTTCCGGGTTACAGCTTCTGGATCTGCTTCGCCTTGCAACCAAGACACTATCAACTGTTTGGTATTGTAAAATGTCCATACTCACCATTGTTTTCTGGAAAAAATAATAAAAAAAAACACCATTCCGTTTTAATAAGCGTCATCAACTCCAATAACAGTTCCAAAGTGCTCGCGCTGTTCAGACATAAATAACATTTAAAGGTTGGTTTTGACCAAAAAGCCAGAAGTTTAAACCCAGTTTTGGAACCATTCAAAAAAAGGATTTGTTATTTCAGATATATGGTTACTTATGTTTAAAACATACTTCAACCTAAATCAATACCTGAACAAAATGTGTTTTTTATTGATCATATTTATTGGTTTTCATTGTTTTTTTTAATTTTTTAATTTAACTAGGCATCATTAATTGAAGATGTGTGCTTTGTTTCCACTGGGCGGTCCAGAAGGTACAGAATTTTGAACATTTCCATTATAAATTGGACCCATTAGGCCAGACCGACTCATACCACTTTTGGCTGTAGGAGGAAACACAAGTATCTGGAGAAAACCCATGAACAAGGAAAACATGCAGACTCCACAAAGAAAGGGTTTAAACCTGGCCTTCTCGCTGTGAGTTGACAGTGCTGAGCACGTGTAACCCAATGTAACCCAAGATGCCAGACATATCCTTCACCTGATCCCAAAATGATTGATATTTTCCCAAAAAATTGCTGCTTTGACCGAAGGATGCTCCCGCAACACAAGTTATGGAATTATGCGCTCACAAAATGTTTAATGTAACTCCCAATGGAGTGGGCATGGATAAAATCTACTCTTTTTTTTAACGTCAGTGATGCTAAACATTACTGTTTTGGCTATTGTGAGTTATCCTGAGGAAGTGAACACCCTGACACTAAACCTCCCTTTTCCCCACCAGAGAGGGAGGATATTGTCATAACCTATAAACCTATAACCTAATCCTCTTAGGTAACTTGGATCCAGTCAAAATAGCTGAGAACACAGTTATGACAGCAGGCAACAGGCTAATTATCTCCAAGATGTAATGATGAGCATAAATCATCTTTTTTTTATTTATTTTTTTTAATGTAAGTTAGTGTTGGCTATCTCCACATTGCTATTAACTGTGAGTTTAACACATGCTTGGCTCCGAGACCGGTTTTAGGAAATATGCTCTTTTATCTCTGTGTACTTTAGCTGCAATTTCCATCTGCGTCTTTGTTCTTCTTGTGTCCAAGACATGTGGTTAGTTCAGGGTCCCACCCTGACCGATCTGCTGTCTGCAGTTTCTGCTCAGCAGCACTTCAGGAATCCCAGAGCATCAGATCAGGTTTACGGGGATGATCCCTGTAGGGTTTGACTGAACGTGCATGCTTACACAGGAAAAAACTTCACAATTATAGGATTATCACCGGGGCGTAGTGCACATTTTTAAAAGCAAAATCATGAGTCACTTCAATAGAAAATAAGACACATGAGGCTTCTTGCTACATCTTCACATTGTAAGTCATGTGTGCAGTAATCTGTGAAAGGAAAATATCTGAGTGGAGTTTTTATGACTAAATATGTATAAAAGTTAAGTTGTTGGTTTCAATTAATAATTACTTTGCAATTTGGGTCAATTTAAAACATATAACTAAGCATAAAAATAATTGAATTTTAAAAAGTAATTTTCTTCAATAGTTATACACAATTTTTGGGGGATTTTCAAATAAGTTTTTGGCACAGATATCCCCCGCCCTTCCTTTAAAAGCATAAGTGGGAGTTTGTCATCCGTCCTCAACTTCCATAGAAAACACACACACACATCCAGGACACACCCACACATATCAACACCCTCAGAGGATCAGGAGTTCACTTGGCGCTCGTTTGAACACCGAGAGGGCTGGAGATGTCTGGGAAGTTTTTTTCTCCAATTCTGCGGGAGCGCGCAGGACGCAGCGCGTTCTGCGGTCGGAACTAAGAAGCGCGAGAGTTTTATAGGGTGTTTTTTTTTCTTTAAAAAAACAAACAAACTATATTTTATTGTATTTTGTTGAACTTTTAAGAGAGAAGCGTTCCAGTGCTGCACACGTGAGGAGAAAAAGATCCAGCAGGTGGGATGAAGCGCGCAATGAGCGCACTAAAAACACTTCTTTGATCCGAGTTTGATTCTGTTAGGATTCTTCAACTAGAATCAATGATTAAATACAATAATAAATAATTCTGATTTATAGCTGTTAAATGGATTAAAAACTTTTGATGTAATTTGGGATACTTTTATTTTAATGTCATTATTGATAAACAGTTAATTTTTAAGTGTTATTTGTAATCTGATATTTTAATATTATTAGATTTTACCTAGTTAGTTTTTTTCCCTTTTCTATCAAGGCAATGTTTTAGACTTAAAAACCCATTTTAAATAAATGCAAAATGTGATGCATCCGTTTTTCCTGATTGTGGGATCTATTTATTTAAAAATGCAGAGTCAGAAAAATCCTGAATTTATATAGATCTGTTACAAAAATGTCAATGAGAATATAAAGTTTCTGGAAAAAAAGTTTTTATCTTCAAATAATTATCTCTCTGAACTATCTGAAGTCTATAGCTCTCCAAAGCCATTGGATATGATTATCATGCTGCACTGAAGGTGTGTGCAGAACTGTATAGATGCATTTTGAATGTATTTATTCATTTCTGTCTGTATAACACCCTGGCTCTGACTTATTCTGTGCCTGCAGAACTTTTTAAAGTTTTGTGTTACTTTTTCCAAGCTTGATGGGTTTGTTGTGTCTGAGTCAGAACCGGAGCCGAGAGGGGCAGACTTCTGATGAGCTCTGGTTTGTCTGGCTGTGTTTCAGGGCTTGTGATGAGAATACACTCTACTTTTTTTTTATTCCATCTTCTCAAATCTTTTTGTTTCAGCCACTATCCCACCAATACTTCACAGAAGAGATGGTCTAATAAAGACTGCCCTCACTGCAACCAATTTCTCCTCACTGTAGAGAACTGATATCGCCTCTCAGCAGGAATGAATTAGTTTCTAAATGGTGCCATTGTGTGCCAAAAACGCGTCCAGTGTGAGGTGGTTCTTTCCTGCTCTCTGTCTCATGTCTGAACTAATCTAATGTTATCCATTTAAAACAAAATCAGAGCGCTGGCGCTTAGGCTTGTTTTAAATGGCTTACAGCTCCGCTCCTGCCCACTGCATGCAGCTCCTCGTGCGGTTTGCTTTTTGGTTTTAAAAACCCAAAAGCTCAAGTGGTGCTTTTCCAAAACCCAACCGATCCAACACTCCTCAGACATGCCAAATATGGACCCCTTTTCCACAACTCTTTTGCGCAGACATACATGAAAGTCTGCTACCTTTACTGCAGTGATGTTTGAAAAGTCTACAATAACAGCTAGGTGCCAATGACTTGCAGGCAGACATCCTGGCTGGGTTTGTCTATCCTGGAGCTTTGTGCTTCCTCAGTAATAACCTTGCTGCGGCTTTTGTGTACATAAACAGAATAAATGCTTGAGAAAACAAAACACGAGTTAGATGGCAGTCACGTCCTGAAGAAGAGCTGTTGCAAAGCATGCATGAGTGTACCCGCGGATCCTCAGGCTACAGGAGGACAAGTGAGGCCGCTTACATCCATCAGTCACTGTTTAATGCCCTATTGCTCCCATCTGCCGGCCTCTGGCTAGTATTAACTTACATGGACACAAATGTTCATGCACATTCAGAGCTGCGTACTGCTGTCACCCCAGGATGGGGAGAGACACTTGTTTTTTCCATCGATTCTCCAAAAGCCCGCCAGCATGTTTGTGTGCCGGTCAGTTTCGGTAACACTGTTTATTCTCCGTTTTATGTTTTTTTTTTTTGTTTCCATTTCTACTATTAAAGAGTCTGAGCCCAGATCAAGTATCACACCCAATTTTTCCACATTTTCTTTATTGTGTGTCAGGAATCCAAAGCTGGCACAGACCCCGTAAATTTAATAAACACAGATTAAATCGCGACATTAAGCTTGAAACTAGTCACAAATAAAGGCAGCCCTATCCATCCTGTCTGTATTTGGTTTCCATACCAGCAGGCTTTTGTAATATTTTGTTACAACTGTTTTTAAACAAAAGCAGCTCAAGGATGTGCAGGAGATAGACAGGCAGAGCCTCAGGGATGGAATTTTATCCAGATGCACACTTGAATAACAGGAGGATTTCCAGTAGAATGTCCTGTAAACTGGGCATCGTCTTTCTCTGATTTTATGCCCAGTGGTTTCCAGCAATTTTCCAAGTTTTTTATGCGTTCGAAAGGTAAAAAAAAAACCCCACAAAATGTACATTATTCTGACGCAAGTATGAGAAAGCCAATCCCACATTTGGTGATTTATTGTATTTATTAGACAGCAGATGGCTTGAAGAAATACAGTCTTTCCTTGAGGAAAATGGTAATTCCTGAGAGGTGTTGCATACCCCTAACTAGAATGTTTGGCTCAATATGATACACTTTTTCCACATGAGAGGTCAATCTGATGCAGATCCACATTTCCACATCTTTTCTTTGCATGTAAGGAAATATTTTGCTAGTTTATTTTGTGTTCAGTTCTATACTAAACATGTAATTTTCAGAAGATGTGTATGCTATGCTGGGAGATGTTATTTCTTTTACTCAAATAAGGTGAAATTCTGTCTGTGGTTAGAGTTTAAGATGAGTCTCTGCTTGTGGCCTTGATGTTTACTTTATGACTTGGCTAAACAAATGAGAGAAAATAATATCGACTCATGCAGGGAAAGTTGCCAAAAGCTTTCTGTCTAATTGCATGTGGGAGTATTTGATCTGTGTTCCAGAAATAACCTTATTCTGCCACAATGATCCCAAGTTTCATATTCCGTCGGAGTTCATTTCCAGCATATGGTTATGCAGAGGCATCCAGAGTGGTCCTAGCACTGTTTTGACAGGTCTGACATAAATCCTGCACCCATCAGATCAAATCTCCGAATAGCATTTGGACACATGGGCTTAAGCTGCTATTTTGGATTTTCTCTGAAGTCACTTATTGTGGAGCATAAGAGAAACGTCCCTTTCTCTTAAGCACATACCGTAATAAAGTAAATAATGAGTGGTTGTGGTGCTACCTTGTTCCAGCAAAGCTATATTTGATTTTATAGCTACAATCTGTGACTAAAGTTGATGCCAAAAATTTCCAATTTAATGCCTTTTGCAGGCAGGCAGGCACGCACGGGCTCAGTGGCCGTCTTGCATTTTTTGCAAAGAGACATGAACTCACACAGACTCGCAGGGGAATTACATGCTTGCCTAAACGCAAGGCAAAAAAAAAAAAAAAAGAAGATTGACTGTAGCCAAGAAAAACAGCTAAAGTCATGAGAGCTCGAAACAATTACCTATGTTGTTCTGCCAGGTCAGTGCCTGTGGTCAGGGGATCAAGACAAATAGCCATATTAATGCACTTTGTCCTGTGGAGATGGGGGTGCTGATAATAGCTTACTCCACGGGGCACCTGGGTGTTGCTAAATGCCTCATTAGGGGTGGTCTTTGCAAAAATGCCCAAAGTGAGAGCATTTTTAAACCATCTGCTCCTTTCTTAAAAATAGTGCAGCTTCTGCCACATTTCCGGCTACTAAACTCCTTTGTGCTTTCCAAGGCAAGGTAACGTTGGGAGTGGGATCATCTGGAACCCACAAGATGGCGCACTGAACATTTTTTTCCAGTGGTTTTTGATTTTCTCTGGCGTGTAGGGCAGACATGTCCATCAGAAGAGGCACTTTGCTGCAATAGTTGTGCTCATTTGCCTCCCATGCCAATTTAAAAATGTTGGAAAGGTTTTAAATATATGGATCCCCTAAAGTGACAGATGTTAAAAAAATAAATAAAAAAAAAAGTTCTGATTTCTGGTACGGACTAGTTAAGCCTCATTTCCACTGAGCTGTTTGGTACAGTCAAGTCCGGGAAGATTTGGTGCAGTGGAACTGAGCAGTTTGTTTTCATGGCGTGTGCGTGGTGTAGACCGCTAGCGTATCATTGTTTCATTGTAGTGCGACGACTAGAAAAGCAACAACAAAGAAGAAGAATCAAGAAGATTGTGGGGAGCTAAGATGAATACCGTATTAAAGAGGGAAACAGAAACGCTAGCTTAGCGCTATATTGGTGCTTTCTAATGTCATCATCATTTCTGCCAGTCAACAGGTGACAACACTGATTCTGCCCCAACCGTCCCGCTTTACTTTTCAATGGATCTACAACGGATGAGGGCCCTCGAGAATACGGTTCAGTAATTTTTAGTGAGACAGTAGAAACTTGGGGTGTAACGGATAACAAAACTCACAGTTCGGATCGTGTCACAGCTTAAGGGTCAGTGTTCGGATAATTTTGGGGATCAGTAAAAAGTAAAAAGAAAAAAAACTATATAAAAGCTAAAGTATTTTTTGGAAATGCTTCAAATCATATATTTAATAAGCACATAAAGTCAAAACATTTTGTCATTGAGGCATATTTATTCAAACAAAACATATTTAAACTTTGAATATAAACAAAATACTTAAACATGTAGTTTCTAATTACATTTCCATGTCTTGAGACCAAATCTACAAAAGCTGAGAAAAAAGAATTCTTGCAAATAGTGTTGAAAATACCAAATCTATCTGGAGTACCCCTTTAAAATAGAAATGTTCTCATCCCACCTGCCTAACGTCCAAATTAAATCATAAATAAAACAGTTAAAAATATTTTTTTGGTATTAATTGTTTTATTGAAACTAACTGTGGTAACATTTAAATATTTAAAATAATAATTATTACTTTTAAAATGTGGCACTTTTGCGCCCGTTTTTACTGATGTATTTTGATCTCTTTGGGTAGCCATACAATCGTCCACTGACGGCCCCGGTAAGTCCGTTACGGAGCAGTGGTTCTCTCCTGTACGGGACAGTTACTGCTCCTCATTGGGAGATTCTTTGAATCCAGAAATGGAAATATGTAATGATGCTTTTATTCAGCTCTTAAAATAAAAAAAAAAAAACCTGATATCTATCGATCCGCGTCCTTCTTTGTGAAGTCCAAAAAAGTTTTAGACGGAAGCTCCTCCCACACCCAGCGACAGCTTCAGGTGAACAGACTTTAAGATGACAGTGAAGCAGTTACTTTAGTGCTTGTCAAATCAAAGAGGATTTATATGAATTTGACCTGAATGCAATTCACTGTTAATGGAAAATTGATTTAAATTATGCTAAAGCAAGGGGTGTGTGCTCACGGGGGGTGGGGGTTGGAATGGTCCGCGGCGCACACGTATCCCGAACCGTGGCTTCTGATCCGTACGGACCACAGATTATCCGTGATCCTTTACACCCCTAGTGGGAACCAGGCTTTAGTTTCTGGTGCGTACCAAAAACCAGTGCCAATTTGTTTTTTTTCTAGTTTCGGGTGTACAGATGAAAATTCTGAGATTAAAGTCAGAATTTTCCATGTGTTTTTTTCTCACCATGACCCTAATCCTCGTTCGTACTGGTGTGCACGAGAAACTAATATTAATGTTTTTTTTGTGCCGATTTTGAGACTGCTGGTTATTCTGGGAGAGCTGGACAGGGCCGTAGAAGATCCTCAACCCTCAGCAGGAACGATACCTGCTCCTTTGTGCAAGGAGGAACAGGCTGAGCACTGCTCGTGCCCTACAGAATGACCTCCAGAGGGCCACTGGTGTGAATGTCTCTACTCAAACAATCAGGAACAGACTTCATGAAGGTGGCCTGAGGGCCCCACGTCCTGTAGTGGGCCCTGTGCTCACTGCCCAGCACCGTGGAGCTCCACTGGCATTTGCTCAAGAACACCAGAATTGGCAAGACCGCCACTGGCGCCCTGTACTTTTCACAGACTAGAGCAGGTTCACCCTGAGCCTTATGCTGCCTGCAACGTGGTTCAACATGCGACACAAGACACCATTCGTCATCTCATTAGGAGCATGACGCAACGTTGTCAAGCATACATACAAGCTCGTGGGGGCCACACAAGATACTGAAAAGAATTTTGAATTGCAGAAATTAAGTTTTGGAGAAAATGGACGAGCCTGCCATGTCTTCATTTCACTCTGATTGTATGGTGTTGAGCCCTCTGTAGGCTGAAAATGTTAATTTCCATTAAAAGACTTGGCATCCTTTAGTTCCTAAGACACTGCCCTGTCGTTATTTGTATAGATATCCAACTTCATATTGAGATCTGATGGATCTAATGTGTTTCTTTACAGTGCTCCTTTAATTTTTGTGAGCAGTGTATATATGAAGGCTGTTATACGTAAAAGAATCCTGTATTTTGGCAGGTAATCAGCAGGCAGCAGCACTTTGTTTAAATCTGTCACCATCACTGTCAGAATTGTTTCCCATCACCCCCTGCACCGAGTGAAGGCCTTTATGCCAAAGATAAGAGGGACTCAAGCTGCCAGGAAATAAGGGTGTTAGCTTAACCCACATGGCAAACGTGCTGTTTGCCGTCTTTCTCATCTCACCTCTTTTTTTCTGTCATTTCTACATTCCATTGTTTCCGTCCCTGCTGCAGCCGTGGTTACTCTGCTCTTGGAGGTTTTTTTTGATGCAAGTCTTCTTACTTTGCTCCTTATTTATGGGGCATGTTTAGACGAGGTGAGACATCTGTGAGATGTGGGCCCTCAAACTGTGAAAACGGATGCATTATTCAAATTTTTTTCTCACTTGGTTGAAAACTTGTCTCAGCTCTCCAGAAGACTCTGTTGAAAGCGTAAGCCCCTGCGAGCAGCGGTACGACTGTCACATTGCAAACATGGATTAGATCCTCCTCACTTTCGCAGTCTCTGTTAATTACTCATCCATCACACAAGGACAAGTCAACGTGTGTGTTCCCTAACCCCAAAGGTGCATCACAGAGCATAGCTTTCATCTTAAATAAACATCAGCCTGCTAGCTAAAGTCCAGACATTTTGCTCTTTGTGTCATGTGCCACTGGGACTGTTTTTCACAATAAAGCTCCAAAGAGGAGTGAATTCTTTATCCTGACGGGACTCGACAAAAAGCCTGTGTCACACCGAATGCCTCTCAAGTGATGTGTATATGCAGATTCAGTGGTGTGTTCTTGTGTGTGACCCATCTGCATATTTGGCCTGACCCTGTTTATGTTGTCACTTGACAGTTGACAGGTGTTATCTCGGATGGGGGTAGAAGGAGAGTAATGAGGGCAGTAAAAAGGTCTTTGGAGGAGGTTTTCTTTTGATGCGTTCATTACATTTTGTGTTAATTGTCTAGTTAATTAGTGGCTCGAGGGCTTTGAAAATTACAGGAATGCAAGTTGAAAAAAGATTATTTTGGGGAGTTTACCCACTTTTCTACTAGAAGCTTTGAAGACGGGATAGGAGAAGGTGAATATTTTCAAAATTCTTTAATTAATTTATAAATTTCTGTTTGTCAAATACAAATACAGCACGAAATACACATATATTGTGTTTTTAAAACCCACATTTTTAAGGATATTTTTCATGTTTTATTCAGACTGGAAACATGTGGTTTGCTTAAAGTGAAGCAGAGTTTGTTTCCTTCAATAATGTGGAACTCATTTTCAGTCTGAATATACTCAAGTGGACCCTGGTACGCGTCCAGGACCCGTTCTCAGACCCATCTTTTGAGGTGGTCCTGGTTTGTTTCCAATCAGACTGAACTTCGGTTTCCTCAGTCTGACTACAAAACAACTGAACCGAACAGCCACCGGGATGTAAACAGTGGAGCAGCGATGCATCAGCAGCTCATTAAAATGGGGTCAGATCAATGCAACCTCATCAAAACAATTTTTAATGTGATACACATAGTTTTTTACACTGTTTTCTTGACAATATTGTATAAACACAAATTATTGGACTTTAATAACTCATGTCTCCTTAGCAACCATCTTGCAGCATGCCTCTGCAGTACCAAAGTAGAAAAAGTATGCAAGAGGACCTGGCCACAGACAGCAACATGGCCCGAAAATGGTGCCAGAGCGTCATTAGTCGGAAGTTCTCAACCAAAGTTTCAACAAAGTTTACGCCCTTCCCCTAGAAAAACACCTGACCTGGGTGACAGTTAGGATTAGGAATCTTCTAGTATGGACACACAAATTCACCGTCTGACTACAGTTGCGACATTTCCGTTTCTGGTTAATGATGAGTTTACTATTTTGTTTAGCCGCTATCTTGCCTGCAACCACGTCCTCCTTAAAGTAAGTATTGTACCAGACGCTGATACAGAATTTCAAAATTTGTCAACGAAATATAAAGTTTGAATAAGTGAATTGCCCCGACAAGGACTGTAAAGCTTAAGACTTTCATTATTCTTTCTCTTGTTGCTTTGCCTCAGCCTCATAATTCCTGGCCAATGACTGAAGAGATTTTTTTATTTTTTTTATTTTTTTACAGCCTATGGTTCGAAACCAAAATCTGCGGTAGACGGCAACCAACAGACCACATGCAAGGTTCAAGACTTGATCTGGACCAAATTAACAAAACTTTGTCTGAACCAAGAGACGGAGTACACACTTAAACTCCTTTAAATAAGGAGTATTCTAAAGTTATCTGTCCAACTTGTTATATCCTGTTGAGCCAGTGCACACTGCCAGAGTCATCAGCATATGTGTGACAGAGTAGTGATGTTCACCCCTCGGTGTTACTCTCTTCTCAGAGGATGGATAAATGTCTGTCCCAGGGCCCCTTTTAGTCTGCCGTGAAGTCCTGAACAGGACATGGTTCATTTTTTACAAGATATAAAAGAGTAAGTGACAGGCTCTTCAGCCAAAGGGAGAAAAACTAAAGGAACGTTTTATTTAAGTAAAGAATTAGATGAAATGCTGGAGTGAAATGGTACTGAAGGGGAAAGAGGCTGAAAGAGAAGTGGCTAGTGGGAGGATAGCCGAAAGGGGCTGTTTTGTTAGTGTGACCTTTGTTTGGGGCAAACAGATTTAACTGCAATACAAAAGGAAAGCCCGGTGGCAGGCAACAGCTGAGGTAGGATGGGCAAAGGAAAGGGGACATGCCTGCAGGGCTCCATGGTGAAACAGCTGAATGGCCACAACATAGGCATGTATACGCGTCCCCTGTGAGGTTAGAGGAGAATGCACACACACCCTCGTGCATGCTCACTTGTGACCGCTCCTCCCTGCCCTGACTCTTCATGCCGGTCTCTCCGCAGGTCTGTGCAGAGGATTGAAAGCAGAGACAGACTTCCCACACACGCCATGAAGCCAGAGAGTAAGCAGAGTCCAAATGATGCTGGGGATCGGTTCTGTTTGTCTGGCAGTAAGTGCAGCACTAAAGGAACAAGGAATTGGGTTCTGTCCCGTCCAGGAGTTCCATTAGTGGGACTGATATTTCTAGTTACCTTTCCCTTTGGTGCGGGGATCAAACAGACTGTTCCAAGAGTTACATTCAGCCACAAAGGTGAGTAATGATGCTTACGCTGATGTTCTGTTTTTTGTTTTTTATTATTCTTGTAAAAGGGTTAAGAACCATACATGTTAGCTGTCTGATGACTTGCCCCCCTAGCTTCTTCATAACTGTTTTTCTATTCTTTAAAAAAAAATCAAAAATGTTCCCAAAATGATGAATGGAGTGTTTATTTTTGGTTCATCTTATCTATTTTATTATCATCCAAGTTCCATTTTATAATGTATTGCTCTAATGACAATAACAAAGCATTACTCAAATTATGGGTGACGTTGTTGGAAGCAGGTCTTGATTTGTTGCATCAATGTTTTATTGCCTGAGAACTCATCGTGTGTCTATTTTGCTTTCACATTATCCAAGTCCGTCAGCTACGTTTCACCAGGGAAAAAAGATAATAAAATCTTCACACTTTTAAAATCTTCTGTTAACTTCAGCACAAACTCTGCGTCAACATTCCCATTTCTCTTGCGTTGAAGAAACCACACAAACGAGCTTCAGTTTTGCTCCATAAAACACAGTTCCTACTGTGACCCTAAAGTAAACTTTGAATTCAGCCGCAAAAGGTTCTCGTTTGGTCATAGCTTCCAAAACTCAGTCTGGCTGGACAAAGATACACAGATGTGCTCCCAGAGTCCAACATAAATATAATGAAGTATCTGCAGGAATAATGATTATGAGGGAGAGTGTTTTCTCAGCAGTTATGGCAGCATTTAGCTCTGTACTTTTCCCTTTTTTTTATACATAAAGCATTTCATGTGTGATTACTTTTTAATCAAGTGTCAGAGACTCAACAATAAGACCAAGGAGACACAGGGGATTAGAAAAGAATCATTTCAGATGTATTTGCAAACCGCAGGGTGAGCAGTAATAAAATGGTTTGGGAGAATGAGTTAAGTCAGTATGACTAAACTTTGCTTAAACCTAACTACCAAACTGAGGCTGAGGTAATTACAGTGGCTAAAACAAAAGGGAATGCATGTATAAATGCAAGGTCTTACAAAAGGCGTACAACAAAACACAAATAAAACAGTTTTATACTCATTTTTTGTTAACTTTGCTGATCTTTTTTATATTTGACATTTATATATCATATATTTATATTTCTGTTTTTATATGTATGTTTCTCACATTGTATTGTTTTTAAAATTATATGTATGTTAGGGTTTTATTTGAATAACAGAAAAAAGGTAGTAAAATGCATAAAAATGGGAAGTTGAGCATTAAAAGGAAATTGCAAAAACTTTTCCTTCCATCCATCCATCCATCCATCCATCCATCCATCCATCCATCCATCCATCCATCCATCCATCCATCCATCCATCCATCCATCCATCCATCCAGTATCTACAAGTTATTGCATCTCAATGCATTTAACTATTGACTCAGTTAGATGCAGCAGACGTGTTTACTTTGTCAGATAAAGAACTTGTAGCAGCAGGTCCAAGATGAAGAAAAAAATACTATAGTTTTCCAGAAATGACAGTAATAATAATCAATGTCGAATATAGCAAATTATATTTAAATAAGGGATAAGAAGAAACTGAAACAGTGACAGTTGTACCCTTTGTTCAGTCTGTGGCTATTTTTTTGCAGTAAATCAAGGTGTGTGTCTCTTTGCTGTGAGTCAGACTGACTTTTCTGTTTATTCACGTGAGCTGCCATCAGCATAGAAGCGAGTTTCCCTGGTGCAGCCCTGAGCATCAACAGCAGAACCATGCCCATGTTTGGCTTTATTAGTCAGGATGACTGAGGCAAAAAGAAATCCATCAAAGGCAAATCCTCAGGCCAGTGCACACGTCATGCACGGATCTTGTCATCAGCTCATCAGTGCAAACTGTTCAAAAGCAACAGCACCCAGCGGGGATCACTCTTCAAACACCACATCACCCCCTCTGTGAAAGCACAGCCTCAATGAGGGAAGGGTGAGATGATCAAAGCCAAATTGTCCCTGATTGAGTGAACACCTTCAAAAGAACTCCATGAACCTCACTCCGAAAATTCAAGAAGTCAGATTTAATCCACAGCATGGAGACCCGCTTCACAAATGAATTTAACAAATATACACTATATTAGTAAGACACAATGAAGGAGCGTAGTAATGACTCATACTTTACCCACTTTGGGTTTGCTACACTTAGTATTAGTACTTCTTACATCAACTTGAGATTTTGTGTTAATTAAAATAAATCATTCTGGTTCATTATTTGTCGCTTTTAATCACATTTAACTGTGGCTGTGTTTAAATTATTGTAATCTAAACTGGATCCACCCAGTAGTAAAAAAATATATCAATTAATTTGATTTTATAATACATTTTCCAGTTAGATTTAAGACATTTTACATGGGCAAAGTTTGAATTTGTATCTTAACTAATCCAAATTCCATGCAAATGTGGCAACATTTAAAAAAATATTTAAAAAACCCAACAAAAAAAGGCTTTTAAATATTATGAAATGTATTACCAACAACTCATATTATTATAACAAAGCCACTAAAGGGACATCGAAGTAAAAAAAAAAAAAAAATTGCAGTAGAAAATTTAGAAAAGAAATCTAAAAATAATCTGGTTACTAACTGGCGTTACCAATTACTCTCAAGTGCACACCAGTTAGTAACAAAAAAAAATTGAAGTAAACAAAAAAATATTTTCTAGTAAGTACCTACCTGGTGCAAACCAGTTGGTAACCACTAACTTCAACTTCACTTCAATTTTTAGAAAAAGAGGTTGCTTTTTTTTAGTTACTATCTGGTGCACACCAGTAAATATACATATGTTAATTTCAATTTTTAGAAAAAGAAAAACGTTTTTCTTATTTTAATTTTTTTTACTTTAGTGTCCCTTCAGGGGTTCCATATGGTATGAATATTTACCAAAACAGTCAATTTAAGTTTAGTCTTCATTACCCCTTATTGTATCTAACAGTAACACAAGAGGCCTTCAGTTCTGATCTGTTTGCTCAGCTGCTGAACAGAACAAGTTAAACACATTTTTTTGTGTAGATTATCATTCAAATCTTCAATTGAAAACCCATTTTGAAATAAAATAGTTAATATTTCAGATGTTTTAAACATTTGATGGTCTGATGTTTCTTTTTTTAGTCAGGGGGTCTATTTCAAAACATTTGATAATTAGCTTGTTGTGACCTCAACATTTGACCATATCATCTATATTGCAAGCAGCTTGCTGCTGTGGAAATAGTTTTATTTATTTATTTTTTTATTTTACCACTTGACATTTATTTAGGTGACGCAAACCTCAAAAATGGATTCAAACAAGATACGACAGACGACATTTGCTGATGTCATTTTACATTCGCCTCCAGCCATCTTCAACCAAAATCCAGTCCACCTCTAATGTACGTTGTGTTTATGACAGCTCCTCTGAGCTCCAGTTGTGGACCTAATCCAGAACTATTTAGTATAATGAATCCACTCCTCTTTGATTACAAAAAAACCCCTGAAATGTTGAGCAGCAACAGACTGTTTCAATTCACTCACAGTGCTGTGTGTTTACAGAATAGATTACTGTTAGACAGGGGCTCCAGGGCTTAATGTCTCTATGAGGTTCAGTCTCTGAGGGCGCGATAAAAGCAGGAATGAAAGAAATCTGCTTGTGGGGCGTTCTTTGTCGTTAGTGCTTCTGTATAGGAGGAGGTATTAAGAAGGACTCTGGTGTGGAGGGGTCCCAGAAGTTCAAATATTGAAGGTTGCTAACCTCTTCAATCCTTCACACCAAGAGAGTAATCACAATATCAGTCCTTTCAAAGCGACTCCCACAGGACTCCCCCTGCTCTAAGCCGCTGTTTACTCAAGGCATGTTGCTATACTGCTGCACTGAAAAGAGTCTGGTGATTGAAGAGATTTCCTAAGATCAAGAAGATCAAGGACAGAACGCCGACCCCCCCAAAAAACATAGCTGCAGTCTGCACGGAAAAACTGGGAGACTAAAACTGTGCATCTGTTACTTGCCTTTTTCTATTCCAACTCTTTTCACACACGCTGTAATGGTTGAGCAGCAGGTATTCATCACGCTCCTTATTGTGATCTAATCCCATATTACCCATGGCTACACTTACTGCTCGTGTTTAAAGTGACGCTCGGTAATCTCCAAATAAGGTCTCCATGGGAAAGTAGAGACGGTGAGAGTAAACAAACTCCTCCGTGTCTTCTTTTAATCCTTCACTTTTCAATCTTTTCACATTGGAGAGACGCTTGAACATCTTAATGCAGAGCATTAGTGGATAAATGCAATGAAAATACCCTGATGAAGACACCTGATAGTGCACTTATGGAGAGAGCATGCGCTTCAGTCATTAAGGTTTTTTTTTTTTTAATCGTCAAGTGTAGTTTGGGTGTTTAACCAAAGAGGATTAAGTAAATTCAAGTCAAGCTGACATATTTCTTCTCTAAATCAACTAACTGTGTTTTTGACTGCCAAGAATGAGTTAACCCTAGTTGGACTGAATGTAGACCCTGAGCCGGCCCTGGGCTGCATGGCGCCCTAGGGGAAACGTGATTTCTGTGCCCCACCACACACACGCACACACACACAAGAATATCACTGCATGCAAAAAAGAAACCTTGGAGCTGCCTAGAATATGTTAAAATACGTGTTTATTTAATTTTATTTCTCAAGAAGTAAATAATGATCACATGTAATCAGCATAATAACACTTCTCGCCCTTCCTAGCATGGTAGATCTTTTGACAGGCACCTGACAGTGTTTATGGTTTAAAGGTTTGGGTAAGAGTATTTTTTGACAGAAATGGGGGGGCTCCTTTTTGAGTCAGTTTTATCCTCCTCTCCCTTTCTGTTTTGACCTTAAAGCTACCCCTGAGGGCTTGTTTTTCTGCTTTTTCATACTTAAAGTTTTAAAGAAACACTCTCCTTCCCCCACCTAACTTCAACAGGGGCTGCGTCAGGCACGGAGGGGCACAGCACCAGGAAAAATGATTGATTTTGTCAAACTTTTTGAGTTATTTTATTCATGGTTTTAATTGTTATCCTTTAATGTTTGTACTCAAAATTAATGGTGTGTTAAACTGTAAAAAAAATAAATAAATAAATAATTGCAATTTTGAACTCCCTTCAGCACATGGCGCCCTAGGCGCCCGCCTTGGTCGCCTATATGTAGGGCTGGCATTGTATAGACCAAAAGGGTTTTTTATGTTGATCCATCGTTCCCTGTGAATCTTTGCCAGAATTACTGCAGGCTGGGAGTATATCCCTTCTCGTGGGCCCAGCTGATGGCCTCCACTCACAATCCCTGCTGCTGGATGAAGAAAGAGGTCGTCTTTTGTTGGGAGCCAGGGATCACATCTACCTGCTGGACCTCGACAATCTGGCCAAAGCTCCCAAAAAGGTAAAAAGAAACCCAAAAAATTCAAATATATGATTGAAACAAAAACTCAAGATGGAGGAAAATTTAGAATCTATGGAGAAAGAAAGAAAAAAATGTCAGCTCATTATGAACCCCCATTAAGTGGAGTGACATAAGGTATTTCTTCCCACTATAGTGTTACAAAAAGGCACTTAGGCACTCTCTGTTTCAGGGGAAGCACTCCCTACTCAGTCTAAAGACGTCTGTCTGGCAAGGTCAGGGTCATCCTGTTAGGCACAGAGAACCCCTCCAGACAATTGCATGCATAAACATTTAAAGAGTCCACACGTTTGCACAAACACAGATTTGGACGAACGCCACATGTTTCAGTCTGTGGATGTGAGTGTGTGTTTATGCAGCTGAAGCTGATCCATCAGTGAGAAGAGTGTTTATTTGATCTTTATCTAGTTGTTTTACCTCACAGTCTTGTACTCAAAGTGTTGCTTCTTTGGTCATCAATACTGATGCCAATGAGATAAAAACTTTGGGGGCGATGATGGAAACGATTCCTGCTTTTTTTGGACTTTAAAAATGTAGATTACCTGGAATGGCAGTCTTCTTCCAGGTGTTTTTTTTCTTGATTTTTAAAATAACTGCAGTGCAATAAACGTTTTCTTTCACCAGAATCTCCTCAGACAGCTATAATTTCAACATCTGCGTTACAAAACGTGTTTAAGTCCTTAGAGAGGCAGCCTGCAGTAAATCAGTGCATCACGCCGTACAAGTGTTTTCTGTGTGACGTCCTCCTTCGTGAGGATGTTTGGCTGAAGCTCTCTATGGTCGAATTTGAAGCTGGGAAATCTGAGCACATAAGCCCACATGTTCGAGCCTGATGGGAGCATACCTGGCCTCACACCAGTAACCGAAAGTGTAAATCTTAAAATCAAGAGTGAGATCAGTTATTTTGATAAGAATACATGTGTAAGGCTTGAATGCATGGCATCTTCATAAATGACGTAAGTGTGTGTTGATATTGGAGATCCTGATTTTGTAATGCCATCCTTAAATCAATATTTAGTCAAATTAGTCAGTTTTGTTGAACGTTTTATGCATTTTGGAACTTTTTTGTCGTTTTTCGGATTAGATCCACTGGCCTGCTCCAAGAGAAAGAGTCGAAAGTTGCAAACAGGCTGGTAAAAATCCAAATGTAAGTCTTTCAAATAAATCTTTTTTAAAGTTCCTAAAGACTTGTCCATCTGGAAGCCATAATAAAACATAATAACAGTTCATTCTTTTTCGTTCCTCTTTATCCTAGCTGGAATGTGCAAACTTTGTTAGAGTCCTCCACAATTACAACCGAACGCATGTCTACGCCTGTGGGACCGGAGCCTTCCATCCCACCTGCGCTTTCATTGAAATCACTGGCCATAGAGAGGTACCTCTTTAAAGGTTTTTCACGCCTTTAAAAAAACAGACTTATTTAAAAGTCTGTTCTTTCTTGAAGGAGGAAGTGTTCCAACTGCTGTTGAAAACGGTTGAGTCTGGCAGATTCAAATGTCCTTTTGATCCGTTGCACCCGTTCACCTCAGTCCTTTCAGGTGAGAATACCAACTGTGGGTAATTCATTTTTGCAAAGCATCATTTTCCTGAAAATAGATGCTTTCCTCAGCTTTGATGTTTGTGTAGCGTTGCACTCATGTATTCATAATGCTCACAGTAACTGAAGGCATACTTTTTGATCTTCCTTTCTGAGATATAGAGAATTTATTCATAAAATTGACTTAGATTTGATGTGCTTCCTTTACTGTATGAATGTCTTCAGATACGTACCTGTATGCTGGCACATCTTCAAACTTCCTGGGAAAGGACACGGCGTTCACACGCTCCCTCGGCCCCCCACCTGACCAGCACTACATACGCACAGACATCTCAGAAGACTACTGGATCAATGGTACACACATACATGTGCTTTGAAACACAGACCGCACTTAAACCCCTCTGCTGCCTTTGCACCAAACTCCCAGCCTCTCTGCTGATACAAAGAGCCTCTCTGTGCCCTGTAGATTGTTATTGGCATTCCATAGGGAAGGAAAACAGTCCACTTATTCATTTAGCTGGAACTTTTATATGAATACCATCCCAGGACAGGGACCACACCTTTGCGGGAATTTACAGTGTGTGCCACAAAGTTCAGGGTCTTATTTGCACGATCATTGGTTTGCACACACAAGCGTCACCAAGCGGGGAACCCTCCATGCCTCTCTCTGCTGTTTTACAGCCAGTGGATCAACAATTGTCTCCAGAATCTAAATACTTGCACATGGTCTCTACATTTCACAACCACCTAGTCGTTGTGATGTTTTGAGTTAGCTGCGTCCCTGACTCGCCGTGTGTAAACAGTGCACGCTTGGGCAAGACAGGCACGGAGAAAGAGTTCACCATGTGTGAGGTTCTTTCTTTGGAACGTCTTTCTATGAATCCATGCATAACCATGACCGAATGTTGAGGGTGCTGGCTGTAGTTTGTCAAGCTGTTCCAGTCTTGGGGGTCATCCACAGGTATTTGGCTCAACTTTTTGAGGCAAATTTAACTTCTATTTAGCTTTTGAACTTATCCGATAAAATGTTTCTGTTTTTCTACCCTTCGGGGTTATTTGTTATTTTTTTTTGCCTTTCCCTCTTTTTTTAATTATTTTTCTTAGTCTTTCTGATTGTTAACCATTCAAATCAGTTTTAACAATATTTGTGTGAAAGCCAAACTGTTAATTACAGAGCCAAATGTCAGTTATTTTTTTTTAGCAAGTTAATTTTTTGACACTTGGGGAGCTTGATGTCTGCATTTTCAACAAAAGACTGTGCCAAAAGTTGGAAGAGCTAATCAGTTTTTAAATGAAACTCATATATTCTGTTTATACATTTTTGTCAATCAAAAAAAAAGGAAAAATAGAAGAAATTGCATGTTCTAACAAGTCATATGGAATTTTACTTTTAAGGGTCTATACAATGCTTTTATTGTTTTTCAGAGTAAACTATATCCATATAAATGATCATATATTACCTTTGGAACAATAAAAAACAATTTTTTAATGAAAAACGAGTTCGTTTTGTGAACTATTTTCATACCCGGAAGTAAAACGACTCAATCTTTGAGGCCCCAGCCTTTTGCTAACCTTTCATAACGTCAACCTAGAGCCGTCCCCGTCAGCGTGTCATCCATGAAAAAAAACATCCCATGATGTACAGACAGTGCAGCCCGGGTATTTATCCCTAAAACATAGTACAGATAGAATGGTGATGACAAAGGAGTTCCTTTTGCTGTCAGAAAATGCAGACAACAACAATAGATGAACATTTCAGGATTTATTAATAAGATGAGATTAGTATTGGCTATTAACTTTTCTTTTCTCTTTGAAGTTTCATTAATCTCGGTATCAAAAAAAAACCCTTTCATGCTCACCTTTCTGCCTTTGCCCAATAATCCACGTTCAAACCAGTTCTCCTAATTCATCGCTCCTTTTCTCCACCTGGAAATATTCTCCAGCCGTCTTCCCCGTCTACTTGCGTCATTCTCAGATATATTTAGGATCCATCCCAAAATGTAGTGTAGATTCCTCACCACGCTAAATCGAATGAGCATTTCTTTGCTATCGCTAAAGTGGCTCACAACAGACAGCCGGAATCTGTAAGACTGTGCACGAGCCGGGGGTGGGGGGCTGGCGAAGCTAGCTGATCACTGCTAACTTCTCAGAGAAAGTAGTTGTGCGGTGAGAGGGGCGGTTCTCGCCTTGTGATGTAAGCATGTGAGGACCCGCTTGTTTCTGTGGGTATGGGAGGGGCTGCTGTTGAGAGTGCAGGTTTTTAGAGGATTATTAAAAAATATGTGAAGAAAATACAGCTTTGGGGTTGTTATAATACAATTAAAAGCTTAAAAAGTAGATTTTCATGGGATGACCCCTTTAAAATTACATGAATACAAACTACATCACTTCAAATAACATTATAACTGCAAATATAATTAATACTTACAAATGATGAGTTGAAAGAGTTGCATTATTTCATGGATTTGACTTTATTTAAACACTGACTGTGTAAGTTGTTTTTTTGGCTTAGCTTATGTCAGACTGAAAAATCACATAAAAGCAAGGTAAACTCCCAGTAAAGTCAAATAAATCCTCCTACAGTCTCTACATTATCCTATGTGGGACAAGCTGAAGATTTATATTCAGCCCAGCTCTACTCTTACTTAGTGGAAAAAGACGGAGTAATCAATTACACTTTTGCGGTTGAAGCGGACAATGGCTGTAAATTAAGGCAAGCTTTCTATAATGTTAATGCAACTTTGAGTGGGGAGTTACACAGAAAAAAAACATTACCTAACTTTGCTCAAACAGCTCTCCTCCCTTTTCCCTCTTTGTGTCTTCAGATGCCAAGTTTATTTATGCTCATCCCATCGCTGACACTTACAATCCAGATGATGACAAGATATACTTTTTCTTCCGGGAGGTGTCGTGGGAGGGGAACGACAAGAGCATCGTCTCCCGGGTCGCTCGTGTGTGTAAGGTGAGATGGTGAACGTGAACGGTGTAAGTCATCCAGATTTACAAACAGGAGGGTTTTAAATGAGGGTTTTATGTGGATACATCACCGAAGAAAAAGATTCCTTTGCGTACTGGGATGACGAATTGCAATAAGTTCCAGTTTGTTAGATACACCTCAGTGCCTTTAGATCCGTGTTGTTTGTCGTCTTCCGAGCGCTTTCAGTTTAATCACAATACATTTACTGTGTTATTGCTCAGATTTAGGTTTTGAACGTTTTTATTCTGTCAAGTTTCCGTCTGATTTTCATCAACTTAATCTTTCAAACTATTTGTGTCTCTTTCTGATTCGTTCATTTCTGGCTAAAAACTATTCTTTCTATTAAAGAATTTCTATTAAAAAATACACTATTTGTTTCTCAAAAAGAGTTCTTCTTGCTAAAATTACATTTAGGTTTGCTGAAATGCCAAATAAAAAAAACTGGCAGACATTGATAGCAGGACAACGATGCAATCGTACCAGAAACTATACTCACTGGCCACTTTATTAGGATACTAATTAGTATGGGGTTGGACCCCCCTTTTGGATTCAGAACTGCCTTAGCATAGATTTAACAAAGTACCGCACATCCCAAAAGGTACTCTATTGCTTGGGTTTTGGTGAACGGCCACAAAACTGCAGCTCTCTGGATATTTTCTCTTTTTCAGACCATTCTCTGTAAACCCTAAACATTGTTGTGCTTGAGAATCTCAGAGCAGCAGTTTCTGAAATGCTGATTGGGCATCAACAACCATGCCACGTCACTTAATCCCCTTTCTTCCTCATTCTGATGATGGTTTGAACTGTAACAGATTTTATTAACCATAGCTTTGTCAGAATTCCTACCCTAATCTCTAGCAACAAAAAAAAAAACTTTCTAGGGCAGGACTAGTGCCTTCGATTTTAACAGCAATGCTGACAAGATGCTCACTACTTTTATTTTGTTTTTCCAAAAGTCGGATATGACGTCATCGATTTCACAAAGTAAAAATCATATCAATATGAACATTTCACGTTAATTTATGACGATGATGAGTTCTGTTGATGGAAATGTGGATGGTTCATTAAAAACTTAAATTTAAACATGTTTTTATGGAAAAAATTGTTCAACTGTAATGAATTATGGTCCATATTAACTAATGTTGTGAGTATCGATACATGCTAGTTTTTCTCAAAGACTTCTGGGGAATTTCTTTTGCACTAGATTTTGGAATCGTAGATTCGGACTGCACACAAAATGGCCAACGCAATATATAATGCTCTATGTAGTTAGTTAAGGAATTTGGACATAGTCCTTGTCTATATGCCTACACATGCATTGAGTTGCTGCCATGTGATTGGCTGATTAGAAATTTGCCTTAGTGAGAACTTGGGCTGGAGCGCCCAACCTAGAGGCAAGTGAGTGGAAATGTCAATGCTGCATATTTTTAATTGCAGATCTATTTTTGCTAGAAATCAAATCATATACATTCATAAAGTACACTATGATAACTCTCAGCTTTCTACTGAATAAGGTTTAAAAGTCACAGTTAAAATGCCTTACTGTACCTTTATAGCTGTAATACTTCTAAAGCTGATCAACATGAACTGACCCTGCCTCTGGCTCTGATCTGTTTACTGAAATTATATCATTTATATTGTTTTTAAATTTTTAATTATACTTTTTTGTTAATGTATCTGGAATCTGGTGGGGTGTATTTTAGTACCCAACACCTGTTCTCTTTTCAGCTAGGGGAAATGAGATTCAAAATGAAATGCAATTTCTTTAGCTGCTCCCTGATTCCCAGACTTCATCTAGAAATGTGGGCTGTGAAAGGGCTAGCATCGATTTTTTTGCCTTTTATATTTTGTTGTTAGAAAAGGACCTGTTTTCAATTTTTCTTTTTGTTACAATAATAATAATAATAATAATAAAAAACAACTGTAAGGACTTATGGGACCTTTTATACGTCATGCACATGCCATGAGTCACACAGACCCAATAGTCAGTAGTGTTTCCACAATTAGTCGACTAATAAACTATTAAAATAGTTGACGACTAATTTAATAATCGATTAGTCGTTACTTTATATTACATGGAGTCAAATTTGCGTGAAGTTGAAAGTTATTATGGCATCATGTTTGCTTTCTGGACTATTTTGGCATTTATTAAGGATTGTTGTTAAGCTATTTTGGAGTTTAGTTTATATTTCAGCTACATGCTAGCTGGATAATGTAGGCAATTTTTTGTTTTTTTAGGCTTATTTGAATTTTAGCTAATATTTCAACTGCATGCTAGCTATTTTGGCTAATTTGGGCTTTTTTTTTTTGTTTTTTAGCCTATTTTAGAGTTTAGCTAATATTTCAGTGCATGCTAGCTGTTTCAGCTAACTTAAGATTTTTCTCAATTGTTTTGGCATTTAGCTAACAATTTATCTGGCTATCTGCTTCAGGGTTTTTAGCTATCAATTTCTACATCTTCAGCTATCAGCACTAGCACCTTCAGCGACCAAATTCAGCTTACAGCAATCACACTAGCATTGTCTCAGGGAGCGCTATATATCTAGTTTTTAGATAGTTTATAGCTAATGATTGTTAAGATGCGTTCTTTACATTCAGTTTGTGCATTACCCGATTAGTCGACTAATTGTTAAAAATATTTGGTGATTAGTTCTTAAAATAATCGTTTGTGGCAGCACTAATAGTCAGACACAGCTAGTAGAAGTTACGAGTTCCTACAACAAAGCCTTCATTAGGTTCATGACAAGGAAGAACACTTGTAAACCAGAGTCGAGGGAGACTCTTCTCTTGACCTCCTTCCCCCACCACCTTTCTCTTTCTTTTCTCCCACATCCACTTCATATTTATCTCTTCTTTCTGTTGTTTTTACTTCCACTTTAGGGGATCAAGAGTCTTTAAAATTTCTCTTTGAAGATAGCCATCATGTGAAACCTCCTTAAGTGTTTCTTTTTTTTCGTTTTTGTTCAGTGGTGGGGTTGGGCGTCTCTTCTGCACGAGGATGTTTTGTGTGTTTTGAAGCGTAACGGTCTTCTCTTCTCGCGTTGCACATTGGCTAAGTTTAACAAGGGGTTGCTCTTAAGGTTTCCATGCATTGTAAGGAGGTGCTCTTGAAAGCTCTTAACATAGCTTGATCAAAGGTTGCAACTTAAAGTAATTCATATGCTAAGATGAAATGCAGGAATCCTTGATTTTTGAACTCTTCAAACCTCCTGCCCTGCTGCTATAACTTTTTCATCGTATTCTGTTATTTTTCTCTTTATTATTCAGTCCACTTTTCAATTAATTTTGATTGAAAGTTTAACAAGAGGCTCTCCTTTGTCCTGGATCAACTCGAGGCATGCGAGTTATCTGTTTATTTTCCTAATTAGTGAAGGAAACCTGAGACGTGTTTTTGTCCCATACTTGAGGTCATTGTACAGATCGCTCTTGGACAGCAGCTCCACTCAAAGCATACATTAACTGTGTCATATTGATGTGAGGCAGCTCCATATTTCTGATGGATTTTCTTACCGAGTGTGTGTTTGTGTTCCAGAATGATATGGGTGGGCTGAGGAGTCTGACCAATAAGTGGTCGACCTTTCTCAAAGCCAGGCTTGTGTGTTCTATCCCTGGCCCGGATGGCGTGGACACACACTTCGATGAGCTCCGTAAGTGGCTGAGATTAATCAAATGATGCGCCAAGACATACATCGATTTATCTTAGAGAAGAACTTCATTAGGATTTGAAAAACTTTTATTAAACTTAACTTATTAAAACATTTGTTATCTTTATTTTGAAGAGGACATATTTTTGCTGCCTACCAGAGATGACAAAAACCCAACAGTTTACGCGGTCTTCACAACCTCCAGGTGAGCTTCTCTTTCTATTGCTTGTAAATACTAAATTCTTGCTTCAATCTTCATTTTATTTCCACTATCTTTTCAGTTCCATTTTCCGTGGCTCGGCAGTGTGCGTATACAACATGGCTGACATAAGAGCTGCTTTTAACGGACCGTACGCCCACAAGGAGGGGCCCGACCACAGATGGGTGGAATATGAGGGGAGAATACCTTATCCTCGTCCTGGAACGGTACACGCTCCTTCAGAACATACACCTACAATAGCTAAACTATGTCAGACAGTCTTCATGATTTTGCTTTCACACACTTGCAAAAATATAAACTTTTTTTTTCTGACAAAATCTTATTAACAACATGAATTCCCTGAATCAGAATAAAATGACGTTTGCCATTATCTGCAGATTAATTCCCATTGTGAGGTTTTTTAAATTTCTAATCAATTCTTCTCTAATTTTCCAAAACATATAATTTCAACAGAAAATCTGTGTTATTTCTGCTTGGAAATATGAATCAGATATTTGGTACTTTGTAAACTTAAGGGAGAAACTCTCCTTCTCAGCTCCACTTCCAACACAAGTTTCACAAAAACAGTCTCCTGCGCTTCTATTTTTGACCACCAGGAGGAGATGTTCCCCAGTAAATGTTCGAACAGAATTCAAATACTTGGCCAGTTTAATATACACAAATGAAGACAAATCTGATCATGATAAATCTCTTTTTATATTTTGCCCCTCAGTGTCCAAGTAAAACATATGATCCAAGGATCAAGACCACTAAAGAGTTTCCAGATGAGGTTGTCAGTTTCATTCGATTCCATCCTCTGATGCATCGCTCTGTGCACCCCCGGAATGGCCGGCCGGTGTTTACACACGTCCGAGTGGACTACACCCTGACTCACATTGTTGTTGACAAAGTTTTGGCTGATGACGGGCACTACGAGGTTATGTTCCTGGGAACAGGTGAGACATTTTCATTTGTAACCAGCAGAGGGCAGTAGGTTACTTTTTATGTTTCAGCCTAAGGAACACAAAATTATTTTCAAGCATTTGTTCTAGTGAAAGTAAAATAAATCTTAATTAAACACCATAAAATAGATTGAATATGTGTTTAAGTGCAGTCCTCATGTCTCCTTCCCGTCTCTGTGCTGCAGATGTTGGCTCAGTTCTGAAGGTGGTGAGCATCAGTCAAAACAACTGGTCCACAGAGGAGGTGATTCTTGAGGAGCTTCAGGTGTTCCAGGTTCGGTAAACAACATAAACACCAACACACACACAGACAATCATTTGACACACGTGTTAAAAGTGGCTGTTCTTAGGGAAGCTCACTCACGAAGCCGTGAAATACTCATCACTCCTATGTTATGAAAA
The DNA here is from genome assembly GCA_003999625.1 of Oryzias javanicus. Lineage (NCBI taxonomy): Eukaryota > Metazoa > Chordata > Actinopteri > Beloniformes > Adrianichthyidae > Oryzias > Oryzias javanicus. The sequence goes on from CM012442.1 coordinate 19,921,501, forward strand.
CTCTGCAAAGCTTATGGATTTTATTTCCTGCTAATTAACACGTTCTTCTAATGTCATTCTTTAAGGCACTCCACAGTAATAACTGTTTATGACGGTGATAAAGTTTGTTTTGCTTTTCTGCAGGTTCCATCTCCCCTTTTGAGTCTGGAAATTTCATCCAAAAAGGTATTTTTCTTTATTTGACTTTGATATTATTCACTGTAAAAAGAGTTAGCGTAAAAATAGAAAAAGTAGAGTTATTTTAAGCAAAAATTCACTAAAAATTGTTAAAATTATCTGGCCATACAGCATGTTTGTTCTACTTTGCAAAAAAAAAAAAGTATAATAATATATTCTAAAAAGGAAAAATAAGTAAAAAAAAAGTGACAGTGACAAAAGATTACTTCAAACTGAATGTTATGCAGCCCAATGATATGTTTTTTGCTAGTTCTAAGCAAATGTTTTGCATTTTTTCATTTTTTTATGTATCTAATTGTAGCTCACTTTAAGAACAGTTAAAACATTGAGTGTTATAAGTGGAAATGACTTATTTTAGAACAAAATGGGAACAAAATGAAAATGTAAATTTAGTAAAAGTTGGCCCATTTTAATAATTCATCATAAAAAACTTGATCTTAGAATAGAAATCTAAAGTTTTCATTTAAAATGAAAGGCAGTCTAACTTTTTAACATTTATTAAACTTTAAAATAACATCCTTTAAACTGACCCCAAAATAACTGCAATTTTTTGAGTCTTAAATATATATATATTTTATCAGTAATATAAAGAATTGTAATATTAGTTTCTTAGCAAGACAAAAAATGTTTTAAGGGCTGATTTTGATAAAAGCTTGGAATGGTGTAGAGCAAAGTCAAGTTAAAACAACGTCAAACTTGTTAAAATATCGTAAATGCCTTAAAAAAAAAGATTCCAAGCTTTAAAGAGTTTACAACTTTTGTGTTCTTTTGTTTCACTCGTGCAATGGACTTTTAGTGAAAATACCAAATGTGTTGTAGTTAAATCTGTGTTATTTTTAATCTTTTTACCAACAGTTATTGAAATGAGCTCCCTCTTTGACACTCTCCACGTTTCCTTGCGGTGTTTCTCACCCTTTACCTCTCATTAACCGCGGGTCACGAGTGTCAGCAGACACTTCAACCCCAATTAAAGCCTCCATTAATCTCCAGCCAGGTTTGACCTGTGTATGCGTCTGTGTTGCTAGTATTTCCTAGCAAATGAGAGCGCAGTGGATTTGTAGAAATGAAATGAACATAGAAATAATTTGAATGCAGATAATGTTAGTTATAAGCAGACTGACAGGATATAACTTTATCATTCAGTCGTTCTGCATCCAGATTGGCTGATCTTGTCAATCAATCTCTTCTATGCTGACACGTGCAGCTGGCCAGTTACCTAAATCTTCAATTGCAAGCAAATATTCGTTTTTTTATTTCATTTGTTTTCATTTTACAATACTGGGCTTATTTTCTACAAAGGTTTAAACTTTAAGAGCTTAAAAAAGTATTATAAATATGGGTTTCACCTTAAAACTAACTAAAGTCTTCATTGGCTTTAGATCCAAGCATTTTTTTTTTAAATGTGTTTTGTTTTTTTTGCCTTGACATTCTTTAAAACAGCAACATCTCTACGTGGGCTCCAGAGAGGGCCTCGCACAGGTGTCTTTGAGCCGATGTCACCTGTACGGTCAGGCCTGCGCTGAATGCTGCCTGGCACGGGACCCTTACTGCGCCTGGGATGGACACTCGTGCTCCAGATACGTCCCTGCATCCAAGAGGTGGGGCAAATGGCAGCGAGTGCCAGACGTACTTTCAAATCTGTCTCACTTGTTGACATTAAAAGGGAAGTAAGGTACTTTACCACTCGAGTCACATTTGCGATTATTGTGAAATATAATGCCGGCTTTGTTTCAACAAGGAAAGAAAAGTAATTTTAAAAGGAAACAAAATGATTCAATTTCTGTGTTTGGTGATGTGGTTTCCCCCCTTGAGTTTAGTCCCTAAAGTTGCTGTTTTGCATTTGACTGCCTGCATCTCTACATAATCTATACACTGCTGTTAAAGGTCACACTGCTAGATTATTAGCCAGCAGGGATGCTGTTATTGTTTTGGCATCAGTAGAGACTCTGCTTTTGGTCCCCGGTGCTCTTTGAAAACGGATCTCCAGACGGTGTGGGCTGCAGATGTCTCATCAAACAGGGCTAAAAGGAAGTGCAGGAAGGAATCAATACAAACTAAAGGAGCCCAAGTGCGCAGCACCGAACAGGCTGTGGAGCAGCAACGTGACACTCGTCTGTTGAAATCAAGACATTCGATAATTTAGAGGTTTAAGTTTTTACTGCGGCGCTGGGAAATGATTTTATAGGGTTTTTTTTTAGTAATTTGGCAAACATTTGAAATATGTGAGAGGAAAAGTGAAACAAAAGTTACCTACTAAAGTTACACAACTCCCAATTAAACAATAAATATAACTTTAAATACCAGGGAGTGTTTCAAAGTTATTATGATTTGTTGGCTTTTGACTTTGTTACACAACACTTTGGTTAGAAAAAAAATGTGATATTCTGCTCTTTAGACAGCTGGATAAAAAAATCAATTTTAACAATGTTTCATGGAGATTTCTCTTGCTAAAGAACTCCTCTTAGTCACATTCCTAGAGTTAAAATGCGTTTCCTCACTGTAAAAAATGCACGATGGGATTTTTTAAAAAGAGTCAAAGTATATAGATGAACCTCTGCTTTCATCTTCTAATCGGTCACAGCTGTATAAGACTATCTTCAATCTTGTGTTTGCATTCCAGGAGAGCCAGAAGACAGGACATCAAGCATGGAGATCCGGCTATGCAGTGCTGGGACACAGAGGACAGTATGTAGAGGCGGATTTGACTCCCTTTGTATCATGTTTAGTTGGTAACATGTACACATTTTTCCTTTTTGTCTTTTTTTTGTGTCAGGTGTTAGTCGGGGACAAGTAGAGGAGAAGGTTCTTTATGGAATTCAAAACAACTCCACTTTCCTGGAATGTAGCCCCAAATCCCAACAGGCGCAGATCCGGTGGTACGTTCAGAGGTCGGGATCAGAACACAGAGAGGAGGTCAGTTATCTTGTACATCTACACACATATTCAAACTACTCACCGGAACCATCGATATGAAAATGTTATATCTGTAAAGTAGTTTCACAGTATGAGTAGAGGTGGGAATCTTGAAGCACGATTACAATTCAGGAGGGAAAAAATTTGATTATGAAACAATAAGAAATGTTTCTCTTTTCCATAAAACACCAGATCAATCTGATTTACTTTTCTCCACCAATGGGCATTTTTACATAAAGACAAGATCAGTATACTTGTTTAACTTTTATTCAGAACTTAAAAATTCTGACATGAAAAATATTTCGTTTGATAATCAAAAATCTTTCACGGCATCAAAAGGGAAAAATTTCCCCTAAACTCTATAACCTTAAATAAGATAATTTTATGTTTTATCATTAGACCAGTTTTAATGAAACTCTCTTTAACTCACAAAGAACAAAACAAATAGTGTCTAGCTAGGCGCACACTATGATTCTGTAAATTTGTTGTGTTTTTCACACATTTATTTTTGGTCTGGCATAATTTACACACCATGTGACTTTTGTCCAATTGACCTTTGACTCTGAAAGCCAAAATGCTTCCAAACGTTCGCTTTAATGACGAGATCTGGACGGTCAGCCATGTTTGTGTGCTCTTCAAAAACATCAGCAAGAAAAAAGCTTTGTGTTCAGTTCTGTTTGTTGCTCTTACTTTAAATCGTACACAAAGTTTTGACTATTTAAAATTAATAAAACAATTTAGAATCGTTTATGGATCATACTCGATGCATCAAAAATGTATTTTTCCCCCACCACTAAATATGAGTATCTTTAAAAAAAACCTCCTTAAATGTGAGTTTAAATGATGATAGGAGACAACTTATCTAAAAGGATGGGACTTTTACACACTGGTCACAAACATTAAAGAAACACTTTTTTATTGGGCCTGGCATGAATTGAATGAAACCCTTTCTGATAATGTTCTTGTTGGTTAATCAGCTGAGGGCCTCGTTAATCAATTTCAGCTGTATTGGTGTTGATGGAATTAACAACAGGTGCACTTCAGTGGCAATAATTAGAAAACCCTCAAAACAGGACTGATGTTACATGTGGAGGTCATTTCAAGTTTCTCCCTCTTGATCTTTTTTGCCTGGTTTTCCACTCATGTTGATTTTGGCTTGTGTAATTCTCTCTACTGGCAGTATGAGGAGATTCCTTAACCCTACAGAAGTTGAACAGGTTGTTCAACTTCTCCAGGATGGCACATACACACGTGCTGCAGCAAGAAGGTTTAATGTGTCTCCCAGCACAATCTCCACAACATGGAGGAGATTTCAGGAGACTGGTGGTTATTCTGGGAGTGCTGGACAGGGCCGTAGAAGGTCCTCAACCCCTCAGCAGGACCGATACCTGCTCCTTTGTGCAAGGAGGAACAGGCTGAGCACTGCTCGTGTTCTACAGAATGACCTCCAGAGGGCCACTGGTGTGAATGTCTCTACTCAAACAATCAGGAACAGACTTCATGAAGGTGGCCTGAGGGCCCCACGTCCTGTAGTGGGCCCTGTGCTCACTGCCCAGCACCGTGGAGCTCCACTGACATTTGCTCAAGAACACCAGAATTGGCAAGTCCGCCACTGGCGCCCTGTACTTTTCACAGACGAGAGCAGGTTCACCCTGAGCACCTGTGATAGACGTGAAAGAGTCTGGAGAAGACAAGGAGAATGTATAAGAAAATATAAGTTCATCTAGGTACCATGTTGAATTTCTGGATGGAAATTATAAACGATAAAACAAATAGAAATAATTTTAAAAAAGCATAAATGAATCAAAAAGGCAATTTTCACTTTTTTGATTTTTTTAAAACTAAAAGGTCAAAACTAAAATCAAAAGGTCAAAATAGTCGACTTGCATTATATTCTTAAGCTTGAAGAGTAAAACCTTTAAATGACTTGGATAAAGCCTCCTATGTCATTCTTTCATTAATCATTATTAAATCAGAGCAGAAATGAGCAGCGTTACTAAAGCGTACCATGCGGCCCACATACTTTTAAACTTCATTACAAAGCGCTGACAAACTTCCAACGCGCAGTGACCTCCCTCGTTTTAAAGGCAAGGTCTGCAGTGACCGTGCTGCTCACTACTTTTTTATGATATGCAAGATATTTGTTTAAAACCTACTCAAACGGAACTAAACTTGCCTCAAACCCTACATAAAGTAAAAAAAAGAAAATGCACAATATTAGCTATTTTGTTTGCATGAGGAATATGTTTGTTTTTATGGCTTTTTCTATTGTTGTACTTTATTCCTTAGTTGCAAATCTTTCTCAATTTCCTTACCATGGATTTTATCCAAATTTTGTCCAAAAACAAACACAATTTGATATTCAGTTTCCAAAAATGTGTTTGAAGTGTTTCTGTTTTGCTTTATGAAGTTTCAGGTGTAATCTTAACATAATTCTTTCGACCTAAAGTGGTGCCTGCCACAGCAGATTCCAAAGAAACCGACAAGCGAGGGTGCAACCAGAGGTAAAAGCTGTGCAGTCACACAGACAGCCAAGCATAACTCAAACATTAGAACCACCTTTGGTTCCAGTTACACCCCGCGTGCTTTTCCACATCACCTCCAGTGCCGAAGAAAGGATAAAAATGCTGTTCTGTCTCCTGAACAGCGAAATGGCCCAACCAAGCACGTCAAGAGTGATTCCACTGTCAGGTGGCTTTTTTTTGTTCATGGGAAATTTTAAGTGTAATTTGTTAAACTCTGACAGGGGGGGTTACTAAAGGTGCCAAAAAAACTGGCTCAGACTGACAGGAGAACAAACAAACTCCATCAAAAAGATGGATTAAGCAAACTACAGCAGAAGTTCAAGTAAAGACTTGGTTAGGATTTCAGACTTTGGGGGAGAGTCAAATTCCATTCCAATAACAATTTTTAGAACATCTCAAATAGTAAAAGTACGTGTTTAAATATGTGTTTCTTGCAAAAAAGAACATTTAAATGGAGAAATTTAAGGCTGTTCTTGATTTTGTAGTTGTTTTCTTAGTTTGAAATTCCTTGTCATCATCAAAACCACAAAAAATTCAACATTTTTAAAAACTGAAATACATTTTACACTTAAATACAAAATTATTATTACAAAAAAACACATGGTAAACATCTTATAGACAAAAGGAGCACTTGAGAAGCAGGAACAAATGTCTGACTAAATGATGATTCTCGTCAATGAAAGAAACAGGCTTACTCAGCACTTCAGTGCCATCAAAGCATTTATGAGCATCCTGCACCCCCTGTGAACAGCTTTCCCGCTTTCTCATGTGTGTCCAAAGTTCTCACACATCTGAAGTCCCCCTTTCCTTCTCCTTGGGGGGTGGGAACGTAAGCACCGACAGGTGCAGAGGCCTCTTGGTTCCAATGTGTTTCTTTGCAGGCTCACACTCCAGAGAAGTTTTTCTTTCTTGTGTGTGTAGCTGTGTGTGTCTTAATATAGCTTTGATTTCCAACAGTGGACATCATTGCAGAGAGTTCAGCGGGAAGAGCGTTGTTTGAAAATGCAGTGATATGTGACCTGCTGAGCGCAGGAATAAGTGGGAAGGTCTTTAAGGTGGAGGTTTTTCCACATAAGTGAGAGTCCATCTTTGTTTTTTTAACCAGTGGAAAAAATGCTGCAAAACCATCATTGACCCTTTTGGGCTGTGTAAAAAATATATAATTCAAATTATTGATTAGAGAGAGACAAAGCACCAGATTTGAAAATAAACACAGAATTTAAAGTATTTTTGCAAAGATTTGTAGGGGAGATTTTATAATTTAAACTTTTGAAAAATATTTTCATATCTAAGGTCTTTAAACTCTCACTACAATCTTCTTTTGATTTCGATTTTTGGTGTTTTTCAATGCATTCCCAGTGGTCTTTTAATCATGTTTATGCCCTTTTAAGGCAAAATACATTTATTTTTTCCTAAAATTTGAAGTAAAAGCATTTTTTCTGGTTTAATTTGTTTTTTTTTTTTTTACTTCAATGTCGCTTCACAAGTTCTGTAATAACCTGTAGTTTTTGTTTATGTTTTAGTGCTAGGAGCACCAGTTGATTGATGCCTTTCAAGGAAAAACACACACTTAAAAAAATGCTATTTGTTGTGTTGGCATAATTGGTAAAATTACTAAAAAAAACATACACGAACATGAGAGAACAACAAATCTTCCAACAATACATTTATACAAACTAATTTTGTGCACCTAAACATAAGTCAGTTTCTTCATGGTGCACCATCTAAGGGGAGACACCAGCATCACAGAGAAAATAAAACATTAATATGGATTATAAATGTAATTTATTCTAGTGTGGCGTCCCAGATTAAATTGTTTAATAGGCTACATGTGGCCCCTGGGCTGTAGTTTGCCCACCACTGCCCTATACCATGCTTTTCTAAAGTCTTTCAGAATAAACTATATCCATATATATGATAATATATTAAGTTGTGCACTGTAATGAACACAATTTTTTTAAAATATTAGTTATTTGTTTGAAGTTTTTTTTTCCTACCTGGAAGTAAGACTCCTCGATCTCGGAGGTCTTTCACTGCTTGTTGGTGGCAATCATTTCATGACGTCGACCTAGAGTCGGCCTCCTACAAAAACAAGCAACATCTGAACTTTTGCGAAGATGAATGTGCATACCAATATATTGCATACCAATATATGTGCCTTTAGTAGCCCTGGCCATCGCCACACTGGTTGTAGCGATAACCTGGGCTAGCAGCTGAGCTAGCCAAATGTTGAAGCTAACAGCTGATAGCTTTGCGGTGAAAGTATGTGTTTGTGTTAGCCTGGGAGCTAAGCTGGCAGTGCAGACTCTTCCTGGAGGGGGTTGTTCTCACTTGTCCGCGTAAGCTTGCAAGAACCCTCTCGTTTTTGTGGGTTTGGTGCTCAGAGCGAAGCTTTTTAGAGGATTAATCCAAAAATCTGTGAATGGATAAAAATATCTGTTTAAGATTGTTAACAGTGAGGAATGAACATTATGATACACTTAAGAAGTTGATTTTGCATGGTATAGCCCTTATAACGTGCTCTTCCGCTAGCTTACAGCCCCTCACAACCTCAATAGAACGCAATCCACGCATCAAATACATTTACTTTTCTGATATGTGTCAAATTTATTGCTCAATACTTGTCCAAAACTGTGTTCATGAACTAGAATTTCCAAATGTGAGTGCATGGGAGAAGCTGCTGTTAAAAGTTTTTTCGCCTCATTACGTCATGGAAGCATTGACCGTATATCCGGATGATGTTAAGAAATCAGGTTCATTTATTGTGAATAGCTCTACAAAATTGGTAATCACGTCTCCATGTCTGTGTTCATGAGATCATTCTCTTTTATTTATCTTTTGGTAAGTTTTACCTTCTCCCACAGGAGTCAACATCTAAATGAAGATGCTTTTACCTCTAATCCAGTGTCTCTCTGTAAGCCAGTTTATTGACTTCCTGTCCCACAAAAAAAAAAAAAAAAATGTCTCGCTACAAAAATGAAAAATATTATTAAATTTAGGAGGAGAGTGGTCAGATTTTCCTCCGTGTTTGTTTTCTTCTTCGTTGCTCTCAGTAGTAAATACTAAAACACATCTACAGCGGCCTCTAGTGGTTGTAAATACGACAAAAGTTGCCCACATTGTTTTATAACTAAATCTTTTTTTTTTCCTCTTTTTCATTTGGCTTTTATGTGCCACGATTTCATCCATGTTACTGTCACTGTTTCCCACAGGTTTTCCTGCTGTGTTTTTGGGTTTCGATAAAGGTATCAACAGACAGCTGTGAACAACACCTGCAGCTGACTCCAATGTTCCCTTTCCTCACGCATTTCCACTTTTAACCCTCCAGTAAAACACATCTATTAAAGCTTGAAAAAAAAAAAAAACGTCTGCGTGTCTCACAAACACATTTGCATGTGTGTATATTTACCTCTAGGAACCTGATTGCAGATCCATGAAAATATAATTGAGTAATTGTGAGTAATTCTTTCAAGAGAAAAAAAACCACATTATTTATATGCTTTCTTCAGCCATCATCCCTTGATGACTAAATAACACAACCAAATACACACTCAAACACACACACATAAAGACAGACCATCTGGCTTAGTTTAACTGTCTGGCATTGTTGTTTAGTCACAGATGCCTGGATTTTGAATGGTTGAGGGTGGCTCGAAATGCGTCCCAATAAAGAGATAAATACTAATTGAGTTTTTTCAGAATGGATATTCAAATATATGGTAAAGCAGGTGTTTTTGTTCCTTTTTGCTTGCAATAATATTATGGTAGAACTGTTAAAATAATTCTCTCACAGACTGATACACAAGCTCGGAGACGTTTACAGAATCATGAAGGAAAAGGGAAAATACATCTAAAACTTCTTATCAGTTGCATCAAGAAGGGTCAGAGCAATTGACATGGGAGGTATTTTGAGGAAGTCGCGGGGTCACACATGCTGGATCCTCTCCCTCCTAAGACAGCTGTGTTAGTTTAAGGCCTGAAAGCAGCCATAGCACCTGATGCATCACGGCTGATGCTAAATAAAAAGACACGCTCTTCGCCCTTCCACCTTAAAGAGGAGCGCACACACAGTTCCCACCGGCAAAGCCACTCATCCGTCCACAGATCTCTCCACACCGCGTTAGGATCTCTGCCCCCCGCCATGTTCGGGGTGAAACCTACCGCACCCAACTCAACATGCATCCGGTGTCAGAGGTCATTATCTTGGACAAAAAAGTTAAAGGAAGTAGTATGTGTGCAAACTAGGTGAGGGTATCAAGCTAGACTCCTGCAAATTAAAGTATTGATTGCTTTAGGAAATTGAGAAATTTAACGAATGTATTTATTTGATGTGGTGGAAGGTTACCAAAGCCTTGTTTCCACTGTCTGTTATTTTGTTATTGGGGGGGGGGTGATCAGTTGAAGGTCCTTCAAAAATAGGAATGGAACAATTATGACGACTTTAGAAAACATCAATATAGTGCTCGTTTAAGCTAACGTTTACATTGGCGCTATTCATCTTAGCCACCCGCAATCTTCTTTCAACTGTGAGAGAGACACGAGGCTCAAGTATATGTACTCGGATACAATGAGTTTAGCTGCAGATTACTTACTATTATTTGTGAAAATCAGATGCAATTATTAAAACGAGTAGAACATTTTTGTTTTGCACTTTTCAACTTCTGAAGCATTTCGCATGTATTGACTAGTGAAAATGAAATGCAAACTCAAATTTGTTTTTATTTTATAGAGTTTAGGCATTTCTCATTATAGCATATAAGACTTATGCCCAAATCTTCCCTTCTCCCTAACCCTTCATTTACCCCTCTAAACGGAGGGTTATGAAAAAATAGTGTTTAATATTTTGGATGTCACCTTTGTTCGATGACATCATCAATAATCCGCTAGCACTAGCGCTTGAATATACATAACAGCATTTTTATAACTTTAAAAAGATCATGCTACAACAAAAAGTCATTACTTACATTTAAATGTAAATGTCTGAGCGCACCCACATGAAGAAAGCTCACAGCGCGGTTTACCCCGCAACGGGGGACTTAGGACCCCTCCGTTTGGAGGGTGAAATTTAAAAAATAAAAATACTGAACACGACTTGCACTAAAACTACCACTTCAAAATGAGAGAAGGGCTAAGGGGAAGGGAGAAGGAAAGAATTCGGATTGGACCTTAGTGTAAAGACTTGAATGTACTGACCTTTTTCCAAACTTCAATTTTAAATCAGCTTGAAACTGCCGTTTGTTTTCAACTATGTAATTTAACATTGCGGTCATACTGGAATCCGATTCACACAAGCGTCCTCTGTTGTCATGACAATTGTTTTCTTGGGACTCGTAACATGAATTTGACAACCTTAACCCCTTCATGCCTTTAATATGTATAAAAAGAAGTTCTTAAATGTTGCAAATTAGCGACTTATAGCATGAAGGTGTTGATTTTTTCTCTTTTTTTATTTTTTTGTCTCTTTCAGGTCAGACTGGGTGATCGTGTCGTTCACACAGATAGAGGACTCTTAATTCGCTCCCTTCACGCCTCTGATGTTGGTGTGTATACATGTGTTGCTCAGGAGCACACACACTTCACCCACACACTTCTCCGCATCACGCTGCAGCTCATTGCACACGGAAAACTTGACAGAAGACCAAAGCTCATCGAAGACTCCGAGTTTGAGGCTCAGCACGGCGCCGAGTCCCGACCACGTTACAAAGACTACCTGAGAGTCATGAGCTCATCTTTCCGCTCCCTGGAAGAATACTGTGACTCTCTGTGGCTGGACAAGAGGCCGACGAAAGTGCGAGGAAAAGGTTTAGGAGCGGGAAAATGGAAACACATCCACGAAATGAAGAAGAGCAGGAATAGAAGACACCACAAAGGAAGAGAGGGAGTGAGAAACCATCAAAAGCAGTGAGAGAAGCAGTCAAAAGGATTCATTTTTCCTCTTCATTGTAACAAAATTACACATAAAACTTGACATGCCCCTAAACTTTCCAGTCTTCATCAGTAGAAAAAAAAGGAAAATTGTATTTTTTCATATGTTTAAAAAAGAAACAGTCTTCGGTTTCCCATAGAAAGATTCCTCATCTGCTTTGCATAAAACTGAAAAGTATCATAAGAGACTACATGGTTGAAATAAAGCATGGAGGAAAGAGGCACTTGTTTTGAAATATCTGTCAACCGTTGAAAAGTGTGGAATTTCAACAGCTTTCGCTGTTGTGTTTTTTTTTTTTTTTTTCTGCTCAGCTGTATAAACAATCCCTCAGGCCTTAAAGGCCCAGTATGGGAGTGGTATTTAAAAAAAAAAAAAAAAATGACAGCCCCTAACGAAAAAATCTAAAATCCCGCAGCACTGTTTTCAGCTCTGCAAAGATGCCCTGACAACACTTCTTTTCAAAATAAAGTTTTTTGGCAACGGGGAACATAAGCATAAAAAATGATCCTGAAACTGTTTCTGTCATCGATTGGAAAACTGAATAAGATTGGATGGGACTGGTGAAGTTCAACGAACACAGATTCGACACAAAGTTTGCTCACATTGAGGACTGTAAATATGGATGTAACATGTACAGCTGGGACATCAGTAAACTTCATCATACTCTCATTCTCTACATCTATCATAATCATGATGTATCGTGTTTGGCATATTTTTGTACAATCCTTTCACGTTTGTTTTCTGTAGACTGAGATGATGTGTTCATTTATTACACTGAAAGGTATTTAAATAAAAGTTTCTGGGAACCTTAGCTCCCAGAATTCTTGCCTCGCTTAGATTCTTTTATGAGATTACATCAGTCCGCATAAGATCTGGAAAGGCATTCTCGGCCGCTAGGCTTTAACTCAGCTGAGCCCGTCCTGTTTTAGGAACACAAGTCCCTATACGCTGAATGCAAATGTCAGAATGATTCAGCACTGGCTGCTATAAGAGACTGTAATGTCTGTTTGAAAGGGGGAACCATGCAAAATATATGGCCTATCGCGGAAATGAAAAGAATTCCTGAGGAACTTTTAAGAGTTCCGTGTGAAAGAAGAAACAAAAGAATCCAAAGATTTAATCAGTATAACCTCTGACTAATATGACACGGATCTACTCAGTGAAAGCATCGCTGCAGTCACAGGAGATCTCTTAACTCATTAGAAGATTTAAGCATAAAAGGGCAAAAGATGTTAAATTAATCAATGGATTATTTAGGAATCAGTCCCTAACAGTTGTCACCTCATCCTTGACATGAGAATTATTTTCCCTCTCTCTCTTTGTTTAAATATATGCAAACTTTTGTTTTAGGGTTATTATCCGTTTGTATGTTCATATGTACAGAGACGTTTGTGTTTCTCCAAAGTAAAATCTCATGTTTGTTTTAACAAAGAAAATAAATATTTCAAGCACTTTGTCTTTGCCTATAGATTATTTATCAGTCGACTGCATCAAACAAACAAAGGAGACAGTAAAGAAATGCTTGGAAAGATCTAGAACACCGCTGTATTTTTACACTTCAGGTCAACGAGAAGAAAAATGTGTAAATAAAAACAATCAACTTTACTTAATTGACTCAAAAGCTCATGTTTTTTTATTTTTTGGTAAAACAACTGCTAAAAAATATTTTGGATTTGGAAAACGTCTTTCACCAAACTGGATGACTACGTGCTAGCTATGACCTTTACAATTGGCTGGAGATGAGCCAATGACTAAAGGTGACTTGCTGGGATGGGCCAAAGCAGTAGGGGTCAAACGAGGAACAGCATTCAAGTAGGAAAAAGCTGTTTCAGAGAGGAAGTTGTTAATTTGATGCGACTGGTGTAACGAGCGAGCGGGACTCCTCAGGAACTCCTGCGGTGGAGCTTTGAAGTCAGCCCACTCACAGAAAACGCCACATACACACACTACACTTCTATTATCTCCATTTGTTATGTTGAGTCCATTGAACTGAGGAAGTGACTAATATTGCTTTCTGTATGAATATCTGGTCTGACTGAGGTTCATCTCCTCAGGACGTAATTGGAAACACGGAATATAATGGGGAAGTTGGAAATTCAGTTTTAGTTTATTAGACATTTTATGGCTTGTACAACAAAGCCACATCAATAAACTCTTCACTGTTGCGTTAATAAAGATAATAGTGGTGTAATTGTGGGTTTACAAGCTCTCTCTCTCTTGCTGTGTAATAGTTATTCGTAATAAGACAGTTTTATTTCCTTCATTTTTTAGTTATTTGGTCAATTTCATTAATTGATTGATAACAATTTAATGGAATTGTGAGCTATGTTTGAATTTCACGTAAAAAAAAAAAAAAAAAGTCTTTCTTTCTAATAAATGTTTTTCCACAACGCCCATTCCTATCTGAAAGCATCACAGATCATGACAGGAAGAAGAAAAGAGCGGAATTGAGATGTCAGACTAAAGAAGTGTTCCTGTGTCTATATTAGAGGGTATTTACAGCAGTGCAGATGTGTGTTTGTCAGGTGTTGACAGGGAACTTTGGGGTGTGGGTGGGGACAGCCAAGCCTTAGATGGTAGCTGTCGGTTCAGGCAGTATTGATGGCTGCCTTGAGGTATTTGAAAGCAGGTGGTATGTGAGTATGAGCGAAAAACAGTTGTTTCCCCAGAATAATGACTACCTGTGTTCCTTCTATCTAATTTATGGACATCAGTGATGTCTCAACACTTCAGGATTTGTGGCCGGACAGGCAGGATGTTCATATTTTGAGAAGATCTCATGGCAGATTGTTTCACTTTGTTGCGAGAAAAAAAAAAGTCTGCAGAAAGGAGATGTTTGGCAAAATGTATGGTGCTTAGTAAATGGAAATGAATATGGATCTACTTGGTTTATGAGAGGTATTGATCAGTGTTGCCTATTTATGCAAATCCATAAAAGGTTAGTGTCAGGGTCGGGCCCACCCAGATTTCTATGGGATGTCCAAGAACTTTGTGAACACTTTTAGGTTCCAACACAACTACAGGGAAGTTACCAAAAGTCAATTTGATATCAAATTCATTGCCAAAATCAGTCTTGTTGACACTTTAAACCTCTTTGGCTCTGTAATTTTCTCAGTTGACCATTTCTGGACCGACCCAAAATTTTTGTTCATTAAATACAATTCCAAGAAAACTTCTTGGACATTTTAATTCTTGAGAAAAAGCTATAAAATCCCTTTAATAGACATGATTTGTTTAAAATTACAGAGTCATTAAATTGTTCATATAGTTGTATCTAATAAATTCCATAAGGAACGCATTTGGCATAAAAAATAACATTTATATAAATTCAGCTTAACTGCAAAGAATTTATTTTATGACATTGAAAGATTTGGCTATGCTAACTATTTTCAATATTTTAATGACATTTTATTATTAGCTAACAGGTTTTGGATTAAACAGTAATACTCTGTTTCCATCAGAAACAAGCAAGATCATTACATTTTTAAAACAGGATTAATAGCTGCTTGAAAGACATATTAATCTGTAATCTGTAATTTTTATTACCAAAGTTGGAACATTACGTTAACATTTTATTACAACATTACGTTTTCAGCTGTTTAAGAGCAAACTTAAACGATTCTGACAAGAACAGCTTGTATGGTCCTTTCTAGTTCTGGGCGGATCTAAAGTCGGTATTGGGTCGATACTGACCCGCAGATTTCAAGATTTCCAATCCTGTTTGAAACTTTTCTTTATCTGCTAAGAATTTTGATGTTTTTTGTTTGTTTGTTTTTCTTTTTTTATCATAGTTACTTGTTTCATTTGGTGTGTTGACTGTTTTGCATTCACTTCTTCACTTTTTATCTAATTTAAAGAAGTTTCAATTTCAATAAACTGTTTTTCATTCAATCGAAAATATTGTCCTAAATCTAAAAAAAAAAAAAATTCACAGCAATAAAAACAATTGAGATTTAATGTTCATATCACATCCACCGCATTTATGAAAAATATTGGTATCGATATTAGCGATATTGATCGTATCTAATTGATACCCCAAATGCCAATGCCAGCCCTCGTTCTTTCTAAAGGTCCCATGTTGATCATCTTTGATCTTTTCTGAAGGCGTTCCCATTGGATTGAAGAAATACAAAAAAAAAAAAAATCAATTTTCAGCTTGATTTCTTTGTATATCCTTCATTATGAGAAAAATGCTACAAGAACATGTTAAAAACATTATGGGTGCATGCTTTCATTTTCCTCCACGTTGCAATATTATAATTATCCTAAATCATAACATAAAACATTGCCTATTAAAACAATCCACACAATCAAGGTGTTGTAAATAAGGTTTACTGTCAAAGCAATTTATTCATTTTCCACTTTCAGAAAAGACATTTGGAGAAAAGGACAAAGTGTGCATGATTAGCATGTATCCACGTGGCCTGGCTGTCTTGTGTCTGTCCTGCTCTGCGGAAACCCAAAACCACTAGGGAGTACAATGGGACGTGAAGGTTAATGAGCTCAGTAAACATTAAAATCCTCCAGAACAGTCCGGTCAAAAGATAATTTTGAACCATTCGGTCTGTGTGGTTGAGGAGGGAGAATCAAATGCTCCCATTTCAGGCCCGATCTGGAAACACAATACACACAGTTTCTATCTTGTTTTCTTTAAATATCCGATTCAGACAGTTACCAAGCTCCATTTTCATGCAGCCTGTCAGTTCAATAAATTCTGTTTGGTAAAAAATATACACATTTTAGATGTGAGAAAGTTTTCAACACAAGATTTATAAAACACACAATTTTGGATTCCAATTTTTTTTCATTGTTAGAATACCATAATCACGTATTGTGCCAACGTTAACACGCAGGTTTAATCAAGCAGGATGGGACTGCAGCATTCCAGGAGATGAAGAAAATCCGAGGCACTGAAAATTCTGCAACTAGACTGCATACAGAGATGCATTTAAGAGTTTCAAACAATTCAAGCAATAAATGTAACCTTAAAGTGGATCAGGAAAATAAATAAACATTATTTAGTACTTTAGCTTAGTACTTTTTTTAACAA
Organism: Oryzias javanicus; assembly: GCA_003999625.1. Classification (NCBI taxonomy): domain Eukaryota; kingdom Metazoa; phylum Chordata; class Actinopteri; order Beloniformes; family Adrianichthyidae; genus Oryzias; species Oryzias javanicus. The sequence continues at coordinate 19,938,092 of CM012442.1, forward strand.
ATGAGACAGTTCTGCTGCCCTGAGATGAGACAGTTGAGGTGTTGCCTCCCGGACGCCTCCCTGGTGAGCACGTCCTGCTGGGAGGAGGCCCTGTAGCAGACCCAAGACATGCTGCTGGGAGAGATTAAATCTCTCTGCTGGCCTGGAAATGTCTGGGCACCCTGTAGCTAGAAGAGGTGGCTGCATAGAGGGAGGTCTGGGGCCTCCCCCCCCTGCTCAAGTGGCTCCCCCTGCAACCCGAACTCTGATAAGTGGAAGTTAATGGATTGATGGATGGATAGATATGTAAAGCCATATGTAGTCTGAGAGTGTCGTTTATTTTTCATGCCCTGTACATACAGCAGAAACACTGTGCTCATTCCCCACTGTATAAGTTTCAGTATGAAAATATGGAGTTTGCATACCTGCGCGGGACTGTCTCATATTGCTGCTGCCATCTGCAGATGTCAGAGTGCATGAAATGGATACAGCTGTCAGTAGAGCCTGATGCTGACCTTTACCCTTTTATTCCGGTTTTCCAGTCAGTGTGACTACCTTTACTCTACTTTTAATTTACATCGCAACAAATCTTCTTTGAAGAAATATGTCTGTGATTTGTATATATATGTATATATATATATATATATATGTTTTAAATGTAGCTTTTCTAAGTTCTGAGTCCCTGAAAAACAATGTTAAATAATGCTTGAGCATCACAAAACTAGTAATAAAACATCCTAAAACAAGTTTGATGTTTTCAAAGTTTTATGAAGCTATGAAAGAGTCGGCTCTGAACTGTATATGGATCGTTGGTAATTGACAGTGTGTGGTCCAGATCACACTTAATGAGTTTATTGAAAGCCTGTGATTTTTGTTAGAGGACTCTTTGTTATCTTTACCAAAAAATATTACTAGTTTTGTTCAACAGTACTGAGAGTGTGGCTAATATTTAAAGAAACTCAAATAAAATGTAAAAACATAAATAAATATATTATAAAGTAAATTGGTTTGGATTTTTATTGGCCTACATTTTATGTCGCAATGCTGTTTTTTACCGCAATGTAAAAAAAAAAAAAACTTAAATCAAATTAAATTAAGGCTAGTACGACTAAAAATGTAGCAAACTTGTGTTGGCAAGGATTCATATCCCTGTTTGACACATTATCAAAGTACTTATGTGTGTAACCCTGTACATGCATGCTTGGTATGTTCTAAGTGTTTTTCAGAGGTGCAGATGGTGATGAGTTGCCAGCTTTGGGAGATGAAATGCTTAAATGAAATTTTTGACGCACTAACAGCTGCAGGATTTTGGATTTCCACTTGACACTGCTAAGTGGCACTCCTTCATTAATGTCTCCGTTGAGCAAAATTAATTTTTTAAGGTGTTTTGGAGCAGATTTCAATTCTTTATGTTGCATCAGATTTTGACGAATTCATGCAAAACTTCTGCGGGAGAACTGATAAAGACATTTTTGTCGCTTTCTTGAGGCCTTAACAGGCTCTCCTATGGAGTTTTGCAACAGCACACACAATGTTCCTCTCTGTCTCACAGTGGATACTTTCCAAACAAAGCTCTTTTATTGACGCCAAGGGATATTTGATTTAAGGTGGTGAGTCAAATTCACAAAAACCATTACATAAGACAAAATCTGGGCAAAGTTTACCTTGTAAAGAGGCAATAAAATGAGAAACAGCAGGCTGAATAAAAACAGAAATGTGACGATCTCGCTTTGTTGTGCCTTCCAGAGCCAATTTACTGTGCGATATAAAAGATACGTCCAAATATCTGCTTGATGAGTCGCATTTCTCTTCACAAATCTGTCACAACACTTAGTCCTGGCAAAAGTTGTAAGAAATGAATTTCTAATGATTACCTTCAGCTTTGGAGAAAACCCTTTTTTTGGATGTAGACTTATTCAGATTGTTAAGAAACAGATGCAAATACAGGAGAACTGGTGCAGTTAGTAGAGGCTTGTTGTCCACAGCTGTATCAGTAAAAGACTGCATTCCCGGTTCTTACCTCATCATTCATTCTACCAATGCCAGAGCCTGGTGATGACAGCAGGCCATCTCATTGCTTTCAGTTTTTTTAAACAGATTTGTGCGACAGATGATTCAGTGCTTTTATGGGGGACAAGCTGCCAGTGCCTCCCTGACTGCGATAAGCTCTGTCTCATAGCATCCGTCTTGACGAGCTCATTCTACATTCACTGCTGGCTAATTGCTTTCCTTAATCATCGGCAGACACATGGCGGCCTATTATGAAGTTATTTCTATGAACATGAGAAATTTGGATTTCTTTTTTTAAAATGTCCAGTTTTTCCTTCATTCCTATGTTTTAGGAAACCTTTAAGTGCATGGTTCTTTCTTTGACATGTTGGTTGTCGTGTTGTTTCATAGTACGTTCCTGTTAGCCAACAGTAGAACTTACCAACTCAGACATTTACATTTTTTTGCGTGTTGTTTTAAAGACTCACTCTGAAAAAAAATCCTTTTTTTGCTTTTTTAAGCATGTTCTTGTGGCATATTTCTGACGATGGCGGCCCTATATGAAGAAAACTAAGCTTAATGTTGTTTTTCTGATTATTTTATTACTCAAATAGTTGTGAATTTGAAGCAAACAAAAAAAAAGGCTGTTGAAAAAGCTACAAGCTCTCTGCACAGCCGTCTACGTCTTTGTTTTCTTTGTTTGAGCTGAAATCTGGCTTAAGACTGGACCAAGGCTCCCAATATTATTTCCCATTTTTATGCATCAGTAATAAGAGGTTGGGATTGGGAGGGGCTAATGAGAGCTAAGGGATGATGGGAAGTGGGGGGAGGCTTACTCTGAGCAAATAGTCTCACTCACAATTCAATTTTACTTATACAGCCCAATATCACAAAACAATTGTCTTGTAGGTACATTTCTAATAAACAACAGAAACTGACCTAGAAAATTGTTTTTTTCTTATTATTTTGACAAAAAAAATTATAATTATAATTAAAAGATCACTGGATATGCTTTAACAACAGGTCAAAAGATGATCAAAGTGGGACTTATGGATAATGGATAATTTCAAACCAAACATCTTCTTTTGTGATTATCCATAAAAGTGAAAGCTCAAGGCCAACTTTTATTTATACCTAAATAAAAACTTCCTTAACTACAGCGCTTATGCTTGCCGCATAACAAATGATCTCCACGTACAAGTCTTGGCGCGCGTGAAGGGCACGTCTTTCATCAGAGAGGAGGATGCGCCGTGGCCTTCTGCAAGCGACAGATGACTGCACACTCTGCCATTTTATTACTCCATCAGCCGTGCTTATAGATGAAATATATGGAAAAAATGAACAGGAGATGCGTTTCTTTTCAGAAGTGGAGGTCACATTTAACCTGCCATGAATTTTATGTCAGTTCAGGTTGAAACTCACATGATATTTGGAGTGTGAGCGTGTAACCGTAACTGAGAAAGAAGGTTACATAAAAGTCACCATTAACTTGATAAATACCACACCCTAACAGGGGAAATTGTCACTAGCAGTAAATCCTCACTCTCACTGGAGGGACATTTGTTGAGGTTTCTGACTCGATTTAAGATTCGCCTGTGTTTTTTTTTTTGTTTTTTTTTTTTGTGTTTTAGCTCTTTGCAATGAATCCATTAATTTTTAAATTACACTTTTATAAACTCCATGCATGTGAGTTAAGAATACCTGATAACTATATGTCAGTATCTCTAACCTAATAGAACCCGGACAAACAAACAAAAAATCTTTCTCTACACAAGATATAATCTTAATGGTTTAATTTTGTTCTCAGGCTGTGAAGCCCAATTCAAAACAGTTTTTTTTTTTTTTTTTTTTTGCTATTATCTCCTTTTAATTCTATGCATTTATGCAAAGAGTAATGATGCCGGCTATTTCTTCTAGTATGTGACTCTATAAAAGAGATAGATCACAGACAGTTATTGCTCCTCTGTTGGTGTCGTGGGGTCAGTACTATTATGCAGATGAGTGGGTAAATGCAGCTGGACACCAAACAGCATGTCATTAATGCTATAATAGCAGTGGGACCTTAATATTATGCTGCTGCCTTAATGTTCTGTGTGTACCCTGAAACGCCCAGAGCACCCATTAACCACCTGGTACAACATCTTCTGTTTAATATGTTAATGTTGAGATCATTGTCCAATTAAATTTTGGTTCTTTATTAAATTTGTCAAAAAAATGTAACATATTCTGTCTAATTTTTAACCTCTTAAAAAAAAAAAAAAAGTCGGTGTAAGCAGAGCTCATTGCTAATCACCTTTGGTTTATTCTTTAAGGTCACTGGGCAGGTAGCGTGGATCGCATAAATATAGAGGCTCATACTTCTTTGTGACCAAAAGCCATTATTCCAATTATGCAATTATGATAAATGACAGGTATTATCAGCAACACTGAATGTAGTGCTGCGTCCACAGTCTGAATGAAACCTTTAACGTCTGTATTTTCTTTCCTGTCAACACAGAGCCATGTTCCACCTTACACACAGTAAAACCCATTCTAGCTGCTGTGATAAGGGTCATTCAGTTCTTCTTGAAAAAAAAAAAAAAAATAGATCATGGTAAAGTTGTCCTACTTTGACATGAAGGAAATAGAGCAGTTAGCTCAGGGTCACGACCTCCTACCTGACATGTGAGAAGACTGCGTGGGTGTCTGTGTGTGGGCGGGTGTCACATGTGCGACGCACAAATCATACTGTTAGGAATCCAATGAAATTTTGTTTATGCTCTTGTGCTGTGTCTTTATATCTTTTCCCAACTCCACACCTAGATTTCTCAAAATCATGGTAAATTTGATATTAGCGTGGAGTGGAATAAAAAAAAAAGAAGCTAATTTTATAACAGTGATGATCAAATAGTGCTGCCTCTCCTAAACCTAATGATTTTCAGTTGAAATGTTTAAAATCAGAACCCCAGCTGTACCACTTGCCCACCACTCCTGGATCCTGCCTTTATTTTCCCCCTAGCAGCCAGGACTATACTTAGCTTCAGTCGAGTCTGTCTCTGGGGACCGCTCAGGTGCTCACATTTCACACACTCATGCGAACACACATGAAGTGTAACACAGGTAGCGTTAGCTTGTAATAAATGCTATATCTGCTTTTTAGGATCCAGCAAAGTTGTCTTTTTCTGAACCACAATGTTTTAACAAGCAAAAGTAGGCTTTAGGTTTGGATGTAGCCTGGGTGTATGTGCACTGAACTGGATGGTTCCGTCAAAAGCTGACTGGCATGCAGCTATTCATAACAAAAGTATTGCCTAACAGACCACACTCCAATTTGGCGCCCAGCAACAGTTTCAGAGAATGCAAAAAATTCTGTTAAGGTGTCTCGCAAGAAAGCCAAGCAGACTAAAAGTGAGGCTCAGCACAGCTGATAATAGTTAATGCATTTAGAAAGCATATGATATGCTTTTGATCATTCATAAATGGCCTTATCTACAACATGTGTCATTTAGTTACCATGCATGGAAAAGATATCAAGGGACACCACTGCTTCTCTGTCAATCTCGGTTCAATGGTTCAATCTAAAGATGGCAGTAACTTTTTAAGTTGCAAAATTAAAATGTATTCCTTGTGAATCTTAATGGCATCCAGGAAGCCTGTCCCTTGTGTACCTCTCTGTCTTTGGAAAGGAGAGGGAAGGCTGATGGTACAAGGAGATAAAAGAACAAAAACCTGGAGTAAGGCTGTATCTGAATTCCTTCTCTTCTCCCCGGCTTCTCCCTACCCCTACATATGGAAAAATAATGGCTATGTTCCAATTATTTCCCTACTCACTATATACAGTATATATATATATATATATAATATATATATATATATATATATATATATATATATATATAAACAAAATGTTCGCCGTTTTCTAGTGCTGTCCAAATCTATGATTCCAAACTCGAAATAAATTTCTCAGAAGTGTTTGTGAAAAGTTAGCGTGCATCGATGCTCACTACATTAGCAATGGTATTAATATGGACCACAGTGCATTGTGAGCAAACAATTTTTGCGATAAAAACATGTTTAAATGTCATTTTTTAATAAGAAATTGTCTATCCGCACGTAATTTTAGAAAAATGTGCGGCCAGTTCTAAACTTTTTTCTTAGTCGCACAGACCCAGGAGAAAGGGGTTACGGTTAGGATTATGGTTACGGTTAGGGTCAAACAAGCAAATAGTTCCTGAGTGCGGCTGTCTCTGCAGCTCACGGCTCCACCAGGGGATGAGTCAAATGTGGAGAACATATTTCATACATGTAAGAGTGTGACAGTTAATGGGACTTTAACTTTAAGTTTAATTTTAAATATAAAAAAAATCCAGCCTTGGACGCACTTAAAATACGTGCAGGCAATGCAGCAATGTGATCTTGGCCGCACTTATTACATGTGGCCAATATGAATTTCGCATAGAAATACGTGGGAATAACATAATCCTTTTAATAAACCATCCACATATTTATCACCAGAACACAGTGGAGTCACAAATAGACGTCGTGAAATGTCTGTTTTATTCGATTTTCACTTTGTGAATTTGGTGATGTCACTTTCAGCGTTTAGAAAAACAAAAGAAAAATAAATGAGCTTATAGTGAGTATTTAGTCCTACACTATATAGTTTTTTAGTTGTTAGGGATTAGGATGGGAATTTGGACATAGTCTTCAAAATTGGACGTTTCTCTCACTTGATGACGTCATCAATACTCGCCGATCAGCTACGTTAATGGGGAACTGCTAGCACTCAGAAATACATAACAACATCGGTTTTATAACTTTAAAAAAATAATGCTAAAAAAATTTTGTTACTTACCTTTTAATGTAAACTTTTGTGCTTCAGAGCACACTCGTGAAGAAAAGCGCTTCTTCTCTACGACTCAGCATGACGCGGGACTGCGTCTTCAAAAAATATTTTGGACAACCCTACCCCTCCAAATGCCCCAGGTGTAGGGAGAAGCCATGGGGTAGAAGAAGTTGAATTCAACTTTTAAGTAAAAAAAAAAACAGGAAAACTTCAGAATGTTCAATTTAAAAATGAGAGAATAAAATAAGACTAGGAAGGAAAAATTTGATGGATCTGATGGATTTAAACATTTGAGGTGAAGCAACTCCGGAAAAGATGATAAATCAGAGGAAATATGACTTTTCATTAAGTTGATTGTTACAGAAATCTTTAGATTTTTTAGTTATTGTGTTCTGTTAAAGAGTGGCACTGCAGACTTTTAATGAAACAACCTGTGACTGTGGGTTTGCATAAAAATAATTAGTGCAACTACAACTAATGACATAACTACAGCATTAATCTGGAGTATTTCAACTTTAAAATTGTTCTCTTGCGAAAAAAAAAAAAGCAGTTTTAAAAGGGAAAAACAATGATTTTAACATATTGACTATTTAAATGTTGGAAAAGATCTTGCAGACAGCAGAGATGGAAGAGTGTAGCTGACAGCAACAGGATGTGTGGACTTTGTCACAGAGGCCTTGCAATTAGGTAAAGGACCCCCGCGGTTCTTTCTACCCGCGCTGGAAAGAAAGTTGTGGGAGGTCAACGCAGAACAGACACCATGAGTCACTGTCCTGAAATGGCTGACCGCACATGTACTCGTATAAGTGTTGTGCATGATCACGAGTGAGTGAGTTTACTGTTGTGGAAATATTTGTTTCCAGTAAATAAAATAATCAAATTAAGTGCCACAAAAATCTCCATCAGATCCACAAAAAAGTCCGCTTTCCAAGCACTCCAAATTTGGGGGTTGTGTTTATGTGTTGTAAAAACTGAACAAATATTAAAGCTCTACCAATACAGGTTTATGTTACTGCAAAGCAACACATTTACTGCTTTGTGCAAATCTTTAATACACTGGGCATGTCTTTAACATTGCATAATGCATGGCAGAGCCAACAGAATAGATTTATGAGTCTTAGCTTTCATATTCTTACTGAGAAGAAAAGAAAACACCTCCTAGATGCAGTGCCCTCCTTCTTTTTCTTGTTTTCTCAAGCTAAACAAGGTTTGCTTTTATTTTCTGACGGATCTGGTTACCATGTGCTCCTCCTGCTGTGTTAGCAATCATCAGACACACTCCATAGATGGCTGTATAAAATGCAACAATTAAACTGCCTGTCCCAGTAAAAACAAAAACCAATCAAAATGGAACAAAAATTGAAAGGGTTGTAACTCATTACAACCCAGAAAAGAATAACAATCCACCCAGAGACACAAACATGCATGTTTGTGGTTTCATCCATTCTGACATTAGGAATGTACCAAAGCAGAAAAGGAAAACAGAAAAATCCGGGAGATGCAAAGAAGACTCAGTTTCAAGAAAAATATTATTGCACTTCAACAGTAACAATATTAGTTTGGATGGTACAGATACACAAGTGTTAGCTTGTTTGATCGTGATGCAACAACTTACAGATAGAAGGGGACACAGCAAGTAGTAAACTGAACTTCTTACTGCATGAGATCACTGCTCCACAGGCTGCCAAAGTCTCACTACTTGACAGCCAACTTGGTAATGCCATGGGAATTTTTCAGGCTAGAAAGAAGACGGTAATGAGGAGAATCAGGACCTCATGTTTAATGTCTGGTGTGACATCAAAACAGCAGAATCAGTTTAATTTAACAGAGTGCCAGGGGGTTTGGTGAATGTTTGGTGATGGTTTAAAATGCTTTCTTTCCTTATTATTGTTCTTTGTTAGACACGTGTCTTTGGAACAGTGAGTTTGGTTAGTTCAAGTAAATTCCAATATTTACATGAAATTATAAGAAAATCTGATTACACGTCTTTTATTATTGCCTTGGCTCAGAGGTCTGCAACCTTTAACACTAAAAGAGCTATTTGATCCAGATTCTAATAGACCGAAACTCAGTGAGAGCCGCAAAGTTTCACCTCAAATTTAGAACAATATACTTTATTTATATTTTTGGCTATTAAGCCATTTATTCATAAAATAATGCTTTGAAATATTCTTTACAACTGTGTTTTTCAGTAAATGACAAATTTAACTTCTTTCACTTTTGACAATGTCGCATTGAAGCTCTTTTTAAAATAAAACATCCTCTGTTTTAATCAGATCCTCCAGAAACAGCAGATTTACTTAAATTAAAAATGAAAGAGACATGAGATTTTCTATTATTGACTTTTGTGTTCCTTCATTTTTCTCCTTTTACTAGTAAATAAATACTTGAAAACATACATGTAAAATAAAAAAAACTTTTTTCCTTCTTCCCTATTAAAAAAAAAAGGAAAGCAGTAAAATCCAAAAATCTCATCTTAAAGGAGCCCCGCGTCTGAAGTAACAAACACCTGTTTGAGCTGGAATTTATTGAAGACACGACACTACTGGAGGATATATGGTATTTTGCATCTAAAATAATTTTTTTATAAAATCAAGTTTTTGAACATGCTTTTAGCATATAGTGTTTATACAGGTTTATGGCTACCTTCTATAGCGCATGTACTCATATTTGGAATGGGCTTGGTGGTAAATGTCAAGAATCTTGCTCTGGACTTCTGAAAGACTTAATGTCATATAATTCTGGCCATGCACAAACCAAATGATTCATTTCTCTTTCATGATTAATTTTTTAAACGGTTGGTACTTCCATGTTTTGAAAAGGACGCTACCCATACGTCACTAACAAAGTCTAGTCCTCGATTGGTCAAATTTCAGGCTTGACTGTGGTCAGATTTAACTGGTTTAGCTTTAAGCACATGTTCAGTTGCCCCGTGTTTTGTACAAAGAGCACGGAAATTAGCTTAACACTTACAGTATGTAGTTACTTGTGAACACAAAAATTACAAACATGGAAGTCTGAGACCGAGAATACATAGTGAGAATTTAGCACTAGTGAAAAACACTGGCAAATTGTAATTCTGTTCGAGTTATTGAACTTTTATTCGGTTAAGGTTTGGCCAGACTGTAACATTTACAGAAAAAGCCTTTACTTGCTCCCAAGAAGACGTTTGCTGATCTTGTCTTGATTTGAACTTTTTTGCTGTTGAAATATTTTTTTTTCTTTATTTCCCCTTTTTTCTAAGACTTGCTTCCAGGTGTGCCAAGGTTTACTTGGATGGTGCTCACCAGAGTTTCAGTGAGCTTTCATATTCGCCAAACCAAGCAGGCTATGCAAGTGAAACAAAGTCTGTTGCAAACCAGAAGAAGTGTGAACAGATCCCTGCTCTCTCTGATTTTCTTCCACTCTTCAGTCCTCCAGCTGTCCTTGTGCTTTCACACTCTTCCTGAACTACGTAGAGAACAAAGATCCTTGTTAAATTGTTTACCTCTTGAGGCTTTATCGTCACAATTTTATGAATTCATTTTCCCTGCCCGGGCAAGTTCGTTTCTCTCTTCACTTGTGCATTACGCCGGTAGTTACTGAGGAGGTCAGAGAAATGCCACCGTGCTGAATGAAAAGTGCTTTGCTGCTGGTGAGAGGTCTGCAATGCTCCGTGACACTTCAAACGTTAAAAAATGCATCCTCACTTTGTAATTGTATTCTTTAATAGATGAGCGTCTTCATTCACTCCAAACTGCTAAAGGGACATGTCATAAATCAATGAGGCCTCACAGGCTGTGGCTAAAAAAATGCAAGCGATTTATAGAGGAATTTTAGTCATTGACTTTAAATTTAAGGTTCCTAAAAGTAAAACAGTTTTCTTCAGTTTAGTTAAGGTATTGAATCTTAGAATGCTGTTTACCATAATTGTCAATACTATGTAGATCTGTAAAAGCACACAATTATCTAAATGACATCTTAAAGTCTCCTGGCTGTTTGTTCCATCAATGTAATTAAGCTATAAACCTTTTTTTGTCCTGCTAAACTGTCCTTTCATGAGCACTAATTTGATTTTAGATGAGATTTTTCCAACAGATTGGGTCATGCCTTAGTTCCTCTATTCATCGTGCATTTTCTATTGTAAAAAAAAAAAAAAAAATGCTGCAGCAGCACAAACATCAATTATCCGTGGTGGTTTTGGGAATGCTGGTGGACTGGAACAGTCTGACTGTGTTCCTGTTGAAAAGCAGAAAAGACGGCATCCGTAACACAGAGGGGCTTTGTACAAGCAACGCAGAACACACACAAAGTGAACATCCATGTGCATAAACACAATTGTAAGCAGCACATCGGCAGCCAGCAGTTCTCCACATGGGGTAAAAACACAGAAATTAAGAGCTGTGTGATTATGGTTTTTGATTTAAAGTGCTGACAGTCATCCAAAAGCCCTGTGGTGACACTGGATAACTTTATGACCCTGGTGAGCGCTGCCCGGGACAAAGACCAGGACTAACACATATTTCATCCCCCTTACTCCTTTGCATACTCTCGTTATTAAACATTTCATTTGCAAAACCCGAGTAATTACAACAGCCAGGGTTTAATTAGTCTCTTTTTTTGTTTGTTTGTTTTTTTTATTAGGAAATGTTGACGCTTTTGATAATGTTGAGAAAATAGTTCTGTGGTGGAATAATTATAGCATCAGTAAAAGTAAACAGTAACCCAGGCTCTTACAGTGTGGGAGCTGTGGTTTGATTGCTTAGGTTTGGGTAATGGCCCGTGTTAAGATAAAATGCAAACTTTTTATAGAAAATATAAATTCTGGCCTCATAATGTAGGATTTAATTGTCTTCTCGTGGCGGTATTATTCGATTTATTTTAAATGGGGATTCAATGTGCATTACTCCGGTAGTTAGTAATCCTTTAAAATGTGATTATAATCCTTATGATGAAAGCTTCCTTTGTCAACTTTCATTTCCAGATGTTAAGTTAGAGACAGATCCTGTTATGTTTGTGGAAGACTAGCATTCAGAATATTTTAAATTAACTGGGTATTTAACCACAATTTAACTTATTAAAAAGAAGCATGAAAAATATTTGACCAGCTAGCTTGCATTAATATTTTTTTGTAATCCAACCCATGGATTAGTGGTTTTTAATCTCCTATTTTCTTAAAAACCTGACCAACCATTGAAATCAGCTGATCTTATTTTTCCTTGTGCTTTGTTGTTTTAAAGTCAGATTGTGCAAACCGCTATTACCATATTTGGCTTCTCTCAGTTTGTCTTCTGGAATTTAACATTTTTCTTTTTTTGCTACTTCTGTGTAGCTACAAGGGGGCCCAACTCTGGGTCTCCCCATCCCCAGCCTAGATATAATACAGGATTATGTAAGGAAGGGCATCTGGAGTAAAACTACCAAATCACAAATGCAAATCATCATGGCAACCCTGATGGGATATGTTGAAATGTGAACTGTTTAGTTTTTCCCTATTTTGACTTTAAAATGTGACTTTTGAAAGACAAAAAGTTTAGATCTTTTAGACTAGTCAAAGCTACCTAATTAGACAATCTACAGAGAGAACTGGACAGATTGGACCCTCCTTCATCACGTTCCAAAAAGGAAGTACCTGCTGGTCCAGAAAGCCAAATTCCCATAGAATTCTATTGAAAAATAAACCAAGACATTCACCAACATTGTCATGTGTTGACATTTGGTCAAGGAAAAAATTGACGTTTTAGGGATCTCAAACTCAACGTTATTTGACATGGTAACTATATCATTGGTCCCCATCCTCTGAGCCGCAAACCAGAACCGGTCCAGTAGCGGGACGCAGAGCGCACCAGTACCCTAACCTGGTACCAGTTTGCGTCCAGGCCCAGTTCACGCCTAGTACCACATCTGGGTTCGGTACCGGGTTAGGGTACAAGGTTTGGGTACCGGTACGGACGCGTCCCAAGGACAGAAGTGCCAAGGTTTGTGGACCCTCGATTTCACGGACAGCCAGCACGTCAAAAACCGCCAAGTTGGGGAAAACATACATTTTTGACGATTAACCAAACATCAACATCAGACGAGTTGGGGATGAGAGTGAACTATATCCATATATATGACCATATATTACATTTGGACCACTAAGAAACAAATAATTTATGAAATATTAGTTATATTTCGTGAGTCTTTTCCAACCCGGAAGTAAAACGACTCAATTCCTGAATCTCTGCCTGCCGTTGCGTGTGGCTGCACTGCCACTGCAGTCCACTTCATGGCGTCATCCCAGAGAAATCCGTGTCTGTATGTCTCCCACGAAAATAATCCAAACTTCTTCAAAGATGGATGCACATACAATACATCTGTCTTCAGTAGGCCTGCCACGGCTTCACCGCTTCACAACACAATCGCAGCTCCTGGACGGCTGTGCCAGACCGGGGGTTGGAGCGCAAGTCTAAAGTAACGAACACCTGTTTGAGCTGGAATTTATTGACACAATTGGAAAATGGTATTCTGCACGTAAAATGAAAGTTTTTTTGCGAATCATCACTAGTTCAGTTGAGAAATTGATGTTGTGTTAGTCTGGTGGCGGAGCTGTCAGAGCAGACTCTTCCTTTAGGGAGCTGTTGGCATTGTGCTTATGTCAGCATGTTTCCAACCTCTCGTTGGTATGGGAGGGGCAGACAGCACAGGTTTTTAGAGATTTACTCTTAAATGCATGAACGGTTCAAAACGGTTCAAAATGCCGCTTTGGGGTTCTTTACAGAGAGGAATGAACTTTAAAATGCATTTAAACCTCAAAAAGTAGAGTTTTCATGATAAGGCCCCTTTTATAAACATCTTTTACTCGATCATTCTATGTGTCAGAATAACCATTCTTGCTCTGATACCTCTTTTTAACAACTTCTTGCTTATCCTAACTTTTTTTTCTGATACATTTTCTTCATTTCAAGTTATTTAAGTTATAAACTGGCCAATCAGATGTCTCAACAAAAGCATGAGGTGCCCCCACCTTGAACGTTGGAAAAGTTTGAGCAACAGATTGTCCTGACTGCTTTCTGTGAAAGGGGTGTGGCTTTCCAACAAGCTAACTCCTGATTAGCGGGAGTGGTTGTCATAGAAGTGATGACTCAGATCGACTTGGACCAATCACTGCTTACTAATGTTGTCTGGTTCCAAAATGGCAAAGTCCAAACTGCGGAAAAATGGTGACACCCCGCTTCGTCCAGTGATAATAATTTACTGTCTATGGTTAGTTTTTAAAAGAGATTTCCAAAACATTGCGCTGGACATTCCATGATTTAAATAGTGACTGTGGTTTGTCAAAAAATGTCCCCAGAACAGTAAACTATGCATGTCATAGTCTGTGGAAGTAAACAAGTTGCAGAATTACTGCTTCACAGGAGGCCCTACTAAAAGTGTGTTACTTAGAATGTCACTGCATTCTGTGTGCTGGGTATGTGGTTTTGTCTTCCATGTGGTGGGAGTAGTAAAAGTATGTGGTGATGAAAACCACTTGCAATGTTCAAGCTTTTTTTATTCCATCGATTTTTGCAATCCCTGCCATCATTATGAGCATTTTAAGAGGATTTAAAGTCAGTTTATTGGGGGTCCAGGTGCCACAGTTTCCCAAATACCCTCCTGAGTATTGAATTTTAAATTGACGTGTTTTTTGGGGGCGAACACTGAGGAAACAGATTACATGAAATCATGTGTTGGACTGCTGAAAAGGAAAGATTTCCTGCTTTTCTCTTTTCTGTGTTCAGCACTTTTGAAAGTTGTAAATCTTGTTCATTTGGGAATCACATGGTGTAGGAGCAACCACTTTTAATGCGTTTGTAAAATCTGGAGCACAGAGTTGGTCACACAGACTGCATGAATGATTCAGGGATGTTTGTCTTTGCTGGCTGGATCTCGGTGGTACCATGCTTGTATTGTCTCTCTGGTGGGAGCCGTCTATGGTTTTCATCAACACCCTTCTTTGACACTCTTCGTGTCTCACTATCTTGCGCTCACTCTGACCAATAACTGTGGATTCTTTTGATCCCCAAAGAGATTAGAGGAAGGCAGACGTTCCCAGTAGCAGCGCTTGCTTGCGATTTTGTAAAGAACATTTCTAAACCTAATTTATTTGTTTTCACATCTGTTTAGAGGAACTGCAGAGAACAGCTACATATTTACATGTAAAAGGAGAAAGAAACGAAGCAGAAGAAAACATTTTAACGACCATATATTGACAGATGGAGCAATACAACAAGTACTGACAGTACTGTTAAACTCATCTGTTCTCACTGCAATCCCAAACTCAAGATTGGACTCATGCACCCTACAGCACTAGTTCTCACAGTAAGGTGTGTGCGGACGCTCAGGCACCGAAAAAGAGCTAAAGTATTTTTAATGTTTATTCTAAACCCAACAGAAGATATTTTATTGTTTACATTGGAGAGGTTATAGCAGTTGGACCAGTTAATAATTGGTTACGTGAATGACACGTCTTAACGTCTTTCTGTGGGTTTTGTTACGGTGAGTGACACACATGAAAACTCAGCTCGTAAATGTCAGCAAAAAATCAACGCATGATCTCATGGTGAAATGTCATTTGTTGGTAAATCTCTAACTGATAGAAGAATACAAGCTTTAAAACACTTTACATTTGTCAATATACTAAGTTCTTTGTTTTTGTTTTATTATCTGCCTTCTTAAAGGTTATTCCATTATAATTTTATTTAATTATTGTTAGAATTTTCCTTTAAAGTCTACATTGAGTGTCTTTGGTTGGATTTAGACCGTCTGTTCAGTTGTGTCCCTCATCACCTCACACCTCCTTACACCTGGTTTGTCTTTTACCACACCTGTGTCTTGTTTTGTCATCACCTCGGTGCCTAAATCATCACCTGGTTTTCTCTCACTTGTTCCCTGACTCCTGTGTCATCATGTCTGTCTTGCTCCTGTACTGCGGTCCACGTTAAATGTTTATTTTTGAGTCTAGAGTTTAGTTCTAGAGGCTTTATCCATTACTGGTTTTCCTCCATCCTACCAGTGCAGCAACATTTGTTCGTTAATAAATGTATTTTATTTAGTAGTGAAACTGTCTTATTTCTATTTAGTTTTCTACATTAATCTCTAATTCCAGAAATAATATTCAAGTATAATTTATAATTTCCCATTAATCAAATCAAACTTAAAAGAAAGAGCTTCTGGAAGGACTTTACAATTAAAAACAAAGACACAAGTAAAAATACCCCCCCCCCCCATGCATCCCATGACCCCACAAACAATAAATTCTCATAAATTTTAACTTCTAAAAGACTCAAGGCTTTGCTTTGCTGTGAGGAAACAGTATTTGATCATCTTTTTATATCGAATAAATAAAATGTATGCTGATACATAAATGAAACATTGAATTTAATGCATAGCATAGGTAAAATACAAAATATATAATAAATAAATAAATTCATGAAGAAATAGTTATCTTAAAGCCAAATTAGCATAGAACTCACTGGTTACAGCTGCTGGTGTTTTTTACTTACGTCAGCAAGTCAACATGTTAAATAAGAATTTTATGTTTTATATTTAAATTAAATGCCTCAGTACATCAAAATCAATCCTTAAATATCTCAGTGGAAGTAGGATCAAATTTTAGCAGTGATATATTTCTATGTATATGAGTATTTTCAATAAAGTGTGTTCTAACCATCTTTTAACGTCTTTTTTTAAACTCTTTTTTAAAAAGCACTCCATGTTGTCTTTCTAAAAATATGATTTCTGTAGTTTCAGCAAAAAAACAAAAAACAACCCAATAAAACTGTGTTTATGCTAAAAAGTTTCTGAAGTGTGTCAGTAGTTTGTTAAAAATTTGCCAGTGAATTTTTAGGTGGGACTATTGCTGTTGAGCAGAGATCCGCCCACTGTATTTTCCATGTCACAAATATGATCTTTATCAAGGTTTTTTCATCTGCTCCTGATCACAAGAACTTGTATAAATAAATAAATATTCAGAAATGCAATTTCAAGCTTAATTTTTTTTCATGTGTTCTCGATCATCAGAAAAATACATATTTATCAGAATGGATCTAACAAATCAATTGGAAACCCAACGTAATTCCCCTCATCTATCAAAACTGCACTGTGAGTATGATTCAGAGTTCAGAGTTTTACTGCATTTGGGCCGCCGCTGGCATTTTGGTCAGCTGTTGCACATGGTTTCTGTCTCACTGGACACTTTACAAAACAAACCCTGCTAAGTGAAGCAGACCATAGACCATGAATGAGATAAAATCAATTTATACAAAAGTATTTCATGAAACAGACTCTGAAAACGTTGCATTTTCTGTAGAAAATTGAGGAGTATTTGCCTTAAAGTAAATGATGCTTTGCATGCAGATGTGTTTTGGCAAGTTCAAGTGCAAACGGCAGCTAAGTGGCTGTAATTCAGAAAGGATGGTTTGAGCATGGAGTCATTTATGCTAATTCCTTTCATTACACCTTCAAGCAGTGTTTGGGTCAGTGAGCAGAAAGATTAAAAACTCTGAAACAGTAAATAAAAAGTGCTATCAGTTCACTCTCCTCACAGGATGTCATCTGTGACATTGCAGCACATCTGGGGGGAAAATCATTACCTAATTTGAAGGTTGCATCTAAAATAAACGTTAGAAACTTTGCAATAACTTAGAATGTGACTCCGGTCTTTCCCACTGAATCCCGTCTTTTCCCTCTTTGTTTTCTGTTGTTTGGTCTTTGTGTTGGATGTGGGCTAACCACAACATATCTGTCTGGTCTGTGCTCCGGTTATCGTCAAATCGTTTCAACTGCCTTGGAGGTATTTTGACGTTCTAGGCTATCCTGTTATCTTACATTTATCCTGCACATTCAGGCTTGTTTCTTTCTTCATTGTATCCCAGACAAAAAAAAAAAAAAAAAAAAAAACTGCCAGCCAGTCTCCAGCTTTGGTTTTATCCCAGCCACACATTTGACTGATGACTGCTTTTCCTAAATATTATGGCGGCTTTATAGTCTTAAAAAAAAGAATTCTACTTCCTATTAGTATTAATACATGAGTGCTGCTTTTTGATTAACAACCATTTAACCTCATCAGAATAATTTGACCTGCAGACTCTTTTTTGCTAAAAAAAAAAAAAACTTCTACTCATTAACAGAAACCAAAGCAGACCAGACTGTTGGATGTTTTTCATTTGCCCAAATTTGGCACCGAATTCAAGTGTAACAAAGTTTATGTAAAGACTTTCTGCTTCATATCTGCAATTCATTAAAGGCTAAATGTTGCTTTTAAGATTAGCAGTAAAACTTCCTTGTTTTAAAACTATTAACTTAAATAAAAGATTAGGGGGGAAACACATTGGAAAAGCTTTCCAGAAGTTGCCTGGAGTTGATTCTGACAGTTCTGGAGCAACACCCAGTCATGTAGAGTACAGTGTAAAGCCCATGCAGATGATGCATGTCTATGTCACTCAAAACTTTTTAGGTCCATGAAGGCTGGCCAACAGAACCATTTTCTTTCTTGCATCCAGAGATACAGCTGAGCCATAAAATCTGATGAATTTCTAAAGAACTTGTTGGCTCCTCAATCTCCTCTGAAACTTACAACGCTCCTTTGAGCCCTCATCAATTCTTAAATGAACAAAGGTGCCATTAAGACGGAAGAAAATGGTCTCGCGCCCAATGTCAATTAATGTTATCTTTTCCTGCCATTCACCACCTCACATTTCCTAGAACTCGTCCCCCATCTTAATGAATCTGTCTGACACTGAAGGCATTATTGCTCCCCTGATTTAACTGTACATTTTCTGAGCAAAAACGAGTCCAAGCACAGTTATGGATCATAAATATTAAATTAATATATCCAGTTGATAAGAACTTCAGAAAAAAATCCTTGTTCTCCTTATTTAAGCCTGGACACCATCTGCTCTCTTAAATTTGTTCATTCTGCCTCCATCTGCTATTTAAGCACACACGTGTGCCTGCACATGGGTTTATGAAAGAAATCAAAGAAAACATCTCTTTTTAAAAATTAATATCAGCTATGACACTGTAGAACAAATCTGGATTTAATTAACTGAAAGTAGTCCATAACATATTGCTCCAGCGCCTGTAATGATAGCATGCTGTCAGTTTGGGTCACACAAGTGGTAAATCCTATTTATTTAAATGAATCGTTAATTCTAGTGTTACAAAGACAAGAGAAAATTAATTAAAAAGACTATAAACTGCCACGAGTGTCACGTCAATCAGAAAAACTGATCTTTCATATGTTTTTACAGATGTGTATCATTCATTCTTCTCTTCAATCCATGTTTTCAAACTGTTAATTTCAGCTTTTATAGTTTTAAGGAAGAAATGTTGCCTGATTATTATGGAACTTGAGCAGCACAAAGGCCCAGGGTCTTCTTTAATATATATTTTGATCACAAAATCTATTCCCTCACAATGGATTCAGAACTGAATTTAGCTGTGTGAAGCACATAATAGATTTATGGAAGTATTTATCTTTAATACTTTCCAAAGCTACTACTTCACACTGTGGAACATTAAAGCATAAAAAATCTTCCCATCAACTTGACATCGTAGAATTTCTACCCAGATACTGCATCATTCTTTTTGTTTTTGCTGGTAATCCTACAGTCATTTTTTTACTAAGCACCTTGCAGCAATGATGACCTCTTGGCACACAGTGATGCAAATAAACATCAAACCACTTCGGCTCCGAAACTGCTTTAATTTATTATCTACATGAATGCAAAAATTGAAGTAAATTGTTTTTTTTTCGTAGCTGGAAATAAATTCAGAGGTCAGATAATGGACTAGCACGGTTTTTTATGAAACATGTTGCAGAGTCCAAATCTGTTTTCTCTCACACTTTTTTTTTTCCTCTTTTGGATTTTATTTTAGTTTCTTTCAGTGGAATGCTCATGAACTCAAAGTTTCATATGAGTTCAGATTTTAGTGAGCCAAACAGGCAACAGAGGCTTAGCAACCCCAAACCGTCAGATTAGCTGTCCTGCATTTAGAGAAGTAGATACTGGTGAAAGTCTTAAACAAAAAGTGTTTTTTTAGCTTTGAGAGACTGCAGGAGAGTTCCATTAGACATGTCTTCCAGCTTTTCAGAAAATACAAATAATATATATATTTTTCACATCCCACAGAAAACTACTGTCCAAGTAAAATTCAATATAGAGTTAGATTTAACACTAAGTTCAAGCAAAAAAGGAATTAAATGGCAGAGCTGCTTACTGACATATAAATACAGACATGTCCATGTTTATTAATCCCTAGAATGGTGACACAACATTGTTCTGTATTTGAAATGACTTGTATTGGGAGATTTGGAATTGACCGAAATAAAAAACCTCAAAAGAGAACAGGCCTCCATCCAAATACATGCCATCGTTTGAGCCAACGCAAAAAATCTCGTGTCTTGTAAGAATAAAAACCATCGTTAGAAATTTAAAGTACTGTATATGTATGTTTCAAACTTTGACTTATACCGGTGTCCCAAATTCTGATCGTTTTCCCACCAGGTTGCAGTGGAGCCAAGTCAGCATGTTCCCCGTCCCCAGCTGCTCCACTTAGTCCTCCTGTGACCGAAGAAGTATCTCCAAACAAAGTTTGCTGAAAAATAGCCACGAGTCTGAGCTTACTAAGCATTATTCTTTTCCGAACCCGTCTCTCGTTTTTGGGTCACTCCACTATTGCCAGTGTTTGGTCCAAGTATAATAAGATCTGGAGGGGGTCTAACAGTTTGCTGCACTGCAGCCAAAATCTTTATTTATTTTCCAGCACAAATGAGTGCATTACTGTCTCAAGCAATTAGAAGTACAGCATGTTTTAAATTAAACATTGCTAAAAAAGATCCGTCTGGCTGTTGCTATAGGCTGTAAGCAACTTAAAAAACTCTTGACATCACCCAAATGGATTATCTTTGATGCTAATTTAAAGTCCTGAGTTGAACATTTAACTCTCTGCAGCCAGAAAAGACCATGGTTTGGTAACAGTGATGAACATTCTTTTAAAATCAATTTGACAAATGTTTTTTTTTTCCTACTATCCTCTCCAACCAAAATGGTTTGTTCATCATTTACAAAGTCAAAGAAAACAAAAAAGAATTCTCTTTTCCAACATAATTTCCTTTTTTTCCTCTCTGTGCTTGAGGGTTACATTATTGCCACAACACTTGAGTTTTATAGCTTTGCTTACCTCGAAACACAATTTGATTATAATGGTAAATAATTAAATTTGTTAAGGCCTAAGCTATACAACTTTTTAATATCACAACAGCAACTTTTGGATTAGCATGATCTATTGTTCAGATTATGTTAAAACTTGTTTACACACTTGAAAATATAGTTCCTGAGGAAAAGGACGTCACTGTACAACAGGGATCCTCGTGTCCCAAGGTGAACGTCAGCTTTCTGAAAGTATAAAATAAGTATAAAATATTCTGCAGTATTTCCAACTTCACTGTCATACAGTGCAGGATTCGTGGGGAACAGTTGTCTGACAGTTTGTAAAAAAGTGGTATGTTGAGTTAAATGAAAAGTCAGAGAATCTCTTGAACAGAAGACTGAAACTCCACTCTGTTACTTTGCCTGAATGATAAATGATCTGCAAGGGATCCAGTGATGGTTGTATTACTGAGTGGAGATTTCTTTAGAAAAACCTTTCGACATAAATACCCCATAAAGACTGGGTGAGTAAAGGTTGAGGGTGGAGGTGGTGGAAGGGGAAGTTTTGGCTTTGTGGTTTTAGTCACCCAGGGTTTATTGCTGGGAAAACGGTGTTCTTTATAAGAATTCTGCTGTCTGTACACAGGTTAACAGTTACGCAGTCTGAGTTATCCTTGGGATATCTCATGCCTAGAGAAATTTTCAGAATCTCCACGGAGTCCTTTCCCCATCTCCACATGGGGTAGCCTAGATTTTCATGAAAGTTTTGGTTGAATGGAGGGATTTAAACTGCATAGTGGTGCAGTGGTTAACGCCTCAGCATCAAATCCCAGCTGGGACCTTTCTATAGGAGTTTGCATGTTCTCCCTGTGCAAGTGTGGCTTTTCTCTGCTTTATTGGTTAACTGTTTACTTTAAAGTGGGTGTGACTGTGTGGTCCCGAGACAGACTGTTGACCTGTTCAGGGTGTATCCCACCTTCACCCAACAGTAGCTTGGACAAGCTCCAGCACTCCAATGACCCTGAAAAAGGATAAAGCAGGTTTAGAAATTGATTGATTGATGGATGGATGGTGGGATTCCAGTTTTACATGATCTTGACATGAATACAGACAGAAATAAAGTTGTGTATCTTCTTGTTCCTGCTTCTAATCCAGTGTTCTCATTATCTCCAATTCAGCAATTAAAATATGTTTTTAACCTACTTTAAAAGCTAAAATAAATTGGATGCACTTAGGTCATCAGTTTTGTGTAGCAGAAATGTTAAGATAACTTCCAGTGTCAACTTTATCAACAGTATTACGTGAGTTAGAACTCGCACTATCACACTGGTTCTTTGCTCACCCATGCATCACTAAAAGCTTTTTTCTATCTGTGAACCATGAAGGGGCACCCCAGCAAAACAACACGAAAGCTGAAAGAGGAGGAGATAGAGGAATTAGGGAAAGGAAGAGTGGGTAAATGAGATTTTAGATGTGGTGAGGAGCGGCTGTGTTGTGTTTGATGCCTTGGCAGAGACTGGTGCCTGTTTAATGTGGAGGGATTCATTGAGTGGGGCCAAGGGTTCCTTCTTTGGCATGTGTTTAATTAGACAGCTGGACCCTTCTCCTTGCATATTTTCATGAAAAGAACACGACAAGCTTCCTTTTCCTTATTTTGCATCGATGCTAAAAGATGTCTTTGGAAATTACAGCAACTAGTGAATTTACTGTGGAGTAAATACTTGTAATCTGTGCTGTAATCGGAGATGGAAAGATGAATGTGTGGCTTCTTTGTTTCCCACTCAACTGTGACAAGCTCAGTAGTTAGGGATACTTAGGCATAGGGGGGTCATTCAATAATGTCCCACTCTCTTTCTCCTTCTACTTAGGGTTCTTAGTATACAATGTACAGCAGAAACCACAGCTATTTATTCTCATCTTTAACTTCTTGTATGCAGGCTCTTCTCTTTATAATAAAGCTAAATAAACATTTAAATGATGGCCTTTGTTCCAAATAATTTACATTTTTAGCAAAGTTGATTTGATTCTGTGAATTACATCTGGATCATAAAGTATTTAATGTTTGTTGTTAGGTATCCTGCAAAAGAAAAACAAGTTAATAATAAAATTTGCCAAATTCAAGAGATTTCTTGTTGACACAAGAAGAGATCTTAGAACTGGAAACTACACAAAGATTTCCTGTTCAAGGATATTTAATCTGCTACATGAAGGAATTCAACACAACAAAGTCACATGACTCTAAATGTGTAGAATATTACTCATTTTGTGTTGTTCAAAGCATACGCTCAAGGGTTAAAGGCTCTGTTACATGCAACCATCTTGGGGAGGCTGACCCGTACGGGTTCTATGTGTTTTTGGGTTCTATAGGGTCATAGAAAGGAGCAGTCGCATCTTAAAAGGAGCACGTGTGTGTCTTGCAGTTCCCTAGAGGCAAGAGAAGTCAAGGGAAAATTAAACGTAAAAATGTTAGCATTATGTCCTATTTGTAAGAATAATTTAAGTTGTTTGCATTTGGGACAAACGGGTGTCATATTGACCCTGTACCCCACACTGTAGTTGTTTGTGAGGCATGCATACTGGCTCCTAACTGCCAACAGGCAAGCTCTGCATGCAGATAAGTAAGTTCCAGTGCCTTGAGTTGTTCAAGTGTTCGGTGTAAGACTGAATGAATGAGGGTTATCAGGTTTATCTTGGTGTCAAGGTTTTAATGGAAGTTATAAATCTGTATAACAGTGGAGAGGCTTACAGATTCATTTAGTTTGACCTCATCTCAATACCAAAAGAACCATTAGAGGAGCCAACAGAGATGGATTTATCAAGGTTTTTTGTTCCATCCTCAAATCAGAAGGCCACGCCATTGGCCCGGCCAAGGTCAGTGAAGCCAACGTTAAATGAACAATGGAATGGGTTCAGTCTTCACTGCTGAAGTCCATGGCAACCAAGCAGGAGAAATTTAAAATACGCAAAAGAGACATTTAAAAGATATTCGGCACACTGGCTTAAGTATTGACATTCAGTTAGAAATTATCCTAACAAAACTCTAACTTTTCAAATATGGTCCCTTGTCTCAGTTGTTTCTATATTTATGTACACAGTTCCTATTTTAACAACGGAGAGGAGAAATGGCTTTACTAAAATCAGAATCAGCTTTATTGGCCAAGTACACTGCTTATACAAGGGATTTAGCGTCCGTGTCTTACGCTCTCGTGCAAGCAAGGCAGATAGATGTAAAAAAGTAAAACAAAAATTATACAGACAAAAAATGACAACAGTTATGCATGTGTTCCAGTTCTTTTTTGATTATTCATACTCCGTAACTGGTCAGGGGTTCATCAGAGTGATGGCTCGAGGGAAGAAGCGGACTTTGTGGTGAGTGGTTTTGGTGCATTTAGTTCTGAAAGTTTTGAGGAGACGGAAAAGATTGTGTCCAAGATGTGAGGGCTCTATCGAGATTTTTCCACCCCCGCATCCTCACCCTGGACAGTACAGGTCCTAAATGGAAGGAAGAGTAGAACCAATAATCCTCTCAGTAGACCTGATGATCCTCTGCAGTCTGTCACTGCTGTGTCTGCATAGATGTGGTCAGGACAGACTGGATTATTGCAGTTCAGAAGATGGTCAGCTCCCAAGGCAGGTTGAACTTCTTAAATTGTCGCAGGAAGTGCAACCTCTCCGAAGTGAGTCGATGTGGTCCCACTTTAGGTACTATGATATGGTGGACCCCAGGAACCTGTGTGAATCTGTTAAGGGGACAGTGCTGTTGATATTTGTGAGTGGAAGGCGTGGGGGACTCCTGAAGTCCACTGTCATCTCCACAGTGTTCAGTGGGTTCAACTCCAGGTGGTTTTGGCTGCACCAGAGGACTAGCTGCTCCTCTTCTCCTCTGTATGCAGATTCATCGACATTCCGGATGAGTCCAACGACTGTGGTGTTGTCCGTAAACTTCAGGAGTTTCTCAGAGGGGTTTCCTGAGACAATCATTTTTATTAACTTTTTATCACCAGAAGTGTATTTTTTTTTTTTTGGTGTTGTATAGTTATTTTAACTTACTCTTTAATTATTTTTAAATAACCCCAACTTTAACCAATATCTCAGCACTAGAGACTGAATCTCTGACTTAAAGGAACAAATCATCCACATAAAGCGTGATTTATGGTTCTGTGTAAAAACCTATAGTGCGCCCACTTATGAGGATCAAGGGTCAATTTGAGTGTTTCCTTTTCCAAAGCCGACCTACTTTGGTGGTTTGAGCTTTCTGAATCTCTGCTGCTGACAGCGCTTCTGAAGTAGATGACCCAGGGCAAAAAAACTAACTTCTGTCAATCACAAGAGTTTTTTTACTTGCTTAAAAAGGTAGACCAATAACAATTCTATCCTCGTTTTCATGATTTTGAAAGTTCACATAAGTGGTCTGCAGTTAGATATAGCTGGACAGGAAAAATAACTGTTTCGTTAACAGCATCTCAGTCTTGCAACAACTTCCATGAATATCTAAAACAAACAATTCAATGTTACATAAAACAGAACATTTGGGAACAAGGGAGTTTAACTTTTTCTAGAGGCATAATTAACATCAGATACACAATTGCTTGGAGTCTGGGACAGAAACATGAATTATGAAAGTATGGCTGCAGAGAATCATCTTTCAGGTGTTTGAAAGGTTTGTAAGAAAAAAACGATTCAGAATTGATGATAACACGGAAATCATTACATTAATTTTGCTTGGGGCTTCAAACAAAAAAACTGATTATAAGGAGTATTTGCAGGTATTTTTGCTTCGTGACATAAAATTGGACAATGAATAAATGCAATGACATATTTGTTACCTAAAAATGCATAAAAAACAAATGTTTTTGTTTATCTCCAATCTACTGTTTAAAATATTTCTGGACAAATTACCAATCAATGTTTAATATTAGCTAGTTTTGAAGTTGTCATCCCTTTAGTGTGAATCTGTCACTGTAATAGACCAGAGTCCTTTGCAGGATGTGGCCTATCATCTAGGCACAAGTGGTCATTTTTCAACCAATGACCAGATAGAAACTACAGCAAATTCTAATTAGAAATTAAAATAATTATTTTTCTGCATCAGGATCAGCATAAATAATAGTCTATCATTATAGACTGTATAAAAAAGATAGTTAAAAGTTTGCATCTGTGCTGCTGACACAAAACATGACAACAAGACTATATCTCAAAGGTATAAGCATGCCCTAAAGAGAATAAGTTCCTCCAATCAGATACAGTTTATTCAGTCTATGCTTTACCCACACTTCAATCCTTACTTTGTGTGTCAGGTTTTTATCACATCTACATGCATACTTGTAACAACTACACCTTCCAACAATACTCACTGATTAACCATAGTATAAAATGTTGTTGATGGGAGGGGAGACTTTTACAAGCTCACACATGTCTTACTTAGACTATCTAGAAACAAAACCTGTCTGCGGAGAACTGGAACCACTAGACGAAATATGGTGTTGAACATGCAGTTTACTTTGGAACCTTAAATTATAACTGACACAGCAAGATTTTGACATCAACCATAGAAAATGTCTTACCTGGCCGAAGACATCACTGTTGCTACCCGGCACAGGGGCTGGCATTTTGAAACCAGACAACAATGATTCATCCGACTCAGTTGGAGTCATAGTTCTAAGTCTTCACCGCTTCCACTAAAAGCGGCTCGGGAGACAGGGTCAAACGTTCCAGGAGGGGCCAGCGGGCACCACATGCTTTTACTGAGGCATCTGATTGGTCAGTTTATAACTTGAATAACTTGTGATAAAGAAACAAATGTATATTTTTAAGAAGGAGGAATCAGAGCAAGAATGGTTAATCAGACAAATAGAATGACTGAGTAATGACTGTCTATTTTTTTTAAATAGAAGTCTATTTGACTTCTTTGAACCAGTGGGTACTTCCCATTTGGGACAAGAGAAGGAAAAGGTTAATATATCCAGTGAATATATAGTCAATGTTTGGGACAAAGAAAATTTACCAGAGAATAACTGTAATTGTATAAATTAACTACACATTACAAACATTCTCCTGTAGAAATTACATTAAAAAATGTTTAATTTCATGTTACAGTGGTCACATGACCCTGCCCTCACCTCATGGTAATCTCTATGCATTCGCTGTCTTTGGAGATTTCCATCATCTCACCAAAACTCATCTCACACCCTCTTCCGCAGCTCTTCCCATATCACCCACTATACTCTCTTCATTCACAAACAGAATACTTGCTTACATTATGATTTATTAAATAACTTGGATGCATTTCTGACCTACCCAAGTTTAGAAATATTAATTTTGTCTTGGTAAAGTAAAGACTGTAATTGCTGGTGGGTTATAGAACTGTTACAGTCCTCCTTGCTCGTGTATTCAGTGTTGGTGTGAGTCAGAGGCGGCGTGTTTTTGTTTCTCCCAGAAGACATAAAATGCAGGTAGCCAGAAGGCTGAAATATTGATGGATGATGTTAAATTTATGCTTCTGGTGAACTAGCACCGCACATTCAAATAGTGACTGATTTTTTTGTGATTGCAGTGTTGAAGCCCGCTTGGCAACATAAAATGTCCTTTCAAGAATCATTTTTAACTTTGTCAAAGACATTTTTGAAACTGCTGTAGCAAGTCACAGGAAATTTACTCTAAAAGTCTGGTTGCTTTAGAGTTTCAGATGATGCTGTAATTTATTCATAGTGCAGAGTTTTTTTTTTTTTTTGCTTATAGTTTTCATGCATTTTTCATCAAGATTGTGTAAATCAGAAGCTGCACATTGGTAACTCGCTTGTGAATAGTGCTTTGCAGACTTTGTGCCTTTTTTTTATTGTTTTGCCCATGAAGATCTTCTGTTTTCCAAATATTTTCATAAAAAATATTTTAATGGAAAAGTTGACGGACCACATGTAAATAGTTTTAGAAAATTTGTATCATTTTACAT
This sequence comes from Oryzias javanicus, assembly GCA_003999625.1. Lineage (NCBI taxonomy): Eukaryota > Metazoa > Chordata > Actinopteri > Beloniformes > Adrianichthyidae > Oryzias > Oryzias javanicus. Next base: position 19,965,987 of record CM012442.1, read on the forward strand.
TCTGACTGCAGTTCCACTATGATTAAAAAAAAAAAAAAAAAAACTCCAAAAAACAAACTTCAGTGGATTTAATTCAATAATTTAGGGTTGCGTTTATAATTAGAGCAGAAGAGAGTATGTTTCCTCTTATCATTTCCTCAGATATAATTACACTGTTTAACCTCGTATGGGTAAAAAATGTCCTATAGTAATTCTCAACAGTGTTCATATTTGATTTGTTTTTCTTGTATTCTGTGATGCCCCCTGGGTAAACTGGGGAGGATTTGAGCTGATCCCAGAGCTATGAAAGTTCCTGGGATCAGCATTTAACCCAAGACCTGCTGGCTCAAGCAGCTGGCTTCCATCATTGCAACTTTCTGTCTGTGTACGCCTTTGACAACCACAATTTCAGTGCGTAAAATCTGTCAAAATCAGCAACCTTATATGCATGGGAAGCTGAGCAAAGCTGATTCGACTTAATTATCCCATCTGGCTGCTGAGATTGCATATGAACATATACGTTTGATGACTACATGACATTTTGTTGATGTTAAATATTTATTCTTTAATGACTGATTATGGTTTGCTTTCCATCGGGAAGGATATGGGTGGCGGATGTACGTGCTTGTCCTGCGATTCCTTTTATTTGGGCTAAATCCTTTTATCCAGGCGATTGCATTCACAGATTTAAGGGAAAGACTTTAACTTCGGAAAGGATGCAGCACAAAAAAAGAAGGGGTGGTGTCCGTGGGTGGACAGAGGAATGGGAAAAATGGAGGGTTTCAGTTAAGTGTGTGGTTGAAGGGGGACGCCGATTGTCATTAATGTGTGTACTGGTGTGGAATGGAGGGAGGTCATGCTCCGAAACAGGACAAGGGGAAAGCCGCTTGTATGTGAAGCATTTTGAGGGTTGGTGGCGTGGCTTGTTGGCGGGAGCTTTGGTGGCGTGGGGGAGCATTGGTTAAGCACTCTTAAGTGAGCTTTTGATGGTGGTAGCTTGAGTTTTCAAGGAGACATCAAAGGATCCACTGCTGTCTTCCCTCGACATCCCATCAGCCCCACTTTGAGGTATAGCACGCCACTCCACCGATTAAAGGATTCTCCCCCTCTTGTGTTGTAGTCACCCACACAAACTGATGAACTTTATCAGGAAATTTGTAAAGCTTCTGAGTCATCGGGTTTAGTGAATAGATGAGGCTAAACAAAGCTGAATGGTGCTTCAGAGAAGGGCCCTCTTCTGGAATGTCACAACTCTCCATGCTTTAGTAAAAAGCCATACATAGTCAAGGGTATCCCTGTTCAAGTACTGTTATAAAAAAAAAAAAAAAACATAACTGTTTGGTGAATTTTAGACCACACAAAAACAGATGACCAATTGTTCTTTAAATATTAGATTTTATTAAAGCATTTTGAAAAATCTAATATAAGGAAAATGTATCAAAGATGCAGATTATTTACATATAGTTCCTTTGTAAATTGTTGACGCTTGAAATTTTGATGCACATATACAGCTCAGAGCAATTAAAGTAGAAAAAAAACCCTGAAATGTTAAACTAACATTACATTTTAGATGCTAATTCATTCCAGTTCTCTGCTAATTGATCTCAGGTGAAAACCGTGTGTGGTGCCTGTGGGTTACCACAAATATGTAGTAACCCACAGGCACCAGATGTACTGAATATTGCCAATTAATGTGCTGAATAATGAATCAGTTCATCAACTCTGAATAGAAAAAAAAAAAAAAAAAAAGTTGGCATGACTCTTGTTTATCACTGCCTCCATGCCGGAACCTCGATGCACCAGCTTGCATTAGCATAACCGTGAGGCCCATCTTCTCTACCGGATTAGTTCAGCTCTCCTCCCACTGTCTGATGGCTCTTTACATAGATAGACACAGCCTGTTAAAGGTCTTAACCACACCAATACCACTTGAGTCATTATCATTCACCATGAGAAGCTTCCAGAAGATCTGCTGTTTAGCATGAGAGTGACATCTCATTTGGGATGGTTTTCAGGAGGAAAACCCCTTTAGACAATGATGGAGTAACTAACAAGAGCTTAACTGATCAGTCTTTCTGCCAAACAGAACACTATAGATTCTTGATCTTTAATGTTCTATCTCTGATGCACATTAAACAAACCTTGAATAAATGACAAGCTGTTCAAGTTCATAGTTTAGTTTGTGTAATTTTTTGTTTGTTAGTATTGTATTCTATACAAATGCAATAATCTATATTTGTATGTGTTCTCTACGGTGGCCCTGAAGTGCAAATCACATAGACAAATCACTCAAATTGAAAACATATTTAAGATTGCAACAACAATTAAAGAAAGACAAAACACTATTCCAAAAAGAATTATACAAATTAAAATATAAACATTTCAGAAAACATCAATTTTCCAGATGTGAAATGTCCAAAACAAAACATTGATAAGAAAAAAACCCCAAAAAAACACAAGTTCGGTATTATGGGACATCTCTGATTGCAGTTTCCATAAAAAAAAAAAACCAAAAAAAAAAAAAAAAACAAAAGTGAAATCCAACTGAAATGTAAACAAAAAATAAATAAAAAGATAAAAGTAGGAAGGTACTCTGGGACTTTTCTGATTGAATAATGAAGTCTGTCTATCATTTCAACCAAAACTTATGTGGCATGAAGGATTTGTTTCAAACTAATCATTAAACTTTTACGCAGACAAGAGACATTTATAAAAATTCAAAATTCAAAATAAAACATCGTCCTCCAACCACCAAATTCCCTACTTGTGTTTTTTTTTCTTTCTTTCTTTTTTAGCTTTGGTCATTGATAAGGAACTGTAAGGATTTTAGTTTTGATTCATAAAAGGTGTTTTTTTTGTTTGTTTGTTATATTTTTTTTTATTGTCGTGATCCTTAATACATTTTAGCATTAAGTGATTTGTTGGTGTGATTTGCACTTTAGGGCCACTGTAGTTCTGAACATAAAGTCTTGCACATCTTCACAAAAATAGATATCTTATTTTGGGATATTTTCAGTGTAGGTATTCTTCAGTTTGTTTGTTTTTTCTTTTCCTTCACACTCTTTCTAACCTTCTGTATTGCCCTAACCTTTTCTTCCCAAAACCACTGACAGTTTTCCTTTCTCTCCTGCTGTCTTTGCTCTCTTTCACTCTTTCTCCCGCCTACACCAGGGCACCGCGAGCGCTACACTTCCCCGTCCCTCTCTGCCTCTCTCCCTCCCGTCGTCTCTGGCAGCCTGACTGTGCTGTCTGCTTCAGCTGTTCTCAGTTGCACCGAGCGTCTTGGGCTGTGGGGACGGAACACTGAGTGGGGCTGAACTAGTTCAGGGAAGCGTTAACCAGAGAGGGTTAGGCAGAGCGAGTCATCCAGAGAGGATTTTGCTAACCAAGCAGACAGGAGGAACAGCTGAACCAATCTGGACCTGTTTACTTTGGTTAGTTAAAGGTGACACTGAGTGGTCATGTGGATGGCTCCTTTGGAGCTACAAGCTGGCTTGGTGTCAGAACAGATAACCATGGAAGACAGACCTGGATTTTCTTTGAGTTGTTTTTGTTGGTAAATTTTTAACTTGGTTGAGTAATTAATGGAGCAGCAAGCTTGCGTGCAGAGACATTGATATATAAACCTCAGCTGTGCAAGTTCTGTGTTTTTCTTGAGTTGGACTTTAATTTTGGCTTCTGACCTCTGGAACAGGAAAGGCTTTTTGATCTTGCTGGGACAGGACCTACTGTTACCCACACTGGACAAACCAACCTGCTTTTTTTCCATTTTTATTGAGCAATTTCTCAAAAAATATTTTTTCTGCCAAACCCAATCAGTCTGCATAGGAGTTGTTTATTTTAAAGGACCTGTCTGGACTCTTTTTACCCCAGGACCATGGGCTTTCTATGGGGCAGCACTGTGCTTCTCTGTACAGTGGTTCTGCTCAGATTGGAGAGCAGTGAAGCCCAACAGACCAAGAACAATGTCCCCCGGCTAAAACTCTCGTACAAAGGTGAGTGTGTGAGTTGTGCTGTTCTTCCTTGAAGTGAGTCAGTTATTCGCAGATGAGTAAAAGTTACACCAAATTTCCACGCTCCATCTTGTGGCTCATCTAGGTTAACATGCCTACTTTGTTATAAAGCATGTGTACATCACGTAGGAAGTCTGTTTTTGCATCAAGCTTGGTGAGATATATCTATTTCTATTGAGTTTAAGTTTGTACATTTCTAAATGTAAAACTGTTTGCATTTCAGATTCATGATTTGACAACAAGACCAATATTTGGTCCATGATTTCAGGTCTTCTAAACGCTTTTGTTTATATATGATCAAGACAATGTTGTAAAAACCCTCATATTAACTCAGAAAAAGTAAATAAGTGTTCTTATGGATTGCTTGTTTTTCTTCTTAAAGATTTTGGGACTATTATTTTGAAGGAACAATTAATTTTTTGTCTCATGCTAACTTTTTCTTTTAAGCAGTTCAGTGCCAACTAAACAGTTTTCTAGCCAAAGTGACATATTTTCTTACACATGCCCTTCCATCCTAGTTTTGATCAATTGCAGCTGTCACTTTTGCAATGAAACGTAGTGCCAGAAAGGGACTCCAACTCCACTGAGCATCATTTATCCTCATTTTTTTTTTTTTTCTGAATGCCACTTTTGCTGTTCTATTCTCTTCTGCATGGTAATTATGCTCAGGATGAATGGCGCAGGTCTGTTTTCAGCAGATGGCTGCACGAAAGTGAAATGTTTCCTGCGTAGCACTGGGAGATCCATAATTATACACACAAGTGTGCGCATATGCGCTCGCGTGCACACAAAAATACGACACCATCTGTAGATGGCAAATGATACCTGTGAGGGAATCCGTCATTTGAAAGTATACCCTGCCAGGTTGGTGAAACACACCTTTACACTGATATCTTCATTGAAAGTCTTCATGCAAATGACTTGCCTGCTTGGGTTTTCTGGTGTTTAATAATTCATTTAAGTTAATTGTAACCTTTCCTGTTGGGGAACGTAACTGCCACCAACCACGAATGAAGAATTTAATCAAGCAGGCAGGATTTTATTGTCTAAAAGGAAAGAAACGACTAAAAATAAAGATTAAACAGCCCTGCAGAATACTGACATTTACTCTTAATTTCACTTATAATTAATGCAATTATCTAATAAATCAACTGATTTCAAGTTTCTTGGTAAATTAAAGAAGAGGACTTTCCTAGAGAAGAATGTAAAAGCCCTTGGGAAGAAGTTGATCTCCACATAAAGAGTTGTGAGAAAGAACTCTGACCCCTAGAGGTCACTGTGAATACTGGGAAAACTCTTTGTATTCTCCTGAAGTCTGACACGTTTTCTAACTTTACCACTCATATATGCACAGCGTGGGTTAGCATGTATCTGCAAATCATGAACTTGCGCTTCAGCCTCCCCCAGTGAACACAGAAAATCTGAGACATGCACCCCCACCACCCTCACACACACACAGAGAATTAGAGTTTCTAACAGACCTTTGAAAGTGAGGGTCGAGGGGCAGGAGGCCAGTGGAGAAGGAGGAAAGAAAACAATGGTATCCTACCGCTACCTAAACATCAAGTAAAGCCCAACTGTATCAACAACCGAGAATCTTAGTGATAATGAGGTGGGAATGGAGTTATGGTACACAGAAGCACAATGAAGTGCAGTAAATGTCTTGCAGTATGTTTACGTGAGAATAGACGAATGCCAGAAGGCCCGGAGCCCTCTGAGCACAATGATTTGTAAGCTACTGAATCGCGATTTATATGATTTTAAAGTTTATGGGTCACAAGAGCACATGTTTTCAACTGTTCAGAGAAGGAAACACAAGGTATTTGAGTTTATAAAATGTGTCCTGCCAAAAGTCTTTTGGTACTCAATTCGATCCACCTTTTTCCTCATACTAAGTCCAACAAACGTATGCATTAACCATAAAAGATTGCAGAACCGCATCTATTCATCAAACTGGTGTTGAAAATTCATTGATTTCAGAAAAAAAGTTCAAGCTGTTTTATTATTCAACTATCTTGCTGTTCTGAATACGAAAGCATTATAAACTCTGCTTGAACTGTCTGGAAATATGACTGACCATTGACAGTTTTATGTTGACAATCTTTCAAATGAACCTTTATTTTGCGCTAAGCAACAAAACAAATTAGCAAATAAAATACAGAATTTCCAGCATGTCAGCAATCAGCTCGCACGTAGAAAAAGCTTTAGTCAAGGACAATGTGTCGGTACATATTTTAATATGATAAATATGTTAGGAGAAGCGGCAGTATTTAACATTTTAAAAAGGCAATTAGCTTTTGTCAGATGAATTTAAAAAAGCAATATTATGGAACGCATACTGAGAATATATAATCATGTGCCAGGTCATTAGAATAAATGACGTGACACAGTGGGAATACGAGTCAGCATTTCAACATCTATGTCTACCACCTTAAGGAACAGAGAAACATCTGAGCCACGACCTTTTTTAGAACCGCAGTTAAGTTAATTTGCCATGTGTCAAAAAGGTGTTTGTCTGCATTTCTGCTCGACATTGAACAAATTACTCGACCGAGGCTTTGTGACATTTCCACTAATGCAGGGGTAAATCAGAGCCTCTATAAACGTAAAACGATTCGCAGATATGTTGTGTTTTGTCAGTATGCGAGCATATATATTTCAAATTGTGTAAATGATGGACGGCACAGCGGTTGTTGAAGCGAGGCCAAACACCACTAAAACCCCTGCCATGTGTGGTTATTATGAGGAAGTATTTTTAATTTTTTTTTTTTTTCCAGGGAGCATTTAGATAACATTCCCTGTGCCCCATAGTTGAGCAAGAGGAAGAAAGACGGAGAATGTAGGGTAAAAGAGTTTATTTTTATCAGTCTCACATGGGACTGTTGATACTTTGCATCTTTCCCATCTGCGCCCCTACCGCTCTGTCTTTTTTGTTTCCTGCTCTCCATTACCGGATGCAGTTCTTTTCCCAGATCTAAAAAAAGCATTCAAAATTACTTAATTATTCAGCTCTTTTATTTTAATTTAAGTAAAAATAAACGATCTGAAAACGGAACTGCTGGAAATATAAAACATTGCAGTGATTTAAATTGATTTAAAAAGATAATTTCGGCTTAAAACTGCTATATTTGTAAGGAATGGCTAACATGTGTTAAGAACTATAGTTTTTATCTTCCATCTGATGGACAAAAAATGTTAAGCATATAAATGAGAACTTTTCTTTGCAAGATGGCAAATTAAAACAAGCTAAAAATAACTAGTTTTGATGTAAAATGAATGAGTGTTTTGAGTATTTACCAATACTGGAGTACAGACATGTCCAGGCGACTGCCTTTGCTGCGACTTGAAAGCCTTTGGTTTCTTTCCATAAACACAACCCAGCGTATCCCATAAACATGAATACACAAAATACCCGGAGAGCACCCGTCTCTTGATGATTAGCTTTTAATAAGTTTACCATAGTCTCTGTTGAATAATCTGTTGCCATGGACACCACTTCCACCGATGGGTGTAAGCGTGAAAGTGTTTTTCTGTCCTGTCAGAAAGGGATGTTTACGATCAGATGAATTGCAGACGTCCCTTGTGGGCAGTTTTCCCACAAGTGGTTAACACCTTTGTACTGTTTAGAAAAACACAATCTTACACTGGTCACCTTATTTTTTTTTGGCAAACAAGTTCTAACACATATAGTTGGCACACTAAGATCATAAAACCACATGTTCTTTGCAGATCAAGGCATTGTTAGATGGATGTTTGAGTTTTGTATGAGACACTTGCTGTTTAAAACAATGTTGGTACTTAAATTAAAAAAAAAAGACAAGTAAATGTAAACAAGTATGTTAAATGGATAAAGTCTGCATCTTTTGTTTGTTATAATTTTGGACTAACATAAGTGCCATATTAGCTGTGGATGTAGGGTGTGTCATCAATTAGAAGATACATCTATAATGTTCTAGAATTACTACACATAAAAACACCAAAGAGACACAGATGACTGCGCACTCTAAACCCATACTTTACCTGTCATCCTTTTCTGCATTGTGGTTTTCACTCCCTCTCTTATTTCTGAAGTTTCTTCATCTTCTTTACTGCAATCAAGCAAATTCACCGTAACTGGCTTCTTTTGTCTTTATTGGGCTTTGTGTCTCCACTTCAGCACTAGTTTGTATGATTGTGATCTAAACTCGTTTACTCTCTGTAACCTCAACTATGTCTTAGAGTTTCATTAACTTGTTGAGACAAAGATGGAGAGATATTGCAGAGTTTGTCTTGAGTTAAGCCGATCAACCTTCATTTTACAAGATATTGTACTTGTCTTGTTTGCGTCTGAGTGTGTCCATGTATCAGTATTCTGATGTGGATGGATGTTCTGATTTTGGAACCTTATTTTACTTTCAAAAGTAAAATAAGCTTTCATGCGTTCTATTAAACACATTATAGCATTGTTGCGGATAGTGAAAACAGTCCTTTTTTTACACCAGAATTTCACCATTAGTTCAATTGTAACTTACCACTTCTAATCATTACATCATATTTATTCATCTCCTTAGTTGCTTGTCCCTTTTGGGGTACCGGAGCCTAACGTGGCTGCTGTTGGGCAAAGGCAGGGTACACCCTGGACAGGTCGCCAGTCTGTCACAGGGCCTCAATCACAGACCCAAACACACTTGCATACACTTAGGGACAATTTACAGTAACCAATTCACCAATACAGCTTGTTTTTAGATGGTGGGAAGAAGCCGGGGTCCCCGGAGAAAACTCAAGAATTTACAGGGAGAACATGAAAACTCCACACAGAAGGGTCCCCCCATTGATGATTCTGTTTTAGGTCCCCCAGCCAGGACTTGAAGCAGGGCCTTCTTACTGTGCGGCAAGAGCGCTAACCACTGCGCCACCATGCAGCCTATATTGTATTGTTAATAGAATCAGTTGTACTGCTTATAAAATTAACTATTCAGGCTAGATTTTTGCTATGCTAGCTTGTTGCAAACATAAAGTTGGATGTGGATGTAGGATCTGGCTTTCACAATTAAAAATTTTAGTCGGATTAAAAAGGAGAAGTTAAAGAATACATTTTTGAATGATCTGATTAAGTTTGCTCAGAACAGAGAACGTTTAGGCTGATCTTGCAGTTTATACAAAGTCAATGGAATGGTCAATGGTAGGATCATTTATCTTGTTTTTGTTTTATGAGAATGACCATGGTATTAGTCATTGACCTCAGATCTTACCAGAAGACCCCCTGAATTTAAGCAGATTACTAAGCAGAGGAAAATAAACTAAATAGGTTTTCTTCAGTAGCGGCCAGAGAAGAGGGGAGACCCCGGTGCCAAATCCCTGTTCGGCAGGTGGATGATGGACATGTGGCACACAGAAGACTGCTGGTCACTGATTCCCTTTGATAGAGGCTGGGTGTCATCCACTTGTGGGACAGAACAACCCCGCGTAGTTTTGCCGCCCCCTGCAGGGTGCATTTGCCCCATTATGGTGCATCGCAACCGGCTCCGGCTCGACTGCTGCGTACTTCCCAGTGAACGCCAGCCGCACCGTGGCTGTGGATTGAAGTACTCGTCGTGTTCTCTCTCCAGTCTGCTGGCGTCCACCAGTACGACTGTCAACCAGGCTGCACTGTCTGAGTTGGAAATGTCATTCATCCGTTGCATCTTGTACAGAAATACTAATACGATGGCCTGGGTCTTATTTGTGTGATGATACGTTTTTCTTTTTAAAATCGGACCAAACCTAAGCATATTATGGTCATTTTACTGTCTCTACAAAGCTGTGTTTCAATGTTTATAGACCTTTCCAATATGGCGTTGCTCTTTACCTCTCTTGGACAATGGGAACAAGCCAGCATAGCTTCCCTAGCAGTATAACTCATTGGCTTATAAAGCCTCTAGGGACTATTTTTTTTGAGTCTTTATATCTACACACAAATGTGAGTTGTTTTTTTTTTTTAGAAATTTATTTCCAAGTGTATGTAGAAATTTTTTTTTTGCCTTTTTGATAGATCAGCAAAACAATAATATGGTTTAAAATAACCCATTGAAAGTTCTGCATGTACAATGAAAAGTTAGAAAATAAAATACATTCACAATATGAACAGATTTTCTATAAATTCTATCCTCCCATCGCTTTTTAAAAAATGTTAAACCTGCAGATTTGTAGTTTTGCTCCGACAAAAACTGTCAATGTTTCCTCTGTGTTTTATAATGAGGATACGCATAAAGTTAAATGTAGTCTCTTACCAGGGAATGACCTAAATGAGAACACCCACATTGCTTCAGTCAGACACAGGATAGAGGTTTTAAAAAGCAGGATGTTTTTTCTTTTAGCAGTATGATTGACAGAAGTCACCTCCTGGCATACACGGATAATTAAATATTTGCTTATAACATCAAAAAATATTTAAAAGTAATCAAAGTATTTAACTGCTTTAAATTTAGATTTGTTTAAATTTCTGCATAAATTTAATATACTAGACTAAATGATGTGGTATGGAAAAAATAATCTTAAAATTGCTCCAGGTGAAATTGTCCTCTGATTACTTTCATATTTTGCCCTCAGTAAGCAATAACATGCTCATGAATATTGATCTTCATTTCAGTGCATATTAAGATTATTGCATATTAGCAATATTGCCTTTGCCATCAGACTTTAGGCAGTTTTCGGGGTTCAGAGAAATTCCATGCACATTTTTTTCATTTATTTGTAATTTTTAGTTGCTCTTGGGTTGCTGGTGAAAAAAAAAAATTAAAATGAATTTTACTGAAGTTTTACATGAGATGGTTTTTCTTAAATACCTGGACTGTAACTGGACATTGACTTGCTAATTACCAAGTCCGTTTTGTGCTTACCTGCATCATCGCCCAGGGGCGGCTTTAAATACATTCCCTTTATAAATGAATAAATACTGGTAGACCACAAGAGGGTTTTATGTAGAATTAAGAGCTTTTTTTAATGGAGAATTAGTAACTCATTTAGAAAAATAACAATAAAAAGAGACTTAAACGGATTTACGCACAATAACTTCTAAGATAAATGTTTCCGTCATGTGAAAAAAATTAACCCCAAGGACAGCATGACACATAGAAGCAGATTTTTCTGTGAACTCAATCTGAACAGGAAATGCTTTATTTAAAAAAATAAAAGCTTTGAATTCAAAATAAGAAGCACATAACCCCGGCAGAAGCAAAGGTTCATGTTGAAACTGTAATTACAGATCATGGGGTTCACAGTTATCTGACCAAACAGTCAGAGTGACTTTAGGAACTCTTTTGCAACAATTAAATATTTTAGGACAAGTGGAACTTACCTATAATATGTCTCTTTTAATACCTAAAAATCCGCAAAAGGATTATTAAACATCGGTCAAGCTGAGGAAAAAGTTCTCCTTCATAACATTTTTACCTCTTACTCCAACTTTTAGCGTCTTATTCTCCTGGGCTCTGACACACTTTGAGGGGGGCATAGTCTCTGCTTAAACATTCATGACTAGTTCTTTTATTTTCCTCTCCAAAATAAAAATAAAAAGACTGTTTTTATTCTGTGACCTCGGTATGCAGCACAGCAAAGTGAACAATTTGAAACCTTGTCGGTTCAGGGAACTCGTGAACTTGAGCTTGATTTTTGTTGAATCGTGTAGCAGAAGGAAGACCGAGAAAACTACAGGGCAGTGAGTGAAAGGTCCTGGCTGGTGAGATGTAGATGGATAAAGTTTATTGTCAACACAAGACGGAAACAGCTGTGGCACAACAGCTTATGGCACAATTTTAACTTTTCCTGTACCAGTGATCTCATGCTTCATCAGCAGGACATGGCCACCATGAGAGTGAAAGATGCACACAGTCAGCAGACATGCAGGGAGCTTGTCACATGTTCCAGACTGAACAAACCAAGCTGGTTACTTTTCTTTGACTACTTAAAAAAGTCTTTTTGTGATTTGTGTTAATCGCTTCTCCTTAAAGTTGCCCAATTCTTCTACTTGTTTCTACATATGAAAACGTATTTTGTGCATATATGGATATAAGATACAGTTTTTTAAATGTAAGATTAAACTATTTGCATAATAGACACTTTGGTTTTCATTTAACATGTAACTGAGTAGAAATACTTCAAGCCAACAAAGTACCAAAGAAGAATTTAAAGGGTGACCAAAAAGGGAAGTTGGAGGCTAACTCCATTCACAGCCAACATTTGAAAATTCAGTCAGATAGGAAGAGGCTGGGGAAATGAAGTGGGGCTTAAATAGTTTGACCTATCACAAAATTCAAATGCAATACCTCGATTAAACTTAAATTGAAAGTTAAATTTAAAATTAAATTGACTATTTTCAAGAATTAAACAAGTTTATTTTAATTTGTCAAAAAATTGGCAATGACCAACAGACAGCATGTAAAAAAAGTTGATTTAGGGTTTGGTTTACCTGTAAAGGCTCACTCCAATTATGTTTACCACGATAAAAGGCATAAAAATTAAGATTGAAACTATGTTTCTGAAGATTTCTTTATTCAGGTCATTGTGAATATGGAACAGAAAAAAAAAATGTTGGAAAAAGCTTGCAAATTTGACAAAGAAACTACAATTGGTGAGCACAACCTCCCTGCTCCGCTCCATGCCAATGTAAGGATCTGTAGGCTAGCACGAGAGTTTGCAAAGATATAGATGATGGGAATGGGGTGGGCTTCCTCAGCACCAACAGTCTCTCCCACAATTTAGAGGCAAATTTCTAATAAACTACTGCTGCTGTGCAAAAACTGTCCTAGAAAACAACTTTTTTTTTTCTTTTTATTTTGGATAAAAGCAGCTTAATCATAGTTAAAAGACCACTGTTAAAACAGATCAAAAGATGATCGGAGTGGGAATTTCATCAAACGTAGAAATGGACTGTCTCCAAACATGTTGCTGTTTTGTTCATTGGAAAATGTCCATCGACTTTGTTTTCTTTTTTTCATGCAGAAATGTTGGAGTCTAAAAACCTTGAGACGTTTGAAGGCCTTTCTAACAGTTCCGCCTATCACACTTTGTTCTTGGATGAGGAGAAAGGCAGACTGGTGGTGGGGGCCAAGGACCACATTCTCTCTTTCAACCTCCTAAACATCAGCAAAGGCTACGCACAGGTAAAAACCAAGGGTTTGATTTCCATTTTGTTTGGCCATCTCTGTGTGTCTTGACTTTTAAGACCTGCTGTCTTTGGAATTATTTTCAGTTTCTTCGGAAAAGCACCTTCATGCATTTTTCATTATCATGTGCTGCTCTCTGCACGTTAGCCGCTCTCTGCACACCTGGATGAATAATGTAGTAAACAGGAACAAAGCGGATGACAAATAGCAAAGTGACCCCTTCAACTTGATCCACACGAGCCACCGCGTTATTGAGTCATGCAAGAAAACACATGCATGTGTGAAAGGTTTGCTTCCAACATTAATGGGGAATTTTGTTTTTCCTTGCAGATTCCCTGGTCTGCTTCTCCCACAAGAAGAGATGAATGCAAGTGGGCAGGAAAAGATGTCGCAGTAAGGCCGGGGTTTTGTTATCTCTTGATTCTTTACTTAATAAGACATCAATTTGACAATGTTTAAGAGATTCAACTTCTTGAAATAATTTTCTTTTACTTAAAGAATGAAAAATGGGAGATCACATGACATACCAAAAACAAGTTGGCAAATCTCTGGACACCCTGTTTTTGATAAAAAACACTCTTTAGACGTGTGTTTTCTGCATGAAAAGTTTGAATTTGTAAGATATTGCAAAATGCGTAGCGTAAGTTTTGAAATGACAAAGTGGCCTGGGCTGCATAAACAAATAGTTCAGTATCTGTTATGAAGGTCTGTCTGCCTCTGGCTCTGCTTTGTTTTCCTTCCAATAATGTGGTCTTATTGAAACAGTTGGACCTGCAACAACTGCTATAATGGCAATAAACCAAGTTGTGCTGCATTATAATACAGTCTCTTGATAGTTGAAGCAGAACATCATAATGCCCCCTGAAAAACAGTTTTTCAATCGGATTTTCTAACAATCTGAAAAGCCTTCTACAACGATGGAACTTTATCCAGTGCAGGGTTTTGTGATGCCATACCAACATTGTTGGCACCATTTGGTATAGAAGTTATGGTAAATAGGTTTTATTTTCAGAAATATCAGATCTGGACTTGTAGGACATGTTCCCATCCCCAGCAGTGAGAATACAAAGTGTTTTGTACTTTTTTTTTGAAGCAAGCTCAGCATATTATATTAAAAGAAAGAATGTCTCATTAACTTTCAATGAGCGGAGGCTTAGTCTGATCTAAAAAAATAATGAGTTGTGGTTAAAATTCTGGGATTTTCAGCATTTTTACCTTGTTCAACCCTTTCATGACAAGCCCAGCATCATATCTCACTGCATGTAGTCGGTCTGCTTCTCAAGCACAATGAAAGGATGTCTATTCACCAAAAGAGATGTGGTGAATCTTGACTTGCGTAAAGCCCAGGGCAAGAAGCATGGTCGAAACTGTGGAAATAATATTTGTGACTCAGTTTACTCACCAGAACAGGCCGAGTTCTCATAGATTTACCCTGCGGCAGATCCCAGTGCTGCACTGTCTTCTTTGTTTTCTATGAATAAACAGATGAAAAGGAGCCATAAAGGGTCTGCAATATGTGTAACAATTAGGTGAAGAGAGAATTAAAAGTATAGGGGGATAATGAAGCCTCTTTATGAACTCAGAACAAACACTTATGTACATAAATAACAAGGAATTAAAATGCAATGAAGGGCATGCGTATATGTTTACATAGGCTGAGGACAGCTGTTGTGATTCTGGTGTTTGTCAAGATAAAACCGCTATCTTAAAAAAATGTCAATTAATGTTAAAGCCCTATTGTGTTTTTGTTGTATTTTTCTCATGATGGAGGACACATATATGGAAAACTTAGCTCAAAATTGTATTTCTGAGTATTTCTTTATTTAAATCACCATGAATCAAATGAAAAAAATGCACTTTGAAAAAGCTTGTAGTTGTGATGTAGAAACCACCTGCCACAAGCTCCCTCCTCTACTCTACAATATGGCAGAGCGCAGATTCTCGTGCTCTCGTCATTAACACCTTTAATAGTACTTTTTTTCTTAGCTGACTCTGTGGTCAAGTTCTAAGATTATTCCAGTGTTAAGAAGTGCATGAAGTACGAAATGATCACGATGAAAGCATGGGCAAACATTTGAAATCAGTTCTATGTTTATATATTCCCTTTTTGTGCTAAATCTGTGCAATACTCAGTAATTAAGAATTGTGATAGGTTTAAGTTACGTTTGTGTATCAGATTGATTCGTCTTTTGTTTCCTGCCATACTCGTACTGTTAAGTGCTGGTACGGGACGAGAGTCACAAGTTTCATCCCCGTGGTGAAAAGACAAAAGGTCCTTGAATCTACTTGTGGGCAACTAGATTCTTTGTTTTCCTCATCTGAGCTGACATCTGGCTCAAAACTATAAGGCTGGATAGCTCCAATTTTGCTCACCATGTTTACTGCACTGGTAATGTTGGGTTGGGGGTGCGAAGGACTGTAAGATAGTGGGAGATTATTTAAACAGATGGATGACGGGAAGTGAGGGCAGGCTTACTCTGGGCCAACAGCACCATCCACAACTCAGAGGCAAATTTCAAGTTATCTCCTAGTGCTCTACAAAAACTATGTCCCATTAAACAACACAAGTTTTCAGATTTTGTCCAAAAACGAGAAAATCAAAATTAAAAGACCACTGAGAAAGCTTTTACAATAGATTTTTAAAGGAGTGAGACTACAGGAGGCAAATATTTACTTACCAGAAACACACCCTGTTTTGCCTGATAACCTCACCTTTTTATTATATATAAATATATATACGTATGTGTATATATATAGTTCCAGTATTCACTGCAAGTAAAAATTTGACCACAAAAGAGTATCAGTAATAACACACCCTGTTTTGCCTGACATATATAGTTGTATAAATAAAACCAAGATAATCTCATGTCATGTCTAAGAGCAAAATATCCAAAACTAACAGAAAACTGTGTGACAAAATTAATAACAGCATCTTTGCTTACTTTTCTGTTTCCATCTTAAAAGCCAACATCCCTGCTGATATAGAAGGGTGGGAGGAAATGATGGCATTATTGCATAAGCTACTTTCATACAAGAACATATTTAATTGTGTCAAACAAATATTCTTATGACAACATATTCTTCCCTTTTTTCAAATGTATTTTCCCAAGAAAATCCCAAACCTCGTTTAGCTCATGTAGCATAAATCCAAGGATCATTTGTAACAGATGTTGCTTATGTTCTATTTGTTTGTTCTGTGTCTTTGCTGCATTAGAGGGAGTGCGCTAATTTCATAAAGGTGTTGCAACCGTTTAACCAAACCCACGTGTATGTGTGCGGGACGGGGGCCTTCCATCCTGTGTGCTCCTACCTGGAAGTGGGCAGGAAGCCAGAGGTACCAACACTTTCTCTGCTCTTCTTCACATTTGTTTTTTTCTGAAAATAAAGTTAAAACCTAGGGATGTCTCGAGTGGTTGACAACTCGACCTATATTTAATTCTGTCTCCTGATCAGTATCAGATATTTAATTTCTTCTTAATCCACACTTTATATTTAAAGTTTATTATTCCGAATAAATATTCTACTAGAAGTCTGCAGGTCATGAACAGATCATGTTATTGCCAGAAAACGCAGCTGAATACAACAGTTCAAGCAGGAGGCTAACAAAAACAGTCTAGTCAAGCTAGCATGATGTTCAATTACTCTTTTAAAAATGCTTTAAATTGACAGCAAGTGTCTCTATTAGTTTGTCTTAAGGGAAACAACAACTTAAGAATGCATTTTAACAGATGTTTTTTTTTTTTTTTTTTTTTTTATGTTAAGCCCACTTTGAACTGCCGACAGCGACAGCAGCAGCTAAGTGCTAAGTTCTTGCTGTGCTCCGTGATTTAACAATTAGGACCTGAGCTGTTCCTTGATATGCCTTTTTTATTTTTCTGACAGGAAAACTTATGGTAATAAAACCAGAAATGTTGTTTTAAGAGATTAAAGCCTAAAGAAGTTAAAACATTGTTCAAATGTTCTCATGGGATCAATCAACCTACTAGTCATTATATTCATGCTACTACAGTCATTTTTGATTGTTAGGAATTTTAAATGAAGATATAACTCACATTTAGTTAAAAATGTTAAAAAGTTCTAAAGATATTTAAGTTAAAGTCACTAAGCTTTCCGACATGACTAATTATCACCATAGGCATAAAACATAATTGTTCTTTTTTTTTTTTTTTTTTTTTAAAGGTAATAGCTATTCTGTTTTTACTTGTTGTTAAAGCTACTTCACAGAAGTTCTCTGTTTAAGTGTTAAATAATACAATAATATTAATAAAATAAAAATAGGGAAAAACCTGAATCTGTTGATAACATTTGTTCATTTTTTTAAAGGTGTTACAAAAATATCGACTCAGTTTCAGCAAATACTCAAAATCACATGAATCAGGCCCAAAAAAAAAAAAAACATCTGACTGAAATGTCCTTAATTACAATAGTAAAGTGGAACAGAGGACATCTTTCAAAGTTGTGTGATATGGCGTTTAGATTGGGATATCTGAATTTTCAGTGTAATAAACATGAAAATCATTCACCCAAAAGAGGCTGAAAGTCAGACACGTTCAGGGTTTTGCATCATCACACATGGAAATAGTGTACATGCTTGGGTGTGACAATATGAGATGGAAATTGTTCGCTTCTCCTTCAAATGTCAGGCCAATAAAAGTGACTTTCCCCATTCATTAGGCAGCTATTTACAGACAATTAGAGAGAGAAAATGTCCCTGGAAAAAAAGCCTGTACTTTGCGTGAGTCATAAACTGCTGATGCAATTTCTCCCGTGTCAAGGTCACAGAGTCATCGCAGTGATTACATTTATTACTGTCATGTTTCATATATTTATGTTTTAAAGGCCTGGGCTGCAGTTCTGTTGGTCAAAACATTTTTTGCTTAGATGATAAAGTTACAGTTTCAACATATGGTTGTAGTTCTAATAAATTTGATCAAAAATCGAATAGTTTTTAATGTTTATATATTTAACAAAAGAGGGAGTCAGTGTGAAATATTTCAAAACATAACAGTTTTTAGACTAAAAGAAAAATTACAGCTTATTTTTATAACATTCTGTAATATCATAGTCATTTAGACGTCATGAAGTGCTGACAGACAAATTTGCTCCCAGGGGAAAGCTCCATGGAGACAATGCTTGATATCTTTCTTGCCAAGAAAATAAATACACTTTAATAGTTCGTTTTTTTTTCATAGGATGGTGTGTTCAGACTTGAGCCCCATGTGGAAAATGGCAGAGGGAAGAGTCCCTATGATCCCAAGTTGCTCACTGCATCCATGCTAATTGGTAAGTTTTAGGACGTAGTTGCTGCGCCTCACTCTGTCATCTCCGCCCATGTACAGGGTGTAACCTCAAAAGGATAAAAGCAAGAAGCTTTCATGTCATTCATTAAACGTGGACCCACTCCATCTTTACACACCGATAAGCACTCATTGAGAAGACTGTAAACTTTATTTTAACCTGAATGCATCCTCTTTTGGCCACGGCTGTGACTTTTGATTGCTCTAACGTCGTTTTTCACAAATAAACCAGTAGAAACTGGGCATGGTGTTACTCTCCACCCCCAATTATCACCAGCCACACTCTGTTCTACAACAGCGCATCCAAGCAGATGGCCATTTTCCAGCCCATCACCCCCCGCTTCTTCAGTCTTTTTTTTCTCCTTTCTCACCAACATTAGAATGTACTCCCCTTTGCCTCACACCTCTGTCCTGTCCCCGCTCATCTGTCCCACCATCCGTTCATCCTTCCCTCACCCCGCTTCCTCCCAGCTCTGGCTTCTGTTAATGTCAATTTCACACTCCTAATGTTCCTTACATCTGGCTCGGTCTGTGTTCTCTCTGGAGCGCCACTCTACCTGTACAGCTAAGCCTTCACTCAATTCATTACACTGATCCACAAGAACTGATGAGGGGAAAAAAAAATGCGATCTAATTTCAAGTTACTATGCAAACACCAATCATTTCTCTCCCTTTCAGATGGGGAGCTGTATGCTGGCACAGCAGCTGACTTCATGGGGCGGGACTTTGCTATTTTCCGAACTCTTGGCAGGCATCATCCAATCAGGACAGAACAACATGACTCCAGGTGGCTAAACGGTGAGCATGAAGGAGATCCTGGAGTTAAGCAACCATTTTATCTAGCAAAACATGAAGCTACCGATAATTTCCAGATTCGATTCGATTCACTAGAGCCTGGATCAATTCAATTCCGCTTTTTCCCAATTCTTTCAATCCACTCAATTTTATTTGGTTTAGAGTTTACACCGTTTACACATTTTAGACACATTTGTTTTGAAATACACAATCGAGATATGTTTTGCAGATATTCATGGTACTCTGGTACAGTTCACATTCTGTATTTTTTTTGTGTGAAATTATTACGAGAGCTCTGCCTCTCATGGAGGATGTTTCAGTTTGGCCATTAGGTGGCAATTCTGCTGTAGCATTACATCTTATTCCAGAAGAAGAAAGAAAAATCAAAAAAGAGTTTTAGACCACAAATGGTTACTTAAATTTTTTTTTAGAAAATTTAGAAAATGCATACCTATGAGCATATTTAGTGATGTATGTTTTGATCAACCAAGCATTAGCATTTGATGTCCTATAGGAAATTCCATAATACGTTAGCATTAAGTTAGCAGACTTTAGTATCACGCAATAGATCAATCCTTACTTTTATGGATTGATTATTGATCTATTAAGCTTGGATCGATAAATCAATTTTATCAACCCAGCCCTACTTTGAACCTCTTTTCCTATGAGTGCAGTTAATAGTACCTCAGCTTAAGTCATGTAATGTCTTTTTGCATGTCTACGTGGACTCTCTGCTGTAGAACCCCATTTTAAGTTTAAACAGTTGCTATTACAGTGCAAGTTATAACCTATAGATTTTTTGAAGTTGAGTTAATTGACAAATAATTCTATAGTATCCCTCACTGTTTAAGAGTAAGAGATGTAAATATTTAAAGATAATACTTTAGTCGTCCTGCAATTAAGACAATTTAATGTTTCAGCACTACAGATGGAAATTATAAGTCAAGATAAGTATTTATAGTTCAAAAAATAAATAATTGCATCACATATTTACAAAATCTCAGAGATATAAAAAAAAGGAAATTGCTCCAAGGGTCATAAACATGCAGAGTATAATCTGCTTTTATTTTGAAATGTACTTATATTTTACACTGCAAAAACAGAATCTGTTATAAAGACCCTTGTTTAAAGAAAAATATTCTTAAAATAATCTTAGTTTAAGAAAACAAGTTTTCAGGATTAGCATTTTGTTCTTAAGATAAGAAATTCTTTGTAAGAGATTTTTTTTCTTATCCCATTGGCAGATTTTTATGCATTTATTTATTTTGTGCTATTTTAAAGATTAAAAAAAGTTTTTTCAGAACTTTTGACTTATTCTAGGCAGGGACTGTTTGTGCAGTGTAAATAATATTTACAAAATGTGAAAACAGCAAATGCATGCTTCTCTTTCAGATCCCAGATTCTTGGGGATACATCTGATTCCTGAAAACGATAATCCAGAGGATGACAAAATCTACCTGTTCTTCAGAGAGAATGCGATGGAGGGAGAACATGCTGGAAAGGCAGTGTATGCTCGCATTGGACAGCTCTGCAAAGTAAGTAAACATACAGAGAACAGCTGGCCCCATAAATAAGGAACATTAAGGCCCACACAATAGGATAGATATATTCACTCTCACTGTAATATTGAGTCTGTTTTTTATTGGTTAAGATGTCTGAACTTTTTTCCTAATCGATGCTTTTAGAAGATGTCATTTCTCATTTTTGCCTGTTGTTTATTTTTATCCTGACGAATTGTCAGGTTTGCTGCATATGCAACAATAGCTTTCAAAGGCAGGACCTGAGAGAGATGTTAAATGTCACCAGGAGCTTAAAGGAAAGTTTGCATTAATTCAGCAGCCCTACCCTCCATGCCAGGATTGGACTTTTAATTGATCTTCCACACCCCTGGCCCCAGAGGAGGCTTCCGTCAAAGTTTCATAAGCAAACTGGATGTCAATATTTAAACTATTTTGAGTATTATATTTTACTTTCTTTATAGTATTCTGCCTAGCCAAAATTGTAATACTTTGTCATCAAAGTAGAAAAAGCAATTTATAATGGAAAATATGGATATAATTAGAGCCTTTGCAAATCGGTACATGCTTTAATTTACTATAATGAATCACTGCAAATGGAAGGCATTTTTTAAAGTCAAACTCCCTCTATTGTCACACAAAATGAATGTGGTGAAGTATTTTTTTCTGCATGTGACCAATCCCCAGGGAGAGCAGCGAGCTGCAGTCTCAGCTGCACTCAGGAACCATTTTGTTGGTTTAAATATTTATTTTATGAGCTCTCACTTTGTAAAACTGTATTAATTTATTTCAATTTTGCTTCTAGTTTTTTTTTTTTTTTTTACCATGATTGACAGAGACACATCTTGGCAAAACCATTAACCCTTATGTTGTCTTCAGGTCTAAAGTGATCTGTTTTCTAGTGTTAAAATTGGTCAATTTTGACCCAAACACAATATAAGGGGTTAAAAAAAAAACTTGAGTTTAAGGGTCAAATATTAACACCCACATTTTGTTTGAATTCAAAGATTTACCTTGTGTTCAATTGCTGGAAAAAAAAATCTAAAATGTATTGAATTGATCTTTTTAAAGCAAATCTAAAATCAGTGTTACATTTTCAGTTTAAACAACAGTGGAATATTCAGCTTCGCAGTTTTTATTTATTCCCCTGGTTTGTCCCATTTTCGTCCTATATCGTCCCTTTTTTAACCTAAACCTGCTTTGCAGAAAGACAAAGAACCTAGTAAAATTGAGAAAAATGTAATTTCTTTTTAAATGAATGTAAACTCAGAGCTCTTATGATATAGCATAACCTTGTCAAAAAGCAAAACACTTTATATAAACACTAAAGGAAAAGCAAAAGGAGTTAATGAGCAGCCAGTGAAAGTACGACAGGAAGTCTGTCAAAGAGAAGGATGAGAATTCAACAGGAGACATCTGAAGCCAGGGTTCCAATGAGAAGAACTAATGAACAACCAGAAACAGCTGTGATGACGGACATAAACCAGGTGTAATCAATCAACTAGAGAAGACAAAAGGCAAAAACATTTGGACCAAGAAGGAAAGAATCAAGTGTTCTGAGCAAGAAATAATCAAAGATGATATACAAGAAACAAAAAACGAAAGGCAGTAGAGAATATGAATATGAATATGAAGATGTGGTAATGACAAAATTACCAAACTGACACCTTGGTTTGCTAAAAATGAATTAATAATTCATGTAGACGAAACAATTTATAGCTTTGGTGATCGAAAGATCAACACTAATGTTAAATAGATGATTGAAGACACATAGATAAGAGTAGAAGTTACAATTTTGTGCATAGTTGGCCAGGGGTGCAACTCATACTCAGGAGCGACTTATACATGATTTAGGCTTCTTACTCCAGTGCTACTTGTACTCCAAAATAAATTAAGTGGAAAATAAATATTTTACAAAAAAAATGACAAAATATAGAGTAGAATTGAATAACTTTATTAGTCCTCCGGGGGCAATTCAGGGTACTAGAAAAAATTATTTGTCGACTTATTTACAATTAGAGTACTATGTACATATATTATAAGGGGTAATAGTACTATCCTACCTCAACTATGGTGTCAAAATATAGGGAAATGGCTACCCAAAGCCACCATTTATATTACAAAAATGAGCAATATTGATAATTCATAAAGATAAATTTTAGGAACACACTACTATTTTATTTTACATATCAATTTACAAAATGTTACAGATAAAATTAAACATATATTGCAATGCAAATAATTTATAGGCAAAACATAAATAAAAATATCTCCACACAACATTCAAAAATTGTTTCCAGGAAATGGAAAGAGAATATTTACTAAGACATCAAACAAAACTCTCTGTGTATCATAAATAGTGCCATGTTTAATGTGTAAAAATGCATGAATAAAATATAGTAAGATAAGGGGTGGGAATTGATCAGATTTTCCTTCTCCTTTTGCAAGCATGTCAAAACTTTATTATGTCTATTTAGCTATTTTATTTTGTTTTTGAAACTAAAGTAAATCAATCATTCAATGTGGACTTCTACGCTTTAAATAAAAGTATGATGTTCTTCAACAAATGGATTTTGTTTACATTTTTATCTTGTCGTTATAATTTTTGTTTCTCATGATAACCTCAAACATCTGTTCAAAAGGAGCATGTAAACTCTTTAAAAATAATACTTTCACGTAATAAAAAAGGCCCTTTAATCTTAAATTATGTTATACTGACAACTGCTTTTATTGCAGTTACACATATGGTAACGTATTTTTGATGCTGATATTCTATTTGTTCTCCATTTGACAGAACGACCTGGGAGGCCATAGAAGTCTTGTTAATAAATGGACGACCTTCTTAAAAGCTCGACTGATTTGTTCCGTACCTGGCAGTAATGGGATAGACACGCACTTTGATGAACTACGTAAGGCACTCAAGCTCTCTTTGCTGAAATTCCTGAATATGTATGGGAAGATTTACTATATATATATATATATATATATTTCACAGATTGTTTTTAATGTATTTCTCCTTCATTTGGCTTTCAGAGGATGTTTTTGTCATGGGCACAAAGGATCCCAAGAGTCCACTTATCTATGGAGTATTTACAACATCGAGGTAAGTCACAGTAGAGTTTAGAAATCCTTCCTGTGACTGTAAATTACAAGGTTTGACTTCACTTTTAATTTCTACATTTTTTTTTTTCTCATCAGCAACATCTTTAAAGGTTCGGCAGTGTGCATGTACAGCATGACAGACGTCAGGAGAGCATTTCTGGGTCCCTACGCTCACAGGGATGGACCCAATTATCAGTGGGTTCCCTTCCAGGGTCGTGTTCCCTATCCACGGCCTGGCACAGTGAGTACAGAATACTCTCCATTTGATCACATACCAACAATGAAACCTTTTTTTAAAAAGTTATCAAAAATTACCCTTTTTTTCAGTGTCCAAGCAAGACGTTTGGTGGTTTTGATACGACCAAAGATCTTCCAGATGAAGTAGTCACTTTTGCCAGAAGTCACCCAGCCATGTTCAATCCAGTCTACCCAATTAACCATCGACCCATCATTGTCAGAACAGATGTGGACTACCAGTTCACCCAGATAGTGGTTGATAAAGTTGAAGCAGAAGATGGCCAGTACGATGTCATGTTCATAGGCACAGGTATGTAAAAACAAACATTAACACTGAGTTATGTATATGCGTGTATAATTTATCCCGGATGCGCCTCTTACTGTCTCCTAGACATGGGAACCGTTCTAAAGGTGGTGTGTATCCCTCGAACCTCCTGGCATGACTTAGAGGAAGTCCTATTGGAGGAGATGGTTGTTTTCAGAGTAAGTGACTCTTTTTACAAAAACATTCTTTGAAACTTTTTACAAGAATTTGTCAACTGTATTTATTTCATTTTTAGGAACCAGTTGCCATCAGGGCCATGGAACTTTCAACCAAACAGGTATGGACTTTTCCATTCATGCTCGCTTTGCGCGAATCTCCATCATCCAAAACATTGAAGTAGAACTTAATCTTGTGGGATTTATGGCCACAGAGAAATTCTGTAAATGGACCCACTGTTTATACACAACATGTACATGTCTGGCTCCACAGTGGTGGTACACCTTACTTAACGGCAGAGAGACAGAACAAAGACACTATTGAAGCATTTTGAGATAAACAACTGTGTCCTCACACAAAGACCTCAATTGCTGGTTTTTTAGTGACTGTTAACTTGTCATCTTAAATGACAAGGAGTTGAAAGATGAGCTGGATAATTTGCAGGTAGGCCTAGCTTAGTGCTTTTACAGTTACGGACCGTTTGCTAAGACCGGAGCAGAGATGTGTTACGAAAAAAAAAACGTTTGTACCCAAAGTTGAAACCTTAGTCAAGGACAGAGAACTCAGAGATAAAATAACCGACTGCTCTTTATTTTTCGCTTAACAGCAACAGCTTTACCTTGGATCAGACATCGGCGTGTCTCAGATGCCTTTACATCGGTGTGAAGTTTATGGGAAGGCCTGCGCAGAATGCTGCCTTGCAAGGGATCCTTACTGTGCATGGGACGGCACAGAATGTTCCAGATATTTTCCCATGGCTAAAAGGTATTTACTCACATTCTGAAAGTTAGACAAGTTATATCTCACATGGCCAGCAAATAAACATAAACAAAATAAATACTTGCATTAAGAACATTCTTATTCCCAGGGGGGAATGCATTTCGTATGTCAAGTCATTCTTGTTCTATACATAGGGCCTTGACACACTGCAGGTATGGAGGCTGATGGCTCCCAGAATGCATTATGGCACCAAAGGGGGAAGGATCTTTGAGACATTGAGCAAATATTGTGAATCAGAATAAATTTAGAAACTAAGTGAAACTTATGCCACGGTTATACGTTCAACTGTCACCCCACATTGGGAGGCATTGGCAGAATCTTCAAGATTTCATGCCACTCACCAATTTTTTATTAATTATTGGTATGATCATGAATGTAGACAGTGGCTGTCAAGCGGCTGTCAGGTATACAGAATAACTTGTCTTTTAAATACCCCCCGGGCTGCCTGTCAGAGTTGCAGTCGGCCAGCAGTCTGGCTGTGGCCACCTAGTTGTCACCTGATTTCTTAATGCCTTTTCGTCCAGGTCTCCCTTTAAAAACAGATGTAGTCTCAATTGGATTTCCTGGTAAAATAAAGGTTAAATAAATAACGCCATCATCTCCGTCTGTCACCCTGCGACCTTGAGGCGGCCAATGATCGATGTCAACTTTTAGAGAAAAATTGTCCAGTCCAAAAAATTAACTAAACATTTGCTAAACAAAGTAAAAATGTGACTGCCACCTCCCGGTTTGTGCGGCTACTTGCCAAATTAGTTGAAGAACTTGCATTCAGGTCGCCACGCGGTGGCATTTTGAGACATGTTACCATAACATTAGTGGGTGACTTTTTACATTCTTCTTAAACATTCAGTGGAATGAAGAAACAAGAGACAAACATTTAATAAACCCACAAAAACAGAACAGTCTTGTTTTTGTCTTTTTAATTATAATGGTAAGAGACTACATTCTGAAGCTTCTTATGTCTTTTACCAAATCATACCTGTCTGTCATTTTAAATATCCGTGCACTAGACATTTGTGTCACGATCTACTGAAGCACTTTTATTTTTTGCCTGGTAAGAGTATATACATTAACCAATATCAGGCATGAATAAGTGAATGTTTGGTACCTGCTTTGCCTAGCCTTAAAAAAAGAATTAAAAGGTTGTAGTATCATCGCATAGGCCACTTCTACTCCAAGCTGTCGTGGCAGACAAAATAAGAATTCCTTTTTTAATCCTAAAGTAGTCACAGTATGCTGTTTTAAGACTGTTAAATTCTCTAATCTTGATGATGTATACTTTTACCTCGGGCTTCATTTGTTTTGAGGTTGTGAATGTTAACCCTAATACATGGGAGCTATTACAGATATTTACCTAAAAACAATACCAATGATCTCCTTTACTGTAAATGCTCAATGAAATGTAGCTCTGTACACCTAAAGAAAATGCGTCTAAGTAGAGAAATGGTTTCAAGTTGTAGTTTATTTATTTATTTTTTACAACCACAAGCCTTGCTTACTTACATGGTGAGCACCCAGAGCGTTTGCTTCCAAATATGCCATCATCTGAATTTTGTTTTTCATTAATTCTGAGAAGCGTCTAGTTGGAGTGAGTTTTGACATCTCTTCAGAAATGCAGAAAATTGCAAGTCAAAAACACAGTTTTGAACTTGAGCCACCAAAGTGAGGGTTTTTTTTTCTTTTTTCTGTATTTCCATTAACACACTGTACATGTTGTGGATATTGTACAGATGGAGGCACTTAATGTCTCCCACTATGTTTTTACGGATACTAAAGCCAGTGGATTCCCATTACCTCTGCTGGACCTGGATCAGAATGTGCTGACAGCTTAATGGGACATCCACATAGCAGATGTCCATTTTAAATTTTTTGAAAAACACTCATAGTTGAATTAAGAATGTAACTGAAAACTGTTACTATAGCACAGTTCAGATTAAAATATCCAAAATTCAGTGTAGGGGAACCAGTTATGTTGTTATTAGAAAGCCACAGATTAACCCCACATTGTTTAATGACCTACGGTGACATTCCATACTAATTATATTTAGGAAAAATAGGTAAAGAAATGTTGAAAGTGTAAGAGAAGATTTCATTTTAGTTTGACTTGTGTGCAGCCTTCTACTTCACTGGGCATAATCCTCAAATCCCAGCTGCAAATGCTCCAGTTCTCATCTTTCACTGCATTCCAACAGTCCACAATCAGAAATAAGCCAATCAAAGCAAACTCTAAGGCCAAAAACTTTCGTTGTGACAACATGAATGAAGAAGGCTGTTCGCTTTGCTGTCTCCATAGGTACTTCACCTGTTGTTTATAGAAAAACACCCTCAGGGAAGTTTCTCACCAAACAAGAGTTTAGCATCTGCAGCCCATTGAAGACAGACTGAAGTGATGGATTAATTTTGAATTCCTCTCTCATACACACCCCATAATTAAAGCCTTTCCACTAAGCTGCAGCCTGCCTGCCTGCCTCTTATCTGTTTTCACTGGCGAAATGCGAAATCAGTCATATTCACACCTGGGCAAGCGCTCAAAGTCTCCACAAGTTTTTAGTTTAAGACACGCATGCAATGTTCTGCTAACTTATGAATATGTTCATATTTGTGTTTCTGCAGGAGAACGAGGAGGCAGGACATCAGGAACGGAGACCCTCTGACTCAGTGCTCAGACCTTCAACACCAGGGTAAGAACAGAGGCAAAACGGCAAAGTTATGACAATACAACTTGTTGGTAGGAGTGTGTTCTCCAGCTGAGCAGACAAACTCGTCTGTCTGGCACCAGCTGGGTTTAGTTAGCTTAGCTGGTTTCAAAAATGTTGTAGTCTGTTATCCCTCACCTGGCATAGTCGTTAAATGTTTAATCCCCAGTTTTGCAGTCAAGCAAAAAAAAAAAATGCTGAATTTAGTTCTTTTGGGATCCCTCTGCTATATTTAAGCTGTATAACCACAATATCTGAACATAATCGTCTTTAGAAAAAAATATTTAATAAGACAAGAATATTTTAGGTCTTTCTAAAGTTAGAAATGTGTCGAGTTTTGTCTTTATTATGATAAAGTTTTGATCTGGTCTGTAAGTAGGGGCAAAAAATAGAAGAAAAAAAAGATATTTAAGTACCACTGCCACTATATTTTTTATATTCTGTTTTTTTTAATAATTATTGTAATGCAGGTTTTTGCCAAAATCAAAAACTTGTTTTGTTTAAAGACTTACTCTCTGTAACGCAGCAGAAGTTCATTAGAAATTTGTGTCTGGGTTGTGGGCGGGACTGTTGACGTGGAGCTTAGACTACTTAATTTCCCAGCATTCCTTCATTTACACTCTCTCCCACTATCTTATAGCACCTCACGAGCCCAAGCTAACATTAGCATAGGAAGCAAACGCCAAGCAATATCATAGCTTTACAGTTTTGAGCCAGACAACAGTTTAGATGAGGAAAATGTAGACGTTAATGGATCTATTTGTCTGCGAGTGGATGCCTTTGAACTGAAGCAAAGAAGGGAGACTTTGGCCTGCCTTACCTCAGGCTCCCACTGCAAGTGTTACAGCTGATAGTATGCAGTGGAGGTTCCTTTCAAATTTTTTAAAGTTATTTAAAGACTCAGGCGACCGCATTGGAGCCGAAACACTTGTATTGGGAGCCCGGGGTTTGACAGTTGCTGTATCACAAACCCGAGCTGTTTCAAACTCCGGGTTTTCATCTGCTCCTGATTCATCACAATTTAAATCAAGAAATACTCTTAAGTGCCATTTTAATCTTAAATTCCTTTATATACGTCCTCAGGAAAAAACTAGCAAAAAAACTTTTTTCATTGTAGTGGGTCTTTTACGATTTTCAAAACGTTTAAGAAATTCTGACTCTTTACACCTGTGGCCATAACTCAGTGGAAATGATAAGTTTCCCTGAGAATTGCTGTGAATTTGGGCCAGATGTTGAACTTAATGATTAAGAGTGAATTTGAATCATTTTTTGTGAGTTTGTCAAGACAAAAGCATCTATAAATGATTTAAAAAAAACAACAAAAAAAAGTAAAACTGGAACCCCCAAGCAAAAATCAGAAATTTATGATATGACATCATATCAATTTTTCCTAGAGAAGTACAAAAGCAAGGTCACACGCATTGATCTTAAGGGCACAATACAAAAACAACTTTCATGAATAATACATGTTTGTGACTAAACTAGATTTTGTTTTCCAGATGAACTGAACGGACTGGCAAATCTCCAGGATAAGACGGTGTACGGTGTGGAAAACAGCAGCACTTTCCTAGAATGCATTCCCAAATCCCAGAGAGCAGCCACTTATTGGCAGTATCAGCATTCCACTAATGATCGCAAACAAGAGGTGGGCCACATCTCAGCCCCTGATTGCATTGATTTTTTTTGTCTTTTTTACCTTTTTTGCTTGCAGAGAAGATAAACGACCATATTTGATGTACCGTCTTAATAGAGTTTTTATTAGATTACAAAGCATCACGGTTTATCAATATTTAATAACCCAGTAGCTGACTCGGTTTAAAGAGATTTCACGTGATTAAAACGAGCTGAGAGAAATGAAGAAATGGTTATATCTTTGCTTGACTCTTTTTTCTGGTGAATTTTCGTGCAGATCAAGTCAGCGGACCGTTTCATCCACACCAGCCAGGGCCTCCTGATCCGAACTCTGGAAAAGAAGGATTCTGGCATCTACCTGTGCCAAGCAGTGGAACATGGCTTCATGCAGACAGTTTTAAAGGTCAACCTGGAAGTGATTGACACAGAGCACCTGGAGGAGCTTCTGCATCGCGATGAAGATGCAACAAGCCACGTCCACGCCCAGGATTTTTCCTCGCCGAGGGAAAGTCCCAACCAGAAGCTTTGGTACAGAGACTTCCTCTCTTTGGTCAACCACCCAAACCTGAACAGCGTTGACGATTTCTGCGAGCAAGTTTGGAAAAGGGAGCGGAAGCACCGGAGACAGAAATCCCACCTGGTGCAGCAGATGCACCACCAGCAGAAGGCTGTGGTGAACCCACACAGTCACATGCATGCTCAAGGGTTGGCATCCAAGTGGAAGCTCCTGCAAGAAAAGCAAAAGGGACGCAACCGCCGGACCCACGAACTGGAAAGGGCCCCCCGCAGCGTCTGACTCGTACATTTTCCCACTGAGGCTCGAGACCACACCCGGATCCTTTTCTCTAATCTTGATAGAATTATCGTGTTGCTGTCCTTCCTTCTGCAAAACACACATCATCTACAAAGACTGAACAGAAAGGTTGATAACTGAATGTTAACCCAATCTGCCAGCTGGTGTGTTCATGCACGGTCAGGCATAAACAAATGCGGACGACCGCCGAAAACCTGCACCGCATTAGAGTGTTAAATCCCATAATGACCCGACCTCTGCAGGAGGGCGGGCGTGTCAGTCAGAAAACCCATCGCGGCTTTGTGTCTCGGCATGATCTTTCGATGTCTTGTTTTTCTGTTTGCAGACACAAACATAAATCTCTACAGGTTTTTCTTTTTAAACGTCATACAAAACAAAGATGTGTACCACTCAACATGAGGACGGAAAATGAACGGGTTTTACAAGAAATCTGTCTATGTCGAAGCGTGTAAATACTTTGTGTTTAAGAAAGGGAATGTCTTGTGCAGTCAGTTTATGTTGTTTTGGAGGATAGAAATTTATTTAAGACAAGGTTTTCAAAGCAGTTGTTAAGGGGGATTTTATACTTCTGACTGAGTGTGTGTGTGTTTGTGTGTTTGTCTATGGCCTAGATAAGCTTCCCAAACAGAGAGGTTTTATTATTTTTTCATTAGAATCTTTCTGGTCTGAGCATTTAGAAAGCCGCATCATTTGGATGTACAAGACGCCGTACGGAGTTCTTCCATGTTTATTTAATTGTTCCTTAAAACTGCTTTGTTTTCCCAACTCGTGTATTTATTGATAACCCATTCTCTCCATTGTTAAAATGTATAATTACTCATAACATTTTTTTTCTCATTTAAAGGACCAATTTAATCCAAAACAGGAAGGTAAATGTTATTAATTTATTTTTCTGAGTGTCACATTTAGTACATATCAGAAGCAATAAGCCAGTATCCATCCACTATACTGTATTTCCCTACATATCTGTATTGTACACAAACAGTGCAGTGTAGCACTCTCATGTCACTGTATGTAAAATAAACTGAATAATACAATGCCTAATTTAATGGAGCACAAGCAAACACAAACCTGGAATGTAGCTGTGAACATCGTGTAAATATAACTGCAGTCTGTGGTCACTGTATGACAAATATGACACTATGTACTAGTGCATGTGAATACTAGTGTCTTCTTGTTCTGCCATGGCAAAGATATACTATTCTGATGTTGTAACCGCTGAGTTGTTTGTACCCACGAGCAGAAATGTCCATGATATCCATTCTCCTTCTCTGAACAAACAGGAAACTCAGCAGGATGGCATTGCGGCGCAAGATCTCGACGCACCGCTTAAGTACTACGGACTTTGATGAACGTCGAGCGTGTTTGAAAAACGTCAAGCTTCATCTGCTTTCTGAACTCATGACTGGATTTAGAGCAAAAGCAGCTGGAGCCCATCCTCAGATATTTGTGTCAAATGAGAAAAAAAAAAACGGAGTTCCGCATGTGCACAAGATAAGACTATCATTATTAGGAGGAAATGAACCCAACCTGTCAAGTGAGAGAAAGGAAACAAAGTGCTGCTGTTGCTACTTTTTAGCATGATGGTGTATTTTACTGATCAAATAAATGTTCCTTCATGAAATTCCGGTCTCTTTAAATCTGTTTCTGAAGGATTCCCGCCTGCTGAATTTCCTGAACCATGTAATAAACCGATAATAACCAAATGATGCATTTTTTTAACAGTTTTTTAAAAAATTTTAATATGTAGCTGTGTTCTCTGATATGCCTCAAGCAATAGAAGTTGATATTGGGGCCTTGATGGTTGATGTTGTGTGAATAATACATGAGCTGCATGCAATATCAATCCCAAACATAGCTGGTGAGTGTGCGTGCTAACTGGAGCTTCATAACAAACGCAGGCTGAACAAAACAAAGGACAGACCCTCTATTTTGTTCCATTTTTTAAGCTCATAACAATACTTCATCACAGTTTTAGAAAAAAAAATGTTGCAGCACTGCCAACTGGTGGACAGAATAATAATAAAAAAAAATTATCCACTTAGGCAAATTTTTTCATTGTTATTCAGTTTCTGTTAAAATGGCATATATAGCTGTTCAACAGCCAACAAATTTTTGTATTCAAAGGAGCAGCTTTCTCACAATGGAGCCTTTGTTGGCATCGCTGGCCCAAAGTCAAAGGTCAGACAGTGCAGGGCTCACCGGGGCTTTGGCTGTGACCTCTGCAGGCTTTTCATATGCTGCAGTGGGAGCTCCGGAGTTTCAAGCTAAACAGTCCCACAAGGACTCTTCAAAGGCAACATTTCAGAGCGGTTCTGGTGCTGACAGTGTCAGCTGGGCAGGCAGGCTTTCATCTAGAAGGAGACGCATGCTTTCCTCCAGCTCATAAACAGAAAGTCGGGTTTATATGAGGAGCATGTGGATGGATATACGGCCACGGCAGGAATAACATCAGTTTTACTTGTTTTTATTTGAAATGGAGCAATATATAGTTATGAGAATGTGGTGTAACACATGAGCTGGAGCTGTAGGTTATTCCTGTGTGATTTAAGCAGTTCAGGAGAGTTCTTACATAAGAATAAATCAACAAAAGGAGCAAACCTTCATAATAAGTTATGAACTAACAGTGCAAAAACTTACATTTTTGCACTTTTTTTGAATAAAAATGAAAAAGAAGATGTAGTTTATTTAACTTTTGCAAACATTTTGATCAAATATAGACAATTTGGTGAAGTAATAAAAAAGATCTTTCAGATATAATGTATGGCAGTGCTGCTTCTGGTGCTGCAGGACAAAGTAACACAGTGCACGGCTGCCCTCCTGTGGCTGCAGGGCCTCCCTTCACATATTTCAGCACTTCAATCAAAAACCAATGCTTTGAGTTCCTGTTGAAGCAGGAGTAAGACTGCCAGAAGTTCAGGAACATTGCTTTCATATATTCTTATGAATGCTCCACTATTTTGACACGTTTGTCTGTTTCCAATCCAGTCTGATTGCAGCTCAAAGAGAGAAGAAAAGATGATTCTTAACAGAAAATCAAAACAATGACTGGAAAAAAGGATTAGTCCTTTACTGCTTGGCGAAAAAAACGAATCTTTTCCAGAAAAAGCGCACTCGAGAAATCATCTGTCACCCAGCTGTGTGAATATGTCAGAACACATGTTAGCTTGCAGACAACACTCAATCAGTTCTCCTTGACAGATCTTTTACTGCTGCTACATTGTAGACTAGAGGTGTGGGAAAGAGATTTTCTCCCATCAGAAGTCACGTGAAAGCTGAAATACACCAGGTATTCATTTATTTTAGTGCATTGACAAACCTCATCTTAATGCTTCATTTTGGCTCGACAGTTCTTCTTGTGAGACATAAACAGGTGCAGAGAAGCAGCAAAGTTGAAATAAGGTTTAAAAACAAAAGTCCAGAAGATTTTAGGTATGTTTAAACTTTAAATTCTTTCCACTGCAGAACATTTTATTATTCCTATCTTTATCGGTTTCATCAACACTCTTACCAGTTACAGATGTGAGGCGTTTGCAGTCTATATACTAGGATTATAAAAAGAAATATCATTCAATCTCTTTGTCTCTGTCTGTCTGTAACAAGATACTATAGAGTTTTTTTTTTTTTTTATACTGATTCATTGATTTTTTTTGTTTTTATTTTTTGAGAGTTTTAGATCCAACCTTTTCAGATATGCTCCTGTTCAGGGTTATTTATGAGCTCAGGTCCATCACTGACATGAAAAATAGATTATAATCCTGTTTTTTCTTGGATCTGAGTGCAGCCTTCAACACAATATATCACCAAATTCCTTTAAAGAGAATTCATAACTTGGTTGGAATCTGGTAAACTGATTTAAATCGTACCTCAGAAAAATATATTTTATCATGAATATGATTGAATGTTCATCCCAAAGGCTCAGATTGATTTGTGAGGTTCCACAAGGTTCTGTTCTGATGTCACAGCGGCCCTGTCACTCCTGAAGTCATACAGTACTTCCTTGTTTTTTTCTTTCTTTCTATTTTACTACTTTTCAATTTTGCGTACTTGTTTCCATTTTTAAGGGTTCTTGTCTGGCACTTTAAGATGCAACATTGTGTAAAAAAATTATAAAACTGATTTGAAACTTTCACTTTCTTTGAGCAAAATTGGCTCTACTCCTTTTAACTCTTAGCAAAAAATCAACATTGTTTAGTATTTCAAAGAGCTCACTGAAATAGATACGGTCCTCTTCACCTACCAGTTATATACTGAATTTTATAGACTGTATTACAGGCTTGTAATTTACTATAGCAGTCCCTACAGAATCAATACCTTTGTAAAGTACTCACTTGGGTGTGAGGTGATAATACATCTGTTATTACAGGTGGAAATAAAGGATGAGATGTAATCAAAGGGAGGTCAGGCTTTTTATTCATGGTGTAAATCAGGAAGAACATTTTTTTTTATTCCTCTGACTAAAAGGTTGATTTGATCATGGTCAACTTTGTGAAACAGCTTACTTCAACCCAAACCACAATATTTTGCTGAAGTAAGCAAAGTAGATGCCAATGCCCAACAAAACCAAAATAGGAAAAAAAGTGTGCCTCACGTGGCTCTCAAAATACCTTGGGGCCACACGCTGTAAAGGTAAAACCTCCTGTTTTTGGTGCTTTCAAGTGCTTAAGCTTCCTGCAGAAAATGTGTTTGCAAAAGAAGCCTTTTGTCTTAAGGAACATAAGCTTAGGAAAAGACTAAGTTGAATTGATCTCTAAAGCCTCAGGCCATGCTTAAAAATTAGAAAACAATGAGAAGTGAGCCCTCAAATTCAGGAAACTTAAACATCCTAGGACTACATGGGTAATTTTTAGCTTGGAAATCCTCCCTACTTTCCTTATTGCTCTCTTCATTTATTAATAAAATTACAAAAAAATTCTGTTAAATAAGCTTATATATCAGCACCAGTTCCTAACAGTAAGGAAATGACAGCCTCATACTGATTTAGGAATGATGAATGTTTAGAAACTATAATGGTCATCCGCCAGCTGGAAAATTGGTAACAAGATCCCCAAACGTAACTAGTCCATATGCTGGTGTGTCTTTGGCTGAATCTTGAACCAAACTGCATCACAAGCATCATAGTTTTTACAAGTAAAAAGGGCAAAGCATAAGTAGTGACAGCCTCTGATTGAAAAGCTTCCAAAACTACTAATCTGCTAAAACAACAGAGTCGTTGCAACATAATTGAAGCACAATAAACGCCACATTAGCTTGGGTTTTGCAGGCCTGGTCAGTCAGTCTGCCAAGTTGGAGGCCCTTTTAAAAATTGATGAGCACTTTGCTTTATATCAAATGAGCCGGTTTGTGCTCAGGTCAGCAGAGGTGTCAGTGTGCGGCGGAGAGGGAATGAAGTGGGCTCTTTGTGTCATGCTCATAATCAGACTAGCCGGCGTGTTGGTTTCGTGTTAGCATGTTGGAGCATATCCATTTCTCAGGGTAAAACAAAGGACACAGTCTTTAGATGAGGGCGGTTCGACAGTCTGACACGACATGCTAAAGTCAGGGGGATTCGCTGTACAGCTGAACTGACAAGCACCTCTGGCCCCTCACTTATGCTGTTCTGTATAGGAAGACTGGCTGCAATTATGGTAATCTGGGCAAAAATGACAAACATTTAAAAGTATCCTGTAAAACAGTGCAAAATAAAAATGATTAGAATGTTTAACTGTCCCAAAAAAAACATGTCTAAAACTGGAATTCAGTTTCTTTCTTTTTCTTTCTTTTTGTATAATGTAAGAATTTTTATTCTTAATAGTTAAAGTCATTTTTGCTATGAACACTTAACACTTTGTGATTGACAACGAAAAAATTAAATGTTTTTAACCTTTTAGGTTTTGACAAGTTAGTTCAATTTTTGGTCTGTATTGGTCACATGGTCATCAGCTTGTTTCGTTCTTTAATTGATTTAATTTATGCTCTTATTGCTTTCTCCACAAATTTGATTATAACTTGCAATATGCATCACTGCGTAATTGAGCTTAGAAATAATCAGCTTGTTGTTGTTTTTATAGAAAAACACACAAAAGGATAAACAAATAGGAAAATAAGTATTAATTAAATAATAGTGTTTGTGCACGTATTCTGTAACCAGAACAGCCACTGGAAATTTTAGTTATTTCAAAGCCCAGTTTTAATGTGGATTTTTGCAAATGGACTTCTTGCTTAGAATTTTAGGATCATTTAAAGAGCTTCCCATCAAAAATTAAAAACCCAATATCGTTCCAGCTGGTAATCTTTATGGTCCAGTGTTTCAAGCCAAGATCTCTAATGCCAACTAATGAAATATTAGCTGCTTTTATGTATTTTTCCACAGTTTAAAAAACATCTTCAGTGTCTAAAACCGACTAGAATGATCAGTTCTCTTCTTGCAGTTCCAGTGCAGCTTTCTTTTTTCAAATATAGGCAACGTGTTACAGAAAATGAATGACACACACATACATTTTTACATAAAATAAAGCTACTTGGACCTTAAAGGTTTAAATGTCAATTAAAAACACACCTTTTTAGAATGGCTTTAATGCGCAGTGTTCAGTGGCCTTTTATTTTCTTTTTGGTATTCTTTTTTATCTTTTATGTATTTTACTGCAGACTGCTTTTGAAATTGTATGCTGTTTTTTATTTTGTTCTTAATTTACCATTTTTTTTATATACTTTCTTATTTCTTCTATTTGAAGCACTTTGGTACAATGAAATGAATTGTAAAGTGTTTTATAAATAAAGTTTCATCCATTCATTTATTCAAACACATCACAATTTAAATTGTGTTGTACTTGTTTGATGATTCTTTGACTGCAATGAAAGCACACACAGATGTAAAAACAGTCATGAAACCTCAAATGACTGACAAAGAAATAAGAAAAAATCAAATGCGATAGGGAAGGATGCAAAAATCAAGTACACCGTGAGGTACAACTAAAAGAGGACACTACATTGCCAGAGAAAGTGAAGTAAACATTAGGAGCCCCAAAGCCAACAAAAGATTTAAATGAGTATTTGGAGAAAGAAAAATAAACTGAGAAAAACAAGTACTAGAAGTTGCATGAAAAGCAAAATCATATAGAAAAATTACAGTAGAGCAACAACCTCGAGTATCTTTATGAGCTGCCATTTATACAATTTTTTGCTGTTGAAAAACAGATACATTTTTGGTTATTTATCCCGTTACATAGCTAACATATTTATTTAGGAAATTACATCTTTATGTTGGATCTAAACCTTTAGTTTACAACCAAAATGCTTAATTTGATAAAATTAGTTTAGTTCGTAAACTAAATGTTACATTTTCATTTTATTTGAGCGTTTATTGGTCAAGCATTTTTAATTTTCTTTTTTTTTTATGTAATTATAAATTAAATATTTACCTTAAAATTAAATATTCAGCTTTCCAACTACATATTTAGTTAATTTATCATTTATAAATATATAAATCAAAGGGTGAAAATGTGCATTTGAAAAATAAAACCTGTTAATTTTTCTCCTAAAATAGGCTAAATAACCAAAAATGCTGCTGTAAACATTTTATCCCACACGTTTCCTAAAAAAATAAATAAATAAAA
This sequence comes from Oryzias javanicus, assembly GCA_003999625.1. Taxonomy (NCBI): domain Eukaryota; kingdom Metazoa; phylum Chordata; class Actinopteri; order Beloniformes; family Adrianichthyidae; genus Oryzias; species Oryzias javanicus. The sequence continues at coordinate 20,004,047 of CM012442.1, forward strand.
AGAAAGCTGGTATAAAAGAAAAATGTTTAACACATATTTTGTTTGAATAAAAATGTTCAAACTCAAAATCAAAATTAAAAATGATAACTTTTTCTTCCTTCGTATGTTATTTCTTTTTTTCCCTATAGCTATCATACTATACTGATCAACAGACATTATGAGCTTTCAAATGAAGTATCACAAAGATATGTTTAAATTTAATTTTTTTCTGCTTTACACTTCCTTTTAATACTTAATTGTACCTGCCCAGTGCACTGTATTAACATGATGAACATCTATGAAAGTACAAGAGAGGAATGGGGGTGAAAGCGCAGCAAGAAGTTGGTGATTGATGAATACTGTGTTGGACAAAACCAGCTTGAGAACTAAATACAACGATGAAACACCAGAATACGAGTGTGGATTATCTACCCAGGTTTCAAAGGAAACGCTGCTGACAGGAATCCAGCTAAAATCATGAAGAGGGTTAATGAAAACAAAGCTTTAAGGGAGCTGAAAGGAACTTCTGAGATAGGATCAGACAATTGGTGAACGAGGCCTCTGGCTTGACTCCAGTTGATCCTGACATAGGTCAGAGGTGCGCAAAAGATCAGAGGTCAATTTGTCTTGAGAAACATGTTTGGGTACCCTGCCATGTGTCTGACAATCGCCTGGCTGCTTCCTTCCACACTTCTAATCTGTCAGCGGTTGAAAACGGCACAGACAAAGTCCAACTGGACCTCCTGGAACACATCAGCCAGCAGATGGCTTAGCTTTGTCAGCGGGCTAGAAATAAGCCGAATTGATTTTTTGGGCTGTGATCTGTTTTTGAGATGCCTTAAATGATTTTTTTTTGTCCAGCATTTAGGAAGGTAAGGGAAATCTTCAACTGCAAAATAAATGCCTTTAGTTTAAGTGTTTTCATGATTAAATTTATCAATTTGAATTTTAATATTTGTTTTTTTTTCTTTTGTTATTCATTTTCTCACATTTTTTGTCATTTGATCTTTTTTAGGTTTTCTTGAGGCTTTGAACTATTGTCATTTTGGTCTGGATCTAAAAGTCCATCATTATCCTTGTTGTGGAGTTACCATTTGGCACAAAGAACAGGAAGCAGAATGCCTTGGAATCATTCCACTGGCAGGAATTCCAAGCATGGAATGTCATATCCATAAAGCTGGAATGGTGACAGAACATCAGTGCTAAGTGTTGGTTGGAAGTTCCAGAGTTAACATTTTTCTCCAGAAATGGCTTCAAATAATAACAATAAAAATTCAATTCAATTCAAATTTCCGGAAAGTCTTTGCATTAACAGAAACTGCAAAAAAAAAAAATATATATATATGCTTATGAAACAAAAGTTCAGATGTTATATTTTTCCTGATCGTCTTTTTCCACTGGATTTGAAGCGAACATCAAGTTCTCGTTTGCAGAGCTTTCAACAGATGAAACATTTTGACAGTTTGAATTTAATCGCCTCTCCCTCAAGGGTTGGAAATGTGAAAGAAGAAAATGATTTGCTCTCTCTAGTTGCTCCATAATCAAATTAGTGGTTAAAAAAAATCATAGCCACCCTATAATCTGCTTTTCCAAGTTCATTCTTGTCGTTTGAGACCGTCCTGATGAGTATACAGAAGTATATTAAAATACCTGAGTCAAAACGACTGCACTGTTCCAGGAAAAAGGGCCACTGGACACATAATGATGCTTTTTTCTTTTGGTTTGAGAGAAGTCTGCAGTGTTTATCTTCAGTTCCCAACACTGGGCTCTGGTTTTTGTGGAATTATAAACCCAGTAATTCTGGACGCATGAGGTGACAAACAAAACTGGTTGACATTTGAAAAACCTGAACCAGAAAGTCACACGGTTCAGGATTTGCTTGGTTTTAGGACATTGTTTACTGTAACTTTGCCAAATTAGCAATTCTGCACAGGTCATGTGCCATTTACTGGCATTGTTTTAGAGATGGTTTTTCTTATTATTATTATCATGAAACTGTAGATCTTATGGAGGGTGTGTTTGTCTGATGTGCATAAAAATGCCTGAAGCAACATTTCAGTTTTAAGAAAGACAATAACATTTTTTTTTAGGTTTAATTTAATGTTATTTTTAGTTGTAAACCAACAGAATCAAAGGATGTTTCATGTTTTTGTACTTTTTTCTTTATTGTCCTGCATAATTAAGTATGCAAATGGACTTTTATGAGATGTGTATGGAAAACGTCTCATTATCATGAGTTGCCCCTGTAGGTTTTTCATCACTGTTGGGGGAGAATGTAAACGCAGTGACATCTACAGATGGATTATCACACGTTTTTAACACCAGTCAGTGATAATGTCTCTTGAAACTGTCAAAATGAAAACAGTTTATGTTAACAGGTTACCTGGTATCTCAACTAGAATGCCTCTAGGATAAGACATGCCATCAATCAAATTTTTAACCATCTATTCACATTCCTGCTTGTTATCATTAATGGTGGTTGAGTTCTGGTTCAAATTCAGTACACTTAAACTATGTAATAACACTTTATAATGCACCTAGGCTTTTTTGATGAGTATAGACAGGATTTAGACAAAAACAAGGTGTTGATTTGACTAATGTCTGGTATTTGAAAGCTAAACTTAAAGGAAACCTCGAAGACTAGCTTAAAAATGCTTCTTTAGTTTTTTAGTTTCTGTGTATTGAAATGTCAAATCAGTCAGAATTGATACAATTTGTATGGTAAATCATGGCTTTTTTACTGCTGGCTTCTGGTACTCCATCATTTAAGAAGTAGCTTAATGATATATTTGGCTTCATCATAAGGGATCTGTTCATGAAGAAGCCAAGAGAACCGAAACTTTTACATCTTTGTGTGAGTCTAGAAAAATAAACATTTTTTACCAACTCTCTGAAAAACAACGAAGGCAACTTCTTGATTTTAGATCAACTAGAAACACACATTCTGAAATCCTGATAAATTGTACAAGTTGTGTTGTTGTTGAACATGGAGACTGCCAAAAATGTTGTTGTACTACTACAAAAAAAGGTAGATTTTGTGACTACCACATTTTTTGCACCCTTGAGCACACTAGACTACAGGGCTCAATAAGCGAGACAAAAGAGTCAGATATTAGTCTGTCAGTCCAACTTTATGAATTGCGTTTTAGAACTTGTTCAGCAGCATTTGTGTAACACCTGTAACTTCCAACCTTGTTTGCAACACATTAAAAAAAAAGACTAATTTTGCTAAAAAAAAACCTGACAGAAACAGATTGACATTTAGACAGAACATCATGGTTGTGTCAAAATTCCCCAACTTCATCATGCGATATTGTTTTGATAATTTTTTTTAGCGCTGTCCAAATCTACATTTCTGAAATTGAGCGCTTAGGAATTTTTTTCTAGAACTCTCTGCAAGAAACAAGTGCTTAAACTCTGACTATATTGGTTAATATAGACCACAATGCATATTAACACTTTTTTTGGAAAAAACAACTAGCAATTTTTTTTTTTTTTTTTACAAACCATCAAAGTTTTCATCATCAGAACACAGTGAGTTCATAGATATTCTTCGTAACATGCTTGTATTTATTAAGTTTTTATTTTGTGAAATTGGTGCAGTCATGTTTGCTATTTAAAAAAAAAAAGCATGATTTCTGAATTGTTTTTAAAAACCCAAGGAACTAGTTGGTCCTACAAAATATAATATCTTAGTAGTTAGGAAATACGGAGGGAAGTTAGACATAACCCATGTAGCCCTCAAACTGCTTCAACATCAGTCAACACAACCAGAATTAATCTATATGTATAGAGCTCTAGATTATAAGAATTACCGGCATATAAAAAACCAGACGAAAAAACCATAACTCTCAATACGGGTTTCTTGTGGCTGCTGCTTGTATTATCAAACAAATGTATCTATAATCGTCCAAAGCCAGTCATCTCATTGTTGGGTTTGAATTGTGAATCAAACCAAAACACAAAGTAGGATTGTTCTATTTTATGAAGATTGGGTCCTTAGTTTGGATTATTTTCAGTTCTGTTTTCTTAGGTCTTGTTCTGTTTCCTCCAGTCAGTCACACCAGGTTCAAGTTGACGATCATCCACAGCCGTCTTCATCTTGGGTAATGACCCTCAGTGTATTTCAGTGTCTGGTTTTCAGTTCATCTGATATGTCACCTTTTTATTCCTCCCCTGTGTCTCAGTTTGTTTATGTTTATTTATGGCCGTTCTAAATCCTGCCATCAAGCCTGATCTCCTGCATGTTGGGTCATTCTGCACCGGTCTTTGACACTTGACAACTGGAAATTTCATCACTCATTGAAAGAAAACGGAGAACTTGCAATTTCTAATATAGATACCATGTCCACTCAAATAGTTTGCTATTTTATGTTTATACAACATAAATATTTAACTTCAGCAAATTTCAATTTCAGGTTGATGATTTGAGCAGCTTTGTTCATTCTTATAGTGGTTCAGCCTGCACTGCTTTACCATGTGTCCCTTCATGTTTTAATTCTTTTGGATTGGTGAAGAATGAATTTTACGTGAGATTCCAGTCGGAGCATAAATCGTTAAAAGAAGAAACTGCAGTTAAGTACATGTTGGAAACAGATGTTTAGTCTATACCTCTCACCATGATTATTACATCAATCCTTATTTTGTCTGCCAACAGTAATCACAGTGTGTTTAAAACAAACAGTCTGGACAGAGACAAGACTAATTTGAAAAACTGCATGCTCTTTTTTTTCTACACTTTAACAATATAAATAATGAGATTGGTGCCAAACAGGATGGCATGACTGGAGGATGAATTAGTATTTTTGTGAGCGCTCGCCAGCATTTACCTGTATTCACACACAGAAGGACACTACAAGAGCAATCAAGAGCAACCCACTCACCTGTAGGTCATGTGATGGTTACTATGATGATGGATGTGGATACACAAGAAACCAGATGGTCACTTTCCCATATCTCTCCAGAGTTGTAACCCATTCCTCCTCTTCACCATCTGTGACTTTCGGAAGACCGTTTGGAGACGGGTTTTCCATTACTAACATACAACTACAAATTACGAGCCATAAGCTGAATCGCAGGAAGAGCGAAATGCCAGAATATTGACCACATAGTCCTACGCTCCGATGCCACACACATTCATGCGAGACAGGCACCTACTTACAGCCCCACTGGAGGGGTTAGCAGCAGTCTGTAGGGTTTTTAGGCAAAGCAATTACATATACAGAGGTTTTTCCGTTTATCCACTAACGTCAACGTGATTCAAAATTGTTTTTGGACATAGCGCATTTCATGCTTTTGTTGCAAACTCAGCAAAGTCAACAGTGGCATTCCTGGCTTTCTAGTTAAAGAGCCCATCACTTTGCATTCTCTATTCAGTCATCTGTGGCTCATAAGCAGGCACTCCCTCTCCCAGCGTGGTATCACACACACGGAAACAGAATCTGCGCGCTGAGGAAACAGGATAAAGATCCATGTGTCTTGAGGTTTTCTTATCTACATCTTATTTTTGGAATCAAGGAAACACATACCGCGAACTGCCTTTGAGTGCTAACTGAGAAGAGCGCGTGTGTGCGTCTGCGTACGTGTACAGTTTTAACTGGCATATGACCGCCACCTGTGTAAACGGTTGAGTATATCATGGCCCTGAAACACTGGATCCTCAGAGCACTGCTCTTGCTGCTGCAGGAGAGCAGAGAGAGACATGACCTCCGTGTAGTTTGGGGGTAGTGGTGGCACGGCAGGTGGTCGGCTGTAGGTCAGTTGAAATGGGGTAACATGCATAAATGTATGTGTCGGTTTTCTATGTCCTGTTTTTAAATTTCTCATTTCCCTTCTCTTTCCTGCTGTCATGCATACTGCAGTGCACTGCATGTAGATGGCGGTCCTCATATTGACACAAAAAACAAAGTGAGAATAGTTCAGGGCAGCAAGGGTTTGTGACCATCTCTGCAGGTCAAACAGGAGGTGAGAAAGGCTTCTGTTCCACGGGGTGGCTGTGGACACAACATGAGCATGAATGAAAATATTTTCCCATGTTCAGTGACCATGAAAGGAACACCGCTAGACATTTGGACATGGCTTGTTCAAACAAACACCGGGCATTAGCACTCAATCAAACTCAAATTGAAAAACTAGACAAGCACATTAAGACCATCTGACAAGATCTGGAGGTAAAATTCTCAGTGTAGTTAACATTTTTTAAAATGTGATTGCTCATGCAGAGCAAGTATGCTGCTGAGCCAGTGTGCCTGCGACGCACACTGAATGAAGATGTGATGCGCCGGCAGTATTCCAGGGACACGTATAAAAGAAAAGAATTTCAATAAAGGTATTAAAAACGTGGGTGTTTGGCTGCTGTAGTTATTATGTGTGGGAGTGCTGCATGGGAGGCTCCTCGGTGCAAGGAAGGAGAATATGAACAGAGACGTGGCAGCCTTATTATTTGTATTCTGAGGCATATGTCTGGCTGATTGTTGTCATCGAATCCAGGAAAAAGAATAACAGAAGGAAATGTACGCTTCAAGTCCTATTATTCTTATGCTGGAAGCATCTGAGAGATCTTTTATATGCGGACAAAGGCAGAATAGTTTTTGGGTAAGTCTGATAAAAATTTACATCAGTGTGATAGTAACAGCTCCAGGATGGCTGGCGCTGAACAGTTGCCTTACCCTTAACAACAGACGACGAGTCTACAATTGCACAGTGCAATGCAATAAGAGGAATAATAAGTTACAAGACCTCCGCACACACAATGTCCTTCTGTTGTGGTTGGGAACAGGTGCAACGTGGGAGTTGCAGTCAGTCATTGGATCCCAGGGTGGTGCAGGGGCGTGGGGTGCTTAAGCAGCTGCTGCAGTCCAATGCAATCATTTGTAATGCGTTGTGCTTTAAATGCTTGCAATTTGGCAATAGGAACTGATTTCCACACAACTTGAATGTCTGTTGTTGCCCTCTGTTTAAACTATTTGACTGCTCGATTGCTGCAATACTTTTGGCAGAGGATTGTGGAGATGGGTCACATAAATTCTTGTAATTAAAATACTTAGACAAAAAAAAGTGGAATTTTTCAATGAGTGAACAGGCTTGCAGACAGGAGACACAAGAGACAGAGGTATGTTGGTTTGCAGGGTTCTCATTTGGGAATCAGTCATTCCCAACTTCTGCTGTAAAACAAGTTATATCTTGCACATTTCAAACACAAATTGCACAATCACAACTCATAATTTCTGTATTTCAGGTGTACGACAAGATTTGCATGTACAATCAGAAACTGTAAAAATGTTTTTTGATTGAATAGTTGTAACTTGACAAGAGAGAATTTTGGATTTAAGGAATGAAATGACAGTGTGTCGCACACCCACAGGAAAAAAAAAGCTAACAACTGGGTTTGAGAAAACCGAGGAGTGTGAGAGGTGGTCAGAAAAGTAAACAGCAGTAGAAATGAAAGAGGAAAAAAATACTAAAAAAAAAAGAAACCTTGAGGTTGAAAATCCATGGTAACAGTGATAATCACTGTCCACATGGAAACGAGTACAAAGACGAATCATTGAAAGTCTAAGGAGAGCCGGTTAACCTTGGCTGAGGTTCATGCAAGTGCAGCAAGAAGACGAAGGTAGAGCCAGTTAAGAATAGTGGAAGAGAAGCAGGGGGTGGTCCAAAGAGGGGCATTTTTTTCAATAGGAGGGGAAAGTCCTACAGAAATCCGACTAAGATACACAGCTGCCCGAAAGAGAGAAAGAGATGAAAGAGAGGGCAGGCAATTTTCAGCCCTATTAGAAAGAAACACACCCTCCACGACTCCGGCAAGAACCAGGCTTCACCACCCCAGTTTTTTAGGCGGGTGGCCTCAAATCAGTAGCTGTGGGAGAAACCATTTCCACTTACTGACACAGGTTGGAGCTGAGGTGAGGATCCTCCCTGATTTCTCGAGCATGAGCAGAGTTAGGAGCGAAAGCTTCACTTTCTTCTCCAGTGAAGAGAGACCACACGCCAGACACAAGATCTTCCTACTCCTCCCCTCTTCCTGGGCTCTTGTCCAGAGAATGACTGGCTCCAGTGGACCCAGGAACACAGACTGAGGACAGTGTACAGCAGTTTTTTCCTGCCAGCCTGCTGGGACAGACTTTGCAAATTAGCTGCTTCAACACCTTTTTGGAATTCAAAGCACTTCTTTTTCTTTTTTTTATATATATAATTTTTTTCTTCAAATGTGATCCGGGGCTTTACGTTTAGACAGTCAAACAAACAAACAGACGGACTGACATATGGACAGAGAGCAGTGAGCACTGCGGCGTGAATGCAGCAACTGGACTTCTCTTCTCCCTGGTTGCTAAGACCAAACAAGGATAATAGCCAAAGCATATCCTTTCCACCAAGGTAGTGGGTGGATGCAGCTTTCAGCAGACTGCTATAGGAGGAGAGCAGTGACTGAACAGAGGACTGCAGGGATACATTTAGCTGATCCATACTGAAGGGATCCTCTTGAAATGGATTGTTACTTCAACGTAAACTCATGCAGGGAATTCAAGTCCATCTTCTCGTGAGCATTATTTGAAGGGTCGTTCTGCACAAAACCCTGTGCTGCTTATACTGAGTGGACTTGCTTTTTTTTTTTTTTTTTTTTTTTTTTTACAAGATAGGTATAGAATTTAGAGATAATGGAAGGATGCATAAGGACTCAGATCGTGCCCCTGATGCTGCTGTTTCCTATTTTGCTTGGCGTGACTCACACTGCACACAGCATCTATCCAAGGATAAGACTCTCCCACAAAGGTAAGGAATCCCTAAAGTGCACTTCTGGTGATTTACTTCAATAATGAGTGCATGACTTACCGGAAAACGGTTATTTGTCTTAAAAGGAAATTAGAAATTTGAGCTGAGATTCATTGAGAATGAAACAGGTGCAACAGAACATCTGTTTGTTTCATGTCTCTAGCTTTATAAATATTTACAGAACTTAAAAAGTCAAAGATGCAAAACAAAAAATGGGAGTTTTTATTCTTTTTTTCTTTTAAATGTCAGAATCTTTGAAGTGCTCCTCCTTTTATTTTTTCTCGTTGCTCCCCCTCAGTTTCTGCATCATGAGCCTCGCTGCAGTTTGTTTTGGTCGCTCAGTCACGGTGGCTGAGAATCCACAATGTGTCTTTCTCTCATGCCATGGTGGCAGCAAGTTGGAAGTGTAACGCTTTATTTTTTTCCTCTTTTTTTTGGCACAGGAATGTGTCAGAAAGAGAGAGGTGTGTGCATGTGTGTGTGTGGGGGGAGTGTGCGATACGGGATGTGCATGCACTGGTATGTGGACTGATTGCTGTGTATCTTTCTGACAATAATGAGGGTTTTATCTCTGCAGATAATACTCTTGAGTAAACACTGTCTTTTTCACACAGTTTCTTTGATCTCAACCAAAACAGAATGTGGCGACTCAACATAAGCCTGTTAGTCATGGTTGGAAATAGGTGAGGAATTCAACTAGTTGGTAAATCACACATGTATGAAGGGTGTGTGGTTTATTTTTTAAGTCGCTTTTTTAAAATTATTATTTTAGATATTAAGTGTTTGGTGAACAGGAAATAAACCATGAGCATCATTGTCTTTAAATAAAATGAATAAAGTAAGCTGCGATTATTCAAATATCAACAGTGGAAAGAAAGGAAGTTTGCTGATCTGCTTTGTCATCGATGCCACAGAAGTATCAGGTTTGGTTGTGGCTCTCATATATCACCTACTTCATTAACTGCCTGAGGGTGGAGGTGCCAAGGTGATTGACAACCCTCCCCTGTCTCTGTCTCCTTGCCTCGCTCCTCTGATGCGTGTTCTGGCTAGCACAGGGTGCTGTGAAAAAGGCTGCACTTGGATCCTATCATTATGGAATGATAAACATCTAAGTCCTAATTCATGCCTCATGGGCTCAACCAGTGACTTTTTGCACACACCCTTCAGCTCCGCACAAAACAGCGCACACACACACACGGGGCGAGAGACAGACGGGGGGAATAGTTTCAGTTCTGAGTTTGCCCCGGGGCTTTAATGTAATTCAGGAATAGTGAAGACAGATATGGCTGCAGCTATAAGACTCGGAGAGTATTACAATAACATCGAGTATGAAAGCAATGTGGAAAGAATACCTTTAGATCCTTGAGAGAAAATAGGTTATTAATAGTGTTGCTGAAATATTTTAGGCCAGATCGTTTAAAGTAGATCAATAGAAGGCTCAATAAAATCAAGATCAGCTTTCTTCAGGCATATTAATCCCAAAAATTACAGCATGGTTCTCGGCACGCTTTGATGTCGTCTGTACCTCACGCTTGATTTGAACTTTATAGCTTATTATTCCATGTTCTGTCTTGACATTTGGGAGGAGGAAAAAAAGCGATGATTATGTCAATAAATTTTACTCTCTGTGATCCAATTTCATTTGCTTATTTCTCCAGTTAACTTGGGGACCTTGCCCAGATCACGTGGAGTATTGAATTACAAGCGCTGACGCGCCGCCGTCTTCAGAAATAATTGACCCTAATCTTTGGCTGCACAACATCCAAAGACTTAAAACACATGTCAAAAGATGTTAATACACCCCAACTGTTTGGACTTTCAGCCAACTGAACACCCTTAATCCTGTGATCATATGTGTCCAAAAGACCTTGCAGGGATTTAACACAACTAAATAAAGACACATTGACATTTGTGCTATTTCTGATCAAGGCTGCAAATGATTAGAACTTGCGTTTTTAAAACGATCAGTGTAAAATAGGCTTTTATTTTAAAAAACATAACAAAACACTTTTTTTTTCTCATAATAAAGCATCAAAAAAGGATTTGGATGCCAGCATGTTGAGAAGCTGGTGGTCAGACTCAATTTTATCGCCTTAACAGCTTTTTCATCATGTTTGGCTAAAGATGCACAGTGTGATACAGCAGACGGCTAACGAGTGTGATGACCCAAACACATTAGAAATGCGTCTTTAAACCTAACACTGCTCTGTTCTTTAAAGTGATGAAAATCATGTTTTCTGAGTTTTTATGTATGTGTGGTAGTTTTCTTATGAAAGAGAACAAATGTAATAAATTTGCTTTTGCATTTCCAAGTATTTGTCATTTTAAATTGCTGTCAATCAAACTGTCGCAGAAAGGCTCTGTTTGAATTAATGAGCTTTCTATACGTCACGACAGTTATGCTGCACGTGCCCAAAACCCCTCATCTGGCCCGGCTACCGTGCCTAGCTCAGGTGCTGGAGAAGAGAAGACGGGATCTTCCCATTGACTGCAGTCAAATGGCCCGCCGTTCACATTTCCATGGTTATATCACCCGTCACTGGATTTTACTTACAGTAGCAGGGCAGCAACGTTGGAAAATCTCCACGAGACTCAGCAGACCTTCTTTATGTAACCACAGAAATGCAAACAGCGGCTTATTTGACTGCAGCTGTAAAGTATTGAAAATCAATGAAAGACCATTTTGATGTTAGCTTTCATTATTCTCCCAAAGATTCTGCTTTGAGAAACCAATGGATTGAATGTATTGGTCACAGCAATGTCAATAAACATAATTAGCTAAAAGGGTCTCTGGTGAACTTGCAGGAGAAAGAATCAGGCTTTTTAAGACATTTAGGTTGTGGGTTTCTTTTAAACTTCATAATCATTATTAAAACACTATTGGGATTTTTTTCTTTAATAAAAAATAATGTCATGGGGGACTTTAATATTATGATCAATACTATTTCACAGGTACTTAATACTCACTTCTAATTTTTTGGGCATTCAGTTCTTGTTAAGTTTTGTTTGCCCATTTATTATCATAAAAAACACATCTGTGGAAAAAATGAATGCCTCTTCCAAACTGCTTCCATAAAGCTCTTAAGAAAAACCTTCAGAAAACTTAATTCACCAGTTTTACACTAGTAAATATGTTGAAAAACAGCCAAAGGGATCATTTGAAAATAATTGGATCGACTTCATATTCCCTCTGGTTTCTACCGAGACCCTTTTTTGACAAATTTTCCTCGTGTTCAGTAACATAAATGTTTTTCTTTTAGGTGTCTATGAAGAAACACAATGTTTTTTTTTACTGAAGATAAGTGGTTTTGCCATCAAGCACCACATATTCACAACTTTAAATAAACACTGGGCTCACTTTCCTTTTTTTTTTTACCTTATAGTCAAAGCGAAAAAAGGTGGAAACAAATGAGAACTGAATCCACTCGTGTAGAATATTGTGTTTGTAGAGATGTGATGTTCCAAAATGAAGAAAAAAAAAGATTGTATATAGAATAAAATATATTTTTAAAGAATAGATTTGCTCAAACATTTTGATGTAATTGTCTTTCATTTGAGTTGCAGCTTTTTCTATATTGTATTATTGGATCACTCAATGGGATTCACAACAAAAACAGTTAGTTGTACACATGACAAATAAAGATTCATTTCATGTCACTAAGTTCACATTTACATTTTTTTGTTGACTTTATAAAATGCAGGTTTCAAGATGCACATCTTCCATTGTATGAAATTTTAAAAATGCAGATGTAAATTTTGTGCAATGCAATGTGTTTCTGTCTTTGAAAAATCAGATTTTAGATTTGCATGTGAGCAAAAGTTCACTGTTTCTCTGTAGCCACAGTAAGAATCAGGAGAAAGCTTTCACGCAATCCACACAGAAAAGAACCAACAATACTGGCTTTTCCTTCATTTCATATTTTGTGTTGTGTGAGTTTTTGTCAGCTCTTCAAATGAATGGTTTCAGAAAGTAGCGGCGCCACTGATGTGTTTGGTCTGAAAGGGCTAATAGAGAGAAGGTGCTCAGGTTCATAATGGTGTAAACACAGGGATTACTCAGGTGGTAATTACTGATGCTGGAAATGTGCCTTTGAACTGTAATTTTAGACTTTCCCCCTCAGACAACAAAAAGCTCTCTTTATGGATTTTAGTGCATTCAAACCATGAACTTCTTAAGATAAGATGGGAAATGCCAGGAAAAGGCCAAGTGTATGACAGAAAGGAAAAGGAAGGGGGGATTTTTTTTGACTTTCTAGTCAAAGCTAATGCAATAATCAATGATTCAGATTAATTTCCCTGCGTCTGAATGCTACGAAGCCTGTATTTAACATTTAAAAGATCTTGTCCTTCGTGCATTCATCCTGTAGACATCTTTCCTCTTGTCGCTTTCACTCACCTTTCCCTCCGTCTCATTTTCTCTGTGTACATCACAGCGTCATTTTCTCCCCCATTGTGTCATGTGTGTGCTCTCCAGTTCATTAAGACGATGTCCAGAGGGGAAGGCAGCTGGTGAGACTCTAATATCCTCTCTGACCTTTTTGCAATTGAGGGAACCAGGAGAGATGAGTTAAATCGGTAACATGGGACATGCGGGGGGACACAGATTGTTGCGGTGATATTACTACAGGGGGAAAAAAAAATGCAATAGAGGATGCCAAGAGGGAAAAATCTCAAGAAACGGAGAGTGGATATTGTTTGCTGTCATTGTAAAAGGGAGAAAATAACAGTTTTTTCAGATTTTAGGATTTGAAAGCTTTCATCGATCATTTACGGGACTATAGGGATTCTCCTGCTCCTTTTGCTACATTTTTTGGCACGTAAAAAACTCTTTAGCACTTTCTGGAATCTTAGTATCGCAACATTCCTCTCATTCAGGACATTGCTGCTTGTACTTGTGGTAATGATATATTTCATATTTGTTAAAATTTTACACATTTAATGCGCTTTTTCAACCTCATTGAGAATGAATTGGAAATTTTTCAAATCCTTCAAAAACTTTGTGCACCTTTGAAGCTTAGAAATCTTGTTATGAAAACTTTCAGCGAGTTCAGAACATTCATGCTTGTACTTTTGGTATTCACACATTTTGCTTTTTTTAAAAAAAATTATGCAAATTATGCTTTTTTTTTGGCCCATGGAAATGAGAAATTCTTCAAACACTTAGTGTTTTTTGGAACCTATGGAATATTGGTATCATAACATACAGCACGTTCAGGACATTCCTGCTTTCATGTTTGGTATTCATATATTTTATGTTTTTAGAAATTGTGTGCAATTTTTTAAGAAATTCTTCAAATTCTTTGTCCACTTTTAAAATGTAATACATTTTTTGTTATCAAGATGTTTAGCACATTTAGGACATTCCTGCTTGCACGTTTGGTATTTATATATTTTACAGTTTTATTTTACAGTTTTATAAATTCGTGCAACAGACTGGCGACCTGTAAACCTCATCAGTAGTTGGGTTAGGCTCCGGTACCCTCGCGACCCCGAAAGGGATAAAGCGACCAAGAAGATTAATTAAAAAGGATGAATGATTATAAATTCTGCATAATTTTTGCAATTCTATTTCAGTCTTTCAAATTCTTTGTCCACCTTTGAAACTTATGCAATATTGGTATCAAAACGTTGAGCAAGTTCAGGTCATTCCTTTGCACTTTTGGTCTTTCATTTTATGCAATTTTTGCGATTTTATAAGAAATTATTCAAATTCTGCACTTTGTGTAACTTTAAGTCATTTAGCAACTTTCCCATGTTGCAAAAACTTTAGCTCTATAGCGTTATCCATTTAGCAATTACTTTCTTTAGCATTTTTAGCAATTAGTTTCAGCATTTTAGCGACCACATTCGGCAAAAAACACTCACGCTAGCATTATAGCAGGAAATGCAACATTTCTAGTTTGAAATTGGACTCCTTTTGCAAGATCACGCTGCATCGACTCCTGCTGAGAACTGATAATCCCTCAACCACCAACTCAACAGGACCAAATTGCACATTCAAGCTACCAGGACACAAAACTAGCACTCCTCCCTAGATAAACCTTGAAACCAATCAGTTTTTTTTTTTTTTTTTTTTTACAAAAATTGATAGATATACATTTAAAACGTATACAAATCTACTAAAAATCACAATAAATTTTGGTCTTTGCCGTTTTTCCTAATCGATTTTCATGATGTCTTGTCTTGCCCAGATTTATTTAACTGTCCTAAATCTGACTGGAGAAGGTCTGACCTGCTTAAACAAGCACTCATTACACTCCAGCATACAAGAGAAGAGTGCTTTCATAGTCTGATGAAGAGAAAACCTTGACGTTTATTTGACTTTAATTTCCTCCAGAACCTCTCAGCGCTCATCAGAGAGTTGATGAGTGTGTCTCTCCAGAGAGAGTCCTCTTCCTCTGGTTTTTCACTGCGGCAGTCTTCCAGACACAGACAGGCAACATGTCTTCCTGGATATGCTGCTTCTATCTCTTCTCAGTACCACAGCTGACGGGTCTGGAGCCCCCGCCAGCTGCAGATCGTGAGAGTCAGAGGAAATAAACAAAAAGGAATGAGGATATTAGGAAATCCCCCCTTTGCCCTCTATTCAGTCTGATCAGAAGCTGACTCATATAATGACAGAGGAGCTGTCAGTGTTTCACACTCACCTGTTAGATTTAAATCAATGACACTCTCTGTAATTATAATGATCAGGAGCTTTTTTATGTGCTTTGCCTCTCCAACTATTTTAATTTATGTCATTCCCTTCAGAATCAGGATTGTTGCTTAGCTTAATTGTTTTTGGGAATCAGCTGCTCACATTGACATTACATGAAGTTTTGTGCAGGCTACTTTCCACCTTTCTTTTGTAAAAGAGCACTGATTGCACATGAAATAGATTGTTTTTTATTTCAACAACCATTTGAGTCTGTCATCAAAATAACTGGCAGGAAATCTGACTTAATCTGCAGAAAGGGCTGATTGTTAACTTGACAGGTTCGGCACAAGTCTGTGGTCACATGTGAGAAGTGTGTGTGCTCACGCGTGTGTGTGTGTGAGAGAGAGAGAGAGAGAGTGAACTCAATAATTACAGGAAGCATGTCTGAGCCCTGGCAGAACATGAGTGCAACATCCCCTCTGTCTCTGCCACCCAGCCACCCAGGATCTAATGCAAGTCAAACAAACAGTCACTCGTCTCCAACATAGAAATCTTATTAGCAACAAAATATACACAGTCTCCCACTCCTCTGTGGATACCTAATCCTATTTTAAACAAATAAAAGTCTCCACAGAGTGAAGTGTGGTTGCTACGGGTGATCATCAGGAACAGGATAAACACTCTTGCTTCTACTTTGGGGGATCACATGTCACTAAAAATATACAAACGATAGAAAGAAACAAACCATGCAATCATCAAGTGTGGAGGCAGCATCATTTAAGGCAATTTAAAGGGGGATTTCTCTCATTCAGAAAAAATGTGCACAGTTGTTTGTCCTTTTGTGTAATACCCTTCTAACTCAATCAAAATCCTGATTTTTCTCGTTTGAGTTCACACTGGTCAAGTGGTAATGAAAGGTTTTTGCGAGCAGAGCAAAGGCACACCCCCGAGGTGCAAAGTTTTCATTAAATCCCTCATACTCGACCTTTTAAGAAGCTTTCAGACGTGGGAGATGGGCTTGTCAGATTATGTCCGCCAAACCAGAAGTGATGGCATCAGCGCGGCTCGTGTGCATCCAGGTTAACATTTACACTTGCAAAACATGCCTGCTTCGGCCAGCCCTTTAAAAAGGGAGGCACCAGACCCAAAGCTAATGGCTAAAAAATGTCTTGCTGAGCTTCCTGTCTGATAAGTCTGTTTCCTCCCTGTTAGAGACACCGCAGGATAAATCAAACATGACGCCTCCCCCAGAACCAGCCCGGCTGTGGCGTCTCTTAAAGCTGAGAAATTGGTTTTGTAATCATCCTTTGGTAACTTTTTTTTTTGTTTTTTAAACTGGTGTTGAGGTTTCAAATGAGCTCAGTATGCTCCAACCTCTAGTGATGATAAGAATTTGTGATTACGCCGAGGCATCGCGCAGATGGAAAGATTTGAGAAAGTCTGTCATTTTCTTGTGGTGGCTATAAATAAGCAACACATGTTACAATATACGGCCTGTGGAAGAGTTAAATCTATGCAAGACGTGTCTGCTTGTAGATGTTTTTTTTTTTTTCAAACTTGCCCTCTGTCTCCTCGTCTGTGCAGAGCTTTGGCAGATGAACCGGACCTGGGTGTTTCAGGGACACGCTGGGCCTCTCCAGCCTCAGACTATGCAGCTGGACGAGAGCCACCAAAGGCTTTATGTTGGAGCCAAGAATGCATTGTTTTCCCTTAGCTTGGACAGGGTTAACTCTCACCACAGACAGGTGTGTCTGCCTTCCCTTTTTTCCTTTCTCTTTTAGCCTTTTGAACTTCTCTACATGTGTGATTGTTTATATTAATAATGCAGTTTTTGCCCGTTTAAATATAAAAAAAGTGTTCTTCTGTTTAAATAACTGTTTTGTTTGTAGGTCAGTTGGGCCAGTACGGAATCAGAGACGGAGGAGTGTTTAATGAAGGGAAGGGAAAAGGTAAAAACAATCAAATATAACAGAGTCTTTATTTTCAGCCTGAACTCCAGCTGGCTAAGTCGATGAGGTAAATTAGCCTGTCGTGCATACACAGAAGATATTTATGGTATGGGCAGATAGAACTGTTAAATAGATTAATTCTGTCACTGTGTATGAATGGTTTTACTTATCTCACTGTGCTCGTTAGCCTTTGTTTAACCTCGAATATCAATGCCATTGATGATGCAATAAAGCCTGGCCTTTTTCCATTATCCCATTTTCAATGAGAGGCCTTAATTATCTCTTTACAGCCTCCTGTCACGCACCCTGCTTAATTAACCGACTGCTTCCTCTGTCTCCAACAGCATGAATGTGCAAACTACATCAAAGTCCTGCAGAAGTACAACCAGACCCATCTGCTGGCCTGTGGAACCGGAGCCTTCAACCCCATCTGTGCAATGGTCCAAGTGGGACACACAGGGCAGGTGAGAGTTTGCTTTAACAGACACACAACAAAATGAGAAAATGGCAGGAAATTCTAAATCTGTCTCAGATTAGGGGAAGGATGTTAGTCATTACCCTCCATGTCTCTCTGTGAGTGAATCTTACCCACTTTTTGCAACTTTGAATTTAAAAAAATCCTATCAGTGGTGTGAAAGCCAAGTAACATTAATTTATCAAACTCAACATTTTTAGATATATTGATCTCAAATGGGAAATTCTAGATGTGTGAGGTTTAGGCGTGTACCTGTGTTTGCACATTTTTAACCCTTAAACACCCGAGGCTTCGTAGGTGACGCTTAAACACAACATTTTCAACAAAGTTACAGTAATCAAAGAACAGAAACACTTGAGCACTGGTGTTGCAGGTTTAAGATGTTTTAGTTTTCTTAAAAGAGCGGAAAATAAATAAAATACAGTTTTGAATTCCAAGACTAAACTATGGCATAACCTGTGCTAATGCTAGTGTGAATGGTGTAAGCTGAATGTGGCTACTGAACATGCTAGAGCTGATAGCTGAAATATTAGCCAAATGCTTTACTATAAAAAAAAATGGAAAAATGTCTATTTTTGCCAAAACAGCTAGCATAATGCAAAAATATTAGCAAAACAACTCAGAAATATCCAAAAGAAAGAAAAATGGAAAAATGTCTAATTTGGCAGAAACAGTTAGCATAGTGCAAAAAATATTTACTAAAGTCCAAAGGAGCCTAAAAAAAAGAAAAATGTCTAATTTAGCCAAAATTTAGCCAAAATTTAGCATATTGCTGGAATGTTAGCTACACTCCCAATTAGCCTAAAAACAGGAAAAATGTCTAAATTAGCCATACCAGAATGTTGCCTAAAATAAAAGCTGAACTCCAAATTACCCTAAAAAACCCCCAAAACCTTGTGGTTGTTGGACATGTTCAAGTTTAAATGGGCTCTCAAGCTAAAACTAAGCAGAGGTTCACAAGTTTTAAAGTGTACAAATGATTTGAGCAATTTTCTCATTCATTTCCTACAGGGCATATTTTACTTAGTATTTAAAAAAAACTATCAAGTTACGGATACCAAAGGTTCCATCAGTAAAGTCCTGAATGAGCTGAACCAAGATTACTGAAATCCTAAAAGTGTGATTGAGTTTTTACGTGCCGAAAAACGCTTCAAAGGATTCCCAATAATTGCTTCTTCCTGAGATCCACATATCCTCTGCACATCTCCTCCATTAACAGCCTCTTTGTGGTTTTGTGCAAATGCTGGAGGAACTCCCCATTTGTTATTTCTGGTCCCATGTGTCCATTTTAAGCTGAAAGAATTTCTTGTAAAGTTTTCTGGGGTTTCTCAAAAGTTTTAGCTCATTTTCTCAGAAAACCATCACTTCCACAAAAACATTTAGGAAAACCTAATCTAATGTTCAATCTACGCGTTCATGAACCAAATCAAATACCGAGATTATTAAACTGGAACTTTTTTTTTTTTTGAAAGATTGGCTTCATTAAAAGCTGGGTTTGAGCCAAAAACTGGCTGTACAGTTGGAGCACAGAAGGCTTTTTTGGTTGCTCATCAATCAATAGTTGGCATGGTTTCTCTGAAATGCCAGAAGCATCAAGGTATCCCACAACATATGATTTGCAGCTTTGCTGGGAGTTCTTTATGGGGGGGGTGCATGAGTGTATTTTCAGCCACTCGCTCTGCAGGGCAGCAGCATTAAAAGCGTGGGAGTAGTGAACCCACAGCAGTGCAATCCCGGAGTAAATGTGGTTTACACATCCAGACAACAGTTTTTCATTGGGTCATCCATCACGCCGTGTCTCATCTCGCTTCATTGCGTCTTCTCATTTATCATTTTATTATTTTTCTTGTTTAAAATTAAATTGCTTCTCCTGGGATTCTTCAGGGGCCGTTAAAGTGACCTATAGTTATTTGTGATTTTTTTTTTTTACTTTTTTGTCTTATTATGCTAAATTTGCTCTTGTTATCCATTGTAAAACTGAAAAACTTATTTTTATTACTGTATTTTAAAAAGACCTTAGAATATAAAACACATCAAATAAAAATACAAAAAAATGAAGGATAAAAGGGTTGATATTTCTCCTCAGGACAAGCTTTTCCTGCTTGAAGAGGACAGCATTATGAGCGGCAGAGGGCGTAGTCCCTACGACCCCATCAGCCCCTGCACATCTACACTGTCTGGTAAGACACAGCTGCCCAACAGCTGTGTGTGTGTTTTTGTTTCAGCTGAAGGATGATTGAAAAGATTTGGCCCTTGACTCATTTTATTTTTTTAAAGGCTAAACACTGCCACCTTGTGGCCACTCATCTCAGCTTAGCCACAAACAGTGAAAGTGGTTTGGCTCTGTCATTAAACAAATCTCCTTGTGTTTTTATCAGGAGGAGAGCTTTACATCGGCCTGTACACAGACTACTGGGAAAATGATGGAGCTTTGTGTCGACTTAACAACCACACGTACACGCGCACTGAGAGGAACGACAGGGAGCAACTCAATGGTTGGTATACAGGGAATATCAGCATTTAAGTTCAGTTTGTTTTAAAAATTTATTAAAAACGTATTTAATGCATGTTTTTAACATTTTGTCACAAAAGCATAACCTTTGATATCAATTGAATGTCACTGGTTTTTTTTTAGAACCTTTTTTTTTTTACGTGTAACTCTTAGAATAATACAGAGCCCCTAAAGGGATATCGAAGTTCAAAATTAGAAATTGAAGTTAAAGAAAATTTTCTGGTTTCTATCTGGTATGCATCAGTTAGTCAGATCTTTTTTTTAAAACTTAATTAAAAAAAGGAAAAAAACTAGTGTCTATCTTGTGCACACCAGTTAGTAACCAGATTTTTTTCTAAATATTAAAGTATAAAAAAAAATGTGGTCACTAACTGGTGCGCACCAGTTAGTGACTGGTGTGAACCAGATGGTAATCAGAAAAAAAAAAAAAATTACTTCAATTTTTAGAAAAAAATCTATCTGGTGCGCACCAGTTAGAAATTAGATGTAATCAGAAAAAAAATGTTAGTTTCATTTTTAGACAAACAATGTTTTTTTAAGCAGTTTTTTTTAGTTTTTTTTAGTAATCAGACAAAACTTTTTTTTGCTTTAATTTTTAGAAAAAAATTTAATTTTTTCAGTTACTGTTTGGTGCGTACCAGTTAATATCTAGTGAGCACGACATAGTAACTGGTGCACACCAGATAGTAACTGATGTGCACCAGTTAGTAACCAGAAAAAAATTTACTTCAATTAAACAAAAAAAAAAAAAAAAAAGCTTTTTTAGGTTAATAAGCATGACAAAAAAATGGCTTATTCTTTAGAAAAATTTTTTTTTTTACTTCCATGTCCCTTCAGGGGTTCCATAGAATACAATTAGAAGCTGTAAAAATAGTATAATGTCAAACTATAATGCTTGAATCTTTTTATATATTCATTGATTTTGTTAAACTGTGTCTTGACAGCCCCCAAGTTCGTGGGCTCAGCCCTCATTCCTGACAACGACGACAGAGACGATGATAAAGTGTACTTCTTCTTCACGGAGCGAGAGGTGGACGCAGAGGGGGTGAACAGAGCCGTTTACACTCGCATCGGGCGAGTTTGTGCGGTAAGAATGCTGAAGAGACCGAGAAAATGTCAGTCGGTCAGTGCTTCAGCTGAGCATCACGGTGTCATCCCCCCCAGAATGATCAGGGTGGACAGAGAATGCTGGTGAACAGATGGAGCTCCTTCCTGAAAACTCGCCTCATCTGCTCTGTGGCTGGACCCAACGGCATCGACACACACTTTGATGAACTCGGTAAACTTAAATGCTCCCCATTGAAACATTTCACTGCATTCTATGTTTGAACCTAGAGTAAAGCTTTTAAATGTAAATCTTCTTCATGCTTTACATTTTTCTTTCAGAGGATGTGTTTGTACTCAACAGTAAAGATGAAAAAAACCCTGAAATTTTCGGCCTCTTCAGTACAACAAGGTGAGCACGCGATGGCATCAGTGTTAGACGAAGATACAGTATCTTCACTAATCACCTATGATCCTTTTTCTTGCAGTGCTGTGTTTAAAGGTTATGCAGTGTGTGTCTATCACATGGACGACATCCGAGCAGCTTTTAATGGGCCGTTTGCGTTCCGGGAGAAACCTGAGCACCACTGGACACCTTTTGAAGGCAGAGTCCCCTACCCCCGGCCTGGTTCTGTAAGCCTTGTTGCCTCATTTAATGACATTTATGATATTTTTTTACCACATAACATTATTCATTTACATTATGTAACAGATGTACCTTGAGGAAGTGTGCTGATGAAATGTAGGGCAGCTTTGCTGAATGTCAGCACTGTTGTAGGTCATGCAGGGACAGTGTGAGTCTGACTAATGAGTGTCAGCTCTGCGGCCTGCTGACGTACGTAACATTGTTCTGTCTCTCTGCAATCACCCTTTCTCTCTGGTCTTCTGTCTCAACAGTGCGCCAGTAAAGTGAGCGGCGGCGGCTTCTCCAGCTCCAAGGAGTTTCCCGATGAGGTGCTGCGCTTTGTGCGTTCTCATCCGGTGATGTACCGGCCGGTTCTCCCTCAGCATCACAGACCGGTCCTGCTGCAGACAGAGCCGGGCGGGAGGAAGCTGACCCAGATTGCAGTAGACAGAGTCCAAGCTCAGGACGGACACTACCATGTTCTGTACATCGGCACGGGTAAACACAGTTCGACCAAACATCTTGTGCCTCAGTCACAACTGCCCTTACGGGTGGATAATGGGAAAGCCTGTACAGGGCATGCAGGTGGCCTGCACAACATTTTCCAACTGTTGACCACTCGATGAGCCCATAGAGCAAAAATATTCATGGTGTTTTTTTTCACTCAAGAGTGTGGCTTAAAAATACGTTCACACCGAAAGCGAATTCAGAGTCAGGGACATCCAGTTTCAATGTTAGGTCAGCGCGCGCAGACAATCTGAGATCTTGTGGCGCAATTTGGATCCAGAGTTACAAAATCTTAACTTTGGTGAGGTCACCTCATCATGTCAACGAGTCAGGAACTCAGCTTTGGGCATGTGACATGTTTAGTGACTTTATCAGCGAGGGCAGTAAAATTATAACATAGAGGACCAATCCAACGTTCTCATCCATCCATCCATCCACATTTCCCACAGGGTTGCTGGAGCCTGTCCTAGATACTGCAGGGGGGAGGTGGGGTACACCAGGACAGGTCGCCATTTCGCCAATTTTCTTATTTTCATCGAGACACGATAAAAAAAGGTCCCCTAAATTATTCTTATTTTTACTCTTCCCCTCTCGGACTAAGATCTCATGAACTCAGAGATGGAGACGTAATGACCAATGCTTTTGGAGATCTCTTTAAAATAAATAAACCTGATCTTTCAACATCATTATGTTCCATGCGATAAAGATTAAATTTACTCAGACACTGCTCTGTGTAGCGATCACATTTGGTAGTCGCTTAAAGTTTATGAAGATTTATTGAACAAGCGCCAAGTAGCGAATTAACTGCGGAGTTGTGTTGGAATCGAGGCGACCGAACCAAATTTGATGTTTGGTGTGAACGACAGAATAACCCGTAAATCATATGTGCGAGTAAC
Source organism: Oryzias javanicus (assembly GCA_003999625.1). NCBI lineage: Eukaryota > Metazoa > Chordata > Actinopteri > Beloniformes > Adrianichthyidae > Oryzias > Oryzias javanicus. The sequence continues at coordinate 20,027,443 of CM012442.1, forward strand.
TTACCTTATCCTCACAAATACTTCACAGTACACTTACCACACCCACAACAATGGTACGTTCCATTTGTAATGACCTCCTAGAAATTATGAGACGCACCTGTGCTCCCTTTAAGATGTGGATGTTCCTGTCTATGATCCTCCACGGGCCCAGACAACCCAAAAAACTGCAGCACCCATACAGGTCAACCTCCCGTACGGGTACATGTGACTGAGGCATTAATCTTCTAATACTAAAAAAAAAAAAAAAAAATCCACAAAATATGTCCTGCACTTTCTTATATGATGCGGTTAAAGCTGTAACTTGAATAAATTGCATGTTTATTAATATTGATTTAATATTAAACACTTTTTTTCCACTAGATGACTCTGTGATTTTAAAAGTAATCACCATCTACAACAAAGACACCGACACAATGGAGGAGGTGCTGCTGGAAGAGCTGCAAGTATTCAAGGTGATCTACCTTTAGCTACAGCTCGGGATCAAAGAGAATTTTATGCACATTAGATCCGGAAGGCATGCAAAAAAAAAAAAAAAAGAGAGAGAAAAAAATTATTAAAGATTCTTATAAGAAGCTAATTAAATAATGTTTCTTACTCTGAATAATTATGAATATCTGGAAAACTTTTGTTGTTTTTATTATTTTGTAATAGTTTTTCACCTTTATAAGAAATACTGTTTGCTTTTCTGAATGCCATTTGTTTTCATTTTTAGGTGCCATCACCGATTGGAGAGATCATAATCTCCCCTAAAAGGGTAAGAAAATAAATCAGATCTTTTAATGACTCTTTAGATCCCTGCACTTCCTCCATTCAACCACAAGGTGACAACACTGATACAATTTTGATGAGTGTTGACCTACTTTTGACAAAGTACTAGTCCATCAAGATGAGGGAAAAGTGAATGGTTGAGGGAAATCTGAGGCTGCTGAAGCTGCATTTTGATACCAGATGTTCTGTCTTTTTGAATCCACAGCAACAGCTGTATGTGGGGTCAAAAGTGGGCGTGGCCCAGGTCAGACTGCATCAGTGTGACCTCTACGGTTCTGAATGTGCTGACTGTTGCTTGGCTAGAGACCCTTACTGTGCCTGGGATGGTCTCACCTGCTCCAGATACTACCCTGCTGGAGCTTACACAAAGAGGTAACACATAATTGGGATGGATGATGTTTTGTGTCGCTTCACAAAAAATAATTAAATCCCATAAAAACATGCCCATGTATCTTCTGCTTTCCCATATTTTCTTTTTTATTTTCCTTCCTTCCTGTCTTTTTTTTTCATTAAATGTTCAGAATATCTCTCTATGCTTCATTCTGTTTGGCAGCAGACGGTTCAGGCGGCAAGATGTTCGCCATGGCAACGCCGTGCAGCTGTGTAATGGGCTGCAAATTGATGGTTCGTATCTTCGTACACTGTGAATTTGTATAAACGCTGACTTTAAGTGCGTATTAAAAATGGTGTGAGAGGAATTTTTAAAGAAACAAAGATTTCTTTTTCGTTTTATTTGATGTTGTGTGGTCTCTGTGCTCGTGCACAACCGCCTGCCGAACAATAACCGTGTAATGAAAGGTCAACGTGGTGCACTGCCGTTATTGTTGGCTCATTGTCTTGTGTAATGTCTGTGCGTGTTTGTGTGCAGACGAACAGTGGCAGAGGGCTGAGAGGAAAATAGTGTACGGTGTGGAGAGCAACAGCACTTTACTGGAATGCGTTCCTCGATCGCTGCAAGCCAAGGTTCACTGGTTTCTACAGAGAGGAGAAGGAAAGCACGAGGTATGCACCTTTGGATGAATCATCACTATAAAAAGATGCAGCTCTCTGAAAAATTGAAGTGATATCTTGGGACATTTTGGGACACCTACAGTCTCTGCCATGTGCCCTTCCCTTTAAAACACTTGATATTCTCTAATGGAGTAAATCTGTCGTGTCTTAATTTGATTTGTAGGATTTTATGTATAATTTTTTTTTAATAGAAAGGTAAACATGACAGTTTTTTCAGTTTTGAACACTTAAATTTAAAACTAACTTGACAATAAGCAGAAGCTGAGCTGTATTAGTCTCCTTTCTTAAGGTTTTATCCCTCCTTAATTCTTTGATGTGCATTTTTTTCCCCTTGAGAGAAGTCCTGGCTCGACAAATCCCTGTTAAATCATTCAAATAAATACTGAATTAATGGCTTAAAAATGATGTTTTTTTTTTCTCATTTAGATTCGAGGTGATGAGCGGGTCATCGTGACCTCCCACGGGCTCCTGTTCTTACGCGTGCGAGGCTCTGACGCCGGCGTGTATGTGTGTCAGACGGTGGAGCACGGATACGTGCACACATTATTACAGATCAGCCTGCACGTGCTCGGAGGGGAGAGGGTGGAGTCGGCGATCCGCACTGCTAACGACGGCGAGGGCGCCAAAGCTGCAGCAGTTGTGTGCCCACCCGGCCCCAGCGTGAGCCCCAAATCTCCACCGTCGGTGCCCGCTCCCAACTCCAGGCTGTGGTACAAAGACTTCCTTCAGCTGATTGGCTACGGCGATGCTGAAAAGGTGGAGGAGTACTGCGAGAGAGTGTGGTGCACTGATAAGAAACGCAAAAAACCCAAAAGAAGGTACATTCCTGCAGTTGGTGAGAAGAGAGGCAAAAGGAAGGGAGAGGATAACTCCCACAGAGCTCCCAGGCACACACTGAACACCTGAAAAAGAACTCATTGCAATACTTGTATGCAAATGCAATCCAACAGTTGGACTCTGTGTCAACAGCATGTAAAGGTTCTTTTTTTATTTTGCTTTTGACAACAGCAGTAACAGACAAACCACAGTAGCACACTGCTTGCACGCTGTTGGTACAACTATCTTTTTTTGTGATTTTATTTTAAAAAGATAACGTCTTGTCTCGTCGGTCTGTTGTAAGCTTAATGTTTAGTGCAAACCCGCGGAGCTTTGAACAGCTCTGTCAGCGCAGAGCGGTGGCTCTGATGGGGGGGCAGATGGACAACAGATTAAGAAGCGCTGCTGCTGATCAGAGAGATGCATCAGCTCTTGTGGACAAACCCAGCTAAACGCTGCTGTCAATCAAAACGCACAGAGGCCACATCTCTGCTTTTCCTGCTTACAGATGGCAGAACTCCTCTTGTACAGTCAAGCTGTTTACCTTCCTATCTTTTTTTTTGGTTTTAATGTAAGTTATTTTCCAACATTTTTACCGTAAGAAGCTATTACAGTGTTAAAAACTGGAAACTAAAATTGTTTTTTTTGTACAGTAAAATGTGTTTCAATATGATTATTAATATTACAGCAGCTGCAAGATTATTGGTTACAATGGTTGTTGCAATGGCACCACTATTTGGAAAAAGTGTGTTCATTAAGACCATGCTCTCAAAGTGCATCCATTTAAGATCATGTAAAGTGGAAAAAAACGGTCTTATCAGTGGAAAGTATGTATCATATTTATCTATTTACAGTTGCTTCACATGTATTGGCAGAGCTTTGTGTATTGCATTTTTTTATTTAAAATAAATCTACAAATGTGCACATTTAGTTTTTGCAACTGTGTAATAAATATGTGATTCTCCTTATATAATTCTTTGCCGTCCTGTTATCTTTTGCTGGTTTGCAGTTTTCATTCCCTCGTACGCAGTGACAGACAGTGTCCATTAAATTTATAATTACCTCTGCAAGATTAATGTTTACCACCACATTTAAATTAGATAAATAAGTGTTGCAGAAGCATCCAAGCATTGCAAACTTCACAAATGTTCCATTATTCTGGATGACAGCAACAAGCTAATATCAAATACTAAACTTGTTTTTTAAATGCGGAAAAACAAATATTTTAATCTCTGTTAAATGTAAAAAAATAATTTTAAGATTGAAATATTTAATTTGTCCAAAAAATCCTTAACAAAAATTATTTTTCAAATTCCTTCAAATTTTGCACTTTTACAGTATTTCCATTTATGTTAAGGGATTAATTAATTCATTTTATTTTATTTTATTCATTTTCATAGCACACAACATAAAATTTCATAATACTCTTGTCCTATATAGGTGAAAATGTGAAAATGAAATTTGACGGAAGAAAAATGTATTGTCTTATTTTAAATAATCAAGTTATTTAACTAAATTTGCCTCTTTGTGTTGAAACATTAATAAGTCAGCTGGTTAGCAAAAGCAACAAAGCAGACAAAACACATACAAAAAAAAGAAACAAACAAACAAACAAAAGCAACAACAACAAAAAAACGAACCAAAAACTTCAGAATCTTTTTTTTTTTTATTAGGTCGTTCCCAACGACCTTATAATTCATATTCTGTGAGCATTTGCTTTTTCGCTGTTTTTTAAATGTAATAACTGAACTTGACTCTTTTATTTCAAACGTATTCCATAGCCTACCATTCACCAAAACTATTTTTTCCTTCATTATTTTAAATTTTGTAATTTTATTGTAAATCTTCTGCATTTTGATAAAAATGTTGATTTTATTTAATTATGAAGCACATTTTAAATTTGAAATTATTGCTAATATTTTATATTTGTTTTGGTTCTCACAGGTATTACAGTATATCTTTGGATCATCTGTGTTCTGCAAAGCCCGCCATGATACTACACTCATTCATATTCTGTTTAGGTCCACCTGAGCCAGCGGGGTGCTGAAAGCATCTGAAAAAGGAATTCATGCCAATGATTTATTCCACATGGCTACCATAGCAACAGGCTCTGAACCAGTTGAACTACCTTTTGCATCAAAAGCTGGCTTTCCTCTCTCTCTGTGTCATGCTGTACACGGCGTGGACCCTTAAACCAGTCTGACATCAATCCTGTATGTTCAGTGTGGAATCCTTTTCAGATCTGCAGTTGAGAATTTAAATGCAAAAAGATGTTATGTGTGCAGTTTTGTGGATGCATCCTCGAATTTATTTTAAGGTGGTTTTTAACCCATGTTTTGCACATTGCATTTGTGTTGCCCCAAAAGGCTTTTCACTGTTAATTTTAAATGAAATACAATTTCATTTAACTTTCAACCAATCTTTTGAGATTCTTCTTGCCACCAACCAGTCAGAGTTCTGCAACAAAATTAAAACATTCTTTGGTTAATCTTCCTCTTATTTATTTTTTAATGCAACAGGATTGTGGTGCACGGTAGATTATAAACAAATGTTTGTTTTTGATAATCTACTTATACTTCTTACTTTCTAAAACTAAAACTGTCAAAGGATAATTCTGCACACACTCCAACTACGTCCAGGTTTCAAACATAGCAGTTTCATTCTGTCCATTTTATTCTTTGTTCTCGCCCACAGATCTGCAGTTTTGTGGTGGGTGTAGCCAGCCAGCACAACTGAGGCAAGTTTAAGTTCTATAAAAAGTCGGAAAAAGATCCAGTGGATGATTCAGGAGGATTCTCTTTCGATCTTTTGCAGTTTAACAAGCAGTAGAGGCCGAAAACCACCCTCTTCCTTAAAAATAAAATGAGTATTTTCACTGGTTTTCCATGAAAAGTCACACCTTTATATATAAAATAAGCTGTACAATGAGTAGAAAATATAATCAAGACATTGAAAAGGTTAGAAATAATTATTTGTATTTGAAATAATAACTTTTTCCTTCAAACTTTGCTTTCTTTGAAGAATCCTCCATTTGCATTTCAGACCTTTGACTTTCTAGCTGTTAGCTGTTGGTTTTCTAATCATGTGTTAGTCTTCTGACACAATGAGCAAACACATTGTACCATTAGAACACAGAGTGATAGTTGATGAAATGGACTATTAAAAAACAGATATTTTCTGTAGATTCATTTTTTTAAATCATTTAGCACATTAATAATGTATAGAGTGTGTTTCTGATTAGCTTACAGTTATCTTTATTGAAAAAAATAGGGCTTTTATTTCAAAAAAAGAACAATAGTATCCCCAAATATTTGAATGGTTGTGTCAATATAAAATGAAGGAGAGACAATTGGATCTCACACAGAAGATCTGATCTCAGCAGGAGCCTGAAGTGACTCGGGTAAAATCGCTTTAGAAGGAGCTGAGGTGGGAATTGTTAAAGTAAAATGCAAAAGATGTGAAATAGCAGAACAGCTCCTGCAACCAGTTTTCACACACCCCTCCTGTGATGCCTCACTGTTTGAGAGTTCATACCAGCATCAGGACTCAACAACAAAATGCTAAAAGATGAAAAGATAAAAAAAAAAAACATTTTTCAGAGTGTCTTCTTAAAATACCAGTTAGTAAAATACAATTTATTAAAAATTAGTTTTAAAAGGGGAAACAAACATTTAAAAATGTTGACATTTCAGCTGCTTTTAAAGTAACTCGTGCATTTTAAGGGCTTTTGTTGGTTCTGCTATTTTGAAAAAAAATGTTACAATTAAAAGTATATTTTTATATTTAATTTGCATTCAATTTTTTCCACTGATAATTAAACATGTGGTTGAAGCTAGGACATGTTTTCAATTGTTGGGAATGAATGAATGAATGAATGAATGAATGAATGAATGAATGTTATCATTTGAGTATACCTGTAAGTTGTTATTCCTATTTCTGTTAACCACATGAACAGACTTTAGTAAACAATTATTATATTTAATGAATCAGATGCTACATAAATATGTCTTTGTTTATTTTGTATGCTTTGTATTTTTTAATCAATGCAATTCATTATTTCTGTAATGAATTTAAAAAAAAGTGTTTTCTCCTGTATTTTTAACAGTTTATGCATGAAATAAACCAAATTAATCATCAATCAATCAATTAATCAATCGATGACTAATGAAACTTCGCTGCTATATACAAATCTTTCCATGTTGATCACTGACAGGAAGAGATGAACTATTACTAAATGCCAAGGTTCTGTTATAGTTTTTGACTAATTACAAATTATTTTAATCTACGGCCAATTTAATAATAAAAATGCAAAAAAGATTTTTTTTAAATGAGAGTAAATAAATCTGGAAGTCCATTGAAGCAGCCTGCACCAAAGCAGCACTGGGTCAACATGTACCTTGTTATCTCACTGAGACAGCTGTCTGAGTGGCGCAGCATCCGCCTTTGGAAGCTGGTATTTTAAAACACCAAAAGAAGATGAGGTGACCTCTACCGGTTTTTAAACACGAGTCTTTTTCTACCTGATGTGTTTGATTGATGTTTCTCTGATGTGCTTCAAAGAAAATCCTGCACACTACCTATCGCAGATAATAAAAGTTAATTCATTTCCCATGATTCATTGCTCGTGTGAGTGCTTCTGCATGATCCCCCCCGACTGGACCTTTGTGTACGAACAGGAGATGTCAGCCACCCATCATCCTGTGATGTTTCCCTCTGCTCCCATACGTCACGAGGCACAAAGGGCACAGAGAAGACAGGATGGGAAGTGAGAGGGATGGGAGGTGTAGATCATCAGGCTTTTCTCTCCTCTGAGGGCCAAAAGGAAGACAGGCAAGCCAGAATGAGTCAGCAAGAGGGGGGAAGTGTGAAGTGAAGAAGAGAGGAGAGGAAATGTAGAGGAAGGTGTGCAGTGACAAGCCTCCTTAGCTTGGAGCTTTGCCTCTTGTGGGGTTTAAAATCTTTGAATTATATTACTTGAAAACCTGAACTTTAAATCACAAAGGCGAAAAACTTCAAGATAAAATTCCGATCTGGTTTGATACTCGTGATTTAGCAGCCTTCTTTTGATTAAATTAAATGCGATATCAGACCATATTTTTATGGGAAAGTCCAAGAAAAGCGTTTCAATAAAGATGAAAGTACTTCGTGTTCAGTGTCAGTGTAATACCCGTGCATGTGCACGAGTGCGATCCGAGGTCATTAAGCTCGCTGTAATCACTACATTTGTGTACATGTGGGGGTTGTCCACTAATCCCTCACTTTATCCCAACCTCTTTCTTGTTACATCACTGCAAACTTTGCTCTTGGTCTGCCCCCAACAGCTGGTCAGGGATGTTAAAGGACAAAGTCGAACGGCAAAAACTGCACTTTCACCACACTGTGACATGCTCACATCATCATCAGCATATGTGAGCCTGGGTTTGAAGATGGAAATAAATTCTCAAATAAACTCCAGATGTGCAAATGTGGTCGCTTTGATATATTTCCCAATGGAGCTGGGAGATATATGAATAATCTAGATCAGTCTGCAGGCAACAAGGATGCTTGCTTGCTCTTCTGGTGTATGTTAGCAACCTAAACAGAGATTTATGACTAAAATGCTCCATTAATCTATGATTTTTTTATGTTTTTTTTTTTTTTGCATGTTAGTATGCTTAATTGTAGAAGGTAACAAAAATGAAGTCAATCTTTTAAACCTGCTTAATCCCTGTCGGGGTAAGGGGGTTGCTGGAGCCTATCCAAGCAACTGTAAGGCAAGGATGGATCCTGGACATTTTTCTATTTTTCAAATGTATGATTAGAACGCAAAGTATTTGCAATTATTTTGGAGCTGTTGACACGACTATCATTGTGGAAAATATGAGACATGTTTAAATACCGTATTTTGCTGAATGTCAGCGAAATGGAAATTTACCAAAAAAAGGGACATTTAAATTCTAAATGGATTACACGCTAAAACTCGGCTTCTGTGATGTTAAACTTGAGCAAAGGGAAATTGGATTAGGAAATAACACACAACAACAAGTGGTCATTTTTTTCCATGATGAAGATGAAACACACAGCTTTTCACGACTGCACTGACGAGATAAGACATGAGAGAAAACAAGGGAGAAGGAAATCTTTTACCCTGTGTGCATTTACAGAAAGGCTGCTGGACAAAAAAAAAAAAAAAAAGCGAGAAACGCTGCTAAAAGCTGTATGATATCAACAGATGTTAGAAATACGAAAAAAAGGAAAAGAATTATCCAGGAAGAGAGGAAGGATTTGTTTGACTGATCTAATTCGAAGACTTAAGCAGATTTTTCAGTCTCAATGACATTTCCAGAAACCTTTTTTTATAAAGGTCCTTGAAGCTCCAAGAAATTGTGAAGGAATAAATTACATTTTTTTCTTTACTGTTGTGCTACAGATGTTAAAACTCCAGATTAAAAAAACCCTGCATCATAACAATATTTATTTTAATTGAAGCGCCTATCTTGCCCCTCAAGGACACTGTACATAGCAATAAAAAAACATAATAAATACACATAAAAGCAGAGCACAATAAAGTTAGATAAAATTATATTTAGATCAAACCTAAGAAAAGTGGATCAAGACAAAATAAATAAATGACATTTACAAATTTTAATTTATTTTGTAATCTATGTAGTATAATAATCATACATTCAGGAGGTGTTCCCAGCATAAGAAAGACAATATTTTCTGTATTATTGGTAACAAGTTTCATTGCTAAAACATGTATCAAAAAAACTTGTTTTTAATACATTTTTTTTCTTCATTAAACTGCTCTGTAAAAGGTGTAACAATTGGATCAATTAACAAATGCTCTGTAATTTGATGCATTTGAAAACGTTATTTTTGATCAAGTTTATTTTTTGAGTTGAGCAAACCATCAAAAACCATAAACCCGAAATTTGAATTTGATGAGAATTTTTTTTTTTAATGTAAAAACTGATAGAACTTATGTAAACTTCTGTAAAAATAAAAGTAAAAGTCTCAGTTTTTTTCATAGTTTAGCCAGGGGTGCGACTTATACTCAGGACCAACTTTTTTGTGCTTTTTTTAAAAACATAAATAGGCTCATATATTTGTAATTCCCAGTTCCCAGTGTTCCCAGTGAACATTGGTTGTCCATTAGCAGTTGCTTCCTTTAACAACCACTAGAGGGCGCTGCCTCTGAGTTTAAGTGTTTGCTACTGACAGTGGCAGAAGAAGACAGACTTAGAAGAGAATCTGACTGTTTTCCTCTTAAACTTTGATACTTTTCTTATACACATCAAAAGATTATTCTTGTATTCACTTATTTTTTAGTTACACTGGGGTTGGCGGAATTGTTCTGAAATCTCAGACTTTTCTCCCAAACTGCATCTAACGCTATAGGTTCACACTGGATTTTTCTGCGACTGTCAACTGGCGCTTCTGCTTTCTTTTTGGTTTTTGCCATCATGGATGAATTAATAAACTTAAAATATGACACCACATTTGTGCTAAGAACTTCTCTCTGCTTTTCTCGTTGTTTTTTTTTTTAAACCCAAAACCCAGCCCCACCCCAGCTCCGGAATTGGCTCACTAATGTTGATCTGCGTGTGTGCGTGCTGTTGTTGTATGTTTATTTTCATCTCTAAAGTCTGTTTAGATACAAAAATAATATCGCATTAGTCAATCGCTTTGTTTTATTGGGAAGAATTAGTTATTTTTTTGGAAAATAACTCAGATTTTCTCATGTATGTTGGTGTAACTTCCTGCCAGAATTGATGTGGATCGCTCAAAAACAGACTATGTGCCCAAACGAACCGCTGCACGGCGTGAGCCTTCCCCGGAAGACCGCGACGCTTCACATCTGGCGTGAACCAAACCACAGGTTAACAAGGATGCCAAATGGAAGCAGCCTCCGTTCCACATCCAGTGTGACCCACTACTCCAGAGCGACTTATATCTGGTTTTCTGCTTCTTGATTAGACACATATACTGTGGAAAACACAGTAATGTTACACTTTTCAGTGTACATGATATGAAGTTAAACATGATTTTCCAAAAGTCAGCACATTTTTTTTTTTTTGAAACATCAGGAACTAACAATGTGTACATATTATAGCAGCAGCCAGCTGGGAGCCTGTGGTTACTGGTGAATATTTGATGAGAGAATGGATCCTCTCCCTGGGCAGGTTGAGTGTAACGTGCATACACAATCAAACACATGAGCACTCAGACGGGCGCTCGCGCAGTCATGTGCAGGTGTGCACACACAGAGGCCAGGTGGAACCGTTTCCTTGTTGCTCAACAGTCCTGCACCGCACAGGTGCCAGTGAAGGTGATATTGGAGCATAACTCGCGGATGAAATGCACACCAGAATGTGATCTTGACGGCATCTTGGAAAATATTGAAAACTTATTTTAGTTATGACATATTTTGTTTTATTATGCGTATAGATTTAATGAAGTAAAATATTAAAATGACTTAAACTAATCTTGGATGTTTGCACTTTACGCCTATTTTATTCCACACACTACACTGCAGGGTAGCCTAAAACCCCTTCTTCTTTTACACCTCTTCAATTATATAAAGCCTGCTGTCTAGACATTATCACTGGAGCTCAAACTTTCTGATGTCCGTAGCTCCAGTATTATTTAGTTTGTTCAGCTGAATAAATATGGGTTGTTTACTAGTCAGCAGCAGTGCTCCAAACCGAGTGCAGATGAAATATATCCACTTTCTGCCGCTGGAGAGCCCTGCTGATGATAAAATATGTCTGACACTGGAGCAATAGCGGTCCAGACATTCTTACTTTAGGCATTTGCCAGCTCCAATAAAAGCTTACATTAGCATTAAAGTCTGTTTGCCCATGAGAAGGCATGACTGACTCAACGTTTTCTCTCTACATAAAAAAAGCTCAGACACATGAATTCATCTTTATCATTTTTTCTCAATTCCCTATTTCCAATCAGATCAGGTGTTTAAATGGAGTGCCCGCTTTCATTTCCCTTTCATGGATTTCCTTTTTTTTTCCCATTCTGTCCCTGATCTGCAGTGATATCCTTCCAACTGATTTGTAATATTTGGAGGACGTGAACCATGTTAACCGGAAAAATTTTCCCATTCCGCGGGATCAGACGGAAGGGAGCAGGCTGAGGGGAAAAGAATGGAGATAAGAACAGTGAGAGCAGTCGATAAGGTTCCACTGATGTCTTGTTGGCGCTGTTTCTTTAAGAGTATTTTTAGTACGTAGATAGCAGCGGTCACTCATCAGGAAAAAGGACTGGGTAGCTGAGCGGACCTGGGTAAAACTGCAGTTCAGAAAGATGCTAAATGAGAGAAGCATTACCCTCAGAAATGCATATTCTAACACAAGTTACCAGTTTGCCACATGTTTGAAAAAATAAAATCCTTCAATTGCCAGTCAGTTTAAAACAAATTCATATTTTGAGCCTTTTTCTGATTTTCTGGAGCTAGAGTATTGCAAGAGCATATTACCCCACTCTCATGATAGATATGTAAATTTAATGACACTGGCAAAGAATGTGTGATCAGGTTACTGTATAGATTACCAGGAGGCCCTGAAAAAACATTAGGCACAGAGACCTGGAGAGGACGGGAATACAGTACATCTCCATGCAGGTTACAGCTCCACAGCCCACCGGCACTTCTCCTGAGGGAACCATGCCCAAAAAAAACTGCTTTGCCTTCCTCAAGGGTCAGCGGCAGAGGTGTGTATTTGTGTGGTTTTTAAAAACAACGGTAAAACTAAAGGAAACGCCCGTTAGAGAAGACAAAAACTGTCAAACAGCATGATGTTCCGCTCTGTCAGCTTAATTAAAATGAAATTAAGTACCACTTTGGATTCCTTGTTTGTTTGTTTGCTTAGGGGGGGAGCCACATAAAGAAAGACTGAGAAAAAGATAGAAAAACGGGTGTGTGGGTCGTGGAATTAGTTGCAGTGTTTTTAAGTAGGTCTTTCTCATGCAGTACTTTTTAGCAATAAAAAGGCTGTAGGAGTGGGTTGTCAGCTGTCTCGTGAAATCTGCTAACACTACTGTGAGGAACGCAAAAACAAGAGCAGCCAGAAGAAATTATGGCTGCCCACTAATACTATAGCAAAGGTTTGATCCTACGACTTTCAATTTTCCAATGTGTTCCTCACCTTTAAGTCTCTAAATAATAATTAGATGCATTCTGGTAAAATGTGTGTTTGATGCATTTCCGGTTGGCTTGCATGTCTACATGATATAAGTGCACAGCCACGTCAGCAGCTAATCAGCAGCCGGGGTCTGCCAAGTATTCGCTTACTGAATGACTTCTGAGTGTAAATGCGTTTGCATGACTCGGGACTTCTGTGCTCACCTCACCGTCTTTCCCAATAAGCGATAATCCCATAACCTAGAATCTGCTTCTCTTTAGAGAAATCAGCTTTCAGCTTAACTTGTCTGAACTGACTCTAATATGAGTTTTACTGAATAAAATCATGTGCTGCAGAGGCAAACGCTCCTCGTTTTAAATGTAAAAACACTCCTTCCATCCACAACCATGGCAGATTAGTGGGTAATATTTCTTCTTAGAAGCAAGTTTGCTTTGTATTTTGTCTGAATTAAATCGTTTTTTTAGTTTTTTTCCTGTACCAAAATGTTACATTTTTGACCATAAAAAGTCACAGTAGATAAGTAAATGTTCCAAATAGGACTAAAATTTTAAGTGGAGCCAGAATCTGCTGTTAAAATAAACTCTGTCAACATAATAGCTTTAAAATTCCACCCAAAAAAAAACATCATCAACAACTTTTTTTATGCCTTTTAAACAATTGTGTATTTATGAATACACAATTAGAATGGAACTCGAAAATACATAAACAAAAAATAAACTTTTGTAGGAAGCTTTTCTCTCCATTGTGAATACTAAAGAGACTTGACAGCAGGCAGAGAGCGTTTCAAAACACTTTTTTTACTAATCATTGGCATACAATCTCACTTCTCAGTAAATGGAAAAGCATGCCATTAACCAAAACTCTATTTGCTTCAAAAAATTATTATGTTGCTTATTTTTATGATTCATAAGACACACAGAACCCTGTCTGATGTGTTATCAAAAAAATTCAGAAGAGAAAAAAACACAATTGTGAATATAAAGAGTGGGAAAGCTTGTCTACTGGCATGCATATGGATGAAAGAAAAGATGTCAGTACCACATCTGGTGACGCCTGCTGTTGTAGTGTGTTACATAATGTTGTTCGCTGACAAACCCGTCTCTCTTGTGAAGTAGGATGTAATATAAATAAATAAACTTACAGTTTAAGACACCTGATTGATATTTTCAATTCCTTAAATTTACGACTTTATGAATGGCACTACACTGATATCTCTATGTTGTCAAGGACAACTGTGTCCTATCATTACTAACCTAATTGTTAGGTTAGCATTTATGCTACATTTGCATCAGGCTCAGAAACGCGTGTTCAAGCGGCCACTTCCCAGCCAGCAAAGGCAAGTGGGCCTCATATGGTTTAAAAATGGGCAGAAAATGTGGTGGCCCCATGTGTTTTCCCATATTGACTTAAGTGGGCACTCAGCGGTGGGCTAACTAGCATAGCGAGTCATCTGCCCGGTGGACAGCGTAGCTAGCTTGGTTGCCCAGTAGAGCTAGCAGAGTTGCAATGAGGGCAAGTACAGGTGGGGTCACCACGGAGACTGTACACAAACCCATTTGGGGCCCACATTATCTGCCCACTTTTAAGCCACATGAGGCTTACTTGCCCTTGCTGGCTGGGTTCCAATGAAAAGTCAATGGATAGATACACATTTCGTGCTTCCACGTTCAAAAATCTCATGTTCACGTACAGTTAATGCAAGTTTTAAATCTTTTTTTAGGCTCCACATAAAAAACATGTACAGATTGAATGCACGGCAAAAGTCAAACTCTGATTCGGTTGAGACACATGGATAGAGTCCTTTTCAAGACATGGAAGTACAAACATTTGAAAATTAGTTATGAAGAAGAAATTATCATTTGTGGTTTGGAGTCTGGAATTCTATGACACAAAGTCTTTCATATATTGAAATAGAGCTGTTAAAGAAATAGCCTGGAGTCAGATTTGGGAGATTTGCACCACATTTCACACCAAACCTCATCCAAATGTGAGTACTGTTCATAGGCTGGTATCAGTTTGCGACAGTTGAGTGTGAACATCGTATGCTAAAATTGTGTTAAAGAATGCCTTTTTAGCACGGTCTTGATAGCGCATCACATGCCTGTATGCAGCATTATAGTGGGGGAGCTATGGAGGGGCCTCCGGCCACACGCAAGACGGCACCAGAATCAATCTGTAGCCGGAAGCTAAAACGGTAACTTTAGCCTGTTGCGTAAGCGGAAATTTCCTAAACTTTAGGAAAGGCTTTCAAAATAATATCTTAAAACCTTTTCAGAACTATCAGCAAAAGTAAGCAGTAAAAGCAGTATACTTAAAAGCACTTTGAGTTAAATTGTTTTAATATTAATAACAATTACAATGGTGAAACTGGTTTATATATCTGATTTCTAAAGGCATTCCACTCTGCTGTTCTTCCAAAATTCCTCTCCTTAAAAAAAAATGTTTTAGCCCGTCACTGATAGGACCCTTATTAGTATTAAAAAAAGGTAATTCCTAAGCTCCCGTTAAAGTTAAGTGCTACAAAATAAATAGACTTGATTAAGTTTAGGATAGCGGTTTGAGGCAGGTTGGGAAGAGGAATTAAAATCAGGGAAAAAGCAACTATGCAATCTTAGGCATGTAGTGCTGACTGAGAGCACGTGTGTGTGTGTGTGTGTGTGTCTGTGCAGTGAAGCCAACTGCGGTGCTTTTCAAAGAGAAGCGATTCTGGTGCTCACGAATCACACATGACGTAACTCTTCCTCACGCCCACACAACATTTGCTCTCCATTCTTCCCACACATCTCAGTCCCCGCTCGCCACACGTTAGCTCTGTATTTACCGGCATTGTGTAAATCTGAACGCAAGTGTGAGGACATGAAAGGATGCTTGAGTCATCACTGGAAATCAAACTGAAATATTCAAACCATTGAAACAAAAAAAGGGAAATATTACACGAAACGTTTAACATTAAATCAAGTTTTTGCATTTTTACAATGTATTTGTTTACAACATTTAATATTTATGGGAAAACACTACTATATAGCAGCACTGAGGGAAAGCTAGAAAATTAGAAATTGTGTTGGATCTTGAAGGCCATGTTGGTACAGCTCTGCTAAGTTTGATTCAGCAGTAATAGTCTACCTCCATTCATCTTATTGTAAAAGCATTTCCACTGGTCTTAATAAAGAATATGTCCCTTTTAAACAAAAGCAAAGAACTTGTGTGTCTTTCTTAGACATACTTTCT
Organism: Oryzias javanicus; assembly: GCA_003999625.1. Classification (NCBI taxonomy): domain Eukaryota; kingdom Metazoa; phylum Chordata; class Actinopteri; order Beloniformes; family Adrianichthyidae; genus Oryzias; species Oryzias javanicus. Next base: position 20,043,402 of record CM012442.1, read on the forward strand.
AAATCTAGAGTAGATTTCATTAGAAATTTCCCTCTGAGATACAGGCAGGACTGTTGGCACAGAGTGACCGCGGGCTGCCACGGCTAGCGTTACAGCTCCGATCCGAATGCTGCAGTAACATTAAAAATGCGAGAGGAAACCCCCCTGCAGACGATCACGTAGACCTCTGCGGTCTGGCCTCTGAATCAGTTTGGTTGGTTTCAAATTTTCGCCAGACTCCACAGCAGAACTACAGCGAATAAGGGGGAGGATTAGTGAACTTCCTATATATTGCGGGTTATTGTGTGAACCCACATGAGTTTTGCGAGGTCAGCGACAGAGCCTGTGGCAAACGCCAAAATGAGTCATCTGGCGTAGCTAGATTGCACCTGATCTGTAATGCTTGCAGTGTGAGCCTGTGGGAAGCCTGCCTTCATTTCCCATCATCCCTCTATTTACACTTTCTCCCGCAAGCTTACAGCCCCTCACAACCATAACTTAACAATATGAGAGCAACAAAAATAGCAAGCAATGTTGTAGCACTTACATCACAGCCTACTTTTTCTGATTTAAAAACAAACAAAAACATGATTTTCATTAGAGTGGGTATCTTTGTTCAGCCTGTTTTTTTTTTTTAACCTTCAGAGTTGTTGTGCAGTTTGTGGTCCAAATACTTTTGCTTTTTAAACTCACAAGCAACAGGTAAAAGAAGCAGGAAGAAGGAAAAAAAAACACATTGCTGTTTGAATGAAAAACTCTTTTTCTGCACTCGAGGGTGGCACTTAATAAAGTCAGAATGAAATGTGAAATGAGATATGTCTGCGTACCTGCAAGATTCTTCATTTCATTTTATTCGATCAGAGAGATTAAAAACGTCCCTAGAATAAAAAAAAAAAAGAAAGCTGCATTCAGTCCACCTAATAATGTCCTTGCATGCAAGTGGAAATCTTTAAGTGGAGAGAAAATGCATAAAATATGGAGATCTATAATCAATTCACAAACACTAATTGGCTCAGCAGATATTATTGATTTATATCCACAAACATGATTAGGACTGGGAGATGCTTGTGGATCTGTTGAGGATGGAATCCTCGTGTCTCCTGGCTCTGCCTGACTCCTCACGACCATCAAATTCACACGACGCACTTATCCGGTGCAGATGTGCGCAGTCTGTCAGGATCAGGGAGGGCTGGGGGGGCAAATCTCTCAGTTGTCGCTGCACGTGACTTTAGGAGCGGGGATGGGGGGGTGGGAAATAAATCGCTTGTCCCTTTAATTTCAATTTCCGTGCGTGATATTTATCGTGATCACCTGTCAGATGCGGCGCATGCGCACCGGGGGTGGGAGGCGGAGTGCGGGGCCGTCCGTTCGCTGTGGAGGCTGCTGCTGCCGCTGCCCTGCGCGCGTGCCCCCCATCCCGCGGCGACAGACGCACGGACTCGGAGCGGGGGTGGATCCGCGGAGCTGCGGGGAGGATGGGGACGCCGACGAGCCGCTAACACACGGTACTCTCTCCTCCGGTTCCCGCTGGTCGTCGCGGTTTGGGCGTTTGACATTGTGACCGTGGAGGGTGAAGGATGCTCGGCTTCGGCGGGGGAGAGAGGGGGGGAGGGAGAGGAAGGATAAGCGTGGAATTACAAGGATGATATGGATTTTGCCTCGTTGAAGGTTGCTTTTTCGAATAATATTTGCAAACATTTCGACTATATTTCCCCCTGAGGAGGTTCCTGGTCAAGGGCAAACAAACTGGTGAAAACGTGGTTTCCTTCTGTCTTATTTGTATTTTATTTTGTTATTCTACCCCTCCACTCGTGGGCTGAAACCTACCAGCCTTTGCAGGACTGTCCGTTCTGAAATGATGTTGACAGGAGGAGCATCTGTGAAAAGATGGGATAATATGAAGCATTCATGCCTATGGCAGGAAAAAAAAGGCTACACTTTCAATATTCAATCCAGCTGTTTACCTGCAGACTTCATGTACTCTGCTTTTTAAATTGGCTTTATTTTGAAGGCCCTCACCCAGAGGTGCAGTTTCTCCTGTGTTTACTTGTCCTGCAGGAAAATTTCTCGCCCCTTGACAGTCTGCACCACTTGGAACGTGATCACCCAGTCATTTTGCAGTGAGAGGGATTCGCGTTGCGATTTTGTGGGTTGTGAATCCACTGAAACGTTGTTTGAAACAGGTTTGTGGAAGCTGGCTCTATTAGGAGCCGTTCCTCGCCTTTTCTTGCGCGCTGCATCTCCGGATCAGTGGGTTCTCTGAAATCGGTGCGTGATCATCAGAGCGTCGCATGCAATCTTCATGGTCCTCCAAGCAACAGTCAGTGCACCGGTGCTGTAAATGAAAAGGGGATCATTTAGCCGTCCAAGTGGTTTTTTTTATCTTTTATTTTAATTGGGTTGTCCGAGAAAACAAAAAAAAAGGTGCAAACATGGCATTTAGGAAAGTAATCTGGATGGGTGTAATCTATCTGTAGGTGCACTAGATTTTTGTTCACAGTTTCTTTATCTCCCTCTTTTTTGTGTGTTTGCTTTTAGGAAGTCGGATGTAGATGCTGAACCTGAGGAGAGCCCTGGGAGCAGCAGCAGCAGCACAAGCAGCAGCAGAGGGGCCATAGATGCCCTCTCCACAGGTGCGGCTCCAGCCCACGCCTCTGCTGGAGGTGCAGTGCAGAGGGGAGACGGCAATACCTCTGACTCTGACAGTACCTTAGATTCCAGCACTGGTGAGGAGGAGGAGGAGGAAGACGACCCAGCTATGTTCTCTTCCAAGTTTCTTAGTGGGGCTAACCCCCTGAGTGCTGTGTCTTCAGCTGTGAATAAGTTTGGCTTGTTTGGAGATGATGGAGAGGGAGACAAGAAAGCCCCTCCCCAGCAAGCGAAGAAACTCTCTGGGGAACAGCAGCCTGGAGGAGGTCCTGGCAAAGACTCTCAGCAACAGCAAAGCTTCCAAAAACCAGGCCAGGGACCCTCTATGCAAAAGTCCCAGCCGGCTTCAAAGCAAGGATCGCCGCAACTGCGAGGAGATGAGCAGGCTGGACCCAAAAGCAGGCCTGCGGGGCAAGCACAGAGCTCAACTACAGGGCAGCCCAAGGCTCCGCCGCAGCAAGGTTCTCCGAAGCCTGGAGGTCAACAACAGGCCACGGCTAAGAGTGGAATACAAGCAGAATCTCCAAAGGCGCAACCCAAACCTAACATGCAGCAAAAAGCTGGTGCGCAACAAAAGGATTCTACAAAGACGGGAGCACAAGGGGTAACACAGGCTGGGGCAGAAGTGGGGAAGCAGCAACAGACTTCATCTAAGGTGGGACCTCAAAAAGACGGCATCAAGCAGCAGCCCTCTGATAAACAACAGGAAGTAAAGCGAGCAGGTACACCTGACCTAAAGTCAGCCGGAGCAGCAACCAAAGCCAGATCTCAGTCAAAAACTCAACTGCTGTGTCCGGTGTGTAAAACAACCGAACTCAATGTTCACACCAAGGAGCCGCCGAACCACAGAACGTGCACACAGTGCAAAAGTGAGGTGTGCAGCTTGTGCGGCTTCAGCCCTCCTGACTCTGATGTAAGTAAAGCTCCTCTTATCAACAACACACTAGAGTTATTGGACACATTTAACTTTTATATTCTCCTGTTTTCTTTAAATCTAATATATGGTTAACAGTTATCATGTTCATTCAAAATCCCACTCCCATCATCTTTTGATCAATTTTTATTTAGGATTATGACATTTTTAGGCAAAATCCAAAAACCTGTGTTATTTTCTAGGACACAATTTCTACAGAGCGGCAGGAGTTCATTAAAAATTCCCCTCTGAGTTGCGGGCGGGACCCCCGCAAAGCAACCCCATCCCCCTTCCTGTCACCCATAGCGGAGAGTTAGGCAAATCCAAATTCCTCCCTTATCCATACAGTTAGCCCTTCAAACGAAGAGTTATGGAAAAATAGTGTCTTAAATAGAACTGTGGATCGCTGCTTATGTAGCAATCCGATTTGATTCACGAATCAAGCTCAACGATTCATGAATTGAACCACGATTCTTGCTTTCTGATATGATGTTTATTGCTATGTGTATGTGTATTTACTAGATGGATGAAAATTGAAATTATATGTATTAAATCACCCACATTTATACCTTTATTTAGAACAGGAGATCAGAATCAACAAAACTGATTAAAAAAACCCCACAAAGATTCAGATAGAAATTTAGTCTTTTTAACCTTTTTTTTAATCAACCTTCTGGCTAAGTTCAGCAGTAACAAACAACATAAAAAGCATAAAAATCACTGCTGTTTTGGATCATTTAATCAAAGAAACGTTCTCCACAGTTTTCTATCCTCAAAGTTCTTAAACATTTTACGTTCTAAGCATTACATTTTGGTGCAGAGGCCGTGGGAAAAAAGTATTTCAGCGTGAATCAGCTGATTCACATTGATTACATTCGACTTTCAACAGCACGAGTCGGCGTTTCTCTGCTTCAAAATAACCTGGAGTTTCATTAATTGTATCAACTGTTGAAGAGTTACCAGAACCAAAATAATGTAAACACTGTAGCTAGTGCTAATGTTAAAGTTGATTATTTTTTAAGAAGTTATGTCAGCGAGAGGAACTTCAGTCTTAGTTTCTGAACGGAAAAAAAACCTCACACTAGTTTTACTTTGAAAACCGGAAGCTCACCGTCACGAAGATGTGTTCACCTCCGGTGACAGTACCACTACTCTTTCGGCTTTGTTTTAGTTTGTAAACTTAAAACCATACATTAATTTGAATTTCAGAGCTTTCAGAGCGTACTCAAATTTACGGGAACAGATCGCAAATATCTGAGCACCCAGATGTTTGTTACATCCCGAGACTTCAAATTCGGACCACACTCTCACTCGATGATGTCATCAATAGTCGCCATTCAGCCATGTGAGCGAGGAACTGCTAGCACTCAGAGATGCATAACAACATCAGTTTTATAACTTTAAAAAAGGTTGTGGGGAAACAATAAGTCATTACTCACATTTAAATGTAAACTTCTGTGCTTCAGATCACACCCACACAAAGAGATGCTCTTATCCAGATCCCTCCGCGTAGGGATCTACACCCCTCTGCGACGAAGAACAGCCCTTCAAAAAAAACAATTTTCAAACATCCCTATCACTTTTAATGTACCTACAGTTGGAGGGGTAGAAAAGTTAGAGTGGTAAAATTTGGATTTGGCCTTAGTGTATCTGTTTATATTCACTCTCCTGCTAGCTTACAGCCCCTCCCACCCCTAACCCAACGTTACTGGTGAAACAAAAATGGTGAGAAATATTTGAGCCGTCCAACCATACAGTTTTGAGCAGTTTTTTGTCTGCTTCTGATTTACAGCAATTTGAATAAAGAGATACTAAAAAAAAAAATGCAATTTTTAGCTTAATTTTCTCAGTATATATGTCCACCATTGTTATCAAAATGTCACAAAAACTTGTTAAAAACACAATTTTTTTTTTTTTTAATCAGATTGGGTCTTTATTCTTCTTTGAAATGTTGTTATTTCTCAATTTCAGATGTAGCTTTTTTTTGTTGTTTAAATATATAATTTATTTCTATGTCTATTTTTTGTCTTTTTATGTAGGGTCAGGAGTGGCTTTGTCTTACCTGCCAAGTACAGAGAGCTCAAGGAACTTCTGTTTCGCCAGGACCTCCTATGAAAAAACCCCCACCCAATAAAATCTCTGCTCCACAAAACCAAACTGAACCTGCCAAAAAAGGACCATCAGCACCAGGTTCACCTCAGAATGTGCAGTCTAAATCAAAAAGCGGGCCACCCAAAGATGGAGCTGCAATAGCGCCAGAAATTCCAAAACAACAAAGTCCAGCACCTGTTCAGAAAACTACTCCTGACACTCAGAGGAAAGGGAGTTCTCAACAATCACAACAGACTAGTCAGACGGGACAAAAACAAGGTGGCGCAGCTAAAGCCCCTCCGCAGGAGTCAGGAGGTTTGTTTGGCTTTGGTGGTGCTAAAACGGAACCCGCAAAGGCAGAAGATTCGGTGACTGGGAAGATGTTCGGCTTTGGTTCCTCCATTTTTAGCTCTGCTTCTACCTTGATAGCCTCTGCTGTTCAGGACGAACCTAAAGTCACGCCACCAGTTTCTCCTAAAATGCAGCCCACAAAAGAGACCAAACCGTCGACTGTGCAAGAGTCGGAGCAAGACAAGAAACAGAAACAGCTTCATCAGACGAAGTCTCCGACTCCAGTCCAGAGCAAAAGTGAAATTTCAACTCCAGAGGCTCCAAAGACCGCAGTGTCCCCCAATGCTCCAAAAGGAGGCCAATCCACCTGTCCCATATGCAACATGGTGCTGAATGTGGGCTCTAAAAATCCCCCCAACTACAGCAAGTGTACTGAGTGCAAAGGCACAGTTTGCAACCAGTGTGGATTTAACCCCATGCCAAATGTCAAAGAGGTGAGTTGCCTTATTCTTTTAATAAAAAAATAAGTGTATAATCCACAAATACATTATTTCTTTAAACTCAATATTATTTCAATTTTTAGCATTTCAAAAGTTAATATAAATAGGAAAGCTCTCTTTAATCGAAGTCTCGTGTTATTTTTTATGAATCATTACATTATTTGGGAATAGCAGGAGAGGTTATTCATTCAGGTATCATAACAAATTGTAAAACTTTATAATATTTAAAATCAACTTTTGATTCTTGAAAAGAAGTCTCCAATGAAGAAAATTACATCAAAAATATGTGTATATCCACCTTGTTATTGAGTAATTATATATTGAATTTGTTCCAACACTACAACTCATAGTAACGGTTGGAAAGGTTTTTTTTTTTTTTTTTAATATTTTTTTTGTTGAAGTCATTTCTACATTAGATTTCACGAAAATATTTCAGGAAAATTACTTGACTTTTTTTTAGTTATTTAAATAAATATTATTTAAATTAAATATGATTTTTCATAGCCTCTCAACTGCAGGAGTTTCTATTAATTGTAAAAATTTATGCGTGTCTTTATCTGTAATTAAAATGCAAGCGACCTACAAAAGAAGCAAGTTTGCAAACACACTCATGTTCTTCTTGTACATTGTAGGGAACACCAGACACAGAATAAATAGTCACGGTCATCCCTCAGGCGACCTGAAACAAAAAGGATTTGACACTTGACTCTGTCATTTAATGCACGGCTACTGTATCTCGTCAAGGGCAGTTCAAGGCTACTTGAGCTTCTCATTCTACTCAAATAAAGCGTTAGCCCGCTTTTGAACTTGGATCAGGATAAACTATGTCAACTACATTTTCTTTTTTATTTATTTTTGTTTACAAGATGACAAAAAATGTTGTCTTGGTCATACACAAACAATTAGCAGACATGCTTATACTTGAATAATTTACTTTGCATATTTGCATTAAAGAAAGCTGTCTAAAATAAGCCTTTAACAAACTGCAAAATATATAATTTGACTACATGTAAGCAGGATATATCTGATATGAAATTCACAGGACACGTGCTAAATCCACCCAGATCTCTCTTTAATTATGAAAGTATTTTGTAGAATTAAATTCTATCACTCCATACATGTGTTTATGAGCATATTTTGTCAAGAACTTCTCATGACAACTGGTCTATTCAGCTTTTTGAAATAAATGTATTGTATTATATGAAATTAATATGTATAGTATATATTTATGTAAAATCCTTCTTTTTTCAATCTTCAGGGAAAAGAGTGGCTTTGCTTAAATTGTCAAGTGAAACGAGCAGCAGGAGGAATTGACCCTCAGAAAAACCCCTCTATGCCACTTGTAGTTAAAAAGACTGAAGCACAGGCTTCACCACAAAAGAAATCCACACCGGGCTCCCCTCAAACAAACTTATCAATGCGAGCAACACAACCAGTCAAGGACGAAAGATCAGACAGTCAAAAACAGACCAGCCCGGCTCCTCTCAAGAAAACTCCCCAGGAGAACCGTGAGAAGGGTCCTGAGAAAGGACGAGATCAGGCAGTTCCATCTACTCAAATGAAGGAAAATGTCAAATCTGAACCGTCTGGAGGCTTGTTTGGTTTTGGTAGCGCGAAAAATCAAACTGATGCTTCAAAGCCTTCCGAGTCTGTGACTGGAAAAATGTTTGGATTTGGATCTTCCATTTTTAGCTCCGCATCCACTTTGATTACATCAGCAGTTCAGGATGAATCTAAAGTGACTCCACCTGTTTCTCCCAAGATGTCTCCCAAAAGAGACTCAAAATCTCCCACTGTGACGAAAAAAGAACCGGAAAAGAAACCCCAGCCATCGCAGCCACCTCCGGGTCCATCGCAGGGGCTGCCAAAGGAGGGAAAACCTTCATCTGAAAAGCCAAAGACAACATCAGATTTGCCATTTGGACCCAAAACAAGTCAATCTACCTGTCCTCTTTGTAAAGTGGAGCTTAATGTGGGCTCAAAAGACACTCCTAACTACAACACCTGCACTGAGTGCAAAAACACTGTATGCAACCAGTGTGGGTTTCAGCCCATGCCAAATGTTAAAGAGGTAAGAAAATTGAATTGTACTATAACACAAACATTGATCTAATATGCACAATTTACCAGAAATGAAATCAAATACAGCAAAGCATTACAAAATTAATGAAATATTGCTATAAATGTTTCTTTTTTTCCATAGGTGAAGGAATGGTTATGTCTCAACTGTCAGATGCAAAGAGCACTGGGAGCATCTGAGCCTCCGGGAACCCCCATGATGAAACTACAACCCTCACCTAATAAAGTCTCTGCCCCTCCCAGTTCTGGGAAGAAAGAAACTCCTCCTCAACAAAAAGACATTCCAACATCTGTGAAATCCAAGGAAAATTCACCATCAGGTTCCCCTCAGAGAACTCCCCAGAAAGGCCAGACAATAGATTCTCAGAAACCACCAGATCAAGCAAGCTTAGCAGGTTCTCGAAAGAGCAGCACAGCATCAACGGCAGAGAATCCAACTGGAGGTTTATTAAACTTTGGTCCCAAATTTGTGCCTGATGCTGCAAAATCTGCCGAAGCTGTAGGTGGCAAAATGTTTGGATTTGGATCGTCTATTTTCAGTTCTGCATCCACTTTGTTAACCTCAGCTGTGCAAGATGGATCCAAAACAACACCACCAGTCTCTCCCAAAATGTCACCCGCAAAAGGCGTCAAAACACCTCCAGTTCAGAAACAGGAAGGGAAGAAGAGTGCAGAAGAACTTCAGCAGCCAAAGTCCTCTGGAGTCGTACAAAAGAAAGTAGAAAAAGGCCCACTAGAGTCACTGAAAAATGCTGTGGGTCAAAATCCTTCGCAGAAAAGCCAGTCTTCCTGCCCATTATGTAAGACTGAGCTTAACATCGGCTCAAAGGATCCTCCCAACTTTAACCAATGCACTGAATGCAAGAATACCGTCTGCAATCAATGTGGATTTAATCCAATGCCAAACGTGTCTGAGGTAAAAGAGACATTTTATTGTTTTGTATTTGGTTTCACAAAATGGATTTCAGAAAAACTTTGTTGGATTTAGTAAAATATTGTAGTAGTGCTGATATTTCTACATGATTCTGCCATCAGACGGATTAACGTACAATTAAACTGTTTCTTAAATAAAGTTTGTGTTCACAGAACTTTAGTTTATAGTATAGTAAATGAAGCCCAGTTATTTTTGTTTTGCTATATTTTCTTGTGAAAAAAAAAAAAACCCTCCTAAAACTAAACATATTTTACCTTTTTTTTTTTTTTTTGCAGGTGAAAGAATGGCTATGCCTGAATTGTCAGATGCAAAGAGCTCTCAGTGCATCTGAAGCTCCAGGACCTTCTCTGAAACCAGACACTGGAGGAAATAAAACGTCACCTTCTGCTGTTCATAAGAAAATAGCATCTCCTAGTCCAGAGGAAAGCTTCAAACAGCAATCACCGAAACCCAGTATTGGGAAAGAAGCTATATCACCAGATCCAGCTCAAAAGAAGTTGAGCTCTGCACCAGGTTCTCCTCAAATAACAAAAAGTGCAGCTGCACCATCAGCATCCAAGGATACCAAACAACCACAGGATGAACCACAGGCTTCTCCGATTGCCGGTCAAACAACTGCAACAGATATTCAGGTGAAGTTAGGTAATCAGACACCAACTAATGAGGCGCGCCAACCTGACCTAAAACCCAGCAAGATCTCGCCTTCGGCTCAGCAAGAGCCAAGGAAACCCCCTGTTATTGGTGGGCAAGAGTTTTCGAAAGCAACTGAATCATTGAGTGGAAAAATGTTTGGATTTGGATCCTCTATTTTCAGCTCAGCATCTAGTTTGATGTCTGCTGTTCAGGAAGAATCACGGACTACACCTCCAGGCTCTCGTAAAATGTCTGCGCCGGCACAAGCTTCTGCCAGGATTTCTCCCAAAAGTACTCCTCCAATTTCACCCAAGTCATCGCCTGTAAGGGGGCCAAAACCCACATCTGAAAAAGCTGAGCAAGAAAAGAAACCAGATGATGTCCATCAGAACAAGAAGGACCCGGTTTCCTCACAGGCAGCAAAGCTGGGAACAGTCACTCAAGCAAGTCCTGACAAAGGTCAGAACAGCTGCCCGCTGTGTAAGGTCAAGATGAACATCGGCTCCAAGGAACCGCCCAACTACAACACTTGCACTGAATGCAAGAACACCGTTTGTAACCAATGTGGATTCAACCCTATGCCTGCTGGAGAGGTATGTGGGAAATACAGAGTTTCCTATAACAAAATATTTTCTTTTTTGCTCATTTTCAATCATTGTACAGATCCCTCATTTATCACATGGGTTTACTTTCTAAAAACAACACTCGATAAGTGAAATCCGTGAAGCCAGATGACCCCACTTTTAATGTAAACATAAGATTCCACAAGGGCTACGGATGTAGAGCTCCTCACACTTTTCTCAGACAGACATTACATTTTTACGCTCTTCTCTTTTTAAAGAAAAATTCAGAACTTGGTTTAAAATAATTTTAGTTTTACAGAAAGAAAACAATCACAATCAACCATTCATACAGATTTGGCAAACTGAATGTGCAGTTTCTCTGTATGGACAGCACATTCTCACTCCCAACTCGTTATATATGTACATATTATTCGGGTGCCTTTCGCATCACTTTTTGACATTTTGGGTGTCCTCAAGTCATCCTGACGTGCTGACTGTTCCCATTGGGTCAGGAGTTCTCTACCTCCAGGATGCGATTGACTTTCTACATATATGTGCTTTGTTTCAAGGGCTAGGTATCAAAACCATTTCAAACCACAACTCAATAACTTGATTTAATTTCCATTTCAACATAAATGGAATAAATATTAATTGATTAATGTCCTTTCTAAAACCAAAATTTGTTTAGTTATGATACAGTTTTGAGAAAGTAAAAAAAAAACATAGACAAAGCAGGTATTTAATTATAATAGAAATCATTAAATTAAACTGACAGAAAAGCTATTTTTACCTTTAAAAAAATCACCATACATTGTTTTAAAATAAGATAGAATTATCCATTTGACAGATTTTTATGCATTTTTCCATAGTGAAGATCGACTATTCAATTGATCAATAATGTTTTTCAAAGTCCTTCATGTTAGTTTTATCTTTTCTCCAGAAAATTGTTTAATTTTCTTAAATGTTAGTTGTTTGCTGTAATACTATCTTGGTGTTTTGCTGTGAATTTTAAGCTTGTTATTTTTATTATGTCATATCTACTTTAAAAAAAATATTTTTATTGATTTTCAGGCAAAGGAGTGGCTCTGTCTGACATGTCAGATGAAAAGGGCAGTTGGACCTTCTGAGCCTCCAGGACCTCCAAGTATGAAGTCTCAGCTGTCTTCAAATAAGGTTCCTGTGTCCACTAAAGATGATACAAAGAAACAGAAAATGCCTGAACCAGGAGAGACGCAACTGAAAAATCAGTCAACACCCACAGGCAAAATTGACCCTGTTGCAGCTCCACTTAAGAGTGAAAGTCCAACACTGAGTCAAAAAACATCACAAGAGAAACCAAAAACAGCTCAAGAGAAACTGCCTGATCAAAAAAGCCAACAAGGGCGTAAGCAGAGTATTGCTCCTCCTGGAACACCGACACAGTTAGGAGGTTTATTCGATTCTAAACCTCAACCTGAAGCTGCAAAATCTACCGAGTCAGTTAGTGGGAAGATGTTAGGTTTTGGTTCTTCCATTTTTAGTTCTGCTTCTACTTTGATAAGCTCGACAGTTAAAGACCAGCCAAAAACTACTCCACCAGTTTCTCCTAAAATGACCCCTGCAAGGGAAACTAAACCTCCTGCTGCCCCAAATGTAGAACAACACAAGAAAGTAGAATCTCCACTTCAGGCAAAGAGCCACCCATCTGTTGAACCAAAAGCAGATCAGACTAAGTCGACGGAGACGGAACAAAAAGGGAAGACGGAGATATCATCTGAAACAAAGACACTTCTATCAGAGCATGCCAAAGCAAATGAAACTCTAGCAGCGTCTCCCAAGTCTAAAGCTGCTGTCCAGGCATCTGTCGAGTCAGACAAATCCTGTCCACTCTGTAAGATAAAACTCAACATTGGCTCAAAGGACCCACCCAATTACAGCACGTGCACTGAATGCAAGAACACAGTCTGTAACCAGTGTGGATTTAATCCTATGCCAAATGAAACAGGGGTAAGACAAAACAAATAATTATTTAAATGTTTATTTAAATATTGACATTGATTGACATGCCCAAACTAACAAATTGTGCATTTTTGCTTTGTCTCTGTAGGCTAAAGAATGGTTGTGTCTAACGTGCCAGATGCAGCGAGCCATGGGAGAAGCACATTCCCCCGGAGTTGCCCCTGTCAAAACTCAGATTTCTTCTAAACTCCTAACAGACGGTACAGATGGATCTAAGGTTGAAAAGAAAGACACATCAGCACCACAATCCCCTCAAAGAAAACTGTCTGCAGCAGCTCAACCTCCTGTGTCTGAGGTACCTAGCAAGCCATTGGTTCAGAAACAGGCCAGTCCAGGTCCGTCACCGAAAAATGCAAAGGATCCACAAAAAACTTCAGATCCCAGGAAATCTCCAGTCCAAACAAGGCAAAGTGAACACAAACCAAATGCCACTGCTGCTCCACCGAAAGAGTCTGGAGGCTTCTTTGGCTTTGGTGGTGGTAAAGCCAAGTCTGATTCTGGAAAGCCATCAGAGTCTGTAACTGGAAAAATGTTTGGCTTTGGTTCTTCCATTATCAGCTCTGCATCCAACTTGGTCACCTCCACGGTTCAAGACCAGCCTAAGACCACTCCACCAGTTTCTCCAAAAATTACCCCTGCAAAAGACATGAAGTCTCCGGCTCAAGAGAAGAAGAAACCAGAACAACCTCAACAGACAAAAGCACCCGCAGTTGTACAGGACAAAGCAGCTCCATCAGAATCTCCAAAGACTGGAGAAGCTTCTGTCAAACCAGCCCCTCCTAGCTGTCCTCTCTGTAAGGCTGAACTCAACATGGGGTCCAAAGATCCACCTAACTTCAGCACCTGCGATGAATGCAAGAACAATGTGTGCAACCAGTGTGGATTTAACCTTATGCAAAATGAATCTGAGGTGAGTGAAGTTCACTTTTAAATCATACATGGTCTAGTAATGCATATCCTACATTTCATGATGTAGTACGGTATAAAGATTTATCAATAACTAGTTCTGAAAGGACTTGCAGCTGTTTTTGTACTCCTAAAATGTGTCCTGTACTTGCATTTTGTTGACATTTTAGCAAACTCTAAATAGTATATTTTTTTCTTCCTTTCCATCTCTCAGACAAAAGAGTGGTTGTGTCTGACTTGTCAGATGCAAAGAGCCCTTTCAGCAACAGAACCAGCTCAGCCTTCACTCGTAAAACCTTTGACATCAATCCAAAAAGTGTCCACAGCTGCTTCTTTGGAAAAGGCTGCCTCACACAAACAAATGAAAGAAGGTGAAGCTCTGAAAGAAGGTGGTTCTAAAGAGAAAAATGAGGACAGTCTGGCACCAACTGAAGTATCAAAGAATACTGAGATACTGACAAGTACCTCAGGATCACCTGTAACAAACATCACTGTTGCTCCAAGAGTAACAAAAGGTGAGAAGTCTAGTTTACCACCAACTAAAGACGTTCCAGAGAAGGAGCCCATTGGCACAGACCAAGCACCCTCTATGACCCTGGATGATGCAGCATTAGATGAGAAGAAAGATACAGCTGAAGATACAGATGTATCAAAAAAGAGAAAAGATGAAGATAAAACAAATTTGAAATCAGCTGAACAGGTTGCCAAATCTGCTGAGAAAGAGCAGCCTCAACAGGCTCAAGTGAATAAAGAACCACACCCTGCTGAAAGTGCTCCTCTGGCAGCACAGCCAGAAAAGGCTAAGAGTCCTCCTCCAGGAGGGAGCCAAGTCAGTAAAGATGCATTAGAATTGGCAAAGGCAGATGCTTCCAAAGCAGGGCCCAAAGTTCAACAGTCTCTGTGTCCACTCTGTAAGGTGGAACTTAAAACAGACTCCAAAAATCTTCCCAACTTCAACACCTGCACTGACTGCAAAACCACTGTGTGCAACAAGTGTGGATTTAGTCCACTGACTAATGTGACAGAGGTAAGCAAACAACAAAATACATTTTTTTTTAGTAGACGATAACTTATGCAATTCTGTGTTTTTGACAATACACAAGTCAATTTTAAAATTCCTTTTTAGATTTACATTTTAGTCTATATATTTATATGTTTTACTTTATACGTGTTGAACTATCTAAATGTTATAACTTCATAATATTAAAATGTGTCATGTGCTTTTATGTTTAATTTTTAGGTAAAGGAATGGCTCTGTCTCAATTGCCAGATGCAAAGAGCACTTGGAGCTTCTGAACCTCCAGGTCTTCCTATGATAAAACCACAGCCTCCAATAAGCAAAGAGGTCCCCCTAACTGCAGAACCTCCAGCACCCCCAAAATTAAAGACGCAGCCTTCAATAGGCAAAGAGGTCCCCCTAACTGCAGAACCTCCAGCACCCCCAAAATTAAAGACCCAGCCTTCAATAAGCAAAGACGTCCCTGTAACTGCAGAACCTCCAGCACCCCCAAAATTAAAGACCCAACCTTCAATAAGCAAAGATGTCCCCCTAACTGCAGAACCTCCAGCACCCCCAAAATTAAAGACCCAACCTTCAATAAGCAAAGATGTCCCCCTAACTGCAGAACCTCCAGCACCCCCAAAATTAAAGACCCAACCCTCAATAAGCAAAGACGTCCCTGTAACCGCAGAACCTCCAGCACCCCCAAAATTAAAGACCCAACCCTCAATAAGCAAAGACGTCCCTGTAACTGCAGAACCTCCAGCACCCCCAAAATTAAAGACCCAACCCTCAATAAGCAAAGACGTCCCTGTGACTGCAGCACCCCCAGCATTAAAGAGACAGCCTTCAACAAGCAAAGAGGTTACTGTAGAACCTCCAATGTCCCCAAAAATGAAGACAAAGCCTTCAACAACCAAAGAGGTCCCTGCTACTGTAGAACTTCCAGCACCCCCAGAAATAAAGGCTCAACCTTCAACAAACAAAGGGGTTCCTGATACTAAAGACAAGAAAGAAGCTCCAATTCCAGCTTCTCAGAAAGACATCCCTCATTTGAACAAATTGCCTGATGCTCCTGCAATACCAGCAAAAGACACGGCTGTGACAACCCAGAAGGCCGCCCCTGCTGCTGCTTCAGTGCTTGACAAAACTGTTTCAGCTGCTGATACAAAAACCAGTGTTACAATTCCTTTACAAAAGCCATCTTCAGAGACAACCAAACCAGACACAGCTGCACCTCAGCAACAGGCTTCACAACGTCCCAAAGATACCTCTAAGCCTACACCAGATTCAGAGGCTAAAAAGCAAACCTTGCCTCAGCCTCCAGGAGCTGTTTCCTTAGATAAACCTGCTTCTCCATCTAAACAACAAGCTGGAAAACAGTTACCTAAATCTGGTACCTCTCCAGTTAAGTCTGTGCCACCATCAGTTCAAGTGGGAAAACACGATTCTGGAGGCTTTTTTGGTTTTGGTGGACCTAAGAAACAGCCTGTGCAATCTGGAGAGTCTGTGACGGGAAAGATGTTTGGCTTTGGTTCATCTTTCCTAAGCTCTGCGTCCAATTTGATATCAACAGCTGTCCAAGATGAATCCAAAACTACACCACCAACCCCACGCAAGATGTCCACAACAGTTTCTCCTAAAGCTACACCTCCAGCTTCTCCAAAAGTATTGCCCGTGAAGGACACCAAGCCACCTCCTGTGCAAAAGGCTGAGGAGAAACCAGAAAAACCCCAACAGGAAAATATTCCTTCTAAAGAACAAGTTAAAGTAGACAAAACATCATCAGACACTCCTAAAGTAATGGCAGATACCAAGGGTCCTTCGAAGGCAGAACAGTCTTTCTGTCCACTTTGTAAGATCAAGCTCAACATAGACTTGAAAGATCCTCCCAACTACAACTCTTGCACAGAATGCAAGACTACTGTGTGTCTTCAATGTGGCTTTAATCCACTCCCAGATATGTCAGAGGTAACCATTCTCACTTGTTTATTTTATCTTTAGCTTTGTTTCATTTCATATACGGATACAGTCAAACCATTTTAACATATTACATAAATAATTCTCTCAAATATTCACACATGTGTAATGAAATGTATACTAAAATGCATTTGTGACTGTAAGATGTGAGCTTTGTTGGTTGTATTTCAACAACTCTTCATTTCATTCCCCTTTTTTAGGTGAAGGAATGGCTTTGCCTAAATTGTCAGATGCAGAGAGCCTTGAAATTGTCTGAGTCCACTGGACCTGCAACACCAAAACCTCAGCACTTGGCCAATAATGTTTCTCAACCTCCATCTGAAGTGAAGGAAAAACCTGCAGCACTTAAAGGCCCCCAGAAAGACCAAGACAAAGTCATTCAGAAGAAAGAGCCTTTAGATGCCAAGGCCCCTGTGTCGGCATCAATTCAGAAGGATGTAATAACACAACCAGGTATTGAGTCAAAGACTCCGATTGTTTCAGATGCTAAACAAGGGCAAGGTGCCAGGGTGGCTGGCCAACAGCAACAAGTTCAAAAACCAGAGTTAAAGCCAGCTGCTCCAAAACAAGAGCCTAGCAAAGTACCACAGGAACCCATGAAACCTGCGACTCAGCCTCCAAAATCTCCATCAACAGCTCAGCCTCCTAAACAGGAATCTGGAAGCTTCTTTGGATTTGGGGCCCCCAAAACACAACCTGTGGCAGCAAAGTCTTCTGAATCAGTAACTGGAAAGATGTTTGGTTTTGGTTCATCTTTTCTCAGTTCAGCGTCAACACTGATATCCTCGGCTGTTCAAGACGAGCCTACAGTTACACCTCCTACTCCGAAAAAGATGTCCACGACAGCTCCCGTCTCTCCTAAAGCAATGTCGCCTGTTACACCTGCTAAGGGTACCAAGCCGCCTGAAACAGCTAAATCAAAGCCACCTCAAGGAACTGAGCTATCTCAACCAACTCTGGAAAAAGTAGCCTCGCCAGAAGTGAAAAGAACTTCCCTGGAGCCCCAAAAATCCACAAAAGAAGTAAAGGCTCCCAGTAAGGGTGAATTGTCAACCTGCCCACTTTGCAAAGCTGAGCTCAACATCGGTTCCAAGGATCCTCCAAATTACAACACGTGCACAAATTGCAAGAACATTGTATGCAACCTTTGTGGATTTAACCCAATGCCCCACACAGGAGCGGTAAGTGCATAGATTCTACTATACCCCCACTTTCATTGAATATCTTGGACATTTTAGTTATCTGAGATATGTGTGTGAGCATATTCAAGTAGAACATTGCCAAATAATGTCATTTCATAATTTTATTATGGTTGGTCTGCATTACTGTTGTTTCCCCAAAAAACCTAGATTGTGATGTTATTCTACCAGCTTACTGGTAGAATTAAGTTGTTTTTATGATTCTAGTGTGTTATTTAATGATGTTTTAGATTAGAGGTATATTTCGTGGATGTGATCACTTCCTTTTGTTTTGGACTTTGGGGTTTACTGTCCCTATTGACTGAATGCAAGGCAAATCTAAAGAGAGCCTAATATTCAGTTTTAGTATTATATATATTCATTGAGTCTGCATGTCAACAATCACCCTGCTTGCTTCTATTGAACATTTCAAAAATCTTTGGATACCTGATGAGAGATCGCGTATAGCCTACTGTGTTGCTGAATAGTCTAGTGTTGTTACATAACTTTTTGGCCGACTGACAGCACGGAGAATGTATTAAAGGGATGATTGAGAGTTGTGCAACAGCATTAGTGAGATGGGGTCTACTGCCATGAGATATCAGGGAACAGGGAAACTCCAAAACCCACGAGATCTGAAATGGCAAAGCTTAGTGATTTGCCAATAAAGAAAGGTGAAATGGATTAGGTCCCCAAGAACAATGTGCTGCACATTCAGACATTTCCCCTCGGGCCAACTGCTCTCTTAGTGATTAGAGGTTTCATGGAAGTCATTCTATGCTGTAAATCTGCGTGTGACTTGATTCACATCTTCCTGCGGAATTCGTCTACACATATCGATGTTTGCAATTGAGGTTGCTAACACTGGCATTTGGTTACATATTAAATCACATAAAATTTTCTTTTTCCGCTATTCAATTTCAACTAGCTTTAAATTTTGAAACAAAGCAGCCACTGTGCACATTTCTGTTTTTGTCACAGTAAACCTAATATTTAGGACTTTCAAGAACATTTACAGCATTTCCTTTTTTTTAAATTGACTTTTTTTTCTTTTCTCTTTACTTTTGAATGTTATTCAAATTCTTTTAGATGTAGGTTACATCATTTGATGGTACATTAAAAAAAAAAAAAAAAACATTCTTCTGCTTTAGTTTAGTTCTATTAGCACATGCTCTCTGCTCATTTCACATATTATTTGAGCCATTTGCCATTGTGCCTCTTATGTAATCAAGACTTGTTTGTTATTGACACCAGGAGTAGGAGCAAAACCTAAGGATTGAAGTCCGGTGGGGTAAAGGGATACGCATTATTGCATGCGCCATGTGGTTTTCACTGCACTCAGGAAAATAGAAATCGCCAGGAGTTAGAGCAGCTGGATAAAATGGGCTGCAGTTCTTTCTGCTGCTGCGTGCTCTGCTTATGCTTTTCAGTGTTCTGTTATGACTACTATTATAGGGGCTATTTTTATTAGATGACAGAAGCATGTTCTTTTAAAACATGAAAACTGGGTTTGAAAGAAGATGGAATAGCTTCAGGCTAACTGAATGCAGGCATAAAGTATTTTTTTCTCTTTATTTCCATTGTGCCTATGCTGTGTTAGAGGCTTCAGAGTGACTGCTGTCCAATAAGTAGGCCACCCATGTCATACTGTAATAACCCCATCCTTGCTTCTGACAGACAAGACATTATGAGTATGACATTATTACTGTGTGAATGCTTAGTAAGCATTCACAGTATTCTGATCCTCCTGCTCATATCCATACATTTTTTGGCATGTAAAAACTCAATCACACTCTGAGTGATTTCAGCAGTCTTGGGATCAAAACGGTCAGCTTGTTCAGTACATACTGCTGGTATTTTTGGTATTCATAAACGTTATCACTTTTGAAATATTGAATAAACATGCCCCACAGGAAATGAATGAGAAAGTCTTCACATTTCAAAATTTTAAGTAGATTAACAAAGAGCCTCTAAATATATTCATGGGCTCTGTTTTAATCATCTATTTTTTTATTTTCAAAACATTTAGAGTTCACCTAATATTTCAGCAACATGCTAACACTTTTGGCTAATTTGTTATCTACTGGAGTTTTTTAGGCTAATTTAGAGTTTACCTTCTATTTTAGCAACAGGCTAACATTTTGACAAATTTAGTTTACTGAGGAATTATAGGTTACTTTTTTCAGTTTAGCTGGTATTTAAGCTAGCTTGCTTTTTTGGCTAATTTGGCATCTACTAAGGTTTTTTGGGATAATTTGGATTTTAGCTCGAATTGAAGCAACGCACTAAATTCTTTTTGTAAAATTGGTATGTAATAGGGATTTTTAAGCAATTTTACTATAAATGTTCCAGTAATTTAGGTCAACTTCAGTGCTCTTTCATATTTCTTTAACAAAATTTCTAATCTTATAGTAAATGTAACATTTTACAAATAGCTCTTGCATTTTCAGCAAATTCCTACAGCAATTAAAGTAAATTGCATCACCATTTTCAGCTAAAAACTTTGCAACTACTTTCAGCAAAAACCATTCACACTAGCATTATCTGAGGTACTGCAACTTTTCTAGTTAATATTATTTTTAAGATTCCTGTAATATGATTATCAATCCTAGAATGCAATATTACTTTAGAAAATTATCTTACATCTAAATAAATGTTTTTTTCTAAATGATCTGTATTTTAGTCAACTTGGTGCAAGCATAGATTGTAGAATTTTGTGGTGAGTTGATATTGCTTGGAAAAAAAGTAATTGAAGAGTATCACTTAATACTTTCTTAAGAAACTCAGGATTTTTGCTCGGTCAGAATTTTCTGTCAAAACAGTCTTAGTGCAAGCATTTGGCATTATACAACTCCACTTTTACTATAGTAAGATGTAGTATGAACTGCAGCATATTCTAAATATTTAGGAAGATACAAAGGCACTCTCATAGGTCAACCCTCTTTAGAGTTTCTCTAATGTTTTAAATTGTGCCTTAATAGATAACTAGATTTTTTAAGGTTGCTCTTCTATCAAAAAAAGCTTGTGATATATATTCTATTTCTCAGTCTCTCTGCAAGCCCTAGCTTACTGTTGTTTGCACAGGGGCCATGATTGCATTATCGGGATAGGGCTCTCCCCTGCTTAAGTTTCCTTCATTATTGCATTATTATTCTTTTAATAATATTTGGGCCTTATGTCTGAGTCTATTGCAGTATCAATATTTTGCCCAGGCCTAATCTCCCGCTGAGTGCAAGTAACTCTGCTGCCTTGAATTTGAGGCTATCTGCTCCTGCGGTCAGATTATTTTACCCCGGGGGTATCTGGTATCAGATCAAACATATGTTTCTGACTGGAACTTTTTGTCCCCTTCCAATTGCTTTGCAGTTTGCTTTGCTTTCGTTGGTAGCTTATTATGCCCATACCTGTTTTCTACTTCTCTTAGGGTCATTAGGTTGAAGTTCTTGAAGGACTTGAAGAGCCCGAACAAACTGATTAGGAAGGCTGGCTCTGTTCTGGGTTCTGCTCTGGAGTCTCCAGAGCTGATTGCTAAAAAGGAAGATGCTTCAAATGATTGCCATCAGCCAGAGGCTTCTTTGCTGTAGCACTCACTTCTACAGGGGAGGAGATCCTTCATAACTACAGCTAAAACCATCTATAATGACTGTGTGAAGAATGATTGAAAATGTGTTAGTGCAGGTAATCCTCTTCCCTAGGTGACTAATAAAGTATTTTAGAGTGAAATAAAATATTTGCAACAATCTTCAACATCAGCCAAAATAATCTTTTTTCTTTTTTTAACTTTGGGGGTTTGATTAAACAATTTGCAGCTACATTCCAATGTTGCTGCTTCAGAAGTTTTGTCCAGCTCCATTGAGTTATTGATGAAGGTTATTAGTGTCCTATTTAGGTTGTAGAATTACAAGCTTTTTTAGTCAATCCAGACAGTCCACTGATTTTTCTGTCTGATCCTGCAGCTTTGAGTGACTTTCCTTATCGACCAGTAGTTGATGGTTGGTTCCTCTGTTCTTAATTGGCTTTTCTGAAAACATAATTGAGTGTTTTTCTTCTAAACCCACTGCGAGTTGTTTTATGGAATAACAAGCCCACTCCTCTAACAACTACTGTTGGACTAAGTGATAACATTTAAAAAGGACTCGCTCTTGTGCAGCTTTTTCAGTCTATTACTATAAGCTTTCTTTTTTTGATTTCTAAGAAAGTGCTGAAAGTAAAGCTCTTCCTTTCTTTTGGTTAATAGGAGTCCAGAAAAGCCACATTTGCTAATCCTAAACATATGTAATTATCTCCTTATGTACCTCTGGAGAGTATCTAAATGTGTCATAATTAGAAAAGACCAAACCCACTGGCAGTTCGCTTTTTCAAAATTACAATTATTTCTAGGAACCATAAGTTGATCTTTTACATAAAATATGTAACTTTTGTTAATATATATATATTTAATATTGATAATGAGTTATTTTGAATGTGTGAGATCCACTCTTTAACATGTATTGACCTCCTAAAACGAACAAATAAAAGCCAAACTCCCTGCTTTTTTACTGATTAGCAATTTGCCATTGTGTGTTGTCTGGGTCTTTTGATATAAAAGCAGCAGAGCAACGAGGGAGCTGCTGAAAGCAAAGTACATTAGCAAGCTTAGTTTTTGCCAAAGGCATCTGCCAGAAAAAATCAATATGAACCCTACTAGCTCCAGTTACAATAAAAACCACTGTAGAGATGTTTAGCGATGATGAGGTTTGAAGATAAAACCGCACATCTGTAATTGCAGGGAAATATTAAGTCAAACTGAAAAAGGCAAAGTTTGAAGATTTTTCTGGGTTGATGTGATGTGCTACTTTACATGAGGTAAACTAGTTCCTAGTTTTTTTGTGGCTTTTGCTGAAGATTTTCTGTGTCAGAAGCTAATTTCCTGACTGCTGTAATTGTGAAGGTCTGGTAATCCAGATCAAAGGCTAATCATGTGGCGCAGCCTCTCCTACGGCTCTCTGCACTTTACTCGTTGAACAGATTTAATTAGACAAAAGTATGATGGCGACTTTCCAATCTCCATAGCTCTGGTGCGTGGCTGAGTCGCTTAGATGCAGCATCTTGATGGAGAGGGGGTTTGATCTTTTCTTCTATGGTTGATATGCATTTCTGTTGTTATGGCTTTAAGAGTAAGTAAGGGTAAGTGGGTTATCAGATGGAATTTCATCTGATTTGATGGTGCCCGATGTGCAGTTCAAAAGTGCAACCACTTGATAAATTGAGTTTAATCCTCATTTTTAAGTCATTTTGAATAATTGTGCATACACACAGTCTAAATGTAATTTGGCCAACTTACTTACATCAGCTGAAGTTATTTTACCCTCAATTGTTGAATTCAAAAAAAGATTAAAAAAAAAAAAAAAACATTAAGAACTCACCATTGAAAATTGTGAATTATGAGCGAGGCGAAATTTGAATCAACTACTGTCGGGCTGCAGAAAGAGACCACTGCGAACATTTTGAAAAAGCCAAAAGAGAGTCAGTGTCACAATGCAAAAGTATTGCAAAAGGGTAGGGAATTGTTGATTAACTTATAGAAATATCCTTCTTTTAGACCTTCAATCAAACCCATACATAATTCTCTCTCGCACATTGTCAAAAATACAGAGTGGGAGCATTTTATTTGTCTCTGATGTGACTATTTAGACAGCTCTAGCAAAAAAAAACCCAAACTTTCTTATCACGAATTTGTGTTCTGAAAACCCCTGCTAGTGGAATGATTTAGTAGCTTTGCAGGCATCGGGCAGCAGGATTTTTACTCTCCTTGTTAACTTTAATTATATCCTGTGGGCTTTGACGAACAGGAGCGGAGAGATTTGTTGAGGTCATAATGTTGATTATTGTCTACAGCAGAATGCAGGGACTAACTGGAACTTCCATGATTGTTTCAAGGAATACAGGATTTTATGTTGATAATCTTTAAAACTGGTTTTTATGGTTTTAATAAGCAAACACTGGTGCTTTCTCTCAGAATTTCATGTAGAAATTCATTAGCAACATTTTTACTTACAGCTTTATTTTGCTGTGATGGATTAAATGAATATGTGTAAATTATGTCACATGGAAAACAAAACAAGTAAATATCTGCTCTTTATTTAACATTTTTAACATCAACTAGATCATCTTTTCAAGTTAATTTCAGACTGCATGCACTCAGGCTCTTGATGACTTTTTGCCAGACATTTCTAAAATAAAACTTGTGATGACAGTTCCCTGACTTGACCTTTAAAAAAAGAACTGAGTGTAGCTGCCAGGATCAACATGGATCAGATCACGCTGAAGTGTAATTAAAATCATTCACTGGTTTTGCACTTTTATCTGTGCTGTGCTCTGTGATAACAAACTTCTGTTGCTGTTAGAGTAAATGCGATTATCGCACTCCTGAGGAAACAACAGGTGAAAAAGGGAAAGCAGTTTATGTCAAACTTCTATCCAAGCCCCAGCATGAAATCACAGAAGCTGGATGCTTTTAATAGTATTCAGTCACTAAACAATATTGACACTCAGATTACAGATTATCACTTTTAGCATGGTTAAAAAAAATGCTGACTGGCATGAATCAAAACTCAGAATGTGATCCTTTAATAACCTGCAGAAAGATTTCCACAAGATTTAGCAATGATGCTTCATCGATGATTGAATGTGCATGAACATTGTGTTCCGCTTGTTAAAAATTATTTTGTGATTAATCTGTAAAATGTCTTAGACATTCCTTCATTTGTGAGGCTTTGAAATAGTACAGGATATGTGTGCGTTGTTTTCTCCCTCTCTGTTCTGTAGAAATGCTCTTGCTGGCTCTGCAGAGGCAGGCGCAATGCTGTGATTTTATCTGCCAGTTTGCTTATTTGGCTTCATCTCCTCGCAGCATACAGTGCTGTGTAACTGTTGGCTTATTAATGGAGCTTAGGAAAACATGCTTTTGAAGGAAAACTTTTAAAACGTGATAGCATTACTTAGATAAGGTAAGCATTTTTATTGCTGTCCTGTAAAAGACGTGCAGTCCATTGAATTTGCAGTGGCTATGCTGTTATTGTATGTTTGCATTACAAAAAAATATTTTTTTTTTGGTTGAATTTGCGTTTAAGCATAGACTCATTCTAGAAATGACCATTCTTTAAAGTTCTGTGAGTGCAGGAATACTGATATGATATGGCATTACTCAGCAAAATAGGCAGCAAAATGAACAAATCTGTGATGTGCTTTTTTGATACAGAGAAGTACATTTTTTTAACTTTCTGTTAAAAACATTTATCTCAATTTTGTATTTTTTTTCAATATAATATTTGTTCATTAGGAATCTTAAATTGGTGCTTCCATCTGAGATAAAAACTCTTTGGAAAGTGTGTCTTCAAAAACATAGACATTGATTTTTTTTTTCTTCTGTTTTTGTACAGCAGATAAACTGACTTCCTCTGCCTTATTCCCAGTCTCCCTGCTCAACTTGCTGCTTAATGGACCATAAAGCCTTAAAGTTGCTAAAATAAGACAGTCTCTTGTAATACAAGCATAGCTCAAGGGCATTCATGAGTTGTAATTTAACATGAAGTTACTGTATGTGGAACAATGGTTGATTTTTGGTAAAATATTTCCCGATAGCTCAGGGTAAAAACAACTAGACCACATTCATCAAATGCCCCATTTAAATATTAGATTTAGAGTGACTTAATTATTTTAAGCTTAGTGTAACCCTTCCGCTCTCCTTAGCTTGTTTACATTAAAAGTGGGGTCATCTGGACACCACAGGACAGTGCGCTGAACTTTTTTTTTTCACTGATTTCGGAGTTTCACTAATGTCCATGGCAGACATAAAATCCTGTCCCCCTTCGTCCACATTTGTCATGGAAAAAATCGCATAACAATATGTGGTTGGAGCCATCTGGACCCCAAGGAGAGCGGAAGGGAAGAAACCAAAATAAATGTAAAAAATACATACAGTTACAGTAAGAATTTTTGACATTTTGAATCTGTTTAATTAAATCATCACCTTTTTCAAAATATTTGACATTTAAGATTTTTATTTAAAGTAAATAAAAAGTTTAAAAAAACATCAATTGCACTAATCTACTTAAAACCAAAACTTAGACTTTGTATAAGACATGTAAAAACAAATGGGATTAAGCAACATTAATATATATATATTTTCATTTTAAAAGTAAACATAACTTTTTAAACTAACATGTTAAATCTAGTATGTATTTATTTTAAAGATCTTGCAACTTTGTTTCCACTTAAATAAAATACAGCAGATAGTGACTATTGAGTTTAATGTGTTGGTTAGCGCCAATCAAAAAGCTTCATTAGATCTAAAGGAAAAAAGCTTTTTAGGAGATGGGAAAGGTTTTGTTTGTTTTTGCATTGGCTGGTGAATATTAGCCGATGAATATCATCTGATGGCGGTTGCTAAGGCAGCGGTTACAAAAACAAAACAATATTGCGTACCTGCATAATTGCTGTATTATTCAAGTGTTATTATTGAACAGGCAGACTGTTTTGATAATTTAATAACATTGGAGAAAATCCCATTGCATTTGACAACTCAATGCATGCATTGAAATTCTAGTGAAATGCAACACCAATTGACAGTCACCTGAAAAGAAAAGGGTTGGATCAATTCCAAGACTTCACTGCTTCTGCTTTGCTTTGGTTTTGCATGCTGAAGATACCCAATTTTAATCAATTAAATCATCAATGCATTAAGCCCTTAATTTAGGTTAAGATTTAGTATTTTACCAAAGGAAAATAACATAAAGAATTTGCTTTAGATGTGAACATAAATTGTATGCTAAAATTCTGAGACACAAACATTCTTTCTGAGGTTCTTTGTCATGTCAGAAGATACAAAAATACTCAGATTTCAAAAATATAAATTGGTTTCATTAAGTAATTTAGAAATTGTTGTTTAATTTCTATACTTACCAACCACAGCTGGCTATGTGGTCTTTCATTTTAGGATCATTGTTTTGTAATACACTGTCAAACCATCTTACAAACTGAAAACTGTATAAAATCAAACAAGTTTAAATACATTTTTTAATAAGGTAATTTTAGGTGTAATTTTTTTGTTTTTATTAAAGACCACTTTATGGAAATTCTTTGAATATTATGTTTTAACCCTTTGCAACGGTCAACTTTTGTTAGTACAGTAAAATACATTTATCAAAGTTTTTATGTTATTTAAAAACAGACTTAAAAGACCGAGTTAACAACCAAATAAACAACATGTCTTTGGTTTAATTTTTACTTCATTGAAGGGTGATTATTTGTAATTTTATTACTATGATGTGAACTGGAATCTTCAAAATATGTACATTTATTGAAAATATTTTAGAACAATACAATATCTTTAAGTATGCAGTATTCCTTCCTTAACTATTTGAATTAATTGTGTATTTTACATTCATACGTTTTTCCTAACCTTTTCTTTTTTTTTTTTTTATTACAGAAGGAATGGTTGTGTTTGACCTGCCAAACGGAAAGAACTTTGACAGGACAGCTGGGAGATGCTGGAACATCACCAATATCCTCCAAGCTAGAGACCCAAGCAGCACCAGCAATGGAAAAGGCAGACAATAAAACTGTAACTGCAAAAGTAGAGCCTACACCTAAAGCAACAAAACAAGAGCCGTCCCCTGCTCCTAAGAAATTAGCCCAGGTGGATCCACTTTTAAAAGAAACAGAACCTGCCAAGCTGAAATCAACGACTACTGAACCTTCCGCACAAATTGAACCTAAGGTATCGCTTGGATCCCTCAAAACCGAGGTTTTACCAAATCAGGCAGAAAGAGATTCTTTGGCAGTATCTAAAGCAGAACCTTCTACTATGGAAATAACCCAGAAAGAGGAAAAATCAACTTCTGAAGCACAGCAGCAACAAGATCTCCCAACTGCAAAGTTTGAACCTGACAAATCTGAGGGAGAAGACAACATTAAGAAAGAAATTACCAAAGTTCAAGACCTGACATATGGTCATTTAGAATCTAGAGAAGAAATTGATGCAGCTATAACTTCTACTACTAAAGAGAAGGAAGATTCAAAAGTACCCATATGCCCTGTTGATTCTGAAGCGGAAAGTCATGACGTTCCTGCACAAGCTGAAACACATCCAGCATCTTCGCTCCCTGAAAGTATCCTTAAAGAAGTTCAGTCTGATGAGCCTAAGGAAACAACAGAACATGCACAGATTTCACAGCAAGCTGATATTCACGCAAAATCAGAAGAAGAGAAGCTAGAAGTGGAAATGCAAAAGAAATGAATGAAAAAAAAGAATGGAATGAGTCGAAAGAAATGAAAGACTTATGAAAGACTAAGAGTACCCATCAGAAAGCATATTAGAAAAGGTGAGAATTAATTTTTTTCTTTTTGATGGTCTTGGATTATTATTTCGAAATAAGCAGGCGGTAATATGGCAGCCCCACTTATACATTACTAATTTTTTTTTCTTCAAAGACTTATTAGAAATTTTTCTGAACTATGTAGAAATTCCGAAGTTTTCCTTGTTGCAGCTATAAATGCCTCGCATGTTATTGTATCTAAACGCAACCTTGTATGATATTAGGTCTGCAAGGGATAGAAATAGTAGTTAAGCTATTTCACACGCATATATTGATCTACCATTTGTTCATTTTTTAGGATCAAGAAGAAACCCCTGGAACATCTAAAGAGGAGAGACAAGTCCCTGTAACTGTTGAAAAGATTCAAAGCAAAGATTTAGTTGACCTCGGTAAAACAATTACAAGCAAACCAAAAGCAAAGGAGAAAGAGCATGATGACGATCATCCCCAGATTTTACCTGTAATGCAAGAGCTAAATGAGGAAGAATCAAATGATACACGTAAAGTGGATGAAAGCATGGATGCGCCCATGATAGTAAAGGAAGTTAAAACCGAGCGAAGGCGCCTAAGTTTCCAAGCAATGGAGAACAGTGAAAGTGATCTCACAGCCTCCCCCTCCCCTGAAATCCAAAAAAATATCATAAAGGTTGACACTATCACATCTAGTAGCGAGGACATAAAAACGGAAAGTGCTGACTCATCTATAGAAGATGATGAGTTTATTCGCAAGCAGATAATTGGAATGGGAGATGATGTGGAAATGTCCATATCAGAGGATGAGAAGGAAAAATGTTTAGAAACAGTGGATGCTGTCAAGGCAGTTGAGCTTGATAATGTTTCTGTGACAGTCAAACCTCACTCTCAAGACACAAATAGTGAAGAAACGCAGGCCACACAAGAACACTTTACAAAAACGGAAACAATGCCCAAAGCTACTTTCAAGAAAGCCATACCAGTTATACGTCAAAGACAAAGCACTGATGAAGAAGTAGAAAGCATAACAGAATCTCTATCAAAGGGATCATCTAGTATTCAAGCATCTAGTTTTACCCCGGGATCTTCACCTACATCTGCCTCATCTCTAGACGAAGACAGTGATGGTAGTCCCAGGAAAATTTGTGGGGATAAGTTACATCATAAAGGTAAACATAAACAACCTGCTCAATCTCTTCCCACTATTGAAGACTCCTCTGAGGAAGAGAAGATGAAAGCACATGGTCGACCCATCTCTCCACATGGAGATGCTTCTTCCACAGAAGATTTAAGAAAAGGCACAGATGAAAGTCTAAAAACATCAGATTCTGACTACTCTGTCAGTGTAGAATCAGAGTCCGAGACAGGAAGAGCTGTACAGAGAGGGCAAAAACCATCACCAACAGTCATACCATATTCAACATCTGATCCATTTCAGCTAACTGAGCCGGTCACTAAATCCTTAAAAAGTGCTGAAGAAACATATGAAGAAATTCTACAGAAAGCAAAAGCAATTCCAGGAGAGAGTCCCGACATTGAGCCTCTCTATGGAGGAATGGCAATAGAAGACTACCTTTATGAATCTTTAGTTGAAGAGCCTGAAATCAACTTGACTCAATCTCAAGAGGAAGACTTTCAAACTGATTCTGATTCTCAGTCTCTCAAAAAACTAAGGTCTCCAGAAGAAGTTTATGAGGAGATGATGCAGAAAAAGAAAGAACTGTTGATGATTGAAGAAGAATTTCAACAAGCTCAGTCTGCCATGGAACTTTCTTCATCTGATGCTCATCAGATGGCCTTTGATGCTCTGTCAGAAGCAGAAACATGTGTGGTAACCATGCCTACAGAAGAGAAGGAGACTAATGAACAAACTGAACTTCCTCATTTGGCCATGGACACTTTAAGCGAACTGCCAATGAAAAAGAAGAAACGACCTGCTCCCCCTCGTCCTTCTGAACCACCAAAGCGATCTGAAGGAACAGTAGTTCCACCAAGCACTCACAGTGGATCTATAAGTTTTGTAAGGCCCATGGTTCCCTTAGATCCTGCTCTCAGAAAAGCACTATTCCCAATTCCTGACCTTAAAATTACTCAGTGTTCATCAGGAGAAGAAGAGGATGATAGTCTTGTAGATGAGTATGCAATAGGTATTTCCTCTGACATTACTCCTAGTGATGACTCTGAGTCAAAAGAGGATCAGTCTATTAGTCCACCTTTGTCTGAAACCATTGAGATGGAACCAATATGTGTGGTTTGTGAAATTCCAGAGCCAAAGCCAATTCCTGCTCCAATATCCGCCCCAGAACTAACCACAACACCCTCTCCTGTGTCACCAGTTTCCCCACCAACTTCACCAGCCACCTCAGACTCCAGTTTGGTGTCTAATGCAACATCTTCGTCTCCATTTCAGGCTCAGACACCACTTTCATCAGATTCAACTCCATTATCCACACCGACGCCTACGACTTCTTTTAAAGACCAGTCACATGCAGAAGTGGGACCTTTGTTTCCTGAAAAAGTAGCAGCTGTACCAACAAGTGAAAATGAGATATACTCCCATAGTCCAACTGTTGTAGTTGCTATACCAGATGTAGTGTCTGATCCATCCAAACCAACAACGGATGTAACTAAAGTTAAGGCTACTACAAGTCAGGATAAAACTCCAGCTTTCACAGAAACATGGACTGAGCCACCCGTTGTGGTTCAAATGCCAGACTTGGTTTCATCACCCTCTCAAGTACCATTTGATGTCCCAACTGCCTTACATGTCTCAGTACCAAGTCCAGCACTTGTTGTTGTCTCAGCTCAGTCTGCTACTCAAGTTACAGCTCCATCTGTTGTTTCCTCAATTTCAACTTTAGCTAGTGGTGTTTCCTCCCCAATCACTGTGGTGTCATGCCCTAGGCCTGTCATAGTCCAAATGCCTGACCTTGTTTCAACTACTGCTTCAATTGCTTCACAAACCCCACAGCCAATATCTGCCCTTATAAGTAGCCCAATTCAAGCCCAGGCGAGAGTGGTGCATTCTGTCCCTGTGCAATCAGCCATTCCTTCAATGAGCCCGGTTATGGTCCCTGCTAAGGGTCATATTGAGCAGTTCCAGCAGTCAGTTCCAGCATCAACTACAGTTATAAAAAAGAAGGTCCCACCTCCTCCACCCCCTCGATCTACTTCAGTATCATTAGCAGAGACTACTAAAAACAGAGCTATGATAAAGACAATTGATGTTACAGCAACAACATCATCTCTGGAAACTACAACTGCTCCCCTACCATTGCAATCTGTAGTTGTAGACATACAGCCAAGAATACATGCCATACAACAACATGCTGCATCTATACCTCAGGTAATAACTTCAGACAGACAGGAGCATGTAGTTATCAAAGTGCCAAGTGTGGAAAACAAACATGTGCTTGGGCAGACAACGCAAGATCTGGTTAGCGTAGAATATACAGGCCACATATCTACCTCTCATCTTCAAAGTCAAACACCCCCACAACCTGCTCCAGATGTGCCCATTGCAGTAAAATCTCCAGGTCCACCCTTTCCTTCTAAACCCACTGTTGGAACAAAACCTTTCAGTGGTGAAGAAGCACTTGCTATAGATTCAACTTCATCATTAACATCCGATCTACCAAAACCATCAGTGTATCAGAAGCCATCTGTTTCTATTCCAGCCACATCAATTGTGGCAACTCCAGCATCAACAATAAACACCAAACCTCCACCACCCATACCTCCTAAACCTACATCCATACCTGCTGGACTAGTCTTTAGTCACAAGCCAGGAGAGAACGTCAAACCACCACCTCCCCCTGTGGCCCCAAAAGCAGCAACATTGCCCAGAACAAAACAACCGCCAAATGCTTTGTCACTTAGCCTAACAAGACCTGTGGAGTCAAAGTTGGGTGTATCATCTCCAAAGTCCCCTCTATCTCCTAGACACTCTAAATGTCTACAAACGTATGTAGTTATCACTCTTCCATCTGAACTGGGTTCACCAACTGAGAGCATAACAGTCCAAGCACCTGTGAGACGAGGCTCCATCCCATCTTCAACAGTGTCTGTTGTACCAACCATCTTATCAGAACATAAAACACCTGCTGAGGTGTTTACAGCACAGGCCACAGTTAGGAGGGCCTCTGTTCCTTCTGTAAAACAGCCACCATCAAATACTGTGGCCCCAAATGTGGTAATTGAGCAGGTAACAAACTCTAAGGAAATGGAGGTCAAAGTGCAAGCAAGGACAAAATCGCTAACATCTACTGTGCAGCCACAACTTCCTTTAGTTGATACTGTATCAAGGTCATCACCCCAAGACGCTTCTATTCAAGCACACCGTGTACCTTCACCAATAAAGAGACCATATGCACAGCAAGAACTGACAAGTACCCCACCATTATCTACTCCCCCAACAATGCCAGAGGCCATCGCAATGCCAGCAGATATAGATTTATTTAATCAACAACAGATAATTCAAGTTTCTTCAAAAAAGGAGCCTACGCCATTTTCTCCCCAAGAGTCAAGTAGAGTTGCAGAAACTGAAACTATACCTCAGTTACACTTAGGGGAAGAGGTATATTCTCAAACAGCAAGACTAGTGGCAGCTGTTCAACCACAGTCTTTGACAGAAGTCGTTACAATACCATTGCAGCCGTCTTTACGTTCAGACACTTCAGTTCTACAGAGTTACACAGTTCAAGGAGACACAAATGTTGCTACCCCTGAAATTCTATTACAAAAACAATTCCCAACAGAATATCATGACATGCCTACTCAAGTGATTGCTACAGAAGCTATTCAAGTAAGATCCCAAGTACAAGAGGACAATCGCATTCTCACAGAAAAGTCATTTACAGCATTTGAAGAATTGGCAAAACCTACACAGCCAGAGGTGATGACAGATTTTCACAACGCTAGCATAATTTCTGACTTTTCATCTGCACCACAATTTCTTCAATCATTTGAAAATCAATCTATAGTCCCAGAGCAAGTTTGTACTCAGCATTCACATCTAATTTCAGAGGAATCCATGCTCCTTACTGAGGCTGAAATGCCCGCACAGGCCATTTCACTTGACTCTAGCCCTGAAACATTAGAGGTAGCAATGGTATATCCACCATATCCTCCTCAAAACGTTGCAGAAATAACACCAACACCTATCATAACTGAGTTATTTATTCAGCCTAAATTTGATGATGCATTGATTCCAACAGCTTCGGAAATAGCCCAAATATCTCTCACTATGGAGGTACAACAAGATTCAAGACATCCAAGTGGGGATTCTTTTATCTATATTGCAGATGATGACAAAATGACTCCATCGTCAATGATGTCACATGCAGTTCCGTTGCAAGAAGTCATAACAATGAAGCCTGAACTTGAAATGCCCACAAAGCTCATAACAAAAGAAACTGATCTAAGAACAGTTTCAGTGCCACCATCTGAACTGCAACATCAGACTATGGCAGATATGCCAATCCTTAAACATGAGGAGACTACCTATACTAGGAGGACATCAATATCATCTGTGTTACAGCCATCATACGTATTGTCTGATGGATCTGCCTGCCCCGCTGAATATGAAATACCTTCACAAGTTATTACCACCGAGGCCTTTGCATCAAATAGGAGAGAATCCTTAACAATGCAACCACCTTTACCATTTGCACAAGTAGCAAATATACCTGCAGAAAAAGATATCCCTATTGATAACTATACTTCTCAAGTTCCTTACTTTAGTGAGGTTGTTCCCAATACTGATCATGAACTACAGGAATTAAGCTATTCTGTTGAATATGATCACCCTGCAGAGATAATGACGACTGAGGCATTTGCCAGGAGAACCGCAGTGCCCCCTGTGCTGGAAATTTCACAGGTTGTACCTGTAGCTCCAGTAACTATTACTAAAATTCAACAAGAGTCAATAGAAAGCCAAGAAATCAGAGGACCAGAAAAGGTTGTCTCAAGTATGAGTCACATGTATTCTTCAATTTCTACCTCAGCCCAACCTCCTAAAAGTTTGCCCAGCATGGTTACTCAAGTGGTTACCACAGAAGTCCAAAGGACCACAGTTTCTGTTGTGCATGAGAGACTTCCACAGACTTCCCCATCAAGTGTAGAAATCACAATACAACCAGACTTTTCAAAAGTTCAATCTATGTCTAAACAAAATGGCAAGATATTCTATCCTAGTGATGTCATTGATTTACGAACCGTCAAGGACGGTATAAAGATGACAGAGCAAGGCATGGACCTAACTTCTGAGTCAGATCGGCTTTCTTTTTCAAGTGACTCAAGTGGACGTCAAATCACAGCTGTTCAGCCTGAGATAGTAAACCTAAGTGCAGAGGTTACTCCGGTAACGACTCTCTCTGTTGTCACAGACAGCATCACAATAGTTACTTGCACGGCCACTGTTGCGTCATACAATACCCCAGCAGAAAAACCGCTTGATTTGCAAGGCCCTGTTACCTCATTACCTCTGCCTCTTACCACATACAAACCATTTGAACCATTAGCACAGATAGTGTATAGGCCTGTAAAGCCTCAGCCCATTGTAAAAGCTGTACTATCGACAGACCAGGAGACTCCCATCAACCTCTCTTTTGAAAACCTTGTTTCCAGTGGAGGAAAAGTGCCAGAAATGTCTGCTCCTTTTAGTGTTAGCAGTGAGGGTGTTATTCCCTTAGAGGCAACAGGAGCCATGGATTTGTCAAACTACAGACCACTGAGGAGTATGGTGGCTTTGTCTGGTACAAGTCCAGGAGTGGTGACTACTGTTGTAGAGGATGATGGAATTCCAGTGGACCTTACAGCTAACAGAAGGAGTGTGTGCTGTGATGTAATTTACAAGCTACCATTTACAGGAATCTGCAAAACACAACCTGCAGTTACTACCCAGCCAGATGGCAATTTTGGCAACCGAGATGACCAATATCAAAATGTTAATACTGGACTATATGACATCAAAGGAACTCATGGTATCAAAACACCAGGCTCTGAGATAAATCTTACACAGGGAGGAAGATCTCTGTATGATCTCAAGAATAATTACGACTACCTCGGCAGATCTTCAGACGATGCTGTAGACCTTACTGCTGCCAAATTTTCAACAGGTAAGTGTTTGTATTTGATCTTTTTACCTTTGTTACCTTTTTACCTTAATTTTTATTTGTATTTCTACTTTTTCTAATTATTATGATCTTTATTTTACAAATGTGTGTTTTATTTAACATGGATTGCTTTGCTAAGTGTCTCTTTATGCATTTTTTACTGGCAAGACATACAAAAATATTTTTGTTTATATTTTTCAGTTTTTTGTTATAATGCATGATTTTGTTGAATAATTAATATTTTGTCTTTATTTTTCTTTATACAGATGCATGTGTGTGCCTGCGTGTACTCCCCCATTATTTTGGTTTTGCATCTTGCTAGCCAAAATGACAACTGCAATGCATGAAGAGCCTTTATAAGTGCATGATCTCTTCATAATTTATCCTTATATTTATTTTTTTGTCTCCAAAATTATAAGCCTTTTATGAAAATAAAACGCTTGCCTTTGGACTTGTTGTGATAGGTGAAGCTCTGGACTACACAAGCAAAGCTGCAAGAGTCCACTCTGCTACAATCCCTGCTGCATACTCTCAGGATGCCAATGATGGATTTTCTGTATACAGCACTCTCAAAGCCTCTGATGGACTAGTTTATTCTTCGGTAGCGGCACCTGTTCTCTCTACTTGTGCAATCACAACTCAGCCAGGCTCCATCTTTAGTGCCGCAATAACACCAACATCAGCGGTCCATTACCACTCACTATTAAACCCTTATGACTTTATACCTGTTGCAAATCCAGGACAGATTATACCTTATGATACAGGGCTGCCTAAGGAGCTTTTACCAACAGCTTTAGCTGATATCTTAACTGGCTATCCAGAAATGTATTCAGACACAACATTAGAGGCAATAGCTGCTTCACTAGATGCGTTAGCATCTTCCCCAATGTTCCCAGGATTAGACAACACTAAGATGGCCCAGTACCAAATGGAGAGGGAATTTTTAGAACTTGAGAAGCTTAAACAGTTATGTCTTGCTGAGGAACTAGAATGGGAAAGGCAAGAAATCCAGCGATACCGGGAACAAGAACAACTAATGGTCCAAAGGGAACTTGAGGAACTTCAGGCTCTGAAACAGCAGCTTCTCCTGCAGCAGGAAGAGGAGCACCATGCTCACATGGTGGCCCAACAAGAGACCTATGCTCAGCAAAAAGAACAATTGCAACAAATCCAGCAACTTCAGTTGCAACTCCAGCGGCAACTAGATGAACATTATGGTACCACCAGTAAAACAAACCTTTTAGAAGCTAAATATGCAGGAGTAGGAGATAGTGGTCAGTATTGGCCTGTCAAAGATGAGTCTACTGCTCCAGCTTCAGTAACACTTGGAGAGGACAACCAGTTCAGCCAAGTGAAGCTTCAAACTAGCCAAGACATTGGAAAGAAAATACCTGATAGTGAATTGCAGACAGATGATGAAGACTCGGGAGAGAAGCAACATGTCGGAAGAAGAAAGAAGAGTAAAAGGAATATTGATACCTCAGCTCAAACCGATGATGAGGAGGACCAAGATGAGTGGGATGCTCCAAGCAAATCTCGGCGACGAACTCGAAAGCACAGCAGTGAAGGAAAACATGGCTCTAAGGTATCGAGCATTGCAATCCAGACTGTGGCAGAGATATCTGTCCAGACTGACCACTCTGGAACTCTCAAACGACCCAATGTACAAATGGATACCAAAGTAGAAATTATCAAGCATATATCAGCTCCAGAAAACTCCCATAAAGGTGGCAGCTTGAGCTGTCAGACTGACTCAGACAGAAGACAAATGCCCATAGAAGTGGGCTACAGCACCCAATTAACAGCTGAGGTCCCCTCGAGGTCAAAAGTCCTTTATTCTCAAGTCTCCCCCCTGTCTCCAGAGAAGTCATATGGAGGACAGAGAATGCTTACTGCTGACCCAACAAGATTTTCTTCTGCCCCCCGTATACTGAAAAGTGGACAAAAGTCTCTATCTGATCCAAAGTCCCTTAGCCCTTCCACAGAGGACAGGATGGGTGGATACTATGCAGATAGCTACTCTGTAAGTCCCAAAGAACATTAAAGTATTCATAGTTGATTGCTTAGTAATGACCTGATATTTTACAAATGTTTAAAATATTTTAAGTGCAAATGTTAAATGGTAACTGGTTCTCAACTGGAATTAATTTTATTTATTTCATAATCTGTTATTTATTTATTTTCAAACAGAGCCGAAGCACTTCCTCTGGGACAGGTAAGAAAGTCAAGCGGACACTGCCAGAGCCCCCTCCTGAAGATGACCCTTTATCAGGCAGGTCGAGCTACAGCACCAACTCTGCTCGTCGACGCCTTGCCCGTAGTACAACAATGGCCCGGGCAAAGATTTTGCAAGATATCGACAAGGAGCTTGACCTAGTAGAGAGAGAATCCTCTAAACTTCGCAAGAAACAAGCTGAGCTAGATGAGGAAGAAAAGGAGATTGATGCCAAGTTGCGGTGAGAAGCTAAACTACACCATTAACATGTTGACCTAAATGTTTTAGATTTACCCCCAACATTTCAGACCCTATGACATTGATCCACAAACAATCATTCATGAATTTAAAAAAAGATGCCATTGCATTCGACCATCTTGAGTTGTCACTGTTATTTCATCTGCATGATTCCCTTCTTACCTTAATAGCTTATGGGCTAAAAGACTGCCTTGACAACATTCACTGAGACCTCTCCACTCTTAGACATAGTAACAGGTACAAATGTGTGAAAAATATGAACACCATTAAATTCTCAATAGCTATGTTATTATAACTATCAATGTTAGAATTTAAAAAGTCTCTTTTCATTACAGGTATTTGGAGATGGGTATAAACCGCAGGAAGGAGGCCTTATTGAAGGAAAGAGAGAAAAGAGAGAGGGCCTATCTCCAAGGGGTGGCAGAGGAGAGAGACTACATGTCAGACAGTGAAATTGGTAACATTAGAGAGGCCAGGGGAGATGGCCTTGAAAGGCCACGGACCGCTCCCCAGTCAGAATTTGACCAATTTATCCCTCCACAAACGGAGGCTGATTCCCAGTACAACACACTTACTAGTCCTTACTCTCCCTATGGTCAGTATGTTTCTCAGACTCCAACTACTAGCCAGTACTCCCAGCCAAGTGTATATCAGCAGCAGTCCCTTTACCATCAACAAGTGTCTCCTTACCCAACGTTATCACTCTCTCATGGTCAGCCTGGTAGTTACCAGCACGCTCTACTGTTACAGCAGGGAAAACATAGACAAACCACAATGTCTGATTTGGAGTCTAAAATTTCCTCCAACTATGAAGTGATACGCAACCAACCTCTGCTTATTGTACCAACCTCCACAGAGAGTGGCTACGGAGTGGCTCAGTTGGGGAGCAAGTATGGCAACTTAGACTTACGGGTAGGACTAGAGGAAAGAAGTATGGCCTCTAGTCCCATGTCCAGCATTTCTGCTGATTCCTTCTATGCTGACATTGACCACCACAATGCTAGGAATTATGTGCTGATAGAGGACATAGGTGAGCTTACGAAGACATCAACAGGGCTTGGCAATACTTCCCTGAGTTCTGGATTTACCCTTCCTGATAAGGAATTAGCCAAGGCAGACCGACTACTCAGGGCAGCAGACATCAGGCGCACAGCAGAGGTAAGTTTATCTTTATTGTATGTCTTTTATGTAGTTATTGCAAATTTATTTGCAGTCTTTATTACAGTAAATAAAATTTAAATAACTGTATAAATATTAAATGATTATTATGTATGCATGTTTGCCAGTGTCTGTGGTTTCCAAAATGACTTTGCTCACCATACAATGGACAGAGTTGTAGTTTTGAGCCAAGTAATATTGCATTCTGTTCTTTACGTGTAGCAAGTTTTTATATTTTAGCACAATAAATGTTAATTTTTTGTAATTTTTTTGACTTCTAGGTTTTCATTCAAACTAAACCTGACTACTGTTATTTTTTCCTTTACAGGTGGCAGATTTTTTAGGCTCATCTCGTTATGGTAAAGGAGAAGATGACAGCATGGAGGAACCTTATGAGCTGAAGCTGCTGAAGCAGCAAATCAAACAAGAGTTCAGACGAGGAACTGAAGGACTAGAACACTTAACAGGCCTGAGCTCAACTCAATATGCCCATAGCGATAGTAGCTTTCGACACTTCCCTAAAGGAGAAAAATATAGCATCGGCAGACTTACTCTTGAAAAACAGGCTGCAAAACAACTTCCAGCAGCTATGCTTTACCAGAAACAGATGAAGAACAAAAAGGCCTTAATTGACCCCAAGGCTATCACAAAATTTTCTCCAATTCAGGAGAGTAGGGACCTTGAGCCAGAATTTGGTAGCTACATGGGATCTGGGACCTCCTCTGTGTCCAGTCTGGCAGCGAGGGCTAGGTTACTACAGGATGAAATTACATTTGGACTGAGAAAAAACTTGTCTGAACAGCAGAAGTATTTGGGCTCTTCGCTGGGGGCCAACCTGTCTGGTTCTCTAAACCTTGGGCACTCTCTTGGTCTGGGATCCAATATCAGGAGCATTGCTCAGGATGATGGTACGTATCCAAGTGGAACACGTTCTCGTCCCTCTTCTCGACCTTCATCCCGCCCTTCCTCTGTCTATGGTTTGGATTTATCTATCAAAAGAGACCTGTCCAGCTCCTCACTTAGACTGAAAACAGACAGTGAGACTTTGGATACAGCATTTGCTCCTGGAGTTACTAGAGCAAAGCCTACCAGTTTACCTATCAGCCAGAGCCGTGGTCGTATCCCCATCATTGCTCAGAACTCTGAGGAGGAAAGCCCTCTGAGCCCAGTGGGGCAGCCGATGGGTATGGCTCGAGCTTCTGCAGGTCCTCTCCCACCCATATCTGCCGACTCAAGGGACCAATTTGGGTCTAGCCATTCTCTCCCAGAAGTACAGCAACACATGAGGGAAGAATCTCGGACACGTGGCTATGATCGAGACATTGCATTCATCATGGATGACCTGCAAGGCGCCATGTCTGATAGTGAAGGTAAATGGAACCTTAGACTCTTGCAGCAGTTCGATTATGTCGACCTGCTTTTCATGCATGCAAATGCTGAGTCCTCCTATTGACTTTGTGCATTGAACATTTGTTTCTGAATTGTTGGTGTGCTAGATAATTATTATTGGTTGTTCCTTGCTGTTTCCCTTTGTCACTGTAAAATCTTTCATTAGGTGTTTTGCATGTCTATTTTTTTAATACATATTTCACCGATGCATAATACTCTTGGCTGGAGTTTATGTATGTCACTTATCAGTTCTGTTTGGACCTGTTCTGTGATATCTCACTAGCATGTTTTGTTTCACAGTTACTTTATTCTTTTGCAGTAAAATGATTATCTTCAGTCTTAAACTATACTTTTTCCAGATTTGTTATGCATCTATGCTGCTCATATTAGAGTTGCCTTATTTTAAGACAGAACAATCATTTTTAAATAATTTAATAGAAAAGGGTTCTGCGGTCCACACAATTGCAATCAGTGATTGCAAGCTGTACTTCATTCATACTTTCTGCAGACTTCTAAATGATGACATAAAGATACATTTCAGTAGAACTGCGTAAACGAATTACCACTGTTTTCTGAAACATGTCATAATATATGTAATATATTGTGTAATTGTTTATATGTAATAATCAATGTTAATCAGTGGGTGATATGTTTAACAGCCTACAAGCAAATAGTTTGAACTAAAAATGTTATTTTTATACTAGTACAAAATTATATAATTTCAACTGAATTGATGTTAAGAAATATATAAAAATAAAAAAAAAAAATTATCCTTGTGACATAAAATTAAGATATCTAATCAGAAGAGGAAATATTGTTTCAGACCAACATTTGTACTTTTGATTTTTGAATGCCTTTGTTTCATTTTTGGATCTTGATCTATTTTAACATTGTATACATTCTGCTAGGGCAGTAACACATATTTAGAATGTCTTTTTCTTCTCCAGTTCTTGGCATAATAATATTAATTTAGGGTTCTTTCTTATGGAGGCTGCTTTGTATTAGTTCAATATATCAATTAGTCATGGTGTGACTTTCAGAAATTTCCACACATTTATTTCTGCTGTAGCATTATGCTTCTGTGTCTCAGTTACTGTTTTGTAAAATCTTTGGTTTTTCTATTTCTGCCACTTCTTTCTATCATCCCTGCATGTTGTGTAAACATTTGTTTCCATTTCCATATTAATAAACTTATTTTTGGCTTGTTGTTTGTGGATGTCTCATTTATATCTGAGATGTCCATGTTTTTGAGGGATTAAAAACCGACATCCACGTCATTTCTTTTCATCTTTTTGGAGATTAGATAAATTGAATCAAAGATGGGCAGATATAGTCAGTGGAGAAAGTAATTGAAACGTTTAAATAAACAGACACTGAATTCAACTGTTCATTTTTTTTTTTTAAATTGGGAACTTAGTATACTTTTTCATAGTCAGATATTTGCAGTCCACAACATTGTGAAGACTATTTACAGACATTTTAATTAGCAGTTTATCATGAAAATATTGTTTTTTTCTTAAATATGTGATTTTTGTCATGTTTGCTAAAATGTTTTAGTTTTTTTTTTTTGGTCAGGCTAGATATGAAATTCTTAAATTACAAGATACAATCTTATTATCAGTGCATGAGCTAAGTATTGGCGTACGCAGAAAGAACATTTAGTTGTAGCAAACTTTTGTACCTTGTGAAAAAGATGCATGCCATAAACGCATTTCTGAAAAAAGGCGTCTAACTTTGTACCCCAGCTGGAGGCCAAAACTGGAGTATAGAAGGTGAGAGAGCATTGCAGTTCCATGTAGTTGCATAGAAACTGTTGCCCCCATGCTGCACATCATGATTCTGGCTGATTTAGTCAACATACTAGTCTCATTCTGGAATGACCCGCATCTCAGTAGTCTACAATCCCATTCAGCATATCAGTAGAAAGTGACATGTTAGTTCCATTTTGAAATGAACCATAGTGAACTCAGTTACATATCACTCAGAAATGTTTGCTCTGTGCTTCTGTGAGTTGATCAGACCCATTTCCTGTATTTATG
Source organism: Oryzias javanicus (assembly GCA_003999625.1). Lineage (NCBI taxonomy): Eukaryota > Metazoa > Chordata > Actinopteri > Beloniformes > Adrianichthyidae > Oryzias > Oryzias javanicus. The sequence continues at coordinate 20,085,601 of CM012442.1, forward strand.
TTCATGCACAGCAAAAAGTAACTGAAGTAAATAATGTTTATATTATTCATAAGTGTGATCATTGAAATATATCTTCAGAGTGCTGATCATTGCTTACTGCTAAACATGCTGCCGTCCATTTCCTGTCATCAGTGGTGCACCTTTCTTAAAGGATCTCTGATCAAACAAATCAGGCAAATCTCTAACAATGATAAATGAACAAAATAATGTAAAATGTAACATCAAGTTTGGCACATCAATTGATTTTCATATGAAAATGTTATACTTGCATAATTTTCTAATCAAAAACCACAATTTAATATTTGTAGTAGTCTGATAAAATACAGTATACATATAATTGTTGATTATAAAAGCATTACTGACCAAAAAAATACAAAAATAAGAGCTCCAAATAGTTAATAAATGAGTAAAAGTGGTAGAAAAGTTTTTAAAAAATCCAACTTGAAACAAATCAGAATAATTTTAATTTTATTTTCCCCATAATGTACAAAGTTCATAAATATTTAGGGAATTTCCTTGAATACAACAATGGAAAAATAACCAAATGTGTCCAACTGTAACACAGCAATGCTTTTCTGATCTTTGAAGGACAATAACAAATTCTGCTCACAAGCAGAGAACTGCCAGAAGTGCAAAAAAAAAAAACGTTCAGGCGCTGAAGAGACCCGCCTGCTGTTTGGAGCTATCCCACGGCACACAATGTGAGCAGAATATCTGAAGCCGATAATGTGATCACAGCTACATTTCTGTTTTTCACTTTAAACTTGTATCTCCCACTGTAGAATGCATTCGAGGCATTGGATAAAGGAATTGTAACAGAATCAATATGTTATGGGACTGTGAAATAATGCTGAAGGGCAGAAAATGGATGAGTAACATAATGTTTTAATTATTGTTTACTACATTTAAGATTTTCTTACTTTTAAGCTGTTGGTGTACATATTTTTTCTATGTTAAATATTTTCTGAGCCACAAAGCTGCTTTAGATATATACGGAAAAAGAAAGAAAACAATAATAAAAGTGATATGTTCTTTCACAAAAAATATATAGTTTGATCTGAAGTTTAGTCCATCAAAAATATATAAATAGGTAGGATCAAATATTTTAAAAATGCTACTTTAAAAGTGAAGAGTTTCAAAATCCCTTAATAAAGAGAGGCTTCCTTTCCAAGAGAGGATAGATCAGAGATCTTCCTTCATTTAACACAAATGAGGGCTAATGTAAAAAAAAAAAAAAATGCAAACTAGAACGAGCTTTCTTAATGTGATTGCTGGGCTGAAGCCGGCCAGGCAGTCATCATATTTAGTGGAGAGATTTGCCAACCTTTCTCAGACTTTTTTAATATTATTAGTGGATGTTTGTGCACACTGCGTTTAACCATTGCCCTTCCTATATAGCCTACCACCTGCGAAGAGAGGACACCGACTGGTTTGACAAACCAAGGGAAGGACATCCTCAAAGTGGGCACATGTCTGATCCGAGACAGGTGTGACTGAAAGTTCTTATAATTATTCATTTTATTATATTTCAAAATATGTTTTCTTAAATTCTTTCTGCAAACCTCTAACTGGTTTCAATGAATTCTCCATCAGGTTAAACTGGTTCCCTATGCCTTTCCCCACACTCGCATCAAGTTTAAAAGAGACATGAAAGACACCAGTGTATCAGGTACAGAGTAAATGCCATCTGCACGTATTCGTAAGGCATTTTTTTTCCTACTTATTTAAAATATTATGTAATAATTGTCCTCAGGAAATGGACTTGGGATCCGTGTGGTGGGAGGGAAGCAGATTCCGGGAGGTCGTGGAGAGATTGGAGCCTACATTGCCAATGTTATCCCCGGTGGTGTGGCAGAACAGATGGGAAAAGTTGTTGAAGGTAAGAACAGAATAAAGATGGATGTTAAGGACTCAGAAAGCTGCTGTTTACACCATGATAACTTAGCAGGATTATATAGGTTTCTGTCTGTCATGTGAAAGGATTAGGACATTCTATAAAAACCTGTGTACTTTCACTCATTTTTGGACACATGAAATATTAATTTGAACATCACTGAGTGATCTAAGTAATATAACTTGACATTAAGAAAGTTTTTAAGTCTTTTTAAAATTTAATTTTAAAGTGATGTAATTTTATTACGGGACTGTTAGATGCCATAAAGAAGTGTCTCAGTGATCTGGAGAAAAAATAGCTAATAGGAGGTCCAAACTTTGACCTCAATTAAAATATGAATTTTTGTTCAGATTTTTTTCTCTAAATAGAAAAATAGTAATGTTTTTGTTCGATTTTTTTAAGTCAATTTCTTTTTTCTTTTTTTTTTTTTATATTTTTTTTTAAATAAAATTGGACATTAATTAATTTTATATTTTTAAGACAGCTGATTATTTAATGGGGGGTGACCTAATTTCTTCACATACCTGTATGTGTTTTCATAAGCTGGTCCAGCTTCCAGTAACACATAAATGTGGCAAACAAAGAAAATCATCTCAAATAATCTATTTCACTTGAACCAAGGCAGAAAAGTCAAAAATAACAATTGAAGGTACCAAAAAAAAAACTAGTGAGAAGTTGAGTAAACTTCTGGCACTGAGGGAGCTGAACTAAACTCAAAACTGTAAGAAATTAATAAATATATATATTTTTCCTTTTATTTTAACTATTACTATATCTTGGCTTACAGTAGTAGCTTTGTAGGTTTTAAAGATAAAACATTTATTTGTAATAATTTTACTACTGAAAATAATAGTTTTGAACATCACAACTATTTGAAAAAAAATGAAAATGCTATATTTAATCATAAAGGAAAATAAAAGGTTCTAGAATCAAGTACACTGATTGGTTGAAGAGTTTATGTATTAATTTTATTTATTTCAGTATTTTACACTTTATCAAGAATGTAGATCACTTTTTTCTCACTTAAAGCTGACTGTGACTCAACATGAGAGAATGTCTGTTGTGCTGATAACGTTGCTTTGACGTTCCTTTTACTTTATTCATTTTAACTTTTAAGACAGGAGAACTCCTGCAGGTGCCTTTACAGACAAAATACCTTAACAACAATTTCTGAAATAGCTGAATGAAAAATTGAAACAGATAAAAAAGCTGAAGCATCTGCCATATTTTGTTATTACATATCATTTTTTCTATTAAAACATTTTTTTTAGGATAAATAACTCACTGAAACTAAAATGCCCTTTAGGTCATCCCTTTCTCAAATTCCAAGTAAGACACAACTGATTTATTTATGACATCTACTGTCAAACAAGCATTCCTGTCTAAGAGACACAACATAAACAGGAACTAAGACCCAGCAGAAAATGTTTGTTTCAGTCGGTGGATGTGAGCTTCATTTTAAATGGATGTATTACATCTGCCTTTGTGTCAGTCACGCCTCATTGGCTGACACATAACACACAAACAGAAATCATCCTCTGCATCAGTGGGCCGGATTTACACACTGGATTATATTTAGCAGCATTATGGCCACATAACAGCAAACAGTGCAGTATAGGAGCAAAGTCACCTCATCAGTTTCTACTATTTATCACTTGAAGTAATATTTAAGCTGTGGAAAAAGAAAGATTAGACTGTCATGCATTTTCTCACATTGCACAAAGGAATAAACAGCCAGAGTGATTTACTCTTGGGGTGCACTGCATTTTGACTATGCAAATGTGATGTTTATGCAAGACGGAGAAGTGATGGCAACAGAACATGCCTTCTGGTCTTTGGAGAAATGAAATGGGATTGGTTGCTTGATATCTTAGACAACAGAAAAGAAAAGCTAGCTGTTTATTTTCACAGCATATATTTCCTTATGGTGAACGTGACAGAAACGTTTCATTCATGGGTCAGATAAACATATTAGTTTCTTTTTGCTATTCCACAGGAATGCAGGTGCTGGAGTGGAATGGAATCCCTCTGACAGGAAAAACTTATGAAGAGGTGCAATGCATCATGGGTCAGCCATGTGCAGAGGCGGAGCTCTGCCTTAGACTGTGAGTAACATCTGTCTTCATTTATCTCCTTGTCTCTCTGAAACTCTTAAAGTGTTTAGTTGCAATATGTTGACTCAACCTCCTTGCTGTGTTACCTCCTCCTTCTTTCTCCTCATTTTTATCCTCCCTCCATTTAAACAGTGACCTGAACATGCTGTCTGACCCTGAGCAACCACAAGCCCTGGAGTACCACATCCAGCTAAAGACAGGTACTTGCAAGGGTTGGATGACGAGTACATATGTATGCATGTATTTGAATTCGCCGTACTGCACATTTTAGGTGGTCAGCGTTCCCCAGGGGTGGACCCTAAGCAGCTAGCTGCAGAACTGCAGAAGGTTTCCCAGCAGCAAGGCCCTGGTTTGACTGGGACCGGACCAGGGGGTTTGGGAGTCCTCTCAGCCCTGGAGCGTTCTGCCCTTCTCCACTCTGGTCCCGGGTCAGCTGCCTCCAGTGGGGTCCCAAGCCCCGGCCAGCCTGCATCCCCAGCCATCAACAAAAAACAGCGACACAAGGTAGCTGCTTTGGCTCCGATTGACTGCTATGAGTCAGTTTAACCGTTAAAGGAAACTTCATAAAATGTACAGCTTTTCTATTTGTCAGAGGTTAAGATGTGAAATAAATCCAGCTTATATCATCTAAAAAATTAATGATTCTGTTTAACTGAGCTTTGGATGACCTATCATACACCTTAGCTTTTTTTAATCAAACACCAGCAAAAGGAAAGTGGATGTGGAGGTCACGGTGACTGTGTTCATCAGAGAGTGACAGGATAATTATAGTGGAGCAAGATTATAGTGCAGCACAGTTCTTGAACTTTCGAAAAAGTCATTTCATGATGATGATGATGATGATGATGATGTGAGCAAAATATGAAGAAGTGGCTTATTAAAAAGAAATTCATGGGAGTCCAACATAGAAAATAGTGGAAATGTGTTTGGATTTCATTTAATGCATAAGCAGATAATATCATTCATGCTAATTGACCCTGCTTACAAAAAGATGAATCTTTCTAGAACTGTTAAAATTCACAGGAGGATTTGTCAAAGAAATTGCACTGTTCACTTCAATTTCTCCAAGGCTCATTAATTGAGTGAAAAAAATCTCCATTTGCTTTCCAAAGATGCATTACTTTCAGTACAGTTTAAAGCTTTTCTCTATGGATTCAGTCCACTTTTTTCATGACTTTTAAATAAAATGCATGGTGCCCTTAAAGGGACATAGAAAAAAGTAAAAAAAATAAAAAAATAACAATAATAATAATAAAACAGTTAGTATATGGTGAGTACCAGTTAGTATCTGATGCTCACCGGTTAGTACATGGTGCCCACCAGGTAGTAATAGGTGCTTATCCTTTAGTATCTGGTGCTCACCAGTTACAGTCTGGTGTGCACCAGTTAGTAACCAGAATTTTTTTTTCTTCAATATCCCATTAATGGGTCTGTAAAAATGCATTCAACCTATATCTGTTTGTTTGTTTTTTTGTTTTGTTTTAGCCAACAGATGAGACTAAGACACGTCATCCAATCTCCGGGGAAATTCAGGTAGAAAAATCATCTCAGATTTTTTTTTCCTTTTTTTAAAAAATGTATGTAAAGCTCATAGATTCCCCTCTTTATTCTTTTTTTCTTGCAGCTTCAAATCAACTATGACAGAAACTTAGGAAACTTGATCGTCCACGTCCTGCAGGCCAGAAACCTGGCTCCCCGGGAGCACGACGGCTACTCTGACCCTTTTGTGAAGGTCTATCTTTTACCTGGCAGAGGGTGAGCTTGAAATTCCTTTCCAATGTTCAGTGATGCTTTGTCGGTCTACCTTTCTGCTTCTGTGCCTTTATTTGTTTTTTCTACCCTGTTGTATAAATGTATTTTGACATCATAGAATGTACTGTACAACACTAGCTACGTTTATCTGGCCACAAGTAATCAGAATAAACGCCTGACCAGAGCAAAAATGCGCCATGTAAACACGCTATTCCAAATACTCTGGCCCGATCAAACTCATTCAGATCCAGATTTCCTTCCGATCGAGACAGGTGAGCTATACCGATTGCTGATCCGATTGAAGTGCAAACAAACACACATTCCTGTTGTATGTCATTACTGCGCTGGATTTTACGTGAGGGAGCTTCCAAATTCAGGAAAGCCGTGTCTCCAATCAGACTGAATTTCGGTGCCCTCTGAGATTCCTCAGTCTGGACCAAACCACTGTTTTCCTGACAATTTATATGTCACAAACACTTATTAGCGTACCTCATAGCCATAGAGTCCACAGTAACCACCGTCCAGCATGCCTCAGCTGTACCAAAGTAGCAGTAAAAAGTGTTGAACCGGGCCTTCATACAGACGTTTAAAATTGATCAGTGAAATAAAAATTTTTAATACATGAACTATCTTGAAAGTACTTGCAAAGTGCAGCATCTCCATCTTTCTCTATGTTGTTTTGACCCACCCCCATATCTGTTGGCCAATGAATGAAGAGATATTTAGTCACATGGTTTTGATTACAAGCTTTGGTCCTAAACAGAAATCTCCAGTAGATCCCTGTCTGAAAACAGACCAAACGCAAGTCCGGACCAAATTGACTCAATTCAGAATAAATCATTTTTCCAGTCTGATAACACCCTTTTTTTTTTTTTTTTTTTAAGGAGAAACAACAAGAGAAGATATTAATTAGCTAGATTTGTCTTAGTAATTCAATTTGGATTCTGCTATTTATTTCAAAATTTAAAGACCCATTCCAAAGAAAATTGTATTTTTTACCATGTTCTTGTAGCATTTTTCTGATGATCAAGATAAAACTGCATTTCTGGATTCAGTCTTTATACTAACAATTAATAAATTGAGCTTAAAAGTGTACAGCTGGACAGCTCTGATATAGCTTGCCAATGTTGTTTCACCTGTAATGTTAAGTCTGGGCTGTGAGGGGCTGTAAGATAGCAGGAGAGTGTAAATTAAGCAAAGGGATGATGGGAAATGAGGGAGGGCTTAATCTGACCCACAGTCAACTCGGAGGCAAAACGCTACAGAATTTGTCCTAGATTTGTATATTTTTTTGTCTAAACTGCATAATTATAAATACAAGAACCTCTGGGAATGCTTTTAAAATAGATTAAAAGATTTTCAAGTGGAACTTTGACACAGACTTGTGAAATATGACATTCTTCAGGGGGACTTGTTACAGCAGATATATGTGTGAAAACTCTCTCAGTTTGTCCGGCTTTTCCTCGACAAAGTGCTTTTTCATTCTTGCTGATGCTTCCGACTTCCTCCTCTTACCTCTGTCTGTTGCACTTCCCAAGAGACTGTGAATAGCTGGAGAGCAGATCGATGTTGCCTTTATCTGTGCTGTAACCATATCTGTTCTTAGATAATGATGCCATCAGGTCTGTTTATGAGGTTAAAAACCCTCCTCGCCTGTTTGCAGCACCAAAGAGAAACACCTCTGTTGTTCTGCTTTGTCATTTCGCTGCTATTTTTAAAGGTGTCTGACATTAACAGAGGAGTGCCGACCCACTTTATTTCAAAAATAATTAGGAAGCATTCTTTGCCTTTTCTTGGTGTTATTTCACGTCTATCATTTGTGCACAAAGCAAGTGCAGCCTCCCCAGAACACTGATTGCCTCGGCTCTCTATCCTTTGTTGTCTTTCCTTTGAGCTTACCAAATTGTTTCTGACAGTTTTTTTTTTCTTTGTGTGTTCTTTGCTTTTCTTGTTTGTGATATCTGCGTTCCTCTTCCTCTTCTGGACTCCCTCAGCCAAGTCATGGTAGTCCAGAATGCAAGGTAGTGTGTGGCTTTCAGTTCATGTTCTGTTTGTTTGTTTTTTGGTAAACAATGTCTCCAATGTCATTTTACATCCTTTTGTTGTGGCCTTTGTTGTCTGTCCAAATTCTACTTTTTTTTTTTTTTTTTTACGTTTTTTTTAAAGCTTTTCCATCCCAATTTAGCCGTTACAACTCCATAGCCACTGCGTCTGAATACATTTTACAGTTAGTGGAACAATTGTAGTAAATAAGCATAAAAATTTGACAACTCATTTCGATTTTTATCATCAAGTTTGGCCGTTTCACACATCTATTCAGTCCATGCATTATCTCACGTTGCTAATGTTTGGAGAAAGCAGGTGTTTATGTTGTCCAAAGATTATTTACAGCTCTTCACTCTGAATCTCATCAATTATCAGTGCCGATAACAAAAGGAGGACCAAGTATGCCCAGAAGACTCTGAACCCTGAATGGAACCAGACTGTTATCTACAAAAACATTCATTTGGAACAGGTATTGTTGGAAAAAAAACACATTGTCACGCAAATACTGCGCACAAACATGCAGCACAAACACACACACAGCCTTCCACTGAAGCTTGTTAGTGCTTTCTTTTTTCTGTGAGCCAGTTTGGACAATCTGCGTCACATCGCGTTTGTCATCACGCCTCGGGGCAGTTTTTGGAGTCTCCATGATACGCCTGCATCCCTTCTCCTAAGACTCAGTTCAGCAACTATTTTTGTCTTTTGCACAGCCTCAGTAGCCTAACTGCCAGTTATTTTTGCAAAGGGAAGAATAAATATTTATACACAATCGTCCATTTTTGCATATCAGCCTTTGAAAGGAGCCAACATGACGTATCTAGTAAAATGTTTTTTTTATCTTTTTAACTAACAATTTTCGTTGACTTTATGTAATTATAGAGTTGCAAATGCATACACACACACAACATTATGAGATCAACATTTTTGCTTCACCCTAGCTGAAGAAAAAGACTCTGGAGGTGACGGTGTGGGACTACGACAGATCTTCCTCCAACGACTTTCTTGGAGAAGTGAGTCCCACTTCTTTGACTCTTCCCATCAAACTCCATTGATCTCCTTTGATAGTTTCCCTGCCTGTTATAACTTTTCCCAACGTCCCTTTGTGTGTAAACACTAGGTTCTGATCGACTTGTCAAACACAGCTCAGCTGGACAACACGCCCCGCTGGCTGCCCCTGAAGGAGCAGAGTGAAAGCATTGAACACAGCAGGGCCCACCATGCCACTCAGGCTCCACCGGGCTCTGGTGCCGGTCAGGGACACGGCCAAGGCCATCCGTCTGGGTCTGGGCAGGGGCATGGAATGGGAGAGGGTCAAACTTTGGGGCAGGGAGACGGGATTCACGACTCACCCAAAAACTCTGTGATCAAGAGTAGAAGCCATGGAATCTTCCCTGACCCGGCCAAAGGTACCAAATTCTTCACTTTTTGTTTCTTTTTTTGAAAACTTCCACAGTTTTTAATGTCTACATATCAGTTTTTACTGTTACTAATGGTAAACCTGGACATTAAACTCATCATCTGCTGCCTGACATGATTAGGTCTGCCTTGAAGCATTTAATATTAAACCCACTAATACTAGTGGGACATTCTTTTCATCCACAGCTTACTTCAAAGCAATTATAACAGCCTGTTTCATCTTTATCCAGACATGCAAATGATGCCTTTGGAAAAGTCACACAGCAGCCCCGGCAGCTCCAAGTCTTCCTCTGATGGTCAGCTGCGCTCCCATGGCCCCTCCCGGAGCCAGAGCAAGAGCAGCGTCACTCAGGCCCACCTCGAGGATGCTGGGATAGCTATTGCTGCCGCAGAAGCTGCGGTGCAGCAGTCCCGCCTGCAACCAAGTAAATCCTTCCCCTACCCGTGACACGCTTCCTGCGACATGCCTCCTCCTGCCCATGCATGCACAGCTTTGTCAGGGCAGTTTGATAGCAACCTGGTCTTTAAAGCATTCCCCTATCGACTTTTTTTTTCCTTTTTGCTCTCTGCTCGTCTCATTTTACTTTTCTACATTTACACAGACATTTACTGTATAGCACAAACAAATTACCTAAGTAAAAACAGTAAAATAATGGTAAACATTTATCAATAACTACAGATCTTTTGAGCAATTATCATATTTTTTTTGCGTTCAAAAAATTAGTAGAACCAAATTTTTTAGATGTTTAATACAGTGGAGGAAATAAGTATTTGATCCTTTGAAAATTCTGTACGTTTGCTCACTTAAAAATAAATTGACAGTTTGTCATCTTACAAAAGGTTCATTTATAGTGTGAGATAGAAAATTACAAAGAATAAATAGACTTGAAAAATTTCTATAAAGTATTTACGTGTCATTCAGTGAAATGAGTATTTGAAACAACCCTTATCGACACAGAGGTCAGACGTTTCTTGCAGTTGATGAGCAGCTTTCTGCACGAGGAGGAATTTTTTTAGGTATTTTTACTCCCAACTCGTCATATATGGTCATAGGGTTTGGGACCCCTCCGCGTCCCTTTTTAACATTTTGGGTGTCCCCAACTCATCGTTTTTTGACGTTCTGGCTGTTCCCATTAAATCATGGGTCTCCAACCCTTGGGACGCGGTACCAGACACGGAACCAGTACTGGGTTATGGTACCGGTTTGCGCCCAGAGGGTCGGGGACCCAGTTGTGGCCCGGTACCAAGCGGCCGTCGGATCTGTACCGGTACTGGTTTGCAGCCCGAAGATTGGAGACCCTTGGCTTAACGTCAAAACGCGACAATTTGAGGACAAGTTGAGAGTGACTAAGTCACTAAGTTTTTGTTGTTTGGCAACTCTTAGTTTCAGCCCTCTCTATAGGTTTTCTATAGGACTGCCTGGCCCACTTCATGACCCTGATTTGCTTCTTCTGCCATTCTTTGGTTGCATTGGCTGTATGTTTTGAGCCATGATTCTGTTGTAAAACCCATCTACAACCCATTTTAAACTTCCCATCTTAAGAAGAGAAAGAGGAGAATTTGACGGTATACGTCTCCGCCCATCCTCCCATCCACACAGTGCAGAAAAACACCCCCAAATTCACAAAACCAGCAGGAGATCAAATACTTATTCCCTCCAGTGTATATTATAACTTTGATTTTTGTATTGTTTTTTTGAGCTTTAAATTAGTGTTTTTCCAATTGAAGGAGAAAAAATAATTTTAGTCAAAAAGTGTCTGTGTAGATTTCATCAAAATAATAGGCAAAAAAGCAGTCATCTGGACTTGGTTCATCTTTTATTATAGATTCACCTATTCTCCAAAAGCCTCAATTCTTCTCATTTTCCCAGATGAATGAAAAACAAACCAAGTCCTTTTGACTACTTTATAACCTACAACTTGATTTTAATCAAGACTTTTTTACTAAAGCAGAAGAGTGTAACCATGTGTAATCTGAAGACCTAAGCACTGACTTTTGACTTAGACTAAATTTTAGCGACATAACCTCTTTGTTTTTGCAAGGTGCATGCATGTGCCACTCCCAAGCATCTGGTTTCTACAAAATCCCAGTGTGAAGACCTCAGACCCCCCAGCATAGAAACCAAGTTGGGATGGCCATCCCTTTTCATGTTTTAATGTATGTCTTACTAAGTGAACACAGTTAACAGTACTAAATCATCTTAATGCTTAAACCCCTCAGTGTGATGCTCTCAAAGTGAAAAACTACCCTTTTTTGAGACTTGTCAGCTCAGAGATGAAGCTGCTGAAGCATGCAGTTGCAGACCTTGCTACTGTCTCCAGCCCTTCACTATTATCTGGCACTACAGTTTTGCTGTGTGTGCATGTGTGTCATAGGAATGAACCCCTTAGAAAAAATAAAAAAAAACTCACAAAATAGAAAACACCAACCAACACACACACACACAATAATGGCACATGACCTTCCTGTCCCGCCAAGTCTTTTCCCCATTCCCCTCACCTTTAAACAAAGGGGGCGCAAATGTGAGACTGAATTGATCAAACAAGGAAAAAGAAACAAGCAAGAGGTTTCAAAAGTCGTCAGGAGGCTCACTCTGCATTCACCCGCCCAATGAGAGTGAATCGTGAGAAGAGCAGACGTGGGAAGGGAAGGTGAGGCAACATAGGAAAAACCTATTGTTTAAAAAAAAAAAATCTATAAGTGAAATTATGACAATCAATAAATAAAACATAAATTAAACAAAATGAAAATGTATCTAAATATAACTGTTGAAATAAATAAAAACTAATTTGTCTGGTTGTCTTAAAAATGTGTGCAAAAACATTGAAATGAGTGACTTTTGCTAATATTGATGTTTATTTATTTATTTTTTATTTGCTTCAGAAAATGTGTTTGCAACAGAATATTTTTCATTTTCCGTAAGCCTTCCAGCAGTCAGACTTGGAAGAAAACAAACGATGCAGGAAGAAGCATCAGTATTTTATAATGCATTGTGTTGTCAAACCCAAACGCTCACTGTCGTCAGCAGTGACTTACGGCTCTGAGACTCTCATTCTAATCTGCGAGGGACAGATAGTGTTTGCTGGGGTGTGAAGTGTTTTATCTCATATAATGCTTTAGAGTGGCAAATTCTAATCAGGGAAAAAAGGGAGCTCTCTCTCTTTGGCGTTTCTAGATAGACAGATTGTTCTATAGATACCATCAGAATCCCACTGAGTCTTGTCACCCCCCACAGGACCAGGACACCGGCTGGGTGATGTCTCAGGATCAGTGGTGCTGTCTGCTCCCAGTCTTGTTGGAGACACCTATGGAGATCTGGATGGGGATGAAGAGGCAGGCACCGGAGTGGACAGTGCCATTTTTCAAGTGCCACACATGTATGACCATATTTGGATATTTGCTTTGGCAGCTAATCATGGTTAAAACTGTGCTAATTGAATATTTTTTCCCCCTTTTTTTTTGTCTCTACAGTGGCAAAACCATTCCCAATGGCACAGACAAAAACCAACAAATCACTCCAGAAAATGAAGGCAAGCTTGGAATTTCTTTCTTGGTTTTAAGTCTCCCCCTGCTGCATTCTTCTTGCTATTGCTCAGTTTTTTTTATTTCCTTTCTCCAAAAAGCCACCTCTAAGGTGTTAGCTATGATGTCATGCACCATCAAAAGTGTGGATAAGTTGTCCCCTTACCAAAAATAACCATACTTAAAGTATATGCTCTATAGGATACTTAAGTATAGAAAAGTATATTTCTGGAAGTGTACAGAGTATACTTAAAAAGTACACTGTCAGTTTACTAACAAGTATGGCCCACTTTTAGTTTAAAAAAGTAAATGTAAAATTATGCTTAAAGTAACCTTTCTAGTATAGTATTAGTTTACTGGCAATGAACTTTAAGTTTACTCCAGGTTTATTAAAGTACACTTAAAATTTCAACTAATGTAGCTTTTATGGTTTGCTTTTGTTAACAAGTTTATATCAAACAAGTGTATGAAAATGAATTTTTAAGATACAAGAAATATTCCAGGAATAAATCTACTCCACTTTTAGTACTGTGTAAGACAATGTTTATAGACAAATATATTTAGACTTGTTTAAGTATAATCCAGTATACTTAACATAAACTTGTGAACTTGGAAAGTTTATCTCTAATAAGTACCTACAAAGTAATCTAAAACTATACTATCTTAATTTTAGTTTCAAAAAAGTATACTTGAGTGCACTTATTTTAAAAATATTGATAAAACTTTATTTTAGTCAGATCAGGTGTATTCCAATTTTTGTTTCATTCAAAGAACCGATTTCTTTTGATTCTCTCGTCTTCAACAACCCGAATGATTTTATTCATCCCTAAACACACGCAGCAACAAACCCATCCTGATTGGGCTCCTCTGAGAGTTTGCTTTTGGCATTTTCTTATTTTGAAATGATCTAGTTTCAACTATAAGGTGCCTGAAAATTTTAGAAAATATACATATTTTTAACTGGTGATCATGATAACCTTTGTTTTTTGTCAGGTGGTAAAACACAAGTGATGGGGGAAATCAAAGTTGCTCTGAAGAAGGAGGTGAAGACAGAAGGGGACCAGCTGGTCTTGGAGATTCTTCAATGCAGAAACATCACTTACAAGTTCAAAAGTCCGGATCACTTGCCAGGTTTGGAAATAACTACGCTGCCTCTATATTAGCTTTACAATGTCTTTTTTTATGGAGATGTATTTGTTTTCAGAAACATTCTCGTTGACATTTCCTATGTGTGACCTGCAGACCTGTATGTGAAGCTGTATGTGGTGAACGTGGCCACTCAGAAGAGGATCATTAAGAAGAAGACAAGAGTCTGTCGACACGACAGGGAGCCGTCCTTCAACGAGACCTTCAGATTTCCCCTCAATCCAACTGGACACGCCATACAGGTTTGTCTGAAATAGACAATACTTGATTGATTTTGTACTTGCTCTAATAGACATTCAAAACCCATTCAGCCAGAGATTTTTTTTAGTACTTGATTAGTTATTTGGCTGATTTACCATCTATAAATCCTATCATCATCACTACTGTAAACAGCAAAAGAACTTGAGAAATGACCTGCGGCTCTTTTATCCTTCCACTGGTTCTTTGACTTTTAAGAAAAATTCTAATAATATGAATAAATCTTCAATTTATAGTTTTAGTTCATTTTTTTTTAGTTCATTTGGGTTTTTTCCTTTTTGTTTAACACGTCAGTTAAAAAAGAAAAAAATCTACTGTCAGAGAGGTTTCTTATTAGTATAGGTTTCAAACATATTTTTATCTTCTGCTGCATACCTGTGTCCTGTTGCTGCTCACTGACAAAGTTCTAGCACACAATTGCATTTACAGGCATAGATGTTTTTAATTTGATTCTACACTAATGTTTTTCATGTTTATATTGGATAGTAAAAGGAAAGAAAGGATAAAGTTGCACCAAATTCATAATAATAGAAAATGCCAAGTTTGATTCAAGTAAATCTGTGGCAGCAGGAGGATCTTTGTGTCACACTAGAAACTTTGATGTACTACTGTCAAAATTAAAATTAGTTAAATTGTTGCAAATGGAAAATACGTAAAGCAAACTGTAAATATTCAATAATTGTATTTAAAAGCTTAAATTTATAAATGAATGTTTCAATGGCTGCAAAAACAGGAATAAAGTGTATTTTTCTAAATGGTGAACGTGGACCTCTGATTGATTTTTGTTCTATAAAAAATTGCATCAAAGGTTGCAGAGCCATGCTCTAAATCAGGGGTGACAAACTCAATCACCCAAAACACTGTCATGGACCGAACAGGACAAACATTTATTGAATACATAAATAGCTTAATTGTTGAAACTTTTAAACTTTAAAATATAACTTTTTTAACATAAACGTGGATAAAAACAGACAGGAATATTATTCCAGAATAAATCAACTCAACTGAAATCCCTAATATTGAAATAACTTTCGATATTTTGCTCTCCATAATAATATATTTTGTCAAATTAAGTTAGAAATAAAAAAAGGTTAAAAGAAAAAAAAATTAATTTCTTGTATGTCATTTTATCATAAAAAAACAAACTTAGAATTATCCCGAAAGAGTTTGTTCTTCATAAAATATGTCTGTCACAATTATACAAGATGACATTGGGCCATTAATATTAATAAAATAAAATGATCTGGAGGGCTGGATATAATTACCCCGGGGGTCGGATCCAGCCTCTGGGCCATCACTTTGACACAAGTGGATTATTAAATTTTAAATATTCTATTTATGTGATAAATTATTCAATTTACCAAAAGATCTTATGAGCTTGATCAACTAAAATAAGCAAAAAGGGAGAAAAGAAAACCTAATGATATTCTAAGAGTGTGTCACAATGGTGGTAAAGTTAAAGCAAGTACAGGGAAGACTCAGAGGAAGGTTCATAGAAAGCTAATTTACAAAAGTTCCCCACTGGGTGGAAAAAAAACAAAACAAAACAAAACAACAAAAAACACACAACTAAAGTCAAACAAAAAAAAAGCAAAACTCAAAAACAAGAATAAACAGTTTCCAGTGTGGTGTGTAAGAAAATACAAAGCACAGGAGAGAGCATACAGAGGGAAGGTTCACTTTAAAAAAGAAAAAAAAAAACAACAACTAGGACTTGGTGTAGGGAGCTTCGTGATTCTCCTCAGAGAACCAAAGATGAGGGCTCGGATCTTCCAGGAAGAGCCACAAAAAGGACCTAAAACACACAAACAAGAAGGATATTGAACCAGTCGGTCATAAAATCAGTTTGAGACCCTGATCCAAATGGTATACATTTTTGGATTTTAAAACTATAGAAAATAAACACCCAAACTTTGATTCAACAGAAAAGGATGACAAGACTATTTTCATGTAGTAAACCCCCAATCAACCCCCTTTGTACTTCAGTATAAGGCAACTGAGCTGGATCGAAATACATAAAAAGGTTGCTTTTGCAGCCAAAGTCAAAGTAACTTTGAAATGTTGCCCTTTTTTTGTTGACAAGCTCTTGACTTTTTTTTTTAACCTTTCAAGAACAAAAAACACACAAATATGGAAAAGGGGCGGACCTTAGATTTTCCAGTGGTAAAGCAAAATATTATCCACAATTAATTAAAATTGCATTTGTTAAGTTATTAGTTGTTGTTGTTAACAAGCTGCAGTATGTTGTGTTTGATGCAACGCCAAAATAAGCAACACTTACCCATGTTTTTAACTTGCTTTCAGCTTTTCCTGGTGTCAAACGGAGGGAAGTTTGTGAAGAAGACCTTGATTGGGGAAGCTTACATCTGGCTCGACAAGGTGGACATGAGGAAGAGAGTGGTCAGCTGGCACAAGCTGTTCGTCAGTTCCACTCAGACCAACCCCTGAGCTCCTCCCCAGACCCGTGTAGCAGAGTGGATGAAGACAAAGGGAATTTTGGGACGATGCCATTGCAATTGTACCAATCAACACTGCCGGCACACAGCAACCTCTCTGATTCCACATATCTGCATTTAATCAACTTTGCTCGGACGCCAACATGCAAACACCAAGGAAAGTGAAGATTCTGTTTCTCGTCGTGGCTCTAATTCTACCAAACGTTATTGTTTTGATGCTGCATGACCGATCTAACATATCTGTGAGAGGAAACATGGAAAAATAAGAAACTAAAGTCAATCATTAATGTATGTAATCCATACAAGAAGCACTGTTGTGATGTTTGTGGACATCAGTGGTCTTGGTATATTTAAGCATAAGGAATAATAATATTTTTTGTATTATAGTTTGGTTTCTTTTAAAGTATTCTGGAAAAAATGGCAGATATCAGCCAGACTTTGCAAAGAAATAAAGAATAAATGTACAGCACTGACTGTAGATATCCCACGTGGAGATTACAGAGCATATCAATGAACTGTACAGTGTGATATTTATATAGAATAAAATGAAATGAGATGCAAAATATATCTAGATACAATATAGAGCATAGGACTTGTCAATAGAATATATAGTAGAAGATATGGAAAACATTTATTGACAGATTGGGGTTGTGGATGGTGCATCGACAATCCAGAAAACGAAAGGATTATCCGTCCTTCTATGTGTATGTGGATTTATGTGAGTTCAAGGTTGGTCATAATCATGTCTAATTACTTCTTTTTCTTTTTCGATCACACCAATCCACGCTTTGGATGAGAAAAGCTTGCACATTCAGAGGCAGATGAGTGGACTGTGTGGGGTTACAAGAATGAACAACTTGTGTTTAGAAGGCCGTAAGCACATGCTGTGTTGAACGGTCACAACATTTTCAAAACCAGGTGTTTCTTTATGTGGGGCCCTTTGTGTTCTGGCATTGTTGCTGTTAGCATGTAATTCTCAGAAGTCGTTTCAAAACCACGTGTAGTTCTGCAGCTGTTGTTGTCTGTGTGACAGCCCTGCTGTCTGTGTGTTAGTGTTGCCCTCTGGTCTCTGTTTTACCTGGAAGAAATAGAAAAAAAAAATGTAAAAAAAAAAAAAAAAAAGTGGAGGGTCCTCTATGTTTCTAACTGTGCTGTGTAATGCTAGATGATTTTTTGTGTCACTTATTCCCGTAAAACACAGGGAACCAGCATCCATCACTGCCCGTCACCCAGATTTTCTCTCAGGCTCGCTCGGGTTTCAGTAGAGGACACGGGGCCAAGTGCTAGTCATGACATGTACGCAGCAGAAATATAGTTTTGCTTGATGTGTTGCCACCATACATATAAAATTAAAAAAAAAATGGGAAAAAGAATTACAACTCTCAAAATAACTTTCAGCATTTCCGAGGGCTTAACATATCTTTATTTTACAAAAAAATAAGATGTCATTTATCACTTAGATGAATCTAAAAAAAAAAAAAAGTGAGTATGCAGCATAAGGGACCTGGTTTTTTTTTTTTTTTTTCGTTTGGTATTATTTAATAGGATTATTGTTTTAATGTGCCAACCCTTATCAATTTAGAGATCCTATGTTACTTCATTCTATGTATTTTTTATTTTATTTGACCTTTTCCCATAGATTTGTTCTTTTGCAGTAATTCTATGCAACATAAGTATTTGAATGCATGGTGTCATTGAAACTAAGAGTTCAATATGTAGGCATATTGTCTTAAAATGCGTACCATAGAAGTTTATCTTTCATTTGTACCATTGTGAAATAAAACATATATATATATATATTATTTTTTTAATTTATTTCAATATTTATATATACATATATATCAATGCTAGCAGCTGTTAGCGTCAATGATGATCTTGTGCACTTTATTACAATGTTTACTTTGCTGTCTTGTTTTTTTTTTAACTTGTCACTGTTTTATGATTCTGCACTGAGTCATGGAATATGTTGTGGCATAAAAATATTCCGACGTGCATTTTGTATCCATGTGGCAAAAAATACATATAAATATATCAACTTGATCCTGAATTTGATGCACAATCTTCGGGGAAGTGATCTTTAAAGTGTAGTTCGAGTCTGTGCACGCTAATTAGGACTTGTTCCACGTTCAGTCATGAATGTTTAAGCCCTCATGTTTCATCGTGCGTTTGGGTCAGCTGTTGTCCGTACTTGTGGGATCATTCATTCGGTGTCGTATCGAGGGGTGAGAATGTGACTCAAGTTGTCTGACATGTACATAAATTGTTTATTTTCTACACTGATCGAATGTTTATATTGTCTACGGTTTGAGCATGTGAGTGTTGGGGGGGGACATTTAAAAAAAAAAAAAAGCTGTACAATAAAGAGAGTGTGATGTTAAATGAGGAGGGATGAGTGCACTGTCAGCCAATGACTTTTTGTGCAAACACATTCTACTATTACAAAAAAACACAAAATGAGGGGGAAAAATAATTTGATTCAATTTGATTAGTTGTCTGAAACTTTCTGTTTTGTATGTTGCATGTTTGTTGATGGTTTGTCTGTATATTTTGCCTAAAAAAACAGATGTTTAAAAAGAGATGGACTGTATAAATTTATCTGTATGCTGAGTTTAAAGGAAAATGCTTGTAAAAGTGTCTTGTTTTTCACTCCGTGTAAAAAAGAACACATGTAATGATTTGGTTTTGTGGTTGTACACAGGATGTGTTGAGATATGCAAAATTGTGCTGTCAAAGAAAATCAGCATTTCCTCTGAATCAAAAGAATAAATATTAAAAAAAAGAGCTATAGGACATATCTACATGGATTCTGTTGTTTACTTGGTTGATTAATATGTTTATCTGTTAAAATTGATTCACTTCTCTTTCTTATTTGTTCACAAAAAAGGACCACATTTTATCTTTTTTTTAACATTTTAATATTTGTATCCATCTTTTCTATTTCTATATTGAAGGTATTGATAGTTTGTGCAACAATTTCAACAAATATATAGATAATTATCAATATGAGAACATTGGTTGTGTTTCTGGAAGGAAGTTTCTTAAGGAGTCAACCCAAAGTTGTGTTTATTCCGTCTGTCACTCTGCATCTTCGATTGTCTTCTGATGGGATCAATATGTGGATCTTTTAGAATTAGAAATTTTTTTTTTCTCTCTCTTATATCGTATCTTACGGGTAACAAATTGGATCAAATTAGAGGTAATTGTTGTTATTGCCACTTTTTTGAGTGTCAAGATCCTTCCAGGGCAAAACACAGTGTTTGATTTACAGCCAAGATGAACCTGCTTCAAACTGAGCACCTAAATGGGTAAAAAACAGCACAATGAGTGTTACTTATGGCAGTAAACAACACAACTTGAGGCTGTATAGAATGTGGGTGGCTTAATTTCAGGCAGGAACAATAATGTCTAGTCTGAAGACTCATTTTCTACTTCTACTGCTCTGATTTCACCTGTAAGCGTCAAGACAGCTTGTTCTATCTTAAGTATATGTGTATTTTTTATTTATCTCTTAATATTCTAAAATAGATTTTTGCTTACTTATAATGTTTTGATAGTCCAGCTCTCTCCCTATATATGCAACACCTAGACATAATGAAACAGCCTCTCTTAACAACATATGCCTGTTCTTTTTGTCTTTATTATTATATAGCAATCAATTATTTACATTTTTGCTGGTAAAATTGTTTCATGTTGACTCAAATCTAGATTTTTCTAACTTTATTGCAGATTTAACCAAAACATTTGAATAGTCTGTGATACTATTTTTTAAGCACCAGGGGGCAGTGTTCTACAATCTCCAAACTGCTTTTACTGAACAGTGCATCTGATCTTTACCTATTTGTGTTTTCAGAGAGGAGCTTGGTCACAATCACCTTCATTTTACAAGTTTTCCATGCTAATTTTAGGGAAAAAGTCAATTAAAATACAAAAATAAATAAATAAATAAATACATTGCCATGTCAGTCAGCGATCCAATATTTGAAAATTTCATATTTCAGCATGAGTTGAATACCAAAAAATAGTATTACTTTTTTTTTTTTTTTTTTAAATTTATGCCTAAATTTCTCAGCTGGATATAAACAATCCTTTTTTGTTCTTTTTTTAGATTATATTCCAGGAAAAAAAAGGGTTTATAATGTTGAAAACATAAAAATTCCGGCCCACCTTCATACTCATGAATCTTCATTCTGCAACCGCTTTTTAATAAATTAAAAAAAAAAAAAAGAAAAGAAAAGAATGAATGAGGGAGCCAGTGGACGAAGCCTCTCGTTCCTTCCCTGTAACAATGTGTTCCTCTTCTCCCGCCACATCCTGAGTTCTCGCCTTCCTTTATCCTCTCCCTCCCCATCCCATCAGCAGGTGCTTCTGTTCCTGCGCTGGGGGAAAGAAAAAAAAATGATTGTGGGAAAAGGTGTAGTGAGGAAAAAAAAATGCAGACTGGGTGATGTGACCGGCAGAGATGGGATGAGAATTGAGAAAATCTTAATGAGGGAATGTAGGGGTGTGTGTGTGTGTGTGTGTGTGTGGGGGGGGGGGGGGGGGGGGGGGGTAATAGTGCTGTGCAGTGCAGACAGAACACTGGAAATAGGTGGGAGGCTGGAGAAAAAAAAGAGAATGGGGAATAGGAGGAGGGCAGGGTGAGAGGACAAGACAGAGATGGTGTGTGGTTGCCAAGCAACAATTGATAACCAAATCCCCAAGCATCCTGCTTGTGCTGCCCTACCCCTCCAGCCAGTCCTATATTAGACACATTAACACACAAACTCACAGCAGGTTTTTTGTTAGTAAGACGATTTGATTACATCCATTATTTGATATGTTGATCTCCTGCAGTTCAGCTATGCAAGAGCCCCCCCCCCCCCCCCCCCCCCCCCCCCCCCCCATTATGATTGTTGCATCCTGTTTTATGATGCAGCAGACAGTCACCAACTCATAAAAAAACAGGTTTGATGGATGGAGTTCTCAGCCTCACAATGCTTCTTTTTTTTGTCTCCCTTTATAAGAGTTTCTGTGTGAGATCAATACGTCTGTCACTCCTCAGGTCCCCCCTCATGTGGGACACTGTCTGCGTGTCTCATTCCATTAGTGCAGGGAGTGGCACAGACTGTAATCAAAGCCAGAGAATTTTTTTTTTTTTTTTTTTCTGCAGGTCGTGGGCTCTGAAATGTTGCAAAGCATTTTAAAGAGCAGAATCTGTATTCCGCCTGCATTTGGCTGTGTGAGTGGCAGGCGGACCCTCCTTGGAGCAGGTGTCTCTTTGCAGGGAAGCATTTGGAACTCCAAATATGGGATGACTTATTGGAAAAGGGGGGGTATTTAATTGAAGTACCTTCAATCAGAAATAAGGGACATCCTTCTATTCTTTTCATCTTCATTTTTTTTCTTCCCTGTCTGCTGTTAGCAGCGGGGGCAGCTGGGGAGGGTTAGATGGAGCATGAGACTGAAATCTCCAGCTCCAGTACCTGTTAGAGCGCTGGATGGTCGGCTGATCAGATTAGAGGTGTCAGGGCTCGTTAATCTGCGAGGCAGCGACAGACAGCCGCTTCATTCGGCGACGGAGCAGATTGGATACTGACGCACGTCGGGGAATTTCCCCCCGTTTTTCTACAATGGATCCCTTCAGGGTACGAGCCTGGGCGCTCCTGCTTGTGCTGTGGCCGGGCGGCTGCTTGGCATCGCAGTTCCCGACACAGCTCATGTAAGTGGAGCCTTTGTAATCCTTTTGCGAGCACTTTTGCGGATTAGGAAGCTCCTTTTTTTTTTTTTTTTTTTTTTTCCTTTTTTTTTAGAGGGAAATGCGGGCTGTTTGAATGTGACACTGCGAGGGTGTGAGAGTCAGGCTGGCAGCTGCTTTCATTCATGCAGAGACGGTTGTGTTGGAGAAGCACAGTGGCTGTCTGATCTCACCTCGATCTGGACCTTTATTAATCCCATTAAGCACTTTTCTGAGGGGATCGACACGCTAAACCCACCAGTTTGACATTGAAGTTTGTCAAGAGTTAACAGGAGTAGTAAAAAGGATCAATTACATGTTGTTTTATTTTTATTAATTGATTAAAATAATCAAGAAAAATAATATTTTAAATGAGATTTTAGTTATTTTCTGTCATTTTTTTCTGTTTTATTTCATTTTAATCAATACAAAACAATAATAAAAAAGAAGAACAAAAAAATACAACACTCCAAAATCCAATCATCCAAATATCTTTTAGTGATATAAATTCATTCTGACACAAAAAAGGCTAACCTGTTTTTTAATTACTATTATTACTAATTAGGCTAATATTTTGGTAAATATTTTTTTTATTCACCTGAAAATGCATTGAAAGAAAATAAAATGTTATGTTTGTATCAAAGTCTCTAATTCTTTTATTTTAAGGCATTTTTTCTGTCTAGTCTATAGGGATGTAAGAAAGGGAGGAAACTTGTTAATCAAATTGAATTGTTTAAAAATGAAACAAATCGATCTATAACCGATCTTGGAAAACACTATTTGGATCGAGGTGTGAGATCTGACTACTTCAATGTGTGGAAACAGTTTGAATGTTGCAAAGACATTTGGCATGTGCAGTGTGATATGATGTTCCATTTATACTATTTTTTTGTGGAAAAAACAAACTTTAAGAAACAAAAAAATTAAATGTATATTCCATTAATTCTTGTTTGTTTGTCTGTACACATATTTAATTTACAAGTGATTATATTGCAAGAAATGGAAGGAATCTGGAAAACTTTACCACTACAATTCTGTATCAGGTTTATCTCTAAGTCTCACTGGTTGAATTTTTGGCAAAAAATGTCCTGGATCGATTTTAGGTCAGTAAAGTTGATCGTTCAAAATTAACCAATATCGACTATGATTCCCATCAACAACAACAAATTGTGATATTGAATCGAATTATTGCTAATATAAATCACTACACTCCTAAAAACCAAAAATCATTTATTTGCAAAAGATTAGTTATTGCAAATAAATCACTATCTGGAATAGAGAGATAGAAAACTGACTAAATGTGTTTTTGTTTGGAATTAATTAGAGGAGAACTTGTAAAGATTGACAATGTCAAGTAAAGTAGACCTTTTTTATTACCGTATTAAGAGAATATATTATTAGACATTTTTTAAAAATCATTATTAGTTTAATTTTGTTAACCTAAAATTGTCACAAATTTGTAAATGTTGAATCATTTATACACGATTTAATTTAATTTTTTTTCTTTTTTACTCATTGTCCAAGTTTAGTAAGATAGTGAACAGTGAGACAACATAATGACCTATAAAAGTTTTAAACATAATAAAATTCTTTACAAAGTTAAGGATATAAGATGTCGTTAAAAGACAGCGGGACGACACTCCAAAAAATTAAGAAATTGACCCCTTAAAGGAGTAATTCTTTTCATGTGTGCTGTGGCTTATTGTTGGCCTTCCAAGTTGGCATCCCCATGCCTCAGATCATCTGGACCACCTTCTGTCTTTGTGTCAGTAATAAGGTACTGTTAGAGTGTAGTTTCATCCATCTCAAACAGACTGGAGCGCGTTCATTACAGTTTCTTACCGTATCTGTCGTTCTCTGTCTTGTCTGTCTACCTCTGACTCTATTTCCACTCTCGTTTGCTCTGCCTGTGTCTGCAAAACAATGTAGGGCAATGTCTGACCCAATTGCCATCTGTAGGTGCATTTATGTCTGTGTGTGTGTACGTGTTTGTGCGCGCGTGTGTGTGCGTATGTGTGTGTTTAATTATCCAGCATTGTACCACAGGCTGCTGTAATCAATGCTCAGCAACCCGAGCAGAAAAAAAAAAAAAAAAATCTTGCTACCTCAGCTCAACTGCGCTGACTTTATTTTTTTATCACTTTTTTTTTAAATTACAGTTTTATTTTAAACACTGTTAGAAGCCCATCTCATCACATCTGCTGCCAATTTCAAAAAAGAAGAGAGAAAACAAGATAAAATGTATGATTATGATGATGACTTTATGAGCCAGGAGGTGCAGTGAGCTGCTTTGACATCAAAGGCTTCAGAGAGCTTTTTCTCATGACTACCATATTAAGTAGGATAAAATATTTATACTTTTTTTGCAAAGCAAATAAAAAAAGAATGACAGAAAATAAAGGGATGCTAAAGTCAGAAGGCTTTCTGGGTACGTTTCACTTTACAGTGAGACTTTGTCACAGTTTGTCCATGAACAAACAAATTTTAAAACTTAAGTTTATGTGTCCTTTTTCAGTGAAGATAAAAATGGCATGTTTTCAAATTCACTTTTTAAGACCATAATGTGGAGTAAAGCTACATTTACCTCATGTTCAAGTAGCCACTACCAGTGAAAAGTCTACGTAAAGACACGTAAATGCGTGTTTCAGGCTTCCGTGGCCAAAACTCTTGCACTCAGGCACAGCTACGCAAGTTTCTACAAATGCTTTCAGGCTCTACATAAAAAAAAGTGTGACCACTTAACACATGATGAATTTTGACCAATCAGGGACTTGGATCCAAGTATGCCTCTTATCAATGTTTCTAATCCTCTTAGCCATTGACTGGGTGATGAAGCAGACTTTGGAAGGAAAATGAAACAGCATCCAATGGACCCCCCAGTATTAGATAAACGACCTGGACTTTGTCGATGACCTAACCCTACTCTCACACAGCCGGCATCAGATGCAGGACAAAATGTCAAGACTGGCATCATTCGCTTCTGAAGTTGTCCTCATTATCCATCCCCTGAAGACTAAGATCCTGAAGATCAACTCTCACATCACAGAGCCAGTGAAACTAGGCGACAACTCCCAAGAAGAAATAGTCTTTCACGTATCTAGGCAATGTAGTGAGACAGGGAAGAACGGGCGCAAACATCAAAACTAGCATTGGAAAGGCAAAGACATCCTTTACCAGCCTCAATTACATCAGGAGATTGCATCTCATCACCTCGAAGATCAAGTCTGTCTGACTGTATGGAGCTGAAACATAGAAAACAACTTACACCACCATCAAGAGAATACACATGCTCATCAGTTCTTGTCTGACAATAATCCTCAAGATCCTTTGGCCTGAAACCATTAGCAGCACAGAACTGTGACAAAGAACAAGCTCCAGTGGATGAGATCAGAAGGTAGATGTGGGGTTGGCTAAGTCACACTCCGAGAAAACCAACATGCAGCAATATACGCCAGGCCCAAATGTGGAATCCAGAGAGGAAAAGAAAACGAGGCAGACAAACAAGAGAAGGAGGGACGTCATGCGGACCGGTCACACCTGGAAAGAGCTTTAAAGAATAGCCTAGGACAGTAGACGATTGTTAGAAGTTTTTGAAGCCGCTCCCTGCTTCTCCAGTGCAAACAAGAGCTAAATATACGTTCAAGAATGTCTGTCATATTCTTGAATGCACGTCATTTCCCAGTGTGAACGTAGCTTAACAAAGATTTAAATTGATCAAGAAGTAAGAGTCAAAGGGTTCTTTTACGCTGAATGTCATGTTTGTGGTACACAAAAACTTCCAGTGAGTGCATACATATAGAGCAGACTTGACTTCAAGAGTTTAGGCCTCCAATATCAAACACCTATTTTTGTAGATCAATCGAGAAAGACAAGACAAGGGGAAGGGGAGACTGATCGACAACGGAGTGATAGACGCATGGATGTTCTCCAGGTACTTCAGCTTTCCCCCAAAGTCCAAAAACAGTCTTCATCGATTGATTGGGGATTCTTAATTGCCCCTTGGTGTGATTTTGTGCCCCTGCATCAGACTGGCGACCTGTCAGGGTGTACCCAGCCTTTATTCTACAGAAGTTTTGTTGGCAACCCTGGCGATGGATGGATTCCACAACTCAAAGACCAACATTTTTTTTAAATAAAGGCCTTGAAGAGAAGAAATAAATTGACATCAGATCAGTACATATGTGAGTCCAACTGCACAGAGTATATTTGTTCCTGTCAATAATTACACACATCAACAGTTAGAACATTACAAAGTTTTCCAGTGATCAGCAAAATTTATGTCTCGTAAAAAAGACTTTTATAGCTGAATGTGACTGCAGGAAAAACAACAATTCCATCTTTAATAAAACATAATTAGGCATGTAAGAAAGCATAGATACAACCCTCTTAATTCTTACTTAATGTCATTTTATTTTAGAAGTCAAAACTCTTCTCAAACAATCAACGTCTCCATTTTACCCCTTCCTCTCTCATGCAATTTCCTCAAGTGATACCTATGTTTAATAAGCTCTTTTGCTAGGACTGGAAAGGCACACATTAAGATATCTTGAATTATATTTATTTTCAAAGCTTTTTCGGCATTATCTATCCCCCACGGTATTCCCTCTCTTGCAAAGCGTCTCATCTTTCTCAGGTGTACCTGCTCTGAGTTTCTCTCACTGTGCGTAATTTATGTCTCTTATGCATCTTTTTCCCTTCTTTTCTCACACTTTTTCATCTTTTTTTACATCCTTTTTTACCACTTCCCCTATTGGGTGTCACAGCTGGTGTTGTGCACATGTACTCATATTTGCTTTTGGACTGCAGTGACAGTTTTGGAGAGTATAAATATCAGTCCTGTAATGTTTTGGTCCATTGTGTGTACACGTCTAAGTTTACCAGCGACAACGACAACAGTTGAGTTGGCGTTAGTGTGAATGGACGGTGATAGGAACATCCATCTGTATTCTCACAGACTGCTAACTGTATTATCAAATTCATGCAATATTAATGGTTTTGTGTTTGTATGCTCTGGAGGCTGAGGAGGTGGAGACATGGTAGCAGTAGGGAGACACAGAGTTGAAGCTTCTGGGTGTGCACCAATATTCAGCAGAAAAGGAGGAAAGGTTTACCTCGAGATAATTACACTAATCAAATATTTTGAACTGAATCATGTCTTGCGGTAATTATTTGCCGTTTCCTTGTTTACCTGTTTAGATAGACTACATTATGAGGTTCTTGTGTGGTTTATTCATTTTGTGAGATTGTGATGGAACTGAGCGTCAAAATGCTTAAGCTTTGATTTTCAAACAAACAATTCCAAATTGTGTAAATGATTCAAAATATTCATACTATAGTGATTCTCCTGCTCCTTTCTGTATGTTTTCTGACACGTAAAAACTCAATCACACTTTCAGCAATCGTGGTTTCATCTCATTCAGGACATTATTGTTTGTACTTTTGGTTTTAATAAATTTGCGTCCCTATGTGACTTCGAAAGGAAAATGTGTTGATTTGAGAAGATGTAGGCATTATTTTGGTCAGGAAAGTATGGAAATTGGAACAGATTAGGAACCGAATCCAAAGACGGAACCGCACCGGAACCACATAAAACCCAATCGGTGCCCAATCCTATCTACAAGTGGATGCATCAGAATGGAATGGAGCAGGGGGCTCATGGCTTGCCGACCGTAGCCTGTACGTCACAGCCTCAAGCTTTTTCCAACCACACTTTTGTTTGGTCTTGTTTAACAACGGTTTAAATAAAGACATAAATCAAATTTTAGGCTTCTTTATGTATGACCTATATCATGAGAAAAATCCAACAAGAACATGTTAAAAACACTGTTTTTTATCAGTTAAAATGGTCTATGATCTTCGATGTACACATCGACCTGTGGATCCTGGATTCCTCTTGGCCGTCCTTTCACATCACTGTCAGTAGCCACAATAATGCCTGACATTTATCTGATTGGTTGACTTTAAGTGTGAACTCTAGAAAAGCAATCCTCACAGTTGCCACCCAGTGTCACATTTTTTTTTCTTTTATTAAGCCGCTTTGTACTCGTCCTCTGTACTGCTTGACATTCTGCTTTACCTGGAGCGGGGATTCTCCGTGATGCTGTGTGTTTTCATGCTGTGTGACAGAATGGTCATGCCAGATAACAGATAAAAGATCGCTTGATTGACAGTTAAATTGAGGTGTGAAATTCCTGTGATGTCTCTTTTAAGATCTGGGTTACAAGACAGGCTGTGCCTATTGCTTTGTCCTATAGGATTAAAGATTGGGTTGATCAAATGCAGAGAGAGCTTGTCACCCTGGCAGATACAGCCACAGCAGGAAAGAGCCTTACTCAGGTATGAACACCCAAAGCAAAGATTACACGTACATTCTTTTGTACAATGTTAAAAATTTTAAATATTTTTATATATCTATGCATGTTTAACTGCACATATTAACATAATAAACTTGATTTTCACAAACTTAATCTGTGCAGATTTATCGTAGAAACCAGCATCTCTACAGTGTGGAGCAAAACGATGCTGAGGAACTCGTGGCCAGGGCAGCCAGAAACATAGAACAGCTGCTGCGGAAGAGATCTGCTGCCTTGGAGGTAAGATTTGCTCTCCTCAAGGGAACAAACTGTCAGTTTGTGAGTTTATGTGTGATTTATTGCTAAGCAAGACAATTTCTTTATTGCCAAATGCTTTGACATAGAACCATCTTTCATGTCTCCTCACACACTTGAAAATTTTTACAATATGAAGCAATTAAAGTGTAATAATAAAGCGCTAATATTTCCTTTTTAAAGAAATTAACATAAACTATGTGAAGCACAGATCTTTAGTTTTTGCACACATCGAGGTACTGTTTTGGAATCAGCTGAGTGACACGTTTTACGTTTACAGCATCCAAGCCAACATCTTAAACAACATTTCCTATCAGAGGAAGACAACAATTTTTGATAAAACAGAGTTTACAGCTTTAACTTGGCTAAAATAGACCTTGGAGTCCCATGTTGATATATGGTGCAATATGACGTCGTAATCATACGTGCACGGCCATGGTATTGTTTTAATTATGTTTATGAAATTTTTTGCCAAAATGCCACAACCTAAATGTCTTAAAAAGCTATTTTTGATGTTGATCTGAAGCCCTCCTCTGGAAAAAAAAATCCTCTGTGGGGGCGTGGCTTTTGGAGCTGAGCAGACCCCCCCCCGATTACGGTGGCTCCGTGTCTTGCTAGCGTAAATCATCACCCGCTGCTCCACAAAAATGTTTAGTAGTTTCCAGTGATGGCTGATTTGACCACGGAAATATGAACGGTGGCTCTTATGAACGCAGTCAACGGGAAGATTCTCTTCTCTTCTCCGGAACCCGTGCTCGGCACGCTTGCCGTCCAGATGAGGAGGGGGTTTGAATTAACTGCCCATTAATTCAAGCTGAGATTTTCTGAGACAGTTTGACTGACAGCAGTTTAAAAAGAGAAATACTCAGAAATGCAAAAACAAAATGATTTCTTAGTACAGTTGTTCAGTTTCATAAGAAAAATGCCACACATACTTGTTAAAAACTCAAAAAACATGATTTTCCATCGGAGGGGGGCTTTAAAACAAAGTTGGACTACTTTGCCACACTGTGGGGGGACATACACATCTATACAGATCTGCTGGTAAACACGTTGAAGAATATTCAGAAGAAGATACCGTTTTTTGTCCAAAGTGCTAAAGTGCAAAATCATTGGCAACAACAAACAACTAATTGTTACATGTTTTTTCCTATATATAGAAAAATAAAAGTTAATAGATAATTAACCTTTCTAGGGGATTTCTCCTTGTTCATGCTGCAACGGTATGTTAGATTATTGACCACTCAGTTGGCCAATTCTAGTGATGTATGTATTTCTGTATGCCCACAAATTAGCTATACTTTATTGATTAACCAAGACTTCTTGTATTTTCCTAAAAAAAACTGTTTCTGCAGCAGAAAAAAAAAACCACTTTAGGGAAAATGAGCTTAATCTAAACTAGATGATTTAAAAATTTTTCTTTTTTGTCATTTTAAAGCTTAATTATGAGTAAATCCAAAGAAATCTGTGTTTCATCTCTTTTTTCAATAAACAAAAAGGTTAGCAAGATTAAAAGAAAGAGTTCAAAGAGTTCAAGCCAGTTAATTTTTTTTTTTTTCTCAAACCTGCAGCTGTTTCTGTTTTAGTTGATTAGTCCTCAGAGTATTTAAAACCATGGTCTCCATTAGCTCCACTTGCTTAAGGGCATTTTTTTTTTTATTTTAAGTTTGTGGTATATTTTTCCCCATAATTTAATTATGTATTTATTTATTTTAACCATGTGGCCTTTTGATCCTGTAGCCTCCAATATTTATAGGAAACTTGAACATCAAAGCACATAAATGAAGTTCACTGCCATCAAAATGGACTCAACCTTAACCATTAAAAGAAAAATGTGTTTTCTTATATCACAAATGTGCTAATTTGCTTGAAAAATTTTTATTTGAAATAGTGGTAATATTCTTTTTTTTCTTTTTTTTTTTCTTTTATTTTTGGTTTGTTTGACATCTGTTCCTTAAATTGTGAGGCAGAAGAAAATCCTCTGAAGGGGTGTGCAACCTGAGGCTTCAGAGCCACATGTGGCCCTTTTACCCTTCCATTCTGGCTCTCCGGGTTTAAAAAAAATGCATAATTTGAACTTAGTTTAGTTTGTTTGAGTTTTTTTTTTTTTTTTTTTAACCATCAGATGAATATTTTTCTATGGGGCTTCCACCAAAGAAATATAAACCGTGTAAACTAGGGCTGCACAATACTAGAAAAACTTGCAATGAATGTATAGCGCAGGCTGATATTGTGAAGACGATAAATTTACTATGTATTTTGCAATCCTAGTGTATTGTTTTATACTGCTGTTAATTTGACATAAAACCAAGAGGCCTTGTGTTATCGACAATTGCAATGCACAGATTTCAACAACTGAGCAAAATATGGATAAAAAGTTTAATCTCCTTAGCAGTTTGTTTATCACTTGAATACAGTTAAAGCAGATCTGACTGGTAAATTCGTGACAGACTAACACTTGTCAACAGGTCATTGATGAAGTGATTTAAGTTGAATGAATAGGATCGTGCAGCTTGTCTTTTATGTTGAAAGGGTATCTAAGGACATGCTGGAAGGAGGATCAGTTTAGCTGTCAGTCAGTCTAATCCTCAACATTGATCAAGTCTTGTTCTTTATTGTGTCTTTCTGCCTCATTCTTCTTCGGAGTAACCTCGAGGCACGTCGGTATTGAATTCTGTGTCTTGGGATGTATGAATGTGAAGATAAGTTGCTAAAGGGAAGTTTGTGGAAATTGGAAAAATGAGAGATTAAAATGGGTGTTCCAATTGATTGACAGGACAGTACAAGCACACTAAGACAGTCACAAAATCCAGCTTTAACTTCAAATTGCTGTATGTTGAATTCAGAATTGACTTTTTTTTAAATTCACATTAATGAGAATTTTCATTTTCATTTTGCTTTTGTGTTCAGTGCTTTGAAAGAATTCCCTCACAAGGAATTATCCATGTCAACAATAAGGACGTTTTCCCAAACTATTTAGATGCATACTGACATCAGACTGTAACCTCTTTTTGAAATCGATCTGATCTTTAGCTTTGCTTCATGGATGCCCCTGTTTACTCACAAATGTGTCAAAGAATTACTTGGCTATGCAAGCCATGTCAGAAATAACCATGTGTAGAATTGATTATGCATTATTGATGAATACTTGGCTGCAGGCTGTTCAAATAAATCTATTATTTTGAAGGTTTCACATTGTCTACTGTGGCTTAAGTTTAATAGGGAACTCAGTAAAACTCCTGTTCATCAAATTATCATTCTTAAATAAATAAAAAGAACTGTGGCAATAAATCTTAAAAATCATAATTTCTAATCTGATTTTCTTGATTTTTGACTATTTATAATCCTAAAAATATTATTATTCCTCCTTTTACATTTAAATTCTAACGAGGGGTTAAAACTTTTGATATTAGGAAGGCACACGAATTGTAATGGAACTATCAGAGAAACAATATATTTTTGAATAAACTAGGAAGTTGTTTATGTGCTAACTTTCAATTCTGCTTTAGGGAAAGTCATCAAAAACTAAAAGAAGAAAACTAAACTAAATGAAAACTTAAATGTAGGTATACGCCATCCTCGAGGCTAGATTTAATCACTTGAACACATTTCTGCTGCCCTCATGTTAATCCTGTTCTGGATTTCTCTTGCAGTTTCCTCATGTTGTAATTAAAAATCTAATTGCTGATCCCAGTTTTCTTAATAAAAAAGAAAAAGAAAACAATTAAATTGTGAAGAAAAACAATGAACACTGCGTTGTTGTTTTAATGCAAAAAACTCTTTTTTTTTTTTTTTAAATTCAAAAGAATGAACTCCATGGATGGAAGTATGTAGAGGCTCTTTGATTTTTAAAATAATTTCAAAAAGATATCAATGTTTTTACACATGTAAGATGTTAAATTAAATACTTTTCAACGTACTTTGTTTTTTGATCAGTTTAATGTACTATTTCATTAGAAAACAAGTTTCCTTGTTCCATACATGTAATATAGTTGATAACTGCTTTACTTGTTGAAGTACTGGCAAATTGAGCATAATGTAACAGCAACACAACTGCAGAACTCTTCATTTTAAGAATAAAGCAATCAATTAAAACGTATTTAAAATAAAAGAAATAATAGAAGAAAAAATAAGAATAATAAAATAATTAAAAGTAAAATAATTAAATATCTCTATATATGTCTATATCAAATTAGAGAATCTTGCATAAATGAGCTCAAAAATAAAACAAAGTACAAATGCAAATAACAAATTGAATGGATGAAATTGTTTATTTCAAGCAATCAAGTAATAATAGATAAAATGACAACTTACATCATCAATCACAAGATGATCGCTTAACAGGGAGGAAGTGAATTTATATAATCCCACCCCGGTTCAACCATAACATTTTCCTTACACAACTTATCAATATCAGTATCAATCTAGACTTATTGTCAAATTATTGAATTAAATTATAAATAATTTGGCAATGATCAACAGACAATGCTTTTAAAGTCTAATTTATAAAGGTCAACGGCCAAGAAAGTTGATTTAAAGTTTGGTTATCCTTTAAAGCTGAGAGTCACCTCAGTGTGTGTGGGTTTCGTGTGCACCTAAATCAGGGGTTGGCAAACTTTTTGATTTGTGGGCCAAAAAGGGTTCTAAAATTTGGCATAAGGGCCGGACAAGGAGCAGATGGAAGGAGTGATTTGGTAAAGAACCTCATAAACTAAAAAGATAATATGGAATTTAGAGAAATACATGCTTTAATTTGGAATAAATTTCACATATATTCATTTAAAAACAGAAAATTTGGGAATTTTTATTTCAAAATTTTGATATATGTTCTTTTTTGGTGATCCAATGGGTTGATGTTCTTCAGAGGAAAATGCGAACTCAATGAAATCCGAAAAGTCACCTTCTGACTCAGAAGTCACACACTAATGCCAGAGAAACAACACTATTCATGAGAAGGAACCAGAAATACAATGAAAATAAAACAATAATTAGGATTTTTGATTCAATGTATTTTAATTTGGAGGGCCAGATTAAGTATTTTAGGGGGCCACATGTGGCCCCCGGGCCGTAGTTTGCCCACCCCTGACCTAAATGTTCAAAATCCTGCTTTATTTGATATTTACAGATCAGTCCAAGAAGGGTAAACAATCCTTCCTTCCATTTTTCTGAGTCAATGCAGGTCCACTGCATTGATCAAGTGAGTGAACACTTCCACTTCCTGGGTTTTGATTTCTTTCCCATGTTATCCGTGTCTCTGAACCGATGTGTGAGGTGAGTTCAAGGGAGTAGAGTTTATATTCAGATCGGGGGAAATGGTGATCTGATGATCCCAAGGTACAGGCATGGTTTTGACAGTTGAATAATGAAAGCTGATTAAAATGAAGGGAATGTAGGATTTTAACCAATCTCAGGCTACAACTGATGGTTATCCAATTCCTGGTAAAAATTCACCTTTTTTTTTTTACAGGTCTTTTCAAATTAAATTTTTCCACATTACTGTTTGATCCCATGAATAGACCACAGTGTTTGGCATGTTGAAGGCTCATCTGATTTCTGGTGCAGAATAAACATGGACTGACAAAAATTGGATGAAAGAAAAAAATCAGGTCAAAACAGGTCAAAGTAATCCAAAGATGCAAGTATTCAAAGAGGCAGGAAAACATCTCCTCTGTAAAGGAGGTGCATCAGTCATCTTACAATTGTTGAAGGATCAGTGAGAATTTCTTATCAGGCTTTTTCTCTCTGATCATTTAGAGCCATCCTGCCCCTTGCTTGATGTTCTCAAGGCGGTTTTGTCTGTTTTCAAGTTTACATCAAGAAAGAGTCAAGCTGAATGATGTGAAAATTGTATGAATTCGTCACACAAATGAAGTGAATCTGCTGAATTATAGTCTTTTGTAACTGTCTCCTTAAAGTCGGCTCTGAATAAATGCTAAAAAAACAATATTTAAAGAACAACAAACCATTTTCCATAAAAACAGTAGCTTTGATGACATACAGCAATATAATGTTGTTGTTATGAACATCTTAACACAACCATTACTGTTTCAACAGTTTTTATTTTTCTGCTGGATAATAGTTGCAATGTCTTCAACTATGTAAAAAAAACCTTTAAAATAATCCTGATGACCTTTTTAAAAAAGATTTTCTGCTATAACAGCTCTTGAATTTATAGTTTGTCATTGTCGATTTGAAAGTGTAGCGTCTGTGCAAAATGTCCTCTAGCTCATGTTCAGATCTTCTCATCTGCAAAAATGAAGGAATCCAACAGTGAGCTAAAGTGAGGACTTCAAAATGGCAAGTTGGTAATCCAGAGGGAGCTTCATGGGATCTGTGTACATTTATATTCCATCTGTGGGTTGAAAAGTCTACAAACCAATCCACTCTAACTTTACTTATAAAGCCCCTTAGTAAAATCTACACTCCCAAAGTGCAGCATAATACACAGAAGACAGAGAATATATGAAGTGTGCTAAGAAGTATATCAAATAGCTATTAAAGTGGTTGTTAAAATTACAACCTTAACCCTTTGAAACAATTTTGTAAAATTGTTATTTTTGACAGAAAAGTTATTTCTTTGCAACACTTTTAACCAGCATAGTGCAAATGTGTGTTGGGGAGGTTGCTTTTTTTATTCATCTAGCGTTTAAATATTGAATGTAAGAATCCTAAAGTTAAACAATCGAACTGAGTGATGGTATAAATAAATGAAGAAGTTGACTGCACGCCTTGTTTGATTCTGTTATGCTTCCATAAATCAATGGATCATCATAGATGATTACCAGATGAGACTCTACTTTGCCAGCTGTGTCCACCATATTTATTCCTCAGAGAACAAACAGCATCGTACTGAGGGTCATCGGCAGCATCAGACTGAGCACCAACATAGTTAAAAAATCTATTTTAATTCAAGACTGAGGCAGCATCTGGGCTTCATGAAAACCAAAAAATAAATAAGCAAAGGTTTGGTCTGCATTCTAAAGACTAAAATAAAGTGTGTTAATATGGATCGGGTTGTGTTATGTTGTCTACCATTTAAGGCTTGCTGTCAGACAGTTATTTGCTTTGTATAAAAAAAAAAATCTAATTTGTGACTGTTGCTGCACAAACAGGTGAGTGTTTGTCTTCTCAGCAAGTGCTCTGCTTAGAAACTGACGTGGGAGTACAAAACATTAGATCAAACTTTTTCTTGTGAGGGCTACATAACTCTTTTCTTCAGTGATGGTTGGCCTGGTCAATTTGTGGGCTAACAGAAAAAGTGTAAAAATCACAGCCTAAACGTAGACTTTATGGTTTTCCAGAGAGCCACACATAGCCAGTTTTTAAATAATTTGTTTTTGTAATCTTCACAGAAAAAAAATATACTAAAACATTTTAAAAACTAGATATATAGCGTTGCCTGCGAAAGATTAATAGCTGAGATGCTTAATAGCTAAAAACATGGAAGCTGATAGCTAAAAATGATGAAGCTAATAGTTAGCCAAAATATATAATAAGTGCCAAATTAGCTAAAAAACTAAAAGAATTCTAAATAACCTCTCAGGATTACGTAGTTTCTTTTATGGTTTTGGTTTGATCTCAATAAATTGATTCTAATTGAGATTATTAAAACCGTTTTCATTAGAGCATATATATGTATATATATATATTTAATTAATGAATTTATCTGTTTTGTTTTTTGTGGAAAATTTTAAAATCAGAAGATTTTTTTATTTTTTATTTTAATATATATATATATAGTTAAAAGTTATGATGTTAATTTCCAGATACTTCAGTGCAGGGCTGCTCATTCCTGGTCCTCGAGATCTACCACCCTGTCTGTTTTCCAGGTCTCCCTGCACTGCTTGCTGCTGATTACCTGGACCCGGTGTGGTCATTCAATCAGAATTTGGAGGCATCTGATTGAGCTAATCAACAGATATTGCAGGGTTAGAGATCTGGAAAACAGGCAGGATGTTTAGATCTCGAGGACCAGAAATGAGTCCTGCTTTAGTGGGTGCTGCTTTAGTGGGTACCATATTTTACCATAAGTCTTAGACGATGTAAAAATTCCCATCCTTATCCCTAACTAGTAAAAAACGATATAGTGCAGGAGTATATAGTGCCCTGGAATTCGGCGGATACAGCGTCACTTATTTCACAAAGTGAAAATCAAATCAATACGAGCGCTTCACCACATATATCTGTGAATCCACTGTGTTTTAAAAGAGAAAATGTGGATAGTTTATTAAAAAATTACATTTAATTTTTATTTTCTGCAAAAATTGTTCAACTGCAATACATTGAGGTCTATTTTCACTAAAGTAATGAGCTTCAATGCATGCTTGTTTTTTCCAAAGACTTCTGGGAAATTTCTAGAGCACTGGATTTTGGAATTGTAGATTTGGACAGCCTTATAATTATACTATAGGGTGCACTTTATAGTGAGTACTTTAACTTCAACAAAATGTCAAAATGTATTTTGTCCATTGAGAAATGTTAAAACTGCTGTACCTATTATCTCTGCACATGTTTAAGATTAAGTATTTAAGCTTTCAATGGCTGACCATATTTTGACATCTGCTTCCTTCTGTCTCAGAGCTATAATAGTAAGAACAAGATGTGATATTGTGCTGTTTTGTGTGTGTGTGCGCAGAGGTAATACAGTAATAAGCAGAGGGTGTATATGATCAGAGATCTGCCAGTCTCCAGAGCAGATGTTGCCCAACCTCCTGTCTCTGCTCTGCGCTCATCATATTAAGCAGAGAAGAGGTGTCTGCTCGTGTCGCTGTCTGTGCGCCTGCATTCATGTTTATGCACGGTGACAAAAAGAGAGCGCAAGTGGGAAGGAAAGCGCAGATGGGGGATTCTAACCAGACTTATGGCAGGCCAAGGACATGGGTCTAACACGTTCATTAAGAAGAAATCTGAAGTGTGTAGATGGCTGATCCAGAATGATGGTCTTTCTCAGCCAAAAAATTCTCAAAATACAACACTCTTCAGCGTCGGTGAAATTTGGCAGGTTTTTTTTTTTTCTTTCTTTTTTTTGTCACTAGTGTGAAATCTTGTAGTAATTATAGTAAGTGGAATTTCAACAAGATAACTTACACGATACACCAGATGACATTTTTACTCTGTCACCGACATGGTTCCTTTCCACCACATTAGCTGTGACTGAACTGTTTTTTCATGCTTTCTAATCCTCATTCTTTCTTTATATTTTATTATTTAAAATTGCAGAGGAGTTTCTCAGATTGAGAAAATCCTTTTGGAGTAAGTAAATTGTAATAAAGGACAACTATTGAATGACACTTTGACTTTTTTTTTTTATCTTTTAAACGTATCTAAATTAAATAATAAATTTAACATTCAAGGCATTTTCACTTGGGTTCTGCTCTACTTGACTGAAAGAAGGGCAGACAAGGTCTGACTAAACTGGAATGTAAATATATAGTCCTTTATTGGAGTATAAGAACCTAAAAATGTGAAAAGACTTAAAATAGGTTTCAAAAGAGAACTTTTTGATTAAATATGTTCTTACTATACTTGTTAAAAACTATTTTTACAAAAATGTTTTGAAACAGGTTTGGTCTTAAAAAATATGAGCAGGGAGCCTCATAACAGCTTTACAGCATTTTTACTCTCAAGTTTATCAAATATTATTAAACCATAAACATTTTCTCAAAGACAATCACTTTACTGTAAAGATAGAAAAAATAGAATGATTAAAAACAGGTGAAAATACAATTAAAACACATTTCAGGTGAAAGACCATTAAACTAAACCAGGATATAAATGATAAAATGTGTCCAATCTGAATTAAAAAGATGTAAAGAGATCAAATAGAACATAATTCTACAGGAAATGCACATTAGTACTTGTGGGCTGATTAACTGAAAGCTTAGCCCTCATTGTAGAAAAAAGGTCTAGTGGAGATAAAAGGAAGAATGATGGAAAGAATCTAACTTCAAAGGTAGGGTGATGCCAGGTTATGAATAAAAGGGGACAACGGGGCCACGAAGATGAATGAATTTCCTATGGAAGAAAAAGGAAAATTATTGTACTAAAGAAGTAAAAGTACAAAGAAAATTACATTGCTGCAACAATTTTCTCTGTTTACTCAGATTATGAAAAGAAAAAGCAAAAAACAAACAAACAAAAAAAGAAGTTCAGTCCGATGACAGCATGGTTTAATCTAACCATTAGTCCTCATTTGTTTATTCAGCCTTGCTCTCGTTAAAGCTGTACAAACTAAAACACATTTAGGATGCCATACCATTCTGGTTTAAATAGTATTTTGAAAGGTTCATAACACCATAATATGCATATAGGAAACTCCTGGGGATCTAAATTGGCTTTGGATGTAAGAACAAAATTGAGTAAGTTTTACAATAAGTTTCTTGATAAAGCTTTCCAGTAAAATAGAGGGCAAAAACAAACTTTCCAGCATATTTCTGTCATTAATTAATAAACTGCATCCAATGCTGATTCTCTGACTGGAGCATTTATGTTAACAAAGT
This sequence comes from Oryzias javanicus, assembly GCA_003999625.1. Classification (NCBI taxonomy): domain Eukaryota; kingdom Metazoa; phylum Chordata; class Actinopteri; order Beloniformes; family Adrianichthyidae; genus Oryzias; species Oryzias javanicus. Next base: position 20,125,025 of record CM012442.1, read on the forward strand.
AAACAAAGTTCTTTTTTTTGTCTTTGAGACAGCTTTTACTTAGTTTTTACTTGGAATGGGTACCGAATCGAATCTTGGGCCCACATTGCGATTAGAATCCTTAAAAAGGTAGATTGCAGTGAACCTCCGGAACTGTTTAAAAGTACTGGATAAGCTACACTCTGTATTTTTTTAATTGAACAGCTATTTATTTTCTCAGTCATAGAACATCATTGCTTAAGGCAGATTCCTTCTATGTTTTTCTTCTTTTTTTAACACCAAAAAATATTTTGTTGTGGAAATCAAACAATATTGCTTGTTTCCTTCAAAAACATTTTCTTTATTTACCAAAAAAAATCACCTTGATTTTGCTTGGGTAAAAGGAGCTTGTATATGAGATGCAGTTGCATTGCTTGACATTATAATCATTAGATAAAATTATTTTATTAGAATTAATTAATATTCAAGTAAAGTTTTTTTTTTTCCTAAGTTATATTCTTTTAAAAAATGGTCAAAACTTGTTCTGGTACAGTCTTGGGATACATCGCGATACACATTGTATCATTAGACGGGCATCACAATACATATTGTATCGCCAAACTCTGTCCTCTTCTCACCCTCAGATACAGCTGCTGTTCTGTCGGACACTGCTGTGTGGAAAAAATATCAAACCAATAGGATTTTTTTTTCTCATTTAGTTTGACTTTTTCTAAAGTTGATTAAACATAAGTTAATAATTGAGACATTGTTAGCATTACTAAAGCACTGTACTAGAATGTGCGACTGTCGTAAACAACACACGTCTAAAGTGGTTCTCTTTTAAAATGCATACATAAAAACAAAGTAGTGAATTCGATGTGGAGCAGCTGTAGATGCACTCCTCCCATCAGAGGGTTTGCTGGCCTCTCAGAGGTTCTCCCAGGGGTTCTCACAGCTGCAGTCTTCCATCCCCTGCTTTTTGTCTCATGCTCAGCCCCCTTTCTTTCCTCCTACATAGATTACTGCATTGCTTTAGCATTTTTGAAAAATCTCCCTCACCTCTTTTATCTCTCTTTGTCTTCACGAGCTCCATTTATCTTCCAGTACTTCCCAGTGTTTCCACCTTACATTTCTCTTTCTTCTTTTTTTGTGTTCAATACTTTCATGCACTTGTAATACACTTTTATTATGTTATATCACACTAAAAAGGCAGTTATTTAACATTAATAAAAGATGTGTGTCTTTCACCTTAGGTCACTAGCCAAGCTTTCATACGTTTACAATAACTTTTGTTGTCTTCCAATCTGTTATAATAATAAGCCAACTTCCAAAACTGTGAAAAATGCGTTGTCATCTTATTTTCTTTTCTTTTCTTCTTTCCCTAATACCACCCTTTTTATTTTCATCACCTCATCCCTCAGACCTCCATTGATTTTTTTTTTTTCTTCCCTCAGTCGCCTTTCCCTTTGACGCATGTTGAACAGAGAGCCAGCATGCCCAGATGTGAGCACGCTGAATCCCAGTACATTGATTTTCGACTTAAACACATGTACACATGATCAGGCACACGCGCACACACAGGGAGTCTCAGATGCTTCGTGAGGTGCTTTTCTCGTCTATCTTGTCCATCTTTGGGGCTGGACTCAGTTTCATCACTAAATGCACGGGGACCGGTTTGGCACAGCAGTAATGAAAGTCAGGAAAGAATATGTCTCAGTGGAGCTTTCATGTTTGGCTGATTTGCAGTGATTAAGTTACATAATATTGTTCATAACAATGGAAAGTACTCTGGTGCTTTATGTTATGTGCACTGCATTTATATGTACAAAATTGATCGATCTGAATCTTACAAACATATTTTAATATTATTGATAATGGATATTTTTTCCTTTAAATTCTTCTTTTTTGTTTTAAAATTTTTTGTCTCATGTCTCACTGAATAACTCAAATTCTTAAACCTCTCCGCTCCCTTACAGCTGCAGATCTACTCCCAGTCACTCGCATCTCTCCACCATATCTCTTCTTTCAGGTCTCTAGTGGTCATGTGTTCAAAGCATGGACTCATTATTGTGTAGAGCTTTCCTAAAAAGTGAAAGGGAGACAAATGAGCAGTTAGATGAAACATTCACCAGAGACTGTTGCGCACTCCGATTAAATAAAACACTTCTGACTTCTAATCAATTGGCCGAAAGTGCAACTTTTGCTAACCCTCTAATGAACTGTTATGCCAGTTCAGAGTCTGGCAGTCCCTCTTGGACTAGTCTGATCAAATCTGGACTCTGCAGCTTCGAAGCCCGTCTGTTGTCATTTTCTTTAGGAAGCTTGATAACATCAACTATGTGTTTGACAAAGAGAAGGAAAGACAAGAATCCAGGGAAAAATAGTAGGGTAATTAGGCATCCTTTCTCACACAGCCATTTTCACCCTCCCCCACGTCTCCCAGAGGGAAGAGGAGCCTCGTCAAAGCCCTGTCATGAATTTTTAACAACCTTGTCGGTCTGCTCTTATAAGATGCGTGTGTATGTGTGTGCAACTTTTTATGGACATGTTCTCATGAAGTAAAATTATTTCGTAAACACTGTTTTGTCCCTCAATTTTAGCAGAACTAATGCTTAAAAATAATGTTTACATTCTTGCAAAGTTGATGCAGTATTCCCCTTTAACCTTACAGAAAACATAATGCAGTTCATGTGGTTTCATGACCCAATGATGAGTATTAGGCTCTTTTTGTCAAGTACACATGACTTCGAAGTCACTAAACTCTGTTCATTCCAACAAACAGGTGAACAGATGTACAAACAGATATGACAGTTGTTGGGGAAGACTGTTCCATAAGTGTGTATCCAGCTGTCAACTATCAATCAAAAAGCAAATCCTCCATTTTGCATGTATTTCTTTAGTAAATGTAAAATGCAATGGTGATTTACATTCATTTGTAAAGCTGGGGTATTTTATGTTGAAGTAAATGATAACTAAGAAATCAAAAGGGTTCTTAGTGAACTAACCTAGCTCCAACTATTTATTTATTTACACATTTGAACTTGAGTGGGAGGATAAACCCCAAGAGATCTCGTTTTCAAGTGGGTCCTCCATTTCAAGAATTAATAATCAAAAGACAGATTAGAAACCAAACACAATGGTATAAATTCAGATTAAATACCATTAACACACACACTCATGAACACATATCCACCCCTACCTAGCAAGACATTTCAGAAAGTTTTTTGTGAAAAAAAACTGTACTGAATAAGAAAAAAAAACCACAAAAAATATTAAATGCTAAAATTAAGTGTGTTTGAAATGAATTAAAATAATTTTATGTAACAATGCCAAATTGGAAATGAAACGTAAAGATGAAGGAAGGCTGTTCCAGTCTTTAACACTAAAAGCATTTTCCCAGTTTGTTTTTTATGTCTCAAAACAAAGGAGAATGATTATTATGATGATTATAGTGTAAAAGGTACTATAAATACAATAAATACATTTGAAAATGAATTGAATTTGTTTTTTTAAGTAATTTTTTATTTTAATGTGCTTCAATCCAGAAGTTTTAGGGTTACCTTTTTTACACAACACTATTAAAGGTAAGAAATCCCCCTCCTCCTTTAAAAATATTTGTATATGCCAGTATTTTAACTGTTTTTCTTATTTGCTGATGATGAACTTTTAAGCTTTTTAAAACTAAAAAAAAAATATGAAAAAATAATTAAAGCTTAAACTCAAACTGGCTTAAATGTATAACAACAAAAATGCTTAAAACAGGCAAAATCATCACAAAAATCTGAATTAAAATACTGGAAGTCTTATCTACCACAATCTTCATACAAAATGGCTCTTCTTTTTATAAAGTTTTAAAATTAGAAGTCAAGTGCCAGACTGACTTGCTAAAATATCCTGAATGTCTCAAACAAATGTATGAATGATTTCAAAAGTGCGTGGCCAATGTGTGATTAACAAACGTAGTTGTAGAGTGTTTGCTTACGGCTGTAATGGAGGGTATATTTAGCTGATGACATCAAACTCCGAGGAGATAGACGGGTTTGGAACAGAGCCCAGTACTGGAGGCCGAATGGAAGGCATTGTTGATTCAGAATGGAACTATTGCCCATAGCAGACACATGGTCATCGACACACTCTGGCACATTGATGCCCACACTGAAAAAATACACAGACTGACGGATGGGACAAGTGTGTCATCCAGATTTGAAAAGCGTGTTGTATCTTCTGCCACAGCCCAGCACAAAAGCTGTAAATTAGGATTTTTGTCACATATTACACTTTTCTTTTTTGACTGTCGATACATTGTAAGACTAAGACGTGCAGGTCAGACGCAGGCTAAGCAGTTAAGCTTTTCCTTTTCTACAATCCTCCCACATGGTCTCATGCAGATTGTTCTGCGAGCATGCCTCTGTATATGATTTTCTTTCTCATGCTGAGGATGCAGATGATTCTTCTTCAAAACATATTTTCTATCTTGTCTGGTATCATAATCGTTCGTTTCAAAATGGTAGCTAAAATAGTTCACAGCTACACTCTATGGAACAGTCTTTTTTTATTTTTTTTATTTTACTGCCTTTTGGCTTCAAAGATTTGCCCTAATTTCTTTAAAATGTAAGAAAAAAGGATGGTATTACTCTTTGAACAGTTTTCTCTGTGTTCTGCAATTGGAACAGCAGTCAAACATTTTTTTTTCTAAATTCAGAATCATTTCTCATAATTTCTTCCAAGATGAATCAATTTGTGTTTAATTCTCTTTTTTTATATCGAGTATTAGTTTCCATTACAGCTGCTATTAAATTCCGTCTGTTACATTAAATAGAAAGTGTGTTTAAATGTATAGGGAAAAAAAAAAAGATCCACAGCTGCAAGGCTTAGGATAATGACATTTATGGTTTGTTGTTAGTTTGATTGACAGCCTTGTAGTGGCTAATTCACTTGGTCTTGACTTTATCCAGTGTTCTTCCTACCCTTTCAATATTTAGTTGTTTTTTTCTGTCTTCATGCTTTCAGAAATCCACTTGTACAGATCTCTAATTCTCTATTCAAACCTTTTCATTTGGAAACTCCTTCTAGAAGACTAGAGGACCTCAAGACAGCAATGGCTACGTGATTAATAAAATGTCATGCCTTTTTTTCTAGGGTGATCTTTGTCATTCTGTTACATGTCTTTAGTACAATGACATAATACAGATGTTGAAGGGAACACTCAGTTAAGGTGTTTCTACTTTCAACTGTCTCTCTTCCCCAGAAACTGGCCACAGCTGCCGAAGTATTCCAGAAGGAGCACGGATGGAAAGATGAGTTTGAGGTAACAAGGGAGACACGAAATACTGAACAGATGGACACAATATACACACCATCAATTTCTAATTTAAATGACTAATGAATCAATTTATTTTAAAAAAAGATGTTGATGTGTGTTAAATGCTGCATAATCTGAAGAGTTTGCAGATGTCTGTCATTAGTAGATATTTCCTTAACTGGTATAGCTGCATTTAGTAGTACAAGCTCTTGTAGTACTGTCTACGTTCACGTTGCCCTTGGCAACGTGAGTTCAAGCAGCCAGTTCCAGGGAAAACACACATATATGAACGTTTTGGGCTTTCCTTGCAAGTCTCTACCACAGTTTTTGAGCTCTCTGCACGAAACGTCATTAAACGTGCATTGAAAGCTAAATGAGGTTGAACTTTTGATCAATTTACTATTTATATAGCACTAATGAAAGCAGAAACAACCAAAATAAAACAAAATTATAAAAAAAAAAAAAATCACTAAGCAATATAATACAATAAAGAAACAAAAATAATAAACTCAATTAAACAATAAAAGCTGTCAGGAGTCTGGGTCACAGATGGGAGCTGTCTCCACAGTACTGAAGACACTACATCTCCCAGCAACCCCAGCACACACTCCCTTGTTGCCGTTCAGCTGACTCTCGTTTGCGAGTCACTCACAGGACACTTGAGCACTGCACAGAGCCCGAGTCAGAATGAAGTATTGTTCGTGCCACCCTGCATCCACCACCGAGTGGTTCTATCTTCTGATTGTCTGCCGCCTGCCCTGACCCTCGCCTGGACCCTGAAATCTCTAGTCTCTCCTTTGATGCTCCTGTGTTCGTGATTGACCTCTCCCTTTCCAGTTTTGTGGATTTTTAACTGTGCTTAGTTCCTGTCTGGAATAAACCTGCTGCACGTGCAACCAGCTGTCTGGCCGTTTGTGACAAAAGCAATAAAACATTGAAAACATTAAAAATAACGGGTTGGCCAACTAGATCTGCTTGCTGAAGTTAAGTCTGAGTAAAAAGATGAGTTTTCAAAACTGTCTTTAAATCTGTAGGGGATCTGGCAGAGTTAACAAAAAAGGGGAGACCAACTTTGACCAATGTAGACTCATATTTGGTCGTAGTGCATTGGTGGTGACCCTTTAAATTTGCTGAAGTGCTAGAAATTTTTGATTATGGAAGAGAAAAAATTAAAGATTGCCAATGAAACAAAGTATTTTATACATCTAAATACTGTAGAGCTCTGAAAGAAAAATCCTGGGGCAAAATTCCTGAAATTAAAATAGCGTCTTCCAACTATAGGTGCCGTACATGCACTAGTAAATATTAGAAAATTAAAAAAGACGAAGAAGAAGAAGCCCCTCAATGCTTATCCAGTGAGAACACCCCGTATAAGAACTTATAGTTTGTGGGTTCTTGATTATGCGTCAAATACCTGGTGTGTACATAACTTTAGAGTCCTTTTAAAGAGGGGAAAAAATTTAAATAAAAATGAATATCAAATAGCACCTTCTTTGCACAAACTGTTTAATTTGTTTTACAATTGTTTGACCTAATTTATTTCTACACACAGAGTATCAGTATGAGTTGGTTCATTCATATATTGCTAATAGTAAGTAGTTACTGAAAGTTCCCTATACTTTGTTCATCAATAAAAGCCATTTTTTTCTTTGTGATTTGTTGACAGGACGGGGAGATTTCTTACTACAATGCAAAGGACAACGTAAGTACTATTCTTTATGAGCTTTTCTTTTTTTTAAGGTTTTTTGCTCTTCCTTTTCTTTGTACTCCTCACATCTATTTTTTACCCTCAATTTTTTACCATTTGTTTAAGCATTTTCTGTCCCTCCTTTACCTCTTACTCAGGCTTTTCTTCCCATGCAGCTTTTTCTCTGTCATCCTTTCTCCCACTCTCTCAGGTGAAGAGGTCCCTGCCATGTTTCTTGTCTAATTGACAGATGAGATGTATGAGCTGGCTATACTGCTGCTTTATTAGGAAGCAAGTGTTCACTATTCTTCCTTACCACCCCATTGTATGTTTTTAGATTTTTTTTTTTTGTCTCAACATCTCACTGACTCTTTGCTTTGCGCTCGTTCATACGTCACTCTTTCTTTCTTCTGTAAATCTTCTCTTCTCTGCTGTTGGCATTGATGGAAATGGACAAAAGCGTATCAGAGAGTGTGCATTACCACGAAGACTATGCCTTTGTTTGCTGATCCGTTCAAATAAGGAAGTTAGACCAAGATATAGACATGACATCATTAAGGAAATCGTTGATATTACTTTATGTGAAAATGACTTTACTGTGATGATGTCAGACGAGGTTTAGTGAGGATTTTCAGTGGCTAAGACCCTATTCTGCTGGTGGATAAACCAGCAAACTATCTTATATGCCTCAGCAAACCATTCGAAGGTTCCTGGTGTGCTTCCTTTAAACCAGTGGTCGAAAACTAAAGGCTGCATCTCCGGACTGTTTTCCCTCAGCTGGATGCAAATGAGACAGAAGGGAGAAAATATCGAATCCGACCAGACTTTAAAGAGGACCCGTCGTTCAAGCGCTTGACTGATCTTAACCACACGGCTGTCCACATTCCCACTGACATCTACGATGGCTGTGAGTACATATACACACTCAAACCCAAGTGGTAACCATGGATACAGCTGACACTTCAACCCATTATGAAATGTTGTTTACAGATTCTGCTTCTTGCAAACCTATCTGCAGCTGAATAAGGATTTTTTAAAAAGTGAAATGGCATAATAGGATCCCCTCTCACCCATTATGTCATCTTTTAGCAAAAATGAACCTGTGAGGCAGGCAGGCTGAATAACCTAAAACATGGATTTGTGCGTGCTACTTCTTTTCCTTTCAAACAAGTTTCATTTTTTTTCTAAATGAACATAAAAAAGATTGAACTTGAACACAAGATTTCAGGTACACCTAATGCATCATCTTTTCAATTCTTTATAGAAGCATAGAGGGTATCTTTAGACCTCTAAATATCCACATATTTGTGTGTTAGCAACAAGCAACATCACATAAATCAAATAAACTCAGTTTTTTATACATTAAAATTCTAGAAATCTCATGTAGCAAACTCTACTCTTCAGAATATGGTGACACAAATAAGAAAAAACAGAACTTTATTTTCCCAATGGACGCCCTGCAATACTTTCTATAGTGTCATCATTGTGTGCTGCTACAGAGTACAACATGTACAGCCTGATTATATGTATTCATTTCATGTGACAGGGTCTTGAACTCTCCGATAATAATATATATATATATATTTTTACTATCAAAAGAAAGTAACTGATGAAAAAACATGAGCAACTGACAAAGGTCATACTGGGACGGCCTGGCAGCTTGGAAAGAGCATATATGATGGCAGTGAGATTTCTGATCCCAGTCATAGAGTTCTGCTCAGATTTTTAAGCAGCACCCAGGTATTTCATTGTAAAATGCTCTTTGGCACACCCTACTGTTGTGTCGTGAAACGTAGTGCCAGTACTGCTCCATATTTGGCACAAGTCACGTGCAAAATTGTACGCACAGATGGATAAACAAGACACAGAAGATAGATTCAGTGCGTGTCACAGACCACCTCAACGTAGCAATATAACATGCCTCATACATTATTAAGGCGTTCGACACTCTGAGCCCACAACTCTGCTGTGCAGAGAGCCACTGCTGCGGAGGGTGACTGTTCCTCTCCGAGTCCCCACTGGATTCATTTTACATGTCAATTTTCTAAAATAATTTAGCACAACTTTGAAGCAACCACTCCTAAAAAAACTGTAATTCTATTTAAAAAGCATTTTTACACTAACTTAATGTAAAAAAAATGTCCAATAACCAATCACTTTAATCTGCATTAGATTTAATTAAGCAAATAGGTTACAGGGTCCTATGGGGAAAGCGCTTTAGCTAATAAAGTACTTCAGCGGGTAATAGATTTTTTTTTTTTTTTTTTACTTTTAGTCAAAGGAGTACTCTGCAAACAGCTATGGACAAAAAGTGAATCTAAATAGATGGACAGAAGGTTTGTGACATCACTTATTTGTTTTGGTTGTGGGTGTATTTGAAGCCAGTTTTTCATCTGTGTTGTTGCTATTTTGATAGCTTTGACGTCATTTAATTCCAGTATTTAAGAAAAAAAGGAGATGAGAAGGAGAAATAACTTTGAAAGCTGGAACACAATAGGAGACTCAATTCGCAAATACTTTGCATAAACATTTATCAATTATAGCTTAAAAAATCTTTCAAAAATATATATAAATATTAAAATATTTTAGAAGATTAAAAGACTATTGACAGGTTGTTTTTGTTTGGGGGTTTTGTTTAGTATTAAAGCATATTGCTTATTCACTCATCAGATTTGTTCAGATATTAGCTCAATTTGAATGGCAATGACAGATGGAATGTCTGATTATACTTTAGAAATACAGGATCCGTCTTTTCCCCGTCATGCTGCTTGTTAACTTGTTTATCTGACATGGGGTCTCTCCGTGTTTGTATTTAGATAGTTGGGGAAGTAATTAGTGCTCAGTGAAATGTGGTACATCATCAGTGACTTAAAGAGGGAGCAGGACAGAGTGATTTGCCGCAGCATGGATGTTAGCCTGCTGGGTATCCGTCTGGCCCCAAGGTTACACGCGTAACTTTTCTGCTGCCCCAGATGCAGGTGAGAGACTGGACTCGTAACAAGTAAAAACTCATTTATTTGAACATCTTTAAGCTCATCGTGACTTTGTTATGTTCTGGTCTTTGATGTATTTCTAAGCCTGAAATGGGCTGTGCGCCATAACTCATCCCAGCACCCTTCTACTCAAAGATGCTGTTTGCTGGGAGAATGAAATGAGAAAGCAACCAGCATGGCTCAATCCATCTGAGGGAGATGTAAGACATTAAAACTTGCTGTTGACATTAATAGATCTAAATGGGGGCATTTTTATTTGATTTTAAGTAAAGCTAAATTAAGGATTATTTTTTTCTTAAAATTTGCATTTCTTGTGAAAAAAATAACTTATTATTTCTTTAACTCAGTCAAATTGTTTTCTTCTATTTTGTAAAATATAATAATTTGTGCTCAACTATAGTCATAATATAGTCATACTAACTCCATTTGGATGTACTCTTTCATTGGTATTTTGTAAAATATTGTATCATCAGCAAACAAATGCATTTTAATAATTTGTATACATTTGTAATTACATTAATATAAATAATGAAGAGTTTTGGACCCAGGACTGACCCTTGGGGTACCCCACATGTTATGGTACTTAATGTGGATTGGTTAAATCCACCAGTGTCATTGTTGTGGAGTGATTTGTTCTGAACCTATACTAACTTTTTTTAGGATATTTTATTTGTCTAAGAATTTGTCCTAACGAGCTACTAGCTGCCAAAGAAAGCATTTTCTGTTCCAAATTCTGCCTGAGACCTTTAAGTGTAGAGTTCACTACGTGGATGAATCTTCCCCCTGGTCCCTCAGGAGGGAATGTGAAAATGTTTGAGTGTGGTGAGGGGTGGGGGCGGTTGTCTTTTGGTGGCCCCATGACGTACCGCCAGCGTGACAGCTGTGATGAGTTCCAGCACACGCCGGTGGTCCTTATAAAGATGTGACAACTGTGGAAGTGGATAGGTCCTGCAGCAAAGTGTATGTTAATGTAAGGATCAGAATAACACAGGATGTAGGACACAGAAGATGGAAATTATTACATCCAATGCAATGTTGCTAATCCAAACTGGATATATACAAAAAAATATATATATATAGTGGAAGTAAACTTGAACATTTTTCATTTAGTGCTTCATGCTGTCATATTTTTGAGTTTTAAGATGATTTGTCAGCAAAAAATGTGGAATTTTGCTGAGAAGGAGACTGAAACCATGACAAAAATAAAGTTCAGTGACTCTGAAAATGGATGGTAAACTCATATAATGTCATATTTTGAACTGCTTTCTATGTTTAGAACTGCACATGAACTTTGACAGTACATGTGGCTTTCCTCATTAACCAACACCATCTGTTTTCTAGATGAATCCTCACTGACTGCAGAAGTAGCATCAAAAGCCTAACATTTGTTTCCCTCTAACTTTACAATGTGCACGTATTAGCTGGAGTGATTTGATTTCTTTTTTGCAAGCGTAAAAGTGGCTCTGCTGTTACGCTTCTCATTAGGGGAAAATGACTGCTCTATGCTAATGAAATAGCAACATTTGACATTTAGTGTGGCTCTGTAGTTTCTTCTATTATGTTGTGTTGGTTTAGTACCAGAAAAAAAAACCTCTCTTTTTACAAAACATGTGTAAACGAACACAAAGTCTTTAAAGCGAAAAGACAGAAGTTACTTTGACACACACTAAATTAAAGTCAAATTTATCATATTGTTTAAATGTAATAATTAAAAACTCAGCCTTTTAGGAAGAACATATAATCAATAACAGTCTTAAGGGAACTAACAAAGGAGTTAAATAGAGATAAATTCAGTGTAATTCTATTTTACTCAAAGGCACTTTTACTATTTATGTGTGGTTTATAGTTGAGACAAAATAAACCCTGTTTAATACAAGCAGCATACCAGCCCCCTGAGAGGTTTGCCAATAGGAGCTTTAATGACTCTCAGACCACGAGCACAATCCACTGATCTAATGAAAGTTTAAACTATTTGGAAATAGTTCCTAAATTGATGCTTCAGGGAAAAGAGGCAATGGAAATTGCTTTTGGAATATTCACAATCTGCTCAAACCTGATGCTGAGTGTTTTTTTGCGTCACACTTTCTTCCATGCTGTTGTGAATAATTGCATAAAGATGACATAAATCATATATGAAATGAAACTTACATAAAGGTTATTGGAAAAAAAAACTTCTTGCTACCATAGTTTATTTCTGCATAAACAATGTTGTTTAATATTTTTTTATTACTTAGTTTGCTCTTTTAGTGCCATAATAATGTGTGTAAAGTTTACTCTTCTGTCACAGGAAGTGTATAGCGATAAAAACGTATTTGTTGAAGTTAAACTGAGCCAATACTGTCTTGCTCAGATGAAATCATCTGTACAGTCGGTTCACATTCTGCCTGACATGAAGGTCATGCTGAGTGCAGGCACTGGATTCTCAGAGTGGAAGATACGCAATGTTTCTTTGCAGTTTAACCTAGACAACATTGCTAAGTCTCTGAATACTATAAGTCAATGCACACATTAATACGTATTGTTGATATATTCTGTAAAGAACTACATTTTGGTTGTTCAACCTGTGCTGGTGCACAACCTATCAAGAGATAAGTTATGTTTTATGGTGTATTTAAACTGGACACATTTGCTTTGCTTAGAATGATCCAGGGTTCATTTCCCTCAATAACTACGAACACATTTTCTGTCATGATGGCTGAACTAGACGTAGCAGACCCAGAAGCTGGAACCCGGAATGATGACGGAGTTCAGAGAGAGAGATGGATAAGCCTTTTATTGTGCTGTGGTTTTCTGACTTTGAGTTTTCTGTGGCAGCAGGATATGGCTGACTGGAGTTAAACACGACTCTGGAAGGTGAGTATGAGTGCTGGATCCAGGTAGGAAGCGTCGAAACGAGTAGACGGGGGTGAGCAGCGTAGTGTGGGTAAGTGGCGAGACTGGAGGCGGGATCCCGTTGTGGTTCCTAGCTGCGGTGATGTAAGATTGGACCCAGATCGGTAGCGAGATGGCGATGGTGATGACAGTCCTGGAGATTGGATCAGGCAGTGAGTGAGGAGACAAAACAAGGCATGAAAACTAGCGACAGAATAGAATACGTGGTCAAAGTACTGCACCGGTGAAGGTAAATGCTGGAAAGGGCACATCCTAAATAGTGGCCTGAAGTGATGGATGATTGTACTCAGCTGGGTCCAATCAGGATGGAGAAACAGGAACCATGACATTTTCAGTCTGAATACACCCGAGTGGGCTCTGCCCCGAGACAAAGAACCACTCTCTGACCCACCCTTCAAGGTAGTCTGGATTTGTTTCCAATAGAACCGAGGTCTAGTTCGCTCTGATTTTCCTCAGTCTGAATAGACTTCATGATCAAAGTGGAACAATTGGACAGAAGCAGCCACCAAAGTTGGTCATTATGGGATGTAAATAGAGAGCTGTGGACAAACGTGGAGCAGTGATGCATAGCAACTCAATAAAATATAAGAAAATGTGGTTGGATGAATGCAGCCTTTTTTAAACAACATAACATGATACATTATTTCTCACACTGTATTTTCCGACAATCTATATGTCATTAACATTCATCAGTGAACCTTTATAGCTAACATCTCCTTAGCAACCTCCTTCCAGCGTGTCTTTCCAATATCAAAGTTGGAAAAATAAGTGAAACAAATGCTAAAACTTGACCAGCGAAAGATAGTTTGGACTCGATCTGGACCAAATAAAGTGAACTCAGTCTGGACCAACAGATTTTTCTCATCTGCATAGACCAGCAAATACAACATGTGAACAAATCACTGTGGATTACTTTGTTTCTTTGTTCATTTAAAGCAAACATAAAGAAAAAACAGTATTTGCACAGCAAAAGCTGCAATTTCTTCAGCTAAATTCTCTGCCATTTTTTTAGACTATAAAACTCAACAAATAGTGGGGGACATCAATGATAATTGCCCATGCACACCATACCTTCACACAGCATGGCTTTTTTGCTCTCTCTTCTTATATTAAAATACAAGCACTGCTGGCAACCAAGCCTTCATTAAATCTCCCCCTCAAGAGACACACATGCAAATGAACAGTGTTTGCTTTGCACATCAATGAGCCATGACGCACTCAACACAGGATCCTGACGCGTCCCGCACACACCGCGTGCTTACACAGCGTCAAACACAGACGTACGCTCGCACAGATGCACCGCATGTATAGAATACAAAAGGAGGAAACTGGAGAATGGTGGCGGAGGGTTCCACGGAGCGGCACAATATAGACAAAGAAAGGGAAGATTGAGTTGGGGCAGCATGTGTTGAGTTTCCATCCATCATAGTGAAGGTAATGTGGCTCTGAGCTGTCTGGATACTGTGCCATTACATCCATAATGCTTGTTGCCTCTCATAACACTCACTATCAATCACACATATGCACACGCACTCACTGTCACACACACACACACACGCACACACATATATATATATATATATATAAACAATGGGATTGTTCGGATAAAATTAAATTCTATTTAAGTTTGTCACCAAAGTCATTCATTGCTTGAAGACACTACTTAAGGATTTGCAGCCTTAAATTTCAAACCTGCATTAACATTTGCCTTTTTTCAAGTGGACTGACAGACTGAGTCTCTGTATGAATCTTGATAAATGTGTTAATGTGGAATTCTCTCTAGATCTACTGGAGCCAGTGAGATTCTATTTTTTAAAAGAATTCCGTTACTTTATTGAAGCTTCTTGTCATCAAAATTTCGTTTGAACAGATGAATTTCAAGCTGCATTATAAGTCGTCCAGCTGAGGAACTATGGAGAATAACTTAACTCATAAATGGAAATTTGATATACTGGCGTTACAACTGTGTTTAGAAGTTTAAATGTCAACAGATTCAATTATATGTATCTGACTGTTATGAGACCAGATGACCACTAATATAATGGAGATGTTTCACACTCATCTGTGTTCTTAAATGCAATAAATGACTGTTTGTTCTGGTCTTTTTTGGATTTTCAGCTACCATTGTGCTGAATGAGCTGAACTGGACTGAGGCCCTGGAGGATGTCTTTAAAAAGAATAGAGAAGATGATCCAACCCTTCTCTGGCAGGTGTTTGGCAGCGCTACTGGCTTGGCTCGCTACTATCCTGGTAAAAATTCACTTCATTTTCAACCATTTAAAACATATTCGCATGACTTTGAAGGGAGGGGAATTGCTCATAAAACTTTGTGGACGGCACAAAGATATTTGTATTTGTTTGGTTAATCACTGAGATAGTATAGTATGCTTTTGCACTAAAAGTTTCTATTTATTTTATTATAAAGATTCCAAACTTTTACTGTTTGTACTCAATTATTTTTGGAAAATACGATAAAGCTCTTAACTATACTAAATTGTGGGGGGTGGGGTGTGGGGTATATAAATACATAAATTAGTAGGGATGTAAAAGATAATAGACACAAATCAAAAAATCAATCAGGTTGTGGGAGTAACAGCAATATGTGTTAGGGATGTAAAAAAAATTGAAACGTATTGAGACATCCACAGATATGGACAAGAATATGTTGATTAAAAGGTATTAAATCAATCAAGAAGTAAATAATCGATTTCTGGCAAACTGCAGTCTCTCTTTCTGTTTTTTTCTACCATCTTTATGTCTTTATGTTCATGTGATGCAAACAAAAAGGCATCCAATCATAAGCTCGCTTCTTCAACGTCAATACATGCATAAATTGTCTCTCAAATAATATTATTTATAGCTTTAAATGTCATATGAATAATAAATATCTAGATTTTATCATTTTTAGTCTGACTGTATCGTATCGCCAAAAAGTTAAATGAATCCTTGATGTATCGATTTGTGGCCCATGCACCGATATGTGTATTGAATCGTGTCAGAGGGAAAATACACTCCCCTAGAAATTAGACATAATATCACCCTTTACACAAGGGGGCAGCAATGACAAAAATTCAAGATCAGATTTGCTTGAAGTTCACATGAGTGTTGCACAGCTATTGCATACCGTAAGATTTACTTTTTATTCTCCAAGTTACACATCTTTTTAGTTTTTTTGTTTGTTTTTATCCTGTTTTGTAATGTTTTTCTTACTTTTTTAGTCAAGACTTTAAAGAAAACTTTTAGTTGACTATAGTCCCTCTTTAATATTCTTTTTTGTATGTATATACATTACTTTAGAAAATTCCCTGATTACCCAAATGCATTATGTCCTGACATTCAAAAGTGTTCATCTAAACAGCTTTTGCAGCTTTTCCATTTGACATCCTTCAAAACTGTTTTCAGAAGAACATTGGAAATAATGTCAAGTATCATAAATAATCTGCTGCTCTGAAATATATGCAATGGTGTGTAAATTAAACAAGTAAAAGTTAATTTTTTTAATAATTTAAAATTAATAAAAAACATTTCAAAAGTGCTTTAATAGGAAAATCTGAGTTCAAAAGACTTTCCAGTCCTTGCGTTTGACATTCTCCTTTGAAGAACTCGGTAAGGTTATGTTTTCGGGTTGGATTTCTGTTCCACTAAACTGAGCATAAAGCGCCATTTGTCTGCATTTAGTCACACCTATGGTCAAAGCCATAAAAAATCAAACCAAACGATGAAGTAGCAGGTTTTTGCATATTACATGTTTGTGATTTTCTGTTAAAGCCTCCCCGTGGATGGATCCTCGTAAGACTCCCAGCAAAATTGACCTGTATGATGTCCGCAGGAGACCGTGGTAAGCAAAATACCAGCAAGACATACTTTAATGCATTATTTTGGTCATTTGCTTTTACATACAGGCGAGAATTTATGTGAATTTCTTGCAGAATACTGGGAAATACAAAGTCTATCTTACTTATTTCCTATCTAAGTATGATTTAAGAACATGAAATTATGGAGATGTTTTATTTTTAATCTCTAAAAATAAAAATAATCCTACCCTAGAGCACTATTGTCAGTTGATTTTCACCCGAACAGAAGTATTTAAATTATTTTCAATATAATGCATTGTTCTGTCTCCCATATCCCAGGAATGGGTGGACCAGTGGCCAAATCTCCAGTAACATTATTACTATTTTTAAAATAATTTTTGTTCACAGATGTCTAATTTTTTAGTAATTTTCAGGCATATTTTTAGGATCTTCATATGTTTGTATTTTCCATTTTGTTACATAAACCACAGTTTAAAATAAAAGACAACTACTCTAATTTAAATTATGTGTTGTCATATTTTGATCTATTTTTTTTTTTTTATCACAAATATTTGTAATTCGATATGTTAGGTTGGGTAAAATTACCTGGAAAAAGTGAAAGTCTTCTAGGGTTAAGCAAAATATGGTTTATAGGTCTTTACAGCAATTCCAAATATTACATTTTATTTCAAATAGTGGAAAATAACACAAATAACCCAACCTTTTTGTTTTAAGTTTTAACTGTATTATTAATAATTTAACTATAAAAATTCATGACAATAAATCAGTCATGTTGCAGAAAGAACAATTATTACCCTAACTAACCTTTATCTACCATACTAGTGCTCTGATCAACAGAGGCTCTCAGAAACGCTGACACAGATGCATTCTGTTTTTCATGTAGGTACATTCAAGGAGCTGCGTCACCCAAAGACATGCTAATCCTTGTTGATGCGTGAGTTAAAAATCTCTCATTTTCTTGTCTCATACCGGTTTTTAAGATATTAAATATTTAGCATTTACTAATTTTAGTACATTCGCAGACTAAATAAAGCTGAAGTGAGTTAATAGTTGAAACGTCTCTTCATTTCAGGAGTGGAAGTGTTTCTGGCTTAACTCTAAAGCTGATCAGGACATCCGTCAGCGAGATGCTGGAGACTCTGTCAGACGACGACTATGTCAATGTTGTTTATGTAAGTACAATTAAACCTCATTAATTAATACGGTGAAGAATGCTTTTGCAGATGCGACTCAAACACATCATTATACATGAATGAAAACACAAGTGCATTTCTTTTCTCATTCCGCTGCACACTAAAGCTTTGCATCTTAATATGCAAACAAATGGAGAGGAATAAACACTCGTACATGTGTGGATTTGTAGAAAGCTTCATGCGTAAGTTGCGTGTGGATAATTAGAAATTAATTTTTCATTGGTAGAGGCCTCACGAAATGAGGGTCTAGTGGTCATTACACTCAGTAATTTATGCCTTTGTCCACCTTTGGCCTTCCCTTAAAGCAGGAACTCTGGCTTCAGCAGATATTCGGCTCGCTGCTCAGAGGCTTTCAGGTGTGTTGGCTCAAGGAAATGATCTTACTGGAGGGATTCTTGGAGCTCGTGAATGTGTGAAGGATTATAAAACCATTTCTTAACAGACTAGAGTTGTTCTACAAGGAGGTGTTTTGTTCACAACAGAAAACAACCAAGACAGTTGTCAATCCATCCGATTTATCCAAAAATGATACAAGAAAAAACACCTCAGATAGTCCAGTATTTCTGGTGTTGTTTAATTTTTATCTTGTATATATTCACATTAATTTATATATCAAATAATAAGAATAAATCCAGACATCACAGGGTTAAAGGATATATTAGCCAGTGTAGTTTCTTTCTTTCACTGCTATATCCTCTTTCCTCCTTTTTTTGTCTTAACTGCAATTCATTTATCATGTCTTCATCGGAACAACTTACTTTCTCTATTTTCATTTCTTGTCCTCTCCTTTAATTCTTACTCAGATGATCCACCAAACATGTTCAGAATTTTTCCTGAAATTTTTTCCAAATCTTCCACATTTGTTGAAGGGATGAAATAGTTTTTTGCTGTGTCGATGTGTATCTTCACAAGAGTTTATACATTTTATGGCTTTTTATTATACTTTATAAGACTTATGGCATCTGTTTACTATACTTTTTATAGATTTCATAAATCTTAATAGTCAATTGGCACAAATTACAGTACGTGGGCCATTTTTTTTTTTGGTAAAGGAAAAAAAAGTGCAATTTTGGGGACAATTTATGTCTACAGATTTAGTGTGAATTCAACTAAGGTATTTTTTTAGACAAATTTAGTCACGATAATTACAATTCAGGAACTTCAATGCAAATTTTACCCATCAGTTCCATTTTTTTAGATCATACAAATCTTTCTTCTTTTTATTTTTATTATATTTACTCACCTATGGTGATTTTATAGTGGTTTTTAAAAATGTCTGTGTTATTTATTTTTAATTTGTCATAAACAATTCAAACATTTACCGAATGAAATGTATTCAAACAGAAAAAAGAAGCATTTTGTTGCTCTTGTTTTGTTCCTCCTTTAATAGAATGCATGCTATCCTCTTTGTCTCACACTTTCAATCCATATCTTCTGTCACTGGCTCACTTATTCATATATATGTGCAACACAAAGGTGGATATCTGTGCCTGGGGGTGTTGTTACCTTTCGATAAATCTCTGCTCTCTATTGCCCATAAATCATTAGCCTTATTATCAGTAGCCCAGGGCAGAAGTTGGCATTTTCTATAGGAAGATGGTCACACTTTCCCTTAACCGGACAGGTCAGAAGAATACTGATGGCTTGCTTGCTGTCTTTTCATCTCCTTTCTTTCTCTTTTTCTTTTTTTTATGCTGTTGTGTTTTCACTTTCCTTGAGCTTCTCACCTCGCTAAACCTCCATTTCTTTCATCCTGCCTGTTCAGCCATGTTAGCCAGTGTTGGTGTTGTTGGCTTGTGTCACGCCGCCGGGCAAGACAACATTTTTACAGCAGAATTGGAGACTGAGTTTACAGGATTTTGAAGATTAGCCTGAAAATAAAAAAAAAAAAAAATGCATGAAAGTCAGTAACTCTTTTTTTTTTAGTTGTTCTACTTCATACTTTTACTTCTTTTTGGAGGCTCATCTCTATGTAAAACTAACCTTCTAACCAACACTCTCTTTTATCATGTCACATCCATACAAGAGCTCATTATACCACATCCACGTTCTCATTCCCCTGCTTTTGAATCCTGTTTTAACACTCTCTCTTCTTCTCTTTGTTCTCTTCTTCTCACCCTCTGCTTCTCACTTTCTGCTCACACTCGTCCTTTTAATAGATTATGCGATAGTAGACCCCTGGTTTTTTTTAATTTTATTTTTGAAGGGGGGCAATTAACAGCTGTTGTTTTTGTTGCTGTATGCTTTGCGCTCATTCTCGCCTCGATTCAGTCGTTTTCGTCACGCCGCAGCCAACGTGATGTGGCCTCTTAGTCCGGCAGAGACGTGTGCATCTGCTATTGTCACCCTGAGAAAGAACTTCAAGGCTGTCAGCCTGCTTGCAAAAATAAGCGACCACACACACACACATCCACATATGTGTGTGGTCAGAGCTCATTTTGCTCGCTTGTCTGTGTAGATCAGTGCTTCGGCTTCCCGACTGGCCATCTCGCAGAGACACATTGATTAGCTGAGATCGATGAGGTGCAGGATTGTTTTAAAGGAGTTCTGCAAAGCTGTGGATGTCCTGGTTTACTATTAAGTGTTCTTTTGTCCTTCTGTCCAATCACAACTCTGAAAGTGTTCTTTCCCTATAGTTTTACCATTTACTATTATTACATAATTAAACTTTCTAAGGATGGAAGGATAGGAGCCCCTCTTTTGGATGAGGAGCACAGCATTTCTCCGTGTGGGCTTTAGGGTTTAATGAGGAGGTCTCACCTTTAAAGGGAAGATGGTGTTTCTGCCTCTCCTCATTTTTTTTAAAGCTGAATCTAGTTTCCATGGGTACCAAATTGTTGAGCTCCAAGGATGTGAAGCAATTAGTGGGGTTTGATGAATGTGTCTGTTTACCACTTCCTGATAACAGCCAAGGCCAGGTGGGAGTGCTGGCGTACGAGAGTGCACTGCATTTATGTTTGTTCCACACGCGTGCCTCGCGTAATCGTATGAATAATTTGCAGGTCATAACTTCTTGTCTCCCAGTTTAACACCAGGGTGAAGAAAACGGCGTGCTTCGACCATCTGGTTCAAGCCAACGTGAGAAATAAAAAGCTGCTGAAAGATGCCGTTCAGAACATCACAGCCAAAGGAATCACAAACTACACTAAAGGTTTCGAGTTTGCCTTCGAGCAGCTGTTTGCGGTGAGAGAAATGTTGTATGTTTGACTTCAATTCGCTGAGCACACAGGGTTAAATGAAGTTTTCAGGGGATGTTGAAAGTGAAATACTTGTTGTATTTTACTGCCATCTGCTGGTTCAAAATACCACATATTTTTAACAATTACAACCCAATAAAAAGAATTTAAGCTTATACATTTATGTGTTTTGTTAAAAATAACTTGTTGTATCAGCTATTTTGTATCAGCTATTTTGTAAACATTTCATAAAATTATTATTTTTTTTTGTTTCAAACATCCTTTATTGAATTTTAAACAAATCACATTTTCATGTTTTTATTTATTTATCTGTAGAATAATTACCTTTATCTCCTATTCTTACTATTTCCTTCCTAGACAAATGTGACCAGAGCAAACTGCAACAAGATCATCATGTTATTCACTGATGGAGGAGAAGAAAGAGCTCAGTCTATACTGGAGAAATACAACGCTGACAAGAAGGTACATTATAACATATATAACCCACACAGATATTTGGACAAAAGACAATGTAATAAACGAAAATTGAGGCAAGGTATGCCACTCGTATGTGTCAGTCTGTTAACTTATCTAACTTCCTTTAGGTTGAGAGACATGAGGACTTTGTCACTCTTTGACATCTTGCAAGACATAACTGTTATCTATAATAGGTCTATGGCAAAAAAAAAAAAAAAATGGTTTAACCATTTTTTTTATTATAAATGAATTTAATCCCACCTTATTTCCTCATTTTTTTCATTTTTATTTTTAAGGTCAGAATCTTCACCTTCTCAGTGGGACAGCATAACTACGATAAAGGACCCATTCAATGGATGGCCTGTTCAAATAAAGGTGGCGCACATCGATGTTGTTTGAGTCTGAAATTATTGATGACTTAAGCTCAATGAGACAGCATTTCAGTCGAGCAGAATGGTGTAAAAGCAATCTATTCAGGATTGTCTAAGGAAAGATAAGTCGAATGAAAATGGGAAGAAGAGCGTCTCATTTGTTTGTTGGTAAAACTGTTGTCAGACGAAAGAGACATTAGGGAGCTCAGAGATAAGACTTTGCGAGCAAGATGAGTAAAAGGATGCCTTCTTTCTTTTGCAATTTGGGAGTGAGTAGAAAATTAATGAGGCGCACAGAATCGAGCAAACATTGAGTGTAATAATTGACAGAATTTATTAGATCCCTTTTAAACGTTAAAGGGCCTATTCCATGCAAAATCCAGTGAATTATAATGTTCGTTCCTCTGCATAAACACCCCCAAAGCAGTATTTTTTTCTGAGTATTCCCCTTAAAACCTGCGCTCTCAGCACCAGACCCTCCAAACCTATGAAAACCAGCCGGTTCTTACGAGCTGACATATTGAGATTAACCCCTTTCAGAAGGAGTCCATTAGCCTGGGGTCAGTGCTGCCAGCACAAACGCCCAATTTTGCCATTCAGCTAGCAGTAATTATCTGCTAACTTCACTGTTCAACTAGCAGAAATTGGCGTCTGTCTTCACCACTCAGCTACCAGTGATCAGGCGCTAACTTTGCCTCTCAGCAGGCTTAGCCGTTAGCCCCACCCTTCACTACAACCAGTGTAGTGATGACTTGGACCACTAAAGCTCTATATATGGTATGCACATCCATCTTTGCCAAAGTTTGGATGTTGTTTTATTTTCAATGCTTAGGCCGGTTCTAGGTTGACGTTATGAAACAGGCGGCACCCACAGAGATCGAGGCGTCTTATATATCCGGGTAGGAAAAAAACCTCAGGAAAATAACTTATGGTTTACATAATTTGTTCTTTATTGTGCCAACGGTAATATATGATCATATATATGGAGTTAGTTTACTCTGAAATACTTTTAAAAATGCATGGTATACAGACCTTTTAACATTTTGTTCCTTTTGCTGTTTTGTTTTGTTTATACAATATGATTTTTTTATCCAGGTTACTTCTATGAAATTCCCTCCATTGGAGCCATTAGAATAAACACCCAGGTGATGTTAGAATATTGTTTCATCATCTTTTTACAAATGCGTCTGCAGAAAAAAAATATGTAAATTAATAATTTGTGTGTAATTTAGGAATACCTTGATGTTCTGGGAAGACCAATGGTTCTAGCTGACAAACAGGCCAAGCAAGTACAGTGGACGAACGTCTACCTCGATGCTCTGATATGACATCACTCTTTCAAGGAAAACAAATAAAAGGCTGTGTCATTAGAGTGCATGTTCAATAATACTGTGGTTGTATTTTCCATCAGGAGCTGGGTCTGGTCATCACAGGAACACTGCCCGTCTTCAACAGGACCAAAACTTTTGACGACAGATACGGCGAGGTGAAAATAAATCAAGACCGGCTTTTGGGTGTATCCAGTCCGATGTGTGTTTCTTCATCTCTGTCATTTCTTTTCTCTGTCAGCATCAGAATCAGTTGATTCTTGGCGTGATGGGGATTGATGTGTCTCTTGATGACATCAAGAAACTCACGCCGCGCTTTACAGTGAGTAAAATACATCCAGATGCTGTGGGATGCATGAAAAAAAATGGTCATGTGAGTCAGTAGCAAATAAAAATGCACGGATGAGGTTTAATTTTTCATTTTTGTAACATTGTGCTTTATTTTTCACAATTAAATACTTGTTTTGAGTTATTTACAAACAACAGATTTCTTCACTTTTATTTCTTTTACAAAAGATTGGTCCAAATGGATACTACTTTGCCATAGATCCTAACGGATATGTCCTGCTCCACCCCAATCTACAGCCAAAGGTATTTCAATTCCCCTCTGTTAATCCCTTTGTGTGGCTCAGTACAGCCATGTCAAAAACTGTATTCTGACTTTTGCACATTATTTCAACCATAATTGCTCAGTCACTAAATAATAGCTTAGCAGATGGTGCTGGCTTTCTTCTTTTTCCTTTTTTCCAACATCTCCATGTTCCACTGCCTCATCTATCTTCACAAAGAGAATCTATATCACATTTAGAATATGACTTGATATCATCAGCCCCCAGATATTGGATGGAAGGTCATATCTGCCACGTGGGATTGAATAGAGATGAGAACTTGGCACTAACGGGGCATATATGTTTAAAAATGAAGCATGAAAAATGATCTCTGTGACATATTGTTGCCATAATGTCTTTAAAAGTGGAAAGAATGCCATTCAGGCTAATTTAATTTGCTCTAAAATGGGCATAAAACTTGGAACTGATGTTTGTAATTACTGCCTCGCAAATATTAATATTTATCAAACAAAGTGTTTTGGGAAGATTGGCATTGATTTATTAATATTTCCTGCTTTTTATGAAGCTTAACTGTGAAAAATGACAGAAACACTTTCTCCAGTGAGATGTCATTAAGTTTACTGTCTGTCATGACCTGCCAGAAGCTCTGGGTTATCTCTCAATTTGTCAAATAAATCCAACAAGACTCTGTGCCACTGGCAGGTATTGAGATGTGACCCAGAAAAAAATAGCCATGACCCCACCAGAGCTCTGTTTTCAGCCAATTCCAAATTCAGCTCACAACTCGGAGCCTGATGCAAGCTGGAGCTGACAGGCAGCAGAGCTTCAGCAAAACACCTATGTAGGCCCCACACGCTTCAAGACCAACTGTTGTGAATGTGGACATTTTGTTTAGATTATTTTTACTGCTTTATGAACACTTTTATGGGCATAAACATGTAACTCCCACTGCTAGACATTTTTTAAAATAACTTTCATTTGGGTAAAAACCTTTTAGAGTCCTTTTTGACTTTTCAGAGTCAAACCCTGCTTGACACTCAGCATTAAGGAGCCGGAATGGGGGTTAAACCCCCAAATTGTTCCAGAGTGCAGCTGTGTCTGCCGCTCACCCCTCCCCATGGATAGACATCAGTGGGACTTTAACTTTAACTCTTTGATATTTTTCTCTTGTAACTGCATTTCACTCCATTTGAAATCATTCATATGATAATTCTTCATGTTTTTTTTTTTTTATTTGACCAGAAAAGGATTCGTAACAGGAAGCTCAGGCTCAATAAAAAATATGCAGTCACTTTTCACGAGGTGAGGTGATGTCGATGCGCTTGACATCGCAGAAGTAGCTTCCAAGGTAGTCCTGCAGTTTTTGTGATGCATATGTTACAGCACTGCTGCAACACAAATATCACTTCTGAAGGAGCATGAACAACCATCTGTGGTGAATTGGCTTTAAAACACAGTCTGCATATTCCTGAACTGGAGTGATATTGGTGACTCATATGCGACTCGTATTACCTATAATACTGTGTGAGATCATGTGGTGATAAATTATGGTAACTTTTTGCTATTTTAAGATCAGTTATAGCTTGTCCCTTTAGAAACAGGAGTTTTTTTTTCTAACCATCTTTTGATAAATTTTAAAAGCATTTCCAGTGATATTTTAATTATGATAATTCTATTTTTTTCCTAAAAAACTAAAAAAAAAGGTCATTTTCTGGGACATAGATTTTGCAGAATTCATTAGAAATTTCCTTCTAAGTTGTGGGCAGGTCCATTGGCATGGATAAACCCCGCCCCCCCTTCCTGTTGCTCTCCTGCTATCTTATAGGCTCTCACACCCACAACCTAACATTATAAAGCTACAAATATGGCCAACAATGTTAGAGCTACCCTCGAAAACAAAGACATTCATGGGTGTGCTCATCTACAAGCGGATCTGTGGATCTTTTTGCCTTCCCAGCGCATTTTCTGTATCACAAAAATGCTCTTTTTGAAACAGCTTTTGTCCATTTGCTCCTGATTCATAACAATTTGAATAAAAACAATGGTCAGAGAAGCAATTTTGATCTTAATTTTCTTTATAAATGTCCTCTATTGTCAGAAAAATGCATGCTAAAATACCACTTTCATTGGAGTGGACCTTTAAGCGTCTAGGAAAACTAATGTCTACCTGTCAAAATTAAGTAATGAAATATAAATAAGGAATTTTAAATCTTTGAAGCGGATTAAATTCCAGCTCACATCAATTTGTCATTTCTATTAGTGCTCCTTCCATGACTCTAGATTTGCAGCAATACTTTTTCATGAAGATATGTCACCTTGGAGAAAAAAATCTTATTTCTTCCAGAATCAAATCTAACACTTAGGTATTCTATTTTTTCTCATCCGTTGCAGCACGTTGTCTCACTGAATCAGCCAAATAGAGGATTCAGGAATGCTGATAGTGACCTGGAGCCTTCTTAACATATGAATAAAAAATGTGTTACCAGAGCCTCTCTCGTGCTGCGACAGTTTTTTTTTTTTGGTCAGTCTCACACCTTAGCTAATCTTACAGCGCTTTTTTCCAATATGCCGCCTCTTGCTTTCATTAGTGTCTCATCTCACTCCCTTTCATTAGATTTTTTTTTTTTCTCCCCTCATCATTTTCTCTTAACCCACCCCTGAAACTCCACTGTCTCCATGTTCTTTTTTATCACTTCTGGCATCTTATCATTTGTTGGATGTTTTATTCTGCCTCATCTTGTGTTATCCCTCCTAATGGTACATTCTTTCTTTTTTTATGTCGAGATGCTTCATCGTCATCTTCACTTGCTTCTTCATTGCATGTCATTCATGTAAGGAACTCACTTCACTGTAAATCCAGACATGTCTTGTGATAATTGCCACTGAAAACATTAGTAAAATATTAAAGAATGCTTTATTTCTTAATTTACTGTACAGTCTGGAAACATGCAAAACAGTGAATTCATAACTTTCTTTTCATTAATAAATTCTTCAATTTCAGATTTCTGCTATTTAAATCAGACTGGAAGCAGTCTGTCCCTGATGTCTAATAACATTTTAAAAATGCTGCCAAATGAAGCACTTTTTTATCTTAAGAACCACTTATTTAAACAAACCGAGCCAAAGTACAAATAGATTTGCATTTAAATTATGAGGTGTCTTATTTCTCATATTTATCAATTGTCAGGAAATCTTTTTGATAATAACTTTTGTTGGCAAAGTTTTGACAATTTGAGTGAAGATTTGTTTACAAATTCTTTAAACATTTTTGGCACAACTTAGCGAGTTGCTGTGACTTATGCAGAGACTGAGAACCCCTGCTATCACGAAAGATATTTTAGAAACATGCCCACGGGTAGCATGCTAATTTGTTTCAAAATACCACCATATTACACTTTTACTCAAACTGTAGTAAATCTGCTCCTAGAAACACCAAATGTTGGTTTAGGAGGAATTGGGTGCTAGTTTAGATACGACACAAGGAAATTAACTGAAAAAATAGAATTAAAAATATTCATATTTACTTTCATCCACTTGTTTTTAGTACATGTTTTGCCTTGTTCATGTCTGAGTTTTCCGTGTTAGTTTTTTTCTGTCTGAATTTTATATAAAATTGTTCTGTTCCACAGAATCCCAAATTCCAGGAGCCCGTTACCCTGGATTTCCTGGATGCTGAGCTGGAAAATGACATTAAAGTGGAGGTAGTGTAGACACTGATGAATCAAGGCCACTCACGGCTCTCAGGAAAATGTCCAGAGAAAAAACACAGAATTGTAGTAACGTGTTTAAGTCCCAGAAGTCTCCTCTTATTAAAGGTCAATTGGTTTGTCCCTGCAATGCTGAAACGGGCTTAGTTGGTTGTAGGACATTGTTGAATAAACTCTTTTCAGCTAAATTAAATTAAGTAGATAAAGAGAAGATTTATTGATGACATGATATCACTATCTGTTTTTTTCTTTTTACAGATTAGGAGAATGATGATTGATGGTGAGACGGGAGAACGAACCATTCAAACGTTGGTAAAGAGCCAGGATGAGGTATGACATAACACAAAAGGGAATATATATCAGTTCTCTTTTTTAAAAACGCAAATAGCAAAAAAAAAAAAGATTAAAACTCTTTCTTTGATTTTTCTATGTGACAGTTTTTGGACCGAAGTTAAAAGGAGGAGAAACTTTCTCATTTAAATCGTGTGTACTTGTCACTTTTTGGCAGAGATACATAGACAGGGGAATCAGGACTTACACTTGGGGACCTGTCAATGGAACGGATTACAGGTGAGAAGTCATCAACCAGACTCTGAGCCCTGACTAGTTAGATTGAAGTAAAAGGATATTTTTCTTTACTTCTGCCTCAGCGATGCTTTAAAAAACATGGTTTATATGTTATATCAAAAATATATCATCTCTGTGATCTTGTTTTCTCAGCTTGGCCCTTGTTTTACCCAAATACAGCGAACAATTCATTCAAGCCAAACTGGGGGATGATATAAAAGAAGCCATGTGTGAGTATGACGTCCACTCAAACATATCAGCGAGATTTGATTTTGTTGGGTCTTGCAGCCGGTTCCCATGCATATTTTCTTTGGGTTGTTCTCTTGAGTTTTCATGCTTGATTTGTGGTATTTTGTGCTGCTGGACCTGCAGCCACTCCTATGTACTGTATGTGCAGCTCAGATCAGTGATTTTTTTTTTTTTTTTGTAATGTAAGTTACTGGTCAGCTGCTCTTTCCTCCCACACAAACTTCCACATGCTGTTTCTTGATTTGTACCAAATCCAGATTTCAGATCTTTGATCTTACTGGATTTGGCGCTTTCATCCCTTTCCATAGCTCCAATATGTCTCTTTTTCTGAATCAATCAAAACACATCTTATCTTTTCTTTGTCTCCTCTTTTTTATTTTCTTTTCTTTTCATATCAAATCTTTAAACCAAATCCCCTTGAATTGAGTTCAAACTCATTTGTCTATTTCCTCCAGATTCCACCTAATATTCTCTTCATTCTGTCTGAAATGTCTGCCTCTCCTCCCCGTAGTTTTCATTCTTCATCTTTTTATGTATTCTTTTTTTTTTTTTCCTGCATGGACTCTCAAGGCCGCATCCCTCTAAGATGTAGTCTGACGGCTTCGTCTTTGGTCACGACATAACAAAACAATGCAACATCTGCTTGCAAAGCCCAAGGATAGAAATCTTTCATGAATACATATCACCTATTTGCAACACTTTGTACGATAAAGTCCTTTACGGTTCTAAAAAAACCTCTTCTTGTTTTTTTTTTTCTCCTGTTTTATTATAATGCTGAAATTTGACAGCCTCCCCCTGGGGTAAGTATTCACACTTCTGTGTCATCTATGCATGTTACAGCATTGAGGAAAATGACTATATTTCTGTTTTTTTCCCGCATAATAGTTAGATTCTCCAAATCTTTTAGCACATAAAAAAAGTCTCTTTTTTTACTGTTTAGTAAGAAAAAATAGGTGTCATTATTAAACCTGGATACAGTGGCGGACTTAGCAGTTTGGGGGCCCTGGGCGAACAACAACATGGGGCCCTCTACAGCATGTTTTCATTTTTTTTTATCCTTACCTTGAGTGAAACGACAAATAACTTAATTACCTGTCCATTTTTAGACAGCATTAATGTCACAAATCCATTTTTTTGTGAGAATTTAAAAACGAAAATTACACTTAAATGTTAAAGAAAGGATTTTTACATACATTATTTTTAATTATTGAATTTACTAATTTATTAACCCCTGAGGCAGATGACACACTTTCACTTGATCAGTCTGATGCCATTTCATTGTTTTTTTTTTGACGGAATTAGATAATGTTCTGCATAATATTTATTTAATATACTTTTATTAAGTGCTCATATTGGGGCTCATATTGGGGCTAAACCTGGGGGTTAAACCAAGGGCAGATCTGAACATGAAACTGATCAAAAAAAAAAAAGTCTTTAAAAGTGGATTCCCATATGTTTCTTTTATTTTTCCCGTCAAAACAGACCTTCAGAAGTGTAGCTTTTGTTGTCGCTGTTTTGCACTTTTTAGGATAGGTGTTCTTGTGGCAATTTTTGTGATGGTGGAGGACAAAAAAAAGAAGCTAAACATCTCTGAGTATTCCTTTACTCAAGTTGTTGTGAATCAGGGGACGATGAAGAAATACCATTTGAAAAATGCTTTTTTGTGATGTAAAAACTTGCTCGATGTCATCAGTCAGCCACAACTCAGAGACAAATTTCTAGTTACCTACTGCAGCTCAGCAGAAAATTACACGTTTTTTTCTCATCTTGTCCGAAAACAACATAATCATACTTAAAAGACTTAGAATAGCTCAAAAGATAATCAGAGTGGGTATTTGAGCCCGTTTCAGTTTATGGATCGATCTCTAACATATGAGGTTTTCCTTGTAAGCATTGGCTTTTAATCCAATCACAAACTAACAAAATCATCTTTAATTAGTTTTTTTTTCTCCTGATGGGACACCAAACAATCACTAACGTCGAAGTTATTCAGATAGATGAGATTCTGAGAGAGTGTTTTTAGCCTTTTGTGTTACGGCTCCTCAGCCATAACAAGTCTGTCACTATGCCATAAATGCTGTCAGCACATTTACAGGCTTGTTAAAGAAAGCAATGCGCCATGGCTTGCTGCTGCAGACTGCACAACGGGGAGCTTGGGACTCTAAGGTTTTCTCTACAGCCATATAGAATTTCACATTGGAGCCAGACCACCAAAACCCCAATCTATCTTATCACTTTGATGCAGTAGGTGGTTTCTTCGCAGCTCTTAATAGATTAGAAAGAGTCTCTAAGTTAGGGCTGTGATGGATGAACATATTTTTTTCATTCGTGGAGAAGGAGTTCTTTATTTGTTGAATAAATGAGCTAAGGTTGAGTTGAAGACACGGTGACAGATAAGGAAAGATCATGAAAGAGGAGGAGGGGAAAGAAAACACTATAAAATCCCATGCGGGCAGGGACACACCCGTTCCTATCAACAAGGGACCGTGTGACAATGAATCTGTTTATTATGTTTTATGTGAAAGACATTGTTTCATCCTGCCGCAGAGTTTCAGCACTCCGAGGAACCTCGACACGCTGAAATTGCTTTCACAGGCCATCAATATGTTTTAAAAGCATTATCCAAAAGTTTTCATTTAAAAGGATCCATGAATGATGGTCAATGATGTCTTTTCATATCATTTGTGAGATAAGAAAAGAGTATTTAAATCAAATCCAGATTCAAGATGGGACTAATTCAGAACTCAAGTTCCCTTTTCCATACTTTTAAACTTTGTGTTTAGAATACATTTTTTCTGAAACTCTAGTTTTGTGTACCTCCTATGAAGCATATCCATATTTTTTAACATTTTTTACGGGTATGATGTGTTCTGTGGTGTATTTATGTTTTTATCTCTGTCTTTTTTCTTTTTTCTCTGACTTCTTCCTCTGGGTCACGACAGGGCAAGAAGGCAAGTATTTCTCAGTCAGTTTCTCTCTAAGACCCCCCACACTACATCATCATCCACACTCTCCCTCTTGATCCATCACCTAATATCTGTCCAATCATTTTTGTGTCTCTGTGACATTATGGATGTGAGAACCGGTTATGGAATGTGCGCTACATGTTCGTTCATCAACATCACCCACTTTTTTAAATTTATTTTTTTACTCTGGATTTTGAATTGTACATCCTAACATTCTAATGATAAGTTACCCTGTGGATTTAATTAATCTAAAATGATGTTTTGGATTTCCAAAAGCAATGGAGACTTTACAGCCAGAGATGTTTGAAGAGTTTGGTTTCACCTACATTGCTCCGAGGTGAGTCACTCTGGCAGTCCATCCAAATTGAAAACTTAGTCAATATAAGCTAGAGAATATTTTGAGCTTGGATTTTTTAAACTTTTTTGCGTTGTTTCATCAGAGGATACTGCAAAGAGCTGAAGCTTTCGTTCAACAACTCCCAGTTTCTCCAGTTTATCCTCGAACTGAACGAGAACATTGACAGCAAGCCCCCCGATGCCTGTGAGTCATGCATCTCTCTCACTGCTGTGTCACATGACACTTTCTCTTCTTGCTGAGTAAGCAATTTTAATGAGACCAGCACCGGACATCTTTGTAACGTACCGTGTGTTATTTAATCTAGATTGCATCACAAATGCAAGCTAGAATTTTTTTATTGACCTGTTGACATTCAGGAAAACCTTGAAACTGAAGCTGAGTATCCTTCATTCCTCATCAGTTCCCGCTCTGATATGGTAATGGTGAGCATTTCTGAGGCAGATTGTTGTAAGCCGGGTGACATCAGACTGATCGATTGATTTTCCCCGAAGCCTGATACCGTCATGCTCCACAATGACTCATGGTGTTTCTATAGGCCTCTTCTCCTCTCACCCTCTTGCATGGATTTAAACCGGCTTAACGCGTCCTTGGTGCGATTTAACTTTAAGGTCAAGTTGTATTTTTCGCCACTAAAGCTCTTCTTATCATTATTAACTCTCACTTTAGTTAAAAAAAAAGTTCTTTGAATTAGATACTACTACTTTCACACAGCACTGAACAATGGAACCCACACACACGTTTGCATGCCAAAAGCAATCATTTTCAAAAAAAATACTCAAATCCCTGCCAGGACGTGTAAAGCAGACAGCCACTTGTACATTTTTCATAATTCTCTATGCATGTATTGTTTCTGTGGTTTTGTAATATCTGTGAAATCCATTTTACCTTTTATCCTTAGGCAACGTGTCCCTGGTGAATCGACTGATCTTGGATGCAGGTCTGACGGCTGAACTGGTTAAACTTTGGAAAGAGCAGATAGTGTAAGTACTAAATGCACAGAGCTGTTATTTACTCAACCATGCACCAACAGGTTCTGTGCTAGTAAAATATCCTTTTTTCTTTTTTTTCCACACACAGGGTTATGTGTTAATTACACATTATTACCCATAACTACAAGGCCTGGTGCTTATTTCATGCATCATCGATTGGCTAGCAGAGCCACAGATGGTTTGATCTCATTGTGCTATTGAAGTGAAACCAAAGCTCAAAATACAGATCTCACCCAACATTCTGAACTCGCTATTTTCAAAGAAAAACAAAAGCTGGTTCTTTTTAACATTTCATTTCATGTTCGTATTTTAGGAGCATCATTTTGCACATCAGTGGAGGATGTTTAGCATCCTAAACAAACAACAGAATATAACCAACATTTTATTCTTGCTTATTCTTTAAAAAAAACCAAACATTTCTGCGTGTTTTGTGAAAAGCACTTATAGTAGCTGTTGTTTTGTTTTTCTCAGGGATGGGATTGGTGCCAGGTTTGTTGCCACAGACGGAGGAATCACAAGAGTCTATCCAAGGAGGTACTTTCCCCCTTTCATCTCAGTTTCACTCGAGTGTTAGCGAATACGGTTGTGAAACTGCAGGGCAAGTTTTTCCCAAATATCTGGTGTTGTAAAGTGTTGGATCAGATTGATGGGAATTTTCTAGCAGTTAGGCAGCTGTGCCCACCTGTGGGAAGGATTACTCACAGATCTTGTCAGTCTTTGTGTAATTACACAATAATTTAACGTGAAATGTTATGTCAATGTCATCTTTAAAACACACACACACAGTTTATGTATAAGATTTGATGTTGCTGTAGGGTATTTTAACCCTAAAACATTTTTACTATATAAAGTTACACCATCACTTTTGCCGGGTAATTTTTACTCCATATAATACACCTAATAAAAACTATTTGTCATCCAAAATAGAACAAAATATGACAACTAGTGATAAATTGGAGTAGTTTCATTTATTTTTAACGTTTGTTTATGTGACAGAATGGAAAATAAAAACATGGGAAGATCCTAAAAACATGCAGAAAAATTATTGAAAAATTGGGAATCTGACAACAAAAACTACCTCAAAATAAAAATAATAATGATACTGGAGATTTGACCTTTGGTCCACTCATTCCTTGGACATGTGAGACTTTGCCCAAGGACCTTTCAAACTCAGAAAAATGCTACATATTGAAAATCATGTAAATACTTCAGCTCAGGTGAAAACTGCCCTACGATAATGCTCAAGGGTCAAAATCCTATAGATTTATATATGTATATATATTATTTTTTTGTTTTTAAGTCAATCACGTACATGAATATGCGATTACTTTTCAAAATCTTAAACAATATGGCTCCTCCCCCACTAAAAAATATGTCCAGCTCTGTTCAGAGGAAACAACCAGGACTACAAGGTCCACTAGTCACAATAACTGCAGGTTGCCTAAACGGAGCTTGGCTTTCGGACAGACCGCCTTTTCTTATAAAGCCATCAAAGAATGGAACAAACTCCCACAGAGTCTCAAACTTTCCTCAGAAATTAACTATTTCTCCTGTAATCTTAAGAAATTGCTATTGGAAAAACAGCAGTGTCAACATTAAGGATTGTGAATAACACAATGTGATCTGAGCAAAATTTTATTGTATGATTTTATTTATCTTTTATTGTGTAACCAGTCAAGATTTGTAATGTTTAAAAGTAAGAGTGTGTATCTGAATGACTACTTACCTTTGGTCTGTACACAGTGATATGGTTTTAGTTACATTTTATTGTAAAATTCTATTATGTAATCAGTTGTTTGTGGAAAAGTTTAATGCGTGAGTGGATATTGAATGATTGTGTACATTTATAGTGAAGTTTGTATTGTTTAGATTTTTACTTGTTGGGGGACTGCAGATGGAAACTAGCTTCGGCTATAATCTGGTGTGAAGCATCTTTGATGTTTTTGCACATTGTCCCTGTCAAATAAACTACTAAATAAATAAAATAAATAAATATTACTTTTTTCAGTAATGGAGAAAAATGGTCTGAGAATCCAGAAACATACGAGTCCAGCTTCTACAAGAGGACCTTGGATAATGAAATATATATATTCACGGCTCCCACTTTCAACAGTAAGTAGGGATGTTCATGTGCATGAGGGTCTTCTGTGTGGTCTGGCTCTGCGCCTGCTGTGTTCACTGCTTTTGGATGACATCCCAACCCTACTGGCAATGTTCAGACTTAAAGGTTTCTGATATCGCTGTGTTTATCATACTTCTTTTCCTGCTGTGTTTCTCCCTCCTTGTGTGAAACCCATCATCCCTGCTAATCGCTCTAGCAGACATGCAAAAGTCCCTCTTTATACTCTAGATAAATAGATGATGGCTATTAAGAATGCGTGGAATGTCTTTATACTCTTAAAGAAATGATGTTTCATTTTTTATAAAACAGCAGAAGCCAAGGAGTCTGTGTCTGAATCGGGTATCCTGGTGAGCAAAGCAGTGGATCT
The DNA here is from genome assembly GCA_003999625.1 of Oryzias javanicus. NCBI lineage: Eukaryota > Metazoa > Chordata > Actinopteri > Beloniformes > Adrianichthyidae > Oryzias > Oryzias javanicus. The sequence goes on from CM012442.1 coordinate 20,160,111, forward strand.
CACCATAGATGAAGTCACTCTCAAACCAGCAGGTGAGTCTTTCTTTCTAACATCTCACTGATGGATGAGCCTGGTACAGCACAAAGCTGCAGAACCCTGTCTGTCTTGTGTTTTTGCCTCTAGTGGTGGGCGTCAAACTCAATGTCTCCTACTGGATGAACAGTTTCATTAATGCTACACTCAAATTAAATGTAAGTTGTGTTCAGTTTTGATTGCATCCCATATAATATCTAACTCGATTCTGTGTCAAATAAATCTTACTCATATTTCTCGTCCAAGTGCAAGGATGAGATTTGCGGCTGTCTTCGAAACGACAAGGTAAAATTTTGTTTTCATATTTTACTTTTTCTTTAAATTGAGTTTTGCAGTTTAATGTACTTATTCTGTAAAAAAATTTGACTATTTTTTCTTTTTGTACTTCTATGCGTTTGTAGCATGTAGACTGTGTGATACTGGACGATGGAGGATTTCTTCTTATGTCCAATCAGGAGGAATATATTTCTTTGGTGAGCTATCAAAACACATCTAATCTTAATTTGCTACATATAACGTTGCAGCATCAAAAATGGAACATTTTGTGTAACTGAGTATGTACAGAACTTCACTGCTGTAGACCTAGGTCAGGGGTAACAGTAAAAAAAAAATTGGGCTCGATTTCTACTGATCAAAACCTAGAAGGAACCGCATAGTCTTACTTTGGCCTTTGACAAATTTGGATTTGCATTCATGACCTTCTTTGTTGTAATAATAGGTATGAATTATGTCTATTTTTTTACACAAGCACAGGCAAAAATATGAAAAGAACCTAGGATCTCTCAACATGTTTTTTTTTAAAAACGTTTGACAGAAGTTAAAACAACTTATTAGAAAAAAAAAAGACACTCTGTGCCAAACAGGATCATCTCAGTGCAGCTGGTAACCACTGTTATGCAGCATAAGATAATATGTTTTTAACTCATAAAAGATCAAACTTTTTACCAAAGTTTTGCTTTGCATACAAAATCTGTTCATTCTGGAGGTAGCGTTGAGCAAACAAGACATATTCAGGTCAATAGGGATTTAAAAACCTCAGTAGTTTATCATCTATGTGCACCTTAGCCATTAATTTACAAATAAAAAACTAAAAACTAAAAACTTAAAAACTATTTAAGTAATCCTTACTTTAAAAAAAATTGCCATTTTTTTAATTTTTATTTATTTATGTTTGTTCTTTTTCCCTCTTTTCCCTCAGCAGTCTCACACTGCTGGGTTTTGCTATTTTAGTTTGGGTTGGGACCCTGGTAGTCTTAGTTTGCAGGCTTTGTTTATTTGCTTTCTTTAGGTCGTTTTGGTTAGAGGGAGCTGCTGACTGACGGTCGACATGGCTGGGTCAGGAGTCCTTTTTTTTAACACTTTACACACAAAACCATTTTGCTTACCTGTCATAAATCCCCATCCCCCTCAAACGGAGGTCATCTAAAGGTTACATGACTCAGCCAATCATGAGTGGCAGCACACCCATGTCTCTGCCAGAGTAAAGCACTAGTCACTGGGGAAGGAAGGATCAAAGAGGAAGCTGATGGCTTTTAGACATTTGTGAAAACTGGACTTGTGTGTCCCCTGTGTACTTAAGAAGTCGGCTCCACTGTGTTAACTCTTCTTTTTTTGACTTCCTTTGGCCTCTGCCTGTTGACGGCAGGATTTATGGAGCCGAGGGTTTTGGAACATTTCACATCAGCTGAGACAAGACATCTGCTGTCTCCGAATAGAAGCTTTAAATCTGACCTACAATTCATATCCTTGAGACATTTGAAGAAGCTCTGACTTGTTTTTATAATGTGGAAAAAGTCTCGTCCACAGGGATTTTTTTTTAGGACGTTACTGCTGTCTTTTTTGCTGTCAAAAAGAATAGTTACAGTTCTTATAGAAAATGTTGTGATTTGCTGCTTTTCACATTTCTATTTGACACTTGTTTCCACACAAGTTATTTTATACTTGTATTGTTCACATGAAGCCACACATGGGTCCAAACTGGAAAGCATTAATCTTTTAAAGACCCACTCCAATGAAAATCAAGTGTTTTTTAACATGTTTTGTTGCATTTTTTATCATGGTAGAGGGCAATATATTTATTTATTCAAATTCTGAAGAATCAGGAGCAGATGATAAAAATGCTGTTTGAAGTAAACTGGGTCCCCCTCCATTCTGGTGCATCCACTTGTAGACAAATAGATCCATGTACGTCTTCATTTTCATATTATTGGACTTCAAACTTTGCAGCTGGATAGCTCCGCTAATGTTAGTATGGGGTTGGGAGGGGCTGTAAGCTACAGGTGGGGCGTATTAAAAGGAATGATGGGACATCAGTGGAGGCTTACTTCCACCCATATTTCAGAGGCAAATTTCTGGTGAACTCTAGGAGAATTTTGTGACTTTCTCCTAGAAAATAACAGTTTTTAATATATTGACTAAAAAGAGCATAGCCATAATTAAAATACGACTAGGAATGCTTTTCCAATAGATATAACGATGTTTGGAGTGGGTCATCATCATCAGCGCTTCAGCTCTAGAGTTTCATTTACACAATTAACATTATTCCTGATTCTGGAAATATCATCAGGATTCTGAAACGGGGAAAAGCAACTTTGTGCTGATATGCAACACTGTCTAGTAAAGAACTGCTTACACAATCAATGTAAATTAGCTGATTCTTTTGTCGAGGGAAGCAACTTTGCACCGTTACGCAACACATTGTTAATGTGAGACGCAACTTCAGCAGATTCACATTGATTGCTTAATTTTAATTTTATTTTTATTTATTTATTTAACATTTCAAAAACAATAAAAGGATCAGCCCCTTGAGATGTCACATCTCGTTTTCGAGGGGTTCCTAAGTAAAACAGATAACTTAAATAAGGACGGAGTACAGTGTAATCAACAAACAAAAGTACAATTACAACATATAAAGTATATAACCAATATACAAATCCACATTCACACACTTATACACACACGACAGCTCTCAACTTTTCCCGCTCAACAAAATGCAATTTAACAGAGCAAATTCAGTCAAAGCACAAAAAATAAACACTATAAAGGACAAAAACAAAACAAAATAATATATATATATAATCATCAACATATATAAGATTAAATGACAAAACAAAAAGAAAAAAAAGGTTGAAGAATTATGTCAAATAATGAGATCAAGTACAAATATCATATAAATATGCTGAAATTGAATTGGAGAGTATGTCAAAGATCATCTAGGTGTCGCTTTCAACATCTCCAGTATTAAATTTTTACATTTTTTTTAGAAAATTCCCATCTATCATATATTTTTTTTAGAGGTAATAAGTTAAAACTCCCTATAGAAACAACAACATTCGTAGGTCTTTATGGAAAAATAATGTGTCTCCGATTGCAAAAGTTCCCCTATCTAGTTTGAATTCATTTATGTTTGGACCAACTGTTGCACAGATGTGAATTTCTCTTGACGATTGCTCTTTTGATTTCAGAATTACTCATCCATGCATTTCAAAGGTGTCATCCCCATGTTTGATTGAGTGGATAATTAGTTTGCTAAATTGGAGTGCTTTGCTTGCGTCTACCTTCATGATTACTGCATTAATGATCAAATAACTTGATTCATAAATGTGTTTATTCATGATCTCCCACAGATTGGCCAGTTCTTCGGTGAGGTGGATCCAGTGCTGATGATCAACCTGGTCAACACCTCTCTGTACTCCTTCAACAAGACGTATGATTATCAGTCTGTCTGTGACCCCGAGAAAGACAGCAAAGCAGCTGCAGGACCCCGTTCTGTCTATGTGGTGAGATGTCAACAATTGCGGCTTTTGTGTTAATCCATGCTGGCCTACTTTACAAGTCACTCAGTCCCATTTCTGTCCTTGTGCTGCTCCAGCCAACCATTGCAGACTTACTGAGTATCAGCTGGTGGGCCTCCAGTGCTGCCTGGTGAGTGGAGAGCCTGTGTCTCTTTATTTCTCTTGTGTGCATCACTATAGTCATTTGTATGGAGGCTCAGTGGCATGAGAATTAGAAATGAAGATGCATCATTTTTATCCTAGTTGTCCAAAAATAGACACTCAAACTGAATGTCTTGTAGCTTGAAGCAACATTTAAACTACCAATGTATTTATGTGTTGGCAGATATGCATCTTTTAAAACAACAATTTTGATATAGCCACCATAAATCAGAGGATGGGTCTTAAATATGTGTTTAAACAAGCAGAACGCTCACTTTTTGCTTCCTGTTTGTTGGAACTTGCAGGTCGATTATGCAGCAGCTCCTTTTTGGTCTCATGTTTCCCAACCTTTTAGACGCAGGTGAGCAAAAATGCAGGACTAGTGTGTGTAATAGGGCCTATTATAATTGGTTGATTCTGATATCATGCTTGGAATAATATGTACATCCATTATTATGTAAGTTTTAATTTAATGGAATGCTGTTTTTACCTGTTTGTCACTATATTTTGTGGTTTGCATAAAAGCTAAAATGTGTTAAATGACCTGAAGCATTTGATAGGAAGAAAATAAATACATTATACCTCAAAATTAAACTAAAAAATTAACAAAAAGAAAGTTTTCATAGAAAAATGTTAAATTGTAATCAAGACCTGTTTTGAAGCCGTGTTTTCTGACTTTAAAGTTGCTTATTTTCTATTTTGAAAGACGTAACGGGTTTTTTAATCCCAGAATTATGGAGATAAAATATTATAATTCCCATTGACCTAAAGTAAAACAGTATAATTCCCATTTGTGCATGCATAATTCTTAATTTGTGCATAACTTTGGATTTGTGTGTGTGTAAATCTTGATTTGTAACTCATACAATATATTTATGCATAAGTACTGGGAAAGAGCGCCGTGTCGCAGGCGCTGTCTGGGGAGGTGCTGCAGAGAGGAAGCATTCTGTTCTGGGAAACACTTCTATTTTTAAAGGGATACGTGTTTGAAAAAAGCTTATTTATAGTTTTTTTGTATTCATTATTGGGCATATCTGTTTAAAAGAGTTGGAAAATCTAACATTTTACCAGATAATTCTCACAATCTAAGTTCAAAGCGTCTGATGGCCGAGCATTCCAGTAGCATTTAAATGCATCACTTACAGATTAATCTTTTTCTTTCATAAAAATGTGAAAGAAATCAGATTTGGGCATAAATGTGGTTTTGTGTGTTCATAACAAATGATTTGTGCATGGTTATTAAAAAGTTGTGTGTGTAGTTGGTTTCATGAAGTTATAATTTTAATTTGTGCATGTGTAAATTGTGCTTTGTGTATTTTTTAATTTCATTTTTGTTCTTATGCTCAAATGTATTGTATGAGTTACAAATCAAGAATTGTGCACACACAAATGGGAATGATACTACACTCCTCTTAACTTTATTTGATGTTTTTCTTATTTCCAGTAGAGCCAACGGATGAAGATATACCAGATGCCATGTTCAAGGAAAGCTGCATCACAGAACAAACTCAATACTTTTTTGACAATGAAGAAAGGTCGTACTCAGGGGTATTAGACTGTGGAAACTGTTCAAGGTAGGCTCATGTTTATTGAAATGTGCATACATTTGCATATGTTCCGATCTTTGTCACCTGTAATTGCTGACCTGTGAATGTGCTGCTCTGTTATGTCTTACTTAACATCCCTCTGCTTCACTGTCGCAGTGGGATGTTCCAAAAAAAAAAAAAGAGAGTTTCCTGGCTGTATTGGTTCCACAGCCTTAATCTTAAACAGCTGCTTTTTGATGAGTTATGATCAGACACAGGTTGCCTTGATCTGTCAGTAGCTGAAATTATGGGAGGAAAATAGATTTTGTTTTTTTCTGTGAGCTTCTAGTTTGATTTTCTGGTTTAATCTCAAACTAATGCACAGAGTACCACACATGCTGTCTATCCTGACCTTGTTGAGCATACTTTCAGACTGCATAAGTGGATCACTTTTTGATGAAAGCGTATTTATGCAAAAGGTTTTAAGGATTTTATATTATATTTTATAAATTAAGAGTCTAATTTATATATGCAAAAACAGCAGTTTGCTCCAATCTTTTGATGAGTATCACCTGCAGATAAACTACTATAAGTTTTGTTGTTCCTGGTTGCATTTAAGCTCATGAGTCTTTTTTTTTTTTTTACAGGATGTACCGTGCCGAGAAACTTCCATACACCAACCTTGTGTTTTTGATTACTGATGCCAAAACGACATGTTTGTCATGTGACCCCAGGCCGCTTCGGCAGGCTGAACAACCCTGTATCCTTTTGCTTATCTCATTCTGGATGCTCCTATTTCTGTTATCTAACACTCAAAGGAGAGGGGCACTTTAAGCTGTCAATGCAAGGACAACACAACTTAAGTTTAAAGAAAACCTCGTGTAGATGCTCCCATTGGAACCTGATCTACCACATATAAAAGGAAAATTAGTTTTGCTCACCTGATTTTTATATTTTTTTATACAGACATTTTTTTAAGCGAAAATAAGAATTAATACTTTATTATTGCTTACATATATAAAGGTACTTTTGGGTATTTTTCCTGATTATTTGCTCAGCTGAAGGACCAAATCCATGCGAGCTGGCTCAGAACCCCAGATACCGGAAAGGGCCAGATGTGTGTTTCGACAACAACGAAAATGTGAGGAAAAACGAACAGAGGTTACCTCAAAAGCCTGAATGTGATTAAATTACGCTTCTGTGGATGTCTGCTCACTCCTTGCTCTAGATCAAGATTGCTACTCCCTACTTTTGAACTGTTTACTTACTTTTTTTTGTAGGATATAGTTATTTCTAAGTATTGTTTTGCATCAACTCTTGTTTCTCCCCCCTTTTGCATGATCACTCATCTTCTTTTTGTTCTTGTTTTGGGGATTCTGCATGTCAAGGATGAGCCCCTGTGTCCAACCAGTAGAGGCTCTGCACTCAGCCCCACATCTTTTTTGTTGTTTATATTTGTTCTCGCTTCATGGTCAGTATGGTTGCACAGCTTCACACAGCTTAGTTTGATTTCTTGTTTGTTATTGTAATAGGAGGCTAGCATATTAGTTCTAAAGTTTAACAACTATTCAAACTGTCTTAAAATACAATCAACTGTGTTAAACTTTAGGATCATCCAGTATGTTTTTCTTGTTTTAATCTGTAAGACATTTTATTAAAAAAAAAAAAAAAATTCAAAGCAGTCGCACACTAAGCCTGAGGTATTCCCCTACGACTTCTCCCTACCCCTACATTTAGCCCTCCAAACAGAGAGATATGGAAAAATAGTGTCTCCAAATTTAGACTACACTCCCAGTCAATGATGTCATCAATAGTCACCTGTCAGCTTTGTTAGTGCGGAGTAGCTAGCTCTCCCCCCCTCCGAGACGAGGCTTAGTCTTTAAAAAAACAATTTCAGACACTCAACAATTGGAGGGATAGGGGAAGAATTCAGATTCGGCCCAATACTTTTAATAAAACCCTTGAGCTTCAGATTTATCATCTTATAAACACTTTTTTTCTTCTTCGCATAAAGATTATTTTTAGGTTTTTCAACTAAAATAATCTAGAGAAAACTTGTTTATATTCTTAAGAGAATGTAAATCGTAGACATAAAACTTTATGTAAATTCTTGAATATAATTTAAGTATAAAAAAATAGCCCACAATTAGTTTTAAATTCTATGAGAATATATACAGTATATTTACTTGATCCGTTTTCTTTCAAATACTGTCAGCAGTCTGAATTGGGTGGGGCATCGACCACATGCAAAATGTTTTAGTGGTATTTAAAATCTTTGGCATCCCAGCTACTTACAATGCAAAATGGAAGTTGCAAATCATAGTTAGCGAATAACATCAGTAAAACAAAAGAAGCAAAGTGGATAAATCATACGAGAAAGGACTACAACACCACCCAACTTTGAACAATTCATTTAAAGACTAAATATTTGGTACGAAAATAATGCTTTTTCATATCTTTATAAATCCTGCCTTTCATTGTGTTGCACAGGCGTAAGGCATACATATAACAGACCACCAATTCAAGGGGGCATGTTTATATTATGGAGAGGCCTTGCTGGGAAGCAAATGACTGAGGAAGTAGATGAAAAGAGTAAAAGTAGGTCGTGTCCCTTCTGCTCTTTCCAGCTGTCCCATTACTTTTGGTTCAGCTCCTCGCAGGAAGACAGTTTGTGTGCTGGCCAGTCCATTTTCTTACTGGAGTAAACAGAGGAAGCTTCACGTGGCTTTCCTGTCCTTTGAATAGAGAAGACTCCCACCTTCTCTCTCCTGGGCTTTTGGCATGCACGGATATCCTGAATACACCCAATATTAAAAAAAAAAAAAGCTAAAAGCGACACGCTGAAGCAAGCAGGTGTATATCCATTCAGACAAGCAAACAATGAAGCAAACGAGAGGTGTAGCTCATTTACAACTTACAAAGGAGTGGTTAGATTAATTGCATAGTTTAAAAATGTCTGCTGCTTTGTTGCAAACACTTTGAAGAAAAGATTAATTTAAGGATCTCTCTTGAGTCATACAACACCACACAGCGCAGATGGCCTTTGAAGTACATAAAGTGTCACTTTTTAATAGGATTTTTTTTTTTTTTTCAAGAAACTGAACAAAGACAACTAATTAGTGTGTCTGTGCAGCAGTTTTGGGAACATTACAGGTTTGGCGGAGCCAAACTGTCAAAATGTGATTGTTTTTTAGCTTCAGTGGTCTATCACTTGTCTTAACTTTTCTAATAAAAACATTATCATTAAATAAATTTAACTTCTTGTTTGTGACAATTCAGCCTGCTTTTAAAATTCCAATAGTTTAAAAAAATATTTTTGATTCAACGTTCGTTGAAATGGGAAACGTGATTTCTATGATACACCAAGCATTTGATGCACGTCCAAGAACGCGCCGAACATGGGTTCTTGAACGTACTTTATGCAAATGGTGTTCACACTTGACTGTTGATACCAGATACAAGAAAGAGAATCTGGCCACGGAGAAAAAAATATGGCGCTCAAAAATTAATATTTGGAAGTCCCTCCCACTGTAGTAGTCACCAAAAAAAAAAAAAACATAATTTGCGCCAACAATATTTCACCAGCCCTGATCAGCTGATTCACAAAGAAAAAACTGCATTTTGACATCTTTTTCTCCGCAGGAAAACAGGAGTACTTATACAAATTTGAACACTTGTTCACATTGACTTGTAATAAATAAAATTTTTAACATTCTCTATCCCATCTGAAGCTCATGTTGCTCACTAAACCATTACAGTTATTTCACATTTAAAAGCTTAAAGGCTGATAGTTCTGAAAAGTTTTTAAAACATCTTTTTTGAAGGAGTTTCTAAAGTTTAGGAAATTTCTGCTTAGGCAACCGGCTAAAGTTGGAAAATGACCACTTCCGGCTAGAGATTGTTTCTGGGGCCATGTGGGGCATCAGAGGCCCCTTGATACAAGTGCATGCACTTAAAGTTGGAAGAGTCTTGGTGTGAAATGTTGAAGCGGTACAAATCTCGCCAATCGCTTCAAGCTTTTTCCCAACCAGCGAGTTATGGATTAAAAGTGAGCAGAAAATGACCCGGGTTTGCTCACATTGGCTCTGCTCCCTGATGACCAGCAGCCTGGATTGCAACCCTGCATGCTCTGCTGGACCCTGGGCAGAAGAGGCCGCTACGCTGTTTACCAGGATGCTGGCTAGCATAGCCAGCAAGCCCACTGAGTGCCCTCTTAAGCTAATTTGGGCAAACACAAGTGGAGCTACTACAGAAAGTGACAAACCCAATTGGGGCCCTCATATTCTGCCCACTTTAAAACCATATGGGGCCCACTTGGTCTTGCTGACTGGATTCTTTCACAGCTCCATTCCGATATATAATTGACTTGGTGTCACAAACCTCTATATTAAGTTTTCCTGTATAATCAATTTTCAAACGCTTGGCACTTCTGTGAATGAAAAAGGACACAGTTCATACTAGGGATGGGAATTACTGAGTACCTCACGATACAATGCGATACACGATAGATGGCTCACAATATCGATGATATTGCGATAATTGATAAAGAAAATAATCTCTTAAAATTTACAATATATAGAAAAAACACATTTTGAAGGAAAATATTTCCCCAATTATTTTTTTAGCTTGAACACAATCATAATAAAGAACTTGTGTCCTATTCTGTGCAAAAAATAATAAAAGCTTGTATGCAATTTGCTGAAATGAGTATTACCGCATCTTTGACAAGCATTGATTTTGAATTATCTGTACAATCCAGTGTTAACAATAGTAAACATGAACAGCAGTGCCACTACTTAGTGCAAAATTGTTGTAAACAATAGAACAATAATTTCAATTAAAATAAAAGGTCGATACTTGATGAGAACCTATCGAGAATCAATCGTAGTACTAAATACCGTGATATATCGCAATATCGATATTTTGGCACACCCCCATCATCCGTCACTACCAAATCTGAATCCCTGATTTGTCAAATTTCAACCGGTTTAGTTTTCAATGTACATTTAATGACCACACTTTTTGTAGCAAAGGGTAAATGTGAAAGTTTTGAATGTGATGGCCAAAAACGTGTGTTTATATAGACTTTTCATTGAAAGTAGTAGCGTGAACACATATTTCTGAGCCCAGTGTGAATGTAGTATTAGAGCAGGGGTGTCCAAATCCAGAGCTCGAGAGTCAGCGTCCTACATGTTCTCCAACCAACCTTATTGTAGAAGCTCCTACGATAAACTGATCCAGGCAATCAATATCAGATAAGGCAGGGTTTCTGGAAAACCAGCAGGAGACTGGCCCTCGAGGTCTGGCTTTGGACACCCCTGCAGAAGATTTAGGATTCAAGAGACAACAACAAAACTGAATGTGGCATAATTAAATGTGAATGTACGATTTAAAGTGAAGCAGTGGCAATCTTTATCATTGTAACTGTCTATTAACAGCTGACTTCTTCCACAGGAAGATGATTCTGATTGTGGTGGAGGAACCTGCCTAAGCCCGAGCCTTTGGTTGGTGCTCGGCCTCCAACTCCTGCTGCTGCTGTCGCTCACCAAATCCTCACAACACTCATGACCCAAACACACACACTGAGACTGCCACGCCCATCACATCTCATCGGAGGCCTGACGACACTCCGCTTGCGCAATACAGGATGTATGCAGAGTATTTGCAGCACTGACGGCCTGTATCAGCGTTTCCATTTTCCTATGCCAAAGGGTGCTCATTCATTTCTTCCTCATCGTGTTCAACTTCAGAGACACATTTCCTGTGCTCAGCTGCGCTCATTTCCACACCGTCTACCTTTATCTTTTCCGATGGTGCAACAGTAAGAGCTAACCAAACCCTTTAATTCTGCCTCATTTGTTTTCTCTGACTTTGAGAAGCTTTATGAAGCCGTACGTTCACTCACAACATTGATTTGTGTAGCTATCTGTATCGTTTGTTGCTAATATTTACTGCATACGAAAATCTATGCTATAATGGTTGTTTATTTTTTTTTTATTTTGCATCCAGTGAAACCTTTAGAAAAGAAATATCACTTTGGTTTGAGTGCTTTTTTAATGTTGATTACCTATATATCTGGTTCATTTTCCATTTGCTAAGATCAACTTAGCATTCTGTGACAAGCTTGGTGTTGTATCGTAGCAGCATGTGCTCATTACAGAGCTAAAAGACGACACCGACATGTTCACACCAAAATTTCAAACTCTAGAGGACCACAGAGAAACGGAGAGGTTTTACTGAAAATGTGCACGCTACTTTATTTCCTCAGTGGTGGACGTCAGTATGAAAACTGCATATTTTACACTGTAGATAGAAGGAGGATTTCTCAGTGAGAAATAAGTGAAAAAAAAATCAGCTGGAAGGTTCAAATTTTGCTCATGTTTGTGCTTGGATGAACAGCTTTGGTTGTCTCCACTTTGATGCATCAAAAAACCCAGTGCCTACATAGTAGCTTGAACAGTTTAGTTTCTGAGTGATTCAAGGCATCCAAGTTGTATTTTTTACCATGAATGCCTCTATGCTAATGCACGCATTATAGCAGGGTGGGCTGGCCTTGCAGTAATATCTCACGAGGGGGGCCAAATGTGCTGCTGTTCTTCTAATTTCGGGGACCCACACAGTGGTAGAAACAAGCCGTGACTTTGATTATAGGAGAGGAATATTATTTTCCTCCCTGGAGAAAACAAACTAAAAACCAGACTTCAGCTCGCGTTCCAACAGCTTTCTCTTTATTAATCCTGTCTCTGTTTCCTTACTGGACCACCGGACTCAGGAGCCAAGATGACTTGTGAATGAGATCAGCATATCAAAATGACTGTTTCTTTGTTTTGTTCTCCTCGCTGTACTCCTCCTGATGCTTGTTCCTTCTTTGTTTTGCTCTTAAAGTGCTGTGAAGCAGACGCCGAGGGCTCGGCGTTGAAATGCTGCAATGTCATGGGATGGGCTTGTTCTGTGTTTGAACTCTGTGTGCGCATAGGCTCAGCATCAGGGCCTGCTGGAGAGAACTTTCAGAAAACACTACTACCAGTGGTAACTTTTGCATTGCCTTACTTAAGCATATATGACAAAATTGTACACCTTTTTTTCTTTTCCCCAATCTGTATTTGGAGTTCTCTCCATTGCGTCTTCATGCTGACATGCTGGTGTTGAGTGATCAGGTTATGCTGTCTTTCAGAAACGTGTGCTGACTTGTGTTTTATCCCAGGGATCCAGTGTCTGTGCAGGCATGTGCGTGTCCCTCTGATTTCTGATTGTGCTTTAATACATGAAATACTCTTTTGTGGAGCTTCATTGGCCTGAATAAATTTTGTATACATTTGTACCATAAAACTATTTACTGTATAAAAGAGAAAAACACTGAAAGAGGAGAAAATGTTTATAATATGTTGTTGATTATTGTGCTAATATATATTCACAATAAAAGTGGTGTTATTGTTATGACCAGAGACTCTTTTATTATAAATTTTGAATGTATCATCCATCCATTTTTTTTAACTTGCTTTGTCACTTTCAGTCGACCAATCACTGATTAGTTTTCCAATTAGTCGACTAATCGGATCATTCGTAAGCTTGATGTAAAACACACAAACATAAGTTTGCTCTCTGTTTGTGCTAATATTACCTTAGCTTAGCTCTCATAGACGGTGATCCCTCTTCAGTGATGTCATAGTCACACCGTGCTTCCTCTTCAGACGCTCATGCATCGCCGTAGTGCTGCCATGGAACACAAGTACTGCCTTGCAGATAGTTCAATTGACACTTTTTTTCTTTTATTAATTAGTCTTATATTTTCTGATTTCAAGCTCCATTGGTGTGTTGTTATGGTAACCAAATCGTCCTATTACATTGTGTGACACTGCTGATCTGGATTAGCACTACTGCACATGTGTGTCAAAGACAATGGCAGATGCCGCATTAGGAACACACCATTTTTTTTCATTATCATTTTTTTTTTGGGGGGGGGGGGGGTGGGGGGGGGGGGGGGGGGAATCAACAGCTAAATTAGTCGTCTACCATTTTATTGGTTGACACAGTCGTGACTTATCGACTAATTGTTGCAGCCCTAATCACAGGTTAAAAACTGACCACTGTTAAACAAAGGCAGGGTACACCCAGGACAGGTCGCCAGTTTGTTGCAGGGCCCCACAATCACTCATAGTCACACTTAGGCACAATTAATAGTGATTAATCAACCTATGAAGCATGTTATTGGGCTGTAGGCCCTGCTCTGGAAAAATGAAGGTTACAAGGAACAAGTCAAGCAGTGCAATCTTATCAAGTCTTATCAATAAGTCAGCCATTGAGCAGCTAAAGCAAGTCCAAAATGCTGAAGTCTGGGTTCCATCCAAAGCAAAGAAGTGAATTACATAAAAAAAAAAAAGTTCAATTTTTAAAACAACTGCCCAGCATATTTTGTACATCACAAATACACTCTTTCTCAAATGGCAGTTTTTTTTTAAATCTGCTCCTGATTCACAATAATTACACTAAAGAAAAACTCAGAATCACAATTTTAAGGCTTGTCTCATCAATATATGTCCTCCATTACCAGGAAATGCTGAAATAACATGTTAAAAAAAAAATGCTATTTTCATTGGAGGGGGTCTTCAAATGGTAACACATACAATCAAACTTTTCCAGAGCTTGAAACCACCCAGAAATAGAATAATGATAATAATAATAAATTAATAATAATATTAAAACAATTAAATACAGAGAATAAACATTCAGTTTATTTACTTTTAATTTGTTACCTGAACACTTTTATTTTCCTGTAAAGATACATAAAAAAAAAGAAAATTTGCCTTGCTTGATTTAAACAAATTTTTATGCAATTTGCATCAGTGAGGAAACAAAACTGCACAATTGTAAATGAAGAAAGACAGATTATTTCCTCTGCCAAAGAGGAAGCCCCTGCTTAGATATTTTCCATCCACATGTAATTTTAGTTCCTGACTCCACACATTTACAGAATAGTCATAAATTGAGAAACTTTCTGGGAATAATTAACATGGATCTTTTTCTTTTGTCGTGGCTGTTTTGCTCTCAGCTGTTTGTATGCTGTAGCTGGTGCAGCAAAAGTTTAGCAGGAAACCTTTGCCAGTGATAGCTGCAGCCAACTTGGACAGTGAATGGACTCTCTGAGCAAGGTGTTAAAGTGTTGGCCGTATTTGAATAAATATTTGCAAGACATGAGGCAAACAGAGGCAGAAGGGCCAGAGAGACCAGGAAGTGCAGTTTTAAATGCTGAATATTAATATATCCTCATTTTCCAGAAGAAAAAATTATTAGTGATTTGGTATAAACTTTGAATTCGGATGAAATTTTTTGTTATATAAATTAGCTAGCACAGATACATTTTAAAATACAAAGAATAAATTGTGGTGTCCTGTTTTTTTTTTTTTTCTTGCTTTAGGTTCGACCTAAAAATGAACATGTGCATTTCCCCACAGAGAGCAAACATCACCAGCAGTCCCTCCAGGTGAGAAGTTTGGTTCTCTGTGCAATAACAAACAGCATGGAGGAATGTCCCGCAGGGCTGTCTGACAGAGGTCTTACCCCCGTGTTTCTAATTTTTGTGGTGCCTGTTGCAACAACATAATCGACACAGACAGCTCCCCTATCTCCCCGCCTTGAGCATGGCATGGAAGGCCAGATGTTTACGCTGCAGTTAACGGGCAGATTACTCTTCACTTGATGGTGCTTGTGTTTGTCTGATGGTAATCTAAGAATCAGTGTGGCCACAGTTTGGAGTGGTGAGGGTAACAATGTTTGTTTTTCTTGGAGGTGCATCAGGCTGGGAGGTCGTCACACGTAAAGAACACAGGAATAGTCTGGAAGGGTTGGTGAAATGGGATAGTCTTGTAAATGGGGTCCAGGTCATACCCTTTTAAATGCCTGACTTAAGAAATTACAGATGCAATAAAAGATGGAGGGAAGTGTGGCCTGACTAAGAAATTACAACCGAAAAAGAAAAGTGTACTTCACCGTTTCTTTTCTGCCTAGGTATTAGGTGGTTGGTCTTTTTCCGGCTAATGTAGACATGCAGCAATGGAACGAAATCCGTTACACCATTAGCCGGAAACAGAAATCCTGAGAAAGAAGAAACCTCAGGGATGAAGGAGGGATTCTCTTCCAGGTTGTACAGGTGATTTACCGGGACTATTAAAGAAGAATTAGTTTATCAACTGCGCATTTGAATAGAGTTCAACCAGATAGGATTGGGGGGACAGGTGGGGATGAGGTCCACAGCCAAGACGAGCCAGAAGCATGGTCCACGGCCAAGAACAGAACGCAGACGATCCACCAGGAATCACTGTCAGGATTCTGTGCTTAGGTTTGGTCGTGTTCTATTTTCCCCCGTCAGTCTTCCCATGTTCAGGTTAAATCATCCACAGCTGTCTTCATTTAGTTAATCAACCCCAGTTTATTTAAGTGTCTGGTCCTCAGTTCTGCATTGTCAGGTCACCTGCTCTTTTCTGCTAAGTGACTGGTTTGTTCTGGTTCTGGCATGGTTTAGTTTATTTAGTAAATGTCCTGCTAACAAATCGGGTCTCCTGCATTTGGGTCCTTCATCCGCCATCCATGACAGTATGACTTGACCACCTTGGACCCAGCAGGAGAACCTTTGCTGCAGTGGCAGTGTTCACTGCAGTCCATGCCACATCACGCCACGCCAGATGGGACTGCCTGCAACCACAAACAAGTCACATCATACCATATCCACCACATCTGTTCCTGAGGGGGATCGTCTGGGCCATCCTTTCTGCTCCTGTGGAGGGTCGCCGGGGCCGTTCTTCATGCTCCTTGTCCCTGAGGATGGTCACTGCTCATCCCCCCTTGGCGGTTTCCTGTTCTGGAGGAGCATTGCTGGAGCTGCTCCCCTTAATGTTTCCTGTCCCTGGAGAGAGTTGCCAGGACCACTCCTCTTCACACTTGTTCCCGAGGTGGGATTGTAAAACCCCTTCCATCCGTCTGGCTGCAGGAACCCTGTTTTTTTATGGACTTGTGTTTCCTCCAGGTCCCCTCCTCTCAGGTGTTTGGGCATCTGGGATCTGTCCTTTTGGGGACGGATACTGTCATGTTCTGTTTTCCCTGTCAGTCTCACAATGTTCAGGTTAAATCAACCTCAGTGTATTTAAGTGTCTGGTTTTCAGTTCCTCATTGTCAGGTTATCTGCTCTGCTCTGCTACGTCACTGGTTTGTCACATGGTTTTGTCATGTTTAGTGTATTTAGAAAATGTTTACATTTCTGCCACCAAGTCTTGTCTCCTGTGGTTGGGTCCTTCACCACCACTTCCCTGACAATCACCCCCACTCTGAGATGCGAGATGAAGTCAGAGAGGTGGTCCACAACCAAGAACAGAAGCAAAGCCGATCCACCAGGACTCTGAAATCCCTCCTACTCCCCTGGAGAGGAGTGGGAAAAAGGAACAACATGTGAATCGCACTGCACCAAACCACCAAACAGAAGCACAGAGAACTAAATATAATAGAGAAGGAAATGAGAGTAGAAAATGGAACCCCAGAGCTGATGTGGGTAATATGACAGAAAATCTAAATTTTTTTAGCACATCAACTGATGTACAGAGACAAGCTTTACACTGATATGCATAATTAATATAAAGTGTTGCATATCCAAGCAAAGCCCCTTTTTTCCAACAGGACCTGGCCGCAGACAAAATGGTTCCAAGATGATGCCAGAGCGTCATTAGCTGGAAGTCCTCAACCTTGGTTTGACCAAAGTTCCCATATCTCCCCTAGAAAAACACCACAACCAGGTTATGGTTAGGGTTAAGGCTCGGAAACTTTTTGAATAGATACGCAAATTCTGCTTCCATCTACAATTGCAACATTTCTGCTTCCGCTTAATGAGTTTGTGTTCAGGCGCTATCTTGTCAACATCTCGTCCCCTTTTTTTTTCCGCCACACATAATTGCATTTAGGATTGAAAAGTTACATTAGTTGAAGGAATGCAAACACTTTAGTTTTAGCTCCAGTGTAAAAAGTTAACAATTTTACAAATATGAATACTTTTGTTTATATCAATTTTGAAAGGAATAAAACAGTTTAAGGTTTTTGCCTCATTTTAAGCCCATCTCTCACACAAAACCATTTATTCACATTAAAAAGTTTTACTAAAAAGAGATACAGCTCTGAAAACTTGAGGAATTTCCACTTCTGGCTGATGTCTACAGCCAGGTCCCCCTCAAAACAAGAGCTTTTTTTTTTTAACAGTTTGCTAATTAAAAAGTGTGAAAGGACAGAAATCAAAGTGGACTGCAATAACAAAATCAAGGCCAGAATTTAACATTTCAAATTTAATCTCAGTTTTTAATGGCAAAAAAATTTCATTAGTTATGTTTATTTTTGTTTTTTTGGGGAGAGCTAAGGGGACAAAAGTTTATTTTGGTGATATTTGTTTAAAAAAAAATAGAAACCACCATTACGAAAAAAATGTTAGGATAAGAAAGCTGAAATTCTGAATGAAAATATTAAATTATATCGAAAAGGACAATAAATAAAGTATAACTTCAATTAGTTATTTTAGATCACATTTGTTTTTATTTACCAATCCCATATCTGAATCACCCCACTGAGGTTAGGCCTCACAGCAGCGTGTTGGACTCGTGCCACCCAACTTCAGGAAGTGACGCACAGGACCGATGCAAGATGCAGGGCATGACCCCAAAGTATCAGTGTGTCTTCAGCAAAGTTCAATAACCTTTTTGTGATAGGAATAAAACACCCATTTGCGTAGACTCTTATGAAAAGTTACTATTTTTGGAAGAGCACTGTGTCTCTGGAGTTTAATTCAAACACCCCGAGCAGCCTCCGGGTCACAGGGCCCCTGGGGCCATCAACCCCACCCCTAACAAACTTTTCTAAATCTGGTAAGTACAGTGTGGTTCATGTTTGCTGTAACACTCTTAATTGGCATCATGACTTTCCTTTGACTCTTCCTTTTAGTTGTCATAAACAGATCACAGTTTTTGTGTCGTTTGGTGTCAAACCACAATCCCTAATGTCAGCATGACCGAACACTGAAATAAATTTAAACATTTGGAGACAGAAAGTTCATTCTCTGGATGGAAATAACGCCGCACACACACTTGGCATGAATATCCAGGAAATGCCGCTGTTTTTTTTCCAAACCCATAAACATGACCACACATTTGTCTGTTCTCACCATCTTGGTTTTTTTTTTTTTTTTTTTACTTTCTTCTTGGAGTTTGCTGAGTGTGCATCTGTTTTTGTGCGTCTGTGTGTTTGGGTGTGAGTGGATGATTGGCAGGCTGAACACTAGCAAAACTGGTCCAGGTGAAAAGCCTTAGCGTGACACATTCCTTTCCTTCTCAGATTAGGGCTTGATTTGGAAGCATTGAGGGGTTTAAAGTGGGGCCTATATTAAACTGGTAACATGAGGTGTGAGGTTTGTGAGGTGGGGGGTATGTGCATGCAGGGATAAAGACTATCAAACTTGTTGGCATGTTTGGGCTCTAAACTTTGGCTAGATAATAACGCAAAGCCTTGTAAAAGTCTTCTGTGCTTCTTGTTAAGATTATCCATTGTTTAAAAAAAAAAAATGTTTTTACTTTGTTTACCTGAAGAATAAATCACTCAAAGACCACCTTTCATTTTAAAGTATGGGGCTTTTTTAGATTCCAAATTTAATATCTTTTTTCTTCCTTTTGGGTTTATATATTCCATACTTTAGCATTTACGTGTCGACCTTTCTGAACTCATCTTGACAATGACCTCAAATGTTTTGTAAAACTAAAGACAGAAGGAGCGATACAAGAAGAAGAAGTCAAATTCCTGCAGCAGACTCAATGGCTCCTTAGAGTGATGATCTCAGCATCACTCAGACAGTCTGAGATTTCATGATGAGATACGAATAACTGAAATAGTCACATTAGGCTTTTTCTGAAAGTGCAAAAAACACAGGAGCCGTAAAGAATATCTTTCTTTACCACCTCAAAGAGTTTAAGAGCAAAAAGTAGCTATATTTATTTAATGGATATTTCTTTCAAATGTCTCCCCAAATAGTTATTTTTTTATGATATTTTTTAGTATTGTAAAATAAATTGAAAACAGTATAAAGGAATAACTGTCTTATACAGAGAACATTGTTTGTTTTTGCAGAAGAGGTAGTAGCACCTCCCAATGGCTTTGTTGTTCAGTGTTTGCCGAAGTGTGTGTTCATGCTTCAAGCTCCCAGCATGAGCGTCTGGCAAATCACTTAGCTGGACTCTGAAGGCTGTTTTCAGTTCCCACCTGGTACATGCCATGTTCACCATCAGCACTTTAATTACACGGACGAGGCCTGTCACAGACACACGTGGGTTCAAATGTACCCTTCTGCACCAAAGTAGTTTCTTTTTTTTCCTGCTTCCTTCTTTGATTTCACAGACCACCTCTTCTCTGCGCCTGTCACTGGTTTTGTGTAGATCAGTGCGGTGAGCGGCAGACATGACAAGCTGACTGTTAAAAGGACGATAGCAGTTTTGGCACCGCTTTGGAACCATTATGTGGTAATTCTCCTATTGTTCTGGTCATTTATAATTCTGGGGTACGTGTCTAATGGCAAATGGCAGGTTGGCCTGTGTGTTTGCTGATTTCCCTGTGGTCAGAAACTATTTCCTCACCATATGTAAAAGCTGCATTCTGCCAAACAGTATTCTGACTAATTTGCACCAGCATTTGTGTCTGGATGAAAAGAAGAGGCAATCATGTAAATCACCCAAACGTAAAAGGTGACTGTGCCACCCACATGCATGAACCAGTTCAGTGGGCAACAGTCAAATCAGCCTTTGCAGTTCTACAGGAACGTTGTTCTGTTGGTAATCCCTTCCTTTCTCAGTGCACATACCTGTGCTTCCACTGCTCGTGAAATACAATTTATGGAGTAAAATCAGACGGACAGAGGAGCTCATTTAATTATTTTGTGACAACACCAGTGATCAAATTGATGCCTCAAAGTTGATTTGTAATTAAACTAACATAATTATGCCAAAAAACCTCAACCAAAGAGGATTTGATGCTAAATTTATATAACTTAAAAGATAGTAATGATACAATCAAGTACACCTCTTTTTGCTACTTTCACAGACCTTCATTGCAAAATTCCAAAAAAACATCATCTTTGAAAGCATTATTCTCTGATTTAAGCAAAACATGGTATTGAATAACCAACTCCTGGTTGCTTCCAACCAGTTGGTCCTATTGACTGTATATGAGAACTGGACTGAGTGGTCCCTCCCCCCAGCATTCCAAATATTAAGTATCCACTGGTCCCAGAAAGCCAAAATCCCTTAGACTTCTATGTTAAATTAAACAACTGTTACTTTGACATTATATTTGTGAGAACTGTTCTGCTATCTTCTTTAACATGTTCTTGCTAATCCTTATTTTTGACTGATATTTTTTCTGTATTTTAAGTTATTACTGCACATTCTTACTTCCAACTCATCATATATATACGAATGATTCGGGCCCCCTCCATGTAACTTTTTGGGTGTCCCAAGCTCGTCATTTTTTGACGTTCTGGCTGTTTCCATTAAATTGGGGGGTCCGGTCCCCAACCATCAGCATACAAACTGGTACCGGTGCAAGGGCCACTTTGTACTGGGCCACATATGCTAATCAGTGGTTCCCAACCCTCTGGAAGTGGACCCGCAGTGGACCAATGCTTGTACCATTACCCAAACCCTATACCATTATCGATCCCCAAACCCCAACCCTAGCCTCGAGCTGGTACTCTAGCCCCAACCCAGTACCAATTTGAGGTTACCGCTTCCCGAGGGTTGGGGACCAAAACATCAAAAAGTGATGCAGAGGGGGCCATAACCATACATTAATATGAGACGAGTTGGGAGAGAGAATGTGAAGGTTATTCAGTTTATAAACTGGCCAATCAGATCTCACAAAAAAGTGGGTGGTTAAAATAGTTGACAGATTCCCACAAAGCTGCTTTCAAATGGTAGTAGGGGTGTGGACTTCCAATAGACTCATTCCTTATTTGCAAGAGTGGTTGCCATAGAAACGTTCACTCAAAGCGACTTGGACCAATCGCTCCTTACTGACTATTTCTGTCCAGCGTGGTGATGTGATGTCCTTATCAACAAAACTGGAAGGAAGTCATTTTCTATGGCTTACATCACTCTCACTTGGTCCAGTTCTCCTCTACAGTTAATGGTTTGTTCTTTTGATTATTTCAGTGTTTTTCTTGTTTGAGACGTTTCAGTGAGAAGTACAGGTAAAAAGACATCTCATTGGTCGAAGGAAGTTTCGAGCAAACCAAACAAAAACGTAATTTCCTTTCAACAAAGCTCAAATCCCACGTATGTGTATTTTGTTGTATCTGGGCTGTGAAGGTTTGTGAGACTGGCACCTTCAGTGGAAGGTCCGGCACAATAGAGTGCATGTGGGATGTTGATGTTTTTGGGACACACTTTATGTGCACCATGTTAAAGGATGTGTCATTTAAACAGTTATGCTTTGGGTCAATACACAAACTCACCAAGCCGTTTTGTTCATTATTGTTCTCTGGTTCAGTCTCAAATGTTCACATCGACACCCATAAACACAGGAGGAGGGAAAGACAAAAGGCAGAAAAAAAGGGTTTTATCCTCTCTGAAGTGAACATGCTTTTCCAGATCGAAACGTGTTTTTTTACATCTGCATTTTTGCAAATTAACTTGACTAAATCTGTTTTTGTTTTTTTGAATGCAGATGAGCTTTATTGTGATCCTTGGATAATTAGATTTTAATTGAAAGTAGATGGTTCAAGCCTGGAAAAACAGTGAATTTCAAAGTCTTTTTCAAAGAAAGAACATCTTAATAACGACTAAACATTATAAAGATGAGTCACCAGAGAGATTCAGTCTCTGCTTCCAGTGATTAATGGAGTGGAGTGCGTTAGCGACAACTGTAAAAGCAGTACATCCTTGTTGAGAGAACAGCCCATTTCATAATGGGCTGCTTATATCCGATATGTTTGTCCATTCCTTCCTAAAAGCCATTTTTTATGAGAACACACAGAGTCCTAAGTTTGCTAATGTGCATCTTAATGAACCCATCTTAAACCACGGTTTCTCATTTTTGTCATCGGACCCACACTCAAGTGCTTCCTTACCCAGCAATCAAATAGAAACCATGGGGCTGCAATAAATAGAAGTCCGGTACTGAGTGTTTCATCCAAGAAGCCGGGGTTTCTCAAACTGTTTGTCTGGGCTGATTGAGACCGAGCGTGTTTGTTTGTTTCGCCGGTAAATGTCAGCACATCTCCATTACGAGCAGCAGCAGCAATCACATGCAGTGACGACAGGAAGTGTGTGTTTGTTTAAAGGGGAATCTCTTGACACTTTATCTGTGTTTACAGTGACCTGGCCCACAACTTTAGCATCACACACCCCCGCCACACACACATGCACATTCACATACCAGCTCTACCTCTTCTTCTTGTCTTACTGAACCAAAATACCTGAACTGTTTCTACTCTGAAATTTCCTTTTTCTTTCATACTTTTGGCTTTTTTTGCATTTTCTCTTTCAAGTCACACTCCAATCATATTTTAGTCTATTATAAAATCACATTTTTAGAACTTAAAATAAAAAATTACCCTTCCCTCATTTCCCATCATCCCATTGTTTACAATTTCTCCCACTAGCTTACAGCCCCTCAGAATCCCAATTTAACATAAGCGGGGCAACAAAAATTGCCAAGCAATATTGGAGCTATCTAGCCTTACAGTTTTAATCCAGATGTCAATACAACTGAAGAAAGGAGTTTTTTGTCTTCAAAAGGATGAAGCGGGGCTTTATCTAAGTTCTATAAGCTTTTTCAAATCGTAATCTTCATCTGCTCCTGATTTACCACAATTTTAATATATAAATATGTAGAAAAGCCTTTTTAAGATTAATTCTCTATATTTGTGTCCCCCGTCATGAGAAAAACACAGCAGAAACATGCTAAAAACACCAACTTTTTCATTGGAGTGGGTCTTTAATGCATTAAAACAGTGTATAATCTCAAGAAATGTATTGCTGTGGTCTCATAGAAGTTCTAACTTGCTGCAAATTAAATTGCACAGAAGGGTCCCAGACAAATCCATAGAAGATCTATTAAAACTCCACACACCTCACAAACATGCACATAAATAGGCTGGCCATCGCAGCCCCGTTGTGCATTGCAGTCCTCCCTCATATAAAAAATCCATTGTCTCGGGCTGCGATTCATCAACTCTCCCTGCAGTTTTCTAATTCCTCCTATCATCTTCATCTCTTATTGAGCTCTCTCTTTCCAACTCATACCAGATATGAAGTTTCTGGCAATAACCAGCTACAGATGTGACGGCACGCTCATGAGCCAGGCGGCGGGTCTCTCCTGTTTTCATCTCCAGGCAGGAGCTTCTTGTGAGAACACCCACTGGAATCCTGCTGGAGGATTCAGGAAGAGCTTGACCAGTCCTCTGCGTGAGCCACAAGAATTTATCGGTGCGTTTATGCACGACGTTCACAATAACAAGGCGTCTGAGAGCATGTTTGCGCCGCATGAGGCAGCGCGTGTGGTTTCACAGTATGTTTGTGTAAATAAGGATAGACTGACGGATTAAAGGAATATGAGAATTATGCTTTGCTTCAGTGAAAGTATCTGACTCACTGCAAACTGTTTATTATTGCAAAGGATGTAGTCCTCCCAGGAAGCCCCAGAAGCATTACTCACCAAACCAGAGAAGTTATTGATGGAGCCTGTGTCCTCCTACGTATTTATTCATTTATTCTTCTGTTATGTTTTGCACTCATGGAGTGATTGTAAAGAAGCTTCCAGGAATATCTGCAGAGCTGTAAATCTCCGCGATGCAATTTGATAACTCACTATCTCATTACCGTGCTTTCCATGAGGTTGTTATTGGAGGGTTGCAGCCGCGTCGATTGTCTGCTGCATTAGAAATGAAGCAAAACAAACCAGACGTTTATTGTTATCTCATGCTGTCATAACTATAAATAGAGATGGATGGGTATGTCTTGTCCTCCTTCCTACCCCCGGCCACTGAGTTTGCTTCTTATCTGGAAAAGAAGGAAAATGTAAAGTACACACACACACACATACAGGCAGGACCACCATGTCCCTAATGAGTTTCCCGTCACTCACAAATAGCTGCCAATATCTGTTAAAAGTAGACATGCGATTATGGATAAGAAATAATAATCCAACGGACACTGTGGAGCTTGAGCGGAAGTCTGCTGAGTGGCTGAGTGGGATGGACACACACGCTTCTGGATCTATATAATTTTCTCTTAAAATTCCTCTAATTTGCCCTGTTGCATCTGTGATAACTGTGATTTCAGGGACTTTAAAGCGTCTCTGTGTATATGGGTGCTTGTCACTGCTCATTATGCAGCCCTTCAAACTGGTTACGCTTACAGTTATGAGTGTAATGCAGCAACATTACGATCTAAGAAACAAGTCTTTAAAAAACTGGAGGGTGACTTGCAGCCTACAGAGCATGTTAATTTGTTTTAATTCAACAACTATAAATAAATGTGGTTTCAAAGTTGTTGGAGGGCTCAGTTTGCTAGGACTGGTACACAGGAAACCAAGGTTCCCAATGACCTTAATCCAGTGTGGATTTTTAGGCAAGACCCTTCAAGCTGCCACAACTAAAGGGTCCAAGTTTAAGTCTACCTGTGCCGGTCAATACCTTACTACAAATATAAAATATCTTAAATAAAAAACTGGACTATAAAGAGTGAGTTAGGAAGAATGCATCAATGCAAGAATGGTTAATCTGAAAAATAAAAGGATTTAGTAATAACTGTCTATTTCTCAATGGAAGTCTATGGGATTTTGGCCTTCTTGCAAAGGTTGCATTTGGACCACGAGTCTATGGCTGTGTCTGAATTCCCACCCTGTCCCATAACTACTAAACAACCTTATAGTGTGGGACTGTATAGAACCTTGGATTTTAAAAGCAATTCGCACACCATGATCCCTATTTTTCTTTCGTTTTTCTAGACGCTGGATATGATGTCACCGATTTCATGAAGTAAAAATTGAATGAATACAAACATTTCACTGCGTCCACTGTGTTTCTGATGATGAAAACGTTGACGGTTTAGTAAAAATTATATTTAAACACACTTTTATCGCAAAAATGTTTAGACCGCAATGCACTATGGTCTATATTTGCTAATGTAGTGAATTTTGATGCACACTAGTTTTTCATAAAGACTTCTGGGATATTTCTAGTGCACTGGATATTGGAATTGTACATTTGGACAGCACTAGAAAATGACGATCACACTTTAAAGTGATTAGGGAATGAATTCAGACATAGAACCACGGCTTGTACTTTAATGCCAAAAGGTGAACCAAAAACAACAACTAATATGCTTTTATAACGGTTTTTGCCAAAAACTATCATTGCAATGTTTGACAAAATAAGACAATTTAAAAAAGTGCAAAAAAGTGACAAAGCCAAATAATGACTCAATTAATCAACAAAACTATCAGGTTGATTGTTTTAATCATTAGTTAATAATTAATTGGATTTATCTACAAAGTATCTTTAAGAAAATGTTTGTTTGACTTTAGTCCTTCCTTAATTAAATGATCTCATTTTGTAAGTGTACAGCAAACAGTCATTAACAAATCTACTCAGTGCAGTTACATCACAAACATGGGGCTCTTTTCTGGAGAAAAAAAAAAAAAAAACGTCCAATAAAGGGATTAACTTTCCGTTTCTTCAACATTGTTCTCCAAGGTTCTGGCAATAAAGAGTGCATGTGAGGATGAAAAGTTCCAAAAAGCAGAACAAACAGATAAGAGAAGAACTACAAGAGGAGAAGAGGAGGAGGAGGAGGAGGAAGAGCTGACGAGAGGCAGGATGGGAGGGGGGAGGCTCGGTAAATAGAGGAGACGCATCATTTGCGCGGCGGTGAAAGCCACATCTCCTGGTTGCAGTGAAGGCAGCGCAGTGCCGCGTTTGTAACACAAGCCCGTTCCTGTAAAGCCTGATCATGTGGATATACAAGCTGATTTTCGGACTCCTGGTAGTTCTGAGTGCCGGTAAGTTTGACTTAAAGCTGGATTTGCGCGTCCTCGGATTGTCCCATGATGACTGTCATGCACTGGCTCCAGAGCGCAGGCTGTCAAACTCCAGATCAGAAGGGCTTTTGTTCATGCTTGGATATTTCGGCCTCTACTTCATTGATTTCCTTTCAAACACGTTTGTTCTTAAAGCATAGAGTTTAATGTTGCAGCCAGTAAAAGACTGTTTGTTTTCACGCACAGTGTGGGAATGGAATGATGATGAAGGGCTTTTATTCTGACTTGGCACAAACCCCGAGATATGTTGGACATATGGTCATCCATATGAATGACTTTATTTATTATTATATTTTTTTTTTAGGAAAAAGTTTTTGATAAATAAAAAAAAATGAAAGTATGTTTGGGATTTTTGTGCTCTGCAATGTCCTCCCCTCAGTTTGAAGATGGATCAACTAACTCAAAGCTTTTGGATTCTCTGTCACTCTCAAGTTGCAACTTTCAAAAGCTGACTGACGGCTCCTTTCATTCCCTGCAGCAGCATCACTGAAACATTTAGCTTTGCTGTCATTGAGAGGAAAAAAAATGTTTTTT
The DNA here is from genome assembly GCA_003999625.1 of Oryzias javanicus. Classification (NCBI taxonomy): domain Eukaryota; kingdom Metazoa; phylum Chordata; class Actinopteri; order Beloniformes; family Adrianichthyidae; genus Oryzias; species Oryzias javanicus. The sequence goes on from CM012442.1 coordinate 20,187,250, forward strand.
TGTTTTTTTTTGCATGTCCACATTAGTAAAACCAGCTGAAAACAGTGGGAGGAAGAGAAAAACATGTCTGGTTTGATGGTTTGAATTCAACCACAACACAGACACACACCATTGGCACAGGTATAAATAAAACTGACAGTCCACTACGGAACCACTTTGCCTCCAGCAGGGATTTGCTAATGAGATTATATGCACATTTAACATGTCTACTTTTAAGGCTTTAGCAAATATCCATGTCTATTAATTATTTTTTTTTTAGCATAAAAGGTTACCAGCTGTGTTAAAACGTGTCTGATCTCTGGATGACTCTGATGTTGTGTCTCTGTTCATCAGAGGGGAAGAGAAATGCGCTCCAAGACTACCAGAAATCTGAGGGCATCCAGCTGACTGGTTCCCCGGGTTCAGCTCTTCTGACCAAAAGCAGGAAGCTCAGCATATCCAAGTGCGCCAAATCCTGCAGCCGCAACCGGAGACTCCCATTCGCCTGCAGGTTTGTTCTTCTTTTTTTAGAAGAATGCCAGAAAACTATTGAAATTAAATCTAGTATAGTCGGGATCAATGTAGAATACCAATGTTTTCTATTGATTTCTGGAAAAAATGTTTTACTTTCACTCTTTTATTTATTTGCATGTTTTTTTTTTCTCTCTTTTGTAGAGCCTTCCATTATGATCGTACAAATGGGAAATGCCAGTGGCTGTCATTTGACTGGAACACACCAGGATCTCAAAGCCACCCGAATCCAAACTACGAGCTCTATCAGAAGAAAGGTGCCCTCTGCTGTCCCTGCACGTCCTTTCCTGTTTCCATTCAAATGCAGTTTTCTGTACTGCTAGAGCAGTTTGCTTTGCATCAGGGCATGAAGAGCTACATTATTGATTAGTGCATCCACAATGACTTCATGTTTGCAATGATGGTGACGAGAAAAAGCCAGAAACCGTCGTCTCTCGTGTTGGCCAAAGCCTGTTGTGGTTCATTTTCCCTCCTTAAGTGATGTTTGTGTAAACACTGAAAATCTCCAGCCCATCTCGGCATAACAAGAGTGGAAAATCCAGGTTGTGGAATTCATTCTGCTGAATTCAGATAGATGATCAGGAAAACAGATTGGACTTTTGGCAGTGTTAGGCTCAGTAATGCCTTGTTAAGCTCAACAGCTGTTATCGTCATCATTTTGTATAGGATTTGTGTAAAAGAAAACAAACAAAAAAGCATAACCCCATATAACAATAAAGCTGTTAATTCACCACATTTACATGTTTCTGTATAACTTTGACCTAATGATTGTCTCTTTTTGTCTCTTGCTCAGACTATGTGCGAGAGTGCATCTTAGGGACGGGTCAGACTTACAGGGGTCGAAGGTCGGTGACAGTTACCGGGATCCTGTGCCAGGCCTGGGCCTCCCCCATTCCACATGAACACAAGTAAGAATTGAGTGTCCTTCTCACCTCTTTGTCAAACATTATAATGTTAGAAGCTGCTTGTTGATATTAATGTTGGCTTGTGAGAGATGCAATTAGCTGGTAGCCAGAGGCAACTCCGTATGTGAATGTAAGATATATTGGTGGTTGATTAGGCTCCTGGGAGGAGTCATTCATCAGAACTGACATCTTTGTGCTGCTTTACAGTCACACATCATTTCCTGCAATTGGTGTGTGTGTCTGTGTGTAAGCATGTGGGTGTTTTATCAGGATTAGAATCATATTTTTATACAGGTTTTGAGTAAACTTGATTTCCACTCAAAAGAAAAAAACACTATTGATCTGTATATCAGGAAAAAAATCAATTTATAAAAAACTAAAGAATCGGGGAAAGAACATTTGCAGTGGTTGTAAACCATTCCTGCAATGAAATTGGCTTTGTTTTAGTGAAAAATAATTACCGACATAGTGTTTTAAAAAAACACCCAAATCTGACATAATTTATTAGCCATGTGTTATGTGTTAGAGCAGCATGCAATCTAATAAAAAGGTATTAGGAGGCTTTACTTTGCAACAGCTCACAATATCTGTTCTACAGGGGCTGACAAAATAAAAGAAGAGAAAAAAGAAGAGACTTTACAACAATTTATTGTTACATTCTAATAGTGCTGCCATGATAAGTCAGCTAATCGACGACTAATCGACTATTAAAACAGTCGACGAGTAGTCGTTACTTTATATTGTATTATATGAAGTCAATGTTTGGTAAAGTTGAAAGTTAGAATGATGTTATGTTGGCTTTTTGGACTATTTTAATATTTATTACAGTTTTTAAGGCTAATTTGGATATAATATTTCAGCTACATGCTAGCTATTTTGGCTAATTTAGGATATTTTTCAGCTTTCAGGCTAATTTGGTGATTAGCTAATATTTCAGCAACATGCTAGTTGTTTTGTCAAAATTAGGCTTTTTTCAGTTTGTTTAGGCCAATTTAGCATTCAAGTAGTATTTTAGCTGGCTATAGCTTCAGCCTTTTCAGCTACCAGCACTAGCATCTTCAACGGCCAAATTCAGCTTGCAGCATTCATACTAGCATTATCTCAGGTAATGTTGTATATCTAATTTTTAGTTTGTTTAAAGCTAAGAATGGTTAAGACGCCTGCTTTAAATCCAGTTTGCTCATAATCCGATAAATCGACTAATTGGAAAAAATAATCTGTGCTTAGTCGACTATTAAAATAATTGTTTGTGGCAGCTCTACATTTTAATGAAGTGCATTCACACAAGGTGTATCGAAAAAAACAATGCTCTTTCTGTCCCTTTTTAACCTGGAATATGCCTTTCTTTAATTGTAATCCAAAAAATCTGTCTCTTCTGTAAAGTACTAATTTACTTTGAAAGAATTTGTAATGACTCGCTGCACCGGTAGACAAATCTGAGCCAGTAGGTTACATGTGTACCCTCAATGAACCTGCTTTATCAGACTGCTTTATGCCTCTACAAATCAGGTCATTAAATCCAGCCACTTTGTATGCTTTATCAGTCATCTTGCAGATATAGAAAGCTATGACATGCACACTCAAGAACAAATAGGGTTTTTATCTGTGGAAGATTTCCTGTCATTTTCGGATCCAGCTCTGGCATTTCCCCTTTTGCACCTGTCATTTTACACCGGTGAACGGAGAGCCTTTTGTAACTCTATCCTTTTATCGTTGCTGGAAAAATACTACTTCATGTCAAAAGTGACTCTCACAGTTTCCGTCATCATAACTGATGACCGGAGCCATGTGCGCGCCTGATGGGAAAGATATGAGTCATTTGTCAGTGCGTTTATACTACACTTAAAACAGACCTCAAGGGAAAGCCATCATTGTTTTTACATATTAGTGTGTATTCTCTCTTAGGCCATGACTTAGTCTATCAACATTGCTGGTGGTCACCTTTTTTATATTTCTTTCTTTATTTAAAGTGTTTAAGTTAAATTTTCTTCTTTCAAACAGGCAATGGGAAGTATTGGCTTTCATGCTGCTAAAAAAGCTTTAAAAACCTTCAATTGAAAGCATCATGTTGCTGATTTTGAAATACAAGTTCATCACATTTCTGCTGTGCTTTTGACAGATTCATGTCTAAGAGGTTCAAGAAGAGCGACCTCAGGGAAAACTACTGCCGCAATCCGGACAACTCAACCGTTGGTCCATGGTGTTTTACCACGGATCCTAGACCACACCTCAGACACCAGGAGTGCGGAATACCTCAGTGCTCTGAAGGTAGGCCACTCATCATCAAACGTGCCTTTTTCCTCCCATTCAGGGTCAGAGGTGAGTTCTTTTAGAACAGGGATAGGCAACTCCAGGCCTCAAGGGCCGCAGTGTCTGTATGATTTCCAGATATCCAATCCCTACTCCTGACTGATTACCTGGTTCAGGTTAGTCTAGCCAATTAGAACACGCCAGAACAGGCTAGGTAGGAAAACATTCAGGAATGTGGGCCTCTAGGCCTGGAGTTACCTATCCCTGTTTTAGAAACCCTGAGGTTTGGTTGACTGATTCACAAACATAGACTTTTCAAGATATTATTTTATCTGAGCATTCATCTTGAAGTAATAGCCATTCCACAGAGTAAATTGTTTTCTACTTTTAAACCTGAAATGAGCTGCTGCGTGTTATGCAAACACAGATTTTGATTAAGTAGTGCTGTTTTTTTAACTCACAGTGTGACCCTGCACAGGTTTTTGAGCCAAGCTGCAGTTTCTTTTTGTTCCAGGTGTGTGTTTTAGTTTTTTCAGTTTGTAGTTTTGAAACTTCATTAGAACCAATCCCCATGTGGTATAAAGGAGAAGAAACCTCTCCCCCAGTGTGACAGCCTCTATATTATATCTTACAAAGTTACTGTCAAAACTGAATTCTCCTGGAAGAAGGAGATGATAATGACCTCTGTTATCTTTTATTGATGGATTTGTGCTGTCAGAGGAGTTGTTTCTAGTGTGCATGACAGACAATTGCTTAAAAAAAGAAAAAAGGCCAGGTTGGCTTTTCATGAGACACAATTGTAGAACTTTTATAGCTTCTTCCACTGGGTTATCACAAGTTATACAACGCCGATAATGAGCTTTTATTTTGACAAGAAGTCTGTGCTCTGTCAAACAAAAATGACCAAAGGGATTTCTCCAGAAATCAAGTGATTGGAAACACATGCAAGGACACAAACATGGCGTGTAAAAGCACAAACGCACGTGCAACCGGTGGCATTAAAAGTGTTCTTTCATGAGATGAGCAAGCTTGTAAACATCTGCTTCTAATTGGTGTTCACCTTGTTGTTTACTCACTGTGTCTGCAGCACACCCTGCAAGAAATCCCGCTCCCTCTTCATCAAGGACTGCTGCGCTCATTAGAGTGACAGTTGCTTACATTTATCTAATTTATGGGAGCATAACACCAAAAAGGCAGCTCTGTGAAGTGTTTTAAAATAATGATATCTGCTGTGAATAGCTCTGTCGCCTCTCACCAAGAGGGCTCAGTCCTGTAATTCTGATGGGGCTTTTATTTTTGTTCCGACCAAAGAAGTAGCTGTTGGTGTAATTTCTGTTTTGGGTATTCAACATTGCATTAACTTTTACGAGAACATCTTGTTACATCTTTGCTAAATGTCTTTGTAGTTGAGTGCGTGAAGTGCAACGGGGAAGATTATAGAGGACCTATGGACCATACAGAAAGTGGAAAAGAATGCCAACGGTGGGACCTGGCTGACCCACACAAACACCTGTTCCACCCAAAGAGGTGAACACACACGCACACACTCAAATCCAGTCATTTACTGGAATGCACAAACTTGACCTTTACATTTTTCCTTTGTACAACTGTTTCATGTTTGCGTCCCACTAACTCTGCAGATTAAGTGAGTCAGCCCCTGAAAACGGAGTCCCACGAGAATCCACTTTGTAACTCTTAACGTTTAAACATCTGTGTGCTGGGAAAATCCCCTCATTTCTATGTTTTAATCTGTGTGTGTGCATGTTGGCGTTGTTTTCTGTGTCAGAGCGGTTCCAGCTAGTTGGGTGGCAGGTGGTCTGGATTACTGGGGACTCGTTAACACATCCTTAATCATCCCACTGTTTGTGTGAACTGGATCTCGGCATGCTCACAGAGCTAAAGTAATGACAGGATCCCATGGCTTGATGCTGCATACCTAGAGGATGCAGGCCCGAAGGGATGTGGGAGTTTGGGATGTTTTACTGTTAAACACCTGTGGTGGCGCAACTCACTATCCTCTTTTTCCCAAAAGCTCCCAAAGAGTTTCCCAGATGGAGAGTGATCATAATTCGTCTTTCAGCTGTTATTTCTTTGTGCACTTCATCTGTGTTGATGTTACATTTATTCCTCTTACAGACATTTCTCTTTTTTTGCATGTTTTGCTAACAGGTACCCCGACAAGGGCCTAGACGACAATTACTGTCGGAACCCGAATGGACGTCACAGACCGTGGTGCTTCACCACTGACCCAAACACGCCCTGGGAGTACTGCAACATCAAAGCCTGCGGTAAGCGTGTTCCCGTGTTTGTTTGAATGTGCAAGTATTAGTCATGCTTGACAAACCAAAATCGATGTCTGATGGAAAGTGTTTGTGTCCAAGTCCGGCCAGTATGACACACTGCACTAGAACTTTCCAATTCTCCTTCCACACATAGGCGGAGTTTTCACTGTTTGGCCCGTGTTCTATTATGTCTTCGGCAATAGCCAGAGTGTTTATTTTTCTCCGCGCCACTGGCCTGCTGCTTATTGTTTCATGCCAGCTGTTACGTGTGGTAGTCAAACTACAGAGCTCAGTCACTGCTCCACATTAACCTCCTGTAACACGGGGAGACACAACATCAGGGTCATACACACTCTGAGGAGATCACGTGTGATTGGTGTGTATGCTTATCTCACAGATGGTTGTTGTGCTTTTCACTTATAGGAAACCAGAACACACTCTTTCTGTAGTTGACCCTGAAATCAGTGAGCATGCACTAAGACAGCCTCTGAAGTCTTTAAGTACATAAAACAGAGGGAAAGGGGTGATATTGTTTGGCTCAGCTTCTTTCTCTTGAGTCTGTGACTGGGCCGCTTGCCTGCAGGAATCATCAACAGTCCTGGCACCATGTTTACTAGCTGGCACTCATCCATGTGGACCCAGTGATTCCCTGTGGCCCCTTTGAAAAACTATCTTCCACTCTATGCACACCATGCTTTGCTCACTTTCTTTCTGATATTTGGGGGTTTGGTAACAGACCAAGTTTACGACCCAGTTAGGCTTAATCGAAACAAGGCAGAGAGGACGGAGCAAGAGACAGAGAAATGTTCCACTGACAAGGCCGTCTTTTGTTCACTGTCAAAGTAGCAAATTTCTATTTTCAGACATATTGTATGAGGGGGGAAAACAGCTTAGGAGATGTGAGTTTCTGCAGCTTTAATCATTTTTGGAGGCAGTTGTGTCAGAAAGCTCTAGTTTATGAACTTATGTGTAATGAGGTGGTTTTGAGTGAAGAAAATTAGAGCAAAACTTCCTGCCTTGTTTTTCCAGCTCAGAAGCCAGCCTAGTTATAGAGTCCTCAAACCCCATGGAAGGAGTTCTAACGTGGACAACAAAGACGTCATTGCTGTTGAGCTCTTTTTGTTTTTTTCAGTGCCACAGGAAAATTTCCCTCCGTGAAGCATCGCTGCATTTGAATTAATACCACTACAAGAGTTTCAAATGAAGGGAAATGTTTGCAGCTTCTACTGATCTAACACAGACACGAGGGTGATGACACTGTGTGGACTTTAGGCCAAATAATTTGGCTGCAGTAAGAGAAAATAGTCTGTTAGAGGCTGAGCCATTTGGTGTTGACAGCTGTGGGTTTGCATTTTCAGACTGAGGAGCGGGGGTCTTAATTGTATCCAAGGGAAACACCTAATTCCCTTAAAATCCTGACAAATGAAATGTACAGATCACAAACCTAAATAGTCCAGATGAATCTAAATGAGATATTATGAAAAGCAAAATTGCATTTGAGAAATTAGTTATGCAGAGTAGGAATTCATTTGAGTATGTATTGAGATTACATTTAATCAAACACTGCATATTCTAACATAGGCTTGAGGAGCTTGAATGCCAACAACTATGCATTTGGAGAGATGAAACAATCAAAGCCTAACAGATGTTGTTTACATAGTTTAAAGACTTTTTTTAAACATTTGTTTAACATAATTAAAAACTCATCCTTCATTATGGCTCGCTCATGTGTCTCACTTACAGAGACACCTCCAGAAAGCAACGTGGTGGAAACAACCGAGTGTTTCCAAGGCAAAGGAGAGGGTTACAGAGGGGCGGTAGACGTAACACCCACCGGACTCACCTGTCAGCGCTGGGATTCCCAGTATCCCCACAACCACTCTTTCATACCTGAAGCATACCGATGCAAGTGAGTAGCTAACTCTGATCCCAACCGTTGACTGTATATAGAGAACTGGATAGAGCAAGTGTGACATCACCCATAGAAAATAATTTAATTCTGGTTCCAACCAAATTAAGTCAATTCAGTTGTCATTTTTCCGCAATATGTCCATCACCATGTTGGAACCAGACGTCTTCAGTAAGCCGTGATTGGTTTGTGTCGGTCTTAGTCAACATTTCTATGGCAACCACTCTCTCCAATCCGTTGTGAGCATGTTAGAAGACCACACCCATTCCACAAAAAAAAAAGAAAGGACTCGGGAGAATCTATTAATGAAACGCTTCGAAGGTTCAATACGAGCCCCCATACTTTTAAAAAATTTAGTTCAGCAAGTATGGTTAATTGTAACACAAATACTTTAACAAAGTCATAGCAGTCTATCAGTCAATAGAAGTCTATGGGTTTTAGGGACCAGTGGGTACTTCCTATTAGGGAATTAAATCCACTTCTCTATATACAGTTAATGATCCCAACTCTTCAGCATTCAGTTACATCTGAACAAATCACAACATGACTCTATCTTTGACCTCAAGGGACCTGAGAGAGAACTACTGCAGGAACCCCGATGGCCAGGATTTCCCATGGTGCTTCACTACAGACCCAAGAGTCCGCACAATGTTCTGCACCAACATCCCTCAATGCGGCGCCCAAAACAGGCCTGTCAATGGTGAGAGATTAAAAAACCCCAAACTATTATTTTAGTCTATCTTTAGTGTATTTGACATGCTTGTCCTTTGAAAACTGTAGAGTTCAGAGGAGATTTTATTACCATGATGAGTTTTTAACTGCCTGATCTCAGTCCTTGTCAAATGGTGTACCACCAAAGGATTGTGGGAAAGACTGACCAGAATGTCTCACATAAATATATTCTGACAACAGTTTAGAGTTGTCAACTCTCAATAGAAAAAGAAAGACAGAATTGTTGGATTAGTTTTGCTTCAGATTCTTTCTTGGGCAGCAAAAAGATTTAAAAGAGGAAAGTTGCATATATGTATGCCTGATTGCACAAACTGAAATTTCCCTAAGGATTTTCTGGATGTTTCTCTGAGACTGTGTGTCCTTAGACTGAGAATTTAAATCCACGCTGAGGTTATGTTGTGGTTTTCCCTCAAGGGTTGAATTTATTCCCACAATAAAAATGAAATGCTGGATGACAGATAGCTTCAGTTACTTATTTATGACCCATGTTTTTCTAAGGCATCATTATGGATGACTTATTTTGTGTTGCATACTTTGCCCACGCCAAATCCTGCCGAAACCACGATGCAGTTACTTGAATTATGGTTATTTTAATCCATATTTCTTGAAAATTAAAGAACAACTGAAACATTGATTAAGTTTATTGGAAAGACATTAACATGTTGAATTGAAAACAGCTACTTATCCAATTTCAGGCATCGTGACCGCAAACCTCAATGCTGCTAAACCTTCTATGTTTTCTTTGCCGTTATTACAGATTCAAAGATGTCCATTTATTCTATTTAATAATACTGGTAGTTAAAACTCCAAAATAAAGGAAGCATGGCCACCTATATGTTCATTTTAAAGCATAATATAAAAATTCTTTAAGGGCCTGTAAGAGTTTGTTTTTTCATATATAAATATTTTACATGAATTAGGTTTTTGTGCTTTAAAAAAAATAGCTGTTTTGCTATATTTTTGTTCTACAAAAATATCCCAGAACCCATTTTCAATCAAAAATTTTGTCTTTTTTAGTAAAATCTGCTGTGTTTTTGGTTGTTTATATGTACAAAATATTTGTCAATTAAAAAAAAAAAAAAAACTGTTTACAACTCTTGATAACTGAAAATCAGATGCTACATAACCCATGAGCTCCAGCTACCACAAATACATAAATGAAAAGTGCTGCCATACAGTTCAGACAAGTTGATTTTAAAAAGCAATAAAAAAAACATCTTTTGTCCAATCACAACTATTTACAACTGTTCTGGTTCCATTAGGATGATCTACAAATTAGCTTGGAATCAGTTAATGAAACATATTTTAAAGCTTAGTAAGGGGTCTGCTAGCAATAGTGAATCTAAAAAAATTGGAACAAAATAACAAAAACATCAAGTTAAACACAATAAAAATCTTGAAAAAACACTCGGAACCCCTTTTGAAATACAGTGTTTTCCCGTGTATTTGCATTTCTTTATTCGCAGTTTCACATGTTTGCAGATTTTTTTTTCAGTCACGTGACTCTTTTTGTCACAAAAACTTCAACGACGTAAGGCGCTTGTAGGTAATTTTTGCGTCCGAAGGAGATGCCGTGCTGCTGAGGGTGGATCTTCGCACAGCGAAGCCCCCTCCGGAGCGCGGAGAAGTCTTTAGCTCTGAATAAAAAAAAAAACTCTTTATGTTTAACTATACTCAAATGTTATGTACAAATCATAATCAGAAGTGTTATTGATGAGTATGGATCGGACATCCTTTGGTTGCTGGGTTAGACGGTGACAGTGGGGTTCTCCATATTTGCGGATTTTCAGATGGCTCCGGTCCCTAACCCCCGCGAATAAGGGGGTAGAACTGTAAAGGAATTCTGACAATGCAAGATAAAAAGCTTTACAAATGGTCAGTACCTTAAAGTGGATTTGGCCATGAGGTACTTCAAGATTTAAGAAGTTAGTCCACAAGTTCATATCAGTTTTATTTAAGAGCAGAAATAAAAGCCTTACTGGCCAGCTTTATGTACATTTCCAATGTCTAAAGGATGAAAGAATGATAAATGATGTGTTCTTTGGATGTGTGCAAAATCCTGTCTCATGTGATTTTGAATCCAGAATGCTATGAAAGCCTTGGAGAGAATTACAGAGGACAGCAGTCAAGGACGAGATCAAACCTGCCGTGTGCTCCCTGGAGAGACCACAGCAACAGGTCAGTCTTCTGGATCTCTGCTACCTTTCTAGCCTAATAACTTTCCCAAACTTAAGATGTGAAAAGCAGATGTTAGCCACAACGCTACCCCCCTGAAAGAAAAAAAAAAAACTTAAAACAGAGATAACACATGTTGGAGAACTGGCGCTTCAACACGAACATGTGTGAAAGCTTTGTGACAACTAGAAATAATCAAAGTAAACCTTTTTATATTGAACATTCAGATTTACATTCAGATAAGCTCTAGAATAAGTCGGTGTGTCACATGGTCATTTTGGCTTGGACAAATTGTGTTTTTTATAAGGAGATCATGAGCAAATCTATTGCATTGGAGATACATTTGCAAGAAAAAGTATGTGAACCCTTGGGGAGTAACTCAATTTCTGTATGAAATGGACACAATAGGATTTTATTTATTTTTTATTGCAGCAATGGAGAAAGCATTTCCTGCTTAAATCATACCTATTATGTTTTCATGTTTTTACTAAACACAATCATCTGACAAGTTTGCAATTCCAAAATTTCCAAATTTCCTGCAGCTATATATCTAAATTGCATTCTTTTATTTGCCTGAATCTTTGTTCTAAGGAGAAACACTGTTTATGTGGGAACAATGAGTTCCCCTCCCACCGATCAAGTAGTAAAAAAGATGATAGCAAAACGCAGTAATGACTGCCAGTAAACTTTAGTAGAAGGATGCACACTTTACTCCTCACCTCTGACTCCTACCCCCCTTTAAAGAACACTTCAAAGCCTCTCAGCTCCCATACTTCACCCCTACTCACAGGTTAAAAGTCAGGGTTAGAGTGCAGGAAATAAAAGGCATATAAACACATACTGAACCTCTTTGTCACTGATTTGAAATTCCTCTCTCATGTCTCACTTCTGCTTGACTCGTTTTTATTCAACCCCTTAAGAAATTGTGTGTAAAAAATGACATATTTCAAAGTTTTGTGACAAAATGTTCTCGTCAGCATGATTTGTTAATGTTGACATTATTAGTGCGTCGGTGAATAACTCTTTTGTGAATCGCGTAATTATCCTGTAGCACAGACTTTAAACAGCTGTGGAGTGTCAAGATCAAATCCTGCCTAATTAATTGTAGCCTTTATTAACAGTTGTACTCTATTAAACTAGCCATGCTTCCTTTGAAAAGGGCAAAACTATTCATTTGAAGGAATCATTTGTGATGACTGAATATGAGGTAACGATTTGTTGTTTTTTTTTCGTCCAGTGGTGAACGGGGTATGGCGATGGCAGGATTGGAAGCAAACTACTGCAGAAATCCTGATGGGGACAAACATGGTCCTTGGTGTTACACCAACAATTCTGCCATTTCGTGGGACTACTGCAGTATAAAACCATGTAAGCGTGCGCAGACGTGTGTCAGCGCTAAACCCACACAGATGCATTCAGAGAAAACGCGTTAAATCCACGCACGTATTTGTTTTTACGCCGATTTGTAGCTTTTTATCAGCTGGTAACACTGATCAGACTTGCCTTTCTTCTTTTTGTTCTGCAGGTGATGCTTCACAGGACACAATTCCACAGGGTGAGTGAAAGTCTCTTCACAACTGGCTAAGCTGCTGATCGGTCTTTGATAGCTTCTAGTCCTTTTCTTTTTTTTTTTTTTTTAGAGTGTCCTTTTTCTGTTCCGCTGTCATGGTATGTGTTGTGGGACATTACGCTGTTAAGCGGACATTTAGTCCCTGACTTCTGGATTCCATTTTTAGCTCACACTTGGGGGGGATTACACCCATTAGAAAACAGAACTAAGCTGCTGATCTTATCACCATAATAACTATAAATAATAATGATTTTTGTGGATCATTAAGCATCCCTAGCGTGTCTTGTTCAGTTGCTGTGCAAAGAATGGATCAGCATAAACAGCATGTTTTAATCCATATTTATGTATTAAGGAGGACCTGAAACCTAATATTTGCATTTCCAGAAGGGTTACCCTCGTTGGGATGTTTCGTCCATAAGACAACAAGGATTGTAGGAGGAGGACCTGTTGGAATTTCAGAAGGAAGCTGGATGGTCAGCATACAAAAAGGGTACGACTCTTATCCATCTATACCTTTCAGTTACTTTTCAGTGAGAACAACAGAAGATTTTCTTCATTTTGATTTGATTGAGATCAAAATTATTATTATTAATTTTAAGTTTTCAGCATTTTACTTTTTTCTGATATTTCCCATATTTTGTGTTTTTTCCAGGTCTGTTCACTGGTGCGGCGGTTCCTTGATACGAGAAGAATGGGTACTAACTGACCGACAGTGCTTCTCCTCTTGGTAATTTCAGTGCTCACTGTTGATATTACTTTTTTTTGCTCAAACTTTGAACTCTCAGTTCATATTTCCATGTCATATATGCTGTATTCTCTTTGATTCATGTAGAGCTATTCCCTCTCGTGTCTCTACAGTGTCCCAGACCTCAGTGAATATCGGGTGTGGCTGGGAGCCTCTGACATTCGAGAGGGTGCTTCTGACTTGTCCAAGAGACAGGAAGTCAGCATAGCTCATGTGATATGTGGGCCCGACAACTCCAGCTTAGCCCTTTTAAGACTCTCTAAGTGAGTGTCTGGGAAAAAAAAAATAGTTCTTTTAAGAAGATGAGTTGATGTATCTATTTCTATTTGTGTGATGTTGATGATATATTTGTACTTTGATGTGTTTGTTGAACATGTGCAGACCTGCCCTTCCTGCAGACAACGTCCATACGATCCAGCTGCCTATGGCCGGATGCTCCATCCCAGAGGGAACAGTTTGCAAAATGTATGGATGGGGAGAGACCAAAGGTACACCACATTCTACCTTTTCTATGGCTGTTAGGATATTGTATTAAAGGGTAACACAACAGGGCAGTTCAAGGCACTTTTAACCAAGATTTAAAAAAGACAGCAAAAAAAAAAAAGGGGGCAGGCTGAGCAGGAGAGGTATGGTTAGGATCTATGATTGACAGCGACAGTGAGGTTAGCTTGAGGTAACGTAGTCACTTTACTTCTTCAATATGGAAAGTGACACAGAGGAAAGGGATGCCAGTATCTCCATAGAATGTACTGCGGAGGTTGCGTGTTTTTCTCCTCCACTCTCTCTCGAGGCTGGCGCTCATGGTTCAGACCCAAGGAGATCAAGGTCTTTTAATGGTAAACTGGTGCTAGCATTGTAAGATAATAAAGGCTAACATATTAATGCAACAATCTCGAGTGAAACGTTCATCACAGATCCCATCAGCAGGACATAATTTGCTGGATTCATTACCAACTGCAGTTCAACTACTATTGCCTAACTTCCAAGTCCACCAGAAAGTTATGAAAGCCAGTAGATTTTTAGTAACCAAAACATCTACGAGACATGCTAAAGCTAACATGATAACCATCACAGAATCATACTATAGATATTATCCTGGAGCTGTTTAGCCTTTTGACGTAAAACTTCTAAACTGATGTGGGACTTAAACCAGTTGAACGATCACATAATTGTAAAACTGTAATACCTTGTTTCAACCTGTAGGAGGCAGCACACATACAGTTTCAGACTATAATTTCCGCAATTAAACAAGTTTATTTTAGATTGTCAGAACTGTGATACCGTCCAACAGACAGCACTTTTAAATCCCCATTTTTGGAGGTTGACAGACAAACAAAGTTGATTTAGTGTTTGGTTACCCTTTAAACAGCATTGCAGTCCATTGTTTGGTTCCTTTTTGAACATTTGTTTTGAATGTATTTTCTGTTTGAATTAGGATAATGTATTTATTTGTTCTGTTTTATAACCTCTTTCTTAAACAAATAAAATAAAAAAAATATCTGAAAATATGCTTGTGCTACACTTTTGCTTGTCTTGGTCAGTTTTATGTGCTCTGCAAACAAATGTTACATCTCAGTTTAATTTGCTGAATGATGGTGTGGTAATTCCATGAGGCTTTTTTTTTTTTTTTTGCTTTCTCTCAGGCACTGGCCACGATGATGCACTGAAAGCAGTCAGTCTGCCCATTGTCAGTACTAACAGGTGCAGAGAAATGCACAGAGGGAACCTTCACATCAACAACGCCAAGATCTGTGCCGGTGGGAGGAAAAATGAGGGAGTGTGCGAGGTACAGTATTCTGTGACAAACACTTCTATTGTTTGTGTAGTTTTATCTGTGGCAAGAATTTGATGTTATTCATTCCATAGTGGAGGAAAATTTGTTCATACTTTGAGATAACGGAAGTGTTCCAAGGACTTTACCACAGTTTAATCCAAAACTCAAATATGTTATTGGAATCCTTAGATTTAGTTTCAGTCTGTTGTAAATAAAGAAGTTGGAAACTGTTGCATGACATTTTTATCAGCTTTCAAAATATCGGCACGTTCGTAGTCTAGAAAGGATCTGTCCATGCTTATGTGTTCTGCTGTCACCGTGCAGCCCGTTGTTTGTCTTTCTTCAACTGCTAAGGCTGAAAATGTGTTGTGATTGTCTGACTTTGCAGAGGGATTACGGCGGCCCTCTTGTTTGTCAGGATGGGGTCTTCAGAGTTATTGTCGGCGTAAGTGTGCACGGCAGAGGCTGTGCTCGGGCAAACCAG
Organism: Oryzias javanicus; assembly: GCA_003999625.1. Lineage (NCBI taxonomy): Eukaryota > Metazoa > Chordata > Actinopteri > Beloniformes > Adrianichthyidae > Oryzias > Oryzias javanicus. The sequence continues at coordinate 20,202,586 of CM012442.1, forward strand.
CCCAGCATCTTCATCAACGTGCCCTTCTACACACAGTGGATCTACAAGGTCTTCAAATATTACCCGAACCCTGCAGCCTTTTAGAGCCTCAAGGAAAAGACGTTGCAAGGAGAGGGGCTGCATTAAAATTAGGGGCTGTATTCTTTAACTCCAGTCATGCATTCAGAGTCTGACTTCTGGTGTTTTGCATACTTTGTAATCCGCAGCTGAGGACGCCGGTCTGATGGTGCACAAGCGGTTTAATGAAGAAATTAAAATCATCAGCAAATGCCACACACTGTCCACTCGAAAAGAAATCAGATGCAATTCAAATGATAAAAATAAGATAATGTAGGCATTATATAAAAAAGACTATGTTAACTGGTAAAAAAAAAAAAAAAAATTGACTTTCAACCTGAAGAACTGTGTAATGACTGTGTCCCAAACGGTCATGTTAAAAATAACTTTGCCTTTAAAGTGAATATATGCTGTGGATAAGCCTCTGCTTGTGCTTGCACTCCCTTTTTGCATAAGTTTATAGGCATTAGAAACTTATGCTAAACCACATACTGTGATAACATGCCACATCTGGGCAGCCTTTTACCTAAATACAGGATGGGAATTCCGTCCGCTCTGCAAAACATGCAAATCCTGACTCCTTGCTGTAAAAAAAAAAAAACATGAAAGATGTGCTTGTTGGCAAAAATATATATATATGGGCAAAAATTCAGTTCTCAGCGATTAACAATCATGAAATTATAGCACACATTACGTATAAATGGTCACTAAATAAACAGGTTTTGGTGCATTCATCTTGCACTGCAGATAAATTAAGTTTGAAGCATGAAAAAAGGGAAATTTGCTTACATCTTATTTTTTCTTTTTTTTTTTTACTTTCTGTCATTTTTCACCAGAAATGCTCGTTTGTGAATATCTTGTCTCCTGGCATTACTTGAATGAAATAAACACCAAATCCAGTTGTTCAGCAGCTCCTTTTGTAGAGTAAATAATGTGCCACCAATGGCAGGGCGGTGTAAAAGGGCACTTTCCCCCAACCCTGATGTGTCTCTGGGAGCTTTAATGAAGTGATCCTTAATGTAAATAGTGTTTTAATGAGTGGATTTGTGACACTCTAAATTTACTTTAGGTCTTATAGACCTACTTATCATTGTTTTTAACTTTGCAGTTAAGGTTTTCCATCACATTTATTTGTTCTGATGTCAGATTTACAACTCATAAATGTTAAAATAAATGTATTTGCATCATTGTATTGATATATTACCACTGATTGTATATATATGAAATAAAATTTTCTCTTTGTATATATACATGTAATGTTATTTAACCTATATAGGATTAAAAGAAGGCATTTGTATGTACAAAAGATCTGTTCATTACTCTATGTTTTAAATATGACCTAATTGTGCCTTGTTTATTTTAATTTAATTTAAAGTTACTGCAGCAGTATTTGTATGTACAGAAGAATCCGGTTGAGGGACATTGTGTACGTGCGTGTGCATGTGGGAGCCAGAGCTGAATGAATTATCCCTCCACTCAGACCTTGGCAGATCCCCAACTTCATTCCACTCTGGATAATAGTGTCACAAAGTGTGTTGCTTCAAACTTTGGGGATGGGATAGTCTGTGTTACCGACTTGTCTGTAATGGGATTCACTGTGATGACTTATTGGTCTTTTTAAAAAAAACTGAAGACACATATTTAGCTTGGATCAGGAGTAGCTTTATATCATAAGCACATTATGTTTGTGTGAAAATGACAAAATATTTCTGTGTGCGTCTCAGAGTAATGGATGTGTGCACTGAAAGGTAGCCCAGGCTACTATATTCTAAAGGTTGTACATTAATGCCTTTCGTATATCCTTTCAGTATGTTAAACTATAAAGCAGTTATTTAAATTGCTCTGTTTTGAATCATTTTGTTCAACTTTTCATTTGTCACTACATCATTTTAAAAGCAACAATATTTAGTTTTAGAGTTTTTTTCCCCCTCTGGTTTAAAGTAATTAAGGTTTGAGGTCATTTGTAATTTACTGAAAGGAGTTGTGTTTCTTTGCCAGAAGATGGCACCACAGTGACACCACGTAGAAGGATGTTTAGATAATCTTCTTAATCTTTCCCTCTCACACACTCACACACAGGTGTGTGTTTTTCTTCTACCTTTGCAGGTTACAAAAGCATACTTACACACATCTGTGGTTACATCCTCAGCTTTTTTCCTTATCCAGAAGCATAACAGAGCGACTGAAGTTGGCTGTCACCAGAGTTAAGACTGGAGGTGAGGGAAATTATTAGGGTGCATACAAGTGTGAATGTGTAAGGAGGGGAGAGAAACAGAGTGCAAAGGGGTGAAAGAGTGTGGACTGAGAGCTGGAGATTAAGTGCTGAATCCATTGACGCTGCATTAAGGAACTTAAGGAGCTAGCAGAAAAATACACTGCAATCGACATTTTTTTTTTTTTTTTTGTTGCAAAGCATGCTGCCTGTGCTGATCTTGACGCAGTGCACACATTAACAGCATAGACACACAAGCGCGTTCAATGACAGGTACTGAAGAGGCATGAAAAGGGGATGACGTCTTGGAAGTTGGCGTTTATCTTTAGGTCAGCTGGATGGGAATATAGTCGAGAAGAGGAGCGCAGGCAGCCCTCCTCCCCGGGCTGTGAGCACTCTGAGATCCTGAGCTCACAGGCGGAAGAAGCTGTAAGCATGCACGGAAGACAGTTTGTGTAGTGCCGATCCATTCAGCTCAGAGTGAAAGACACATGGATGAAAGGATTACAGGGAGTTCACGGTTTTTCAAACAACTTCGTCAGTATTGTTGAAGTCTCTAAAAAATAAAGAAAACCAAGAAGACAAGAGCTGATTTCTTACAGGAATGCCTCATTTTGACAAGAAAAAAAGTAGAACTGAAGTGTTGGAAATTGTAAGTCACAGGATTCTGATGCAGAAACCTGGATCTCAGCCTCTCCATAAACACTCTACTCATTATATGCGATGATGGTTTGGAGAGAAAGATGGAAAAGAAGCAGAGACGGATTATTCCAGGGAAAGGCTTTTATAAGCCACACGACTCACATTAAAATTTATTGAGTATGTTAAGATTATCTCCCATAATCTAAATGGGTTGTCTTGGTAATTTCATTGAAACACTTTTCAGGCAGAGTTTGCTCTCTTTGTGGTCTTGTCAGTTGAAGGCTTCCCGTGCATGTGAGAATATCTCCTGTAAAGCAACTGAGCCAAAGCAGAGCATGGGAGATAATGGCAAAGCTTTTAAAGATATCCCAATTCCCCTGCTACCATTTCATCCTGTAATATGATACGCCTTTCCATCTGCATGCCTACTTTACTTAATGATTCCGATTTTTCATAGAGGTGTTGGACAGCACCAGATTCATGTGTAATTTTCTCTAAGTTTGCACTAAATAACATTTAAAGCACAAAACATCAAAGAATTTACAGAAAATTCAAAGTTTTTTTGTACTAAGATGATTTCCATGAAATCTATAATAACATTTTAAGGTATGATTTTTTTGTAGATAGAGTGGGTGATTTGGTTTTTGCCGACAACAGTGTTATTTTGAGATGCAAACACAATGACATGAGTGTTCACGGAAAAAAGCAGCTTATTTACCAACTTTCCTAAATTGAAAACGCATTTTTCACATGCTTTAACTAGAATTATTAAGGAATTATTAACAACACAGCAAGTAGTCATTTAATAAAAATCAATAACAATAGATTAGTTATTGTCACCATAAAGCTTCAAAAAATTAGCAAAACTTTTCCAGACGAAAGAGTTTTTGAAATTTAATGGAGGCAGCCATTTTGAAATGAGCTGCCCCTGGTGGAATGGTGATGAACTACATGGCAGAAAACACAGACCAATGCACATCAAATGGGTTTTTTTAGGAAATTTTGGATTGTGCTAATGAATTAGGCGTCTCCGAAATGTATCAAATATGATATGAATGATTATAATGGGCTACAGCTTTGATTTAACACAAAAAATAAATATACAATAAAAGATGCAGTTCTACTTGCTGTAATGTCATAAAATCAGATGGGACCACTTTCATAATCTTACAAGTTGGAACGCATGGCTGAGTCAGTAACAGCTCGAATCAAGTTAAGTGTTGTTGTAAGTAGTAGCCTGACTCACACTTTATTGTTGAGCTATTTTGAAAAATGAGACTTAAAGCAAGTAGGCTCAGGAAAAAAACAGCAAGTTTGATCAATTATTTTCAAAAAGAGTAACATCAGGGTTTATGGTAAATGGTGTAAACTTGTATAGCACTATTTTACTTTCTTCAAAGACCCAAAGCGCTTTACAGTCACAGTTCCATTCACCCATGCACATAAATAGCTGAATAATTAGAGTCAGAAAAACATTTTTGATTTGTAATCGTGTTTAAAGAAACAAAAATATTATAAAAATAGATAAATACATAAAGATAAAAAATTCTGAAGTCATTTTATTGATAGAATGGATGCACATATATAGACAAAAAAAGCAACATGACTTCTTTTAGGGGCCTTAAAATAAGAATTCTTTACTCCTATAAATTTTTCTTCATGTAAGTTATTTCCTGTCTGTCAAAAACTGCCAAAAAACAACAAAGTAAAGTTAGAGCAAATGTATTTATCTATTAGGATGAAGCATGGATGGTAATATAGTTTAAATTATGTCTTTATGAAAAGGATTTCTGACATACTCACCATTAGCACACCATTATCATAGTTGATGGCATAAAATAGAGGAGAAAAGGCAAGAGACTCAATTAGAGCTGCTAAGATGAAAGATGGGATGTGAATTATGCAAAATAATAGGATCTAATTGACAAACATGATGCTTCTATGCTGTACTAGTGTGGAACAAAAGGGATTTTTTTTAAAATAAATGTACTTTCAATTCTTGTTTAGAAAGACTAAAGGAAAGAGTTAGGCAGCTAAAGTCTAATGTTTATCAAATTTATTTGTCTTTAAAGATTTAGAAAAATAATGAGACAAAGTATGAGAAAAGTTTTAATGTTGCTAAGCATTTGGTATTAAAAGCAAATCTAATTATGACACTTTAATATCGATAATAATAAGTCAAAAACAAGGCCGTAGAAAAATTCTGCCTTTATCAGTAGTTTCTTGCCAATGTGCAGAAGTTTGATTATCCATCTCAAATAATTTAGTCTCACTGAACCTTCCCTTCTGCCTCCCTCCCCAAGACATCTCAAGGACCGGATCAATGGGTGTGGTAAATCAGCTGCTGTTGCAGTGGCTCTGCTGATATTAATCACCGGTTATTCAAGCAGGACCACAGGAGGCATCATGACAAACTGAGAGACAGACAGGCGAGCCAGCAGACACGCAGCAGGGTGAATCATCTGAAGACCATAAAAGGTTGGGGGGCATTACGCAGCATAGTTAGAGAGCTCGCAGCATGCTGAAACGGCAAACATCTTCCAATTTTATGCTTCAGGGTTTCATTAAAACATTTTCTTTGTGGAACTTGCAACTGTAATGAGAAATGACAAATGAGGAATTATGCTACACTATTGTTGTACAGAAGTTACTGGCTGGATAACTTAAAAATAACAATACTTATCAATCTGGGTTTTTTTTTCAGAGGTCATGACCCTTTCAGGTTGTAAGGCTGCAGTCACATGAGACTGTGTGTGTGTTATACAATCACATTACCATCTATGGCAAATGTGGAAACTGCTGTACCGCTTCCGTGTATCTTATCAAGCTGATCGCAAAATGCAAAAGAACGTTTTCATTAATCTTTGTTAACTTAAACAATAATTAGTAATAGATGTAATATATATATATATATATATATATAAAGTATGAAGTATGAGGGTTTCACTCAAACATTTGTAAACACAAGTGTGTTCCAAATTTTAATCAGTAATGATTAAAATCTGAAAACAAAAAAAAAAACAGGAACAATCATCGACAAAACAAGATTATTTATATTAAAACTAGCATTATGTGTGTTTGTTTATTTGCTGCTACCTTTGGCAATCTGAATTGGGCCCTTCTCCCTACCTCTCCTTTTAAAGGGGCATTTGCACTGATATTTTTTAAGGCCCTACCCTCCAAACGGAGGGATACAGAGCCCTCCGTCGCGAGGTCCTGCGTTGCGCTGTGCCGCAGAGGAGAAGTGCTCTCACATGTGCTCAGATTTGGATTATTACTTGGATTAAGACTTTTTCCCTACACTAAAAATATTTTGTTGAAAAAAATCCCAAACAATTGAGTGTTGAAAAAAAAAGTCATCAAATACTTATAGAAAAGAACATTAATTTTCTTGATTTTTCTTTCTAAATATTTATGTTTGTATCTGTTGTTTTGTTGATTCTAAACTGCTTTTCAATATAAATAATGGTTATTAAATGCATATTTTTAAAATTTTCATTCATTCAGTAAAAGGGCATACATACAAGCAACCATCCAAGGCTATTTAGATTGCATAGTAACAAATGTGGTGCAATTTGTGAGTCGTTGAATTGGATCGCCATCAAAGTAACAATCCACAGCCTTGAAGTCCTGCAACCGTTCATTCAGGTGAAATGATTTTAGTTTGGCATCATGTCATTTTCAAAAACTTGATGAGCCACATTCATTGATCTGCCAATTTATCTGGCAGTCCAGCATATCTCCTGATTCACCTTGCCCCCTATCAGTCTGTCCTTCAATCGGAGACGCTGGGATGCTTTATCTGCGTAAAGTACACCACAGTAAAGTGACATCTCCCAAGACATTCAGGGAGCTGATATATATCACTTCACAAACAAGCTGCTCCTCCCAAGAATCTACAGAGATAATGTGATGCTTTTTACTCTTCCAGCACTCTTTTGCCTTCGCCTTTCTTTCTTTTCTTTCAGCTACACCCTGTTTACAAACCGCACCAATCTCTCATCATCTCTTTTTGTCTCTCGGCGTGTACATACATCTTTCTCTCCGCTTTTACCCGTGTCTCGTTTTCCTTCTTCTCTCAGTCAGCACTATCCCAAGGGAATGGAGGTGTGTTAGCTCTCCCAGATGGAGATCCTGCAGATATTACCCTCTGTGTTCTCTCCAACCCAAGATAGAATTAGAAACGCTGCCCCCTGTGTCGTGAAGGCATCAGTGCTGCACTCATGCTTGGTGGAATTACAGTTCAAGTGTGCTCGGTGAGTTTGCATTTGTGGTGCCAGTTATCCTGCGGTGTGAGCGTGTCTAGTGCGTCACCCTGCTTTCTCCGGCCCAGGTTCCTAGTGATTTTTGGCATATGGTAACCATGGGATACAAGCCACAGATAAAGACATGCATGCCACTGACTACCCTTTGATGGCACAGGCACTTTGAACAGCTCTACCTTTTTGTCTCTGATATCTATGAAAAGTGAAAAAAGATCACTTAAATAAAAGAATGAAAAGTTATTTTGATTAAAAAAACAAGTAAAAAAAAGTTAGGAACACTTTATAATTTTCTTGTGTGCATAAAACTCTAACAAGACAAAAGTCTGCATTTTTAAATCTTCTAAAGAACGGTGAGAAACAAAGAACACAGAATGCTAACAAAGCCTGAAACCAAAGCACAAAAACAGATACCAGGCAAAACATGGGCAACACAGAAAATACACAGATGCTGAACAAACAGAAAATTACTCAAACAAATGCAATGCAAATATGAAAAAATGGGTGACCCAGAAAAAAAGCTTTCAACCAGGAAATACAAACTTCCAAGAAAGAACATCTCTGAATGCAATTTCTGGAATGTTCTGTGGAAGTGAATTGGTGCCTTGGTGTATTACTGACCTTTCAAAAACTTTAGCAGTAACAGCCCTCATTAAAACCCTTGTGCTACATGTTTACCTTAAAAGTAGGGTCATCTGGACCCCACAAGACAGCCCGCTGAACTTTATATATTATATATATATATATATATATATATATATATAATATATATATATATATATGTGTGTGTGTGTGTCTGTGTGCTCCATTTTTGTTGACACATTCCGTGCTAAGAGGCATTTATCTGTCAAATATAGGGCATGATAAAAATGCTGCAAGGTCATCTGAGATACTGACATGTCTAACTTTTCTAAAACAAGACAACACGCACACATCATGGACATAACCGTACACTTACATCTAGGTTATTTTGGCCCAATCCTTTCCAAAATATGGGACATCATCTAAATTTGTGAGATGAGGGACAAAGGGACAAAATGTTGCACAGACCCACATAAAAAAGGGACACCTGGTCACTCTGTTTTAGTCTCATCTAAAATTTAAATGTCTGATCAAATTATGACCCCCACATACTTTAGGACAATGGGGAAAATCCTTGTTTTTCTTATTAGCAGCTCTGGTGTGAGCCTGCCTCTGTGCATCTAAAAGCACTGATGCTGAACTGAATATCTGAGCGTCTGAGTATCTCTTGTTCTATTTTCTGTCATCCCTTTTTCTTTCAAGCCTTTAAATGTCATTTTAACATTTCACATTTTGCGTTGCTCTTTCATGTTTCCATCCTTCTAAAGTTCTCTAAGTATATCTGTCTCTGAGTCTGAATGTCTCTGATTTCACATTGTTAGCCTGACCAATTTGTAGTGTTTTGTTTGTTCTTTCTCTACTTCATTTTTCATCCTTTTGTTCTTTTTTTATTGTGTTCTGTAACCAAACCATAACTGGTCAAGAGAAATCTACCATCCTCCTGTTTCTACAGATGAATGTTGTTGTTCCTCATTGCCATGATATTAGGGTTTTATATTTTAGAATTTATTTATTTCTAATTCTTTTCTGATTCTATTCAATTCTATTTATTGTATCTTGTTTCCTTTTTTCTTTCTCAAAATGTCTTGCCTTTTGCCAGGCCACAGTTGTAAATATGAATCCTGTTCTTAATCTGTCCTGCCTGGTTAAATAAAGGTTGAATAAATAAATAAACTTTAAGTCTTACACCTACTGTTATCTAAAGCTTGTTCCAGGCTTATTTGATTATTTAGTTTTTTAGAGTTAAACTGTACTAAAGTGGAGCATAAAATAGAGTATAAGACATTTTCATTATTGAAAATGTTTTTTAATTTTTAAATGAAAATTACAGCAACTGAGAGTGTGGAATGTATTTATTTATTTATTTTATCTAGTAACAATACATAACATCAAAATAATACTATATAAACATAAAACAGTTAATAAATGAAAAGGAGCAAAAAGAAGAAACTGTCATGATTCAGTGCTTTGGTTTTGTCATGTTCTGTTTTCCCTGTCAGTCTCACCACGTTCAGGTTAATCATCCACAGCTGTTTTCATTTAGTTAATCAACCTCAGTGTATTTAAGTGTCTGGTTTTCAGTTCTCATTGTCAGGTCATCTGCTCATCTATCTTCTGTCACCGCACTGGTTTGTTCTCCTGGTCTTTGTCCTGTTTAAGTTGATTTAGTAAATGTTTATGTTTCTGCCACCAAGTCTGGTCTTCTGCATTTGGGTCCTCCAATTTAATCTGTAAATTGAGGGGTAACCATGACCTGTGTGCTTTGTACATAATTTTGAGAATATTATAATCGACTATGTCACTAAACTTTAGAATTTTCATGTGACTGAATAGTGGTCTCTGTATTTACTTCCTGTGACGATTCTTATTGTCTTCATTTGTAGCATTATGATTTAAGTTAAATACGTTTTTTACGTAGTGCCCCAAATTTCCACACAGTACTGAAGGAGTGGAGTGATCAGAGAGTTATAAAGCGAATGTAATGCATTCTGGTTTAGGGACCATTTCAGCTTATGTAAAGTTGCTATTCCTTTGGCAATTTTTGTTTTTACATTACCAATATGTGGCTTCCATGATAAAGTGTCATCCATTATTACACCCAAAAACTTAACTTCATTTACCTTTTTTAAGCTGGTACCATCTATATTTACAGAAACATTGCAGTTTATATACCATAAAATATGATTTTTCAAAGTTTAAGGAGAATTTATTCACATCAAACCATTCTTTTATCTTTTCTAATTCTGCTTGTATCACCTTAACAACATCAACTAAATGTCGCAGGGGTGTTGAAGCATGACCCGGCTACTGATGGGCGAAAGCAGGGAACACCCTGGACAGGTTGTCAGGCCTCAATCACAAACACCCATTCACTCTCACATTCACACCTAGGGGCAATTTAGAATTAATCAATTATCACTAATTTTGCAAATTGAAAACCTAATCAATACAAGCATAGTACATGTATTATTTATCAATCCACTGTATTCTGATGATGAAATTGTTGATGAATTATTTTTCTTTAAAAAAGCAAACAAAAAAAGACATTTAATCCTAGTGCTCTCTTATGGGCTCCAGATGACCCTACCCATATATTGATTTGTAATCCCTTCCATGACAACGGTGAAAACGTGGACAGGATTTTGTCTGCCACGGACACCAGTGATGATAAAAAATCCTTAAAAAAAAGTTCAGTATTCTGTGTTGAGGGGTCCAGATGACCCCACTTTTAATGTAAACATTGCTAGGGTAGCTCAAGGGCTACGTACATTTTATTTCACAATTTTTTCTATATGCAATGCATTGCATTCTATATTTCCCTAGTGAGCATCAATGCACACTAGTTTTGCACAGCGAATTCTTGGACACTTCGAAGGCACTGAGTTTTGGAATTGTTGATTTGGACAGCACTATATAGTGCACTATGTAGTGAGTAGTGACATTAGCCAAAATGTTAGTCAGCTACAGTAGCTGTTGAGAACTATTAGGACAAGCTGGAGAGAGCAGACAGAAGATGAGAACCAGGAACTGTTGAATAGCTACTGCACCAGTTGACCATATATTTCTCAAGTATTTCCAGTATGGATAACAATCTAGCGGTATGCCAGGAGCGAACAATGTATCAGTTCTTATCTACAACATTGATTTGTGTGCTTATGGACTACCTCTGGCAGCAGAAACCAGAGAAGGCAAAGCTGGATGAGCAGGGACCACGATGGAAGGGCAAACCCCTTCACAGAATGTACCAGCAAAAAAAAGCAGTGGCTGATAATGGAAAATTCTACCAGTGGTTGAACAAAGCCAGACACAGCACAGAAACATTGATCATGGCAGCGTAGGAGCAAGCTCTAAGTACAAGATCAATAAAGACCAGGGTTGACCACTCCAGACAGGATTCCAGACGCAGGCTCTGCAAATACAGTCAAGCCAATAACAGCAGAATGTAAGATGCTAGCAGGCAGGCCATACATGGAACACCATGAACAAATGCCTCGCATACCTTCCAGAAACATGTGAGTTGAGTATGGCTGTAAATCCGAAGGTAAAGATGAGAAATATCCCAGAGGGTGGTTGAGAAGGATTGAGCTAAGATCTTGTGGGAATTCCAGGTACAGACAAAATGGTCGAGTAGGACTGGATAAGAAGAAGAAGGCTGTGGTGACAGATGTAGCAAACAACAGCAACATCATGGAGATAAAAAAAGAGAAGATCAAGAGATAGAAAGGGCTGAGAGAAGAGTAGGAAAAACTGTGAAAGGTGAAGGCAACAATGTTCCCCAGGGCCCTACAAACTGGGAGAAAAGCCCCAGCGGGTTCTGGGAACAACATCCAAAATCTCTGTCAAGAAAAGTGCAATCCTTGAAACTGTGCAAGAATCTCAAGCACCCGGACCTTTGGTCAAGGACCTGAATCTGAAGGGAATAAGATCACAGGGTCGGTATTATTTTAATACTGTCTTATCCATATTTATGAAACGCTAATGGAGCATCTTTGTAGCTCAAAGCAACTGGCCTGACAAGCCACATGTTACAGCAGAAGTTATCTGGGATTTCTAAACAATCTCAACCTTCATCTTTCTCTGTTTGTGTGAATGTTTGTGTAGGCAGCAAGTCTGATCTGAGGCAGACCTAACAAAAGAAGCGCACCATGTGGATCCCAACTGTGTGGGCTTCTTATGTAAGTTGTAATTTGGGTAGCTGCGCAACCCAATAGCTTGCTTATACACAAACTATACAACAAATCCACAGTGAGTGCAGTCGACAACATCTTTTCAATTTAGCTCAGCTCTTTTCATTGCATGGCCACAGAGAGAAAAAAAAAGTCTGTGTCCGCATACACTGACTCACTACAAACACTTCACAAGTAAAGATAAACAAGTGTTTGTGGGAGATGACAAAACTCCAGAATTCCATACATTGCACTATAGTGAAACTCTAATATATTAACGTTCAACGTTCAAACTTAATGAAAACAAGTAAAAAAAAAAAAAATCACTAAGAAGAAGGAAAGTCCAATCTCAGCTAAAATGGAAGAGCAATGCAGCAATAGCAGAGCATTACCTTTATCTGGTTCAGTCAAGGTCTGTCCAGTATGTAAGTGCTTTAAAAGTGCCAGTTTAAACAACATCAATCAAGGACGCTATAACAAGCAGACGCTGGCGAGTGATAGTTGTTGGGGTTGATGACATAGCGGCTATGAACTGTCAACTGCACTCACCTACCACTTAATTAAGTACACCTGCCTAATTCCTCGTTAACAAAAATTTTAATCAGCCAATCACATGGCAGCAACTCAACGCATTTAGACATGCTCCAGACAATCTGCTGCGATACAAACATAGCATCAGAATAGGGAAGAAAGATATTTACGTGACTTTGAACATGGTGTAGTTGTTGGTGCCAGACGGGCTGGTCTGAGTTGTCGGAAACTGCTGATCTACTGGGATTTTTACTCAAAACCATTTCTAGGGTTTATAGAAGAGACAATATCCAGTGAGTGGCAGTTTTGTGGACGTAAAGGCTTTTTTGTTGCCATAGGTCTGAGGAGAAAGGCCAGACTGGTTCCAGCTGATAGAAAGGCAACAGTAACTCAAATAACCGCTATTTAGGTCTACAGAAGGGCATCTCTGAACGCACAACAACCTTGAGGCAGATGGGATACAGCAGCTGAAGACCACAGTGGCTGCCACTCCTGTCAGCTGAGAACAGGACACTGAGGCCACAATATACACAGACTCCCAAAAAGTGGAAAATAGAAAGCTGACAAAATATTGTCTGGTCTGATTTGTCTTCATTTCTACTACGACATTCAGATGGTATAGGGTCAGAATTTGGTGTCAACACATCAAAGCATAGTTCCATCCTGCCTTGGATCAATGGTTTCAGGCTGGTGGTGTAATGGTGTGGGGCATACTTTGGGGCGTTGTTACAGTCCCACAGCCTACCTGATTATTGTTGCTGTCCATCCCTTTATGACCACAGTGTATTCATCTTTTGATGCTACTTCCAGCAGTATAATCCACCATGTCATAAAGCTGGAATCGTCTCTGACTGGTTTCTTGAACATGGCAATGAGTTCACCTGACTCAAATGGCCCCCATAGTGGATCAGCTTTGTGATTTGCAGCCGACAAATCTACATCAACTGTGTGATTCTATCATGTCAGTATGGATTAAACTCTGAGAAAGGGTTCCAGTACCTTGTGGAATGTATTTAACAAAAGGATTAAGGCAGCTCTGAAGGCAAAAGGGGTCCAACCTGGTAGTAGCAAGGTGTACCTAATAAAGTGGGCGGTGTGTGTAATTTAGTAGTTTAAACTTATAAGTTCTAATTTTGACCTTATTAAAATGTGCTTTTTAGTAACCCTCGAGTGGTGGAGGCACATGCAAGATCTTAATAAGCTAAAATGAGAAAACCTTTTCTTTTTATTATGACTTAAAAGGTGTTAAATGTAAAATAAATGAATAGAAAAACTAAAACATTTCACAAGAAAAATGACTTGGAAAGAAATTAAGAAAACCACAAAGGATGACATTTAAGAAGCAGCATCCATGTGTGCATGTGAACATGGACGTGTGCTAACAGCAGACACGGCTTGCAGAACTGCAACAAAATACTAGCAACAAGGTCGTAAAACTAAACTGAGCAAGAACACAAAATACAATTTCAACAAATAAAACTTGATTTATTTAGTTTTGTTTAATAGCCCCAATGCATATACTCACGCTGGTTACTTATTAGAATGAAGCCTTAATTGTTTTTTAAGATAAGGTCAGAGGATGCTGTCCCACTAGTTTCCCTTCTAAATGGTTCACTTTAACATACTTAAAGTAATTTGTGTTCAGCTCATTTATTGAGTGGAAGCACAGAACCCATGTCCTCTTGTTCTGCCCTCTGTCATCTCTTTCATTGAGCCCTCAGTCCAAATGAGCTGGAGTAGACTATAAAAAGCTCCATGACAACTGTGCTTTTCCACCCCATCACTGCACACAAAATAAGCCATTTCACACAGGGACACAGACAGTTCTGTAAAAGAAGGCTATGGGATATTTAACTGCTAAAGCTCCGACCCAAAAAAAAAAAAAAAAAAAAGTCGTTTGGTCTGTTCTAATCTAAGCTAAAAAAAATGATGGGTCTGCTCAAAGCCATTATGTGTCTATGTGTCTTGGATCCTGCAGAAATTAACTGAATGGTTTTAGTTGTTAATATGATAATCAATTATACACATGTCAGAACTAATGGTCTTTGCCGATGCAAAAAGGAAGTGAGTGTTGGACTGAATTGACCAAAGAGGTTATTGGAGGATGCATCATTCTCCTCCCTAAGATGCCTGAAAGGATTTAGCTGTGGGGCTTCTGGGACACCAGAATTGTTTTTTCCTCTCCTTCAGGTCATCTCAGGTAGCAACTATTCCGGTTTATTAAAGAGCTAAAATTGGATCATACAGCAACATTGCAGTGCTTGAAGACACTGTGCATGCCTGTTTGGGAGCGTGCATAAGTGCACGGATGGTTTGTGTGTGCATGTATGTATGTGACATGATAAAGCACGTGTAAGGGTGTGTGACAATGCCACAGAGACTTGTGCTTGTGAGAGAGTTGCTCTGTGCATGTTGTTGTGTGTGCTGACAGAGGCAGATGGAAGCTGGAGTATGTGTTTGAGAAAGAAAGGAGGGTGAGAAGACCTCCTTAAATGTGCACAGCTCTGCAGAAAACAACTTTGGCATTTGGGCCTGAGCACTGCAAATAAGCACCAGTTAAGTAGGTCTATTTTGTCGTTGCAAACTCTGCATTTCTTCCACTGTGTTGAGCAGCACTTCTCATTGATATTTTGTTTGTTTTGCATTCGGAATGTGCGATTCTGCTCTTAATGTAGCATATTGATAAGGGTTTTTTCTTTGTACCTATGATTTGTATATATATTAGAAAAATGTATGAAAAAAGCAAGATATGAACACACAACATGTCTGTAAACAACATGCACAGAGTGACTGTTGCAGCCATAATTCCCTCTAGGGCATGTACCATAACCACTCTTCTCTTTTATGTGGGTTTAACTGTTTTCCCTTTTGCTCCTTTTTAGCAACCACTATTCCCGTTTCTTTGAGTCTTCCACTAAACCATTCGCTGTTCAATCTTTCAAAAAAAAAAACATGTTTTTATGTTAAGTATGTTCATGTATGGTAAACCTTTAGGCCCAGAGTGCTCTGAACCGAGTAGAAAATCAGGTCAATCACCAGCACTGCTCATTATCTTGTACTATAATAGCATACACGGATGACATTCAGTTCAACTCTGATGAGTGGAGTGCATGCAGCTCTGTCATTGTGCTCTGCTGATGCGTGCATGATTTATTAGGTGTCTCTTAAATGGCTTCAACCTTCTGGAGGCGCATTGGGTCTGACTGTACGGTAAACATTTAGGCATTTTTTGCAGTCTTACTTGTTGCCTCTTAAACCCCAAAAGTGTTCCATAATTAGGATTTTGCTATCCAGTACAACTTATCCTGTTATATATATAAAAAAAAGTCACATTTTGTCTTGTTTTTTTGATACAGTTAATCCTATGTGTCAAAATGTAGCATTTTTTTCTTTGAGAAAATAACATTGGGCTTTTTAAAAACTTTTCTACCTGATCCAAAAAAAAAGAAAAGAAAAATGTGATTTTGCCTCCAGCTTCTGAACAGAAGAGACTTTTTTTTTTTTTTTACTAAATAAAGAAACGTCTAATGCTTGACCTTCAGAAGTTACAGAGGAAAAAAAGGCAAAGAAGAATTATGCAAAATAAGGAAAGCAATTAATTTACATAATTAACATTCAGC
The DNA here is from genome assembly GCA_003999625.1 of Oryzias javanicus. Taxonomy (NCBI): domain Eukaryota; kingdom Metazoa; phylum Chordata; class Actinopteri; order Beloniformes; family Adrianichthyidae; genus Oryzias; species Oryzias javanicus. The sequence continues at coordinate 20,218,658 of CM012442.1, forward strand.
TAACTGAGAACTTATATGTAAATTATTTTCTATGAATTCACCTGGACTTCACTAAAAATAACTCCATCCTAGATAATAAAAAAGTACTCATAATTAGTTGAAGAAGAAAAAAAAAAGACATCATTAGTTTGCATACGTTGTCATTGAAATCACTTCTGTAAAAACTGATGTGCAATCATTGATTGTGAATAATTGATAACCAATTACTTCTGCTTGGTAAAATTATGTCCAACTTGCTGTTGCTGTCAACATGCTGTTGAAACCGTACCATTGTGTGGCTTTTACCATGACAGTCCCATTACCTAATCTGTCTGCTGCTCCTTCAAGGGTCACCGTTGCTCCTGACTCAGCTCCCACCTCTCTTCAAAGTGGCTCTTCAAAGTGAACACTGTTGTCAGTGGCGAACCACCGAGCCACATCGGTACACAGAGAGTTAGTCAAACAAAATATTTGAAGAATTGTCTCTAAGACAGATGAATGGGGATGTGAAAGACAACTTTCATTTGTATTGTAAGAATTATTGTCCATTTTTGATAGAACCAAGACATGTAACCTTCTCCCTGACTAATGATGCGGCCGCCCCCTTCTACTTTATACCTGATCCAGATAAGCCTGTTGGCCTTAAAAGGCTTGTCTACATTAAAGTTTAATGCCGACCTTATCGCTCATTAACATTTCCTTCAATGCTGGAACATTACGGACAGTCAAAGTGAAAAAAAAAAAGTTAATTTCTTAAAAATTTACTTTATTTCTAGCCTTCTAAGACACATTTATCACAGTGTTCATCCACTTGTGCCAAGGGGAAAAAGTTCTTTGTGGCATTATCTTCTCTTCACATTAAAGCTGGTGCTCATTCTGAGGGCAAACACACTAAAATCACAACACATCACTGAATAAAAGGGACACGGTGAACTGCACGTGACTGGACTTTAATTTAAGACTTCCACTTTAAATCCAAAGGAATGGACTCTGGCTAACAGTAAAGAAGGGGGGAAAGGATTGAAATGACCAGAGGCAATTCAAGACCAAACAGTTCTAGGGCATCTTTGAGGTCAACTGGGGACTGGGAGCTCCCCAGAGGCGCTGCAGATGGAAACACTGAAGTGACAGCAGCTACAGCCAGATAGTGGCTGGTAGACAAGTCCAGATCAGGCTGCAGCTAGCTGCTCAGTTACCCCGGGCTTCAATTTAAATAAAATCTCTCTGTTTAATTGTCTGATTCTTAAATTAACAGATGCTGTTTAACGCACGACCTTTCAGGCTCCTATCAAGTATTTATTAACTAACATACATTAATGTCAGCCATGTCCTCCAAAAAATGTAGAGTTTTGTGTTTTTTCTTATAATAGTTAACATTTTTGTCACATAGCCTAAAACGAGTTATGAAAAGTGACAGTGAAAAAAAATTCCTGGTCTAGTTCCAAGTGTTGGAGGTCAGCCAAAATGTCAAAGACTTTCCTTTTTTTAAACTTCCCTGCAGAATGAGTCTCTAGTAAGGTTTATAACCAGCAGATGTAATGTTTCCAGGTCAGGTGGCCTTTAAGGTTTATGTCTTTAGATTGAAAGTGGAAGCTCCTTGAAGAGTTTCAGGATAGTGTGTAGGCCGGGCTGTTAAGTCTCCCCTTGGTGGGTGACACATGCAAGGACACACGTAAACAAAAAATGTGGTAATTGAATTATTTTTTTTATTTTAATGGAAAAAAAAAATCATGGTCATATAATAATGTGTGTCCAAAGTGATGTGCATGGAAACATAAAAGAAAACAGACAGAGGGCCATTTTAATAGATCATTTGCATAGAATCAAGAATTTGAAAAGCATATTGAGTTATCGTGCTTCTCGTGATTGTTTCATTTTGTTTTTGGGAACAACCAAGTTAGCGGGTAGAATTTAGGTATGGGAAGATAATGTATTGTAGGATATAGTATGATGTATTGAACTACGCTAGATCCTGATGCATGTTAGCTTTCCTGATCCAAACTCCCGATCAGGTGGTGGCAGTAATGCACCTATCAGCCATAAAACAACACAAGGAGAGGAAGAAGAAGAAGGTGATTGAGATCAAACGATCCATTAAGCTTGACTCTATGCTCAAAAGAAATTGAAGGGCAAATGGAAAACAAATAAACTAAGATAATCTGTGAAAAAAAAACAAATTCTAAAGCTTTAGGACTTCAGTGAAACAATGGATCCATTTATAGAAAAAACATAGAAGAGTAGTGAATCTGAAAAGTGCAGCAAAAACTCATCCAAAAGATCCCAAAAGACTCCACAACTCAGAGGAAGTGACTTACCTTGGTTTGGGTGAGTATTTATCATGACTTCATGAGAAAGAGGTGGGGCACAAACAGGCTGCATAGTGGAGTTTGAAATGAGAAACTCTGTAAAGCAAACTTGTCTCAGTTTTGCCAGAAAAAAAATCTTGGCAACCACCAAGTGTTAAAGGGTGTGTTCACACATTTGAAATGCTTAAAATGAACCTTTGAGTCTTTGAGTTTTTCTCAGTCTAGAGAGAAGAAATTATACATTTAGACACGTGGTTTTGTTTACAAGCTGCGTTTTGAAACCGGTTGAAAGGCAGTCTGAATGCAGACCAAGGACAAGGTTCAGGACTCGGTCTGGACCAACAGACTTTACAAGTACTGAATACACCCTGAAAAGTGCTTGGGCACCTCCAAAGATTGGAATATGCACACGTGTGTTGGCATACAACAGCAGAATTTCAGAAAAAGGTCATACCAATAGTCGTATTTGGTGCAAGAGTGATGATCAGGGAAGACCCACTGTGTTTGACGGATCAATGAGTTGTGTAACAAAAAACGTCCAAAAGGAATTTTGGCGAGGTCAAGTTTATAAACACAAGCATTTTATTACAGTTTGCAGCTTAGATTTATATTTTATTCATTCAGCTGTATTTAAATTCTTAATGGTTGTCACAATGAAATGTGTGGTTAAGTGTTTTGCCCAGTGAGGGATTGATTATAGAGGGCAGGGATGGAGCCACAGAGAAGCAGCAGATCAGGCTGAGGTACTGATGCCCCAACAGCCTTTTCTGTCTTTCAGTAGCAGCTAAACATTTCAAAGTGTCAGAAAATATTAAAAACAGGCCACAGCAATATTAAAATGTAAACGCAATCTGGCTGCTTCTTTAGTGAAAACAACCATCTACATGAATGATTACATCCTCATTTATGCAGAAAGCATTTCTTTATAGAAAATTACTTGAACACCAACTTGCACACAGCAAACCCAGAGTAGACTAATCAGCTGAGGGAAAGTTTTTTGTTGCTTTAAGTGGTGCGCTTTGTCATTTTTGTTCTTGCTTCCATTTTAAAAGCGGAACAACTTCCTCTGGAGGCACAGAGGAATTTGATTTTTGTATTCACTTTGGTGATTAATGATTGCAAAACAAGCCAACGATTAATTAAAACCATCAAATAGTCATTTTGTCTTGGTTGTTTCCTTTCAAAAATGAAGCATGTTTATTATTTAAATTGATGGTACACAGACTGATTATTTTTACATATTTTGTTAAAATATCAAAACTTATATCTATTTAAAAAGAATCATATCTGGAATTTTTTACATTCTTTAAAAGCATGAAGAGTGTTAGCTTATTTTTTTATTAGCTCTTTTTTGTCAAATTAATATGTTAAACACTGACTCTGTATGTTATTGACCTTTATGCAAGTTAATTTCTTTAGACTGGGATAGAAAAATATTTTTAATTGACTTCCCAGTTTCTTAAAATTAATCTGAATCAAAATTGATGAATTTTGCAGAGTTCATATAAATGTAAACATTGAATGCAATGTGAAAATCACATGTAGTAATGTTTGCCATAAAATGTGAAGGTTCCTAAAAGGCATTTTGACATTCTGCCCACAACTTTGATTTTTGTCTGACTCGACACAGTCCACGACTCCAAATGCCCTTCTCTTTGCAGCTGGGAAGATCAAGGAAAAGTGAATGTGTTTGCGGGGACACTAATAGAGGTTATGCCGGAGGGATAATCATTATCTACTTCTACATCTGTCTGATCATGATGCCTATTAGCCTCTGTTTCTGTGCCATAATTTGAAATTGTGCCAATCTGAGCTCGGGGAGTAGGGATCAGGTAAAACAATTTAGCTTATCAAGGTAGCTTGAGCTGAAATAAAACACTGCTATATTTTTCACATAACAAAACTGTTAAATAGGGTGTGAATTAATCTTTATTTTAAATTAATTTTTAGCTTAAGCAATGTAAAAAAGCTCATTATATAACACTTGATAACAACAGTTCTTTGTTAATTAAGATATAATGTCCTTGGATTCTTATTTATATATATATATATATATATATATATATATATATTATACACTTATATATGCAATGTCTATGAAACTGATAATATAGATAACTAAACTGAGCTAAGAGTAATATTTTAAATATTCACAGAAAGAAAGTAAAATTAACTTGACATTCAATAGCTGAGTAATTATACACCTCATGGAAAAAAAAGAACAGTTAAAGGATAACACTAACCATGCTGGCAAAATCCTTACAAGTTTCTCTCTATCTATTGTCTCCTGAAGCCTTGTTTTTAAAGCTTCCGCAGAAATCTGCTTACACATGCAGTTGTCTCACGTACCAGGCCATCTGCTCGCATTAACTAACTCAGCAAAGGGCAAATTTCATGACTTTTTCTTCTTTAGACTTATACATACAAAATATTTTATTATGGTTTAAAAATTCAATAAGAAAAATTAATATTGTCTGATATTGGTAATTATTTTTCAGGTGTTATTATGTAAGGTCATAAACTACAGTTGTCCCACCTTGCTGTAGTTTTAAAAAAAAAATGATGCCATGAGACACTCATCTCCAAGGATACATGTCAGGACTTTAAATCACTTGGATTCCATACAGATGAAGTAATTTACAAGATCACGATTTGAATTTACAAACATCATAGCTATGTCAGAATTCCTTCAATGAAGTGCGTTTTCCTATCTGTAGTGCTGTCCAAATCTACGATTCCAAAATCAGGTTCTCCATAAATATCCCAGATGTCTGTGAAAAACGAGTGTGCATCGATTTTCAATAAAATTATTTCTTAAACAGGAAAGGATTAAAACAAACGGGCCTGACTCAGTTTAAAACTGCTTTTCAGCAGGTTCCTGCACTGCAGAATATAAAACTCCAAACATAATACACAGCAAGACAAACGGAAACAATCGCACACTCAAAGACAATCGATGTTCACTACAGTGGTGAGTAGTGTACCCCCTGCTTATTTACATTTTAGTATTCACGGTTTTCCGTATCCACTTATTTTTTTTAGTCACTCAACTCTTTGAGTTTTTGTCATAAAAACTCAAACAACTTAAAATCCCTTACAACGATTTTTAAACATTTTCTTTAAACGTTCCCAGTGGGCTTGTAATTAAGACTGTGAAGTTTTTAACAAAAAATCCACATCCTAAATGTCTTAAAAAGCCATTTTTCCTGTTGATCTGAAGCCTTTGTTTCCAAAAATCCCTCTGTGTGGGCGTGGCTTATGGTGCTGAGCTGCGTAAACCCGCCCCTTATCCCCCCAGATATGCTAGCGAGACACACACTTTGATAACACCATGAAAAAATAAAAATAAAATACAACATGACCATTCAGGCTGCATCGCAGCAGCACTAGCACTAGCTGTGGTTCAGAACTGATTTTATGCTAGCACATGCTGATTGTTGAATTCACTTGGAAATCAAATGAAATGAAATGCCAGAATACAGAGAGGGTCTAATCGCGCGTCAGTTTGTAAATGCGTGCTGCCAGTGCTGACGTTTTTAGATGCAGACGAATTGTTACGTTCAGGAGAATGGATCTAGTTAAACCACCAGGTGGATCCTGAGTGGAGCTGCTGTAAACAAACCAGTAGCGCGCCGCTGCTGTTGCTACAGCTTGCCGCTCCAAGGTGGATCAAACGTAGACAGCAGATTTGTGACCACTAATGGCATTTTACTTTCAACTTCTTTTTAAATACATGAGGCCAACTTAAAAAAAAAGTCCCATCTTGGACGCAATTAAAATACGAGCAGGCAATGCAATCACTCCGTCCAGTTGAAAAATGTGTCTTTTTCCGCAAATAATCAAATAATTACTGACGTTGCTGAGACCAATACATCCAATCCATTTTTTTCCTTAGATTCTTTGGGAAAATAGTGAAATCTAACATCAGTTTGGCCTTTCACTGAATTACAGTCCTTTAGAGCACGGAAATGGGACGTTGTATTATCTTTTCCGGCCCCTACAGCTGCATCCGGGGTATCTAGTTCTTGTGACGTAAGCAAATTTCAGGAATTCAAACTGAGTTTTTCTCTGGCACTCTGATTGACAACGACTTAAAAGGAGAAATACTCGGAAATGCAAACATGAAATGATTTCTTATGATATTTTTTCTCTTTACAAACATCAAAAAACTCAAAAAGAGCATGATTCTTATTGGAGATTTTCATGATGGAGGGGACTTTAAGATGCTTGTATGAAACTTTTTAGTTTTTCTCCATGCCGCTGGTAAAAATCATCTCTAATAACTGACAATATATGAAAAAAAAAACTTTTTTTTTTAAATATATCCCTATTTATTTTTTAGCTTAAACACAATCATAATAAACAATTTGGGTCTTATTTGTGCTAGAAAATAATAGACACTTTTGTCCAACATTGCTGAAATCAATAATACTAAGTCTTTGGTAAGCATTGACGCTAGTTGAAGTAGAATTATCTGTAAAATTCAGTGTCAACAATAGTAAACATGAAGAGCAGTGCCACTACTTGGAGAATAATTGTTGTTAACAACAGATTAATAATTAAATAATGGCCAATATAATGCTTTACAGCCTCGTCAAACAAAAATAAAAGATCAATATATAGAACCCATCGAGAATCAATCTCAGGACTAAATATCGTGATTTATTGCAATATCGATATTTTGGTACACCCCTAATGTATGCATCTTTTTTTATTAGTGGCTTACCTAAATTTGAATGCAAACATTGTTCGTATTTCACTTGAATGAAAATAGATTCAGATTTCTAAAATTATAAGATTAACTGTTTAAAAACTACATTTGTTCTTGAAACTTAAACTTTATTTTGCTGTAAATTATTTTTCTCCCTGTAGCTCTTTGATTACAGTGTTTTCAAATAATTTCAATTAAGCTCCCAATGTTAATGCTTTTGGCAGTTGCCAATATTTGAAAGGGGCCCAAAACATTCCACTGCTGTGAACAGAAACAGTTTTATTTTATCTTCTAAAAACAAACTGATTTCTCTCCATTTTTCAATTTTTTTACCCTCAAAGAATCAGTCACTGTTGACACTTTAGACAACATTAATACACACTTAGGTAGTTGCACAATAAAATGACCAAAAGAGGTAATAGCTGATGTACTTTTGTGTTAGTTTTCTGCAAGTTAACTACCAAAGTCACATTGCTAAGAAGCCCAAATGTCATATTAATGTATTTTTTTGAGTGAATGTGTGTCGCAGCCAGAAAGTAAGACACTGGACTCAAATACATTTTAAAGATTTGGCTACTTGGCAGGACAAATGACATTTTTTTGGTCCCACTGAGATATATGTGATAAATGGGTAAGAGTTACATCTCTCACCGGCTGCCTCTCTTTCCTAGTGATCGTGACTGTACTAACAAAAGCTCTCAGCTGGGAAAGATGGTTGCTCTCCATGTGCAGACACCCTGGTTGCCTGGGAAACCAGTCTAAAGTTGTGAGCAAGAGGCACCGAACGCCTCTGCCAGCCAGTCAATTACTCAATATTCGTACAGTACTTGGACTCGCAGGCACACACGGCATTATTGTTTGTCTGTAGATATAACAGTCTTCATTTGGGAAACTACTCTCTCCCTCATCTCCTTTTCTTTTTTTTGTGCCACAAAAAGTAAAAACCAACTTGACTGCTTTGCTAAAGGAGTAGGTTTCACAGAAATTTTAGCTGCATCTACAAGTTAAGTCATTGGAAAACTGGAGCCAACAATGTGCTAACAACAAATAACTAAATACAAATTAAAAACGATAAATGAAAACCACTTCATTAGAAGCCTAGCAGCCTCTTGAATTGACGACGTGACTCATCGGTTTGGTTCTTAAAATGATAGACACCCTTAGGGCAGCCTAAAGCTGTCTTCAATGACACCATGACTCAGGGGTTGGTCTTAAATGTAGACACCAGGGTAAGCTGTCATATCCAACCTTTATTTGTACACTTTAACATCCTTTCTAACACTTATGCTCCACACTCCAAAATAATGCACAACAGTCGTGGGTGTGAGGGTGAAAAGATGGTTATGGGGTCTGTAGGTGGGCACCCTCTTAACAACAAGTGTTTTGTTGAGTTAGACCCACAATACAGAATGCTCAACAGTGTTTCCCAGCATCCCAGAAAACACCTTTGTCTGCACTCTCAACTAGCAAACAGTACAAACAACTATTTAGCCCAGCACTTGTCGCAATGTTGTTCTTGTTTATTTTATGTTGTTTTTATAAATTGGTGTATGTATTTTATATTGCACTAGTTTTAGTTTTATAAAATATTTTAGATTTCATATTGTATTTTATATTGTGTTTGTTTTTTTTCCTTGATAATGTGTTTTACATTGGATTTCTTTTAAAATGTCTTAAAATGGTTAATATGTTCATAATGTTTAGATATTATGTATTTTGTAAAGGACTACAGATATAAATTAGCTACTAAGCTACAATCTGGTGCAAGCATCTTTGCTTTCTAAGCCTAATGTATTTGTACACTGTCCTGATAAATAAATAAACAAACAAACAATATGCCAATATTTAAGATAAAGGTGATATGCAAAGAGAGATTGAGAGAAGGATAAAAATGAGAGAATAAACAAGCAAACATGCTCAAGGAGAAAAGTAAGGATAGACTAAGCTCTCCGCAACTAAAAAAGAGATGTAGAAATTAAGTAGAAAACTGTAAAATAAATCATATTAATTTATATAATATATGTATATAATATATACATATATACATATATATAATATATGTATATAACACCACTTGTGAAATATTTCAGAAAAAGCAGCCTAGTTAGCAGATATTTCCTTAGAGCAGGGCTGCTCATTCCTGGTCCTCGAGATCTACCACCCTGACTATTTTCCAGATCTCCAAGCCCTGCCACCTGCTGATTGGCTCAGTCAGATGTCTCCACAATCTGATTGAAAGGACACACCTGGTCCAGGTAATCAGCAGCAAGCAGTACAGGGAGAGCTGGAAAACAGGCAGGGTGGTAGATCTTGAGGACCAGGAATGAGCAGCCCTGCCTTAGAGTATAGAAACCAGACAGGAAACCCTTCTTTCCCCAACAACTCAGATAAACCACTGGTAAATTCCCTATTATCAAAAAAGTGGACTACAACTGATAAACTAACTTACCTTAGTTTATAACTTTCACTACCTGGAATGGGCCTGTTCGTTGTGGTTCAGACCACATTCTTGATTTGACCCGATATTTCTGATTTACTAGACTGTTTGGTCCCTCACTTGTAACAAATAATATTAAAATAGTGCAATTAGTGGCAATCACATTTGCCATGGATGTAGCTTAAGATCCCCTCTTTCTGAAAAGCATGCAGTGGAAACCTAAGCATGTGAGGTCTCTTTATGTATCCCTCTGTTGCGAGCGTTTTCCGCGTCACACTCTCCCGCAGAGGAGAAAAGGATGTTTTTATGTGGCTACGCTCTGAAGCAAAGAATTTTACTCATAAGCGTAAGTAATAACTTACTTTTTAGGATGGCTTTTTAAGACTATAATAATACTATTAAAAATGGATTGGATTTATCTACTTTTTTCCAAACTCTCAAAGCTAGGGGTGTAAGGAATCACAAGCCACGATTTGGCACCAACCCCAATCCCCCCGCGCGCGCACATACCTCACACTCACATAATTTAAATTAATTGTCTGTGCGTCAAATTCATATACATCGCCTTTATTTCAATAAGCGCCAAAACAGACGGTTAACCAAAAGTGGTTAAACTGAAGCTCCCGCTGCATGTGGGAGGAGCTTCTGTCAAAAACTGTTCACAACTTCATCATGGAGGACTAGGGTTGGGCACTGAAGTTTGGTTCCAAGTAGGAATCGCTGTGATTTATGTTCTACCAAAAGAACATGATTAACATGTCTTAGGACATGTTAGTCACTTCAACTCCATTTAGTACTTTGTGGTTCTTGTCAATCCCTTTGCCTTTCCTATGGGCTCATATAAGAACGGTGACTGGGCAAGACGAGAGCTCGAGCCACGCAGATCTCGAGTGTCTGGCCACATTTCACAGCAGATCATAGTTTGACCGGTCGCTGCGTCACATCAGCCAACCAGGAACTCAGCTTTGGGCACGTGACGTTTTCAGTGACTTGATCAAAATGCTAATCCATACGAGAGTTTTTGTCCTGTCGCAGCATGGCGGTCCTCTGTCTGCACCCTTAGAGTTAGACTTAGAGTTCGCCCACTCCACATGCTGGGAGAGAGAAGCCTGCTTTCGGAGGCGCGGACTGGGCAGTGGGGGCTGCCAGCTTGGCTCTCCTGAACTGTGATATTTTACTTATTCTTGTGGAAAAAAAAAAATAATAAAAAAAAATAGGTCCCCTATTTCTCCTCATCTCGGGTTAATGTGGAACAGTCTTCAAACTCAGTCACAGAGACACAGAAACAGCGGAAGCAGCTGTCATCCAGACACACCCCCAGAAACCCATCAGACTAGCCCAGCTCACAGGTTTGACCACCAGTTTGCAGCAAAAGAAGGGAAGACCGCCAGTTTGGAGCTCGTAGGTTTGGGAGCTCTGATTTAATAGGAACAGCCAATATGTCAAAAAAAACTACAACACCCAAAATGCCAATTTTTGACCCAGAGGTCTTAACCATGTGTCAATATGTGACTTGGGAATGAAAATGTGCTGATTTGGGAAGATGTAGGATGTGGGATGCCACTGAACCACAAAATGCTCAATAAACCTAACCGGCTCCACTAACGGTCAAAAATGGACCATGTCCTTCTTCAACCCTCTACACGGCATGCTTTCCCTTTTTTTATAGGTTATCAGAACTCTCCCAGTGAACTGTAAGCCCTATGAAATATACAATGTGTTCCAATTCAGACCAAACCACATCTGGCCCTATGTTTGCATATGCAAAATTCTATAAGCTTTGCCTCCCAAGTCTACCCTCATTTGCTAGTCTCTAACTTCATCCATCCCACAACCGTCTGTGTGCTGCACTTCTCTGGTTCACGAACAAACAAACCCTCTGTTTCTTTATTCACTTTGCTGCATTTATTTCTATGCAATTCATCTTCAGCTTTCAGCATTTGATGATGACTCCATGTAAATCTCCTTTGTGACACACTTTCTTAACACTCTGTCAGTAACTTTTCCCAAAGTCAAACGTTTTTTGTCACAGGCTTCAACTTTTTCATAGAATCCTCCAAGCTGCATCTGGATTAAACCTAAAAACGAACAAAAAAACAAAACAAGACAAAAGCAGCTCGACTCATTGACACACAAATGCAAAGCAATCTCAAGAACTGCATATTTTTCTGTGAGAGGTTTATGTTTTTAAAGACTGTCCATGTGGACATCCCACGTTTCCCATCTAGGTTTGATTATTGCAATTCTCAAAACAAATAAATGCAAAGTTCTGCAGTAAAAACCATGATTTTTTTCTTTCATTTGCAGGCTCTTTACACTTAATCTCTGTAAAATGCACAATAGAATTTAAACTTCAGATGAACTATAAAGCCCTCACAGGCGTAATCTATTCATACTGAACTATTTAATCACTCCATTTAGCAATCATCAGTATATATCATCAAAGAACTTGATGTTCTTTTGTGTATGCCAAGTGGAGATAATTTGTTCAAATGAATAATCGTGAGTATTAAGAATTACAAAGGCGGTTTAGGTCAGAGAATAAGAGGTAAAACTTTAAGCAAAACTTTTTGTTGAACCAGTTGTCAGTTTAGTCTCTAAATGATAATTTCTGTCTGCCTTCTACTGTAGATACCTCACCTCTACAGTAATTGTTGTGATAATATTTGTTTTCGTCATTTCAGTTCTAGATTGAGCCTAAAAGCGGGCATGTGAGAAAATTTTCTGGGGAGAAGAGGTAAGACGACATGAATAAGAGAAAAGGGAGATGGCAAAGAGAGGAAGGGGTAGAAGGTTCACAATGCAGAAGACAAAAAAAAAAAAAAACATTAGACATAAAGAGAAAAAATATCAAAAGTTTGCTCAGAGGTCCCCAAGGGACCAGAATGTGGGTTCTCCTGGGAGCGTCACTCAGCCAAACACCCCAGATCCTTATCCTTTCACTTTCAAATCATCTGAAGGATGAGTAAATAGTTTCAGGATCTGCAGGCTACATATCTTATTTTAGTTATTGTGTGTAAATTGTTTTAAATGTCATTCTTCATATTAAATTCCCCAGCATATTTTGTAATATCTGGACTTCTGCCTTGCATGTCTGGTTGTTTGCTTTGCTGCCTGGATGCATGCAAAATCACCAATAAAGTTGAATCTTATCTAAAAACATAATCTTAAAAAAAAGTATGTTTTTCCAAAAGTTTAACTTCAATCAAATTCTACCTTCAAAATTAAATAGTAAATACATAATTGTTTTCTTTTATTTTTATATTTTTGAAGAGTTTAAAAAGTATATACACACCCCCACGCCTGGGCACTTTGGACCTAACATTTTTTTTCTTAATTGTTTGAGATGAAGAAAAAATCCCACTTTGTGGTTTCACAGTAAAATGTATTTTGACATTTTGACAATGTCACAAATTTAAATGAAAATACATCAAAATGAGGCTTATTAGAGTAAATTTAAAATAGATTAAATACATTAATAAGTAGAGGTCTCATATGATCCTACAGGGCAGGTGTGTCAAGCTCAATTGCACAGGGGCCAAAATCCAAAACATACTCTATAGGACTGAACAGGAAAAACTTTTATTGAACAGATAAAAAAATAATAATAATAAATTGTTGAAACTTTTAAACTTTAAAAACTTTTTTTTAACACAAATATGAGTAAAAATAGGCAATAATATTATTCCAGAACAAATCAACCTAAATTCATTATAATAATATATTATGTTAAAATTATAACGCTAGAAAGAAAGTAAATGTTAAAAGAAAAATCAACACAATGTCTTTACTTGTATGTCATTTTATATATAAAAAAATGTATAATAATCCCAACAGATTTTGCTCTCCATAAAATATATTCTGTCAAAATATATATATCGCCTTCTAGCAACACAAGGCAGCTGACGCACTGTATGATGGGATTTATAGTTAATTTTGTTGTGATGGTCGCAAACATATTGGGCCTGCTGTCAGATCTGGAATTGTGGGATTCTTCTCTTTGCCTGTTTGAGCAGATTGGGGTTTAGGTGTTATGTCAATGTGTTTTGTTGTATTGCTGTTATACTCTGTTTTACCCTTAGCTGTTTTATCCTGTTATGTTAGAAGTCATTAACTGGTCTCTCAGCTTCCACAATTGTAGTGTTGTGTCAATATGTCGGAAAGATAGCATCAGGTCATTAATAATAACAATTCAAAATGATCTGGAGGGCCGGGAGGATCCGGCCCCCATGCCTTGACTTCCCCTTAACTTTGACACATGTGCTACAGGGTATGTATTTTATTCAAATTGTCATTCTAAAATATCATGTCAAAAATCCAATTAGATTACATTTCTACTATAGGCTTAAATTAGTTTTCTGTGTACATCAAAAGACTTTTGACTTTCTGTTTTGATTAAACTTAGATTGCATAAAAAAGCAGCCAACAGGGAAGAAATAATTGATGCCTAAAGATCACGCTTAAAGCTTCTTCGGTATCTCAACTTTAGAGGTTGACGATTGAAGGTGTGTTTTTTTTTTTTTTTTTCTGTAATAAACAGCCTCTATGATCCTCTAAGCCTCACAATTCAGGGAAAATCCTTCTTCAGGGAACTAACTACTGAGAATACTGACTAGGGATGCTGCCTTTCTCCAACAACCCAGGAGTTGGAGGAGTCATGAACTCTCTGGAGAGCACCACCCACAGATCTGTTAAATCTCTTGATCACCAAGAAAACCACACAGCAACCTCTGAAGCTGTGTACAGAGACACGCACATCTTCTCTGATGTGTTAACCATCGTGACCATGGAATCAAGAAACATAGAAGGTCACGATACGATGGAGACTGTAAAGTTTATTTTGTCTTTGGCTAGTTCGAGTTGACCCCCTTCAATAGAAAAAAGGTTAGAGGCAACTTAAAGTCATCTTAAAGCAACATACAGCATCTTAATTGAAAAATGTAAAGCAATTTACTTAAATAAAAACATTCTATTTTAACCTATGAAAACTGATAATGACATCAGTGTGACAGAAAAATATTAGAAATGTTTTCTTTGTTCCATATGATCTGCGTTACATCCCAAATGTGCCCATGTTCTCTTGGGTTAAAAATTTACAAATTTTATTAGTTTACTGCGTTTTAATGGAGGGGTGTACAGAGGAAGAGATTCAAACAGAAAGCCAGTTTAATCAAAACATTGGGGTGACTCATAAGAAAGGGCTATAAAAAGAATTTTGCAGTCATTTGGGTCACAGCATGGAAGAAGGATATCGTCAGACGGTTAAAAGAAAATATACATTTAATTGGGATTAAAGAAAACCCCTAAATGGGAGAAGAGGAAGATGAATGTGCTTGCTGGAAAACTCTTGGCCACAAACACCAAACTGACATTTACTTTTGCATCCCGGTGCCATTACACTGGTTCTAAGTTGGTGCACCTTCCGCACCAAAATTTTTTATCTCTTTTCTAATGAGTTTCGGAAAGGTTTCTGTGTTTCGAAGGTCACACTTAAGTCGGCCTTTACAAGCTTTAGCTAGTTTTATTTAAAGGTCATTTAAATTAAAATTACACCAGTCGTGTTGCGCTCTAACTTCAGACGCAAACCTCTTTTTCTCTGTTCCCAAACCAATTTTTGTAAAAAGAAAGCAATTAAATAGCAAACAACAAAGACGAGTGTTCTTTCAGCAAACACATCAATTCCATCTTTAAAAAAAAAAAAAAAGTATAAAACCCTTCAATTCCAATGTCACCCATGGAAATATTTGACTTATTTAATTTCATACTCTTTCTGCTTGTGAACTTTCACAACATTGTTCAGCCAGTTTGATTGTTGACATGTTTTCAAACGTTTTAAAGTCACTGTCCAGAGGACAGGGGCAAAAAAAAAAAAAAAAATACCTGGACAAGTCATTACCAGTCCTGTCAGCAGTGCATGAATGGTGACATTCACTTCCTCATTGTGACTCAGAGAATGTATATAAAAAACATTTCTCTTACAGTAGCTAGAAGACATTGTGTCAGCTAAGACTCAAAGCTGTCTCTCGTTCTTTTTTAACTTATTCTTTCCTGGGCGTGTATGTGTGTGTCTCCGCATGAGGTAGTGCCTGTGCGTGAGCACGCGTGCACGAGCACGGGGATAATGCTGACAGGCAGAATGAGAGCAGAGGGAAGCTACAAAGATGAGACACAAGCAAAAGGGGGGAAAAAAAGAGGGTATACTGGAAAGCTGGATCTTCTGACAGAAGGAGTCTCAAAAATATAATTTCATAGAAGGAGGGGAGATAGAGGTGCACATTTATCAGGACGCACGTTTGGCATACATTGACTAAGAGCAGATGTTGAGAGGAAAGTAACACCAAACAAAAGTTATTTATTTCTAGCTAAACCTGCAATTTTTATTAGTAGCAAATATGTTTTGTTTGTTTATTTTTTAGATATTTTCAGTTACAATATGTGCGATTCTGTCCACTTTTTTAATACTAAACATTTATTGAGGCAGTAATGAATAAAAGCTTATTTAAACTGCATAAATAATTTACATAAGAAGTAAAGATGTATATTAATAATCAAGGTATATGATTTGATTATTGGAATATTAATACATGCATGCAGTTTCTTTATAATCTAAGCTTTAATTGCATTCAAGGTGACCAGTTATTATGTCTCTGACAAACCGTCTTTGTATACCTGTGCTTAACAAAAAGCCTGCAGGTGCCTGGCCTCTGTTAGCAGCTGTCTTGCAGCCTCGGCGTGACGTCGGTGGCTGTCCTTGACCTTTTCTTAGCCATTAACATCATCTCCTCCTCCCCATTATCGGCAAAAGAGATGAGATGGAAGAAAGAGCAGCTCAGAGGAAGAGAAGCTGAGGTGTGGGTGGGAACAAAATGGGAGAGAGATAAGTGTGTGTGTGTGTGTCCTGCTGATCAGCAGTGTTAACTCTGTGGGGGTCTGGAGTGAGCAGCGTCGCCTTCAGGAGCAGAGTAATATATTCAGGTGATGGGGGTCTGCTGTGAACTGTACGTTCACTGTACGAGGTTTCTGCAGTGGGCCCCTGTGTTTTTTATGTCTTTTTTTTTTTTTTATCCTGGATGCTTCATGAATGAACACTCTTGGCATTCCCATGACTCTATAACTCAAGAAATTAAATATTTTATGCTGAATTCTTCTATTTTTCTGGAATGAAATGCAAATCTGATCAGCTCCAGTCAGAGACAATAAATATTGAACATTGTAACTCATCCAGAATAACTGGGTGGCTTGAGTTTTAGCTTTGAGGGTCTCTGAGACAGAGTGAGTACAAAGAACTGGCTGTGTCCTGTAGGCTGCTGCTTATTTCCTGAATTTGGCAAGTGGCAACATGGAATATCAATGATCTTTGGTTCCCCAAAGCAGACACATCTCATAGAGCTACTTCTCATGTGTACTTCCATTTGTATAGTCATTTGTAGATAGATAGAATCTGTGTAAACATACTGTAAATTTTTCTTTTTTTAATGCCATAATGAAAATAAATGATCAGAATTAATCAACATTCATGCATTGATAGTGTCAAAACGTATAAGTAAGCTTCATCTAAACTCACTTTTGTTTTTAAATTGGACAGAGTAAAAACTGATCAAAGATAAATTGCTGCTTCTTGGATTTGTAACTTCAATTTATAAAAAAAATTATAATTTTTTGGCTTTGCACTTTGGCACACAATGTCCAAACCTTATTTTTTTTTAAACTGTAAGTATAATTGATTTGATTTTTATTATTTTGCACAATAAAAAAAAAAAAAAAAAAAAAAACAAAGATAAGAAAATTCAATACAGTGAAGGAGAGGCAAAAAAATCCTGAAGGACCTATTTAAAGCTGCCACCAAAAAATTTTTTTATAAAGTACTAAAAAGTATATAAATACAGAAACTAATACAGTGATAGTTAATCAGAAGTTCACCACAAAATTCTTAAAAATAAATAATACAAATTAAGATGAAGAAAATAAATTACACTTTACAATGCAACAATAATTATTTTTTGGGGTATTTTGTAACACTTTTTAGAGATTAAGCTTTTCCTTAAAAGTAATTCCATAGTATTGATGTCTTGAATCTTGTTGAAAAATGACCTCAATGAGTAACGAGTTGAGTAACTGTAAAAAATATATTGTGAAATGCTCAGGAATAATCCCTGCACTAAAATGTATTGTGTAAGTAAAAACACAGGAAAGCATGAATATCATGAATTTAAAGTCTTTGAAATAATGGTTGTGAATTTAACAAAGCGTTTTTGCAAAACAGAAATCTTATGAAGCGTATTTTGAAAAGTGCTCATCCAAACTTTATTACAGAACGAAACTGGCTACAGTTAAAACAAGCAATCCTTATCTAATGAGTTCGGTTAAGAATAATAAAAGATTATTAGATATTTAAATCAAGAAGTTACTTAACCATTAAGGACAGAATTTAGATCCCTAAAATCCATCTTTTCACTTTATTTCCATCCCCTTAAAGTGCCAAAAGCAATAAAACAATACAGACTCCAGTGAAGATGGCAGGTCTTATCTCAAGTCTGTCAACTCGCATTCAAATTACATTTCTCTATCTTTTCTGCTATGGAAAAGTCATTTTTTATGGAACCACATGCCTTGTTGATCTGATTAGAGAGTGTGAGTGATAGAGCCATGCCAGCTTCAGAGTCACCTGGATTTACCTGGAAAATCTTTGTTCCTTAGTTTTGATTTTTGCTGAACAGCAGAGCGGTGCAGTCAGGGGAGGCAGCTGTGGCAGAGCCTTCTCTGACCCTTATAATTATTCAAATATAATCATGTACAATAAAATTGAAAAAGTGTCCAGGGATAGTTGTATGAATGATTTAAATAACTTTTCTTTAGTAAAACTAATCTAATTAAAAAAAAAAAAAAAGTGGCACATAGCATCTCTGGCGATGTATGTGGAGTACATTATTTCTATTTCACGACATGTTGATGTTTTAAGAGTCATGCTTCTCCATTCTCAGCCTGCAGCTTACCTACTTGGCCCTCCAATGTCTCCATCTTCTCCTTGTCTGATCAACTTTTTGCCAACCACCTGCTTTTTTTTCTTCCTTGTGCCCGTGTTTCTCTCTAGAGCTTAAAGGTTTAACCTGCTCCCTCCAGCTTTTGTTCACACCAACCACATGTTGTCAGCTCAGCAACCATCCTCAACCGCATAAGTAATCCCATCTATTGACCAAGTTTCTGTCTTTGACCATTTTCCATACCAAAGTACCAATTCATCTCAGACCCAGCATTCAGTCTTCAGATCTGTTTTTTTGTGGATCTCTGGACCTGGACTGTTGTTGAATTATATATTGATT
Organism: Oryzias javanicus; assembly: GCA_003999625.1. Classification (NCBI taxonomy): domain Eukaryota; kingdom Metazoa; phylum Chordata; class Actinopteri; order Beloniformes; family Adrianichthyidae; genus Oryzias; species Oryzias javanicus. The sequence goes on from CM012442.1 coordinate 20,237,411, forward strand.
TAACTTCATGGAGGCCCTTTAAAGACCCACTTCAGTGTGTTTTTGTTTTATTTAACTTGTTCTTGTGGCTTGTTTCTTATGATGGAGGACATATAAAGAATTTAAGATTAAAACTGAATATTTATTCATTTAAATACAAATGAATCAGGAACAGAAAAAAATCTCTATTTGAAAAAATCTCAGTTGTGATGCAACTAAAACGGGCGGGCCGAAGTCTCCTTGCTCTGCTCCATTCTAACCCTGGGCTCCTATTACGCCTCAGATTCGGTGCACTGTATCTGTTTCATTGGGTTCAAATTTTCACCAGACGTTGGAGCTGAGTCACAGCACTTTTTATGAAGTTGGGGCTAGTAACGACCTAAATTGTAATAGAAAACATCCTGTAGCCCAAGGGCGTCACCTCCCATAGCTAGACCGCTCCTGCGTCACACCTGAGCTGTAACGCTTGCCTGCATTTGCTTGCAGACAAATAGATTCTTTAACATTTTCATTTTCCTTGTCTTGTAGCCCCACTAATGTTAACTCGGGGTTGTGAGGGTCTGTAAGCTAGCGGGAGAGAATGATGGGATATTACCAGAAGGTTACTTCTGCACCAACAGTCCCGCCCACAACTTGGAGGCGAATTTCTGATGAACTCTGGAGAGAATATTTCTTAAATGAAACAGTCTTTTTTGATTTTGGCTGGAAAAGGCATGAAAGTCCACTGGCAAACTAAAAATAAAGTTACGGTGGGATTGTAAGGACTGACTTAAATAAATCGTCTTCTTTCAGTGTTGTGTATCCATAATAAGTATTTGACAAATACAGATCTGTTTCATCATGAGTATTTTTGGCAACTTTTTTAGTGTCAGTATTGATGTGTAACATAATTACATCTATTAAATGATTAAAAAAAACAGCAAAAAAACAAAACAAAAGTAACATCATAATGACAATCCTCTAATGCACATTAGGACAGCACTTGTGAAGCAACAAGGGTTTGCTATCACTTATCACTAATTACCTTTGGCTTCATTTAGCTTTTTTTCTGAAAGCCTAAAAGAACAAACTGAGGGCAACTTTCCTTTTTCTGGCTGTTCTTACTCATTCATTAGACTGAAAACATTTCAAAACTATAGAAAATAGGATGGAACTTATAAAGTTAACTATGACATGAAAATAAAATAAATTAAAAGACCTTCATTTTATTGGAAGACATTGATTAAATAATTATAAAGATCAAGGATTTAAAAACTACATTTTGACCTTAGGAAATGATTTGCTTAACATCTCTTTGTTGAACATTTTTTTATTCAAACTTGATAAAGCTTCAGGGTTAAACACATAAAAAACAAATTCACTGTGTGAAGTGTAGCTGTACATCATCATTTAGAATTAGTTTAAGGCTCCAAGATGCAGATTGGTGCTTTTGAGAAGAATTTGTTGGTATCCCAGAGACAGGAATCTATCTCTTTAGTTTTAAGGGCAAAAGGTTGAAAACGTGTTACTATAGTTTCTGTTTCATTTAAACTAATTATTTACTATTTTATTAAAGTGCAATGATGCAAAACGTCCTCTCTGCAGCCAGTTTCTTCCACTTTTTGTTTTAAGTAGATTTTTCATTTAGCAACAGTGTCTTATTACATTAGTTCTGGTCCACATTCTATTAATTTGCATTTAATCTCTCCTCAGCAGTTTAATGACAAAGCTTCCGCTCAAATGTGCAACAGCCAAACATTACATTTCAAGCTGTATCAAAACCAATTCATTTTTCAATTTCTAAAACCTGAAAGTTGTTCACATCTTGTACACGACATGGCTAAAGAGATTTTTTTAACGGGCTAAAATGCATTGTTAGAGAAAGGCATTTTGAGGAAGCCATGGCTAATTTCACCAAGCATTACTCAGATGTTCTAAGACCCGTTCTTCACCATGCTCCTTTTAACTCATTGTTTTTTTATGGTGTGTGTATGACACTTTGTTTATTGTGGATCATGCTGGCACATACGAGAAAGAAAGAAATAAAATGAAATGTTCTTCCAGGCCAGTCAACCCTTCATCTGAGCTGTGTTTGGCTGTTTCAAGTAACATTTGTCATGTGACCTGTGGCTAAAAAAAAAAAAAAAGAAAGAAAGCAAGAAAGAAAATGTATTTTGAAGTTTCCAGATTTCAATAAAAGTCAAAGCAAAAACTAATTTATAATAATTATAATACTTTTTTTTTTTGGGGACGCCTTTCGAGACTAAAGACTGTCACATGGTACTAAATAGATCACAGAGAAAAACAATTGTGTTTGCCTAATTTGAGAAAATTCTATCAAACACATAAACGTCCAAGCTTTTATGCTGCAACCATGTGTAAAAGGTCAAGCTACACAATACTGTCTTAACCTCACAATAGTGCTTTTTAAAAGTCTGAAGTCAGTTTTGGCTTGAGCATATCATCTAAATAGTATGGAGTTTGGGGCGATCCTGAACAGTATATTTATATAAAGTGGCCGTAAAAGAAGCATGTTTTGTAATGATGTTATTGCTTTTAATGCTTTAGTGCAGAGAACCACAGATTTATAATCCTTATTGTAGAGATTGCTTGGATATATAGGGATAAATTAATTTTCTTTTGCTATTTTGTGATGAACTGCATCTGTCACAGATCACTTGCTGAAATAAACAAAATTACCTTGTTTTTTTATAAATGATTTTTGTTAATAAACTGTTTATAAAACAGCAAAAAGTATTGGAACTTATTAACATGGGATTTAAAAGATAATTGCTTTATTCTGAAACTATTTATTATTTGAGGAAATAGAACAGCGTGTACAAACTAATCATTTTGTTAAATACCTGCAAACCTTACACAAATGGCATTTTATAATAACGAATTACGTGAAACTTTTTGGTCTTTAAATGTGCATGAAGCTTTAGTTTTCTCTTTTTACCAGATGAATAGAAAGAACTGGAGTTGAAAATCAGCTTTTTGGCATTTAAGCTTGCTAATGTGAAAAGGTGAACATACTGACTTGTTGAGAACTGCTTCACAATTGCCTAAAAACAGTAAATACAAAAAGCGAAAATAATGAGTGATTGGATTATAAAAAAAATGTACAAGCATTAGCTCTAAGACACTTTTTATTAAGTTTGATCCTCGTTGGTAGTGTGGATGATAGAAATTAAACCATCTCAGTCGACATTAGAGCAACATTTGGAAATCACACTATCATTTAGTTGTCAAAAACAAACACTTGAAATGTTATGAAGGTTTTTATATCTGTCTTTGTGAGTCGGATAAGAGTCTTTGCCAATCGTTAATTTTGCTCACTATGGCCTTAAGAGAATTTAATCAGTTAACCCCTAGTGAACTTCACATTTCCAGCTCCAAGTAGAATTCACAGCTACATGATTCCTCTTTTTCAGGGGCAGCTGTGGATCAGCTGTTTGAGCAGCCTGTGCACTAATTGCCAGTTAGGTGTACCAGCACATTGATTTTCAAGTTACTGCCAACAGCAAGGAAGCCAGGTTACACTGAAGCTCTAGTGCAAAGAGACTGTCACAGATGATCATATCTTGGAGGTTTTGTATTTGTTTGATGTTTATGATTTTCACCGCCAGTGGTCATCTCCACTTTTTTTCTCTTAAAAAAAGTTTTACAACTTCACGGTTTATCAAGATGTGTTGTTTATTATCAAATCTGTTTCAAAATCTTCCTTAGCCTTCAGTGCTTTCAAAAAAGGTGAAAAAACCCCAAAACATTCAGTTTAATTATTTTTTTTCCATTTAAATGTAATCTTCTCTTTATTTTTATTGGCAATGCCATAAAAAGGGTTACCTTGGGAATAGAGTTCGCCATACTGGACAGTCAGTACACTGACTTGCTGTCTCCAGGGAGATAAAAGTTTGATTTGATTTAATCACGGATTGGATTGGACATTATGTCTTATGCTGCATTTACACAAAGCACAATTCACACGACGGCAGAGGCGGACAATTTCAATGTAAAGTCAGTGGGACAGACCCGATCCGAGTTCCTGCAGTGCGATTTGAGTGGCGGTGCCAGAGTTCAAATATCTGTAGGTCGCTGCATCACATCGACCAGGGACTCACCTTTGGGCATAAAGGTTTTCAGTGACCAGATCAGCTGGTAGAATACTAATCCAACATAAGTGTTTTTGTCCTGAACTTCCATCTAATTTCTTAACCGGCTGTGGCCGAGGGGTTGCCAGAGCTCATCAGGCACCAGCAGAGCTCGCTCACTCGATATGCTTGCAGACAGAGAGCCACTACAGGCGGTGGAGGGTGCCGGCTCGGACCTCCTGAACTTTTTGACATTTTTCTTCATTTCATCAAAACAACAATAAAAAAGTTCCCCTAATCTTGTTTTTATTTTGCCCCTCTCTGATTAATGTGGGACAGTGAGCCTTCAAGCTCAGTTGGAAGGTGGTTACACACCAGCTGCGTTGACTCACGTTTCAGTGGCCCCCTTTCAAAGAAAAGTCTATGCAAACGCACGTATAGCAGAATTGTGGACGTCTTTGCGCATTTGCACAAACTTTTCATTGAAAGTGGTCACTGAAATGCAAAGCAACACAGCCGGTGTGTGTGCACCTACAGAGACACAGAAACAGAAGCAGCTGTCATACAAACACAGCTCCCAGAGTGAGGGGAAAGACCCCAGTACCAGGAACATTTTTGAATGATCACATGAACCATGGAACTGTGAATACTGATGTTTTTGAAGAACTTTTCAAAATAAATAAATCTGTTCTCTCAACATCGTCTGTGATACACACAGACTCTGGTCCATGTAGCAATCAAGCTAAAACATTGGCTGGTTGCTCCTCCCACAAATGGCCATGGCGTCAAGCTCAGGAAAACATTTTTTTGACAGGCAGCGATCAGCGAATTGACTGAAAAGCAAAAGAGGGGCGGGCCACATGAATTTTGTGTGAATGCAGCATTAATGTGTTCTGCAGGTTTAAAAAAAAAATATATATTTTTTTCCTTTCCCCAAATATTGCTAAAATAATCTATTTATTCATTTCTACATCAGGGGTATCAGATAACAGATGTGTGTGTTTTAATGAATACCCCAGCCCTACCTGCTGCTGAAATACATCCGGTATGTTTTACCAATAAGAAGCTTCAATGGCAGGTTAGTTGTAAAACAAATAGGACTCTCGCCCTGGAGACCAGGAGTTCGACTCCTGTGATCTAGAAGTATTTTTATCGGGCAAACTTCCTACACCGGCCATCAACAACAATATTTACATACTAATGATTGCTTTTGATTTCTAAAACACTAATTCAGAGTTTTTAAGGTTTGTTGCACAAAAGTGTGATCTGACCTTGGAATGAGCATGCTAAAACTCCCAGTTTTGATCAAATCGAACATTTTTTTTTCTCAAAATGTTTTCTACTTCAGTGATGTGACCTTGATTCTGTTTTCTTCTGCATTCTTATTTTGATTCTTTGATATTTAAAGATGCGTTATTGTTGTTTTTGCTGTAGCGATAACGTTTGCCAGAATCTTCCAAAGAGATACAAAAGTAGTTACACTTTCTATTATTAATTAAATAATAAATTGCATGCGTTTGTAGTCTTATTACTCCTATGACAAGCCTCAGGGTTTACGCAGTTGTTTACACAGTGACTCACAGTTTTAGACTTTTTTTTTTTTAATCCAGCATTGGATCATTTCTTCCTTAATGCTCCCTCTTCTCTGCTCTGTTAGATAGATGCTTCAGAGGGACAATAATGGGGTTCAGAGGTTTATGAGTTAGACCTGAGATGACAGAGAGCTCCGCGTCCCCAAATCCCCGACTACTGCACCATGGCTCTCAGTCATGGCATAATCCTTTCTCAGTACTGCAGAGAAACCCAAGATTATTTTCACAGACTCGCACAATAAAGTAAAAGGAAGACGAGCCGTTTGTAATAGATCTATAGTAAAAGTTGATCAACGGGAGGTTAAGTCTAATTAAAAAACAGAAGAGGAAATAATTGAGCTGTGGAAAGAGGGGTCAATAATAGACAGCATAAGGGAAAAGCAATGACTCAACCCGCATAGGCAATTAGGAAAAGGTGCATTTCTTAGAATCAAAATTAAAGAAATGCATTAAGAAACAGTCGAAGAAAGAGCAAGTGACTCTGAGAACTGTGGGAGAGTCAGGGACCACTTTGTGTAGGTGGAGACTTGAAAGAAGGCGAGGACGGGTGCCAAAAAGAAAATAAGTGAGGGTGGAAGACGAAAGCAATTAGCCCATTTAAGGTGACACAGCCGGAGTGTTAGAAAGTGAGAAGGTGGCCAATCTGCATTCTGCAAAAGCAAAAAAAAAAAAAAAATTGTCTCAATATTAAACACCTTTGTTTGCAACATTTTCATTTTTAAACAAATTCTAACTGAAGTAATTCTGGTTAAACTAATGCTCAGCGTACGTCAAAACATAACAGAAATGGAGGAAACGAGAACTCATTTATAATTGTTCTACACTTGTTTGTCAGCAGATTGTCTCTGAGTTTTACACTGAATTTGTGAGTGTGATGTGAAGGAATATTAAAATAGATGCTTCTTGTGGCACATTTATGTCTTATCTATACTACAATCTAATAACCTCTTCATTATATGGTTACACTAAATAAACAAACTGGTACCCCTTGTCATTTACATGATAAACTGACAAACACAAAGGAAGACATTATGCAAAGATATTATAAATTTGCATAAAACTGAACGTTTTAGACTTGTACTAGAGTCTATAGAGGTTTTTTTTTTAATTGTTTTCATAAATAGACTAAAACGATAAAAGCCATCCATTTGAAATTTATCCAAAAATGTACTTCAAGCCTTTAAAAAAAGTTTCTGAATTTCAGGAGAGCCTTCCACGTCTTATCTGAGTCAGCATCAATTGTTATCACAGCAGATTTTACATAAGCCCGTTCAGTATGGCATTTAAATGGCACTGATTGATGTCTTTCATATGATTAAGATGTAAAGATAGCAGAAACAGCCTGACACGTAAGGATGGTTGCACATCACGACGAAGCGATGACAAATTTTCCCCACTAAGCATTTTCCAACAATATGCCGTCAAGCTGTCGACCTCTACGGCTTTAAAACCCCCTGTTTAAATGCACGGCAAACAGTCAACGCTATGGAACTGCATTTTTATTTTTTAAATGTCAACTTTTGAGAAAACAGACATCACAATCCAGCTGCACTGCTCCTTTTATTTGATCTCCACATAGAGCTGGTCCAACATGAATTGCTTCATGGCTGCATTTGAGTAATTAACTTATCTTGATTTCAAAAACTGATAAAGTCGAGAATCTGCATTCTGCAACGATGCACCTCATTTTCTTCTCCGGCTTGTGGCTGCTCCCTTTAGGGGTCGCCACAATGAATCGTTTTAAGTCCCGCACAGTCATTTCCACGTCTAAAATGAATCCCTTCTAAGCCATCTTTTCAGTCTCTTGTGAGAACACATGCTAGTTTATCTCTGATTTAACTCTACTTTTATTTGCTGAATGCCATTATTATGCGAGGTCTTATATCAGCTTCACGTGGTCCATACAGATTGAAGCAGCTCGGAAAACGTTGAACAAGATTTGTGCCTTTTTTTGGCGGAACGGAGCACAGCTCTTCCGAGACTCATCCAAAAATTGAGTGTTTTTGATTAGATGACACTGGAGAAGCTTACTTGCACAATGAGTCATGATGTGATCTCTGCCAGTAGTGCTTGAAGTTCATAATATGCTGATATATATATAAAAACTCGTGTTTGATTTATTTGAAGCAAATGATTGATTGAAATATTAACTAAATAATGATCCTAATATCATCCATTGATTTTTCTTTACTTTAATGTGGCTAAAAATACATACTAAGAATATATATATATAGTATTTTTTTTTCTTTTTCTAAAAGAAAACCTTAAACTGGAATTGAACTCAAAATGCTATCCTTTTGTCTAGCAATGCTCCAACAGGCATTCAAGGCTTGTTTTACAGACAAAAACTCGGCTCAAACGGCACACACCACCAGGATAATTAGATTCCCTTATTGAAGATTCTAGTTTGAAACAAAATGGAAAAACACTATAGGTGGAAAAAACAAAAGCACAATACTGTAGTTTGAGCTTTTGTAAAAACAACCTGGAGACTGACATCTTTACACAAAGGGCCTCCCACCAATAGTGCAACAAAACAGGATTTATATAACTGGCTAATTACATGGTTATATCATTGATTGTGCAATTTAGTTTCATATAATGTTCAAAAATTAACATTTTTGTACATATTTTGACGTAAACTAAATCTTCCTAATCTGCCACCATTTTTTTTATGCTAGATAATTATAAGTTCGTCTCGGTCACACGATGAGAAGTGTGACGCAAATGATGCAGCAAAACGATGTGAGAAAGAGCAGTGCGTGCCAACTCAGCTCAACTGAAGGTAAAACTGTTGAAAAAGAAAAAAGAACTCTGTTAGACATACAGTAGATAGAAGGCAGGAAAAAAATAAAAAGCAAAGCAAGAACAGGAGTCCAGAAAATAAATATGCCTTGAAAAGGCAAAGCAGCAGCAGCATCCTGTGAGGAAAAGGCAAAGTTAGCAGCGATCACTATCTGCAAGAAAATCAATGAACAGGGGAGACATGCCCCCCCAGTGACATTGAAACAGCGGGTTAATATCGAAAGGGATTACCACAACCAAGAAATGTTATGTTAGGTAGGCTCTTGTGTGCCGATCAGGCCGTGCTTCTTGATCAATCAAAGGAATTAGCAAGAGTGCGCACTTACCCAGCTGTAAGCTGGCTTTACCTAAAGCAAAGAACAGCTACTCCATATAATTAAAGCTGGACTGTCGGATAAATAAATGACCAACTATGCTGTTAAAATTTAGGGAAAGAAAGAATTGGAAATGGCTTGTGACACTTCAAAGCACAACAGCCTAAAATGAGCAGCAGTTCCAGAGCAACTCTGTTTACTGAGAGGCAGCAGAAGCTGGTGTCAGCACTCAGCGGAAGCTGGACAATCACAGCTCAGTGCAACCAGGGGCATACGGGGTATGACAGGATAATATGCCACTGGCCTTTTATGCTTTATGTACAAAGTAGTGACTGGCTTGTGATCAGCAACAGTCACCCCTAATGCAATTTCTGCTATGTAAAAACATCAAATGTATTTTGTAACAGGGAAATTCACCTGTTTTAACATAATACATCAACTTGTCAAGTTGACAGAAACTTGTTTTAAAAATCTGCACATTTACCTCATTTATGTTATATATATATATATATAATATATATAATAATATATATATAATATATATATATATATATATATAGGAAATAACACAAAAAACAAAATTTCAAATAGATTTTTAAAATTAAAAAAAACAGTGCGCTAGTTACAAACTGTACATCAAAAAATACATAAATAAATACACAAATCCTAAACAGACAAAATGTGCACTGAAGCAGAGAGATTTTACTGTACCTGAGGCCCCACTGGGCATGCTACAAAAGCTCAGCAGCTCTTAATGCTGCCCTCGTGACAGGACTTGTGATCTCACAAGATCACAAATGTATCTGAAGGTAAATGTGTCTGCAAATTTGAAAATTGACAGAATTGGTTCCTTTTTTTGCCTTGCTGTCAAAAAAAAAAAAAAAAAATCCTGCTTGCTTGACCCTGTTGACATAAATTGAATTGATTCAACTGCTGTAGCTCTGTGGCCACCTGACTGACTAAATATGTCCTGTTCAGGCTAGCCAGGCAAGTAGAGAGTTTGGGGCAAACAGGGTGCAGACTTATTAATCCAATAAATATACTGCTGTTGTTGCTACCATAGCTTACTTTTAAGCCAAAACCAAACTCTACCCCTCCGTTTCTCCCTAGGGATGTCCAAAATAGTTTTTTACAGGCTTACCCCTTGTCATAGAGGGCTCTGTATCCCTCCACCGAAAGGGTCTTCCACGTCGTACTGTGCCGTGAGAGAAAGCACGTCTTCACATGGGTGTGCTCGAAAGCACAGAAGTTTACATTTAAATGTAAGTAATGACTTTTGATTTTAGCACAACCTTTTTAAAGTTATAAAACCAATGATATTAAGTATTTCAAAGCGCAAGCACGTAGCTGACCGGCTACTATTGATGACATCATCGAGGGGGAGTGACGTCTGGATTTGAAGACATTATTTTTCCATAATTCTCAAATTTGGAGAATTTGGATTTGGCTTTAATCATTATAAAATAGATTTTATAAAATCTATTTTAAATCTATTTTATAGTTTAAAGGTTTAAAAGCTTAAATTTAAGAGGTTTTACTTTTTAAAAATTAAATTATTTTAATTTTATGTATAAAGTAAGATAATTGATTAAACCAAAAAATGTTTGTTATATTTACAAAAAAGGTTTTTTAATGAAATTCATAAATAAGAAATGGTAATAAAATTAATTTTCTTGCGTCATTCTAAATTTCCATAGGGAACGTCAGTGCTTTTCAAAAAAATGACTTCCTAAATTGTGATGATAGCTCTTCTAAAATGTTTTTAAAAGAAGACTTTTTCTTTTCCTCCAACACCCTCCTTCATTCGTCACAGCACGATCTGAACACATACCAGTGGATGAATAGGGCCATTGAAATTTCTTTGGAGTGGCTGTCTAACCAAGGCCTTCAAAGTTAATATGAATGCAGTACATTCTGTCAGGGTCACAGCAAACTTGCTATTCACACCGATCCAAGTCTACCATAATTTCCTGAACAGTGAATCACCATTGCTCTGGAATTCAGTGAAACCATAGCAACTTTAAGGCCTTGAATGCTATTGGCAGCATCATTTGAATGAAAAAAAAAGAGGAATGATGAAAGTCAAGTTAAAATTATGCACCAAACAAAACTCAGTCTTTAAGCTCTAAAGACAGCAGATTTTATAGACTCAGAATGTTTAGAAGAAACAAAAGTATGAAAACTATAACACCACAAAGTTTTGGGGATGTTTCTAACCAGACAAAGAGACCTCAATTAGAATTCTCCATTTTGCATGTTCTTTACAGTGTTAGAATAACTAAACTAATAATATGTTAGTTTATTTTTAAATCTAATTTATAAACAGGTTAATACGTATTTGTCTTTGTTCTGTGTTTATAGATAAAATGAAAATGTTATATTAGTTCTTCAAAGCTGGGTGTTCTAACACACTAAAGCTGTAACAAATGGGTAAAATCTTATCCAAGTGTCTGCTTTAATAAGAAATATTTTCTTAAGATTATGCAATTTCCATTAACCTAATTGATGTCTTAGTTTTCTTTGTAAATATGTAAATTGTCAAATTTTTCTAATTTTTTTATTGCCTGACCTTTTCTATCTGAAATGCTGTCGTAACCCTGAAATTTCTCCACCGTGGAACGAATAAAGGACTATCTTAACTTATCCTATTTGTTTCAGGTCAGACAAACAGAAGAAAACATTTTGCAAAGATTATTTCTCCACAGAACCAAAACCTGATTAATTGTTGTTATTTGAGTACTTTGTATGTGTAAAAACTCAAGTTACGTCTAAAAGAAATATTTGCCAGATGAAAGCCTCCAAACATTTTTTTAATTCACAGTCATAAGGCCAAAACATATCGTCAAAAGCATTGATATTGTTTTGACCGATGCTCTGTGTCATGTACTTCTACAATGTGTGGTACCTTTACTGTACACACATTTCATTTTTTTTTTTATGGCTCAAAATCTACTAAAAATCGTGTTGCTTTTTATTTTTTTTCATTTTCACAATGGCCTTTGTCAATTTATTATTTACTGAACATGCAGAAAAGGAAACATACTAAGCAAAGAAAACATGCATATTTAAAAGTAAGGTTATTCACCGAAAAAATATTTAATCAAAACACAAACAGACACTCTTATTTGCACCTACTTGTCCTTGAAGTAGCAAACCATTAGAATTTAAATTATTTGACAAAATCTCCAGTTTAAAAAAATTAACTAAACTTGATACACAATGTGGACCTTTGATTTCTTTTAAATGCATTCTTTTTATTAACAATTTACTTAGAAATTTAATTTAGAGTCTCTTTTTCTGCCAACAAAAGCCCGGATAGATCGGGAAGAGACAAACTTGAACTCATCAGACCACAGGGCAGACTTCCCAGACTTAACTACATTTTTCAAAAGCTTTGACCTGCCACTGTGAATACGATGACCTTTAAGGCCACCACTAGAAGGAGCCCTCACTATAGTCTTCTTTGACACTTCAGTGTACTTTCTCCTGTTCCAGATGATTGCAAAAATCTGACCTTGGGACATACTTCAAAATATTTGGAAAGAACATTTTATTTAAATTGTATAAATCGTGTATTTTACTCCAAATAATCGACCTCTATAAAAAGTGTCTTTATAAACCTCCACACACTGAAATGCAGTAAGTTTTACTTTTCCAAGATCATTGTTTTGTGTTGGCACTCTGGCTCAATGGGGGTAGATCCCAAACTGCCAAAAACCTTCTAGTTTCACAGAGTTGATTATACTCCTGAAGGTTGATAAATCAAGTGAATTTCATTAGCAGAGATTTTTGCAGCAGGCATTCTCTTAATTTTAACGGAAGAAGTAAATGTGTTCTTTAATATATTTGAAGGTAAACAAAAAAGAATGACAATAGCAAACTAGGTAATTGATTATAGTTGTGATAGCCTTAGAATTTTAAATATTAGCATGTCTGTCCATCTGTGCTCCAACCACTGTCTCCAAAATGTGTTTCTGTAACTATAATTTTCCAATCTCTAAATAAAGAGGGAATGTGTCACTGCTGCTGTGTCAGGATGCCACCCTGTCATTGAGCAATTGTTTAGAGTAATGGCTCTCACCTCTGACGTGCCACTACATGACACTAATCTACATTTCACACTCTTCCTTTTGTCTCCTCGAAAAATTAAGATCCATGTCACACTCTCCTCGGATTATTCATGCAATCTTGTTTTTAAACGTAGCGCTTAGTTTAAAACGCTAAGGTTTAGAATTAGTGTAACCAGTTGCACAAAAACTGATTTGAAAAATGCTGGTTAACTGATTTATAATTTGTTGTCAAATTAATAAGGATTTTATATGAATCCTCTCATATTTCTCTGATTCTCCTGTGGGCATGAGACAAATTTAAAATGATAAAGCATTAAAAGTGATCTTTTTCTGCACACACATGTATGCCCTAGCACACAAAAAGATGGACAGGGACAGACTGAAAGAGATGGCAAGCACCAGAAACAACCCCGGGTTGCCGCCTGATCCAGAACTGAAGTGGTTTGAAGAGAGCACAGTGGCCTACATTACACTGACGCTGACATATAGTGTACAGTACAGCACAGTTGTCTCCAGCCTATGCATCTGCTCTCAGGCAGAGCAATACTTTCCAAAATCAAGAACTCGTGTATCACATTTTTTTTGTGTGTGAAAATGTCAAAAGCATCTCGTTAAACTTCAGTGAATTAGGCAAGAGTGGTAGAATGGCATTTGCGGATCTGTTTCTGGGAAAAATGTAGCAAACCATATAGTCTGAAAAGAATTTTAAATATTATTTGTTCTTAGTGACCCAAAACCAGCTGGCTCAATTAACTTTGAAAAGTTGCTCTGATGTGGCACAAGCTTTTTCAACAGCTTTTCTCTGTTCATTATCCATGGTTATTCTCAATGTAATTTTCTTGCGTTTTTTTTTTTTTTTTTTTTTTTACTTGTAGCCTACCTCTTAGGTATTTCAAAGTGTCATAATGGACCTGGTTTTACAGCAGTGTGATTAAAGGGAGCAGTCTGGGTAAGTGCTCACTAACCCGCGGTTGGGAGAAGAATGCCTATATAGTTTAGAGTATAGCTCACCTCTATGAGTATGGATGGACCACATTTTTCACTTTCTTGGCTGCCCTAAAATGAATCCATCATTGGAGATGCTGAAATGGAATTTCTTTGGTCTTCTATCTGACTAGAATCCCCTATCTTTTGAGACTTAATTATCAGGAGCTATAAGCTCGTGGAGTCGCTCCCCATAAACCCTTAACCTCAGAATAAATCCCTGTAGTTTCTGCATAAGTTAAGGTATTTTATCCAGTGACAGCAAAACCATTCTTTTTAACCATTCTGTCTTATGCCAGTATGGATCGCACTAGAAAGGTGTGGCAAGTCTTTTAGTAAGTGATCTGTAAACACTGGCAGAGCATCAATAAGAGAGCCATCAAGTGATTTCTTGTGACTTAAAACAAGAGATGCTTTTGCAAGTCAGAAGTCTTTGCAATCAAGTTCATATTGAGTCTTTGGTAACAAATCCAAGTCAAGTCTCAAGCAGCTTTAATTTTGAATCAAGTCTCAAGTCTTAAAACCTGCAGCAACATTTATAATTTATTGTCACAAATAGTCAGTAAACCAATACTTGTGAAAATGCAGTGATGCTATGTACACAACGGTGATGCTTAATAGGCATTTTTGAAAGTGTTTTTAGCCCACAGTGTTCACACTGGACTGTCGCTACCCGATACTAGCGCATGTACTCACTCACAGTTGAACGAGGCTCAGTGGTAACTATTGAAGTAGTGCAAATCTTGCAAAACTTGCTCCAAGCTTTTTCTTTCTCAGCTCTGTTGAAATGTATAAAAGACTTGGAGTCATATAGTGCAGCCGGGAACAAACTACAATTATTAATTTCCCCTTATGATCAACTTTCAAATGGTTTGTACTTACGTGTCTAACTCTTAAACACCTGAGGCATCGCTAGTGACGCTCAAACACAAAATCTTTAACATACTGTAAATTTTAAATTGTTCGCAGGATCAACGGAATTCCAGCAGATTCTGAAGGAGAAAAGTGGTACAAGCTGCTACATTGATCGTGTTAACATTTGAAAAGTTACCGTAAATACAAGAACATAAACACTTGAGCTCCGGTGTTAAAAAAGGATCCTACTCATAATCAAATCCGAGTCCCCGACTGGTCAAAGTTCTACTGGTTTAAATACTTTATTCAATGGCTTCAATTTTTTTCATAGAGCCAAGTAATACTTAAAAACGTACGTAGCGACATGTGTTTTGAACGCCCATAATGCACATAAATGCATGCTTACATAGACTTTTCAGTGGAAGTGGTCACTTGAACGCACCTTGTGAACATAGCATTACAGGCAGCTGGTGTTTCTGCTGTGTCAATGCAAAAGCACTGAAAACAGAACTTATCTTTACTCTACTGTCCTGAAGCCAAAAAAAAAAAACAAACAAACAAGAACAAGTGAATATTGTTCACAAGTCATGAACCTCAAGTCAAATCTCAAGTCCTGGTCTTGAGTCTCTGCTTAAAACACTTCAGGTCTTTAAAACAAATGGATGGAGGTGAAGTTTTCAACTGATGATTTTGATCAAGTTTGAGATAGGTAGAGGTAAAGTGTCCATCCTGAGACTGGAAGGTTGTGTCGAATCCAGGCTGAGTCATACCAAAGACTCTAAGGCCCGATCTGAATACTCCCCTTCTCCTTTCCCCTTAGCCCTTCCCCTTGATTTGGAGTGGCAGTTGAAGTCAAAGTCATGTCCGGGATTATTATTTTTTAAGTTTTACACTCCAAACAGGGTCCAAAGTCCACCATTGCGAGAGTAAACCGCTAGCATTAGCGAGAGTAAACCGCTAGCATTAGTGAGAGTAAACAGCTAGCGGACCGGTGATATTGATGACGTCATCGAACAAAAGTCACGTCTGAAATACTAGACACTTTTTATTTCAGGGATAAACAAAGGGGAAGGGCTAAGGGAGAATTTGGATCAGGCCTAAAAATTGGACCTTGATTGACACTCAATATTAAGGGGTTGGATGGGGGGTTAAACCATTAATTGGCTCCCAAGCACATATGTGTCTGCAGCTCACCACTCCCCCACGGGATGAGTCAAATTTCTCACACCTTGGTGCGTGGACTTTAATTAAAAAAAAAACCAAACAGATGAAAAGTTTATATGTTAGACATCTTATTTTTTGCAATAAGACAGGTTCTGACCAAATCACAATTTGAGCCTATTTTGACAAAATTGTAGCTTAAATTCTAGTGATAGTTCCACAGAAACATTGAAGATTTCATTTGTGGGTATACTGGCCACTTCTTATACTCCTTCTTACCATAGACAACACTGCAACCCACCCGATCGCTGATTCTTTTGCACACATTTCTGCCTTTACACTCCTTTAACTGTTCATCAAAAGAAATCTTTTTATGTGGGTTGTTATCAGACACATTAAATGCTTCTCTAATAGGGAGTAGCCTCTTATGAAGTCTTTGCACATTCAGAGCCATGCTGTGCTGAGGACAAAAAAAAGTCCGTTTTTTTTTTTCAACCCACACACACACGCGCACACAGTAACAACCAAGAACATTCTGCTTTGCCAAATCAAAGAGCAGCCATCATAACAGGTCTGTGACAGAACATTCAGCTTGCCCAGTTCTTAACAAAAACAGAGAAACACTTAAGTTGGGACTGACTATGGCGCTGAACTGTTTAGTCACACACCAGGGGAGCCTTGAAGAAACATCAGGATCAGTTTGCCGCTTAATTCAGAGCTGAAGAAAACTTCAGAAATACCCTTCACGCCTTCAGTGTGGTGCACTGATTTGCTTATGATCAGACAGTCAGTGCACGATAAGACTGAAAATAATTGCTGATGGTTGTCCATGTATTTTTTTTCTGCTGTACCAGGAGTTTCTTGAGATACAGGCTTTAGAATTTACCATTAAATGTGCTCTTAAACATTGCAGAATGTGCAGCCTGGTGGCTTCAAACAAAGTATTCACTTCCTTTCAATTAAAAATCGAGCATATTCTTATAAACCTATAAAAGAGAAACATTGTGCAGTACAGTAAAATTTAACTTTTAACTAGTCAACAACTCATTGTGCTAAAATGCATCTAACAAAATTAAGACAACAAATATAAAACTGTGTAGTTTCCCTACAACAGAAGCAAAATAAAAGTAAGCACTCTAGGTAATGTAATATCGTTGATTGGGTGCAAATAGACTGGAAACATTTAGGTATTAAAGTTTATATTGAAACTGTATTACTTTTGCTTTTTTAAAGCGGTGTGGGGTACCTGACGCACAATGTAAGGGCAGCACAAAATATGTTGTTTTCCTTAGACAAATTTAAAAAAAGGAACACAATATGCAGATAAACATGTAATGAAAAGAAACCCGCAAACTGCATAGAACTGTGGGACACATGTATTTTTCTCCTTCACAGTAACTGAGGCTTCAATGTTAAGAACTAAGCTGAGGCATCAAAGAACCAGCAGCCTAACTGACCTGCATAGAGCCCCACTGTGGGGTATAATGCAGCATTGTACACCATTTACTTAAAGACTCATTCATGCAGACACTAAGTAAATGCATAGGACCGCAAGATTGGGTAGGTTACCATATACAATACTTCCTCTGACCTTTTATATAAGCAAAAGTCTTACACACAAATGTAAATATATTGAGAGCACAAAAAACATCACATGAAAAGTTTTGATTAGAGAACAACAAAGAAAAGTTGTTTTTGTTAGGGGTTCTTTCAATTTTATTTTTCATATCCTCATTTTCTCTTCATAAAAATAGTGTTGCTAAAAAGAAAAAATTAAGAAAGAAACAAAGTAAATTTTCAATGTGTTCCATGGAAAAGCCCCAATGTCAGACATTCATTTGTTTCATTTCAATCTTCTCTTTGTTTTTTTTTTCTTTTACTGAACAGTCAGCACTATGTCTTTTCCTTTAAAAAATTAGTATTGGAATGAGCCCTTGCAGAGACAAGTCAGGAGACTGCTGTAATGCATTACTGAATTAGCCGTAAACACTACACAAGCCATTAAGAAGCATGTGGAAACCTATGGGGGGAAAAAGTTCTACAAATTGCAACCCATAACAGAACACCATGTTTTCAGCAATTGGTTTTAGCATGTGTTCAACCCTTTACCGAATGAAAGAAAGGGGAATTGTGGCACACTTAATAAACACATTTAGATACGCTACAAAAGAAGCACTGGCACTTTCAAATAAACACAGCTTGGCTCCAGCAAGCAGAGGGTTAAAACTTAGCTGCAGAAATTCACTGCAGTCCAAAAGCATTTGGCTTATAGCTACTGAACAGCACAATCTATCTGTGCCATTTTGCTGCTATTGGACAAATGTTTGTACCTCTCAAGACTTTGCTTGTTTGTCTTTTTGAGTTCTTTAGTCTAGAAATGTCATTTTATTGCATATAGTATTTGGCACAGTAGAAACAGGAGTTTACATTTTGGACTGTATTAGAAACAGGTGTGCATGTCACTTTTTCATTTTTTTTTTCTTTTTAATTCTGTGCCCATATTTCTGTTCACACAACAAATGCAAAGTTTCAGTAGACAGTACCACATTCTATTATTCAGTGAGAAAAGAAATTTATTGTTTACCTTTTTTTTTTTTAAATAGAAGTCACCAGTTAATAGAAAATAGTTTCAAATTGCTTTCTTTTCTAATATAATCTGCATCTTTCACAACTGCATGACTATATATATATATATATATATATATATATATATATATATATATATATATATATACATATATATATAATATATATATATGATATATTTTCAATAATTATACACATGTATAGGCATGTACAGGAAAAAAATATGTCTTTTTTGAAGTTCTGTACAAAAGAAAGTCACATTTATGCCCGTTGCCTTGTGGATTCTGTTGCATGGACAGGTGAGCAGCTGGGAAAGACTGCTTTGAGTAAAGTCAGAGTCAAAGATAGATCCACAAGGAGTTATATTCATATTTGAGTCTCTTGAACCTTTTCTTTTCCTTGAGTAGTTGTAATGACATAAGGATCAGTGATGGTGCTGATGTGACTATGATGCTCTCTGACTGAACGATGAAGAGAGTTGTTCTGTGTCCAGTGGGCTCTGTAACTTCCTTGTCGAGATGAAGAAGAGGAGGAGACATAACCAGGCTTAAATGTGTTGCTGTTGTGTTCCACTAATGTCGGCAGTGCCAATCCGGTTTCATCAGAACCACTAGATCTGGATGTCTGTGGGACAGGAGGAACTTGTTCCTCCATCTGTATGATTTCTATGGTCCTGGCTGCTGCCACAGTACTCCTTTGTTGATGCCTCTTACGCAGTTTATAGAAGGCTATCAACATGCCAGCTGCCACCAAGGTAACGGCTACAAAACAGCCAATGATGATTTTGGTGGTTTTCATCATCTCATCCAGGCTGGCAGCTGGCTCTACAGGGGCTTTGGGGCTTGGGACCGATACCTGCTTCGGAGTCTGAGTGTCTTGGAACAACACAGTGGGTGTGGAGATGAAGACGGGTTGAAAGACGGAGGGTGAAGCAGGGACTGTGGGTTTAGGCTTGGGCGTCTCTTCCACCGTAGGATCCAGCACTTCCACTGTTACAGTGGTAAAGTATGACAGATTAGATGTATTGAGTTCAGCATTGCTGACATTTAAGTAGGCAGAGGCATTGGAATTTCCTGCCATGTTGCTCACCATGCATGTGTAGATTCCCGTGTCTGATGGGAGAACATTGGAAAAGTTGAGGGTTCCATCATTGAGGACTGATATTCTCGGGTGAGCTGAGCCATGGGTCAACACAGTTCCATTTGGCAGAAGCCATCGAACTGAACTCATAGCTGCTGTGCGGCACCTTAGTTCTGCCACCCTTGCAGCTGAAATGTTCAGATCTCTTGGAGCGTCGAGTATGAACGGCGCTGAGCATTGGAAAGTTGTCTGATCAATTTCCACCAGGTGTCTTCCTCTCATGTGTATTGGGGTGTGACAGCGTCCACAGCAGGTGGAATTCGTGGGAATGTTTTCTCTGAGCCATGCCGATAACCAAACTACATCACAGTCACAGCTCCAAGGGTTGTGATGTAGATGTAGTTCCACCAGGTACTGTAGAGGAGTGAACAAGTTGTGGGGCAGAGACGACAGATTGTTATGAGCAAGATTGAGTTCAACCAAAGCAGTGATGTCATCAAAAGCATTCCTTTCAATTGTTGTTATGGCAGAGTTCATAATCCATAGCTTGCGTAAATTTTTGAGTCCATGGAAGGCCCAAGGCTTTAACTCTGGAAAAACATTCTCTGATATCTCCAGCTCCTCCAATCCCACTAAAGGTGACAGATGAGGTAACTCCCTTAGATTGCACATTCCCAAATTAAGGTACTTGAGGTTATGAAGGCCCTCAAATGCCCCCTCAGAGATGTATTCCAATCTTCTCAGCTCTCCAAGGTCTAGCCTCATGAGGGAGGGGACACGGTTGAAGGCATAAGAAGGGATGCTATCGATAGGATTATTTCTGAGCCAGAGTTCTCTTAATTTTGACAGATACTCGAAAGCTCCACTGGGTATGACCGTCAGTCTGTTGTCAAACAGCTCCAGAGTGTTGAGACTGGTCAGGCCATTGAAGGCCCCTACTTCAATCTGCCTGATTGCGTTCCTCCCCAATTGCAGCACTTCTAGATGACGCAAGTGTCTGAACGTGTCTGCCTCGATGGTCTCTATGCTGTTCTCCATTAGGTTTAGATACCTGGTGTTTGTCGGGATGTTTGGAGGAACTCTTATCAAGCCTCGGCGGGTACAGACAACCTTGGTGAGCTGGTTAGTGCAGGAGCACACACCTGGACAGTTTTGTGGGTTAACAAAGCCCGACTCAGGGCCTGTGGACTGGCACATACTGAGAGCAGGCACCATGAGGGAGATCACGGCGAGCAGGGCTGTGTTCCAGGTAGGCTGCACACTAACCTGGCCCAAAGGACTCATGATGTGGAGGGCTCATTATTCTGCATGGTGGGGGGAGACGGCACACACCAAAGGACAGACCACCCTAGCCTGGCTGGAGCAACTCAATGCTCCCAAGTTCCATTGACTGTGCAGGAAGATGCTGTATCAACATTTTTGCATGAGGGTATGGAGAGAAAAACAGACATGAGACAAAATGAACAGAAAGAAAAAAATTAATACAAGAGGAGCAGAAGAGCAAAAACAGAGCAAGAATTTAAGAAATATTGTTTGTGACATACCTCATTAGTTTGAAATTGCTTCCTTCTGGCTTTTTCCTAATTGAAAAGCAACAGTCTTGCATCAGCTTTATTTATAATCCCTCAAAACGACTTGAGATGGATGCTTTTCTTTTGCTAATTATCCTAAAAAAAAAAGTGAAGAGGCCCACTTATAGCCAAGGGTACAAAATGGCTCCTGATAATAAAGTCTGAGAATGACACAGAAAACACTCACTCTCAAAGGTAAGGCCACCAAGTCTTAGCCGGTACCTAGATCCTTTCCTCCTTCACTAAGTTTCCCTCTGCAAGACTGCAGACTCTGAAATTCAGCTCCACTGTGAAAAATCACAGCAATCCATTATGCAGTCCATTGCAACAGACGAGGAGAGAAAAAGTGACTAACTGAATTTAAAGAAAAAAAAATCCCTCGTTCAGTCAGCTCCAGGTACATGTGTTGGCTCGTTGGTTAGTCGCCTGTTTGAGTGAGAGACCTCCCTCACTGTGACTTTGCCAAGGGCTTGTCGGTCGCTGATTAGCCCTGTTGTGACAGAGACTGAGAGACAGAAAAAGGCTAAGGAACTCCCGGCACAGTCATCCTCTTCTGCTCTCCTCCTCTGTGTTCCTCTTGCCTTTTCCTTAAGATCGGGCTGGCCCTGGTCAGAGCAGCTGCAAGCTGCCGTGTGCACAGTTAGCAGTAATCCGTCTATTCCTCTTGGGGGGAAGGGGGTTGAGGGAGAGATGGTGGCGCTGTGTGGGGGGTTAGAGAAAGGGATACGCTGCGCTGTCGGAGCTTTGCAAAAGGCTGACGGAAGAGAGAAAAAGAGAGAGAGCACTCTTGTCCTCTTCTGCAATGAGCGAGAAGAGAAAGGATGACGTTGGAAGGACGAGAGTAGAAGTGGTTTCTGGATCCATAAACAAAGGATTTGAAGATTCTTCTTTATGGTCGCTGATTGCCTCCTGGTCTTCCTCCTGTTGTGTTCCTCTGCTCGCTTGTTTTTTTGTTTTTTTCCCAAAGCTGAGGTAGTAAGTTGTGGCAGTTAGCCATGTGTGTGGCTGTCAGACTTGCGACTGGCTGGTGGACTACTGCAGTAGTCAGAGTGGGAACAGAGAAAGGCAAAGAGAGTGCTTCTGAGAGACGGAGAGAAAGAACCGCTGACAGATCAAGAGAAAGATAAAGTGTGTAAAGGAAAGTGTCTGTGAGAAAAATGGAAAACCAGGCAAACACTCTAACAGGCAGCCCACCGTCACAGAAGCAGCAGGAGCAGCATATTAATCCTCATCTTCTCTTCTTGTTTATTCTCCAATCTCTCTCTTTTCTCTATTACCCCCCTCGGATGTGTGTCGGTGTTGCAGGCTGCTAAAATGCTCGCTCTGCCCCCTCCCTTTGTCCTTCAGTGGAAACGTGAATGTACTGCTGACGCACTCCTCTCAGCTGCTCAGCCAGCCTCAGAGCAGTGCATTGGTTTGATGCAGTGTTCCTGTGTATTAACACATTCAATACCCCCCCCCCCACACACACACACACCTCCTTCTCTATCTTTCTTTCTCCCTCCCTTCACTGTATCTTCACTCCTCTTTCTCTCGCCCTGTCTGTTTCGGTTTCTCACGTGTTCCACTGTCCCTCCTTCCCTCACCTGTGCAGATTCTTCTGATTCCTAGAGGTAACATTTCCATGTTAGTTGAAATTAACACATTCCAACATCTCCTATAGAAGGTCGCACAAATTACTACAACTATCGGGATGTTTTGTGAGTCCCCCCCCTCTTCTCATTCTTGAGTATAGGAATGTGCCAACTTTGCCGGTGAAGCTGCACGTTGGTGCTATTAAGTGCTTCTTAAGTGTGTTTTGGTGAGTCCACTGCTCCTCCAGAAAAACAATAAAAAGGCAAACTGAGGTTTTTGCTGCATTTTTGTTTTCTTCTTTTTGTGAAGTGTGAGCCTTAGAGTGTGAGGGTTTGGGGTTGGAACAGAGGGGCTGGGTCAGGGGGGTTGTGACATCACAGAGCGGTAAAATGCTGACTCTGCTTCACTTTGTCCGCCGGACAGTGTTCTCTTCTGGGAAAAGAAAAATGGAAGAGATTGCACACAGGTTTCTCTTTGGAAAGATGAGAGAAAGACAAAGACACACTGAAGGAGAAAAGACTTACCCGGAGAATTGGGGAAGGGGTCAGGTGGGGCTGGGTGGGAGGACATATATCTACGTCCTTGGCGAAATAGGGGTAAAGACCTAAGGCAGGAAGAGAGAAATGAGATAAATAAGAACATAGCAGAAGAATGAGAGAGACAGATGAGAGAAAGTGCTGCCTGGAAATCTCCTCAGTGAAATAGCAAAGAAAGCTGGAGACGAAGAGGGATGAGGATTAGGAGTGAGGGGTCGGAGAGAGGAGAAGTGTTGATAGTGTTGGATTAAGTGTCATTTGAATGCAGGAGAAGAAGCCTCCCTCTCTGCATTTGGTTAATGACCATATTCTCTCCTCCTTTCCCTCAGGTCTGCCACACACAGACTTCACTAGGCATATGGATTTAACTGAAGGACAAAAAAAAGAGGATTTTTTTTTAATGCAAACAATAAAAAATGTCCGTCAATTTCTATTTCATACTAATTTATGGAGGTAAAGAGATATAACAGAAATTTTATACTTCACCAGGTTATTGAACAATTAATGTTGCTTGACCACATTGACTGGTTGGGGACAGCACCAAAGGTGATAAAGTACCACATTTATAAAGAGGCAAGGTGCAGAATCAATGCAACAAACAGTAAAATAAAAGTTCTCATATATTTGAGAAAAACAGTTGCATCAACGATTACATCAAGAAAAAATGTGTCAAACTTTTTTGATGCCTCAAAATCATTTTTGATGTTTTTTATTTTTTCGTGAACATTTGTAGTATACAGATTGTTTCAGAGGTTTGCTTTTAAAAAATGGGAGTAATGGGAAAAAAAAAAAAAACATATTCCTGGTTTTACAGAGAAGTACGTCATGCCATTAATGACAAAAAAAAAGCATTTTTAGCTATAAAAAAACATTTTGTTTTGCATTACCTCCATTGGGGGAAAAAATTGCAGCAAAAAAATAAATAAATAAAATAAAGGTCATATTTCTGAAATTTGGATCATTATACCAAAATCAAGTGACAATGCAATAGGTAAAAAAAAAAAAAGTTTGAACAATAAGTTTTATATGTTTCTGGTTATTTGAGTAAAATTTGTGACTTTATGTTATTTGCTTAACCTTTATTTAACATGATGAGATATTGAGAACATGTTTTTATTTACAATAGGGAAGTGGGAATACAAAGGTAAGTAAAATCACATCATAATATACACAATAGTTTACATCAAGAAAAACTATTTAGTTAATTGTAATACTGGAAAATGTTCATAGATTAAAAAAATAGTGAAAATGTGCAGGATTCAGTTAATAAATTAGTTAAATGACTTTTAACAGCTGAGATAAATACAAGGGCGCATAATTTTAGTGTTTTTTTAAGTCTTTTGTTGCTGCATGTTGGAAAGATAGTTCTCCATTATTTTGATTTTATTTTTAAAGCCTGCGATAATGGGAAAGGTGGGAAATATTTAAGGATGCCTATTTTTTTCTACATTATCATTATAGTCTATACTATTGCAGGGATATTGGCATCAGATTTGGTGCTCCAGAGTTATGAACCGTAGGTTTGCTTTCTTCTGCTCTTGTGTTATGCATCTACTCTTTAATTTATATGTTTACTTGTAGACTCTAAAATAAATGGAGCTCCAGTTTGTCTTGCAGTGGCTAGAAACTTGACACTGAAATTGTGAGATTGTCATAAATGCTATAAAAGTCAGATCTCTGATGGGTTGGGGTTAGATAATCTCCCAGCATCTTCCTCATTCCAATTGACTGCCGTACCAAAGGCGCCCCACCCTGTTGTGTAGTTAGAACCGACGGATCAAATTGGTTCTTAGCACTGGCTATTAACTTTTGTCTTAACTACTGTCTAATGTCTCCCCCTTGCCCCTGTGGATCCTACACAACTCAGCCTATGCTTAGTGTGGCAGGTCGGCAAAGTGCTGGAGCAGCATTTGGCATCAGAACAGAGGAGTGGAGGGTGTAAGAGAGGCGACTGTTTGAAGCAGATCGATGTGGCCTGTATTCATTAACCCTCGCTCACAGATCCCTTCCCTCTCCAATCACGACCCCGCCATTTTAGGACAGCAGTTGGTGATTTATTAGCTGTCCTGGCTCAGTCAGCACCATCGACCAATACTCTGAGGAGAGTTGACTCACAGAAGAATGTAGTGATTTCCACACTCTAAACTGAACTGAGTGATATGACCCCAGTGAAAGAGGAATCGTGGTAGTGAAAGCATGGTGATCCCTCCACCCTCAGGCTTTGATGGTCTAAAATAACAGCTTTCAATCAACTCATTTCTATTCTTCTAAAAAAAAAAAAAATCCAGATACATTTAATAAAAATTAGTGAAAATAAAGGTGGGGAACTGTAGATTAAAATGAATCTTTGAATTGATCAAAGATGTATAAATTAGTTAAAATGATCAAATAACTCAAAGGTCTATTGTTTTGTTGACTTTCAAACCACCAGAAATTGACAATTCTCAATTGATTAGCTCAATGTACTTGTAAATCTTGCACCTAAACTGTTCAAATTATAGACAGGAAGTTGCAAAGGTAATTGACAAATAGCCTGTTTCTACTCAGTACTTAAGAGCAGTTCAATACAACACTTCACACTTTTTTCTGCAACATGATTTACATTTTGCCATTTAGCAGCTGCTTAAACAAAACAAGGAAATTATGTATATTCACATACACATATATATTCACATTACCCCCCCACACACATATACACACATATACACACACACACACACATATATATATATATATATATATATATATATATATATATGGGAGCTTGAGGGTCATACTTTCATACACGTTTTCAAAATTGGCTTTATATTTTATGCAAGTTGTCGTGAAAAATACTTACTTTTAAGATGTTTATCAGAGCATTCCATTTTCCCTGCTTTATAATTGATTCATTTTATCACTTTGATATTTCATAACGGACCATGGGTTGCATACAAAAGATTTCTGAGCACAAATAAAAAAAAGCTACAAAATCTCCTAATTGACCTCATACAATAAGAAAGCTGACTGTTTTATACGTCTGTCATACAAAAGTCACATCTTGTCTTACAAAAGCTTTTAACAGGAACACTCCAGCTCAATGGATTTTATTGATTTCAGTGTGCTGAGAACACAGTAGGTGTTTGGTAGTTGGGGAAACAAACAGCCACTGAAGTGGGTCATTCTCTAATCCCAGGTCTCTCGCTCAGAGGGAATCTGCAGATTCAGTAAAAAAAAAAAAAGTATTGAGAGCTGAATGAGATGATGAGCAGACAGTGTGAGATTTTTTGGTAAATCTGTAAGCCAGTCATTGTGAAGAATAGCAGTTGGCATGTTTACACAGTTGTGATTGCTGCTCAAACACAGCCTTGTACACAACGGTTTCACAGCTTTCAATAAACACAGTGAGCAATAAAAGCTGCTGCATGATTTCTTATCACATGCATTAGGTGATGTTCAGGTTATGGGGAACACATATTGTAATTAGAACTGTAACCTCAAACTGCAAAAAGTTTTTCAAAGGGGAAGAAGAAGATCAAACTGTGACATTTTTGTTTTACATGCAGGATTTGAAAAAAAAAAAAAATGCAATACTATTTTTTTCTGTGTTGGTGGAATGCCACTTATATTGGCAATTTAATGAATGATACATTAACGCAGTAGCATTTGTTGAACTTAAAAGAAAGTTGATTCTGTTGGATTTTTAATGAAAAAAAAAGTACGAATTTAAACAATGAGTTAAACAGGAAATGTTTTTGGAAGCCTTCTTTTGGGACAAATATGCACTTACACTTGCATACAAAAAGACATCCCACTACGCTGAAGATGTGTGAAGGCACTGTGCTGTTTGGAGTCCCACACTTCTCATATGCAAATAAGATTCCCCCCATGCAGATCTGTGATTGGCTTGCTGTTATTAATATTCTGCCAGCGTGTGACTTCGTTAGCCTGGAGTTACAGTGCCAACAGGCAGCACTAAAAAAGGACTTTGTCAATGTTTGATGTCTGGTGAAATGATGCAGTGTGTTGGAGGGGGGTAGGGGTTAACGGAGGTTTGCGCTTTCTAAGGAGACTCAAATTTGGACAGCAGGACACTATTTCCAGCTGATATCAGAATGAGTGGGATGTTACTACCTTGCTCTGGGTGTCATGGCAATAAAAGTCCTACCATGAACTTCCAGTCTGTAGAAGTGCAGCTCTGGCAGAAAGCTCCATCTTATTTGCGTAAACAAGAAGGTACAGATTCGGTTGACGGATGCAGTCGAGTCACAATGTCAATCCGTTGCTTTTCCTCCATTTAAATCTGGGTCTCTCCCAAGTACGTCTGCCTTTGTAAACAACAAGCATCTGTGGTTGAATCATACAAGCCATACCAAGCCGTGCACGGGGTTGTGATGAGAAGCGTAAACTAGCTGTGACATATTTGCCTGTGGCCATCTTTCAGTCACCCGTTGTCAGACTAAGTCGTTCTGTCACTGCTGTATTTCAACAATGGCAGCATGGGCAGCATGTTCTCAGCACAGATCATAGGGTTTGTTATGAGAAGGGCCTCTTCACTGTGTGTAAATGTGGGTGTGTGTTCAAGTGTGAGGGTGCAGTAAATTCCCTAAAGTGGAGCTTGCGACCCTCAGTAATATATTTCTTTTGGCAGTGCACTTCTAGAGTTGCCCCCAAGTGCCCCTAGGTTTGCAGAGTGTAAAGTGTCAGCCATCCTTTTCTAAATAGAATTCAATACCAATTGGCCGTTTGTCTTCAAGAAGCCCAGCAAGTAAAAAGATTAGTTATGTCTTTAAATATGGCTGAACAAATAAAAAACACACAGTTACTTAAAAATAAAAGTAATTTTATCTCTATATTTTTAACTAACCCATTTTCTATTGGTTAGCAGAGCTAATAAAGAAAGAAATCATATTGTTGAAGGCAGTATTGCCTGAATTGTGCCCTGACCTGGTAGAACAAAGCAAATAGAAGAAAAACAGAAAGTTCCATTCGTATTCCAATGATCAAATATTAATAAGCAATGGCACTTCCTCATTCCGCTTTCTTTACTAGATTTTCCAACGTTCTTGTGAGTCACTTATTCAAAATGTTTGCTTTTTTGCCCATAAAATTGTAACATAGGGCATCCACCTTTCACTCCCTTTGAATTTTTTTTTTAATCCTCTCGGGAAAGTCTGTTTCTATACATAGAAAATCTTTTTTTCTTCATATTCAGGCCAAAATATAAAGTTCTCTCATTTCCAGCACACCACCTAGCCACCATAGCCAAATGTATTCTTTTCAAGTAGTCTCTATGATTGGTCAAACATTTTGAAAGCTGAGTGATTGGGGTGTTTTTTAAACATGCAGGGTACATGAGATGATCTTACTCAAAATCATTAAATGTCTACTTTCAGTTTATTCCTTTAAGTCATTTATAGTGACAATTAATCCTATTATTTCTCTGTTTCTAACATATTTTTCTTTATTTATAAATGAGTGTATTCTGTTATTGCCATGGCACTGGAGTTTCTGGTATTGCATTGTTGCATGCACTCAATGCTGTGGTTGGAGTGTCTTGAGGACTTTACAGGAGCTCTGCTCTTAAACAAATTTCTTGTGGAGTGTAAAATGCCCTGGCCGGAACGACCATTCGTCTTGCTATTGCAGCCGTGCATGATGCAAAACAAAGTGTCTCCCTTCTCTCAGAGTGTGAACCAGCCTTAAGGGAAGCCAGGAACAGTTCAAGGCTGAGACGTGAGCAGACCTAAGGGACCGGAGATGGGATGTCAACTTGTTTTTGGCTTACAGGCTTCTGAAAGTAATGAAACCCGAAACTAGTGAAAAGCTCTGAGACTTTGGGTATTTACCTGCTCTCTGTGGCATGATAACTAATTTCACTTGCAGTTTCACATCCACGTTTACAAAGTGGAACTTGTGATGCAAAACTAGCTGGCATGTCATGAATGTGCATAAGAACAAAAAAAAAAAAGTGGTAAATGTTTATTCCAGGAGAATACTGCCTTAAAAAAGACAAAGGCATACATCTAAAGATATATAGTTTTTTAACTATTTGAAATGCCTTAAAAGGAATGAAACATTTAGCAAAAAGTTTGTTGATAAAAGTTTAGTTTTATCTTTTCTGCCTTTCAGCTGCTCTTTTCAGAGGTTGCAAGAATTGCGAGTAAAGAGAAAACTGTTTAAATGGAAAATATATATATTATTTATACAATCTCTTGTAGTGAGGAAAGAGTGAAAAGAAATTACTTTATGAAAAATAAAGCTTCGGTTCAATCAGTCTTAGAAACAGAGGCATATGTCTCATCAAGTGATTGTTTTTTTTCAATTAATTTTTTAAACAATGGTTTGCTTGCCTTTGTCTCTAAACTTAAAAAAGGACATTGTGGTATGCATCTGCCATTTTTCTTACATTTTTTTATTTCTTTCCAAATACGTTTTTTATGTTAATGAAGATTTTGCATATCTATAAAACCTTTTGAATCACATCTCATGTACAAAAAGTGTGAAAGAAATAAAGGTGATGACTTCATTAGTAGTACAGTGAAATCACAAAGAGGCACAATCTACTGTTTTGGTGTACCGGTCCCAAGTCCAGGTAAACACAGAGGGTTTTGTCAAGAGGAGGATCCAAAATCCATATCAATCACTTCTGATGGCAATGGTGCCATCAGAAGGTGTGATGTGGAATGTTGTCTGTATGCCCACAAGTATCTGTGCTAAAGGAACAGGAGAAATTCTGGAACAAGATGGATGAGGGGAATTTCTCTTGAGAGGAAACAGCAGTGATTGGTGATAGTTCTACCAAACAAATGGATGAGGGAAACAGAGATGATGAGGAAGTGGTGGGTAGTTTGATTTTCAGGGCATGAATGCCAAAGTAAGACAGTGGTGAACTTTGCCAAATCTATAGACAGTGTCCATTTTTTTTTCAGAAAAGAGAGGAGCATAGAATTGGGAGAGGAGCATATAAGTTCAATGCATCGTGTAAAAATGGTAAATGAGAGTACACTTGTGTAGCGCTTTTTTACGGTTCCCAAATTTCCAAAGCGCTCATTCACACACTAATGGTGGCTCCGCTGCCAATCACTGGTGCCAACCTTCTACCAGAGACAAGATGGGGTTCAGTGTCCTGACCAAGGACACTTTGACACATGAGTGGGCATCAAACTTGTAATATTCCAATCAGAGGTCGACCGCTCTACTGCTGCACGCCCCCAGATGTGCAGATGATGTAATCTCAAAGAGATCAAGGACTGAAGTTGTGCCTGGGGAGAATGTTCCTAGACAGCATAGAATGGGCGTGTATGAGATGACTGGTGGTGAGGACAAGGATAGAGCAGGGAGAAATTGTAAAATGAACAGTGTTAGCAGGTATAAACGTGCAGTTTGAAAAAGTTCCGGTCTGTGACACAGTAAGTCTGCCTTCTCCACTCAAATTTTAAAGCATCAACTTAAAGACAAACAGGTCCATTAAAGTCTTCATTTTCCTCTGCAGCTGGACAGCTCTGACATCGCACACCTTATTTATTTATTTTTTGCTACACTAATGTTAGCTTGGAGTTGTGATGGGCTGTAAGATAACGGGCAAGAGTGTAAGCAAAGGAATGCTGGGAAATTAGCAAGGCCATCTTCTGTACCAATAATCCCGCCCACAACTCAAAGCCGAGTTTCTAAAGAGCTCTGCAGCACTGCAAAAAAAAAAATGTCTTAAAAAAACAATACAGGTTTTTGGATTTTGGTTAAAACTGCTTAATCATAATTAAAAGACCACTGGGAACAAGTTTACAAAAGAAAAACTACATAGTTGCAGTTGGACTTAAAGAAAACTTTCTTGGTAAATAGCTATATATGATTCTATAACAGTTAAACAAGCTTATTACACCATTGTCCACTTAAAAGATAGCACTGGCTAAATCAATGCTCTCTGTATTTTTGTTCAAGGAAGGTGTTGCAACATTTACTGTGTAATTTTGCATTGAGCCCTTTAATTATTAGAGCTTTTCTGTGTGACCTACTCTGATCCATACCCCAGCCTTAACCCTGAACTTTGAAATGGGATTTTTGTGCTTTAGAGGCTGGGTAATTTGATATTCATTGACTGAGTCAAGAGCCAATCTGAAATTGAAGAATTGTGGTTATTGCTATTGATTCTAATAACTAGGCTGTTACAGTTCGTTCACCGCTGTTCCAGCCAATAGATAATGTGACCCATTCTTTTTCCTGAAAAACAAAGAAATAGAAAAATCCTGTGGTTGTTTTTTTCATGTCCTTTTAAAATGTGCTGGAATATGACACTGAACCATAGCAGATGGACAAATTTCACACACCGCACTATGAATATTTGACTTGCTTTTCTCTCTACGTGAACAGTCTACATTGATGCATTTGGGCATTTTGGACAGTCTGACAACGTTTATGAAATCTGCTCAGTTCATGAGTCACTCACAGTATTGATCCATTATAAAACTATAACTGTCAGGCTCTTTAAGAAGCTCAAAGGACTTGTCAGAATGACTGTTTACCACTTCATCATTGCATTTTAATTTATGAGGTGTGTCATTGTTAAAGGTTTCCTGTAACTCTTTAGATTGTTGTATTTGTGTTTAAGAAGAAAATATAACAACTACTTTGTGTACGAGTAGTTTTTAAAAGCCCACTTAAATGAAAATCCTGTTTATTTATGTATTTCTTACATGTTCTTGTGGCATTTTTCTTGTGATGGAAGACACGCATTAAGAAAATTAAGCTTACAATTGCATTTCTGTTTAGGCACAGATGAAAACATGTTGGAAAAAGCCCATAGCAGTGATGTAGGCACTACAGTTGGTGGACCACAAGCTCCCTCATCTGCTTAATTTTATTTTTTTTAATTTTAATTTTATTTTTATTTTTCGCTCAAACTGGGCCACTGACAGACTGAGGTAAGGTTTAAAACATCCATAACCCAGGGGCAGGTCCCGCTGCAGGAGATAAGTACGATGCACTAGGAGAGGCTAAATTATCTGGTCGACCCAGACACGGCAACAGGCTTTCAAGGATATCCGTACACTGAAAAAAGTGAAATATTGAATTGATTAACAAGAGTTATGTAATTCGTTACAATTTTTAGGATTATAATAAAATTTTGGGTTTCAGGTTTGCTCAACTCAAAAACGTAATTTGATAAAAACAAATAATTTTCAATGTCACAAATTGAGCTTTTGTCAATTGATCCAATGTTTCACTGTTACGGTGTAGAGCCCTCCAAAACATTTAAGCCCATCTACCTGCTCAACACCATCCATGTTTTCTATGACGTGGATACAAATTAACTCCATAAACACTTTGGTGGTTGCCCGCAGCCCAAGTGTCAAGGAATCATTGCGTTGGGCAGTAAATTTGAGATGCGGAAGATGAAAATTTAACAAATGAATTGAGTTTGTTGTAAATGCACCACGAGAGTTTAGTCCAAGGTTAGTTTTAGGCTGAATGCAAATTATTAACATAGCAGCTGCCGTTGACCTATTTTGAAGTAGATTTGAGTTGATTTGCTTTTTGTTTCCTTTTTTATCATAGATGATGGTGAGCATTTAACAGAGACAGCTAGAAAAAAAAAAGCTTACTTGAAGAAAAACACCCATAAATCTCAAAAGAAAAAAAAGGAAAACCTCATTTGACAGTTGTGAAAAAAAAAGGTACACTGATCTTTTTAAAAAGTATAAACTCATAGGTCACACATGGTAATACATATAAGAGTTATGCTGCGGCGTACCTTAACAGCCCTTGGTGGGACAGAGTGTGAAGAAAAGATTACTGGCTTAAGTAAATGTGCCGTGGTATTACGGTTACTAGACCATGAAGAGCTCTGCAACTTTCTAAGGGTATATTTCCTACTGTCTTTCTGTCAATGGGTGTGATCCCCCTCCCCTCCCCTCCCCTCCCTCATGCACAGATTCACACCCACACACCTATCACCAAGACCCATTAACACCCCTGCTGAGGATCTGTTTGGCTTTTAAAGTGAAGCACAGCAGAGTTCCCCTTGAGAAGAAGACTGGCATTGTCTCTTTCTGTCTCTCATCTTCCCCTGCAATGGGGAAACTTAACCAAAAAAAAAAAAAAAAAAGGAGGAAAGAAAGAAATGCATTTTTACCACATGCATGTGCAGACACAAAGAACAGCTGCAAGCAGCCCTGCGGCAATGAATCATGATAGTGAGTGAAGTTAGAAACTTAAGTGATTTTATAAATTAACACACTTGAATGAAATCTTTCTGTTCTAGTAAATGTCAATCCACCAGCATGTTGGAAAGACTGGTTTGTGTAGGTTTTGCATACAGTTGTTCTGCATCCATATGTGGTGTTGCTCGAAGGAAGGAGATTTCAGGTGTAGGTGTTAATAAAAAGAGAAAATATCAATATGATATTTTATTTTTTGCTCACCAGTTCTCACCACGTTTTGTTCCCACCTACATTACACCCCCATCAGCCTTAAATGGATTAAATCAACAATAAAGTCCACCATCATTGCCTCTAAAAAGGACCTGAGACACATTAACACTGCTATATATTGAGCAGACTCATCTCCTGATTTTTATACCATGTATATATTTGTTCAGCTCTATTTTTTTTTGTAGGTCTTGTGCATATCAGTAGGTGTGTTTGTTTTCTCAATCATGCAAACAACCATTTGCGTTTATGCAGCGGCCTGGGAGGCTGTAGGGAAGACGAAGGGAAATGGGTTTTAGTCACAGTACCGTCGGCATTGCGTTCTTTTAGATGCCCGGCAAATGATTAGCAATGGTTTTTATTGACATTGTAAATGTGCTTTACACAGGCAATAGGCTGCCAAGGGATAAAAGACTCATGCAATCAAAGCCACGTGTGGCAGGCCTCCCACAATGCAGGACGATGCATGTGTGCCCGTGTGTGTGCTTCTATTTGAGAGTTTTCCTAGCTTCCTTTTAATTACCCCCTTTGCGAATTAGCTGTGGAATAGGAGACCCGCTCTGCAATCTCAAGTATCTTTGGTTGGATATTATCAGTTTAGTCTTCTCCTTTTTGATCTTCAGGAATAAGTCATTAGTTTGCAAGTTATCCGCTCCCTTTGCCGCCCTCCCTCACACTACTTCTCCCTGAATTCTACCCATCCCATGTGCTGTGTTTTAATTTCTGTATTTTGGTGAGGGATAATTTACACACTTACATAAGGGTAAAAATGAACATGGTACTTTTGGAGGGATGTAGCTGAATAAAAAGAAGGAGAACGACAGTTAGAGGATGTCAGGTTTCCAGCTGGTTGAGGGAAATGAAGGGGCTCAGAGTCAGTGCTGTATAATGTCTATGTAAGGACACTACTTTCTCTAACTGTATGACACAAGCAATGATTAAATGTGTGGATGGGATTACATGCTGCTCAGACAGGGAATATATGAATATTTCCTAACACTGTATGTGGAGCATCCATTAGATGCTTACTGGCTGCCTAGATGTTACTTCTACTGCATACAAATTATATTATAATATCCCTATGCCTCAACTTAACTCTGTGCCACCACTGGTTTACATAAATAAATAGAGCTGTCACTCAAAAGTTGACTATTATTAGATCTTGGGCTGTACCAACTCCTCAGCAACCCAATTTATTAAGGTTACTTTTTCCTTTTTTTTTTTTGCAAATCTAATATTAATCAGTTATTTAGTTGTCTTTGTAGTTAAGATGAGGTTATCTAATACTTAAAGTGGCATTCAAGAAAAACACTAAAAGCCAAAGTCATAGCTGTTTTCTTGATGCTTGAGGGTTATTCAGATCACTTCCCAAGTCTTTTTAGACAGGGTGCCAAACTGCGCCAGTGCCAAGAGAAGCATTAGTGGGCCCTGCACACTCCCCACACACCTCCTACCCCCAAATGGATATTAATAAACCCTGCTCAGTCTAGCATCTCCTTTGCTACAGATCCCACTTTTTCCCTTCCATCCTCTGTAATTCTCTACTGTCTTGTTCTTCATCCCTCTTTTGGGTTTTCTGCCTCCAGTCTCTTCCCCCAAGTGTCAATAATTCTGGCTTGCAGCGTACACACAAAAACACACAACAAACCCACACGCACAAACCCACCCACACACACACACATACTGGAGATGCAGTGTCAGGCTTTCCACAGGGGTTGGTATAGTTATACAGTAGACTCTGTGGGTTTAGTTAAATCCTCATTAGGACTTAGTGTTGTTGTGAGGATCCCTGCTGCTGTCTCAGTACAAACTGCTTACCTAAACAGAATCTTCATAAGCAGACACCACCGTCCGGTGATGAAGCCCAAGTGGAGCCCCAGGTGAATGGAAGTGCAGGCGTCACATAAAATCAAAGGTAAATGTAAATGTGAAGTAATACAAGCCACAAGAGTGACTACTAATGTGAAACTGACGAAGACAGATGTGATGGAGAATACGAAAAAGTGAGAAAGTAGCAGAGATGAATGCAGAAAGCGCTTTGACATTGTTACATGCAAAAAGGAAGTATTTCATTTAGTAGAGATCTACTATTGCCTGACCTAATTTTTCATTCATCATTTTTTGCACTTGTTTTTAAACGGTAATTGGCATATATTACATAGCGCTCTACTACCTTCTTAGACAGTCCCATTGGTCCATGCACACAAACACATTCAGCTCCACTCCAGAACACTGGCACCAACCTATACCCACCAGGAGCAATGTGGGGTTCAGTGTCTTGCCCATAGACTGTGCAATCAATGGACTGTTCAACCCCTCCTCAATCGTGTTCCAAAAAAGAAGTACGGTACCTACTGGTTGCAAGAAAGCCAAAGTCCCTTAGACTTCCATTGAGAAACAGACGATTATTATTACTCAATCATTTTATTTGTCAAAATAACCCTTCTTGCATTGATGCATTCACATTTTTTATAATCCTAATTTTTTTTAAAGATATTATTTTTTTCTGTATTGCAAGTTATTCAAGTTATAAACTGACCAATCAAATGCCTCAGTAAAAGCATGTGGTAACCGCTGGCCCCACCTCGAACATTTGATTGACAGATTATCCAGAGTTCACTCTTAGTGGGAGGGGTGTCGATTTCTAACAAGCCGGAACTAGCTCACTCATGATTAGCGACAGTAGTTCCTCTAAAAATGTGACACAGACCATCTCTGACTAATTGCTGTTGACAGGTTGGAACATGGCAGTAGATGTATCTGTAAGGGATGGAGAAGGCTCTGGCCTGATTTCGTGAGGGACTTCCTATGGGTGACATCAACATTTGCTTTGTCCTGTTCATATAAACGGTCTATGGCATCATCCTAACATTGGAACCAAACCTGGGATCATCCAATCAGAGGTCAATTGGATATTTCTGCCCCACAGGTGCCCACAGCTAAGATCATTGTGTTGCTGGACCTGCTGGACCTCTCTAGTTGCTACAGACTAGGCAAGAGTGGCCATGGGGCAGGGTGAAGATGGTCAACCTCTGATTGGATGATCCCAGGTTCAATTCTCACCTTGTGCATCTAAGTGTCTCTGGGCAAGACACTGAACCCGAAATTGCCTCTGGTGGAAGGTTGGCACCAGTGTTCGGTTGCCATCAGTGTGTGAATGTGTGAATGGCACTGTGACCGTGAAGCACCTCGAGCCTTCGATGAAAGTAGATAAGCACAATAAAAGTATATTCCATTTACCAAAGCAGACTCTTGGCGGATCACCAATTCATCCTAGACTATATATGTACTGACGCATCATCTCTAATATAACCCATAGCATGCAGAATGACAAAAATGAAGCCACAACCATGTTGACTAGTTTCTTCCTCCTATTCTTCTTCTTTTATTTACATAATAACTCAATTTTGCTCTGTTTAAGAAAACATTGTTGGCTGTTCGGTCATACAAGACAAAAGACCTTCTTAGAAAAACACTTGTGCAATCCAGGTAATAAAGGACACGCATGCACATGATTAAATTTGAATGAATTTAAATGCAATTTTGTAAGCTCTACTTCTCTTTTACACTTTTTCCGTTCACACATGCACTCGCACTTGAGATGCTTCTCATTTGGCTAAAAGACCTCATTACACGGGTGGATGGGTCATCGACCTTTTAGTGGGAGGACTTAAAGAAAATTCCTTCTTTTCCTCTTTACTTCAGAGTGTTTGACACCATGTCCCAGAGTTATTTACCTGCTCTCTGTAGCGTGACAGCTAATCTCACCTGCGGCTCAGAAACCTCACATTTAACAACTTAAACTCATGCAGCCAAATTATGTGCCAGCTTTGGAATTTGCTTGGGAAGAAAACTTATTTTTTGATATTTTCAATCTAAAAAAAAAAAAGTTACAATTTCTGACACGCAAAAAAAAAAAAAAAAAAAAAAAGCTGTAAATTTAATAAACAAGAAATGTTTGCGGTGATTTTCTTTTTTTTTTAAGAATTACACATTTTACAAAAAATCTTGTTGGTGGAGGGAATCTCTTCTTAGAAAATGACCTCAAAAACAGTGTAGGAGGTCTGAGACATGTGGGAGTACTGACAGCTTAACAATAAATGCTTTTCAGTTACATTATAAAAAGTCCAGCATCCAGAGAGACTTTCATTATAAAACTACATGAGGCCTCACAAGGATGCAGACAACTGATTTACTTGGAGTATTGTATCTCATATACCATACTTGGTATAATATAACAGGGGGTTGTTGTATCTCCATGCGGTCATTACCGCATGGAGATGCTCAGTGTATTTGATCAGTTGTGAAATAGATCAGACGCACAACACTTTGATCGCAACATTGTGCAAGATGACATCTCATAATAATGTTTCTATTTCAGTGTAAGATGTGGATTCTGGTAATACTGAAGGAGACTGACCCGATCTGGGTGAATGTTTTTTTAGGATAAAAACTAGAAGAAGGGCTGCTGTTGTTTGCTCTGAGGGATGCATTGATGGAATGTTTGGGCACACTTGCCCCATAAAAAAGGGACAAGTGTGCCCAAACAAACTAGTCTCTCAGACAGAAGGTTCAGAGCAAAAAACAACTCTTTTTCAACTTTTAAAACATGCTGGCTGACTTTGAGTCCCATTGATTTTTTTCAAACCTTTATGAAAAAAATACAAGGATTGTATAATGATGAGAAATCTGATTTTATAATATAATACAGTTTTTTTAGGATCACTTGTTCATGTAAAACGTTCTGCACTCACATTTTTGCCTTTTTTCTTTCAATAGCCTCCTTTTTTGTGTCTAAAGGAGAAAAAGTAAACTAAAAGGAGTTTTTAATTGCCTGCACCACTAAAATAAAATAAATTATTTACAATATTTTTTTTTCTATATTGCCTGTTAAGTAAAGCTGACCATTAGGTTCATGTTCTACACAGTCAGACGATGAAGACTAATTGAAACACAAGAGGGAGACCCAAACATCAACTGATATAAAAAGGTTTACAGCTACAAGTCACATTTTTCCAAATTGCACATAAGAGGTACAGTTAGTTTATTTAATATTTTTTTTCTTACATTTATTTCATTAATCTGTTTTTTAATGAATTAAAGAATTATGAATTTATTTTTATGTTTATTTGTTTTTATTTATCTATTTTTTATTTATTTTTTATTTTCATATAGCACTCTTGAGAATTGAGCAAACTGCAAATACCTTAGTCTCATGGACCTGTATGGGGGTTGACCTGTACGGGTGCTCAGGTTTTTTAGGTTGGCCAGGCCTGTAGAAGGTTGTACAGTGGAGGGGTTGCATCTTAAGAGGAGTTCAGGTGGGTCTTGTAGTTCCTTTTGTTACCAATGTTGCGCAATGTTCAAACAAGCTTTCATGTAAGCTAACCATCTGAGATAGAGATTGGCACTGACTAAGCAGCCCTAATGTGAAAGCACCCTGATGGTATATCAACATCCTTTGAGAAATCTGTATTTTACACAAGAACACTACTGAATCTTCAAGATGGAAGACACATTTTTTTTACCCGACTGGAAGACGGTTTGAACAAATCTGAAGGCTAAATAGCATGAGCAAAATGAATACACAGCTATACCTATGTCTTGCTAGATTAACTCGCATTACAATGATATCTATTCATTCTGTTTGTAAGTCAATCAGCGGATCCAGATGCGTCCTGAAGACTGCAAGTCTATTATGTAATCTGTGGCTACGTCTATAGAGAGTTAACTGTCATGGCAAATGTAATTAACATTATACCAACCGGTTAAATCTCCACCACAGCTGGGTCCCACTCAACAACGTTGCACATCGCACTCAAGTGTTCTTGACATCTTTTTTTTCAAGTACATTTGGCCGAGCTGCCAAATGTCCATTTAGACAAAAGCAGCCACACAAGACCAATGTTCATTACGCAGCATACAGGCATTAAGCTCTGGGAGACGTACATTTGCGACAAAACTCTAGAACAACAACTAGAATCTATGCGTCATTTTGTGGCCATACAGCTGGAGGCCAGTGGAGCAAAATAAATAAATAATCTAAGCTTGACAGGGCAAATATGTGTTTTTATGTGTGTGTTTCTCATAGCTGTGTGTGACCATATTACTCATAGCTCCGCCCTTATCTTGGCTTCACAGAGGAACCTCTGGACTTTGGGGTCAGTTCTAGTTGCTGGGATTGTTTTATCTTCCTTCCCCCCATTCATCGCCTTCATTTCTGCTCATGTTTGGTCTCTTTCAGCCGCGACCCTTGGAGCCCCCCTTCCCCACTAAAGATGACAGAGCCTGATCATATGAGACAGCGTGTCAGCCCCTTCACAGGCCATGGGGGAATTGTCACAGCTTGTGAAATTATTCGAGAGCAGGATTGAGAATGAAAGCCAACACGTTGATATTTAGTGATATGCGTAAGCATGTGTGCGCGTCAGGATAGAAAATTGAAAAGTCCAGAGATGAAAAGATTTGTGTCTGCCACATGATGTCAAAATGTTGGGCAAGGACGGCAGGGAAAGATGGAAGAGAACTATCTTTCCTAGACTTTCCTATCTATTCCAATTTATGAAAAACTCTCTTCTTTTCTATTTATATACT
Source organism: Oryzias javanicus (assembly GCA_003999625.1). NCBI lineage: Eukaryota > Metazoa > Chordata > Actinopteri > Beloniformes > Adrianichthyidae > Oryzias > Oryzias javanicus. Next base: position 20,277,589 of record CM012442.1, read on the forward strand.
AGATTGTTCTTTACCCATTTAACTGTTGTAGTTTTTGTTAAAGCACCACAGCATTCTGACTGATGCGAACACAATAATCTAACAGTCTTCACAAGTGAGTTTAATTATTATTTTCCCCTTTTTTCTAAAGCAGGAATGTTCTGGAGGAACAAAAACATCTTGCTTATGTGGGCTTGTTAGCTCAATGAGATGTGTCAGTTTGATATGGAAACAAAACTATCAGTTTTTAAACAAAAAAAACACATTTTAATCAATAGGTATTAAACAAGTGCTGCACACCACATTGTTGTAAAATAGCCAACTTTGTGGCTTTTTGGGGAAAATTTTCATACTCCCTTTAGCAATTGTTTTTCAGACGTGCAACATGCAACAGATTAAACAACTTTTTTGTTATCATGGACGCTTTTTGTATAAAAAGTGAAAGCACCCACAGCAGCCAATTTTTCCTATGAGGCAGCAGCAGCTGTTACCAAGACAGAAAAAAAATGTTTAGTTAAAATGATGTGTGGAAGTCTTGTATTTATTGCAGTTTGCCAGAAGAACCTTTTGTAAAGTGTCACCTTATATATATAACACACACACACAGTATTCTTATACTATTCAGTTCATGTATTACGTAAATCATGTTCTTACAAGGCCAACATAACAATATAATGGACATTTTTTTTTGTTAGTGAGGATTTAAATTTGATTCAAATTTGCATTGAAAAGTGTCCTTAAAAATCCTAATTTAAAGATATAAAATTAGACACTGTGTATACAACCATTAGAGATACAAATAGACACGATGTATCATTTTGCCCTCAAGGCATTGTGGCCCATCAAATAGACAAAACTTTGCATGCTGGTACATGTGCACGTGTTTGCAGACATACACACTCACACACACGCACACACACACGTAGCCACTCTGCAAAGGCCTTGAAAAGCTAGATAAAGTGGTTAGGCTACAGCCCGATTAATAATACATGACAGGGACAGCAGTGCTGAGCTCATTTCATTAAAAATATACAACCTCAGTCAGGAATATGGTGTCAAAATGAAACATAATCACAGAAACAAAAGATGTCTTTCATGCAAAAAAAAAAAGCAATACAAAGGGAAGAAAACATGATGCATGCTTACAATCTGTTTGAGCATGTACAGATAAAAACATTCTCTTAGTATTTAATAACAGGACAGATTGGTAATTTGTTGCCTCATAGTTGGGAATATTTCTTATGCCCCCTCCTGCTAAATATGTAAAGAAGCTGCAACGTGTAAACACAAATGTTAGTGAAGGGTTTTGCATCTTAGTACTTTTCATGTCAATATTTGTTGCTTAAAAATATTTCACAGTTCTGTTTAGAGCGATATGTTTAGCAATTTCACTAAAAAGAACATTAATTTAAATTTTCTTTCAAATTCAAACTACTGGAATGCGTGCTTTGTAAAGTTGCAATGGCTAACTCAAGCATATTACCAGGAAAGGTATATCTTTAAAACATTAGGAGTTGGTTAGTACTTTTAAATAGAAAATACAAATACTGACTTCAAGAGGTCCATTGAAACACACTTCTTAGTTCAATATTTCATACAAAACGGCAAAGGAGAGTTCTCCATATTTAATGACCTAAAAGGCCCTGAACACAGAACCCTGAGTTTTTATGATACTTGGTTTTGGATTTTATTACTTTTTATGTTCTTGTCATTGAGCCAATTTAGAGCACTGTGTATTTCATATGGAAGAACAGAGGGACAAAAAAAAAATCTTAAAAATTCTACAAATGATCTTACGTATCTCTATCTTGACACATAACTAACTTGTGAATTTTTTAGATCATTAAAATATTTGCACTGATGACCGGGTTTCATCATTTGGTTATTTATTGAAGGGATCTTTAATGTCATATGAGGAAAGCTGATATTTGAATTCCACTCCAGATGCACTTTGGTGGTCCCTGGAGAGAAAATAATATTTTGTAGAATAAAAATGAAGTCATTAAAGCTATAGTAAGTCAATAAATAATGTGTATTGCTGCAGCAAACCTATCTTGAATATTCCATTCTTTTAACAAATGATGTTGCAGTTATCACGTGTTGGCTTTTGCAACTTTGAAAAGGACACATAGCTTTATTCTTCAGCAGCCATTGTGCTTTTCAAGTAGGTGAGTGTATTCTGTTCTAGCCATTGAAGCAAACAGTGTTTGTAAATCAATAAAAATCCTAATATGTTGTTGTGTTAGGCATAAAGCCCTTTCCTCAGGGGTATCTAAAGAGCGATTGAGGACCATTGGTGATGTGCTGTCATCGTCCACTGAGCTCAACCGAAGAGTCAATACAGGGCAAACAGCTTTCGTGCTTTCATTGTGTTTCAATGGTTCCCATAGGAATAAAAAATAAAAGTGCATGAACAATCCACTCTCGGATGATTGCTGTGTCTTCATGTTCCAATGTGGAGCAAATTCAGGCAATTTTCAGAGACCAGTGGTCTGAAGTGTATAACCTCTCAGGATCAAAACACTGGGGCAGCTGGAGAGCACGCCCTCTTCTTAAGTGGAAAAGACAACACACACACACACAAACAAAAACACAGCTGCACACTGGCAGCATAAACTTTAAAGAACACAAGTATTACTGGGAATTGCTGTCTGTAATTCTATGAAGTTTTTGTCTGAGACCCCAATAATAAATCTGACAATTATATATATATAGAGCGTGGAGAGTGTGAGGCTTTGGGTGCTGGACATGTTAAAGCAAAATATGAGCAAGATGTTGATCTTGTCTGAAAAAGCTGAAAATAGGAAGAAAAAAAATAAGATGTTTAAATATTTATTAGGTTTGCTTTCCTTTTAAGTACTTCAGTGTTAAATCTGAAAGAAATGGACATCTAACTTTAAGCTAGCCTTAATTTAAATAAATTACGTGCACTGTTTTAGAATCAATCAGCGCCTGCTTTTTATCAATTGTAAGGAATTGTATGTGTTTTTTAAATGTATGTTACCTGTTCACTGAGGTACTTTTCTTTTCCAGCTAAATAATTAATTCATTGTCCATCTTTGTATCAACAGCAACATCTTTTTCCGGCTCCTTTTCTGACATATCTTGGGTTGTAAAGTTCACCCTTCATGTCAAAAGCTATTCTTGTCTAATCTATAGAGAAAAGACACCAGTAAAATACTAACAAATCACTATAACAAATATAAAGACAAATAGGCATGGTATTTGTTTTCAAATTTCTAAACTGACTAAAACAACTGCATCATTATATATTATGTGAATATAAAGAAAGCTTTATTTTAGTATGTTTCATGTGAATATTTACGAAGGCGTGCATATCCTATGTAGGATTCCATCCATATGTCTATTTATGGAGTGCCTCTAAGGTTGCTTGGGTGCATTCCTGTTGAACAAAACCCCCCATCATGTCATGTATTTTTTTAACTGTATTAAAATCTCTAGTTTTAATATTGACATATTTCATTTTTTATGTTTTTGTTTGTTTGTTTTTTGTTGCACTGTGTTATCCAAATGCAAATTTCTATAAAAAGGTAATTTTTAATATTAAAATTGAATGTCAAAGAGAACTATAACATAATTGATGGTCATCATACAAAGAAAAATAGTCATTATCTAAACCCTACTGTGAACATAAATGGAAAAAAAGAGAAAATTTTATTGATGAATATCAAGCTTTTCTCTTTCACAAGCAGACACTCTTTTTTTTTTTTTTTTGCATTTTAGCCAAAGCCAATATGTGATGGCTCCTGTTTGCCTGCCAGCCTTCTTGTCTGTCATTTCACCCACAGCCACAAAGCCTTTCCCATCATCTACTCATAAAAATAAATGAAACATATTTATTATTTCAGTTCCCAATTCAAAAAAATTCCTATAATACAAAGCAATTCTTTTGTTGAATCTGGACCGCCTGGCAGAGCGGTCGTTGTAATCAGTCTGATCAGTCACACCTGCTCTGTGGTTATTTGGTTATTTTTGTCGCAGGATTGTGGATTTGTTTTTGGATTTTAACTCTGATCCTCGTGTGTTTTCCTGGAGCTGACCTAGATTTCTTTTCTTCATTCTGCTTTGAATGCACACTGTTGTAGGTAAAGGCTTTATAGGGGTGGAGATTTTGAATTGTACTTAATAAAATTAATTTGTTCCTTAAATTTTCTCACCTTTTTAATTACTCCCTATTTTTTCGGGGGGACCTGAAAAAGGTAAAACAGTTAATAACCCACTATCATTCATCTGGCTCGTGTTGTGCCACACCAAATATTTCTGCAACACTACCAAATATGTCAGAGGGTAAATTGCTAGAGCGCACACAAATCATGACAGACTGGATAAAGATACTTCAGCTGTCTCATTGCAAAATGTAAAGAAATTAGCTGTTGTAAGAACATTGCAAGTTTTGTAATCCTAGAAATACTTTGCACATGTCAATTTAGTTTAAAAATTGAAGTAGATTCCTCTGGATGAATGCTTTTAGCTTTTTCTCATTCAAAGAGCTCCTCTCTACTTTTCTGATTTTATTTTTAACCCTTTAACATGGGAGCTTTTACAGTTTTCCCACTACTGTGACTCTTCAACCATTTACGCAATTAGCGTAATTCCATTGGATTCTAAAGTGAAGAAAAGCAGCCATGTGTTAATGTGTAACACTTTACAGTAGTGAAATACTTATGCAATCCCTGTAAATCAGCAGATGCTGTCAGGGAGACAAGCGGCGTGTTGCATATCAGTGCAAAGCAACATCATTTTTCTCCTCGTCAGATTAATCTGCTTCACGTTGATCATATGAGTTATGCAATTTCAAAGAGTTTGAATTATTTAGGAGTTGCCAGCAATATATGCAGTTTTATAGGGTTACTTTTCCATATTTCTGCCACTAAAGTGCAGTGAAATAGTCTAGTTGTCTATTTTTAGCACTGTCTTTCTCACAAGCACAGCAACATGTGTTTGATGTACTATACCAGGTTGGATCATACTTACCAGTCACATGCATCATTTCTTGTGATCACACCGCAGCCATGTTCTATAAGGGTCTTGTTTACAGAATTACAAAATGTTGATCCCATTAATCCTGATGGGAAATGTTAATGCATTACCCAATAAGACGTTAAGACAATGGCGCTGATTAAGAAGCATCAGATTTACAGGGACGGCAGCATATTAACTCCATATAAATGAGGCTAAGCAGTAAACTACCAAATGCTTATATATGAAAAGGTGAAGGAGAAGAAGAAAACTCTCGCTTATCAAAGTATGTCACCTGCTGCTGTTTTTAAAATAAAACTTTCTCATAAAACTTTGCATTAAATTGATTATTTCGTAGTTTAGTTTTTTTTTTTTTTTTTTACAGAGCCCCTTAAGGGACATAGAAAAATAAAAGTACTAATATTTGAAAGGAGCTCAAGCGCGGTTCACCAGCTGAAAAGCTGGTGTATCTCCTGCACAAAAACAAAACATGTGACTGTAGAACTTGTTTTAGGTAACATTCACAATGACACAGACTAAGTGAAGCTGCAATGTCTTTGTAGGTCAGTCAGGACCTAACGTGAAACTCAATAAGCTCGCTTACTGTCATTTTTCAGATAAAACGATTCGGAAAAAGTTTCCTGTGTGAAAGTTGGTTTCTAGTTTCTTTTGTGCACCAGTTAGTTTCACTAGTTACTTTCTTGTTAAGACTAGTTTGTTTGTCATGTTCACCAGATATTTTCTCATGCCAGTTAGTTTAATGTAGAAACTAATTAGTGTCTCGTGTGCACCAGTTAATTTCTTGTAGCCACTGGTTTGGTTCTTGGGCAAACTTTTTTTTTTTCTTTTCTCAATGGACACCAAATATTTTCTTGTGTGCACTAGTTTATTTCTGGCGTACACCAAATACTTTCTCATATGTGGCAGTTAGTTTTTTGTTGGCACTAGTACATTTATTGTAGACACTAGTTAATTTCTTGTAGGTACTATTTTTTCTTGTTGGTACTGGTTAGTTGTTTTTTTTTTTTAGGTACTAGTTTTTCTTTTTCTTGTAGGATCTTGTTAGTTTCACGTAGGCGCTAGTTAGTTTTTTGTGTGCATGAGTTAGTTCCTTATGTGCACTGGTGAGTTTCTTTTAGGTACTAGTTTTTTCTTACATGCACTAGTTAGTTTCTTGTAGGCACTAGTCAATTTCTTGTAGGTATTATTTTTTTTGTAGGCACTATTTAGTTTCTTGTATGTAGTAGTCAGCTTCTTGTGTTAGTTTCTTTTAGGCACTAGTGAGTCTCTTGTGTGCACTAGTAAGTTTCTTGTAGGTATTAGTTTTTTTGTTTAGTTTTTTTTGTTGGCCCTAGTTAGTTTCTTGTAGGCACAAGTGAATTTATTGTAGTTACTAGTTTTTTTTGTAGGCACTTGTGAGTTTTGTAGGTACTATTTATTTTCTTGTAGGCTCTAGTTAAGTCCTTGTCTGCACTAGTTAGTTTATTGTAGGTACTGTTTTTTTTTCTTACATGCACTAGTTAGTTTCTTGTATGCACAAGTTAATGTTAGAAAGCTAAAAGAAGAGAGGACTGGTCAAAGGCAGAACAGCAGCAAAGACTGGGAGAAATGTTCCATGTTAGTTGCATTAATTTGTGAAATATATTCTACATGGTTTAAATCCATGAATCTTTTTTCTCATGCGCGAGAGGGAGCTGCTGTGGCTAGCAGCACACACAGTGAATTTATTACGTTTTATTTACAAAAGTGCAGTCTGAAGTTCCACAGATAAATCATTATGAAAAAGAGTGAGTGATATTTAAGACTGTCTGGATTCAAACCCTTTTAGGAGAAGGTCAGAATTGACTGTTTAGACTGTAGTTATTGCTTTCATCTGTCTTCTTCCTAACTTCTCACCTCAATTTTTAAAATTTGTTCTTCCAGTTTGTCACTTTTATGCATTTGGGCTCATATACGTGCTTTTCTTATTTCAAGATTCCAAAAAGAACAAATGACACCAACAATAGAGTAAGTATACAAGTGACATGCAGAGCAACTATTTTTGCTGACAGGCTGTGACATGGAAAGACTTTTCCCTGGTGGCACTTTGAATTCGAGTGACTCATAACATAGAGTGAAAGAGGTTGGATGAAGAAGAGGCAAAAAATAAGGCAGACAGAAAAAGACAATTGAATATTGGAGAAGAATGTGACAGCCTCAGCATTAAACAGTCATTCATAAAAATTCTAGGATATTGTAAATTTCACGGAATTTTCCAAAAACAGTTAATAATGATGTTATGGTTAAGCTTTCCTGGAATTGTTTGTGTTTGTTACTTAATTTTCACAAATTAGAACAGCTGAGTGAAGGGGTTTTAGATAGACTTTAAGAAATTAAAAAAAAAAGGTCATGCAGGAATTTAAATCTGTCTTTGTTAAAGTAAAAATAGAAACGTATCGATAAAGCAAATGTCACTCAATAAACAAAGTGGAAACCTGTGTTGTGTTAGGGACGCAGCCTGCAGTCAAGGTCAGAGTTGTATGTCAGTGCAATAGTAAACAGACAAGACACACGTGTCCCATCGTCTGCCAACACTCATTAACACTGTGTGGCCCTTTGCACGGCAGTGTTTAGCATTCGATAATGAGTTTCCCTACGGAAAGACAGGCTTGAATGTCACTCATAGTCAAATGCAGTTTGTGTCGGGAAGTCGTGATGTGTGTGGGAAGTACAGTGGGCATCACGTCTGTTTTCTGCCCACAGATGACAAAGTAAACAGACTTGAAATGCCTCTTATTAAAATGAGTAAGCACAAACTGAAAAGAGACAGAAAGAGAGCATTTATAGTCCTGAAACTGTGTTGGCGAAGTTCTGAGTGCTTCAGTCAGGACTGACCAAATGAACGAATAAATGCCACAGAGTGGGTTTTCTGCAAATATGCCCTTTAAAGCTAGACAGAGTCTATTATTCAGTTAAGAGCTGGAGAGTACATTCATCCATTTTCTATACCTGCTTCATTCTTTATGGAGTTTGCGTAGGGGCCGGAGCCTATCTTGTCTGCCACTGAGTGAGAGGATCCCGCATTGCCAGTTTCTCAGATGGACAAACAAGACAAACAACCATGAAAGCTAACAATCAATTCTGCTTCGAACTTTAAACCATCTAGAAGGGCCACTTTGACCGTGGGAGGAAGCTAGAAATCGGAAGGAAAAGAATAAAATGCAAAGCTCACTCTGCAGGGATTCAAACCACTTGAATTAAGAAGCAACAATGTTAACCACCGTCGGCTAACAGTTAGAGGATTTTTAGGTTGGAAATAGATCGAAAAATAGAACGGGCCCCAAAAGGTTAACCTCATAGATTACCAAAAAAAAAAAGAAAGTTTCATGTCAAACTTTGTTAGGAGTAAACAAACAGAAATACTTCAATAAAGGACTTGTGCTTCTTTAATTGATTGAAGAAAAGGATCAAAAGTGTATTCATACAGCTAAAATATTGCTAGCGCAAGAACACTTTAGGATTCCCCCAGTGGAGCTGGAGGAACTGGCAAGTGAGAGGAAAATCTGTGCATTTTTGCTTAGACTGGTGCCTCTGGGAGGGAGGGATGGATGGATGGATGGAATGTGTATATGTCAGCCAGTCATACTACTATTACATCTAAATGGAAAAAGTGTTGTAATAAGTTATGCTTTGCTGTACTGTGTGTGTTTATATCAAAAAGCAAGTTCAGATTTATTATCTATTGGTGTTTGGATAAAATTGTGCTGAAGTTTTGCCTCACTGAGACTTTCTAACTTCAACAGAACATCAGGAAATAAACCCAAATGTTTCTGGTGGTGAAAAAAAAATCAACTTAAAGTTTGAAGATTGTGGAATGAAATGAATAATGTTGATAGGTCCACATTCAGTTTTTATGCCAATTTCATGCCAGCTCAATACACTTGGAGGTAATTTGGTAATCTAGCGTTTGAGACAGTTTTTGTGCACATATAACTTATATATATAACATAGATCAGGAGCTGCAGGGGGGTGTAGTTGTAGGTATTCTTGTGCAAGAAGATAGAAGTTCCTATTTTGGATCCTGGTCAAGTCATTTCTGCATGTAGTTTGCATGTTCTTCCCGCGCATGTGAGGGTTTTCACCAGGCACTTCCTCCTGCAGTCCAAAGACACGCTTATTGGTTAAATCTTTGTTCTAAATTACCCTTGGTGTCTGCCTGTGTGTGACAGTGGAGGGCAGAAAAAACAAGTTTTAGATGCATAGATTATTATCGATAAACAGTTATGAATTGTTTTGTGAATTTTGTAAATAATCTAAAATGTATATGATTTAAAGTAAAATGAACAAGCAGAATAAACATGAAGTGTTTTTCACCTTTTTGAAGAGCACACAAACATGACAGACCTTCCAGATCTAGTCAGATCCAGACTTTGCCTAAAGTGGCCGTTTGGAAGCATTTTGGCTTTCATATAGTGTCGAGGTTCAATTGGATAAAAGTCACACAGTTTGTAAGTTATGTCACACCAAAAATAAATATGTAGAGAACACAACAATTGTACAAAACAGTTCAGGTGTTGCTGGCGTGAGTGTGACTTCATCAAGTTCTTCCAAGCCTTTTGTTTCAAAGCTGTTCTAAAATATGTTCAATGGCTAGCTAGACGCTATTTACTTTGTTTGACGCGAGTTTAAGGGTGTTCAATTTAAGCTGGTCTAATGATAAAACGCAACATTAAGGTTGTCGAGTTCAAGGAAAATTTTTCCCTTTTAATGCTGTGAAAGGTTTTTGATTACCAAAGAAATGTTTTTAATGTCAGATTTTTTATACTCACAATAAAAGCTACACAAGTATACTGATCTTGTCTTTATTTAAACATGCACTTTGGTGGAGAAAAGTAAGAAGAAAAAAAAAAATTGAGATCTGGGATGTGTTGATAATTGTTTCCTAATCGAATCGTTTCCTCTTGAATTGTAATCGAATCATCATCAAAATTCCCCCCTTAGTATTACACTTCAAATGTACAAAAAAGGTACCATGCATGTTTGTATTTGTTAAAGTTTGTTCGGTGGCCATGTGCTTGCATGATTTTGGGACTAGTTGTCTGATATGCTTCATAAAATGCAGTCAAGAGTGTGTAACCGTATTCTCATTAGTCCAAGCGCTAAAGTGTTAATTAATTAGCAGTAACGTAATTCACACTGTCTCCTCTCATTACTTTTAAAGTGCAAAATCCCCCACACCACTCTCTTTATTCTCCCCAGACTCCTTTCCCTCCTTTCTTTGCTCTCTTTTACGAACCATCTTTTGCTTATTTTTGATGTCGTCCCAAACCTCTTTATGTGCTCCCTTGCAGCCACAAAATCTCAACAAACCTTGCTGTCTTACCACCTTATGTCTCTTCATTTTTTTTTTAAATTTTATTCTATTGACTAATATCCAGCTCACAATTTTAAATACCCCAAATGGAACATTGGAATTTAATGTCTCCAATAACACTCCGCTTATCCAGTGGACATCGGTGGATACAGAGAGAGACAGACAGAGATGTTATGGTTGAAGGAAAACAAAATGTTGCCATTCATTTTTATTTAAGACGAGTTAGTGGTTAGTAAGAAAAATGTGAATGTTTTGATTGAAAAACAAATGCTTGGGAAAAAAGGTATCTAAAGGTTACAAGTTAGATTCTGTTTTGTTTTAAGCTACCTTGGCTACATCTCTGCTTTTTATCTGGTAGCTCTTTATCCCGTCCAAGAGGAAAAAACAACACGTCTGAATATCTCTTGCTTGGACACCCGTAATGCGAGAGCAATATATGGAAATATGTTGCATCATGATTTCCACTCATACATTTCTCCACAGTGAGATGTAAGACATAGAAATTGACGAGGACAGTCTTCACCTTCTCTTTCCCCTTCTACACCACTGACCTCAATTACCAAAGTGAATTTAAATTGCTTATAAATGTACATTTACAATGAGAACTAATATATTTTAGCATTAAACAGTATTTCATAAATCATTATATTTGGAGAAGCTACACATTTTCTAATATAACAGACTTCATTATATTTTCTGTTAATGTATGAATCTACGTTCATTTTTTTGTTATTTAAATGCTGATCTCTATCCTTGCATAGGGCACTTGCACCAAAAAAAAAAAAAATCCCCTTTCTTCATGAAGTATTTTCGTTGTAATTTTGTGAAGAATGGGAATATATTAGAGCAGAAAATAATAAAAAAAAAAGACGACAAAAATTACATATTGTGTTTTGCATTTTTTTTTTGTTGTTATATCCTAATAGATTTTTTGAAGAAATTAAAGTTTTCAGATGAGATTTGCACTCGCAGACTATGACAAGCCTTTTAAAGTGTTTCATAGAATGGTCAAAGGCTTGCCAATCATCAGTCACTCTTTTCACGGTCTTGCTGTGTTTGTCCTTCCTGGTGGCTGAGGTACACTGAGGACAAGTACGTGAGAGACATAAGTCCAACAATAAGTCATGATTGATTTTCTTTTTTTTCCCCTGCCAGTTGGAGAAATACACAAACGAAATCCCTACTGTGCCCACCGAGATAGATTGAGTAACAAAAATGCTATTGTTACTGAAAAGTGCATTTTCCCTGACAAGGCAGCCCTATTTCTCTTTCTCCTCTCCTCCCTTCTCACTATACTTTTAAGCTGATAGATTCTATTGTTTCCAGTCACTCATCCTTCTTTTCTTTTTTTTACAACTTACACACAATAGGCATGTTAAGCGACACAGTTTTAATGGAGGGACATATTGCCGTTTAAACTATTGATTAAGACAGAGAAAACGCCACATTCATTATCATGTAAAATATTAGTTTGTAATTTTGTTTAGGTCTTTTAATAAAACTTACAAGGACAAAATTGTTTCAGTGTTGCAGTAATATCTTACATGGGTTTTCTGTTTTTTTTTCCAGCTTGTGTGGTGAGAACAAAAGCTGTGTGGGCCGATGCAGGCCCATTGTCGCTATGCAGGACACTCGCTGCGTTTCCTCATCTGCCTGTCAGCTCCTGTTGATTACAGCTGGCTGCCAGGAAGAGGGAAATTAATCAGTGTTGTCAGATCACTTTGCACATCATCTGATCGGGCATAGAAGCACACCCAGTGACACACAATTTATGCAAAACACGCCAAAAAAAAGGCATGACCAAAAGGGCTGCATTAGAGCGTTTCTAAACTTCACCCAGCCAGTTGCCTTCTGTAACTAAGTATATTTAAGTTCTGAATAATGAGTAAATTTAACTATTTTTAAGTATGAACAGAACAATGTAGAGGTTAAAGGTTATCACAGACCTTAAATCTGTTCATCTAATACCCACATAACCAGGACAGTAACTTGAGTGTAATGATGGGCACTAAATTTTGATAAACACATTAAGGCGGTCACAAAATCAGCCACTATCATATTAAAAATAGTCCAGGATTAAAGATTTGATGTCTACGCAGAATCTGAAAAATAACTGTTTCATGCATTCATACTTAGTGAACTTGACGATACTGTACACATATACCAAAATGCCACCACATGGTGATCTAAATGCAAGTTTTTCAGCAAATTTGAAAGGTTGCCGCCTGGCGGCATTTGTAATCGGGAGGTGGCAGCTGTATTTTTACCTGCTGTACAGAGGCAATGAAGGTTTTAAGAAAAAGTCCAAATTTTATAGCGAATTGACTATTTTTCTACATCAGCGGCTATATGTGGGAGGAGCTAACAGCTCTGTCTGTGGATATCTCACTTAGAATGAACAGGAGACATATACGATGTTGAGGAGTAAGGTTTGGATTTATGTGACTGTTATTAAAAGATTTCCCCAGTGCAGGGGGCTGTGTCTGTATGACAGCCACGTCTGAGGTGTTTGTGTGTCTCTGTGGCTGAGCTTGAAGGCTTACGGTCTCGTTTAAATCTGATGGGGGAAAATAATTTTAGGAGACCTTTTTCCTTTTTTTTAATGTTTCGATGAGGCCAGGGCCAGCAGCCTCTGCACCCCGCAGCGGTTCGCTGTCCATGTTTGTGTCTCTGTCTATATTAGGTGTGGGTTGAAAAAAATCAATTAATCAATTTGAATCAATTTAAGCTTAATAGATCAAGAATCGATTCACAAAATGCATAAATCGATTTAGCACACAAAGCTAAAGTCCGCTAGCTTGATGCTAACGTTTAATGGAATTCCCCATAGGACGGCTAATGCTAACACTTGGTCGGCCTAAAAATACATTGCTGACTAAATGAAGAATCTTACTCACAAGCATGACATTTCCAAAGTCTTTTAATGAAATATTTTTAAAAGAGACAATTTGTGGTCCAAAACATCATTTTTTTCCCCTTCTTCTTCTTGATTAAGGTGTAATGCTATAGCGCGATCGCCTGTACCATTGACTTAACATTGAGGCAGCCGTCTCTCCAGCGCGAATCGCATTCAGTGTGAATGCACCTTCAGAAATCGTGCAGTGGCTGTGCAGGCACTTATCAAGGGCTGTTAACATGGACCTGGGGCAAGGCGATGACCACACATCACTCTGGCAATCCCAGCCCCCCTGGGTCCAAATGGGGAGACGGCATTGATGCTGCACAAAACTCATCATGCTACTGATAGCAGCACAGCGACACCGAGACCTGCATGTTGATGAATTGCAGTTGTTGCTGCAAAGAAAACGAAGAAGACAGAATGTTGTGGTTTCTTTGGAGGCATGTTGTCTCAAAATATGAATTTGTAAACCGACAAAATTATGTGTTCTCAAAATCTGAGTTCTGAATGATGAGTGGTGCAGAATGGCCTGCTTTTTATGTACCTCGAGGTTACTGTGTTGGTGGCGGAACTTGATACAGTCGTTGTCCAGACACATTTACACATCGTCCAGTCAGAGCGTCTGCTTGCCTACTACCCGGCTGCCACCACCTTGTGGTCACCCAGCTGTTGTCCAATTGTGTAATAGCGTAATTCCTGACATGCAGCTGCCTGACTGCCACTGTCTATATTCAGGACTAAACCAACAATGTTCAGAAAAGTCTGTGAATCTTAAAGATTCTACTTTCCCATCATGCAGACTACATCAGTCCAGGTTTGAGGTCTTAACACAGGCTGCCTGTTTGCCAGAAGATAGACTAAAGCTTTGTAAGGTTTAGGACCCATATGATCGACCCCCTGACCTAGTATGTGCTAGCCGGGCCTCTCCACTTTGACAGTTTTCAGGGGTCAAAATCAAACATGGAGACGCTGCATTCAGCTTCCATGCTCCACATATCCCACAAGTGTCAAACTCAAGGCCTCAAAGGCCTGTGTCCTTCATGTTTTCCAGAAATCCTACCTTATTTGCCCCTGATTACCTGGATTAGGTGTGTTTAGCCAATTAGAAGCTTCAACAGCAGGTTGGTTGAAAAAAATGTAGGACACTCTCCCTTGAGGCCTGGAGTTTGACACCCCTGACATATCTGAAAAAGACTTACAGAAAGCCTTAGATTAGCTGAAACACTCAGTTTACTTAAACATAAATTAAAGACTCTCTTGTTCTCTGCTGTGTTTCATCTGTTTTTAATTTAAAGGTTCAAATGTATTTTCTTTTTAAACGGTACAATGGTGAAGACCTGTAAAGCGCTTTTTCCCTTCACAGTCACAGACCCGTTGACTCATTCACACACTGGTGGTGGCTCCACTGCTAAACACTGGCGCCAACCTTCCACCAGAGGCATTGTGGGGTTCAGAGTCTGGCTCAAGGACACTTCGACACATGGGCGGGCAAGGCAGGAGTCGAACCCACAATCTTCTGATCAGGAGTTGACCGGCTTACCGCTGCACCACTCATTCATTTCTTGAATTTTTCTTTTGAATATTTCTTTTAATGATTTATGTAAAAGATTTTTAAATGTCTTGAACATGAAATATATCACACGCACTGAAAAAAAAATCTTGCTTGCCAAACTATTTTTCTCTTATTTTACAATTACAATATTTATTTTGTACATTTTTTTCTTAACCAAAGAAGTATTTTAGTAAAGCAGAAGTTATCATCTCAGAGAATAGAAAAGACAATTACATTTGGAGCTTCACTCCAGAGAGGAAAGCACACTCCAAAAAGAAGCAAAAAGATTAACAAATTTAACTGAGCCTAAAATGAATTCTCTGAAAAATTGAGTTTAACAATTGACTCTCAAAAGAATTGATTAACGCTTAACCCTGTTCATTTCACTCCCTGTTTTTCTGCATGAAGCCTGCCTCTAAAGGATCTGTTGACTGCTTGGGCCTGACTTTTTCTTGAGTTTCTGTTCACACATGCACAGCGCAGCTGGAGATTTTCTGCTGGAAATATGGTCTCACAGCTGGAAATGCACCCATGTGCTGCCTCAGCAGTGTGCAAAAAAATGCAGAAGATCGCATGATGCCAAAAGCACACTGCCGAAATGATTGTTTTGTTTACTGCATGTGGAGACTGGCAGATATGTCCCTCTGATTGTTGTTTTTTTGTTTGTTTTTTGTGGCAATATAAATACGCCACATGTTTGAAGATATCCACTATATCAACAAGCAAGTGATTCACCAACAGAGAGGAGTTTGAAGCAGCAAGACTCGTCATTTATGTAGCTGTGTTTGCTACTATTTTTACCCAGTGACACACTCCCTGATCTTCCTTACCTCTTACTGAGCACTCAACATAATCTCTGCAAGAAATTTGGAGCAAATGTTACCAACATTTTTGTTCTCCTGCTATACAGACACTCCACAGCATCTCTGCTGGAATGCATTTGGGAAAATGTTTATCTCTTCAGTCGGTGCAACTGCAAGGGTTTGTAACAAAAAGAAAAAACTGTCACAAACGAGATTTTTTATAAAGAGTTTTGAAATTAAGATTTATGTTGCAATAAAAAACACATTATCAAGAGTTTATCTGGAGCTAAATGGCCACACAAGATGTGGAACACAAAGAACATGTTGGTCTTTAAAGTTTAATTTTTTGTTTAGTTTAATGCAAGTTTGCAAAAAAGAAATCAAATGTGAGAAGTAGCGTTTTGTGAATTTTGGTAGATTTTTATATTTGACTCATAAAAAGATTTCAGAAATGCACTTGATTTTGACCATGATTTTCTTAAGCCTTTCAGAGTGACTATATCCATGTGATCATATATTACCTTTGAAACACTAAAAAACTAATTATTTATGAAATATTAGTTATATTTCATGAGACTTTTCCTATCCTGAAGTAAATCGTCTCGATTCCTGAAGCTCCACCTGCCGCTGCGTGGGGCTGCCGCCCATTTCATGACGTCATCCTAGATTTTCTTTCTTTGTTTCTCCCACAATACTAAACAGGATCCAAATTTCTTCAAAGATAGATGCACATACCATACATCTGCCTTTAGTAGGCCTGGCCATCGCTGCAAACTGGTTCACAAATACAGGCGACGTCTTAAAGGAGCCCCGCGTCTAAAGTAACAAACACTTGTTTAGGCTGGAATTTATTGAACACAATTAGAAGATAAACAGGATTCTGCATCTGAAACGAAAGTTTTTTGGTGATCTCCCCCAGCTCTGTGGAGAAACTGGGGACGGTGCTGGCAGAGCAGACTCTTGCTGGAGGGGGCGGTTCACATCATGCTGACATTAGCACCGTCGACCAGTTCGTTTTTGTGGGTATGGGAGGGGCTGCTGCACATAGCGCAGGTTTTGAGAAGATTACTCTTAAATGCACGAACGGATCAAAATACCACTTTGGGGTTCTATTTGAAATGTGAGGAATGAAGAGTATAATGTATTTAAAACCTCAAAAAGTAGATTTTTCATGATATGACCCCTGTCAGTGATTAGAAAACAAAGGACTCTACACAGAAAGGTCCCACTTGAACTCCACACGTCTTACAGAGAGGCAACAGCACTACCCACTGCACAACTAAGCCACCTTTCAAAAAAGAGAAAACTTGGCAGAAAATATTTTGGCATCATGTCTGTCTTTCTCTAACACTTATTTCTTACCTTGTTAATCTGTTAGTTGAATGTCCTTTTTTAATGCAATAGATGAATATCTGTCAAAGACCATCTGGTTTCAATATTTTGCTATGTTGGCTGTTAGCCATAAATGTTTGGCCTGCCTATAGAAACCAACATTGACTGTTAAACACTGGGATAGTTGTACTTAATATAAATACATTAGAGATAGGGCCCCATTTGAAACCAGGTTTGACAATCAGGTATCATAATCTCAGGTAGAAAGTGAACTGGCCATTGACAGTATATAAGATCTGGACTGAGTGAGAGTGAAAGGATGAGCAAGAACTGTAAAAAAAAAAAAAAAAACGACATAAGAGCCAAAATGGTTGCTAATACCGATATAATGACTGAGTCACCTGTTTATTTTTTAATAGAAGTCTATGGAATTTCAGCTTGTTTGGTACCAGCAGGTACCTCTTATTTTGAACGCAAGGGGATGGAGTCACTCAGTCCAGCTATCTCATACAGTCACCGCAACCAGCTAAAATACGTTTGTTAAAGGGGGGCAAAGCAAAGCACACTGAAAAGCCAAATTTCCCGCTTCCATACAATTTCTTGTGAATGCCTATCCAGCAAGGCCATCTGAGGGCAGGAACTGGAACTTTTATCTTTTTTTTTTTTGTCTGAACATGTGCCTCTTTTTTGCTTCAAGCAATTAAAAATAAAGCGGGAGGTTAAAATTTTTCACACCTCCTCCGGTTTTGGTCTGCACTTATACCTGCCAAGTGCATCAGACACAGCGGGTGGGTGCAGTGTGTGTGTGTGTGTGTGCGCTTGATCAGTAAAGTAAATATTGCAGGAGAAGTAGGAAACACAATAATGGGTAAATGCAGTTAATTTGCATTCAGATCCAGTCCACATTCCTAGAGCAAATGAGAAATTAGATTTAATTAAGTCAGTTGCATCTTCCCAGAATGGGAAAATGTTTTAGATTCCAGTGTAGTAAATTAAAAGCAAACAATATCAATGGGTTGTTATAAAAGCAACAGTTCAAGAAAACTGACTGCAGGAGGTTTACTAATTAAAACTTACCCTCATGGTGACATGATAATAAAGCCATGTTGAGTGAATGTGTAATATAAGCGTCACTTTATTGTACTGTTTTTTAGTCTGACAAATGAGATACCTCAGGAAAATGCAAAGCATCTGATCATATTTTGGGTTTTGAAAGAAAGATTGAATTCTAAAAGTGGCTTCACTATAAACTCATAAAAACTGCCTATAAAGATTGGTTTATTTTTCTTTTATTAGCTCTCTGGGTTAAAGTCTCCATTTTGTTCCATCCTTTTTTTCAGTAAATTTAGCACAGTCTAACACAAAGGCAAAAAGAAAAATTCTAAATAATCCACATTCAACCTTAAGGACACACATTAAAGTGTACTGGACTCATTTGGTTTGCCTAAAGTGAACAAGAGTTTGTGTCCCTGATCATCCAGAGTAGATTTCCAATCTGGATTCGCCCAAGTGGACCCTGGTCCGTGACCAGAAACTGCTCTAAGACCCATTTTCTGAGTTTTTCTCAGCCTGAATAGGTTCCATACTCAGAGTGGAACAACTGAATGAAACCACCACTATAGCTGGGAATTGCGGGATGTAAACAGAATACAGAATACAAAATACAGGCTCATTAAAACAACTTTTAACGCGACACACATTGATTTTTCCCAACATTCTATATGTCGTAAACACTTATTAGTAAACATTTAAGTGCTTGTCTCCTCAGTAACCAAATTGCAGCATGCCTCCGCCATACCAAAGTAGCAAGTAAAAAGAGTTGTACCTGATATTGATAAAGACGCTCAAAATTGGCCAACGAAATACAAAGATTGGACAATTCCAACAAGGATTGCAACTTCTATTATTCTTTCTCTCGTTGCTTTGTGCCACCCTCGTGACTCCTGGCCAATGACTGAAAAGATCTTTTATCACGTTATTTTTTTTACAAGCTTTGGTTCAAAACAAGAATAAATTGACAGCTCTCTGAATCCAAATCAAGCACAAGGTTCAGGACTTGATCCGGACCAATAAACTTTTTGAGTACACTCTAAGGTGCAACAGATCTCAAGCACTTTCCTAATTGATTTATAACTGTACATTTAATTTATTACCAGTGAATTAGGGACTACACCGACTGGACATTAGGCCTGTTGTCACTTTCATTTTGATTGAGTTGCACAAATCTCCTGCATTTAGTCAGATTAATATTGTTGCTATACCCTTTGATCTGACAGATGACTTTTCTTAATGCATTACCGTAGTCACACAAAATAAAATGCAGTATTCATTAGACAATACTACCACGTGGGCCGCAGCCTCCTCAAACCACCATATCCATTATTCTGCCACATTTTCTCCAAGCTCCAGCTAAATATGGAATATCATTTTTCTTGCTGAAGAAATGTCACGGGAGCATGCCTCTCCCATTCTCTGCCAACACTGGCTTAATTAGAGTTCTGTAATTACTGGGACTATAATTTCTGGGTTGAAGAGATGGGATGTGTTGTGTAGTTGCAGAGGAAATCCTCAGAGTTTTCACGCACAAGGAAATGCTAAACACATTCTCTTCTTTGGAGCGAGGGGGGGTACGCAAGAGCGGAACCTTCAAATGAATATAAATAGAAGCTATCCCGTTTTAGTAAACAATTTTTAGCAGTTTAGCCAACAGTGTTCTGTTTTATTCTGGAACCAAGCAACAGTTCAACAGAGACGCGGACCCTGGCCCGAATCCAGCCAGGTGGGAGCGAGTAGAACTATATTTGATGCCTCTCCGAGTACCTAGAGAGGGGTAAATCAGCTCTGAAAAGATAAGCTGATAGTGTGTTATGCCGTAGGGCCCTCGATGATGTAATCTCAGCCGGTGAACTCTCCCTCTTCTTTTTTTTTATTATCCCCAAGCAACTATTTCTAAATAGGGGTTTTATCCTTTAAAGCTGAGGCATGTTGTAACCCTGAGCTATTTTTATTCTTTTCTAAGCACTAAGCAAGATAGCCAGAGGGAATGAATTCCTGCCAGAGCACATACGTTCTTTAGAATGGGTAATTACTACTACAATCAATTGGAACAGCTACTCACATCAAAAATGATGATACTTGAAAACGTCTGTCAAAATATTAAAATTGCAAAGTCAAACATCAGCATCTTGTATAAGTCAAATGTATCCATACTGTATCATAGCTGCTGTTTGCTTTGACAGTACTAAACCCTTTTTCACTTTTAGATTTTTCTTTTCCTTGCATGGCTTGTGAATTCCTTCACTAAGCTCTTTTCCAGAAACCCTTCTGCTGATTTTGATTTCAAAGCTCTTGCTTTGAAATGTGTCTGTTTATTGTCAGATGCTTGAGTCCATTCCACTCGTCTTTTCCTCTCTCCTTCATTTGCTTCTGCAGCCCTGCATGCTGACAGCTCTTTGAACTGCTGCTTCTTGTATTTGTGAGCTACTCTGGCAAACTCAACTAATAAAGATCCACTTCAGAGGAAGAAAAAGGAAAATAACTGTAATCTGCTAAACTGACAGGAGTTTTTTAACCCTCTTTCATTATTTTTTTTTTCCATCTCTTGTCTGTGAAATAATCTCGAACGGCTCCAGATCCAGCTGATACGTCTTAGATAATCACATCAAGCCGTTTCAATTTATTTTTCACTCTATCTCCATGAAATCCTGTATTTTAGTTTTCATTTTTTAAGTGACAAAGATATGTGAATGTTCCCACTCTTTGATAAAGTGCTTTGACTTTGCTCTTAGCCAGTTTCCCTTCAGGTCTTAATATGATCAGTGGCTGATTAAGTAGAACGGAATGGAGTGCTTTTTTGTATTCCTAACAGAAAACACTAATGGAAAATAAAGAGAAAGAAAAACATCAATCTAAGCATTCAACATAATTACCCTGCGCTTGGTTAATCTAGAGAGCTTCCTAAAGTGTTCCAAACACCATATCCACTATCATGCTCCACTTTTTAGAAGCATCTGACATTGCTGGCCAAGCAAGCCAAGCAGCAACCTCCAGGGCAGAGAAAATGGAACAGACTTGGAATGCCAAGCCTTGTTTTCATAGAGGACCTCAAAGTGATGCAGAAGATAGTAATATGGAGTCATGTCATGAGGGTTCCCAGCTTTCTATACACAGCTGTCTTCTACTTCCATCCAAAAAATATGGGCATTTAGCTGAATAGTAAATCTAAACAACCTTATCCATGCCCGATGTTCTTGTTCGACTCTACTGTGGTGTCCTGTGACAGAATGACGCTATCTTGTACTTTTTTACCCACGTCTTACGCCAACTGGCAGCAGGAATAACTGTCAATGCCAAAAGACCTTTATTGGGTTGATGTTTGGGGAGTAGGGAGAGCACTGCAGTGACCTGATTGTGGTGATTAGAAAAAATGCTGAAATGTTGAAATGCTTTACCACTGCAGAAGAATATCTTAACCCTTAGTCACAACTGCCCTTATGGGCTGTAAGAGAAAAATGGACAAACCTGTAGAAGGCACATAGGTGACCCGCATATAACGGCAGGGTCATAGATCAACTGGTGAACTCAAAGGGCAAAATGTTTATGCACATTTCCATCTATAGGCATGATGCAAGTGACGTACCGTGTTTGAAGCAAACACTTATGCAAGATGCAGGGCAAAGACAGGGTGACGTAGACGAGACAAAGGCGGTCGTACAATTTTCTTATTCTTTGACTCCTGCCAAATCCAGAAGACTGCGGAAGAGACCCACGAGTGATGATGAGTCCCGATTCCTTGTGTGGGGCCTGACTGTTAAAATTGGGAAATTAGACAATCAGAGCATAATACTGGTGTCCTATGGGCACTTATGTATTACAGGCATAACCTGTGGGTGCAGCATTTACGTGGGGTCAGTAAGAAGCCAATAATTGTAATTTACAAACGACTAGAGTATTGTATAAGGGCATCACACAACAAGTATCATACTTCATATTACACTTACCACATACAGTACACAACAATCATACATTCCATTTTAAACTACATATTTTACTGTGAACATATGAGCCACAAAGAAACTGCAAGGAACACCTTAACTCCACCTAAAATACACCCACTCCTCTCTACAACCGTCCATTGGCTTGGACATTCCAAAAATCGTGCAACACTGATACATGTCAATCCCCACACAGGTGCATGTGAGCAAGGCCTTCTCCTGGAAGCAGTCAAGGGAGAATGGTTGACATATTGATGTCACAAATGTGTGGACAACAATCCCCAGGTAAACTGTAGTGTTTGCAAAAGGCTCAATCGGACTAAGGAGTCAAACGTGCGCAAAGGACATAATCTCTACACCACTACTCTAAACACCACAAGCAACTTGTACGAGCAGGATCGATGCATACTTGAAGTTGTTTGGATCGTATTCTCACCTGACCTTCTAATGTCAAAGCAGAAGTGAAGAAAGGAATGTCTGTCACTCAGTTTTAATAAGTGCATGTGCAAATTATAGCCTCACTTTTGACAAGAGGGGCATTATAGATGGTCTTTTGATGCCTTGGTCCGTCCGCCGTCAATGTGCCGTGCATTCAAATACGGTCCGATGCAGAAAGTGTCTGACATCTAGTCTGCAGCTATTTATAAGCAGAAATTAGAAAAAAAAATCATCTACTTTGTGGTCCACTGAGACTGATGGATGGGAACAATCAATGCTGTGTCATAGATAAGAAAAGAAATGAACTCATACTGCTGAAACTTCACTGAGGAAGATGGTTATTAGTTGTCCTCAGACTTGTAGGCTCCAATCTCAGCTAAAAAAAAAAAAAACATATATTCTAGTTTTTCAACACCACCAAAAAAAACTTGAAAAATATTTTTAATTTACTTAAACATTGTAATCAACGTGTAGTGAGTGGGTGATGAAATGGATGTGTGAAATGTTTTCCATTGCTAACTTTTAAAGTAATTTTGGTTATACGGTAGGATTTTTTAATTACACAATTATATTTTATCATATTGAAAACAAAATATTAAAATTATAATTTCAAAACAAAAGGGCTAATGTAAAACTAAAGAAAAGGATAAACTGGAAGCACATTACTGCAAATATGAACTCATATAACCCAAAATATTTAATGCATATCTAAAAAAGGATCACTTATCAAGGTAACAGCTGGATAAAAATATGTTTTTTTTTGTTATTATTATTCTAGAATCTTCTTTTGAAAGTCGCCTGCAATTTTTACATAATTAAGACCTCCGTGTTGGAAATAATCTTTGTTTTTTTTTATCCTTTTATTGTTGGAACTGTAAACAGACCTCAATCTCTGGATCTGAGGGTTTTGAGAGGTTCAGAAGGTAAAAGCAGTTCAGTTAAATAACAAAGCGTAGGATCATTAAAACATTTTTAAACCCAAAAAAAAAAAAATCTTAAATCGATCCTAAAGCTGACTGAAGTCAGTGCAGAGCTTTTTAATACAGGCGTTATATCCTCACTCTTCCTGGTTCAGGGAAAATGCATGTCAATGAATTTTTAAAAAGTTGTGATTATTTTATGTCTATTTTATTTAATTTAGAAAAAATGTAAGCTGCACTTAATGCATCAATTAAAATTACTGGTCATATCAAATAGAACAATTTAATTTAAGAAACTAATTTCAGTATAAACCCTATCAAGATCCTCCACAACACTATCTTCATTTAGGCTCAAGAATCCATGAGAAATCAAAGCAGCAAACCTAAATTTCAGCATAAAATATAAACAACTAAAACAGTATAATACAGCAGAAAATGAAAGTTTTTATGATACAGCCCAACCACTGCTGGTACTATAATAAATAAAATTCTCCAAACATTAAAAATAAGAGTGACTTTTTTCACTCATGTGGATTTCACAACAACACCTTTTTATTTGAAAAGATTTCCTTTGAAATGAGAACACACTCAATTGTTATTAATGTCATTGTTTGTTAATTATATCCAAATTGCTCTGCTAAGTTAGCTGAAGGTAATAGTCACAAACAAGTAAACACAATGAAGATTTCAAATGTTAATTGAAGCAAAACTCAAGTGAGCATGAGAAAAAGAAATGGACCATTTAAAAGATTTTTCCTTGTTTCTGCCTCTGAAGTGAACATAATTATAATAAAAGTTAACTCATTTCCAGATTTTTATATTTTACTGCAACTACATAATCCTATTTTTAAAATGTGTTATATGTGAACCTACAGTGAAGTTTCTCAGGAATATTTAAATTCTTGCCTTTATTGTTAAGACTATCATATTCATTGTTATCTGTGTTTCACTTTTGTTGAATTTTTCTTTTTTTTTTTTTTTGCCTTTTGTCTCTTATTTTTAGAAAGCTTTTATAATTTAGATGTTAATTGAATGCACCGTGAAAGGTTTGGGATTGTTAATAACTTCCGCGGCTGTGTTAAAGATGTGTAAATTACCACTGTGCCGGTTTGAAAGACAAGTACCCAGATGACATCCACAGCAGATGTTCCTATCAAGACAGGTAGCTGTGGTGAGCTCTCTTTCTTCCTTTCCTTTTGTGTTTCTCTCAATCCATCTCCCTCTTGTTAATTTTACACAAAAAAGTACGTAAAAATGCCCAGATTATGTCTGAATATAGAAGTCTTGTTTTTGGAATATCTGCCAGCGCGAGCATTGTTGGTTGACTGCAGAAAAACAATTCTCCTTTTGACTTGCCGCCTCCCAGAACATACGGGTACACTTTTTACTACGGAAGACTTTTTTTTTTTTTTTCAAATCAAGACAAAATGCTCTTCTTTTATGCAAAGTGAAAACTATATTGATAATAAACATGGTTAACAATTTATTTTTAGTCGTTTTAAACTAACGTTGCATTTACATGCAAAAGTTTAAGGTACAAAATTTTTTTTTTTTTTTTGGCAATAAAAATGTTATAATCTTTCCTTCAGGATAAATGGACTTTGTGCTCAAAGACTGTCAAATGAGCATCTATCAAAGAAAGATGAAGATTTTTTCCAAATGGCAATTATCAAAAGTAGTGCTTAATAAATCTGAAGTTTTTGTTCGACAAAGTACAATGAAACAGGTTCATGATTTAAAGTTGGGAAATTAATATTGTAAGAGTCTCTCTTAGCTAATTATGAAAGAAGGAAAAAGATGAAAAATAAGCGATAGTGCTTTACTAAATGCACCTCTCAGTAAAGAAGGATGAGCAGTTAGAAGAGCACACTTCGGCCGTGGAGTAGTCTGCCAAGATGAGAAAATATTGTGATCATGTTAGCTGAAAAAGACATTTTTTAAAACTGTGACTGAGCCAAGCTAATTGTCAGATAAGATCCTGCAAATCAAATCTAACAATACTCACCTCTAATGGTACATTCACACCAGGCATGTTTGGTGCACTCTAAAACACACTAAACGCAGGTTCTTGAACAGAATTTTAGGATATGGTCTTCACACTGTCACTACCCAGTACTAGCGCACGTACCTAAAGTCGGAAGAGGCGTGGCGTGGAATGTCAAAACTGGTGCAAATCTCACAAATCTTGTGCCAGGCTTTTTCTTCCACAACTCAACTCCTTTACATGTAAGACTTGGTGTTACTTCATTCCATCCAGCCAAAAAACTCATTAATTTTTCATTTGTGACCAATTTGTCAAACGTGTTGCGTTTCAGATAAACAAAGAGTACACTAGCCAAATGCAACTAACAAATCTGACTCCCTGATGGGTCAAAGTTTACAACTGGTTCAACTTTCAACACTTGTTCAGAGGTTTATAAAGCAGAAGTCTGAAAATCACATAAATGCATGTTTACATAGACTTTTCATTGAAACTGGTCACTTGTTGCTAACCCCGGTGTGAACGTAGCATAAGAGAGTCAGGTCAAGTAAGATTATTTAATACAATAAGCTAAAGAAATAAAATTGTATCATGTTGATGAAATTTCAACTCTGACAGATTTCAATCCATATCCTGCATATTTAGTTGTATTAAATGTTTACATGGCAGAAATGTAGAAAAAAAAGTTATTAGAAAATTATAGAGTCTCGCAATTTTATGTTCAAGTGGGACTCTGCCTCCGGTAAAGATAGGATAATGGCAAGTACCTATTACAAGCTACCTACAGGACATTATAATGCTTTGCTGTCGACTCATCTGTCGAAGCAAGATAAACACTATCATTGAGCACCTGTAGTGACAGGCTGCCTCATAAACCTGGTTTTTGATGTTCACGGATCAAATACACTTTAACCAGTCTCTGAAACATGTGTTGAAAAATAAAACAGATTTTTATTGTTTATTTTGCTTGAATAGTTGAAAATCGTCAAAGAACCAAAATTTCTTAAAAATATTATTTAATCTCAAAAAAACATGGAGCAGCAAGATAACGAGAAAAAAAAAAAAAACATAATGAAAAATTAATTCAGGCCAAGAAATGTCCAATTTACAAAGGATTAAAATCTACTTGGTGAGGGCATCAATTTAACCATTCAACAAGTGTCTGTGCTTCACTTCTCCCTCCCTCCCTCTCTCTGCCAAGGACACCATCCCTGCTGTTGTTACCATAGAGACTAGTCCAGAAGGGCTGTGGGCGAGACATGTGAGGGACGATGGATGACTGTGTGTATTCATTACCATCAGAGTGTTTAAATCTCAATCCTTGCTAATTTTCTCTTAATTTATTCATTTTGTTGACTTTATTTTTTATGCAAGCTGATTTAGTAAAGAACTTTTGGTGTTTAGCCAAATAAAGTTATGGCTTCAATGTTTTTAGGGGTCTTTCTATGAGGAGCTTGCATGCTCTTTTTGTGTCCGCATGACTTTTCCTGGCATATATCAATAACCTGTGTGTAAGGCTGGTTCTAAATGGAGTGAACTAGAGGGGACATGCATGGTTGCTTATCACATTGGAGGCCTTTGATGGAACGGCGATCTGGTCATTGTGCAGCATGTTTATGCGACCAACTGAGATTGGCTCCAGCCCTGACCAAGATCAAGTGGGCACAGCAAAAAGAAATGAATGTTTAAGGTACTGTGATGGAACTTGGCAATGAAATTAGAGCTGAGGCTTCTATCACATCATATCGCCTCATTATTGGTGTGAATAGACAGTATGAATGTTCAGCATTTCTATAATAAAAATGACCTGACAGAAAGCACAAAAACCGCAATATGGTTGAGGCTCTTAGTCAGTATGCCGATGTCCTTGGCATTCTGACAAAGTTCTATACACAAATTATATTTCTCTTTTTCAAATTGAAATTGATTTCAATTTATTCCCCAAGCCTTCAAGGTTGTGTGATAATGTTTCTATGCCTGTGATGGGATATGAGGCGTAAGGTAATGAATGTGTTGACAGCAATAATTCAGCCAATTTAGAGAGACAGATTTGAGGTGAGTGCCATTTTCTTGCTTCCAGCTGTTTTCTTCGCCAAAGCCCTTTTAAACATGCAGTGCTTTTCATTAAGGGGACAGTATCAAAGTGTCAGTGTCACATCGGAATGATCCCCTGCTGTTTTTTTATATCGCATTTTGCACTGTAAAGTGCTTAAAACCATTGCAGTGTGTAAATTTTACAGTCCGTATAATCTGGCCCCTACATTATTTTCTTGGTATGTTTCTTACATGCACAAGCAATTCAAGTTGAATTTTGCATGTGCAAAGTAACCATAAATTTACAAGGACTCTTCTAATGAGAAAGCAAGGAACACAAAATGACGTAAAACACTTAAAAATCCAATTAAACATGTTGAGGACATTTATGAGTTGTGTCCTCTGTCTAAAAAGAAAGAATACTTCTTGTCAACTTAAAAGAGGTTGGCTGTATAAATATGCAACAGTTGAGAGCATATAACCAAGAGCGTGTCATTTGATTGTTGCATGGAACCTGGCTCAGTAGATTGGACAGATTTATAGAGACAACAGAAATGTATCATTTATACATTTGAATTACATTTTCATATTTTATTCAAGGTATCTGAAGCAAAGAGAATATTTCACTTAGAATAATGACCTAAAACAACCACGAGCTTGGAAAAAGAGTTGCCTCATGCGAAGAATTATTTTATCATGAGAGAAAAAATTCTACTGTTACAAAACCTGGTAAAAAAAAAAAAAAAACCATAATGAACAATACCTAGAAGTAAAGAGTAGCTCTTATGAAAGATTATTTCAATAAAACATCATGCAACAATACAATTGTTTTCACAGACATGAAAGCACTAATGTTTTGATGGCTTTTGAGAACGTTACATTGACTCATCCCTGTGCACTTAAAATAATTAAACCCCCTCTTGTGAAACAAATGAAAAAAATAGTGTAAAATGATTATACTAGCATTGTGATGACCTTCTGTTGACACCCAAGTTTTCTAGACAAGTACCCAAAAGTTAGGGACCGTCACAATGAATGACATAACGTATTCTTTCGCCAAACAAAATCTACAACCAGATAATTATTATATTTTTCCTTTCTTTCTTCCTCATAATGTGGGCGCCATTTGAGCTTCTGAAGATTTTACTTGTAAAACCCACACAACCGTGAGATGTTCTTTCGGTCATCCAGGATTGTTTTGCAGGGACAGCAAAAATGCCAAGACTGCCCTCACCCGGCCACTTTCTCCCACTCCTCTGAGGCGACCCCGAGGCGTTCTCAAACCACTCAAGAGATGTAGACTTTCCAGGGTGTCCAGGATCTTCCCTGGGGCCTCCACCCAGTGGAACATCTCTGGAATCCAGATGCCAGATGCCAAACCAGATGCCCTAGCCACCTCAACTGGCTCCTCTCGATGTAAAGGAGCAGTGGCTCCACTCCAAGCATTCTGGGTGACCAACCTTCTCAACTATATCTAAGCGAGCGCCTAGCCACCCTGTGAAGGAAGCTCATTTCCGCCGCTTGTATTCAGCGGCTCGTTCTTTCAGTCATGACCCAGAGATCAGTCAGTGATTTAAACGCCTTGCTTTCTGATTCATCTCTCTCTTCTGCAAAATAGACCAGCATAATGACAGTAAATGCTGCTCTAATCCACCTGTCAATCTCACACTCCAATCTTCCCTCACTTGTAAACAAGACCCTAAGATATTTAAACTCCTCCACTTGGGGCAGGAGCATTCCTTCTGCTCTGATAACAAGCTACCTTTCCCCAGTCGTGTACTGGAACTATGACATTAAGAGAGTCTATCCAACTTTTAAAATCACAACAGACGATGAATAACTTTTTGCAGAAGTCAACTTGTCAAAGGACTTGATGCCAACAGCTCAGAGATCCCTTGGGTTCCTTAAAGATCTTTTTCATTGAAGTTATCAATATAGAACTCCGGAAATCCTTAAACCATGTGAAGTAGCAAACACTGAAATCTTGGCTAGACCTGAATCGAATAACATCAAAAGGGATTATAAATAATTTTAACAATGTGAGCAAAATCATGGATACTGTCAGTGGACAAAAGCTAACTTGCTATGAGGCTTTGTGCCCACAGCTTTTACCTCTGGTGAATGATGCATAGAGTGTTTTACTTCCTACTTAGACGAACTAAAGCTCTTAGCAGTCACAGTCCCATTCATGTATGCACAGACACACTAATACACTAATGCAGGCTCCGCTGTCTAACACTATATACAGTAACATATAACCATGAGCAATGGGGTGTATAGGGTCTCGCCCGAGGAAAGTTGACACGTGGGTGGGTAAGGTAGGAATCAAACCTGCGGTCTTTTGATCAGAGTTTGACCACTCCACCTCTGTAACACAGCCACAATATTTCTATTGTATTGTAATTTAATTTTCTACCAAAGGTATCCATTTTTTTTCAAGTAACTGAACCTGCATAGTTTATTGTGAGTACGCACACATAGGCAGGAAACTTACACCTCTAGGGGGTAACTATGAAACGGCCAGGGTAGCCAATGCTTGATAGTGTTGTGACTACTCCATTCTTCACACTTTTCTCTGAAGATTAATTTCTTTCTTTTAGTTCAGTTTTAAATTGCAAATTAAATTGCATTTTTTTTCTCCAATATTGGTTTAAGCAGTGTAAAATTTAGTGAGTGAGGGGACTTTAAATGGTCGAAGTACAGGTAAGGGGTCTTTTGGTTAATATGCGGTTTATTACACTCATTAAGGAACCATATATTTTAACAGACAAGTAATGATTTTTTATCGTGTGTGGCTGGCTGTGGGCACACCGTTTCTCTTCTTGTATATCCCTTATGTTGCTTCAACCTCAGCCCTCTGGCATTGATGGAGCATCACTATTATCACCTGGGCTGATGGCAAAGTGACTCTTTGGCTATTCAGGGACCACAAGGTGTCATACTGTGTGTGTGTGTGTGTGGGTGAGTGAATACTGACAAATTTATTTGTATATCCGAGCACATGCCATTGAATATAGTATGCCACCACGGTTTGGGAAAATCAGCAGCCACAGTAACATGGCTTTACTGGCAGGTCGCTTATGCAAACAAATGGTCTCTGCTGGAAGGTTCAGTGAAGGGTGACGGTTGTATTTGGTTTCAGCAGGTCGTAATAGCCACAATAGATTTAGTGAAGAAACCATTTCATTTTTTTCTTGGACCCACCACATGCCACAGTACAACACACAATAATACCGCTTTGCACTTTAAGCAATTGACTATTAACTGTCAGTGCAAAATGATTTTTGACATGAGGACTGGAAGACAGCTTTTCTTTTCTTTTGTCCCTTTTCTCTTTTTATTTTGAAGGTTAGTTAAATCTAATGTTAGCTCTCTGTATCTAGGCAACAGTGTTGCATTAATAAAATGATGATAGTCAGTTGGCAAATGGAAAGAATTAGGAGGAGAGTTTATGGACTTTTAAATATATAGTCATTAGGAGTAAAAGAACTCCAACACAAGTGGAAGAATAAAACTCCTATGAAAGCCACTGTCCTGTGTGGAGAAAAATCTGAATGCAGAAGATAGGGGGCGGCTGGGGAAACATAAAAAAATATAAACACTATATAAAATAAATAGACAACCAAAAACAAATTATGGGGAGAGAAAAAAAAAATGGGGGACTAGCAATGTTGTTGACAATCTAGAAAACTGAGGTGACATTTACACACATTCTCAAACACAACACGCTATATACAACACACTATATATATATATATATGAATGAATACTGGATAAGGAACCAAGGAGTGGATACTTGGAAGACCCCAACGATGTAAAAAGAAACACACTCAAAATTGTGTATTTGGAGAAAAGGAATTAAAAACAAAGACCACAAATGATTAAGAACTTTAAAACTTTTCAGCAACTTATTTTATGTTTTTGCTAAAACATATTGAAATAGAACAAAGTATATGGAATACACTTTTTGTATTTATTTTTTAGACCTCTATTTATATTTGTTTTTTTTTATTATTATTATTAGGATTCTTTAGACCCCATGGATGTAAATAATTACAAACCATTCTCCAAACTGTGCATCCTGGCTAAATTGTTTGAGAAACTGGTCAGAACAACTAAAAGGATTTTCTAGAAACAAATAGCATCTTATCCGAATTTCAGTCTGGTTTCAGGAAAAAACCACAGCACTACTACGGCAACCTTAAAAGTTTTAGACGACGTCATTCAGGCAATCAACTGTAAAAAATACTGTGTGGCACTCTTCATTGATCTCTCAAAGGCTTTGACACTGTAGATCACACTCTCCTAGTAAAAATCCTAGTCAACATTGGCATATCCGATCAAGCTATTGCGTGGTTTGTCGACTATCTGTCAAACGGATCCCAATCAGTTCAAATATCAGGCAGCTCTTTTCTTACTCGTGAGATACAGAAAGGTGTACCACAGGGCTCAGTACTAGGTCCTATCGTCTTCTCTGTTTACATAAACAACTTATGTCGAAACTTACCAAATGCATCATACCATCTTTATGCTGACGACACTGTCATTTATTGCTACTCCCATTCAATAACTCAAACTTTCCATTCTTTACAGTCTGCTTTTAACGTAGTTCAATCTAGTCTTATATCATTGAAAATTGTTCTAAATACAAAAAAAGAAAAAGGTGATGATTTTTTCACATAGTCAGAAGAGATTACCCAAGTACTTAAAACTGAAAAACTGAAAACAGCTATGAATACCTCGGTTTTGCACTTGACTCTGATCTCTCCTTTAAATTGCATGTTGCCTCTTGAATCCAAAAATTAAAAATGAAACTAGGGTTGTACTTCAGAAATAAATCATGTTGTTCCTCCATTACAGCCTTTTAGCATCAGCCTAGCTTTTTTATTCTTTTTTTTATGTTGGTTTTATCTCTGTTTTAAAATTGTTTTATTGGTTTTATCTTTGTTTTATAATCGTTTTACTCGGTTTTATATATTTTATCCTTTATGTTTTACTATTGCACAATACTCTGTTTTTGTCTTTCTTGTGTACAGCACTTTGGGCCTCCTTGACTGGTGGTGGAAGGTGCTTTATAAATCAATAAATGAAAAACGTTTCTCACTCAAAGCTCAAAAGATTCTAGTGGCATCCACCTGTTTGCAAAGATTAAATACTGCTTATCATTGTGCTCTGAAGTTTGTAACCCGTTGTAACCGTCTAACCCATCATTGTGAACGGTATGCAAGAGCAGAGTGGCCTTCTATAAGTATGCGAAGGTACACGCACTGGATGACTCTAATCTATAAGGCGTTGCTTTGTTGGGTCCCATCATACCTCGGTTTGCTTCTCCAAAGAACCACCAGTACACAATACACAAACAACTGAAATGGTCTGAGCAAGCTTCATTTGGTTTATTCAATTTTTTTATGTGCACCAAAGAAAAAGATTCCCTTCAAAACTGTCAATGTAAATAATACATGCTGTTAAACAAATGCACCTTATGATTTTTGTATTGAACTTATTTATTATGCTTCTCATGCCTTTTTGCACTCTGCTAAAACTGTTCACTACTAAATCTTAAAAAAAAAATCACTGTCACTTTAACACACCTCAAATTTAAAATTGTATATTGTAAGTCATACCCCAACTTATACCTCTGTTTTATATTGTAAGTCTATTCCATTTGTCTATTCCGTGTGCTGCTGACCTCTTGGCCAGGTCACCCTTGAAAAAGAGATATTGATCTCAATGGGCTTTCCACCTGGTAAAATAAAGGTTAAATAAAAATAAAAATAAAATTTGTCTTTTTCATTCAAAGCACAGAAGCCCTTTACAATCCTCCGTTTGTTTCAACAAACAGCTCCATCTCAAAGCCCCATGATGCACCCACACAAGCAAACCTATAAAAAATGTAATCACTCACACAAGCACTGTGTATTGCATCTACGACACCAGCAACAGGTGTCAACAGTCTGCATGAAGTGGAGCATGACAAGAGGGTTGTGCTCTGATGCTTAGTTGAGGACGAACTCATGCCAACACACTCAGAGTTTAGCAGCTAAAACATAAACCCAGCCACACAGCCACACACTCGCATTCTAACAGCTTTGCCAATATTCCCTCCAGGGATTTTGCAACTTCTCACCAACTCCCACTGCTTGAAAAGTAATTGTCTGAAAAATAGTTACTCGTTGCCACCATTACAGTCAGAAGAGAAGCTGAGCTTTTGGATCAAAATATGCATCCTGGGTGGAGAGTATTAGGGTCTTTATGATGTTTGTGATCATTTGATGGACATAAATGTCAACAACAAAAAGGATATTGTTTATTCTCAGGGGGATAATGAGTAAATATTTATCATACTTTTTTTTTTTTTTTTACTAAATATGGCATTTCTGCAGACTTGGGACTGGCACTTAGAAATTTCATGGGGGCACTTTTCAGTGTTTATGTCACTTTAAGCACCAACCAGTCCTTCATTCAAGGACTATTCATGCTCAATTTTACAGAGCCTCCAAGATTTTTGTATCCAGTATTGCAAAGCTGTAGGATAAAAAATAAATAAATATGAATTAATTTAAGGGAACTTTTGTTTAAATTACAAAAAAAAACTGCTATTTTGTAAAATAAATAACAAAATTCTTCAATGGAAAATGCAGTGGTTCATTACTTTCACGTGACTGCAGAGTGCTGTGAAGCTGCTGTTAAGTTAATTTCAGACCAATTCAGCATAACAGTTCACAAAAATAAGCTTTGTAACACAGCATGTATAATGTATTTTGCCTGCTGAGGAAAAGGAACTCGAGCAGACAGACCTGACAGCCCCAGGGAGTCAAATGAGTAAAGGCGAAAAGTTGATTATAACGCTCTTAACGACTCCGCTAATTACCACTGATGCTAATTAGCTGGAGCTTCAAGTTAACTGCACAGAGGGGGCTCAGTGTTTGGAACAGAGACAGAAGTTAGAGTCAAAAGAATCATCTCTCAAGCCTTTGCACTGCAGATACTACACCCCGCATTGTTGTGTCCCATAAAATGTTTACATGCTTGTTATGGTGCAGGACGATAAGTTGTAATTGAAAGCAATTTTTAGCACATAGTCGATGAAGAGCCACTTTACTTTAATGCAAGTTAGAGTTGGGCGAAGGTGGCTTTGTACTCTGACGCCTTCACAGAGAATTTATTACTAACATTTGACCTTCATTGAAAAGGTTAATATGTTTGTTTCTTCCTGAATAAATACATAGTCATTCTGATCTATGCACCAGTCTCCATAATACACATCCTGGCACATACAAACATATGTTTACCTTGACTCATGTGGAATGTGTATGGACTCCTCTGCTATAAATCCAAGTTTTCTCAATGCCAATTTTCTTTCAGACTGTTGACG
Source organism: Oryzias javanicus (assembly GCA_003999625.1). Classification (NCBI taxonomy): domain Eukaryota; kingdom Metazoa; phylum Chordata; class Actinopteri; order Beloniformes; family Adrianichthyidae; genus Oryzias; species Oryzias javanicus. The sequence goes on from CM012442.1 coordinate 20,312,229, forward strand.
CATCCACTGCTGGGGTTGATATGCTGTAGTTAAACTTCAACAACCAAACCTTAAAGTCAAAAGGGTTTCTCAGAGTTCAGATGGTCAAGTGTTCAAGGACAATTATTCCTAATGAGATTGCCTCCAAGCTATCTGCATGTAGATTCAGAAAAGCTTGCTAAATCCATCCTTCACAACCACTCGTCCTCATTCTGATGTAAGTTCCACTTCATTTCATCCGGCTCATGCAGAGCTCCTATCACGGTGCTTCACCTGCAGCACCTCACTTCTGGTAAGACATGACATCTGACTGATAAAAACAGTGGGGCTATTGAAAATGTTATCCCATACTGTGCAAGTTCTTCAGGGGTAATGTTTAAACTCTCTGTATGATCACCTACTACCTCAGGACGAGTAATTCCATCTCAGCACACTCTTCTTTTTTTGGCCATAACTTGCAATATGCATCATTGCAAAAGCATCAGGCGTTCTTGATACAACTGTGAATAGAAGGAGAGTCTTCAAAATTGCATGAACATTGTGCTGTGTTTTACACTCAGGTCGAACATTATGACCATTGACAGGTGAAGTGACTGACCGGATGTGAATGAGTGGAATATGTTACACAGCAAGTTTACATTGTGTAGTGCTAATGTGCTTGAAGTGAAAAAACAAATAGGAAAATGCAGATTTTTATTTTTTTCTAAGTCTGCTGGAACAAGAAACTAGCAAAGATGATCTGAAGAAGAACCAGAGGTAAATTGTTGAAAAAAAAAAGTTGATCGTTAGAGCTTGTTTTAAAAAAAATGTTATTTAAAATAATTGAATTCAATCACCTAAAATGTAATATCAACTTATAAAATCCGTTTTTTTTATGAGATTTAGTTTAAACAATCATTTAGCCTGCTGATTTATGATATTTTTTTCATGAAACAAAATCATTTTTCAATCATTTTTATTAATTAGGATAAATCGGTTAACTGGCAGTGCTATCTAGCCATATAGACAAAAAAGCTTGCCTGTGTGATCGGCTCCAACAAAAATGTTCTAGCTAAAGACAATTATACTGGTTCTGAAACAAAAGTATCAAAATATACTGGACACAAAAGTTTGTTGACTTCAAAGCTAGCATCAGGCAATTAAACTGTTCATTTCCAAATTTTGAGTTTGTTTCATGCCGGGTGGCTGCCTGGGTACTTTGGATGCTGTCAATGAAGGTTCTCGGTCTAGGAGTGAACTGGAACATATAGCTCCTCATCCAAAGAATTTTAAAATTAAATAGGTTTCTTTAAGAGGCCACTAAATGTTTTAATTTCACAGCAAGTCCAATTGGAATGGCTGAGCTTCCAGACAATAGCACATGTTGGAGAACCAGGAAGTAAATGTCACTTTGACACATTCTGGCTGCCTAAAGCTGGAGATTTACAGCATCTGATATTTTTCAGAGTGGCAGTTAAGACATGTTTGAAATAAACAAATTTCAGTTTCTGGATTTGTTGCATGTATTTGACCAAAAAAATCAAGCTGTGGACATCCCAGCTCACAACGTACAGAACCGTTGCCTTTTTCACAATGGCAGGTTTGAGGGTAAAACTTTATTATAAGATTTCTTGACAAGCTTTATTAACACATAAATAAACATTGTTAGTGCAATTATAGGGTGTTAGCAAGACATTACAGCAATAAGCTGAATAAGGTTTATTAACATACTTAGTAAGATACTTTAACTTTTAAAGTAAGACCATTGTCTACAAAGGTCATAATAATAAATTGATTACAAGCTTAACAAATGTATTAACTATCTTTGTCAACACTATATTGATGTTTTGCAGCACCTCATCTAAAGTTTTACTGGTTCTAGTCACACCAGGGCTTGGTAGTTAAGATCTCTTCTTTTTGGCTGTTGAGAAAACACACTTAAACTCTGATGCTGAACAAATGTAGGAACTCTGATCCCCCAAGAGAGCAAGGATCACAGATCAGCTTAGGGTGAGCTAAAGTGCGGATATGAGGCAAATGAAAGCAATGACAAAATCACCAGAGGAAAAGCAAACTTACCAAAGCAAAACTGAAGAAGGACTCACAGAAAAGGTGTAACATATCTGTTGTATGATTAACAGAATAAATGTTTGAACCGACTCACTAAAGTGAGAAAATGTAGTAAGGAGGCACTGGTTTTATCGCATAATACTCAGAGGCTATCGAGTTTTCTTCTTGTTACTTTTTCCTCATGTCTTGGTCTGGAAACATTGACCTCTAGTAAACAACACTGAAAACTGCTTGACTAGTTTGTGCAGTTTGGTCTTTGGTCTACTTCTGTGAGTGTTGCATGGAAGCATTTCAAAACAGATTATTGTAGGAAAGTTAAGAGCATATTCTGTCCATTTAACCAATGTGCGGATGTGAAAACAGCCTTAAAGGTATACTGCAAATATTTTGATGTCATAAACCACTGCACTCCAGTAAAGGTCTAGAGCCTGTCAAGTGGCTTTTGAGGTCAAAAGAGAGAACAACCCCATATTGGGTAAAGAATCAAATTGTGTGTCTGGTATTTATGTCATCTTGAACAGCAGCAGAAGGAGGTCTTGACCACTTGACAGTTTAATACTAGTATTTACAAGGGTAAATTGGACATTAACATATTAACTGTGTGAAATCCCCAAAATCTGAGTTGTTTTTTTTAACCCTGCTGGTCAAAATTTCATCAGACATGAATAAACATACTGGTTTCATTAATAAGTTATGTATTTACTCTCCTAGGCTTTGATCTTCAACTGATATTGAGTGTACATCTCTGACACGAGATTGCTGCAGCGGAAGTGCTATTGACTTGGCAGCATGCCTGCTGCCCGGACCTTTGATGTCACTGGAGATCTAATGGATGTTGTGATGGGTGCTTGATTCAAATGCCTGACCTTGCACCTGTGGGTGTTAATGACAGCTTGTGCTTTGTGAGTTTGAATGTCTGGAAAGAACTTGTTACTAAAATCAAACAGAGCAAGGAATACTAAAAACTGTTGACATTATACAGTCTTAACTTTTAATTTGTTACCACTTTAATTTACACACACACCAACAAACATATATTTATATTCAATTTTGCCAAAATGTTGTTTCCTATGAAGCACCCATGTTAAACCGGACCCCCTTTTGTATGATTACACATATTGTAAGTGTTCCACTGACTTTTGTTTAATGGTAAAAACTTTGTTCCTAGTGTTTCCGATTGAGTTTGAATTCTCTTTTATCTGCTTTTTATAATGTCTTAACTCTAATGTTGTTGATGACATCTAAATAACATTTCTTTTGACATACCGTAACTCCTCAACTGTTCATGTGATCGTGACTCAGCCGATTTCTACACAGACACAAATGTTTTTTTATACCAGCTTCGTATCTATGTGCAACGCGGAAAGTGTAGCAAAACAACGCAAACCTGCTTTTCTTCATGACAAAATCAGTTGATATACATTGATTGGGTAAACACTTGACTACTATAAAGTGACACAAATCAAAGCTTATTTTCTTTCAGATTTCACTGGAATGGCTAAAGCTCTTGTGTATAGAGGTGAATCTGTTGTAGGAAGTGAGGTTGTACTGATGCAGTACATGGTAATCATTTAAACCACATCTAGTTTCAGACATCATTTATTAGCTATAATACACTATTTTTAAAACTTTACTTTGCCACTACCCAAAACATTGCACAGTAGCTACATCAATCTTAAAATTCCATCACCACCTTTCATGCTCATGAAAGTCTTGAATTTAGATTAAGACCCAGACTCAGCACACAGGGTTTTAGTGCAAAAAATATTTTATTGAGCCTGCATTAATTTGACCACATTTTAATGAGTCGCTGTGTGTCGTTGTTGACCCGCTACTACCCGTAATGCTCGACTACTGTGACCATTTTGGCCCTGTTGTTTCGCTCAGAGCATGCAACCAACTCAGACTGAGCTAACTCAGAGGAAATCGGAGCAGACCTTGAAAGATGGGTCAGAGAGTAGCTCCTTCCCAAAAAAAGGTCTGCTTGAGTGTATTCAGACTGAAATTTTATTTTTGGATTATCTAGGAATACACCCTTTGAAATAAATTGACTGCCATGGTTTTGAATTGTGTAAGAAAGCCATCATGCCTGGGGTCTGTTTCAAGAAGGCAGTTCAACAAATTTAGAGTTGAAACCTGAACTCAGAGTCCGTGGACTCAAAATTCTCTAACAGAGTTTTTAGTTTCAGAACAGCTAAAAAAGTTTGATTAAAGGAGCGGTTCAAATCGTGGTGATGTCAGCACGCTAACACCAGTTCGTTTTCGTGGGTATGGGAGGGGCTGCTGCTGATTTTTAGAGGATTTTTCTTAAATGCATGAACAGATCAAAATACCGCTTTGGGGTTTTTTATACTGGGGGAAGGACAGTGTAATGTTTTCATGGTATGGCCCCTTTAGCAGACTTACTTTTACCTTTTGAACCTCACAAATCCCTCAGATCCTCAGCTGCAGGTTTGTTCACAGTTAGTCAGAACAAAAACCCACGGTGAAGCCTCGTCTGTGGAACGGCCTCCCTGAGGATCCGAGGAATTAATGTAGTGAAGACTTTTAAAAAGAAGGAAGAGACCTACCTTTCTAACCTGTTATAAATCTCTGCTCTAATATTCTTTTTATTTACTTCTTCTGAGTCCTCTATTTAAAAAGAAAAGTTTGATACTTTCATCTGGTAACAGACATTTATTTGTTTTATGGCTTGTTTTCAAATATGCATTTTCTTTGGTTTTAATGTTGTCATTAAGTTGCATAAATGTTGTTTTTATCCAATCATTGACATTTTTAATGAAATTTATAAATCATGTCAGTTCACATATTCTTTATTACTTTTATCTGTTTTATATCAATCAATTAAATAACAATCGAGAAGCCACACACACAGTTCTAAGAAAGCGCTTTTGGCTGTGTATTGATCATATGACAGGTGCTAGTGGGCTGGTGGAAATTTGAACACGGGCCGCATTTTGCCCATTGGTTGGACTGTTCAGTGTCAGAAGTATTTGATGTACCAATCATCACCAAGAGAAAAATACATCCAGGACTGATCACAAGTTTATCACGAGTCAACTTTGCATACTTGCTTTTTTGCTTTATGGAAGGAAGTTTTTCTTTTTTGTTTTTTTTAGGACTCCTGGGCATGAATGAAAGAATTCAAACAGCAAAACTTCATAGAGAAGGGCCCTAATTGTAATTCAGACTGCTTGTTGTGAAGCGCTGCAAGCCCACACATCACCATGCAGCCCATTAAGGAGAAAACATTAATCAAATGAAACAAACTTGACTTCCAACACAAAAAGGGCAAAATGCATTACCTTTTTAGTTTAGTTGTATGGATTTATCGGCTGCAGGAATGCATTAACAACTGACAACTTTTGGTAATAGTAGGAAAAGGCAAGAGGTGAAACAATTCCTAGCTATTTAAACAGCCAGCAGCTGTTCAAATAAAAACCACAGATAACAACGTTAACGGTTGTAATTACAACAAAATGAGCTTTTCACCTCCCAGTAACAAAACAATTAACTTCTGACGGCAGCATAATAGCATTAATAAAGTACAGCTATTCTTAGGCATTGTAGGTTTTTTTTTTATTCTGCACATTTTTGCTTATTAACACTCTACTCTTAATCATCGCACTTTCTCGGTTAAAACTCTTTGGGGTTTGTTCCTTAGTCGCACTTTGTTTTACTAACATGAGGATGTTATGACACTTGAATAGCAGGAACGTTATGCGTATGCTTATCCAAACATTACAAGAAAATCCTTTTTAGCAATTCTGTCCGCTCCACTCTACTCCTCCCCACTTGCCTGCACACTGACAGCCCCGCATCCTAACCTTACATTACACAGTACAGCAAGCAGACACATCACTCCATTTGAACTTGCTTGTTCATGTTAGTTACAGTTATCCAAAAGCCTTGTATTCCAGTTGGCACAAAGTGGATCCCCCTTTTCATTCATGTTTCCCTTTCAGTGAGAGAAAAAAAAAAAAAACTGGCACGCTGCTGACAATAGATTGTGCACCGATTGTGTGCAAGCTGCCAACCTCACTATCAGCATATGGCGACATTGCACACAAACGTGGCTGCATGTTGTTCCCGTTAAAGTCACCTTTAACGTCTATTTCTCATACTGGCCATATCTTTGACTACAAAGAAAAAAAACGCTTCACATTTTCAGAAGATGGTTATGAATGTTTGTCCTCTGCGAAGCGGCGCAATTCGTCAAGCTAAAGTGAAGAATAATGGCATTCTGCAGAGATAAAAAAATAACCGTCTCATGTGTCATTTTCAGGACAACACTGACATGTGTCCCTTGTGAAATGGCCTCCAAGTATCCCTCGCTGTCAGTGTGTGCGAGCGATAAGAGACTGTGTGTCCTGACTGCCAGTCATTCAGTCAGATGGGGACAGGGTAGCTGCAGCAGGTCATAATTTAGCTATGAATTAATCAGCTGACGACACATCACAGCATTTTAACACATCTCCTTGTCAGCCACATGGGTTTCAGATATGTTGCCGTTACTGAGAATTGATCAAAAAAGCTGTTACATGCCACCATGTTAACCCATTTGAATCAAAGCTCAGTGCACGGGAATTCATCTATTAATGTTTGGATTCTAGCTACTATTGATTATGTATCAAGTTATATAACAAGTGCACATCTGTGTCTGGTTAGAAATTGAGAGGAAGTCATTGAGTTTTCTTATCAGATAAATCTCCAATCACAGGTTATTTTGAGGTTATGGAGCACTGGATCCATATCATTAACTGTCACCAGCTGCTACAAAAAAGATCACACAGTAATTTACAAAGCCTCCTCATGCATGTATATTCACAAACTTACTGCACACAAACGCCTCTGAGCAAACAACTACTTTCCACCCCGTGGTTGAGATGTAAATCCATTAGGTGCTTGGTGAGGCTGCAGATGACTGCCAACTCACACAGGTGGCACAGAACAGAGATACAATTTATTATGGCTTATACTGAAATCCAGATGGGGTTGGCTACTAAAGCAACAAATATAAGCAGCGTGCTGGCAAAGAAAGACAACATCGGGAGATGGAGATGGGTTTGAAGAGCAGCCGACAGAAAAAGGAGGGCAGGAGGAGGAAAAGGAGGTAGCAAAGTATCTTAGACACAAAAAAGAATAACTAAATGTAGAAACAAACCTAAAATTATTTAAAAAATTGATGAGTTTTAAGACAAATTAGTCCATGATTATTGACTTTTTACTAGTACATCACTCTGTTTTATGATCATTTTCCCTCAAGAACTAAGAAAAAAAGACAACTAAAAACTATTTGATGGTAATTTTTTTTTAATGTTTTATGATTATCTCTATAAAGGTTCTAAAAAAAAACCTGTAATGTGGAGCTCCAGAAGTACAGAAAGGTTGGAGATCTGTATCAAAATCCTTCATGATCAAAGACATAAGAAACAGAATATAGTCATAACCAGATTTGTTTTACCAAATAATGCATTTCCATATCCTTAACAACTATTTTCTAAGGTAAATTAGACTCTTGAGAGGGACGCCAAACATTTATTTTCCAATACGAGCAATAAATATTTTTTATGAGTTTGCTTTTTTTCTTATTTAGCAGAGCAGTTTCACTTCTTGTTCAGATGTCAGTATCATATTATTATCTGATATTATGCATTTTAGAAACTATTTTCCCCATTTTTAAGAGTTATTTGGAATTTCATAAAAGGCAAAACATATCATTAAAAAGCTAGAAAAGAGACATTTTTTTATGCTGTCAATAAACATTTCAAACTATAATAACTGTTTATGTTTTGGAATGTATTATAATTAATAGCAGCATAAATATAACAATTTGTTTACTTTGAAGATACATTGGGAACAAAACTTAGAATGCTTTAGAATAAGCAATGGATTTTTTATGTCAGTATTGTTGAAATAGAATAAAAAAAATACTTGCTTTCCTTATTTTTTTTTCTTCAGCTCCATAGAACAATATGTGCATTTGTTCTTTCATGTGAAGAAAATAAAGGAACGTGGGATGAATACTGTGTCACAAGAAAACTTTCAAACTTGCCCAACGTCTGTATTCAAATGATGGTGCAGCTTGAGAAATAATTATGACCTCTACCAGAAGTGCACAACCATTGACACGTGCACGCACGCACACACAGAATGGGTCATATTCCCTGCTTCAAGGCAAACTGTGTGGACTTGTAAAAGCAATACTTATTTGACTTCACTGAGCCTGTGGCAAGTTTTCAGTATGAGGAGCTAAATAAATGGTAAGCTCCCGAGGCCGGCCTGCAATATGCCATTTTCTGGTCTTTATGAGAGAAGAAGAGTGAGGAGAGGAATGTGAGATTATGAGGCAATGAAAGACAATGACAGAGATGAGAGAATTATGGGGGGTAGGAGTCAGCTCAGAATGAAGACAGTAAAAAGGGCAGCAGACGGTTTGCAAATGGGATGCCTCTACTATGCTCAGTTTTTCTGGATGCAGGTGAAAGAAACCGCAAAAGAAGACTGAGGGTCACATGTACACTGAAAAGAAGAAGAAGAAGAAAAAAAAAAAACATCTTTTCAGAAAGTTTATTGCCTTTTGGTTTGTGTCAAATACTATTCACCAGCAAGCTTTTAAGTAACTCTAAACAGTCTTTGACACAATGTAAAGACATAAGATAACTATAGATAAGTGTCACTTTGTAATAACCACTAACAGCTGATGTCACAGGGCTGCAAAAGATATAAAATCAAAGGTGACACACTGGAAGCCACAAAATACTCATTACATTTCCTTGTAAATATTTGGATTTTTAGAACATCCCCTATTAAGGACTTTATTGATTTGATAAAAGATTGTCATTTGACTTAAAAACCACACACTGCTACAATAGTAAAGCATAATGTAATGTAATCACCTTTATATAGTAATGTATTTTTACCACATTTTTTTAAGACTGAAATTCAAAAGTAATGGTGAAAAGACGTATAAAAGCAGTCAACAAAATCTCCCATTTAACTGTTCTCCAAAAGCACAAATTTACTGTAAAATATGTATATATACATTGTACATTTTACACTAAAAAAACCTGCCAGCTGGGGATGCCAGAATTTCACTATAAAAAGATAATAAGGTAATTAGGCATTTTACTCAAAATATGAATTCTCAGAAATAATTCATTTCAACAATCCTCTTCGATTAGATTCTTCCTTAACTGCATTCCAACTTTAAAGCATAACATAGAGAACAAAAAACAAAAAACAATTTAAATTAGAATTAGCTGTCTCAAAAATTGACCTCAAAATGATATAAACAGGAAACATATCCCTCAGTTTGGCTGTCAATAAGGGAGGGAGGGTGCGTGGCGTAGACACCCTGGTGCAGAACTGCAGTGAGTAAACATTTATTTGTGCGTGTGTGCTGTAAACTAGTGATGACCAAGTGTTCACTGACGCCCCCAAATAGAGGAGATTTGGCCCTCCTCTACATTTGGCCAGGCCCCCAAAACACTATCAGAGACGCACAATTTTTTTTCTCAATCTGGCCGATCAAGACCCATATAGAAAATGGCTTTTTTTCCACCCTTCTGCAGTCTGAACAATGACAGAAGACGATAGACTATTTATGGGTTACATTTTTATAAACATTTTAGTTTTAGTTTTATGTGAAGACTACAGAAATTTATTATTTAAAATTTGGTAATGTGATAATGTGATATGAAATTATGATTAGAAAACAGCAGAGTTTGCTTATGATGTGGATGTGCGCACCAGCATGTAGATGTGTGTGTGTGTATGTGGGTATCCTCACTGCACTTACTTGGACAGGGGGGTGGAACTTCTCCGTCACACAGTTCTTCTTAAGTAACATTACTAATTTTCATTGTTAAATTAAATGCATTGTGAGTAAATTCATAGATGATTAAATGGTTAGATGTTGTTTTTTAACAAGAAATTGTAAATTCAATTCAACAATTCATAGTGTTCTCAGTTATGTGTATTATATCTATTTTTGGTAAAAAATACTGTGCCACCAATGTATTATATACAGAACAAATCTGTAAAAATGACTGGTTTTAAACATTAAGCGGCCTTGGTGCAGCGGTAGAGTGGTAGACTCCTGATCAGAAGAATGGAGTTCAGTTCCCGCCTTGCCCGCCCATGTGTCGAAGTGTTTTTGGGCATGACACTGAACCCCACATTTCCTCTGGTGGAAGTTTGGTACCAGTGTTTAGCAACAGAGCACACCACCAGTGTGTGTGGGGTAATGGGTCTGTAAATAGAGCTTTGGGTCTTCAAGGAAGGTAGGAACGTGTTATACAAGTAAACACCATCTAAAAAGTGTTAACTTTCTTCCTTTCCATGATGGTGGTCGCTAACTGACAACATATTATAGTTTTATGATGTATAAATTACAAAAAGTTTTCACAGTGTACACTTCACATCATTTTAAGAAGTAGGCTGCTAGTTTGAGCTTGCCTCTCCTCTAAGAAGGAAAGGACCCCCTTTAGTTTTTGCACACATGTAGATTGCTATTTGAGACACTGCATCCCAATTCAAAATCATGTCAAACTATTGGCATATTAATATATATATATGATAATTTAACCCTGCAGGGAGCACTCAAGGATTAGATCAGGCTCTGCAAATCCTCTGGCTCACTTTGAAGGTTTCCTTGTATTTATGTGAGATTAGCTGCTGCCCTTTTTTATGCTTTTAAACTCTGTAAAAGTGATGACACAGGGCGTTTCCAAATTTGTTTGGTTACAGAAAACAAATGAGAAAAATTTCAAATGTCACAACATGCCTGTAAAAATGGGCTACTGTTAAAGTTTGTTGTGCTTTAATTTAAAAAAAAAAAAAAAAAAAAAACTAAAACCAAGTTTCTAACAAAAATGTTTTGGTTAACAAGAGTAGATTTTCACAACTGATATGTGCAGTTGTTATTCTTCCTTTGACTTTAGTGTCTTTTATTTTGCCAACAATTTTATCCTTTTCTTGCTCTGTTGTGTGTGATTTTACTGTGTTATGCAACAAGTATTAATCTTTCATTTTAGGCTGCCACAGGAGGCACACTTTGAAACATTTATTCACATTTACAGAAACGCCCATCTCTAATTTCAAGACAAAACAGGATCATTGAATGCACTGGAGGTCTTAATCATGACAGATTTCAAAATATGAACTCTACCTAAGTACTGTTTTTAACTGTATCCCAAGATTTACAGCATACACTTTTTTATCTGTGTTTTTTTTTTTAATTCTACAATGAATACTTTTCCTTTTTTATCCATTTCTCTAGAGTCATAATGTCTGTGGAAGAACTAAATACAAAACTGCAGCTCAAGAGCTTTACTGTACAAAAAAATGTAAACTAAACATTCATATATTAACAACATTTCCAACAATTGATCGCTTTTATGCCACATTTTAGCGGGTCACAGGTACTCTGCACAAAGGTCACCATAATTCTCAGCTCTCCAAAGGAGATGCTGAACCTCAAAGACTTAAGAAATATATTCTCTACATGGAGTCCCAGGTTTTCCCTGATGTCTCCTGCAGTGAAGCGCTTGCTAAGTACTTTCGTCAAAGAGCAACTTCTTCAGAAAGCATTAAAAAGGCGTCGTGGCTAAATGCCAAACCACCTGAACAGGCTTCGTTCTCTACTTCAAGATCACTAATTTACTCGCCCTCTCTGAAAGGGTGAGCCCAACCAACTGTTTTTAGGTTTTTTGTTCAAACATTCCTGCTTGTTAATTAATTTATAAATGCACATTTTAGACAAGTTTTCTGTAAAGTAAATGTAAACAGGTGACTGCCACGATGTTTCGTCATTTTATAGAACCTACGAAGTCGCCATCTTGCTGCATCCATGTTCCCTCTTCCTCTCGTCCTGTGATTCTGTAATTAGGTGATTGACCTCTGCTGTCTGGGGCTAATTAGACATGGTAATTAAGGATTAGACGTGTCAGAAAAGAGGGAGTGGGATGTGTGTGGGAGGTTGTCTGTGCGTGAGTAGATGGATGGGTGTATATAAAGCCATAACTGATAAGAAACGTTGAACTCAATGTTTCACGTTTAGTTTTAAAGGACAAAAACATCTATTTAGAGAGAATGCACTTTTGGTGCCCCTAATCAGTTACAAATATGATGCGGTGGTTCAGCTCTACGAAAGAAAAATAGTGAGTAGTTAAAAGAGAAGCCGTAATGTAAATCCCCAAACCCTGCCATGTGCAAAAACAATGTTAGTGTATTTGTAAAGGATTACCAAAATGAAGGCACAACAACCACCCATGCATTTGTATATACCCTTAATCCTGCTCAGGGTCACGGGGTTGCTGGAGCTCACTCAGCCACCGCTGGGTACACTCTTGTTACTTTGCCAGTCCTTTACTGAGCCACACAAACAATTTCATAATCATTAATTAATCTAGGAAATATGGTTTTGGACAGTGGGTGAAAGCTGGAGTGCCAGTGGCGCAACAAACAAGCATATGTTTAACGAGTTCACATATTGGTTTAAGAAAGATGTGACTGCAAACTTGACAAATATGGTACTTAAAAGCACATACTGCTAACTAAGCTCACATGATCATAATTTGATTTGTAAAAAAAAAAAAAAAAAAAAAAAAAAAAAACCTTTGGCTCTCAGCTTAATACCTTCCTTTATCATTATCTGCATCTCATCCACTGCTGGTAGCTGGGCATTTAGTGCCATCATTTTACCTACTGGTATAAAAATAAACTAAATATCTTGAGTCCAGTGGGAAATCTCACAACTTTTTAAGTTAACTGTTATCTTATTTATGCACAAAATTTTACCAGTCGATTTTTGATTCAACAGTACAGTCATGATTCTTGGTCACGACTGACAGAATGGAGTCTCGATTACAAGCATTCACCTCTCTGCTGAGTGGCTGGGTACTTGCTCATAGGGTGAGGAGCCCGCTTCTCCTCCACATCGCAACAAGTCAGTTGAAGTGGCTCAGGCATTTCTTTCCAAGGCCTCTTGGATGCCTCCCTGGGAGGGTGTTCCGGGCATGTCCTGGGTGGAGACCCCAGGGAAGACGAAGGACACGCTGGAGAGTCTACGACTTTCAACTGGCCTAGGAAAGCCTCAGGGTCCCCTCCAAAGGAGCTGAAAGAGGTGGCCAGGGAGAGGGAAGTCTGGGCATCTCTGCTTAGACTGCTGCCCCCGCGGCCCGGTCCCAGATGAGTGGAAGAAGATGAATGGATGGATATTGTTGTTTTTTTTAATATTCACATTTAAAGTATGCCTACTCTAGCATGGGTCATATGCAGGATATTCATCACAGTTGCAAAGGACTCAGCAAAAAGTTTTTAAGATGACAAAAAAACATTTAGAATGTGTTTAATCCAAAATATTGAAGTTAAATTAATTTTTTAATTAAAACGGTTAAAAATTCAGTCAATAAAACTTTACATTGATAATTCAAATTTTCTCCTTAATTATCAATTTTTAAAATGAAATGTATATTAAAAAAATAGCATTAGGATTACAAAATTATGGATTCTTTGGATTTAGAAGATGTTGGCTTTTTTTGGTTGAAAATGTTACCACAATGAAGCAGTTGAACCCGTGTCCTGATGCTTTACCTCACAGCTGGAAGGTCAAGCTTAACATATGGAGAGATAGTTCAGGCTGATCAATCATTTTTTATGACCCCATGTTGCAGACTGTGCTTTGTTGGTTTAAGTTGCATCACTGTTGCACCCCATTTTGTTTAGGGGTTTGGGGCATAGCACATGCAGGTGGAGTAGCGCACTACGCTGCAGTGGCAACAGAATGCAGCCAAGCTCCCTTCTCAGGGTCTGAAGGTCTATGGTGGTTTTATAGGCTCTCTCCATCAGCTGGTAATTAATGGAAGCCACGCCCTCCAGCACCACACCTGAAAGAAATTAACAGAAAAGACACAAAGATCCACAAAACAAAAAGAAGTCCCACTCTGACAAAAATACACAGAAGAAAAAAGAAAATTCAAAACCAAATACAGTCGTAACAATCACTTCAGATAAAAACGGGGAAATGAAGCATTTTATTTACATTAAATTATTTATTATATTTTCATTAAAGCTGGTCATGAATTTTCAGATTGCATTCTTTATGTATGTTATACCTTGCTTAGTTACTGTTTTTTTTTTTTTTTTCAAATGCTTTTTATATCTCTTATTGCTTGGTATTTATTACACTTTACATTGTTTACTTAAAAGTTTATTGTTTAAATCTTAAAGAATGCATAGACAGTAGTGAAGCGCAGGGGGGATGCTTTAGGTCAATGGTACTGGCTAAGTTAGCTTCCGGTGTGAAGGCATCCAATGATTTGTAAGTGTGTGCTGGTTACACCTCCTGTGGGCCTGCAAGACCCAGGAAAGAGGGGGTTTAATCAGACCACGTGGCAAGACTGCAGAGAAAATGGTCTCCAAGCCTTCTCCATCTTAAAATAAATTTGGTCAATTTAACCACTTGGATCATCCTTCTCCTTTGGCAAAATAAACATGCGGAGAGAGCCTGATGGGAAATCACATCCCAACAACAACCTTGAGGAATTATTGGGGAAAACAGAAAGAAAAAGCTTATTTGCATTAAAAAAAAAATTGTTGTTTAACAAAACACACAGGTACAGATGAAGAGGACTTTTATTAAAGGGGCACATGATAACAAGGTACTTTAGTAGTATGAATATTGCTGCAAGTCTCCTGACTCATCTAAGAGTTGGCATCACACCCTCTGTCTCATGTATTCCCTGTTGTGCATAGATAAGTGGAGGTGTCTAATGGTAGATATTTTATCCTTAAGACATTAGCGGTGCTGGGAATATTGTTACACACTCCATTATCTTTATAGGCCTGGGGCATCTCACTTGAATCCATTCATGAAAATATTGACTTTTACTTTGCTGCATGATTGTTTGATTCTCTGCTAAACACTCGGACAACTAGACGGTAAAGAAAGAGAAGAGCAAAAGGGGCAATTCAAAAATACCACCTGAAAATAAAGTGGATTTTTCTTACTTGCTAACTCAGTGTTTCATTTTATACTGCCAAATTTTTAACACTTTGTCTTTCATCCATTCATTAAATTCTTATAGTTTTAATTCAAAACATTGTAACAAATAATCAATACAATATAAGACAGAAAGGGAGACAACATGCACATAATTCTGTCATCCTGAAATCTTAGTATCATAAATATCAAACTTAAAACCCAAGATGAAATGCAACTAATATCCCCAATAGCTCAGAGTACCACAGTAAGGTATATAGGATGAATTTTGATTAGAACTACCTGCTTTCAGTGTAAGAAGAGAGAGCATCCAGCTCCTGTCAGATATCCAGAGCCAGGCTTTGATGCTGAGACTCTTTGAGAAGAAAGAATTAGCTTCTTTTGCTTTCCAAAGTTTCAGACTTAAGGGAAGTATGGTGGATTCTTTGAACTGGCCAGATTAAGTCTTTTATCAGCCATGCAGTCATAAATTTTCTAAAACCGCCTCATCTTTCTGGGGACGGAGGTATCTGCCATCAAACGGGGGGAGGTTACACCTTGGACAGCTAAGCTCAGGGGTTAAGATGTATAAAACCCATTGGATTTGAAGGTAAAGTCCTTATTTATATGTGCTTAGATCGTGTGCTTTGAGACCTTTTCCACAAAAGGTCATAGAGATGCTTTGTTTTCTTATTTTATGACCTACCAGCTTGTCAACTTGCAAATTATAATTCTCATTTTCTGACTGGGCACGCTAAACTAAACCATAAAGGTTCTCGAGACCTCTGAAGTCACTGTGCAGATACTTGTCATAAATAGCCTGTCTAATATTGAGTCCCATTGTTCGTAAACTCTGAAAATAGTCACTTTTTAACAAACTCACATTTCATGCTCTGAACACCACTCAAATCCAATTTTTCTTCAGTTGCAGCACTGCAAGACAAAGGGGAATTCAATCTCAAAGGCAAAATCTGAATTTTTCCCCCCTCCCGTTCTTCAAACAGAGAGTTATGGAAAAATGGTTTCTACAAATTGAGAAGTTACTCCCAATCAATGACACCATTAACAGTCGCCTGTTAGCACTGAGCTGGTAACGCTTGGAAATAAACAACGACATCAGTTTTATAACTTTAAAAAGGTCATGCTAAAACAAAAAGACATTACTTATATTTAAATTTAAACTTCTTTGCTTCAGAGCAGACACGTGTGAAGAAAACTTGCAGTGTGATGCAGAACACCCTCGGGACACCCTACCCCTCTAAATGTCCCCCTACAATTGGAGGGTTAGGGAGAAGTCGTAGGAGTAGCGGGAGAATTTGGAATCAGCCAAACTCGAGTCTGGTTACTGTACAAGACTCAACGAGACTGAGCGACATGGTTTTTTTTTTGCAGCACTAAAACTATTTCTTGCTTTAAGAAAGATGTTTCATTTTAAGAATCCTACAGCTTTTTATTTCAATTCAGCAATCACTTTTCCTGGTAAATTACATCTGATCGCTTTGACTAACAAACATTTGGTGTAACTTAGAAAGATTCATCAAGCGGGACGTAAAGTATTGTGCAGCAGGAAACTGTGATGTATTCCCTGGTTCCTTAAACAAGACATGTAAAGTGAAAGCGACAGCAGAAACAATGTCTTCTTTTACAAAGTGGTTTCTGGTAATTTGGAGTGAATGCAGGAAAGGTATAAATGAAGTCAGAATGCTGTATGCTGCTGTTTGCACAGAGGCTGATTCCAAAGGTGTGGGACGGAAACAAGGAGGTCTTGATGGTCAGATCTATGAATTGATAATAGTGGTCGAGAAATTCTTCCAATGTTGACCATTGAGGAGTGACTTCCTAATGAATAACTGAGGAGGAATGGTAGTTATTCTGCATCCTGTACTGAAAATCTACTTTTTGGTAAGCTTGCTCTCCCTTCAAAATATTTGCATTTAACAATATCCTTATCAAAATAGATCATCTAAACTAAAAATTCTTCTATGCTTGTGAATCTAATTCTCTGGGATTTCTTTCCTCACTGTAGCACCTGGTATTCAGAGCAGCTGCTCTGTGAGGATAACAGGGAGAGAGCATGAAAAGGAGCCAAGGTGTGAACCGAGGGAAGATACCATGACTGTTTGACAGGATGTGCTTTGTTACACACTCTCTGTTCCTAAAAGCACAGACAACCCACCAAGGCTGCACATGTCAGATGAGAGAATGAGGAAGGTGAATGTGTGTGTTCTTGTTTTTGTTATTCATCAGGACCCCTTTTCATGCGCATTAACTAACCTTGTGCTCATTTGTCTTTATGGGAATAAAAGCCATGCCCTAATGCAACAGACAGAAAGGTTGAGGGTACGCATGAACAGGTGCAGATGAAAGTTTGAGTTGAAGAATCAAGAAATGGAAGTCAATAAAATGTCTTCTTAAAGATTCCTGGCCATAAGAGTGTGTGCTGGGGTGAATTTTTGTAAGTGATGCAATCAAGAAAAGATATATCGTCCCTCTCCTCTTCCTGGAGAGACTTCGGAATGCATCCAAGATGCCAGCAGCAGTGACAGCATCATCAACAAATTGTAGCTGTGCGACACACACAAACACGCACTCACAGATTGGTGCGAGCCACTTGAGAAAAACACTCCAAATGTGTTTAGGAAACTGCTCTGCCCCAGGAGAGAGAATCACTTTTTTTTCCCACAAACAAACAAACAAACAGCTACACACTTTCTATCCCCCATTCTACAATGCTGAAGTTTCTCAATCAAGAAAGCAGCTTGTCCACAAGAATAAAGCTACTTTTAGGAGAAAAGTCTTCCCTTCTTTCTGTTTGACCAATTAGAGCTA
This sequence comes from Oryzias javanicus, assembly GCA_003999625.1. Classification (NCBI taxonomy): domain Eukaryota; kingdom Metazoa; phylum Chordata; class Actinopteri; order Beloniformes; family Adrianichthyidae; genus Oryzias; species Oryzias javanicus. The sequence goes on from CM012442.1 coordinate 20,330,071, forward strand.
AATGAGTCAAAGTGGGCCAGATTTAACAGTTTCAGATTGCTCCTAAAGGTCAGACAGCACTCAGAGTGAATGGCCTCCATCCATAAATCCCTCAGGTCTAAAATGTGCTTATTGGGATCTTACTTCAGTACACCTGTTTATCTGATGAAGCTATTTCCTTGTAAAGACAGATCTTAAAAGTCTGGCGATTCGCCCAGTTTACCTTTTATGGGCCACCTCTAGCTCCCATCTCTTTCTCTATCAACTTCTTTTCATTTCCCAAGTGGGTGCTTCTGTTCTTTGCAGCCGTAGACATTCTTCTCTCCGGGAGCCACTTGAAAATAACAGGTCAGCATGGATGAAGAACTAATGAGTAGAATGCTGCTAACATAAGAGCAGGAACGCAGGTGAAAAGGACAATGGAAAGTGACTTAGTTGGATGAAGACAGTGACGTCTTTATCTTTATAATTTCTAACATTTTATTTACATGTTTTTTTTAAAAAGCACAAATTTTTGCATAAATACAGTTATTAGTTACAGATGTTAGAAGCCATGTAGGCACATTCTGCAGACAGGATGCCAGTGAGTAGGTGGCATTGCTGAATAGGCCAAATGCTTAATGTTGCCAAATAGATCTAAGGGGAATAATGGCATTCATATAAATGAAATATGTGGAGAAAAAGAGCATTTTTTTTTCAAATTTAAGAAATTAAAGGAGTTCAGTCTGAAAATACAAAAATAAACCGGAAGATTATGGATAAAAATGGAAAGAACCTTTCGACACAACAAGTAGGAGGGAAAATAAGAGGAGTGAATGAGTGCAACATATGCTGATGATGAGGACTCCCCAAGAAGGAATTTAATTTTTTATGTGTCCTAGATTTCAACCCCCCAATGCAACACTCTTCTTGCATACAGGCAACACCCCTAGGGAAGAAAATTGGCTAAATAGTCAGGAACAGAGAGAAGATGAGAAGAAAGGAGTGAGTGATTTAAAGGGTGAACACTGCTTTGGTGTGAGCTAAACCATTTCTCTCTGAGGATCACATAAAAAAGAGAAGTTTATTAGTTCTGCAACATCTGGGGAAGTCTGTGTAGCAAATAATAGAGCTGAAATCCATTTTAGAAATACAAAAACGCTGTAAGTTAACTTTTTGTGTGCAGCTCACAGTGAAAGTGATGTGGCCTTTGTGTGTGTGAGAGAGAGAGAGAGATGAGGTTATGGAGAGGACTTCAGGCGTTCATGGGATAGAGGTTTGGGATATATGAAAAATGTTTTTTTTTTTTTTATCATTATATTTTTAGCTCTAGGACATCATCGTCAAAGCCTGACAAAGGCAAGATGGCTCACAGGTGCCGTGCACAAAAGCTATGACGCCACACACTGCGTGTGTGTATGTGTTGTGTGACAATTTAAAAGTGACAGGTAAAGTCCGACAAAAGTTTTCTGAGTGCGCCGTTGACAGTTTTGGGTGAAAGGAAAGGGCCGGTCAGGACATTTGAATGTGCAGCAGTGACTTTGAGTGCTGAGATGAGGAGCAGCACATCTTTGAGGGCCTGTGGGTCAGAGGAGGTGTGCTGGTAGGATGGTGGTGCAGACTCCCTCTGTTGTCATACTGCGAGCTTATTTTGATCTCCTTCCTTTGTGGCTTTTTCCAATGCTTTATAATCAGGATCATTCAGTTCACCGTTTTTTTGTCTTTGCTGTTTCCAGCCTCAGTAACATTGCCAGATCAGTCTTTGAGTTAAAAAACCCGACCTGTTTGTTTGATTCCAACCTGTCTATGAATATTTAATTAGGTGGATGATGGAAGTTGGTCTGAATTATTTCATTGGACAGGTCCTAAAATTGTAAATCCAATGAAACCATATCTCTCATTGTCAGTGAGACATCTGCATTATTTTGTCTCATGTCTCATGAGCAAACTACTCCAATGTTTTCGAACAAACTCTGGAGACAGTTGTGAAACAAAATCACTTGTTTTTTTTTTTAATTCTTGTTTGGGATTCGGGCATCAAATTCGTGTCTACTGCCTCTCTTTTGACACGCACCAAATTTACGTCTTGATGCCTTTTTCCCACGGACGCAGACATTTTCTGGAAAATAATAAAAAAATAAAAGCCAAATAAATAAAAACTGGAGGATATTTTTATTATTTTCTTGATAAAAATAATAAAAAGAGCGAGAGTGACCGCTACAGCGGCACCCATGGTGCACTCTAACCTCCGACAAGCCAGCATCGCTAGCTCTGCCAAACCCAGGGTGGCACAACTCACTTTCAAACTAAATGTTGTTCGAAGGTTGGGAGTTAACATAGTCACATCAGCATTTATTTTAGTGGTATAAGTCTGTCTTTTATGCATTGCAAACAAGGCTGGGTGTTATTGTGAATAAGCTAATGTATAGCGGTGTCGTACTGTGGTTTTTTAGGTGTAACTTGGAAGGTTGTGTGCTAGCATAGTCACAGTAGTTGGTATGTGTTCCAAACAAAGTTAGGTGTCATTGTGAATACATTAATGGTAAAAGGCATATACTTGTATAGCACTTTCTACCTTCCTTCGAAGGCCCAAAGCGCTGCACAGTCACATTCACATACACATACATACACTGGTGGTGGCTCCGCTGCCGAACACTGGCGTCAACCTCCCACCAGAGGAGGTTCAGTGTCTTGCCCAAGGACACCTCGACACATGGGTGGGCAAGGAATCGAACCCACAATATTCCAATCATGAAGCATCTGCCCTACCACTGCTCCACGGCCGCTGCAGCTAACATGTGGCAATGTCGCACTGAGTTTTTTTCAACGTTACCTTAAAGGCTGGAAGTTAGCGTTGTCATCGGTTAATTGGTTGAGAATTACAAATTTTGTTTATTCTTCAACTTGGCTAACCTGTAGTTTGTCACACACAAGTGACTGATGGACTATTCTCTGACCTTTTTGCTGCCTCATAGTTTGGTGTACCTTCTAGTGATACTGACATAATTTGGAAATGATTCATTGATGGCATGCCTTGTAATCTGGTGCACCCTTTAGTGGGGAAACTATAATACTATCATGTTCAAAGTAACCACTATAACTTGAGTGCAAATTTTGAATACTCTACTCACCTTTGCTAAAAGGTTTAGGGAAAAATAATACATAGATTGATTAATTAAAACAATTTATCATCTTAAAAAGTGTTTGTGTCCCTCATTTTAGGCAATTTTTGGACTGTTGATATAGATGTGTGTGTCAGATGGAGGTAATGGGTGTGAGCTTCATCCTGTCTTGCAGCTTTAAGTCCTTGCTGACAGTGCCTGCCTCTGTAGATCAGGCTTTGCCTGCAGCCTTTGACCCTTCTAATCAGCTCAAACCACAATAACCCTCCAAATGGCATTTCAATTAATCATGTTACACTTGTAGGATGAAGCCTTGCATCCTAATGTGCGGTGCTAGGCTAACACAGAAATGGTGAAAATATGTATAATTAGACAGTATTCCTTTGACCTTTTGCTCTTTTACTGTAACGGACCTCACCTAGTGTACGTTTGTTAAGAAGCAGCAGAGATGCTGCACTTGTGCTGAGAATAGATTCAGACTATAAAAAAATGATTTATAGGTGATGAGAAGCCCAGAAGCTTTCCATTGTCTGTGTTATCTTTCGGAGTGCCCTGCATTTCACTCCACAATTTCATTCCTTTCAGAGATAACGTTTGCACGCTTTCTGAACACAGTTACACACAGAAGAAAGCACACAGTTACCATACAATCACTCACATGCATTACCATAAACCCCCCTCCTTATGCTGGAGCGGGGAAAATGTCAAAAACACTTCTGGCTTACGCTGAGTGAAGGGGACAGCAAGTAAAAAATAATATCATTGTGTGTGATTAAAAATGTATCGCTGTGATATCTGAGCCATATCTCATAAACATTTTTGTCTTCATTGCGGATTTTGTTTGTTGCAGAAAGCTTTCAAATTAAGTGTGCCTCAAATAATAAAACTCCTCACGGGGTCCCCGCGCTATACACTTCCTTGTCATCCTTTTAAGGAACAGCATGAAGAGAAAGATACCATTTAAATTTTCTTTCTCTTCTTCCAGACTCAGCTTGCTGATAAGTTAAGACTCCAGCACTAAACCAAAAACGGGAAATATCTCCATTTTTTTTTTTTTTTTATCCCTCTGCAATTACAATATTTATGAGGGTCCCAGTACAGAATAAAAGCTGTTTTGTTCTCTAGCCATTTCTTTAACCTCCTTGTACAGATTTTTTTTAATAAAACGCCACCAAGAAAATCACTCAAGCATTTGTCACTATAATTGTACAACACAATGCCCTGAATGATTATGAGCTTGCTGTTTCAAACTGCTGACAGACAGAGAATAGGATACCTCACAGTGAACAGGGATTAGAATGGAGGAATAAGATGAATTAGAAAGTAAAAAAGAAAGCCCAGAGGACATGAGTGTGGGTGTTTTACTGGTGTAACTTCTGTTAAGCATTGAAAAAAATAATTGAGTGGAAATACTCTGATTATTTTGACCTTTCATCCACATTATGAAAGCGTTTTGTACAAACCACATTTCTGGCAGGATCTGTTCCTTAACTGGCATTTGCTACTATTAGGAAACCGATTTGATAACATTACGTTTTAGTTAACATGTTGTAGTCATTTATAGTGAGATTTGGGGACATCTTTTTTTACCTGATGAACTAAATAACCCAACTTTAATTGTAAAAAAGTCTATTTTGGTTTACAAATGACAGCTTTCTTTATTTGGTAAAAGGAACTCTCTCATCAACGCACCTTTCAGCACAAGTAGCTTTTATAAGAGCACCTTGGAGAGATTATGCCAAGGAAATGTATATGCTTAAGGACCCTAGAAGCCTCATGGGTCCTCAACAATAAGGTTCTTCATAAGTGGAATGATGAGAGGGGCAAACTTGTCAGCTATCTGCATCTTCCAAAGAGGTAAATCAAATGAGGGTGTAATCATTTTAATCCCCACGGAGTTGTAAAGTTCAATTTGTGTAGATACATTTTAGGTACTAGGTTTTGTTTTGCGAAGCTACAGTTTTCTGTCAATGGAAAGAAGTGGAGATCCTGATTCAGTATGACATAAAAATGTTTTAATTTTTGTTTTGTTTTATTGAGAATGGAAAGAAAGAAAACTTATGCCATTGGAAAGATGAATGACACACCAAAGTGTTGAAATATTGATTTTAAAGATCCACTCCAATCATCCTTAGGTCTATTGTAAAAGTGTCTTTTAGTTATGTTTATGCCGTTTTTGGCCTTAAATCCTTTTCTTGGACCTGGTTTCTGCAGAACGACAGGAGTTCATTAGTAATTCACTTCTAAATTGTGAGCGAAACTGTTGGCACAGAGTAAGCCGACGCCTATTTCCCACCGCCCCTTTGTTTACATTCTCTCCCTCTAGCTTCATGCCTCTCATAAGCCCAACATAACATTAAAGTGGCAACTAATATGGCGACCAATATTGAAGCTATCCAGCTGTAGCTTTGAGTTGGATCTCATGACATACATTGATGTATTCCTCTACAAGTGGATGAATCAGAATGGAGTTGAGAAGGAAGCTTGTGGCCTGTGGATTGTAGCGCCTACATCCCTGCTACAAGCTTTTTTTTTAATGGCATTTTTTTCTGCCCCTGATTTACAATGATTTGAACAGAGAAATACTCATAAAATGCAGTTAAAGCTTAAGTTTTTTACATTTTTGGGCGTGGACCAATGGTAGGGCGGTTGACCTGTGGTTGGAAGATTGCAGGTTTGATTCCCGCCTGCTCGCCCATGTCTCGAAGTGTCCTTGGGCACGCATTGAACCCCACATTACCCCTGGTGGTAGGTTGGCGACAGTGTTGGGCAGCAGTGTGTGTGAATGGGACTGTGATTGTAAAGTGCTTTGGGCCTTTGAGGAAAGTAGCAACGCGCTATATAAGTATACACCATTTACCATTTTGCCCTATATGCCACAAGCATATGTCAAAAATCCAATTGTCATTGGAGTGGGTCTTTAAATTCAAGCTGGAGCTGCAGTTCCCTGACATTCATCCCTTTTACAAGGACACTTCCTCCGTTTTGTCTCCAATGTTTCTATGTTCGCCAATGTGCTTCTGAAACCAGGAGTTCCACGGTAGCCAAGGATTTTATTCCTATCTCTGTAATAACTCAGGAGGTTGTCCCAGAGCCGGATAACGCACGTCAAAAAACTCCCACGTCGTTTGAAAGCACGCAAAGTAACTTTCTAAATTAAACCTCTGCTCTATATTCTAATTTTTGCCACATGTCCCACCAGACTTTTCTTCTTCCCCTCTCTGTATTTAACAAACTTTTGGGCCTGTCAAACTCCAAGTTTAAAGAAGCAGCTCAAGATACAACTAAAAACGTTTTATGTAGTTGCTGGAGAATTTCTGAGACTCGATAAAATGTTTAATGGGAACATGCTCACATAGATGTCATCAGTTCACTGTTGAGGGGGCTGTGAGTATTGATGGAGACGAAACAAAAAGGACCTTGGTTGCACCTTCAATGGACAATGGCCATGTGAACAGGGATATTGAACGGAAGAAGATTTATTTAAAGATATTCTTAAATCAAAATAATGATACTGTGAGGATCAGAGTTTGTGTTTTGTTTCTTTTAGGTCATTATACTTTGTTTTTGTGTTTACAATTAGGATATCTTCTTCATTTATTGACCTTTCTGTTCCATGTTCCTGGTCCGCACACCTGGGGTGAATTATAATCACCTCAGCTGTTTCCCATCTATTGATTATTCCTCAGCGTGTGGAAAACTCCATGGTTTCACTTTCTCACTGTCTGACTCTCACATCACTCCCTTGTTATGTTTTAATTTAAACCTGTGGTCCACACTATAGTGGAGTTAGTGTAAACTGAAAATGAGATATTTAGTTTAGTCAGCTGGAGTCAAAGTTTTATTTGATGGTGTTTCATCATTATGGCCCGCAGCAGCAGTCTACTGACTGCAAGGACCATATTGTTTTTGCTTAGAGTGAAAAAACGTAAAATTTCTGCGCCTTTGAACGAAAATTACACCCCCGCCACATGAACGAAAAGTACCTCAAAATCGCACCACACGTAGGGAAAATTGAAAATGAATTTTTTGCATAGTGTGCGTTACCCCGCCCAAAACGATGACATCATGGCGAGCGTTCCCGCAAAAAAAATGAATGGGCCGATTTTCGCTTATGGGACGACAAAAACAATATTTCGGAAAACGCAAAAAACGGCCAATGACACGTGTTGGGGATAAGCCCAAGAACATTTGAAATCATTATGGGGTGGCCAGACGACCCACGCCTTGGCGGCAATGTGGCGTTGAAAACTGAGAAATGGCGTTTTTCACGGTTTTCATCAATATGGGAAAACGACACTTTTGTTTGTCCGATTTTCACGAAACTTCACAAGCATGTCCATAGCCGGAGACTACAAACACCCAAGAAGTTTGATTGACCTTTGACCTTGGGAAGTTGCCGCCATCTTGAAATTAACGAAAAAAGCACGTTTGCTACGAGCTACGAAAAGAAATACCTCCTAGGGGGTTTTATCAACTGTTATGTGACTTAGTTGGGCATTAATGGGAGCCTACTGGGGGAAAAATGTTGCAATTAGAAGTTGTAGAATATGAAATGGCATGCATGTTGCGAGGTCGCGAAAAACACGGTTTTAGCTAAGTCGAACATATTTTACCCGATTTGCATAAAAGTGATATTCGCGCGTCCGGAGGCCCAAGCTGGACGAAATGACATAACTTACGAAACCGAAATGCGTACGGTGCGCCTCTGGTACGCAAAAAACCGTCGCGAAAAAAAGTGCTGACTCAGCAATTTCAATTTTTTACTTCGCATTTCGCAAATGAAACCAACATAACTTTGTTGGATATAACCATGGCTATTTTTTACATTGTTGTGGGATGGCTCCACGACCTACCGTTTGGCGGCCATTTTGTTTCGAAATCTGAAAATTTGGGATTTCGCAAAGGTGAAACGAACGTTTAGTTTGTCCGATTATCACGAAATTTGACCCACATGCCTCTAGCATGAGCCTTCAACAACCCCTAAAGTTTCGTTGACCTTTGACCTTGGGAAGTTGCTAACATCGTGAATTTACAAAAAAACTAGCATTAGCATTAGCTTCAATCACATATCACTTGCAGGGACTTTTTTCAACCGTTTCCTAACGCCGTTGGCATCAATGGGAAGTCATTGGCAAAGGAAAAATGGTACCACAAGCTATAGATTTTGAACGGCGTGGGCGTGGCGAGCTCGCAAAAGTGGTAGTCTTAGTAGACGCTCATATTTCAATGCATTCCTATGGGACTTTAATATGTTGATCCCTGGCTTAAGGTGTAACAGGCAAAATAACATAGAATATGACCAAATAAGGAATGTGGGCGTAGTTAGCGAATAACCCCCCGTTGCTAAGGTAATCCAAAGTGTACTTTTTCCGATCCTTATGATCTTGACGTCAAACTGCTCGGTGACCTCAGACGAACAAAACATAAAATGGTTGCTATGGAGATAAAACCCACAGAAAAGCCGCCATTTTGAAAAAAGTGCTTTTTTAATCAATTTCTCACATTCATCTCAGACCAGCTATACAGAAAGCATAGGGAGGGACTTAGGGTTCCACAGTGAGTGCTAAGCAAGTGAGTTCAGGGTCAAAGGTCACCGCCAAGGGCGGCGCGGCGCGTGCGGCGTGCGTGCGGCGGTGCGTGCGGCGGCGGCGTTGGTGAGGCGGCGGTGGATGCAGCGAGGGAAAGGGCGGGGCAACGGGGGAGAAGGCGGGGCTGGGTAGCGACTGCGGGCCATCCAACACCGCTTGCGGCTTTAATTTTTGCTTGTAACCTCTTGACACAAATACATAAAACTGTTTTCAATCTAATGTTACCTTAATTTAGTGTCTACAAGCAAAAAGTGATTTTTTTTTCATAATTGGAAATTAAAGTAGGCATCAGAAGTTAAGTTAATTTAATTGATCAGTTTATATTCTGCAAACCTGCTTAATCACCTTTAGATTTTATAGTTACATCCTGGATAATTCCATGTTTACAAAACATTTAATTTTAGTAAGTATGGTTGGTGGTTGCCAGAAATGCAATCCAAAGAAAACACAGTTTAGACCAACTTGTTTATTTTACTGTGGCTATCTACATGTATAGATTTTCTTCAGGCATTTGTATTGGTATAAAATGTTTTATGTTAGAAGATATTTGCTAAACCTTTATTGATTTTGAATTCTCTGCCATTTCTTTCCTCCTTACTTAAACAATAAAATATTCTGGGGAAGGTGTCTAGTATTTCATTAAACTGTCCACACTGACAGATGTTCTGCTTCCCTGTGGACATATTAGGCTTAAGAGCTTTAAGCCATTTATGAGAAACCCCATACACATAGCTGCAGTAAAAATACCTCACACCAACACTGCCATTGTTTTTTAAAACATTCCTTTACATATGTATGTTTTTTTTTTCTTTTGGATTAACATATTTCATTAAAGTTTAAAATAAAGTTTAGTTCAATAAAACCCTGACTCATGGCAGGAGAAAAAAGCCCCAGCCACCACCGCAATTGATATGTGTGGGTTGTTTGTGGTGAACTTGTGGAGTTTGGTTAAAACCAGCTGTGTCTCACTGCAGTAGAAGTGATCTCTTTAAATTCAGCTCCACAAATAATCTGGTTCCTTCTCTGAGTTTAATCAGAGGTAACGATGCAACTCTCAGCGACACGACTTGTTAATTATACAAACAAAAAGCTTTTCCCTCCAAAGTTCATGGCTATGCTCTTTTTTTTCTGGTCCTTTACTAGTTTTAGAAGAATGAAGTTGACATTTGATAAATATTGCAAAATCCTTTAGACTAATTTTTAGCCTTCCAAGGTTTTTAAGAGTTACTACTAAAAAAAATACAATTCTTCAATATATTTGACATTTATTGGAATCAGAATAACTGTCCTTTGCATTGAACTTCCAGGTTACTAATAATTTCCAATAATGCACACCTTGTCGGGCATTATCCTTCACTTAAACATTAGGTTTTATGTAAAAACTACCCATTTCTTCCTAGCTGTTTCTACAACAACAAGGGTTTTAGTTTTGTTGCCCTGTTGTTGTTTTGAGACATTTGAAGGGTTCAGGTTAACTAACCGGTTTTTTTGGGGGGGTTTTTTTTCCCTTTTTTTTTTTTTTTTTACTTTCAGTTTACTCCACAACTTCTTAAAATATCTTTGCTCAATTTTTATGAAACTACAAATTTAAAACATTGACTGTTTAGTTCATATAATGGGAATAAGGATATCAAAGAGGTACTAGGATGTATACTCTCTGAATCTGACACTGACTTAATTCTGGTTATTTATGTATGTGATGCATTTATGTTGATTGAAATATGTTGTAACTGACCATGCTTGAAACAATTGATCAACTCAAATTAGTTGATTTTGTCAAAACTTTGATAAATGATGTCCTGCTGAGGATGAGATTGGCCACTAAAATGTTTATTTTAATGCTCGTTTTCTTGAGTTAATAGCATGTCATTATCAGATAACAACACTGTTTTCTCGAGAAAATAGAGAACATGAGAACAAATCTTCTAGAGAAAACTTGTCTTATTTTGTTAATGTAGAGATCAGTAAAAAAACACAACAGTTTGTCTAAGATGTTTGTCGAAAATGGCAAGTCAAGATCATCATTAATTGAACAACTTATCATTGATGTACTTTAGTCTAACTCAGGAGGACTTTGTGTTAAGATTGTCAGGAACAATTTACGAAAATGCCATAGTAATCTGAGGAGAAGATGAGCCCAATGTTCAGTGATCTCTAATAAATGTGAGCTCCATTTTATTAGCATAAGAAAACAAGCTTTAATTTTTTTCTGTTTTCTCCACAAAACAGATGTTTTCTCCTGAAGAGTCATGAAGACAATGCCTTCAGAAAACAAATAGAAATAAATATTAGCAGCTATGGCCGTTATTATCTTTTCTATTGTCCTGTATTTGGAAAATAATTTTCCTTTGAAGGTTCCTAAATGCATTTTTTATTGCCTTTTCATTCAAGGAATTAAAATTTTTGCACAACCTACTTACTTTTGCTGTAAAGTCATTTTTTTTACATACAGATGTATTGCACAGGCTCTCCATCCTGATATGCACCATGGAAGTTGAAAGCTTTTCAATGGTTTGAAATAAAATATATTAATAATTATGACAGGCAATGAATCAGTAAATGAAAAACAGATTCAACCTTTGTATATGAAGTCAACAACAAAAGTAAAACAAGTGTCTCTTATATCTATCAATCCCATCCCACATACTCTTTTTATAATATTGTATGCATGAAATCCAAAAAAATAGGTTAACCCCGATGTTTATCAAAAGTTGAAGCTGGCCAAGTTTGAACAATGTTGATCTTTTTTTTATAGAAAAAGAAAAATTACTCTTAGCTTTTCCTTCAATGTAATGAAATTCCCTTCATAAGGCTTACATTAACAGACCAATCAATGATTGTATTGGGTTGGCCGTTGTTAAGCATATAATGACAGACAACTGAACATGATGACATGTTTGAATATTTGGGGTATATAACGCTTTATTTATCTCACTTTGTTACAGTTTCAATAAAAAGCAAAAGAACTTGGAATGTTCAATTTAAAAAAATGCAGTGTATCATATATTTACACAGTCATGCAGGGGTCATTGCACATTGGGTCAGAAATATTGCTCTGGTTAGAAACTGTTTTAAATAAACAGTGTCAACAGTTATATATATCATCAATGGATTAGCTGGGTGATCTTAATCCCAAAAAGACCTAAATCCTCTTTTGTTTGTATACAATGAATCAGTCCAATTAAATGTTGAGGTAAACACCCAAGTATATGTAGGAATCCATCTTCTGCATCCTGTCCATGGATGTTCACCAGGGTTAATACAGAAGGTGTGTATCTGTAGAAGCTACAGCCATGTAGTCTTCCACCTCTGAAGGTCTTTCCTAATGGTAAATTTGCCACAGCGTCATCAGGATTGACAGAAGCTTAATGATGATGCAATCTTTCATTTCTGCAATGATTGACTGGGAAAGCATTTTGATAAAAATCAAAATTTTGTTTTTCTTGTGATTCCGGCTTTTCTTCAAATACCCTTCACACCCTAAAGCATGCATGTGTCCTGTGAGGCGGTCCTGGTCTTACCAGCTGTTAGCTGAGGGAGGCTTCTGCACAACCTAACTGATTAAAAGTTGAATACATTTATTCTATATAAGTATTAAGAAACATAATGTGTAATGCATGTATCTGAAAGACATACTCATTTTTGTATAGCTGTGAAACTTCTCTAAATCTGTGCAAATTTATCATTGTTTTATTAGTTTTTGTAAGCAAACAGTAAACACACGTAATTGTATACAATTCCACTAATATTACTACAATAAAAATATTTTAAGTCATTTTTTTTTTTTTTTTGTTGTTAAGTACTAATTAAAATGTGTCAAAACCTAAAAATCAAATCTGAATCCAGGAATTGTCACTCCACATGTGATCACATTCGTTTTGAAATTGCAGAATTTTAAATGTCATTCCAAATGAACCAAGTGCTTTTAGAGTTTTAACATCCATTTCACATTTGACATTTAACAGGCCCTTACAGTATCACAGCTCTTTGTCTCCAGCTCGGCAAAAGTAGAAATCACGTTAATTGTATCTAATGAAAATGCTAAGTCTTTGGAGTGTTCTGACTAATCCAATCAACTTCTACTGATCTTGATAGAAAAGACATTCAACTCCTCCTAAACACAGTCGCCATAAACGTGGGCATCAACTTGATGGCTGCTCCTTCATTGTCTTTTTTTGTTTGTGTTTTTGGTCATGTTCCATTAAACTCTATAGTAAACTGCTCCTGAGTTAGTTTTTAACCAATCAGATGCCTCGACAAAAAGCATGTGGTCTCACGTTGAATGTCCAAAACATTCATAGAACAGATCCTCCGAGCATGCTTTTAAGTGGTAGGGGTGTGAACTTCCAACAAGCTCACTTCTGATGGGTGAGAGTGGTTGCCATAGAAATGATAACTCAGATCAATTCGGACCAATCTTACTGACGATGATCAACATACCGGCATTGATATGGTAAATAATGGCAATTGAATTGACTTCTCTTGTTTGGAGCTAGGGGTGGGGTCATCGATTGTAAGTATCGACACTATTGATTTAAAAGTAAAGTATTGATAATGTCAAGGTGAGATCAGTACTTTTGTTGCAGTTTTTCTTCAATATATACAGTAAAGACCTTGAATTTACTCACACAGTTAATATAAGTGCAGCGTCCATCTGTCCCCAGTGCTGGAAGAAACAGCCCAGTTTAAGTAAAAACCTGCTCAATCTGGCAACATTGTCTGTCTGTGTAAACAGCACATCTCCTCCTCACACCTCGCCTCTCCCCTCTTTATGAGAGTCATTAAAAAGTCACATATTTGTATGCAAGGATAGGATTTTTGTTTTGTTGTTTATATAATTTTATTTATTACAGTGTTGCTTTTGTTTATTTTTTTCACTTGATATTTAATTGCCACTTTTATTATTTTTTATACATGTTTATGGTGCTGTTATACTTACATTTTGTTACATTTTGTCTTTTTTATTTTGTACTACTATTACTATTACTGTTTTCTTGGTATTATGCCATTATTAATATATAGGATCTGTTTTTGATGTATATTCAGTACAGATTGCTGTCTCTGTCCTGTGTTTTATTATACACTTAATAAAATTAACAAAAAACATTTGAATTTCCAAAACTATTCTTTACTTGAACATTTTAAGAAAAAAGTATCGGTATCTGTAATTAATATCGCTGATACTAGCTCTGAAATTATTGGGTACCCAGTAATTTACCCATCGTTACCCAAATTCTTATCGCCCACTTCTAGTTAGAGCCAGAGGTAAGCCATTTCTATGGGTAACATCACATTCAGTCGGTCCAGTTCTCTTTTACATCCAATGATTCTAATGCAACAAATCCCCGAATATGTATGGCATGTCGTGCACATAAGTGATATAGATAGGGGTTTCATCAACCAAAACAAGTGATAATGTCAATAAATGAGGATTTATTTATGTAACAGAAAGTTTTTGTCAGAATTAGTCATTTATTTTAAAGTTGGTAACTTTTTCTAAATAAAAAAATACATGTTTCTTTAAGAAAAAAATGAATTCATAAACTGGAGGCCCCATTGTTGTTCAGATGTGTTGGAAGTTTCTTTGTAAAAATACAATTCTACCCTTTTTATCTTTCTATCAATCTGCGTTTTGCCCGTCTTCAGCTTGTTCAGAGTGCAGCAGTGAGGATTTCAATAGGAACCAGGTGAAGTGCTCACATCACATCAGTTTTATTCTCTCTACATTGGCTACCGCTTAAATTTAGAATTGATTCTAAAATCTTTGCTTTAACTTTTATTGCTGTAAGGAGACAGGCTCCCAATTATATTTCTGATCTGCTGACAGCCTACACCTCCAGCTGATCTCTCCAGTCCTCGGATAGAGATCTTCTTAAAATCCAGAGAACCATATTTAAACTTGTGGAGACCTGTCATTTCAAGCTGTAGCCCCCAGACTCTGGAATACCCTGCTGTTAACCCTCCATATGGCTGAATCTGTAGCTTTTTTTAAAGATACATTTTTATTCAGACAGACTTATAAGTTTTTTTTTAATTGCCTTTTACTTATTTTTACATTTATTGTATTTTACCTATGATGTTTTGATTTGTTTTATGTTCTTACATATGTATTGCCTTTCAATCATGTCTTGTAAAGCACTTTGTGGCTTTTACTTGTGAAAAGTGCTAAATAAATAAACTCAATTTTCTTCTTCTTTTATTTTTACATCAACTGGTTCTTCTGAGAAATGTGAGTTATGTGCGTCCTACTTGAATGTATCCAGCAGTACTATAAAACCCGTAGCAGAAATCAAGGAGCCATGTCATAAAGATTTTATAAAAGTACTAACAACCCAGCTGTTGTGCAGATGAATCATAAGCTTTTCAGTAAACCAAGCTGTCATGGAAATATAAATAAATTTTGAAACTCTGCTGTATCAGACAAACTTTTATTATGTCTAGAGGGGGAAAAATTGAGTCATAATAATGACACCTGTTTAGAAGGCATCTCTTTGAAAAGCTGACAATGTTTTGAGTTTGCAGTACATTCATTTATTTCTTCATTGAACTTCTGTTATAAAATACTTTTTTTTGATAGCTTTTGTTGGTTTTGACTGACACTTTTTTCTGCTTAATGTTCTTTCAAGCATTTGGTCATTCAGGTGTGTGGAATTTTCCTTTGGAGGCAGGATCTGTACTACAATGTGCTGTTAATCAGAGCCAGCAGTAAATTGCTGGTGAAAACGGGCTTCATTCTATAACATCAACAGCAAGCTTTTTTTCTTTTTTTTTTTTACACTGGTAGGCACCCTCCCACAAAAACCCCTTAAGCTTTTAATTAGCTGCTCCTTATGTTCTTTCTTATTTGCCGCTGTTGCTGTGTGGTAAAGCACAAGGGAGCGTCTTTCAAAAGTGTTTTTCGTTTGAAACTCAAACATGTAACCAGCCCGCTTCCGTCAGGAAATGTTTTTTTTTCTAAACCCGATTTAGCTGTTTTATCTTGCCAAAGATTTGGCTCGTACTGTGAATGCAAGAGTTACTTTACTGTATTGAAGGAGCTCTTACAGTAAGTGTCCCAGAACTGATAAGACTGGAACACTTATTAGAACTGCAAGATTCATCCTTTTTCTGTGGCTTCTGACTCAGATTAGGATCCATGTTCCAGCTTTTTTTTTACCTTCTTTTGTTATATTTAAATATATTTTGTATTTTTTTCTTTTATTTTATGTTTTTTCTAGCTGATTTTTTTTTTGGATTAACACTTTTTTTTGATTAACGCTTTTGTTTTAAAATTATTTTTTAGGTCAGTTTTTCTATGCCTTTGTTAGACATTGCCGTTGCATATGTATTGGTAGAGCACTGAGATCAGTATGGGACAAATAATTATGAGTAAATTGAGATTGATCATAGACTATGGATTCAGTTAGTTGTTCGTTCTCTCACAGTGAGAAGCCCCTGGTTCAAATCCCAGCTGGGACCTTTCTGTATGGAGTTTGCATGTTCTCTCCATGCACACGTGAGTTTTCTCTGGGAACTCTGGCTGGCTTCCACAGTCCAAAAACATTCTTCATAGGTTCACTGGTTACCGAAATGTCCCTAAAAGTGCTTGTGTTGGCGTAATTGTTTACCCCCACAACAGACAGGGACCTGTCTAAGGTGTATCCTGACTGCACCCAATGGTATTTGGGATAGGCTCCAACAACCCTGTGACCCTGAAGGGGACATGCTGGTTAAGAAAAAGGGATAGATGGAGGTTAATCATTTTAGTTGATTTGGATCTACTAAATGAATGACACCCTGTAAGTAACATGTAATTACAAGTCTTCTTTAAAACTACGGTCAAATATACCAAAATGTCACTATGCGGCGACCTAAATGCAAGTTTTTCAGCAAATTTGCCAGGTGACCACACAGCGGTATTTGTACCTGGAGGCAGAAGCTCTGCTTTAACACGCTACGTAAAAAATTTTATCAGTACATTAAACTGCAATAGGGCGATTTTTGACATTAGTGTTTGGCCACCCGGGCACATTTGGAGGTCACTCGGTGGCAGTCCAGTGGCAGGAAGGCAGCAGCACGAAAATTGATGGGAGAGTCTCCAAGGTCCCCAAAATTGTCTGATGATCAGCTGATTTCAGATTACCACCCTCCAGCCGCCCTGTGCTTTTGTTTGAATTGTTCGAAATTTTACAGTAGCGGTTGCAATCGGTTGTAATATGACAGTAGACGTATCAGGAAGTGACGGCGGAGGCTCTGGCCTTATTTCGCGTGGCCCAAAAGTAATGCATTTCCTATGGGGGACCTCGCCGCTTGCTATGTCCAGTTTGTACTTATACAGTCAATGGCAGCGACACGTAATTTTGAAGATTCTGCCGATGACTTCCTGTCTCGTAGTTGCAGTTGTATTTGTGATCATAACTGAAATCATACCAAAGTATTGAAATTGTTTTTTTTAAGTGGAAAAAAAGAGGCATCTCAAAATAGGCATCTACATTTATATATATATATCAGGAATAATTGGTAAAAACTGGTAAAAATATGCTCCAAGTACATGTGAATCATGAGCAAGTACAAAACTGCTAGACAAAAAATGTCCCAAGAGAATCAGTGATCTGGGAGCCCCCTCCTTGTGTTTATATATAAATAAACACACACTTGGTTTTAGTCATAATGCAGTTCTCCAAATTTCATTCAGCCTCTGGTGATCACCCCCTGAAATCCCCCACACACAAAGCATGCGCATGAGCACGTGCACTACATCATGTTGCCTCATGAATCTATTTATGAAAATTCAATGCCAGAAACCCGCTGCTAAAGCAGACACCACTTCGCCTTTTGGTAATTAGCATGCCGCATATTTAGCATATCCAATTTACCATTTAATATTTATCATTTAAATGTCAGCTGTCGAGGCTGCAGGTGTTTTGGATTACATGCCCTCAAGTTGTGCTTATGCAGGTTTGTGTCAGCACGTGTGGGCCAAAAAACATCATTATGCACCACCTGTTTGGGCAAAGGACACAGCTATGAGTGGCCTGTCACTCATAAATGTGCCATTTGGAGGACAGGCGTGGATCCAAAATGAAGTGAAAATGTCTCGACAGTCAGCATCTAAGTGATGACTACTTGAGGAATGATTTCCCAGGATAACCTTGGTTCAGTCCAGTGCATTAGGATGAAACCGTACCTGCGTGTGGCATTGTCCCTTTCGTTTCTAGTAAAAATATGTGTTTATCTTTTGCAGATAACTTAAAGGTGGAGAATTCGTCATGTCCCCTCACAGACATTTTACCCCACAGTCACTCACAGGTGTCACTAACAGCTTTTGCCTGTTAGAAGAAATTGCTTTGTTCCACACAAGACAAAGATTTATAACAATCCTTCACCACCCACCGCCCCATCCTTTCAGCACAACAACCATCTGCCTCCATTTGAAATAAGGTGACTTGACCGGCGAGCGATCTGATGTGTCCAGTCTAAATCTGTGCCCAACATGTTGGCCCACGCGAGCGCCTCAGTGGGAGTGCCACTCTGCGCGTGTGCGTGTGAGCTCCCGTGTGTGTCAATGATGCAGCAATGTGAATCGCAGAGGAGCAGGGGGCTGTGTCTCTGCTGCCTCACGCAGGACAAAGGTTGCACCTGCAGGCAGTCTCCTGCTCTTGTTGCAGTAGTAGACACATCCAAGGATGAATCTTACACAAGCAGTTCTCCAGTGTCAATCCAAATCTTTCATGGAGGCTAATAACAGAGGTAGGACTCCTGCTGCGTCTTCACTTAGCCGTGTTATAAACACACAAACTCCACGTAGGCTCCTTGCCAAAAGAGAGGAGGGGGGTTACAAGTGGATAACACACACACATTTTCTCTGCAGGCAGTCTTAGCCTGCTTGCTGCTGTGTTGAATATATTTAAAAAGAAAAAGAGAAATGAATCCCAAAAACGGGGTTTACTGAAAATGTAGTCAGTTGAAAAAATAGGTGAATAGAAAGTAGATGCAAAGTGAGTGATTGGTTCTTAGAGCATTTGTAACTCTTGGATGAACCCCATTAGAAGTAAGAAAAAAAAAAAAAAGTGCACTCCTTTGCACTACATTTTTAGTGCTGTAAAGACAAGCGGCATGTGCGTAAAGAAGTACTGCAGAGAAAAGCAGCCTATCATCAGGCTTAGAATTCTGCTGCTCATGCCGCTTGTGGTGAGCTGACAGGAGAGGCTTGGCTTTGTAGCTTTGAGTAAATATATATTCTGCAGCTAGGAATTATTTTGAGATTCTGAATTGATTTTGGATTCAACAACCCTTGCTAGATGTTGTTTTTTATTTCCCCACTGCAGTGATAAAGTGTTGTACATGCTCCAGGATTACTGCTGACTCTTTTTTCCATTGCAAAATCTTCTAAGGTTCTCATTGGATCTACAGCAATGTTTGTAGTGAAAGTTGTTTATTTTTTTTCTTGTCTAAGCATGAATTTTAAAACACTTCTTGGATTTTTTTTTTTTTTTTTACTGTAGACTGTAGTTCTGTAGAAGCAAAAAGAAACCAACATTGGGTCTGTTCTATTCAGTCTCACCAAGATCCATGTCTCTGAACCCCTGAAGAACTCTACTTTAATCAGTGGTTCTTGCTTTACTTCCATAAAAGCAGAGTCAATCTGTACCTAATTGAATTTAACAGACCTAAATAATTCAGTTTCAGTTCAATTTAGCGTATTTATATGGCGCCAATTCACTACAAAGGTCATCTTAGGGCACTCTAAAGAAAACGTTAATCATAATCCAGATATAAACAGCTGAATAGATTCCATTCATGATCCAGTTCTGCTCATTCTATCCAAATAGTTTTGTTCAAAGGTTCTCCGTTTAGAATCAATTTGTTACATGTATGTGGGAAAATAAAGAGGAAAATATAGTTGCTATACTGGGACCAGAAAAATAAGTAAATCTCTTGGTATTATAAGAAAACACTATCAATTATTGGCTTTAAAATCTATATGTACTTGATATTACAAACTATTTGACCCTTATCTATCATATTGTGATACTGAACAACAGAACATACAGTACAAAAGTGTTTTGTTTGGATTGCAACTTATTCAAAGCCACTAACTTGCTTCTCAAAATTAATATTAATTATGAAAAAAATATTAAGATATATATCATAACATTAATATCTATAAAATTTGCATTTTCACATATATAATTGTGTTTAATAGAAATTTATCACAGAACAATTCTTAATTTACCGTAATACTAATGCAGACATTTTTCTGTATAATACCCACCGAAAATGTTTATTTTCATGTTCCAAAATGTGTCACATCAGTATTTAGTTTGTGATTTAGAGGCTGTAAAATGTGGAACCAATTTAGCCATCTGGCCGTTAATGGGGTATCGGACACTTCTTTAAAAAAATCAAGGAAATCCCCGATAATTATTATGAATTTTATTGTGAATTTTATTGTTTTATTCTGTAATTTTTTTTGTGTTTTTTTAAGAAGTGTAAAGTGCATTATTGTGAGGGTATATATGTTAATATATTTTTTATGTCAATGTTAAAGTAGAGGCTCTAATAGAAGCCCATTTGTGCTTTTTGCCCCTTCCTGCACCCATTTTTAATGCATTTCTACACCTGTTTGTGCAATATGTTATAAGTGCAAATAAAAAAAAACAATCCATTTCTATAATCAGTCAATTTGTCTTGATATAGCACTTTTCATAGTTATAAAACATAATGGGAATGGCAGCAAATGCAATAAGGATGATTTGAAAAATCAAGCCGCGCAATAGTGTAAACTTTATTTAACAGATCTATCCATGCATTCATCCATTTTCAGAACCCTCTGAATTCATTTTAGGGCCATGGGGCTGCTGGAGCCAACCCAGCTCCTGTTGGGTGAAGGTACTTCCTGAAGAGATCCTCAGTCTGTTGCAAGGCCCCACGTTGACTTTCAGCTTGACGCTTTTCTTTTATTGTTTTAAATACAACACAGTATGCTATCAGGGCTGCCAAAAAAATAACAAAGTACAAGAATAAATCCATAAAAATTACAAGTTTAAAAATGATCAAATCAGAAGTTATTCTAAACCAGGAATAGGCAGCTTTAATGATGAGGAGGGCCACAATTTTTCTGTATCAGATTCAGAGGGCTGCATAGGACTGCAAACGTCCATAAATAAGAAAGGAAAAAAAATAGTACTATCATAAGACCAAACTCTTTGTATGCTTTATTGATAAACCTCAAGTCTTCTTCACTGGAGACCACCTGCCGCAGATTGTTTGTGAGCGCCATCTACTGATGAAACCATATAATTACAGTTTGGAGTTAGTTCTACAGTAAAATGTACGAGGGCCATGTTGAATGAGGAGGCGGGCCCCATGCAACCATTGGCCGCCAGTTGCCTGTCCCTGTTCTAAACCTACCAAGCAACAACCTCTTAATGCATTTCACCATGAATAGAATCAATTAAAGTTCTGAATGTCTCTGAGTCAGAATATCTACAATACTGCTAATGAGGTCTGCATCTGTCTTATAAATACACATTTCTAAAATTAAAATAAAATACCCTTATGCAACTCTTCTGTCACTTTTATTTAACTTTATTTTAAAGAAGAATAGACTAACTTTGCAACAAATTTACTACTTATTCCTGAAAGTAAAACAAATTGAAAGAAAATCAGAAAATTATGCAAGGCATTCGAAAAAAAAGCTTAAAAGTGTTTGTTTTTTTTTCACTGTGCTAAAAGGGGAAACCTGGGTGCAATACGCACTTATCCCCGCGCATTTTTATTTCTCATAACAAAGCTCAGGCAAAAGAGAAACATATATTTGATTTTCTCATAAACAGAACAGATAGAAGCTATTTCCAGGGAGCAAGAGAGTCCTACAGTTTCTTTTTATTATTTCATTACCATGTGCAGACATTTTCTCCAAAGATTTGCAGGAAAACAAACAAACAATGTTTACAGAATATCAGTCTCTTTTATCCTTCTCCAGCGAGTCTCCTTTGGGCATTCTTGCAGAGTTTGTGTTTCTTTATGTTTGTTTGATTTTTCTTTTTGAGGCCAGTATTTCATCATCCATTACGCTCCAAGACAGTGTAAAATGATTCCATCCACTTCTTGACAGGGATTTTTATTCATTTCCCTCTTGGTGATGCAACTTTATTAATATTTGCAGGAAAGAAGCTAGAGTGAACGCCTGTAGCATTTCCTGGTTCTTTTTTTTTTTTTAAGATTCTGTTTTTCACTTCTACTCTGCTGGCAGGTGATTAAAAATAATTCATGCAAGTGGTTCAAATCTTTCGATGACATCTTATTTATATCATCAAGCGCGACACATGTAACACACTATGCATCGAGAAACGGCCCCAACTGACAAAGAAGATTTAAAAGGACGTCGACAGTCACACAAAGAAATCACAGTCATAAGAAGGCAGAGGAATAGATTTAAATAGCAAGTGTGATTCAATTTTAGTGCTGATTTAGGTAAAAAAAAAATCAAATTCGAGGAATCAATCCTCCATGAAGAGCTTTGCCTTATGGGTCGAGTACCTTGAGGCAGTAAACTCCACAGAAGGAGATGGGCCACGGAGTTGTATGCGTCAAAGCCAATTTCCAAAACACCATGATCCTGGAGAACAGCAGAAGGATGGCATCAGCAATGGACTGATGAGTAAATGCCTCCGGCAGCAGAAACCTTTGTAGGAAGGCTGGACAAAAAAGCAACTAACACTATAGAACAAGCCAGTCCAAGAAATGTACCACCTTAGAGAGTTACACAGCAGTCTTCAAATACTTGGGTCCAGTTTTTACTGGATTGGCAGGAGTTTGGAGATACAATTCGCATCCCAATACATGTTTGTTCTGGACCAGAACAATATTTCACTTTTTTTAAGAGTATGGCTTAGAAAAAAAGCTCTACCTGAACATTAGTAAGTCTTTCATTATGATAAAATGGTAACATCAATTGTTTTTTTTTTCAATAATCACGACATTAAGCACTGCAAAAATGTCACCATGTCAACATTTTAAAATGATACAAGTATCGCCAAACAAATTATCGTGACATATCGCCAAGTTGATTTTTTTCCCTACTCCCTCAGTTGTTTCCTGTTGTGAAAGACGGCTTTTCTTGTTAGGATAAAATCCAGACAAAAAAAAAAAAAAACCTTATGAAACTTGAATGAAAGTAGCTTTTTTCCCAGTGGTTTAGTCTTCTGGTGTGTTTGATCAAACCCACAAACTGCTTCCTTGATGGGATTCCTGCAAAAATGAAAAAAAGGAACTTTTGACATTTTAGAGCCTGGACCTTTGACTTTTCTTAACACGTTCTAAAGTTTTAAGTTGTTCCATCTGCTTTGATGTGGTTACACCACTTCTTAAAAAAATCACTTTGTTTCCTCTTTTTTTTATCTAATTGTAGACCTGTTTCCCATTTGTCTTTTTTTCCCAAGTTAGCAATTAGATTATTTTTGGGAAGTTTCAGTCTGGTTTGAAATCTCAGGACAGCTCAGAGACCAACTTGCTAAAGGTGCACTATGACAGTCTGTTGCTCTGGTGCCGCTGAACCTGACAACAGCCCTTGACATGGTGGACCTTGCAGCTCTTTTTGTCATACTTACAGTATCATCTCAGTGTTTTTAGTACTGCATTTGAATATCTGGAATCGCAATAAACTGGGGAAAGTTTCTCTGCCATAATCAGGGAGCATTGCTTATCTTTTGCTTCTCTTTTCTGTGGGGTATCGCAAGGTTCCATCCTTGGACCTGATCTTTTTTTTATTTTATTTTTTTAATCACTGAATAATCTTTAATTTACTTGCAAATTATTCTAAGTTCTTTATCTTTCATTCAATCATTTGATGTAATTTGTCTTTTTTTCATGTATTTTCCATCCACATATTGGAGATTAGCTACAAACCTCTCAATGATATTACACATAGGGGACACAAGAACTTTAAGGTCTGTGGAGATGGACTTGTAACTTTGAGACTGTTCATGTTTTTCTTCTATTTTCTCTTAAATCTCGAGACATGTCTTTACACATTGCTTCATTCACAGCGTGACATAAAGTACAAAGATTGAGTTTTATATTTCTCCATTTTAACTGGTTGCAAATGTGATGACTAGAACCTTGTATTGCCAACACCTATTACTTGTCAAAGATTTGTCTAAATACAAATAGAAGACAGTTTTCATGTTAGAAAGGGAAATATTTACTTTAATTTTAAATTTTTTTCCTTCTCGATTGGCTTTTCTGTTCACCTTGTTGTTGTCCCACACCCAATCAATTTGCAAACAATTTATTACATTTCCTTTCCGATTTGCAAGGTTGCTGACATTTTTGGCCAAGGCATCACATGATGCAGCACAAAACATCAAAGCCTTCTTAAGTGGTCAAAAAAATCTTCAAATTATCGACTGTTTAGCGCAGGAGCACTCCACCAGGTGAATCCATGGGACTATTATTCCTCGCCAGAAAGTTATAGCTGATAAATCAGGAATATGTGGAGATAAAAGCACACATAAAGCGAGTGTGGAGCATTTGTCTCTGGTGTCAGTGATTTACAGCAGACTGAGCTAAACTGCTTACTGTCAGGGGCTGTAATGGATGCCAGCGTCTGCTCTTAATTTCTGAGGCTCCAGATAGATATTGCGGCTGTTATTTTCTCCCAAGGCGATTTCACTGATGACTCCCAAGGTACCCCACTGGGTTATATTTGAACCATATGCATGCAAAGTGATGCATTTAAAATGCAAACCCCTGGAATGAATCACTAAGATGGGCAATTTTGGTTTCAATGAGGGCTGTAATAAACTTAATGTCTACTGTTTCTCCTTTGGTGGGGTTGTGCAAGTCCACAAAATGTATGATAACAGTAAAAACAATAATAAAAGTGCTGGAATTTAAAAAAAAGTCCTATTTAAAAGTAATTATTTCATTTTTGATTGTTTGTTGGAATTAATCATTCTTGCTATTGTAGGATAAAAATATGTGTTTTTTATAAATTATCTAGCCTTTTTCCTATTGATTCTAGTGTGAATACATCTACATTATTAAGATGTAAAGGTTTTTCTGCCTTGTTGCTAATACAAGAAGAACCAATGAAGTCTCTTAAGATGTAAAATCAGGTCTCTGTAACTTCAGATTTTGGCATCATGTCTGATAAAATTACTTCATAATCCACATTTGTGTTTTCCAGATGTTCAGCAACAAGTTGCTGTGCAGATAATGTATTCTTTGCCCCCTGCTGTTGATGAAAGAAACTGCAATGTCTTTCAGTGTCACCACCGAGTCAGAGAATTAACATTTATTGTTTCTGCACCTTTAAATATCCATCCAATTTTTTTATTTATTTTTTTTTTTGACAGTGGACAGATGGGTGGGATTGAAATGAGATCATACATTGAAATGTTACTTTTTTTGTTGTAGAAGTGCAAAAATATAAGAAAATATATATGCATTAGAAGAGTGAAGGGTTTGGGAGTCACTTAGCCCTTAAATCATCCATCTATTCAAGGGCTGTCCAAACTTTTTACAATGAGGGTCAGATTTGCAAAGTTGAAGTTATTTGGCATGTGTCTGTGAAATCTGTTCTCCACATTTGACCCATCCCCTGGGGGAGTGGTCAGCTGCAGACACAGCCGCACTCAGGAACCATTTGGTGGTTTACCCCCACCAACCCTTTAATGCTGAGGGTCAAACAGGGAGGCACTGGGTCCCATTAGTAGAGTGTTTGGTATGACTCGGCCAGGATTTGAATTTACGACCTTCCAGTCTCAGGGTGGACACTCTCCCACAAGCCCACTGAGCTGATTTGTTGAAGTGTACATGTTTAAGGGCAGACATTTTTTGAACTATTTTAATAGCAATAAATATAAAAATTAACTATTTAGTAACCAATTTATTTCAATGCCATACTTTTAATTTCCTCACATAGAAAACAAATCAATCTAAATGTGTTGATTCCCGGTTAGCATGTCTTATCTAAAAGTGCCTCTTAATATTGAACTTCTTGAAAACAGACACATTTTCTTGATATATTAATCAGATGCAGTTGTTTCATATTTCACTGAAACAAATATATGTCATTATAAACTTGTCCTGGAAGCGGTGCGCCTCACTGTCAACTTTTCTTAGCTTGAAAGTGTAACACAACAGTGTTGCCACAGATTTACAATGGCTCAAAACGTAATTTAGCCAGCTATATTTGATAAATCAGATAGTTGTTTAAAGAATGCTGGAGGCTGCAGTTCTTGGGCCAGTGGAGATTGGACTATTGGCTGCATTTCGTAGGGCTGGCCTTCAGATTTGCCTTATATATCTATCATTCATATTCTGGATTCATTCAAAATACAGGATTGCAGGAGCCAACCCAGCTGCTGTTGGGCACACCTTGAACAAGTCGCCAGCCCACATTCTCATATGCACACCTAGGGACAATTAAGAGACTTTAGTTAATCTATAAAGCGTGTTTTGGAGCTGTGGAATGCCCTGAGAATGAACAAGCCAGTTCCACATAGAAGGGTCCGAGTCAGGATTAGAACCAGGTCTTTCTAGCTGTGAGGCGAGAGCGCTAACCACCGTTCCATCATCCAGCCAGTCCTTTAAATCAGTGTGCTATCCTAGGCATGTTTACATTAAAAGTGGGATCATCTTTTTTCTATCTTCTTCAATGTCCGTTGATCCTGTCCACCTTTGTCATGGGAGGGATCCCACATCAATATTAGGGTGGGGTCAAAAAATTATCTAATAATGTCATTAGTTAGGAAGCTGAGAAATTCAGTGCTGCTATAATGACCCTTTTTAGTGTGTTCTATTTACTAGGGATGATACTTTTTTTATTTTGAGCTTGAGCACACATATATACTTAACATACAGAAACCATACAAAATACACATTTTACCACTATTTTGTAAGAGTTTATGCACACATATACAATTCAAAAGAGTATGTCAATGATGCACCTTTATTAAACAAACATTATTTCTCCAGCTTGAAAATGGTTTGGAATGAGGGAAAACTAAGAGCATACTGTCACTCGCATTACATCCTAATCCACCCATAAGGCAAGCTGCAAAAACTTTTATATAAATTTTATATATTTTTATTAATGGAAAAAAATATATTTATTACTGTATTTTCACAAAGGGATCACTTTACATAGAGTCTTCTGAGGTGTTAAAAATAAGAACAATCGGTTAAAAATGTGATCATCTGTCTTGATACCTGACTTAACCACTAGATGGAGCCATTACTTTGAAAGTGGTTCTTCGTCTCACTGGTTTTGCTGCTTCCAAAATATAAAAATAATTGTTTTCTTCAGGACAAACAAAGAAGCAACAGAGCCAAATGCAGTACAAACTTTCTATATATTTATCAGAGAGGAAAATGTGGGATTTTATTTTCTGCAATCCTAAAATAGCAAATGTTTTGAGTGTTTTTGTATGGATGTATTATTCTATATATTTTTTTGCATTTCAAACTGGGGAAAATTGAGTAAAAGGTCCTCTAGAATAAGGTGGTTTGTGTCACCTTTCATATGAAGCTTAAATTTGTAATGTGACACATCCAAACAAATGATACTGGTGTGTTGATCTTAAAATCTTCAAATAAAATGTTATTTTCTGGAATTGCATCCAAGGGACAGGCTGGCCAGGCCTGTTTGGATGGCGCGGGGTCCTGCCTCTCCTCCCACACCTCCACTGCTGGCTGACCGCTCTTTTGCTATTTTTATCCCAGCGGTGCTGCTTCTGTTTCCTATCCAGCCAACAGAGAGGAGAGCAGAAGTGCGGGCGTCTCTCATCACTCCCACCTCTCTCGTTCTCCCTTGCTCTCTTTCCAAAAATAGCGTGAGTCGTGATCTGCTCGTCCTTGAGAGAGGAGCAGTGAGAGGGAGGACTGTATTACCGTATTGCTTAGATTCAGAGAAGGGGGTTATAGATTGATACAAATAGTCACCCCCGCCAAGCCAACCCCAGCGCAGGCTGAATTAATGTGTTGCTATTTTTGGGAGCCCCGTGTTTCCAGGGGAGACCTAATGACGCAATGACGTCAATGCGGGTCAATCGCAGACTGGAGGAATTGAGTGGCTTCCATTTGGAGGTTTTGCAGTATTTCTCACAGAAAGGATGGAAAGGAATACAAAATGGAAGTAAATCTCTTCTCTTTCTTAATTTTTTTTTCTTCCTGAAATTGCATCGAAAATAGAGATGAATGAAAATGCTGAATCTGATCCCGCTGCCATCATTTCGTCCCAACCCTTCGAGCATCTGCGATAGTAAAGGGAGGTGTGTATATATGGATGATTTTTTTTTCCCCTCCTCACCCACGGTGCATCTGTAGGATGATGCCTGCCATGATACAATCATGTGGAATAACATTTTTGAAAAAAAAAAAAAAATCTTGTGATGTGTATTGCACCAGTTGTTTATTCCGTGTGTAGTTTGTGTGTGAAGCACTGCGCTGTTTTCTCTGCATCCGCTCCAAATGAATTTGCTCTCTTTTATTTGTATTTTTTCTTGTCTGTCTATCCAGCTCTCAAGGGTTTTACACAACCCCGACCCGTTCCAAGCGCTCGCATCCAGACGCACAGAGGTAACTAACGAGCACCTTCGCTCTCATCTCATGTCACATCCAGTTACGCAGCTTTTGCCCGTTTATACGCCTGGTTTCTGTCTTGCTCGTGCGCCACGCTCCCGACTGTAAAAGTGGTTATTTTTGGTGCGTATTTTCGGAGTGTCCGCTTTGTATTGTGGCTTCAGGATTGTGCGCGTCATGGTTGCTCAGGTAGCTGCGGACGCGCGCAACCAAAACGCCTGAAAGGAGTCGTTTCACCCCCCCAACCACCCCACCAACACCACCCCCACCACCATCGCCAAAAAAAAAAGAAAGAAAAAAAACTTCAGGAGTGTACATTGACATGATGTGTAAAGTGTTCTTCTTTCATGTATGTGGGAGGTTTATTTTTTCATGGGGTATAAGTATAGGCTTCTGGCCAGGTGACGTGGGTGTAGGCAGGATAAATTGACAGTGCAACCCCACAGTGCAAGAAAATCCCCAGGAGATTTTTTTTTTATTATTTATTTTTTATGTCTTGCATAAATAAACTTAATGTTTGGCCACTTTTATAAAGGACACAAATAGCTCACAGCTTTCCAAAGATAGTTACACACTTGACTTAGACACAAGCACGATGTCGTGAGGAGAGACTGGGGAAGAGGAGGAGGAGGAGGAGGTGGGGGGAGGGGGGTAAGGGCGTTCACCGGCAGGGTTGGTATAGGAGCCTTTCAGAACCACGGACAGCTCACGTGAATCTCATTCAGGGAGTCTGCTTTGTCCTGTCCGCCTTGGCTGCAGCAGCCTTCAACCCCCCACCCCACCCCCCAAAAAAAACACAATACCCCAAATTAATGATTTTTGGAAAATGAAATGTAATTCAATATGAAGAATTTCTGCCAATTTTAGGCCCCTTGCATGAAGTTTCTACCTTGATCTTCTATGATCAGCTGGTGTAGAAGCTATCCGTCATTTGGGAAAGAGTGGCATCATAGAAATAATGATCACTTTTATAAACAAATGTCATCTCTTATTATATCACACTAATGTGGCTGGATTTGATCTGTGACTATGCAGAAAAACATTCAAACACTGATACCCAAATAAAATAAAAATATGAATATACATAATAAAACCGTCAAGTCATGTGACCAACTGTTGAGCATAGCTTCAGGTCAGATTTACACAGATCTCCCTTCAGAAAATTCAGGACTGAAGTAACTAAATTTAAAAATGTTCATATTATCCCTGCTACTATATGTTTATTAACTGCAAAAACATGTAATTCTTAAAATACTTATTTGACTTTCTGTTCTGCAAACCTTGTAAAATGTGAAAATATTTAAAAGTGTGAATTGTATTCTGCAGTTTCATTGTCAAATAATGTAATGATTAATTACAAGCGCCTATCCTCATCCTTTTTTACAGATGATACCAATTTGTATTAAAAAAAAATATTCTGTAGTGTATACAGTCTCTGGTGAAACTGGGATTTCTATTGAACTGTTCCGCAATAATTAAACAGTCAAATATTTAGCAAAATTGAAAAAAATTACTTTAACAAATCAAATAGTACACCAAGTGCTTTTACTGTTGTTCTACCTGCAAGACTCAAATTCAACTAACCATTGATTGTTACATAAAGCTGAAAGTATGACCCTAAATTTTCCTAACTCTGGTTTCAGATTCTGGTCCGTCTGTGACTCAGGACATCCTCTCATCCAAAGACTGTTCTTTACAGGTCTTTTTGCGGTCTGGGCTTGCTGTCAAGTTCATATCCAGGAAGCCCTTACCCCAAAAAGCATCTGCAGGGGATCCTTTCATCAAGAACCATTAAGCACTAAACTCATAGTTGGTCTGTAACTATGATTGTAAAGCACAAATGTGTTTCTTTGACATAATCTGTTTTGTGTTAACCCTTTAACTGCCTACTTGGGAAACATTCAGTAAACACGATTTTAAAAATATTGATTGGGTGTATTACTCCCCAATGTACGGAGCCTCTAAAAGAAAATTGAAGAACTTCCTTTTTTTTTTTTTTTTTCTTTACAAAAAATAAAATTAAAATAATACAAAAATAATTATGGTTAGTAACAGATGCACACCAGATAGTAACTGGTGTGCACCAATTAGTCAGAACATTTTTTTTACACTTAATTCTTAGAAAAACAAACAAACAAAAAAACAATTACTATCTGGTGTCTACCAGTTACTAAGCAGAATTATTTTTTGTATTATTATTATTATTATTTCAGTTTTTGTAGAAAAAAAAGGAAAAAAAAACTTTTTATTTTTACTACTTTAATTTCTGGTTACTAATCAGAACATGTTTTTGATTACTTTACATTTTTTTAGGAGCCCCTCAGTATTTTTAGAAAAAAAAACAAAATTTTTCTTACTTCAATTTTTATTTTTTTTTATTTTGATGTCCCTTTAGGGGCTCTGTACCAAGGCAAAAAAAAAAAAAAAACAACTATTTTTGGTGTTTCTTTTGGGAGGGGTGTAGTTAAAAAGTTGAGCATTTTAGTAATGCAATTTTTTTTTATACAAACCAGATAATTTTACTTAAAACATAGCCAATTAGTTGTCCTCAACAATATTCAAGTAACAGTATGTTTATGTGACCATGTCAGGTAAAACATATTCTCTGGTTTTATTCATGAGATCTGTGATTTAGGCAGGATGGGATGATTCCACAACGTGGCAGCATTTTTTGGAGTTTTTCTTCTGAATATTGAAAGTTGCTTGCATACTTCGCAGCACTGACTCGATCCTCGTCATGCTGCTAAACCAACTCTGAGCACTAAAATGGACAATGAGCACCTCAGGATACCTGGAAGCTTCTGATGACAAGAGGATGCACATTTGAGCTCTGCTTGTGGTGGACGGCGTTCTGAAGAAACTGGGAATGCAGCCCACATCTGCGGATCTCTCTTCAGAGGGATTTTTTGTTTATTTCTTGAGAAATTTGGAGGAAAGCTGTGATTTGAAAGGCATTACATATATAAAAGTTGCCCTTTTTGTGTTGCAGATGTTTGTGACAAGCACACAAGTTGGTCAATTCTTTCCATGTGTCCAGAAAATAGAAAATATAGATGCTTTAAATGAGTTTCAATCAAAAACAGATGTTTTTCTTTCTATTGTGCTTTGAATTCACAACATTGTTTCGCGATGAAAGACACACAATCTGGAAGAAATGTCATATCACTAAACTCCAGACAATTTAATTAGATTTAGCTGATGCCTTTTCCAAAGTAATTCACAAATCAGGAAGAAAACAAGCAAAGAAAAAATGTGAGGATCAGAGAGTTTGTGTTGGCAGATGGCTTAACCACAACAAAAAAAGCTTGTGTTTTTTATGTGCCACGGAAAACGCTGATTCTGAACCACTGACGGAGGTTACAACTCAAGCTTCTTGTGGAAAGTCTTGAGTGAAATAGTTCCAGAGAAATGTGTCATCATTTTGGTTTACGTTTGTTTTGTTGTTTTCCTTTAATTTTCTAAAAGAATTCTTATTTTTTGTCAATGTAAAAAAACACATCTATATATCTCAGCGGTTAACCCAAAGTTTCATTTTTTGTTAGCTGCTTTCATGTATAGAAAACATGAGACACATTTTCCATTTTCAAGACAAAAAGTTCCCATGAACAATAAACTTTTACTTCTTTTAGTATAATTTTCCTCTCTGACATTGTTTAAATGTGAATTATTTTTCTCGACGAAGAAAAAAAAAATTAATCACATTTATTTTGTTTTTTTTTTTTTTTCATTTTTTAGTTGAATCCTTATTACAGAAAAGTTGTTGGCGTATCCATATAAAAATGGACATAATTTTCATCCAATTATTATCATTTTTGCATCTTTTAAGCTGAAAAGTTTGCTTTCTTTCTTCTCCTTTAAGTATTTTTAGCATTTTCAGACCAACGTTGTAAATAAGAAATTGTTCTTAATGTTTTGCCTGGTGAAATAAAGGTTGATTTGTGCTGTTGTCCCGGGTTTTGTTTTGCAGACTCATTGTGAACACACTCTGTGACAGATTGTCGTGCAATAGCTTTTTTTAGTACGCAGAAAGTAATGAAGCAAATATATCTTATAATTCATCTGACTGTACAGCTTCATTTTCATCAGACCTTTTGTTCTCTCATGCACCCGGACACCAGACTGGTTCCTTTTGCTGCTTCACCTGCTATGAAAACATGCCGCTCTTCAAAAGTTCTCACTAAAAAGGAAAACTGTTCCAGAATTCATTATTTTTATGACCAAAAAAAATCCCAATAAATCATTTTTAAAAACATTTCTTCTTTTTTGTTGAAGAATTACTGGAAAAAAAAGCTAAATAAAGGATGGAACACAACCTTTGTAGTCTAGGAAATCTCCCCTTTAGATATGGATAAAACCATCACAGTCAGATAGTTTTATTAACTTTATTGACATATGAAGTAAAACATAACTGCTTTATCTGAACAAGTCTTTCTTTCTTGAGTTAAACCTGATGAGTATTGTGAAGTTTGTAAAAAGAAAAGCTTTTTCTACAAAAACAAATGAGTTACCTGCACTATTTTCTGGATAAAGTGATTTTTCATTCTGGCTCAATACCACACAAATTTGGAAATAATACACATTTTATGTGTGTTAAAAGTGAGTTTAAGGGGAAGGAAATTAGGGACAGGAAGCAACATGACATCAATGGGTTTTCCACAACGTTTTTTTTTTTTTTTTTTTCTGTGTGTGTGCATTTTTGGATGCAGTGACATATTAGTTCACTGCATCCAAGGAATTTAATAATAACAATATAAGTATTTACCACTCATCCAAAATTAGAAGCACCTGTAAGAGGTCATTAGCTGTGTAAAGACACACATCCACCCCAAACTACTAACAAGGCCTAGACCGAAGAGCTGTCCAAAGACATTAGATACAAGATTATGGACCTCCACAAGTCTGAGAAGACAATGGGGTAATTGTCAAGCAGCTTGGTGAAAAAAGATCCACTGTTTAGAGAATGGAAGAAGCTAAACATGACTGTCAATCTCCCTCAGACTGAGGCTCCATGGAAGATATCACCTCGTGGGTCTCAGTGATCCTTAGAAAGGCGAGGACTCAGCTCAGAAATGGTTACTGTTAGTCAAGACATCATGGTTTGAAATCATGTAAGGTTCCCTTGCTTAAACCAGCACATGTCCAGGCTCGTCTTATGTTTTCCAATGACTGTTTGGATGATCCAGGGGAGTCATAGGAGAAAGTCATGAGCTCAGATGAGATCATAAAATAACTTTCTGGTCTCAGTTCCACGGGCCATGTTTGGAGATAAAAGAATGATGAATACCATCCCTACTGTGAGGCATGGAGGTGGTAGCATCATGCTATGTGGGTGTTTTCTGCACCTGGGACGGGACGACTACATTTTTTTTAAGAAGAGGATAACTGGGGTCATGTGCTGTGAGATTTTGGGGAACAACCTCCTGACCACAGTAAAAGAATCGAACATGACAATGACCCAAAGCATACAGCCGGGACAACCAAGGAGTGGCTCGGTAAGAACCACATCAAGATTCTGGAGTGGTCCAGTCTCCAGACTCAAACCCAATAGAAAATCTTTGGAGGGAGCTCAAACTCTGTGTTTCTCAGCAACAGCCCTAAAACCTGACTGACCTGGAGGAGATCTGTGTGGAGGAATGAACCAAAAAACCTCCTTTAGTGCGTGTAAACCTGACAGAAAACTACAGGAAACGTTTGATCTGTGTAGTCATGAATAAAGGCTACTGTCCCGAATACTAACATAGATTTTTTTCAGGTGCCCAAATACTTATTTATTACTAATACTTCTGCCATGTGACTTCTAGATTTTTTTTTTTCTTCATAGAATGTGTCTCTCACTGTGGACACGAACCTAAGATAAACATTTCAGACCCCTCCATGATTTCAAAGTGGGAGAATTTGCAAAATTACAGGATGTCCAAATATTCATATTCATCCCTGTAAATTAAAAAAAAAGAATTGTAGGAAAAAAAACCCTCAAAACTAATTTTTTTATCAACTGTATTTTATAAACAAACTACCATCTTAAACTGCAAAGGCACACACACATATATGCATATACAAATGTACATGACAGTGACACATTTTATTTCTCGAATAAAATGCAAAAGAAATAGATTAAATGTTTAACAACCAATTAACAAAAAAGTTTTAATTGCTAAATATTCTTTAGGTATTTGGAAAGTATGCAATTCAAATTTTCTTTCTACCTGGACCTTTCAGATCATATTAGCAGATGTTTTTTATAAAGTCCTGGATGGGCTAAACCTGAAAGACATAAAACTTTCATGAACAGTTACATGAATCCTGCATCAGAGACTTTATCGGAACAAGCCAAAACCTCTAACTGTAACAGTGTGTGTATCCAGATAAAGAGATATCTGACAAAAGTCTCCCATTTGGAGCACAAAGAGTAAAAACTTGGCTGAATAGGCATCATCTGCATGCCTGCTTTGCCGTTTCCACCATATCTGACATACAGACGTGGAAAAGGGAACAACATCCTTAAGTGTGGGAGTTCAGATGTGATCAACAGCTTTTTTTTCCTTGCAAAGACAATCTGAAATAGATACATTACATTTTGTATTAAAATGTTTTTATTTTCTTCAAACTTATCAAAAGAAAAGAAAAGTTAGCTGATATCTAAGTTAAATGTGTTTACATGAATTGTTAATGAAAAAAATTACAAAGAATTTTTTCACTGATTTTTGTATATCCACTTGTTTTATAGTTCTAGCTAAACCTTATTCAGACAGGTCTCTATTCAACTTCCTGGAAGGTGGAATTTTTTTTAGCCTTTCGAATATATTATTAAACAGGAACAGATACTGGGAAAGCCCTGACCGCTCCAAATTTCACGTCATCCAGATGTAAAGTAAAAGAGACGCATGTTGACATCGGGTTGGACGTAAGAACTCAGCTTCATAAAGCTGAGTAACAAAGCATTAACCCCTGCAACTCCTGACTCACACACTTCCAACTGCCAGTTCAACGGAATTCCTGGCTTTTGAGTTGAACCTGAACAAATAGCTTGATAAATCTGTAAAACATTTTATCAACAGCAGATCTTTCTAGACCATTAGCTTCTGATGCAGTTTTAGCTTTTCCATGATTTAAGGAGGTAAACAAAGACGTGCAGTGCTGCTGCACATGAAAGAGGGCAGACTTTGATAAGAAAGAAGCAGACACTTCAGGATCAGTGACTCATGTTCTCCCATAAATCATGTGATGCAAAAATCTCATCAAATATTGATAATCATTTCATGCCCGACTGTAGTATTCTTTTTTTTTTTCTTACTGTAGTTTGAAGTTTAATAAATACATTTAATCATCTAACTGTGCTTGGATATCTGCTACCAAAAATAATAAAACAAAAAATACCTTGTTTTTTTTTTTAACTACAAACTAGTATTGCGGGTGTTCAGAGCTTTTTCTTTTCCTCAAAATAGGCAATCACACACAGACGTCAGAGACAGACGTACAAAGGCTAACACACCATCTTTAGTCATTCCAGATGTTTGGCAGGGTTTTGGCCCATTGATAAAATTTGTTTCCAAGCAGCTGGAAAATGTTTCTTGCCCAACTTTAAAAAAATTTATAGATTTTTTCTCTCTTTTTCTTATTTGTATTTTTCCAGAAATCTTTTTTTTTTTCACTGTTTAGTCTGAAAAGTGCTGTCTAAAATGTTTGCCAATGTTTACTTTGTTTCACCGATTTTACTTTCCAGTTTAACAGAAAATATTTTGTTTATCTGAAGACTAAATACTGCTTCAGACTATCTTATTTCATATTTTAATCACAATGAAAGATTGTCAAAATAATTTTTTTCACAAAAAGGAAAACAGGAGATCAGACAAGCATCAATATCTACTGCACATTTGATGTTTCATTTCTGAAAAGTAGCAAGTCAACCGTCAGTTTAAATAAAATAAATCTCTGTAGAACATTAACTGTTCAAAGCTGTAGTTTTAGAGCAAAAGTGAATAAATTATCTGGTTCAGCAATTAAAATATATTTTGGAAAGATGCTGAGGAGAGGCTACAGGAGATTGCATGTTTAAAAAAAGATTTAGATCTTTATGCTTCTCATCAATGAGTCAATTTGAAAGTAAAAGTTTTGCTGTTTCCACACAAAGTACTTTTTAATTCTTGTATTAGGGACTCATAAACAAAATTTCAAATCTTAGAAATAATGAAATAAAACAAGAAATATTCAAAAGCGTATTTGTCTTTCTTGCTCTAGAATATATTATATTTAGCATTGTTTTTTAAAACTAATGTCCCATATGAAAAAAAAATTCAGTTTCATAAAACTGGTCTAAATGACATTTACCATAACCAAAATGTCTGCTCTGTTAATCTAGGTTTCACACAGTAGAAATTTTAAAGATCATTAAAAAGTTTTTCTTGGTGTTTATTTGGTTCTCATTCAATACATTTGGTCAGAATGACTGTATGTTGTCAATTTTGACTACAGAACTTTGTATTTTATTTTATTTTTTAGCATTTCATGATGGTTCTGTGCCATATTTGTAATTTTTTTTTATGAAAAAGTGTCATTTGGCTAAAAAATAAAAGGTTAAAAAACACTAAAATAAATAAAAGTGATCAGAGGGAGTGTTTTTCCCCCACTTTCTTTACTCAATTTTATTTAATTTTTTTATATAAATAAACTTTTTTGCCCCCTACAACCTAACCGGGATGTCCAGGAACATGAAGTAGGTAAGTTTTCAGGATGGAGGGGGAGTGGCTGGGGTGTCAGACAGAGGTGAGTAAGAGATGAGTCAACAGCCCTCACTATAAGATGCCTGCATTATGGTGACCAACAGCACCAGACAACTGGACTCAAACTGAGGTAAGGTCAACTCTTATTCCTCTCTTCACATGACTCTTTCTCTATTTTATTTTATTTTAGAGTCCTCACTTAGCTTAGTCTAACTTAGTATTTTATGTATCATTTTCTTTTGTTATGAATATTGTACTTAAGTTAAATTTGTTAGAGATGTCCTAAATTGATGACGAGCTGTGTACCTGTGGGCTGAGCAACCATCTGAGCAGAGAGCAGTGGTGCCAGCCAAACTCTGTGATCTTTGTACCTGTGACACAATCAGAAAGTCACTGGTGTCTCCATCTCAAATATTTGCTGCTACAGTCGGACATGCTGAGTTACAGGAAGGAAGCAAACGTACTGCAAAAGTCAACATTCTGATATGAACCCGAGCCAGATTTTTTTATTGTTGTTGTATTTTGAACCAAATTTCCAAATGCAAAAACAAGTGGAGACGCGTGTTTTAAACCTGCAAAAACTGAATGTTAAGAAAGTAAAGACTTTGTTTCAAGAAGAAAAATGTCATTAACATATTAATATTAGTTTGAGAAAACAAAACACAGTCTTAGTGACTAGAACAGGTATTCTTGGTAAGAATTTTTTTTTTGTAGCTTAATTAAAGAAAATCTCCAAATTGGGTAAAACTTTGACTAATTTCTAAGGGGGCGGTTTTTACAGTTTAATCATGTCATCTTCTTTTTATTCTCACAGGAAGTTTTGCACGGCCACAACCTTTATTACAAAAGAAACCAAACTGCGACCATGGACTGCGCTCTGGTGCTTTTTGCCTTTCTGTTCCAATGTGTGACTGTGGCCACAGCCGCCCCCGTGAACGCAGAACTACGGGAGATAAGGTCAAATATAATATACATAACTAAAGAACTGTCTCTGAGACTGGAACAAATCTTACAGGTAAAATTTGGCCTTTTTGATGAAGTTGAAGATGTACCTTACGAAAAACCTCTTTCTGATATATATGTTTTTGTTTTAACAGACTTCTACTGGCCCAAAGTTCTCTCCTCCGTCCGATGAACTGAATGGACTTCCCTCCATAATGGCGGTCATAGAGGAATGCGGCAGCCAAATTTCAGACGACTTTGACGGAGCCAAAAAGATCAAGGCTGACGTCTCTGCACTGATGGACAACATATCTGAATGGAGTGAAAAGCACTGCGGGGAACCGCTCTCGACTCAGGCAGAGAATCAGACGTCCAGACGGTTCAGCATCACTGAGAGCATGCAGGCCGTCACCAGGCTGAGGAACTTTCTGCTGCTGCTGCTCAGCAACTCCGATCAGCTGGAAATCTGTTGAAAGACACTTTAATCCCAAACTAGCTCCTGGAATTATTTCCAATTTACTATGAGGGAATTTTGTGAACTTGAACAAAAAATGTATTTATGAAGAATATTTATGGATTATCCTGCACCAAAGTAACTTTGTTGTCATAATAATATTTCCATTTAAATATTTATGAAAAAACTATTATTCTATTTTATACACTCAGTTATATATATATATATATATATAAAAAATATATATATATATATATATAATATATATATATATATATATATATATATATATATTTAAGTATTGCTGCTTCTTAGCAGGCAACAATAACATTAACATTACATTAGTGTAATGATTACAGCCTGTCAGGAACAAGGTCGTCTTTTAAGGAAATTCCTTAAAATCAGCATTGGTGAGTTTCTATGACAACCAAAAGAATGAATTAATGAAAAAAATAATGACATTTTAATATTTTCACTTAGTTTAGGATAATTGCTGCAAAATATTTTGTACACGTATTTATTTTTTGTACTTCTTGCAATAAAGGATTAATATAATTCTGTACTTTCTACTTTTTTTATTAGATTTTCAGAATTAAATCAATTTCGACAAATATGTTTTTTTTTTCATTTGAAGCTACATTTTAAAAAACAAAACAGATTAGTTTTTTCATTTAAATTTTTTTAGAATGTAAGACAAGGTTGCAAGTTTTCAGAGTATGTTACAAAGGAGTTAAAGGTGGACAATGGGTCTAATACAATTATGAGAAAACATCATAAAATACAACTCATTACTTTAATGTTTATTTAATAAAAACCCACAAACAAAACATTGTTTCTTGACATATTTTACTTGTTTAAAATGAAAAAAAAAGTGTTTTTGGAAAACACATCAAGCTTTTTACACCATATGAAGTCTTTGAAAAGTTTCTCAAATTTTACAAGTTTTGACTTTTTTTTATTTAAAAAACGACAGTCTGTTGTGTCCTCTGCATTCATTTTCCGTTTTAACTATCAAACCACTTGTTTCTTTTGATGATTGCTCCCTTGTTCCCGCTGCCCAACAGTTTCTTCTTGTATTGCTCCACCAGGTTTTCAAAGCGGTCACCATCTCTTCTCTTGAACTGCTTATTATTTTGATTTTGGACCTTCGGAAGATCAGACAGAAAAAAAAAGTCTCATGAGACATAACACAATCAACAAAGCTGCCGCTTTTACAACTGCCGACATTCTTTGGAAAATTTCAACAGTGGAAGTATTCCGCCTTAACTTATTTTAAGATCATACATTTACCTTTCAGGGCTGTTCCCTTTACCTACTAAGAATGATGTGTGGATTTGAAAATACATTTTAAAAATGTAGATATTGCATATAAATCCTACTATATAAAAGGACTCCAAATTAGCGTTATTGTACTATTTCTTTGTTACTTCCCAATCTGTCACATTTACCAAACTGTCATATTTTGATTAAAAAAAACAGTTTTCTAATCTTAGTCTTATGCTTTATGAATATAGACCACATGTCGGTAGAAAGGGCTAAGTCTCAGGTTTAAAATATTTTTGTGAATCA
Organism: Oryzias javanicus; assembly: GCA_003999625.1. Classification (NCBI taxonomy): domain Eukaryota; kingdom Metazoa; phylum Chordata; class Actinopteri; order Beloniformes; family Adrianichthyidae; genus Oryzias; species Oryzias javanicus. The sequence continues at coordinate 20,369,999 of CM012442.1, forward strand.
TGACTGACAGTTATGACGTTATTACCAGGAAAAATTTGAAAGCACACAAACCTGATTTCTAAGATGTGACGGCTTTTCAATCTGCAATCTCCTTTGATTGTTTCTTTTCGATCCTGGCTTTGCTTTCTTGGGGGGCGGGGCTTGTTGTTTTCCTTTGTCCCGCATCCTGCAAAAGGTCAAGAGTTTAATGGCAAGTGTCCAGATTAAATTCGTTAAAATGCTTTAACTTTGGACAAAAAAACAGTCTAATCCTGAAGATTCTACAAAAACAAGTCAGATTTATTTCAGGAAACAATAGGGGTGCAATGATTCATTTTAACAACAATTAGATACTGTATTTGTGGCTGCCGATTTCGATTCACTTTAAATTTTATGATCCAATTTACTGACATAAAATCAGAAATTAAATATGTGCACAAACAAATATGTAAACAGAAATTAATGGCAAATCCATTCAGATTTTAGTTTCATAAAGTTCAGCCCTTCTGTTGTTTTTCCAAATAACAACTGTATGGCCACATGACTTTACAAAATTCAAATTCTTTCCATACATTGGACTGTTATGATGGCTTGATCATTTTTTGCAGCCATCATGTACGCTGTCAGCTGTGATGGCAATTTTTTAACATTATAGTAAATTAAACCTACTACGTTTCAATCCAAATAGTATTTTACAACATTGATTGAATGATCAAACTACCTCATTTTGAAACAATTTTTAATGATATGGGTGGATTTGATTTAATTCTGCCTCAGACGGATCGATCTGGTTGGACCGTAGGAATAGAAATCGATTCATCAATTAATCGTTACACCCCTAGAGAGGAACAGAGTTGGTAACCAGGAATCCTACCTGATCTTAGGCCCTCGGTGAGAAGGCAAAGGTAGAACCTTCCTTCGTTTTTTTCCATTCTGCAAATCGACATGCTCGACCTCGGCTTTGGTCTGGAAACCCGAATATAATCCGTGTTGGTTCTGCTTTTCAGAAATCCCTGACAAATAAAAATAAAGTGAAAAAGACATGTCTAACTTGTGGAGCATTTTGAATTGTCTGCATTCAAAGAAAATAGGAACCCATCGGTGATTAGATTACAAAAGCTGACCGTTCTTTTACAGTCGTGCTCTTGTCTGGTTCAAAGTGTTTTGTCAGACTTCTCTTTTCCTGTGTCTCGTCATGAGTAACAGAACGGCGTCAGCGTGAGCACGAACTCTTTCAGTTTGGGAATTACAGTTCAAACTCTCAGAAGAAACACTTTGGCTTCACTGTTAAAATCTTATACTGGTCTTCTATCAACCTTGACTACACACGTGGACAAAATTGTTGGTACCCCTCAGTTAAAGAAGGAAAAACCTACAAATCTCACTGAAATCACTTGAAACTTACGAAAGTAACACTAAATTAAAATTCATTGAAAATTAAACAATCAAAATCAGCCATTATTTTTGAATTGTTGATTAACATAATTATTTAAAAAAAACAAACTGATGAAACAGGCCTGGACAAAAATGATGGTACCTCTATAAAAGATTGAGAACTATTTGACCAGAGTGACTTGATTAACTCAGGTGTGTCCTTTAATTGACATCACAGGTGTTTCCAAGCTCATAATCAGTCAGTCTGCCTATGTAAAAGGAGACAAGTCGTCACTCTGCTGTTTGGTGAAAAGGTGTGTACCACACTGAACATGGACAACAGAACGCCAAGGAGAGAATTGTCCCAGGACATCCGAAAAAAAATTATAGAATAACATCTTAAGGGTAAAGACTATAAGACCATCTCTAAACAGCTTGAAGTTCCTGTGACAACAGTGGCTCATATTATTCAGAAGTTCAAGACCCACGGGACAGAAGCCAACCTCCCTGGACGTGGCCGCAAGAGCAAAATTGAAGAGACGGATCGTTGGAATTTTATCCAAAGAGCCCAGAACAACCTCCAAAGAAATTAAAGGTGAACTCCAAGGCCAAGGTACATCGGTGTCAGATTGCACCATTCGTCGTTGTTTGAGCCAAAGTGGACTTCATGGGAGATGACCAAGGAGGACACCACTGCTGGAAAAAAAATCATTAAAAAGCGAGACTGGAATTTGCAAAAATGCATGTTGACAAGCCACAAAGCTTCTGGGAGAATGTCCTGTGGACAGATGAGGCCAAACTGGAGCTTTTTGGTAATCTATGCTCATAGACTAAAAAAAACCAAGCATACAAAGAGAAGAACAATGCCCCTACGGTGAAACATGGAGGAGACTCAGTAATATTTGGGGGCTGCTTTACTGCATCTGGTACAGGGTGTCTTGAATGTGTGCAAGATAGAATGAAATCTGAAGACTATCAAGGCATTCTGGAGAGAAATGTGCTGCCTAGTGTCAGAAAGCTTGGTCTCAGTCGCAGGTCATGGGTCTTCCAACAGGAGAATGATCCAAAACACACAGCCAAAAACACCCAAGAATGGCTGAGAGAAAAGCGTTGGACTATTCTAAAGTGGCCTTCCATGAGCCCAGATCTGAATCCCATTGAACATCTGTGGAAGGAGCTGAAACATGCCATTTGGTGAAGACACCCATCAAACCTGAGACAAGTGGAGCAGTTTGCTCATGAGGAGTGGGCCAAAATACCTGTTGACAGCTGCAGAACGCTCATTGACAAATACAGAAATCGTTTAATTGCAGTGATTGCCTCAAAAGGTTGTGCAACAAAATAATAAGTTATGGGTACCATCATTGTTGTCCAGGCCTGTTTTATTAGTTTGTTTTTTTTATAACTATGTTAACCAAACATTTAAAAATAATGGCTGATTTTGATTATTTAATTTTCAATGAATTTTAATTTGTTACTTTTGTAAGTTTCAAGTGATTTGAGTGAGAATTGTGGGTTTTTCCTTCTTTAATTGAGGGGTTCCAACAGTTTTGTCTACGTGTGTATGTTTGACGTTGCTACGTCTATCACCACCGCATGTCTTAGTCACCACGTTGCGAGTTTGTGTCCGACAGTCCTGCTGTCTCCCACCTTGATCTCAAGACTTTTAACCTGTACTCAGTGCAGCTGTTTTTCACCAACTTTAAAAGAAAGACCAAACATTTCTTACATTTATCTTTTCCTTTCTTTTTAGACATTGACTGTTCTTCATTTCCACTTTTCTGAGGTCTGTGGTTATCTCCAGGATTTTTCTGTTGAGGTTTCCCTCCCTTGAAAGCCTGACTTTTCAAGAAATCCTGTAACAGAAACACAAAGTCAATGAAAGCCAAACAAGAATGTTAACTGCAGATCAAACATACTGTTCAAGAGTTACCTTGTGCTTTTGCTTTCTTATTTCTTTTATTTTGAGCTTCCTTGAATCTTCCAGAGAGAACTCCACAATTGGTCTCTACAGCAACAAGTGAAAAACAAAGATTTATATGTTGTTTTTTTAATCCAGTGCATAGGAAAGAAAAAAAAAAGGTACCAAATACTGATTTTACAGTGTAAAGGTGTACCTTGTGTGCACTGAAAATATCTGGGTTATTATTCAGGTAACGCAGAGTGCTAAGAGCGTGTTCATGCTCCTGGAACTGAACGAAACCGTAACCCAGGGACTGTCCAACCACCTGACCCTTCTCTGGCTTCTTGTCATACATGACCCGACACTGAAAAAAACAAAGAAAACTCTCAAATAAATCCAAACTGGGGAAAACAGATAATTGCTTAAAGCTAAAAATAAAGCAAATGTGTCACAATCTACCTCTACGATCCGAACTCCTTTGACTCCTGCAACAGCTTGAAGGCAGAGAGCCCTGAGCTTCTTGTTGTCCACTGACTTAGGCAGGTTGTGGATGCACAGGCGAGTTTTGGAGACAAACACACTGATGTCCCGAAGCTTGGCTCTTTTCATTTCCTCAAACTATATATAAAATAAAAAAATACATATTTGAATTATTTTTTAAAAAAGAAGAATGAATGTGTTAAACAACATAGAAGATTGAATGTCAAAAAAAAAAAAGTTATTTAAATAAAGATTGACTGACTCTTGTTCTTTTGGCCATGTCTGCCTCAGAAACCCCCTCTGCTGCCGTGGTCCCAGAACGAATCACTGAGTGTTAAGAAGAAAATTTACATTAATAATTCTTTCCATGGATAATTCTAATATTGCAGTATGAAAACACAGTAATATAGTTAGTTATGAAAGGCTGGAATGTGCTGACTTACATCCTTCTCTGGCGAGGTACAGATTCCTGCTGCCCGTTTCTACTTTCTTCTTATCAACTTTCAGCTTGACAGCATCTTCTCTGCTCACTGCTGCAACAACCGAGAGCTTTCTGCCGTCCAAACGGATACCACCCTTCTATTTCACATGCAGAGAAAAGTCATTATTTCTACAAAAGCAGGTCACTTGATGAGAAAAAAACAAAACAAAAAAAAAACCAATGTATTTATTACCTCTGCTTCATCCTGGGCTGCAACTATACACTTGTCTGCAGCATCTTTGGTCTTAAACTGAGCAAATGCACAACCTGGAAAAGTTGCACACAATGTTTAAAGGGTACAGCTCTTTGTTTTGAAGCAGAAAAGCTTTTTGTTGGACCTTTTTGACCTTTTGAATGTTCTGTGTCTGGATGAAGGACGATCTTTACGTAATTAAGCTCTCCGTACTTAAGGAGAACTTCCTCGAGTCCTTCTTCGTCTGTGTCAAAAGACAAGTTCCTGAACCAAAAGTGAACATTGTGATCAGAGAGAATGTGAACTCAAAAAAAAAAAGCTTCTGTTGTTTGTTCAGCTAAAAAAGGTGATAGTTTAATGACTTTAAAGGAGAGTTTAGATCTTAGTAGAAGAGACCAACCTTATGAAAATTGTTCGGCCCTCTTTCACATCAGAAGGAAGTTGCTTTTTCTGAGCTTTTCTTTGAGCTACCAATGAAATAAATTAAAAAAATTATTAAATGTAAATTTCTTGGTTACAACAAAGAATAGATTTTATGAACAAACGTGTATAAACTATTTTAACCTGATTGATCATCTTCATCCTCCTCATCTTCACTGTCTGAATCTAGGCTATCATCATCATCATCATGATCCTCATCCTCCTCTTCCTTTCCATGGTCAACCTCATCGTCATTGTTTTCATCCTCCTCGCAGTCATCTTCATCCTCGCTGTCATCTTCATCCTCACTGTCTTCTTCTTCACTGCCGTCTTCATCCTCACTGTCGTCTTCATCCTTTGACTTGGGCTCCTCCACCGGCTGCACCACTTTGCTCTTTTCTTCATCCTCATCATCGGTGTCTTTTGCTTCTTTTGCGTTCTTATTGCCTAAGAAGAAAACAAAGTAACATCTCAGCTAAATTTCCCATCAAAATAAAAGCACTTGAACAGTACAAAATGTTTTCTTCACCTGTTTACACTAGTTAAAGAGGCTAAACAAGATCAAGATTACGTTTTATTGTCATTTGACACACAGGTGAAACGAAATGTTGTTCCTCACTGGTATGATAGTGCAAATAAAAATATAACAATAGGGTAATACATAAAATAAAATCACAATTCAGTTATAAAAAAAACCTGAATTCAATCATTAAAAAGTGAATATATGCATTTAGGAGCAGGAACAAGAAGGTTCCAACGAAATCAAAACCTTTTCTAATAAAATGAGACATACAATGGACATCTCATTTTGCAGTGAAATATGTAGAAGATATCATTTAAAACATAACTGCTATGAAACTCACTTCTCAGTAAATGCAGCATCATTAGATCAGAATAGAAATGCAGTTTCATATCATGCCGCATGCACTGAGAAGTGAGTTACAAAGCAGTTATGTTTTAAATGAAATCGTCAACATATTTTTATAAAGAAAAAAATAGTTTAGGTTTAGTTGGAACATTAAGGCCTTTTTTAGACTCTGACGGCAGAAAGTTGTTGCCAAGCTTTAAAAGAGGTTAAAAAAAATATTGGGTTTGAAGCACAAAACTTCAAAAATTAACATTTATTTTTGTATAAATGGCAATTTATGTCAGCCAGTGCTTCTTAAAACCATGACCTGGATCTAGTGCTGCTCTAACTTTGCATTATTTTTTTTCCTCAATAAAAAAAAAAAAAAATTCAGCTGAAAAATTACCTGACTGTGCTGAGGCAGTATACTTGTCCTTGGGAACAGCCCAGTCAACTGCAACAGGTCGACCTGTAATGAAACAGTTTCAAATTAAGTATAAAAATGCAAAAAAAAAAAAAAAAAAAAGCATATTTGTCAAAGACAAAAGTTTAGCCCTCTGACCTTTAATCTCCTTTAGGTTCATCGCCTTTAGTGCTTTTGCTGCTCCACACACATTTTTAAACAGCACAAAAGCAAATCCTCGCATTTTTCCATCTATGGAAGAGCCAGATATTGAAATGTTTCTTGCTGTTAAAACAAAGCTGTAATGTTTTTGAATGTTAAAGAAAAAAAATATTCACCAGGTTTCAAGGGAATTTTGGCCTCCAAAACTGTTCCATATTTTTCAAAAACCTCTTTTAGATCATCCTCCGAACACTGAAACATAAGTAAGGAGTTATGAAATATTGTCATACAGAAGACAGAAATAATAACATGAATAATGCTGTACCTTAAAGCTGAGATTCCTGATAATGAGTCGGGATTTCAGCTGTTGTTTTTTTATGCCCGGAGCTTTCTTTGGACCAGGATTTGGTGCTTTGTCTGTCTCTTTAACTGTAAAAGTAAAGATATGAGAAAAATGTTAGAAAAGAATATGGTAACTAAGCTTGCACATTGTGCTGTTTTGTTCCTCCAAACCTGCTTTCTTTTTGTCATTGATCTTCTTCTTTGCCACTGAAAGAGAGACCTTCTTCCCATCGTAGTCTTTGATTTCTTGCAGGGCTCGTTGTGCATCTTCTTCTATTGAATATGTGACAAAACCAAATCCCCGACATTTTTCTGTCCCTGGTTTAGAGATGGACACAATTAACTCGATTTACAAGAGGAAAAAAAAAACAATTGTATAAAGTAATGACTAGGGTTTGTTTCAAAGCCAATATAAAGAATTGAATCATCTTTTATACTTGTTTTCACATCACTCACTTGTGCTTTAATTTCTACATTATTTTTAAAGTTGCTACCCGTTTTTCTAACGTATTCTCATTCATTCGGTTTTATGGTGTATGGTGACAACAGTACCTTTTTCTCGAACCACGAAGCATTGTTTGACCGGACCGATTTCTGAGAAGATTTCTTCAAGCCGCTCATTTGTAGCTGAATGTGGTAAAGATCCCACGAAGAGAGTATGCGCAGGCATGGCTCTGCCTGCAGATTACCGCTAGCTGAAAATAACACTGAGTATCTAACCAAACTTTGAAAATAAAAAAGACTGCGAAATATAAGAATGTTCGTCAAATTACTTAACTGCACAATAAATGTCAGGAAAATGTCGTTTTTCGGGGCACCCGACAACAGACTTAAGTCGCATGTTTACATGTGGGAGAAACCATCTTGAAAATGACAGGAAGTTTGGTCATTTGGTTCTTTCTCCCAGTGTGCTGCCATCTACCGGTGTGGCGGTGAAAATGCCAGTGGTGCTCAACTGCCTCAACTATTGATTTATCAATTGAACTTCATTCCATTTGATCCTAATCTACAACTCATGCTATCTAATAAATAAAAACAATTGTATAAGTAGTAAAAAGTGTTAAAAATAAATTAAGTCAAATATTACTTCTTTCACAAAGAGATATAATTGAACCATGGAAATGGATGCCTTTATTATTCCAAGTATGAGTTTTAAATAAAGTTATCTATTGGATGCTCAATACAGCTTTAGTTCCTCAAAAAGTATTTAGTTCTGTTTTTTTTTTCAACCAACATGTCTCTTTATTTTAAGCCAGATGTAGTCATTTGAATTTACCTTTTACAAAGCATATTTTTCTTGACTTTTTTTTCTAAGTTACACTATCTTTGTTTTAATGTCCTGATTGATTAAAACTCACATACAGTTAATTCTCCTTTTGTTTTTCTGTACTTACTTTACCAGAGGCAAACTAGTAATCTTTAATAAACCATATTTCCCCCCATGTAAATGTAAAGTACTTCACTCTTCAGAGAGACTGTATTCTTCCTACATGTGTTGTGAAGAAAGGAAGTGAAAAGTACTAATGGACTCACGTGAGATTTTATGAGTTTTAAAGATTACTTACAAATGAAAATTAAGAAGTAATTTATATGGTACAACAGTTTGGATGTAGTGTGTACAAAACTGTGTGTGGGATTATATGTAATAAAACAAAGAAAATAAACAAAACCCATATCAAACAGTTTTTTTTACTGGTAATTTTCAAATTACAAGCATTACAAAAAGTTATAAATTTGTAACATTCCATAACAGAATTCTTCAAGTATAGATATGTAGTGTCATAATGAAACATCAGGTCACAAACAAAATCACTCTTCAGAATTAAAAACAATTCAACTAAAATTATGTCAGCTACAGATAAAAGTCTTTTGTTTGACACCAATATGAAATGCATGACAGTGATTTCTATCTGGTTCTACATTGTTTCAAGACATTTAAACAGGCTTTTTCACATGAGGCAAAAGCAGTCAAGAACATCATTTCCAAATGTTAGAGACCACAAAAAAAGTTAATAAAAACAGCACTTCTCCACTTGTGTCAGAGAACTAAGAAGAACATTTCTAAACATAAACACAAGTGATTTAAATATCTTATAACATATAACTTAAAATTCAAGTGTTACATGTTTTGGTTATATTTATTTCACATTTGTTTTCCACAACTTCCAGTAATCCCGTCCTGACTGATCTGTTTCTTGATTAAACCTTTTTATAGATCAGCGTAAGGATGAAGTCTCACAATCAAGTGATTTTAAAGGAGTTGTTGAGCTCAGCGGAAATTTGTTATTGAAATGGAAGACTTTTCTGGAAGTATCTCCCCTTTCCACAACAGTTTGTCTTATGTTTAGGAAAACTGTGTTCAAAGTTGTACTGCATTTGCAACTTGTAGCCTTGAAATCCACACATTTAACTTGTCAAACATCAAGATATACATATTATAAAACAAGAAATAAATGGAAATGAAGGTTTTCAAAAATAATAACTTCCTTCAATTAATGTAAAACTTTCATTTTCACCAAAAATAGTTCACAGTAAGCTATTAGAAGGCTGACTAACTTGATTTCTGGCAGCTTAATTAACCTTGAAGTAGTAAAACTGTTGTTTTTCTGAGAATAATGGATCTGAACCCTGCTTTAGATCTGCATTCAAAACGTCTTACATCTTTGCCCTGAGAGGGGAGATTTGAAGGGAGTGGAGGAACATATTTAAGGCGGTCAGATATTCTTGAGGATACCGCTTTAAGTGACCTGCATGTGTTGAATCCTCCCACTTCTTTACAGTGACTTCCATCCCACGCGTCTTCCAGTGATCGACTAATTTCTCCACCGTTTCTGAATGGCTCATGACATCGTTCTCACAAAAGAACATCAATGCTGGGGCTTTGACTGGAGTGTTCCAGAAAACATCAATGCTGGAGTTAAAGTAGTCCACCGTTTGGGTTTTAAAGATGGTGAAGTACAGCAGGCTTATTTGTTTAATCAGGGTCTCGAAACGAGGAAAAACTGTTTTCCCAAGACCTAAATAGAAAGAAAAGAAAATATTTTTTAGCAAAAAAGAAACAAAGCTGCTTTTAAATACATAATTTATTGAATAAAAAAAAAATCTTTACTCTGAATTTAACTCTTGTACCAATTTACCTGTGGCCATTTGCTCCAACGAGCCTATCACCAAGCTGTCATAGACTTGACCTTTGATCCGATTGGCGATTTCCTGGTATTTCTGTTGGTCGTGCGACACATGAACAAGCAGCTGGCCAAATGTGTAGCCACCGATCGAGAAAGCATGGACAAGCAGTGGCCGGGACATAAACTGTTCAGTCAGAAGCAAATCCAGCAATTTTTTCCCACGGTCTAGTCCCCATCGAGGCCACAGGAAATCCTTTACCTAGATAAAAAATAGAATGAACGTTATGAAAATGAAGCTATTATGTGCAAGATTGCAAGAACAAATATGAATATATATGAACTGCTCTTTTTTAAATAGTATTATTACATTTATAGGTTAAAAATAGAAAAAATGATGCACAATGTATTTTACGTTCTTTGAAAATTGTATTTTCTTAATTATTGATATGCTAATTCTCATTTCATTTTATTTTGTTTTTTCATTTTCATTCTAAAGCCAACAAGTCAATGTTCTTTATGAACAGTGTTTTCTTTACAAAATCCCAAGAAGTACCCAAAACATGCCCAGTAATTTTTTTTATTTTTGAAGTTTCATAAGCTTTTTAATTTTGCTAAGCAAAGATAATAACTTAGATAATAATGTCATTTTGGACTTTCCATTATGATGTACTACTTTGCACAATGGGGCTTTCCAAAAACAGATGATGGAATAAACTGTCAATTAATTGCATTCCATTGCAACTAAACAACAAAAGTATAACGTAATTTAGAATTTCCCACTTAAATTCAGGGGCTTCAATGTGAGTTCTGATACATGTTTTAATTTGAAGTTTAAATAAAGTTTTATTTAAACAGACTTTACCTCACTCTCCACCACAAGCACGTCAAAGCCGGTGCGGAAGTAAATCTCACAATACTTGGCCACAGCTTGTGGCCGTGAACCTAACCACGGCAGCATCAGCATCAGTGGTTTGGTGGTCTGTCTCGGACTTTCCGAACCCGTAGCGGTCAGTTCATTCATATACAGGGTTACGTTTTTACACAGGTGCTGGGCAGTAATCCCTGTGCTCAGGGCTGTTCTGGCCAACATGGTCACTGACAGCCTTCAGAAGGAGAAAAAAAAGGTCTGCAGAGATGATACAAACCGGAATGAGAAATTAAAGCACGAGCACGTCAACAAATACCACATATTTAGCAGCTTAGCTAGGCTAACACTTGGTTTGTAATTGTTTGTTTACCATCACGTGTAAGGTAAAATAGGAAGAGATTTAAACTTTTAACCCCTTTGTATTTATTTTCAAATTAACGACACAAATATTCAGTAGTAACATGATGTCTAACAAACAGTAAATTACTAGGTAATTTTTTACATACATGAAAAATAAAGTCAAAAACTAAAGTTAAGGTCGTCAGGCTTCGGTTGAGTAACTGACCTGTTTGTTCCGAGAAAGGAAAAGAAGAGGCATCTACATAAAGAACTAAAGCACTACTTCTTCTTGAAAACACAACAAGATAACAGGCTTTTTTCAAAACACACCTGTAGATAGTTTTTTTTTTTTTAAATCTAAATATCGCTGTTACCTAATCTAAAACTCCATGGTAAATTACAAGTTTACTCTTGTATTCCCTCCCCCCGCTCAACTCACTGATGGCCCTTTCTTCTTCGTTGGTTTCAAAGTTTTGAAGCTGAGCTAGCGACATCTAGCGGTTATATTTTACATAGTTTGTCATAAAAAACTTTATTAACAAAACTGACAATGACACAAGATAATCATCTGCAAAATTTGAAGTTTAACATTTAAATATAGTATGTATGCTTTTGTGAACATTCCTTTATGACATGTAGGTTCTAAATATTAATAATAATTAAATAATAACACTGTTATATTTTTTCTATTAAAACAACTTGACAGTAACTCACACACTTTTAAAATAAAATAAATCTTTTGTCAAATAAGATCCTCCTGCTGCACCAGATCTACTTAAATTAAAAATGCAACTAAGTCAAACAGGCTTTTTTTTCAGTCATTGTGGGTTTTATGTCATTCCTATTATATACTATAAAAAAATAAGCTTGCGAACATTGTTTAAAGTCTGGATTACTTTATTTTAATTTTTAATTTACACACACATAAGCAGGTATACTTGAGAGCTTTGGTTCTGAGCAACAACTAGATGCTGTAATGCAGGAAAAGATAAAAAAAAAATTGTGCCCTACATAACTAAATACAAATTGTTGACATTTTTCTTTAAAGTCAAAGAGCTTTAATAGAGAGAGATGAGCCACATGTGGCTCCAGAGCCTCATGTTTCAGACCCGTGTGGTTTTACAAGACAGAAAAACTAAACTAAAAGGCCAAAGATAGAAACTAATAGCCTAAATATAAAAAAAAGAAAATAACAATAAACAAGTCAAAACATAGACTTATTAATCACAAATTTTAAAAAATGGGGAGAAAAATTGGGCATAGCCTTTCATTCTTATCATGTTTTTTCAATAAGTTCCAAGGTTGTAAAGCTTTTAAATACTCTGAGACACAGTTTTGTGATTCATTCCAATTTGTTTGATTTTCTGATTAAATTAAATAAATACAGCTTAGTGACATTGATGCCAAAGAATGACATTAGATATGAATTTGAAGCACTTAGAATATGAATCTTAAACAGGGAAATTTAGATTTTAGATTTCAAAATGCAATTCATTACAACTGCTCATACTGCAATAAATGAATGAATGAATTGATGATTACCTAAATAAATAAATAATCAAAGAAATAAATAGTGCATCCTTAGAAAGATACATATAGGATGGAGGGTAACAACAAAATAGTAAAAAAAAAAAAAAAAGAAAGAATTTTTTTGAATTTTTTTGAATTTTCTTTGGAATTTATTAATCATTTACAAGGCAAAGCAATACATGACATTTTTTTAAAAACGTATAACAATGCTAGGTATATTTTCACAACACACAAAACAATTATGAAAGACTTTAGTTGATTTCTTAATTATTCATACATTTAAAGATTTCTTATTTTCTTATTTATTTTTAGAAACATAAAGCATGATATGGTCCAATAGATAACTAATTTAATAATTCAACAAAGTTTTACATTCATAAACGTAAATGTCATCTTAAAACATAATATTTTCCTTTGTTAGTTAAATATGTTAACTTATACCTAAAATCAATTGTAAATTCCTTTTTTCAAAAGGGTCTAAGGACAATTAACATTTGCCAATTGTTGCATGTATTTATGCAATTAACCTAATTAGGCTGTTTATTTTTATATTCTATTGTACACTTCTACATTTGTTCTCATGTTGTATTGCACTCTGATCAATAAAGTTGAATAAAACAAACATAATAAACACAAAAAATGACAACTGATTTTATTCTCTCAATTAATACAATTCATCAAGAACTCAAGTTAACTTTCCTTTACTTTCAGCTGCTGGTACTTTGGCACATTAGTGCCACTCAATGGTATATCATGGAATTTTTTTAGTATATTTATTTGCAGTCCCAGCAAAAGGGCTCAAGAGCACAGAGATAAGTTAAAGTTAAAATGTTATTATACAATGAAGAAAATAAACTTCGGTGTAGTACTAACTGCTGGAGAATGTATTTATATATTTATATATACTTAGGCAAAAAGCATATTTAAATATTTTGTGCCAAAGTATTTAAATATACTTTAAATATAATTTAAATACTTTAAATTATATATTAATTATTTTGAATATGATTCCCCTTCTTTGATAGTCTAGTCCAGGTGTGAGCAAATGTTTTGACTTGTGGGCCAAAAAAGTTCCATAATTTGACATCAAGGCCAGAATAGGAGAAGATACGAGGAGTGTTTTGGTAATCCACCTCTATAGAGATAGAATTAACATGAAATTTGGACAATAGGTTGCTTTAATTTTGATTGCAAATTAGCTTTTTTTTGGTTTTAGAACATTTTGGCACTCTTATTTTCAAAACGTTGACTTTTGTCTAATTTTAGTGCCAGTTGTATCAATGAGTTGATGTCTCTCCGGGAAAAATGCAAATTAAGCAAATGCTGAGTTCAGGAAATTATAAGAAAAATGGCTGTCCAACTCTAAAACAAACACGAACTTCAGAAAAATGAAAAATCTTCCAACATCACATGAATACAGAATAACTATCTGCACCCCTAGGCTTCATGTATTCATAGTGTGCCATGAGACGCTTAAATAACAGGATAAAATAAAACATTAATAAGGATTATTAATGCAATATATTCCAGTTTGCTGGACTAGAATAAATAGTTTAACAGGCTGCATTTGACCCACAGACCATGGTTTGCTCACCCTCCACCAGTCTCCAAAGACTTCACTGTGACTATACTTCCTGTATTTCTTCCTATTAAATACAGGAAGAAAAAGTTGATGTTCTGAAATAAAATATTCATCAAAATGTATAAAAAGTGTTTTTCATCAATTTGATAAATCTGTAAGAAGTAAACTGTGTTGTAACGTGATATTGTCATGAGGACAAGCCAACCAACATCAGACCCAAGCAGCTTTGAAACCACAATAACTGTTGATTTCACACACTGAACCAGCCCCAGCTGGTGTTAGTGTACTTTAACTGCATTTTTGTTTTTTATTTAGGTTTTGTGTGCTCGAACCCCATTTATTGCAAACTATATATGTGAACTAAACATATGAAATATGTATTGCTCCATACATGTTTTACTCACAGCGTTACCAGTACCAAAGAACTAATTTGTTTCAGTTACTTATATTATTCCAGTTTTGTCAAAAAAATTCAGAAACAGTTTAAGTTACTGTTACCACAGATGTAGATGATCCTATTAGATGCACAGATTATTCATCTTTGCAGCTCTCTTTCAGTGTCCTGTCCTGGTTGTCCTCATTCCAGGCTGCAAATCTGTCCCTGCTGAATTCGTGGTGCTGGAGAATGAGTAGAGCACAGACCCTGTTTATTAAAACAGCAAGTTTTGAGGCAGCAGTGGTTTGGTCGGATCCTTCTATGAGCTCATGTATTTGTCCTGTCATTGTGGCGCTCCAGTCCCTTTAGTCACGGCTGGGTTGGTGCTTTCCTGTGTCCTCGTCAGATACCGGGTTAATCACACCCCCGAGGTGGAAGTCTCTATAACTACTAGCTGAACGGTCGAATGACCCGAAATAGCAACACAGTCTCTCAGGCTTTACCTATATAGATATTGAGAGTTTTGTTTGATTTCAATGTGCAACCAAGATATAGAGCTTATTATATCAGTTTTTATGGTTATAATGTCCACATAGCAGTGACCTGAGGAATGTTTATGTCGAGAGACCCATCCTTCGATCAACCAGACACATAAAGTTAGATGCATCTATTCTCTGTTTCCAGATGTTTATAAAAGTATGTGGTTTTGAGTTCAGAAATACCCAAATAAGTGTTTTCGATCTGCTCTGTTGAATAGGTTTCTCGTCATCACAACTGTCTACCTCCAGATCTGAGTTGATCTCTCAATTATTATATATTAAAAACTCTTTCTATAATTTTTTAACTTAAAGTTTAATTATTTTATTGGCATTTTTTTCAGCCTATGAAACATAAACTTTTTCAAATGTTTAATCAATGTTCCTATCCATGCTGTTAAAATGGACTAAAAACAAATATATATTTTGTGAAATATTCAAAATAGTTAATCGTTGCAGTTACTCATCTTTGTTTAATTTGATTGGTTTATTTCATGCATTGCAAAATAAAAAAATCTAATATTTCAAGTAAAGCATGTATTAGAATTAATGCAGAAATGCACAGAGTAACATACATGTCACATTTGATTCAACAAATAATGATAATCAACCTAGAGTTTGATTTGTTGCTAGAAAGGGATTGAGAAGAAGCAAAGTCATGTAATATCACCCTATAAAAATCAAGTTTTTCAAATATCATGTTTTCGAGGAAATTAACCTCACTGAGATTTATAAAGTTTAATTTTTCAAGTATATTGGAATGTATCAATAAAAAGAGTTGAGGCAAAAAGTTGCAGAAACTAATTCAAGTTAGCTATGTAGGAGCATTTCAAATTACCTCACAACACATTGAAAAAAAAAATTCCTCTACTTTTCTCTTTTACAGATATTATTATGTGTGAAATGAGAAAATAATACAGGAATGCAGACCATTTTCTTTAGAAGAAGGCAAGCAATGGATGGCACATGCTTTAATATCATACCAAAATGTTATGACTGTAAATTGTACAAACTGAGATTTGATTTGCGATGAAAACTGCTGAAGATGTGTGCCGCTCAGCTTAGTCCCTTTTTCTTCTTGTCCCTGTAAAGAAGTGGTGCTGATGATGGTGCCTCTTTCAGGATAGCACTGAAGCAGTGTGTCGGATGGTGGGGGCTGGCCAGAGGAGGTGGGGCCATTCTCATGTGTTTGACTCTCTGATGGAAAGAAGAGGGGCACTGCACGTTGAAAATGAAAAGACACAGTCATGTTAAGACTGCAGGCATGCAGTAACAGAGTCCAAAGTCTTTTGGGTTTTTTAATAAAATAAGTTGGATGGAATAAGATGGATTATTTATAAGGTAAGAAAGCTGGACAGCAGCAACTATTTCTTATGTATTTTTCTGGTGAAACATATTTAATATTAAATGGGAAAAAAGTATTTTAAGCATAGTTGCTTCTTATATCACTGGAGTTTCTTGATGTACCTCTTACAGTACTGCATAGGTTTATTCTTCTCATTTTGCATACTCACTTGAGACTTAAGAATGCTGACCTTATAAGGGATTCTCATCATTTTTAACCTGTTTCGTTCAGGTGTGTTCCATCCAGGACGGATGTTTGTGACCAGTACCAACCATGCGAACGAACAGCCTTTACTGCGTGTGACTTCGTTGAGTGCAAACCTTCATCATGGTCATACAGTGGAATATTAATCTTTTCCTTGTTTTTTTCTTGACATCATCACTACGTGTTGACGCTTTAACTGGTAAAAATGCCAGAAACACATCCCAGACAGGCACGACCTCAAACAGACCTCGTGGATCGAGTTTACCCGCAGATGATCCCGAGTATGGACCTGAGGGTGTTCCAAGAAGACCTTTGAGTTGGCCCTCATCACCTGAGGATATTGACCGGCAGGGTGTTATTGGTGAATACACAGAATCGGAGGAGAGCACTGAGACTTCTCTTGAAAATCATTATGAGGGGAGACTCACATGGAGACCAACTGAAAGTACAGCGGACAATGTGACGCCCAGGGAGAGTATAGAAACAGTAGTGTTGTCCCCAGAGAAAGCAGCACAAAAACCCACACCGGAACAAAAACTACATTTTTGGTCTAGAAAGAAAACGGCCGGATCCATTTCCCATCCAACACAAGCCAGTCAGAATGAAATATCCACGACGACTCGGCAATATGGCACGACAGATAGCCATTTGCCTTTTTCTTCGTCAAGGCAAAGAAAGATAACAGAGATAAAGCTGAAATCAACTGTCGTTTCTCAGACAAACCCTGGGTCCCCGAGTTCCCCATCATGGATCACAGAGGTTTCTGTTTCTAGAGAGGGAGGACACATTGGACTGATAGATGGGTCAGAACAAACCTTACATAGAGATGTTGTCAGCACAAAGTCAACACCAGGTAAGATTCGTCTTTAAGTTTAACACTAAAGGTTTTTAGATCCTTTACATCCATTTACAACTTTTAAATTTCAGTTATCACAGGGAATCCCATCTATGTCAATTTAGTCAAAATACACAACATTACTTTATTTTATCAGTTCCATTGGAAAATCATCGTTTTACTCACAAAAGCTGCATCACTATTCTCCTCACAGGCTTTGAACCCGCAATTTAAGTCATATCTGTCTCTGCTCAATTTGTTCTGCTCATATCCTACAGATCCATCATTTATTTTTAATCATCTTAAAACGTTGACTTAGTAGATATCGATCTCTCACCTCCAAAGGTTGAAGGATATTTGGGGGCATTAAGGTACAAATAGTACAGGTGGTGAAATTCATTTGCCAAAGTGTCCCAGAACCTAAAGTGTGAAGGAAGGGGACATTTCTCTTCTCCTTACATATTGTGAGTAAATTCTCTAAGTAAGTACAAAAAAAAAAAAATCGGACACATTGTCATTAATTGGTTAATAATAGATATTAAAATCACTTGTTAGGTTAAGAGTTTGTTTGCTGACTCCATATTGACTTTAACAGCTTCACTGCTAATGGAGGTCCAAAAGTAGGACGCATTCCATTTATAGCCAGCAGGTTACCTGATTCGTGAGGCTCCATATGTTTCAGCATAAGAGACTATTTCATCCCAAAAACCAAATGTAAGACGATCAAGACTCAGTGAATCTGGACCATGCTTCAGAGTGATTTTAGACAGAAAAACAACAATGAGGTCAGTATTGGTTAATCAAAACACTTCTCTCACATACAAATGTACACACACAACATGTTCACACTCCCCCTCTCTGTGTGACCCAGTTAGAGCCTCACCATTTCAAGCCAGCTCTCATTTACAGTACTGTGGACTACATTTGCACACAACTTATTCCAACCTGATTTTCTTTAAGAAATTAGGCCTGTCTTTTTGATTTATCTTGACCTGAATTTATTGTTAAACATGTTCCATTTGAAGTCCAAATCCAATCATCTTTTAATCTATTGTAAAATGATTCCAAGTGTTTTTTATTAAGATTACGCTGTTTTTGGCAAAAAAAAAAAAAAAAAAAAACATTGTCATTTTCAAGGACAAAGTTTCTGGAGAGCGACAGGAGTTCATTATAATTTCCAACCTGACTGTTGGAGGGGTGAGCCTTTGTTTACACTCTTTGATGTCTTGAATAAGATGTAAACAAAGGATCTATTTGTCTACAAGTGGATCCATCAGAATGGAGTAGAGCATGGGGCTTGTGGCCTGCCCATTGTAGTTTGCATTTAACAACTACAAGCTTTGTCTGCTCCTAATTCACAATGATTTGGATGAAAAAATACTCAGAATTTCATTTTTAAGCTTACCATAATTTTCCTTCTATATGTCCTTTATCATGAGAACATGTGAAAAAAACACCAAAAACACAATTTTCTTAGACTAAGAAATTAAGCCTGTTAGTTTTTGTGTTTCTTGACCAGAATTTGTTGCTTAACATGTTTACACACATTTGTCAATAGCTTATAATTACATAAGTTGTTAATTCATTTAAAATAATATCAACAGTCATGTGTCTACTCAATTTTGACCTAAATATGTGTAATAGATCAGAAACAAATGTTTATTTTCAAATGCGTTTTCGTTTCAGATGACTCCTGGAATAACACTCTGCATGTTTTGCAAGCTACACCCACAGCTTTTTTGGACAAGAACAACAGCGTACCTGCGACTTCCTGCAAAACAACAAATCAGACTTGGACTCCCCCCTATCAAGAAGATTCAACCCAGAATTTGCACCCCTTCCTGGCTCTGGGCCCTCCCTTGGTCCCTCTGTACTCGGACTGGAACTCCGCCCTTGCTACATGGGGATTTGCGTGGGAAGCACATATCTATGGAGTGGGGTCGATCTTCATTCTGTTTTGTCTAATCTCTGTGATCTCATTGTTAGGCTTACCCTTCCGGTGCCCCCCAGGAAGCTTGTACATAGCTATGCTGCACTTCTTCATGATGGCATTTTCAGGGATTCAAGCTTTCTCCTTGCTCTATGATGCTTACAGCTCTCAGGAACGTCTTCCCCCAGTGGTTGCTCTGCTGCTCTCCGAGCTCCCATTACCCTGCTTGATATCGGCCTTCTCGTTTGCGTTCCTTTTTCTTTCATCATACTCTCGTAAGCATCTTTCACTTCCACTTGCTCTGTCCTCCCCACTCTCGATCTTGCCCAAACCTTGCATTCTCCTTTGCGTGTCGTTGTTCAGCTTCATAGTCTCTCTGGGGTGTGTTGGTCTCCTTCAGCTCTTCCATTCTCTACCACCTGTGCTCCTGTTGATCCCTCATGCTGTGTTTGTTTGCCTCAGCGTCTTGCTCTCGCTCTCTTACCTCCTCCATTGTTGCCTTGCAAAAATAAATACCAAACATATTTACAGGCTGAATGACAATGTAGAAGGGGGAGGATCTCCTGAACTGATTCGGTCTGTAAATGTAACCTTTTCTAGATTAGAAGATTGGAAAAGAGCGACTGGCGCTGGCATTGGAACGTCGATGTGCTTGTTAGGATGTGGAGGCCTTCAGCTTTATGGGATACTGCATGCTTTTGGCGTCGGTGGGGTTAAAGGTTATGGCTTCCAACCCTGGCCTTGGTGGGGCTACCATTTGGGATGTAGACTTTGTGAGTCTGGGGTGTGTCTTGGTTTGTCCATTATTGGTACACACTCTCTTTTTTGCCACAAGTCCTCAACCAAGACTTTGACCAGTTCCCGACCTGGGTCTTGGTCTCGCCTATCCTGCAACTCGCCTCTACGGGAGCAGACCATGTCCACCCAGGATGGAGTAAATTCTCCTGTCGTCTCCTCTCATAAATCTTGGTCTAAAGGTAAGCAGGACAAACTTGTCATCTGTGATGTAAACACAAAGAAGAAGACAGAGGTACTTCCACTTTCTTCAGAAGTTCACGCTCCTGTAAATGGAGTTAATGGTTTACACCAAGCCCAAGGAAAGCTACCACTACCCACATCTCCAAGCCTACCACCGAAAACCAAAAGCCCTATGGACACTCAACTGCTGTCCCTGGACACCTTAAGTGTGGAGACCGATTCTACCAAAGACTTTCGTCCCCCATCTCCCATAGATCTGTCCCGCAGTATTGACCAAGCTCTTTTCAGTGAATCTTTATTTTCTCACAGTATTTTTGATCAACCAAGGCTATTTCATTCCTCATCAAGTGTTTCTTTGAGCTCCCCTGGACAAGGTACGTTAAATCTGGGGCTCAGCTCTGTGGGACATACATTTTATCGAACTTCATCCTGTGGAGATGTTGACCATCCTCAAGGAGATTTGACATCTCACAACAATCTCCCAGTTTCTCCAGAGAAAAGTAACTGGAAAGGAAGCAATAGTGGTTCAACCCAAGGGTTGTGCAGCTATCTCAAGGAAAGCGGAAAGTCGTGTAGTCATTCCTGGGCAAACAGGGGGCAAAACTTTGCCCAATGCAGTCTCCAAAGGGGAATCCCTCACCTGTCTTACCGCCGGCATTACAGAACCCTGAGTCTAGCTTCCCAAGATGGTAAAGGTGGCGGGAAGTTAGCGGAGACTAAGCACCTCAGTGAAAGCCGACAGCTGGAATGGGATATGGCAGTACAAGCAGAGTTTGTCAATGTGTGCAGACAAATCGACGCACTCAGTGTTTGCAGTGATACCATTGAATTATAGAAAGTTGTAAAATCTATATTGTGCTGTTCTGCAGCTAAAATTCTTCCCACTAATTTAAAGAGAAAAAAAAAATATTTATTAGTTCATGTCTTAATGCGCATCTCATGTTTTTTGTAGATATTGCTCATGTTTATTGTGTTTATAGCCTGTTTGTATCCACTCTTTTCTTACTCATATTCATAATGCCTGACTAACCTGTGCAGTAAATTTACTGAATATAGTTTACTGTCCTTTTCAAGACTTTTAATATTGACTCAATTAAAGCAAATCATTTTAATGCAGTGTTACATTGTTTATAAAATATATCAAAGGAATTGCCTGTTAAAATTGTTGGGTTCTGTCCACCACCTTGAAAAAGACAGCAGATGTGGAAAAGGGATGACAAGCAGGACGAATAAGTCACTGTCTGAAGATATAAAGTCTTAATAATGAAGGTGATAAAAAGCAAAGAATTTACAACTGCTAGATAAAAAAAAAGTGTTTTATTAAAAGCTTTGTTTAAGTCTGTGTTGTTTGCTGAAATGTACTGACTTTTTTTTGTCTTCTATCACTGGAGTTTAAACTGTTTTGTTCTACCAAATCTGCCACTTGACAAAGTTACGATGGTCTTCAATTATTCTAAATACATCTTCGTTTATGTAATAGGACTAACTCTCAACGTAGGCATTGAATGTTTTAAATAGCTAATATTTCAAACTTGAAAACGCTTAATGGCTGAACTGTGAAGGCAGAATACAAAGAGAAGGAAAAACGGTGGTAAAAACGAAACTAAACAAAAAAGCACCATGGTTTAACAATGAGACATTGGCAGATACAGTGTTTATATTTCAGAAGCTTGGGAAATTCGTGGTATAGTGGTGAGCTTGGCAGAGGTCAGGCAGTTTGTTTTCATAGGATGAGGCAAATCAGTTGTGGGCAGTCTGAACCAGTGTCCATACTGCAGATGAAAACAAGACTTCACACCAAGAACAGTCTGGAGTCTGCTAATACTTGGGGTTGATTGCTTGGATGAGATACAGCTGGTGAGGTCTGGGAACTGCAGGCAGTGGTTGATGGGAAATGGAGGCTTAGGAGGCTGTCAATACTGGGGAGATGGCTCCCTCTGGTGGTCAGATTTTAGAGGCAGGAAATTGATTCATGACACAAGATCTTCTAAAAATATTTTAATCTGTTCACACTTTTTACAGGACTTCAAAAATTCAGTCATTTTAAATATACAGTAAAATAACACGACTTTTAAGTTCTCTGAGTTGAAAATAAGCAAGGAACTTTTGTTTCTATTGGAGGGGTGTGTTATTGAAATTTGAAAAAAAACACAAAGGGAAACAAACCGACTACTGATAATAAGGTTTTTTTTGTGCTTCCAACTTGCAAATCAACTTTAGTAACTAGATAAAGAGAAGCCTCAGTCATTGTTTTTCTCTCTTAATTTTTAGTTATCTGTCTCAAACTCTCCATTAGCCTACATTTCAAATATGTCAAGAGCCTTTAGGTTCCTTTTCAATAGAACAACACAAAGCTGTTTTTCGGTTTGATGAACAATGAAAAGAGTTCATTTATTATCTATTTTTTAACAAAAGTTTTGCTAATTTAGCTTAAAACAAATAAAGTACTAAAACAGTATGTAGTGTTCTTTCTCATTATAAATCAGTACTTTTCAAAAGCAGTTGAGAACCACATGTCTTTTTCTAATCCAATAATCTGTTAAGTAGAGTCAAGATTACCCACTCTTTAACCTTGATTTATGCTAAAGATGACAGCTTTTTACCAGCTGCACACTGTAACCATTTTGTTTGACATCTCAAAACCAGCAAAAAGCAGTGTGTGATTCTAAAGTGTCGTTGTGTGGCTGAAACAGCAGCGTTGCGTTGGTGACCTCCATCACATGCGACCATTGCATCTGCTCAAAGCAGCTGGAGTTGGGACATTAGGTCCCGATCGTGCTCCTCCTCTTCCTCCGGTCTCTGGAAAGTCGCTTCTCGTGACTATATTTTGAATACAAAAGATTGGGAAACATCTGAATATATTTAAGAACACTTCTTGATGGGAATTAGACACTAAGATAAGTACATGGATGTACTTACATGGCACAAAAGAATAACTAATACAACAGTTTGAGTTGAAAAAGAAGGAAAGGAGAATTCAGGTTACATGTGAATATTCATCAATTTTAAATGCTTTTAAAAAATATTTTTATAAAACCAACTTTATTGAAGGAAAACAGAAAAAAAGAATAAAGTATAATGACCTATACAAATATATATGAAGCAAAAGGTCATAGGTCAAACTCACGAGTGAAGTCCATGAACTCCTCCCTCCATCTGAGCAGACATGGTTCTCTTTTCAAACTTCAGTTCTCCTGAGTACATCATTGACCTGGAGCACAACACAAACCAACTTACTGGGTATAAAAAAGACAGTTAAAACACAAAAAAGGATGTAAATGTGAACTTACCTTAAGATACACAAACTCTTGGCACCTATGTCCTGACAGCCATGCTGTATACCCGCGATAAGGTAAGGAACAAACTTTTGGATAGACCCTTTATCTTGCACCGATCCTGAAACCCCTTGTGCCACTTTCACCTTATCTCCCTCACTTCAAGGACAGTCAGCATTATAAGGGAGACAAACTTTTTCACAACAAAATACGAGATGTTTAAAGGAATCCTATTACCTGAAGTAACGCTTTTGACTGTTGTTTTTCTCCATGGCGTCCAGGGAGCCCATGCCTCTGTACTTTTTCAAGCGAACACCATCTGAAAAGAAATATTCCCCAGGAGCCTCAGTGGTCGCTGCAAGCAGAGACCCCATCATCACTGCAGGCATAAAAACATCAATAGGGGGAAAAAAGTGTTATCATCCAGTGGAAAATTAAAAATAGTCTTTTGAAAAACAGATTGTTGTTTTCAACCTGTAGAAGCTCCCAGAGCGAGAGCCTTCACCACATGCCCCACTGTCTGAATGCCCCCATCAGCAATCACCGGGACCCCAAACCGCCTGGCATATTCTGCAACCTTGTAAACTGATGTCCCCTGAGGCCTTCCACATGCCATGACTGAAAGAAAAGAATAGAAAAAAATATGTATGTTGTTAAAAAGTTAATTTTTTGCTTAATTTAACTAGCAGACATTGATGCAAACTTCAGCGTACCCTCTTGGGTGATACAGATAGAGCCACATCCCATGCCAACCCTGAGTGCATCTGCGCCCGCATCAATGAGGTTTTTAGCCTGTGCAGCTGTCACCACTAGAGGGAGCCAAAGTGACAGAAAAAAGAAGATTGAGGAAGTGAGTTTTCTAACAAAAAAAACTAGAGTGACAGTTGTTTCACAACAGCGTGAACTCACCATTTCCTCCAATCACTTGAAGATCAGGATGCTTCTGCTTAATGTAGTTTATCATGCTTATTTGATAGACTGAGTTTCCCTGGGAAGAGTCCTAAAAAATAAAATTAAAATTATGAAGAACATAAAAGCATGAACAAAAAAGCACAACACTTCCATAACGATATTAGATTTTAGACCTAATTTGCTAAAAAAATAAAGCAATTGATTCATTCACTAGACTATTGAAAAAAAAATGTCTTTGTTTCTCAAAATATAAAACAAAAAGGGTCATGAGCAATTTAGTGATTTATTAATCAAATGCTGATAAATTATTTAGTTTTTTTTATATGGCTTATAAATAGTTCTGATTATTTGAATTACAACTTAATTATATAGTAATTTACATTCAGTCATTTCACTGTTAACATATCATCCATCAAGGTGTGTGTCAGTAAATGTGCACCTGATTAGAGCAAATTTGAATAAAGTTTAAAAAATACTAAAGAAATTTTCATTTATTACTTTAAAATAATCTAACCTAACCGGTTTACTTTTTAAAATGAATTTTCCAAAGATGATTAGAATTTAAATGTAAGAAATTAGTTGTTTTTCTTCAAATTTTCTCTTTTACTTAAAGATATATTTTTTCTAAAAACTTACCAAAACTACCACATCCACACCAGCCTGCACAAGGAGATCCAGTCTGTATTTGTCGTCTTCCCTAGTACCAATGGCAGCCCCACAAAGCAGCTGTTTACGGGAGTCCTTGGAAGCCAGGGGGTAGTCTCTGTTCTTCTTTAAGTCAGTCCGAGCTATAATTGCAACCAGCTCGTCACTGTCATTTACGATGGGGAGTTTACCTGTAGGCCAGAATGAAAGATAACTCATGGTAGAAAACCAACCACCCCAAGAACGTGTCAAAGTAATTACTTTACAAATTATTCAGCCTTTAAAGATTTACCTTTTTTGCTTCTTTGCAGAATATCATTGGCTTCTTTCAGAGTGACTCCAGCAGGTGCCACAACCAGGTCTTCTCGTTTAGTCATAGCCTACGTTAAGCAAAGGGTAAGCAATGTGTCATTGAAAACTTGTGCAGACTTGACATTTTTCGAACAAGGTCATATTAAATATCATCAAGTGCAACTTAACCTGTGAAAAAAAAACACGTTGAAACTTATTTGATCAGAACTAGCCTTGACAGGCCTCGCATGGCAAATATTACAGAATACTTTCAGCCTTAATTTTCCAACAGAAAGAGTATTTAAATTACTTTAGAATAGAATAGAACAGAATTCAACTTCATTGTCTTTGCACATGTCAATGCACATCAACAAAATGCAACTTTTATCCATTCAGAGTGTTTTAGTAGATATAAATATATATACAAATGGATATTGTAGAATTAATGGATATTGTAGAATTAATAGTTATGGCGGGTACTGTAAATTACAGTACTTAATTAAAAAACACTTTGCAACTGATCAGCATTTAATAAACTGGTCTGCAGCTGAGTTCTGCTATGTAGTATTTAGGGGCAGGGAGGTAGAACGGCCCGCCTACTGGGCGATATAGATGGCTGCCAGCCGGAGACGTTGACACAATGTCCAGTCAGAGCTGCTGCCGGCTGCTAATCCCACCTGTGGGCGGCCAGTTGTTGCCCAATTTTGTAATGGAGCTATTCCTGCCTGTCGTTGGGCTGCCACTGCCGATCTCCAAATGTACCTGAGCGGCCATTGATTGATGTCAACTTTGACAGAAAAATTGGCCTGTTGCCTTAAAATTTAAACTTTTTCTTAAAATCTCAGTGGCCATAGCGTGACGTGTAAAAATGCGACTAAAATGTTATGTTTGCTTTTTTTGATCTGTTTTTGACCACAGTGATTTCATTGATGCTGAGTTTAAAGAACTTGCCACCATACTTTTCCATGAAATCACTGCCGTGTCCTAACAAATTGTCATTTTTGGACATGACAATCGATATCTCTGGAGGTGACAATACCGACCAGTTTCGCCCATTTTCCCAGTGGGATCCCAGAAAAACCATGGCGCACCTTAGCTTCCAGCACATCCCCAACAGTGTGACTGGGACTCATTACTACTGGGTCTGTTATAAAGCCCTGCTCAAATTTCTGTCAAAACAGAGGAAAAAAAAAAAAATGATGTATTATAATAATGGCAAACAAAAAAAAAGTCAACACACTCAAGTGCTTTGACTTCTTACCTTAACTTTGCGCACCTCATTGGCCTGAAACTCAGCTGTGCAGTTATGATGGATTATTCCAATGCCTCCCATCAGCTAAAATCGGCCAAAGCATTGAAGCAAAAAGAAAACATGAATATAGCACGAAATACAAAATGTATTTTATTCAATATCTGTGCATTGTTTGTGCTTACTGCCATGGCAATGGCCATAGACGACTCTGTGACGGTATCCATGGGAGATGAAATAAGAGGCGTCTTTAAGGTGATTTTTCTCGTCAGTGCAGAAGTGAGGTCCTTTAAACAGAGATAGATTTAGAGGTAGATGTTAACCAGCACTAAGCAAGCTTCTTCAAGCATGAACATGTTAGTGTACAAATGAAATGTTAGGTCAGTTTGTTTGCATGCGGGCAGCCTATCTTACTTGCTAGCGTCACCTGCTGAGTCATGTGATGCAGGTGTGTGTCTGCTCTGAACACTTGCCATCCACAAACCACATGTGACCAAAGCATGAAATTCATTTTATGTCCCAGCAGAGTTGAAAATAATACATGGTTGGTAAACAAGTCTTTGTACTTAGTAATGAGGTGTAGATGGATGAAAAGCAGGTAAAAAAAAGTGCCAAAAAATGTTGAATAAAATCAAAAGACATTTGAAAACTTTTTTGCATCAAAGATTAGAGCAAACGGTCCACAGTAAGGCTTTGCATTTAATTAATAAATAGTAGATCTATGTAAAGCTGAAATGGGATGTGTTGCAAGTAATAAAAAAGCCTACCACTTCATCTGCAACAAAATCTATGAAACCAGGGAGAATCAAGAAGTCACTGAAAAAAGAAAAAAATACAATTACGTCATATCTTTTAATCAGTGCAGAGGAACTATATTTTGAAATATCATATTTACTCAATATCACTTGTAATAGGGATGCCACAATTCTCAGATTTAACCCAAACCGCTTGTTACACCACTAAACCAAATCTTGGGGAAAGTAAATCGTTCCTACTGCACACCAATAAGTATACATTGAAAATGTTAAACATGAATTTTGCTACAGTTAAGAGAGATTTATTATTATTTATGCTTTATTATTTTTTTACCAGGCTTATGCTGCGGTCATGTATACATACGATGTATACATCGCCGGCCATACACGTGCCACCAACTTGTGACCACCCAGCTGTCCCCCGATTTTATGATGGCGTCATCGCCACCTGTCACTATACAATATTGTACCTCTTTTGGTTGCTTATTAGTAAATAAATAAATAATAACGATTTTTCGGAATATTTGGTTTCTTATTTTGTAATACAACAATCATAAATTGAACCGAAACAAAACAGTGACCTAAAAATTTAGAGTTGAACAGAAGGGTGGGGAAAGAGAATTGTTGCATCCCTTGTGTGTAAACATATGATCTGTTACAAACATTCCCATTCACAGAGGGCTTTGGGGGTATTTTTAAATTATTATAGTTTAAGGTTAAATGCATGGGTTAAGTTCAGTCAGAAGTGTTAAAGCCAACGTCTCCCCACATTTTAAACCATTTATCCGTTGCTTACTAATACACCCAACAAAGCTCCCATCAGTGAAACTACTCTGACACCCATTAAGACTCTGACACAGGGACGCAAACACTTTAACTTGATGCTTTTAAGCTTTTAAGTTTTACTCCTATTAATACTCATGTAGTGAAGCAGATGTGATATCAGTTCTATTTCTGAGTACTTAATGGGGAACACTACATTAGTCATGCTGTATCTATCCATTTTCATATGTTTTGGTGTTAGTGTTGTACAAGCAAATCTGACTACACAAATGTGCATTTTTACTGTCTTACTTGTATGTCAGTCCATCACAGTTTACAAAAAGCTGTTGTGCCGTGAGTCCATCTTCAGGTACATAACCCGTGCCCCCACTGATCAGATAATCTGCCGTGCTGAAATGGGAAAGTAAACAATTCACTGTATACAGTTTTTTTCACATCAACATATTCAATATGTACTGAAAATATATCTGTTCTCATTCTGAAAGTGGCTTAGTTAAATTCAAGAACATGTAATTAATATTCTTCTATTTTATTTTAATTTACATTTATGACTTTACAGACCTAACTTAAAGCATATGTGCAAAAGCTCTTGAAATTGCTGTGAGTGTATAATTGCACCAGCAACTAACCTGTTTTAACTCACAGATAAAGGTTTACCATAAACCAGTTTATCCCTTTGGACAAAACAAGGATGTAGTTTGCCCTTGTGTTTATCTGTTTGACCTGTGCTGCAGCCAGATCAGGAAAGGAAAAAGGAAACACTGACAAAAGGAGAGCATCCATGTCAATGGAAACTGTCTTACACGGGTGCACAGGTAAGAGGATTTGGTCGGCTGCCTAGACTTGAGACAAATGAGCTTGTAAGAGTACACAGCAGGTACTCCTGAAAAGTGAAAACATGTTAAGTGTTTCTTTATATACAGAATTCCTGGGTTACAGACAATAACCTCAGTAATTTAGAGAGGCACTTGACCTTCAAGTAGAAAAAGAGAGGTAGTAGATGTATCTAAAGACTGACCTTTCTGGCCCATATCCAGCTTGGATGCGTGTGGCACTGTATCTTTGTGCTGCCGTCTCATGTCCATGAGAGGTCGGGTGGGCATAGGTCATACATGGATGACACGGATCTCCTGCTCTGTTTGTAGTGCATGGCCACGTTGGTTCAGTGTCTCCCACAATCCTTCTATAGTCAATCTCGTAACCGTCCCTCTCTCGTTGTTCAAAGCGTTCATAGTCGTGACCCTCCATCTCCAGGAAACTCAGGGTTCTGACCTCCACAAGTCGGTCCTCATACAAACACAAACTCTTTCTCTCTGACACTCCCTCCGACTCTCTTTCTCTCCTCAAGCACCTCTGACTTGTTGCCTACTAGGGAACAGCCAGCATTACTAGTAAACAGTGGCCTCAGCAGATCCCCAGAGACTTAATTTGCTGCTCACCTACAAGCACTGATGAACACAAAATGCTTTGGGCGCATATTCACACCCTCCAGACACACACAAAGGACAGAAGAAAGCTTACTTGTCATCGTCCCTGTTGTCTAAGAGACCATTTAGTTAAAAGGGAAAAAAATAGATGTCACATGTAGTTTTTGCATGTAAAAAGACTTCCAGATGGATCATCAATGAATCCTTGAACCAGTGTTGTTGGAGGATTTAGATCCCAGCATGGCATCACATATCCCTGGGAGCCGTTTAGGCTCGAGAAACGAGTGATCAATGAGAAGGTGAATCAGGTCTAGATAACCCAACGAAGACTTGTTCCCAGAGGAGTCTGGAGCTGGTTGGTTAGTTGATTGGTGGAGGTTTCTCTCCACTCAGGCTGCTAAGCTTAATTCTGCTTCTGGCTGCAGCAGACGTCACTCTCCCACAAAGAGGATTGGGAGTATTAAAGTGGGGTGGAGTGAGATGGGCGTGTCGGGTGGAGAAGTAAGACCAAGGATGAAACAAGTGTGAAAATGTGTCTGTTTACAGTCATAGATAGATAGACTTTATTGTCTGCTCATTGAACAGAAGTTCATCTTTCAACACGGCAGAACAAATGCAAAAGACACAGATTTGATGGAGGAAATCACATTATTATAACTAATTTGTCTGAGGATTTGAATCTATTCTCATCATCATTTCAACAAACTCTAAACATCTGCCTCATTTTGGCAGTTGATGAACATTCTGAATTTACCAATTTTCTTGTTATTTGTTTTTTTTTTTAATATTTTCTTTTTATTGATAAATTTGAAGCCATTATTTAATGTGTCATTTAGATTATTACTCAATGACTGAAGTGACCAATTGACCCATATATTAAAATGGTCGAGGAGAATAAATTTGACGGCCACCAATCATCTACAGGTGACTGACCTGAAAGTAATTGGGGGATTGAAACAGAAAAGCCTCTTATAAAGTCTCTCTCTCCCTGTGTTTTTTTCTCTAGTGTCTCTCTCTTTTGACCTGTCTGACAACTTATCTTCATTAAACAGCGCAAAAATTAAACACTAAGAACAAACAAATATATTTTTCAATAGAAAACACAAGAAAAATGTAGACATTTTGAATTTTTTAAATAGTATCTGATGCCACTTTTAATAGATTTTTAAAGAATCGCTGTAATGAAAATTATATTTTCAATGTTTTTCACATGTTCTTGTGGCATTTTTGTCATGATAGAGGACATATATAAAGAAAATCAAGCCTTAAATTGTGTTTGAGTATTTCTTTATTCAGACTGATTTCCCATTCACCTATGCACACATATTTACACACTAATGGTGACAAAGCTGCCATGCAAGGCACTAACCTGACCACGAGGAGCAGTGTCGGGCTCATTGTCTTTCCTAAGGACACTCAAACAAATGTACAGGTAAAGCAGAAGAGATGCTTACCAGTCCTGTTTTGCAAGTCATGTCTAAAGTCATAGAAATTAATGCCAAGTCAATCATAAGTCTTTGGCTCTAAATTTAAGTCAGCTTTCAATTCCAAATTTTGTAAATTAAAAAAAATATTTTATTTACACAGGTTGTCTCTAAAACTTGTCAGGACACTTAAAGTAAAAGAACTCTCAATAGGGATTTCATTATTAGAACTGATAGCAATGGTCTGCAGATAGAAAAAATGAGTATAAACAAATGAAAACTGTACACAAGTCCCGACATCAAGTCAAATCTTAAATCTCTGCATGGAAGATTTGACTGGACTCAAGTCTGAGTTTCACGTCCAAATCTCCAACGCTTTGAAAGGGGAACCAAACAATCTGTGACCTTCTGATCAGTTTGTTCTGTTCTGTGGGGCTTTTATTCTGCCAAATAAAAGAAAATATAAAATATTTAACCACATGCAAAGCAAAACTAAGGAACCCATTTCAGGTATATTTAAATTCTTATATAATGTGTGTGCTACATTTCTTTCAAATTCTAAATATTAGAAGAAATATCATCAGGTTTTTCTTGAAAACTTTAACTTTGGTACAAGATTGACTCTAAGAAGAGGATTTACAGGAATCTTTGATTTTCACATGAAACCCGAAACCAAGTGTTGACAGGACTGTAGCCGGAGGCATGCTGTCGTGGATACCAAAGCTTCTCAACACTACAACTTCACCTTCACCATGCAGCATTTGAAAAATTAATTTACTAACTTTAGAATTTTTTTTTTTTCACATATCTTTTAACGCAATTGTTTTGACTGTTTTCTCAACATGTGGAAAATCTAAACATGTCCAACGTATTATATTGATAAGCATTTTTGCCAGTTTTTGTTAGAAAAATGCAATATTGAGTGTATTTGGGTCACTGAGAAGACATATTGAACACATAAGAGTGGGAATAATCAAACTGGTAAAAAAAAAAAAAAGCATTTTCAGAAAATCAAACTACAAACTACGTATTGGACTTCCCTGTTTGAACCTACTAATGCAAGTGAGGAATCCAGTTTTGCAATGGCAGGTCTGAGGCGCAAGGATATTTTGTTTTATTTTAGGCATGTTCCTACTCATCCATTATTAGCAACTAACAAACTAATACCTGATATTTTCTCTTTATGGATAAATTATGATAATCAGTCTTTGTTTTCAACAGAGATAGAGACAGAGTTTTAAAACACCTCAATTTTAAGCCTTTAACAATTTTTTAAGTTTGCAGGATATTAAATGATAAAGATCATTGCATTAGCTTTACATTTTTGTAAACTTTTTTCTTAGTTTTGATATCCGCTTATAATGGCAGACATATGAGACAGTGGAATATAAAGGTCTAATAGAATTTATATTTAATCTTGTGAAAACAGAAGGTGAGGCTCATGTAATACCTGTTTTATCAGATCTGATAGGTTAGCAGTCTAGAAGGGCTGGCTGTTGAACAAGAACATGCATGACAGAAACCTTGTGAAAATTTTTTTTTAAAAAAAAGCAGAAGAGAGACCGCCTGGCAAGCCAGGGCAAGTTTCAGTAAAACTCTCATGGCGTTTCTCAGATTGTTCCTTCCACATTTTCACTTACAGATTGATGTCTGATTTATAGTCTCTCAAAGTAAATTATTTGCAAGTTGCATAATTCTGAACTGTGTTGAATTAGAAGTCCAAATGAACTAATATATTGCCAAGACTTTGTGACTTCCCAACAAAAACGTTCAATTTGTGTGGTTTGCAAGACCCAACTCAAGTTTATTTATATGGAGCCTTTAAAGTCAAGCAAGGAGCCTTTCATTAAAAGCTCAAAACATAAATAACAGCAAAAATGTTAAAACAAATAAAGCAAAATAGCTTAAAAATAAGTACCATAAAAACAAAAGGTAAACCAGGTCAGCCTTGAAAAAGATATCCTGATCTCAACGGGTTTTCATCTGGTTGAATAAAGGTTGCACAATAACAATAAAACAAGCCAGCAGAGACTATCTATAAAAATAGGTTTTGAGTTGTGGTAACCATTCCTGTTTTTACAATTATCCCCTTAAAATTCCAGATTAAAACAACAAATAATCCTTTTTAAAACAACTAAATTTGCCCTCGGACACGATGGATTTGCGTTCAGTCGTGGAGCAATGTGCATCTTGAACATTGAATTTCTATCAGCTTTTGTGCTAATCGCCCTTATAATACGTGTGAATAAGCATCCATTTTCTAAACCCGTTTTGTCCCTTTTGGGGTCACGGCATAGCCAGACCCAAATCCAGCCAGCTCTGGACGAAGGCAGAATACACCCTGGACAGGATGCTAGTCTGTCGCAGTGCCACAATCACACACACACTTGCATTCACACCCAGAGGCAATTGAGAGAAACAAATAAACCTATGAAGCATGTTTTTGGACGGTATGAGGAAGCCGGAGTCTCAGCAGAAAACGCCCACATGCACGGGTAGAGACATGCAAACTCCACACACAACACTCTGTTTCAGGCCCCCCAGCTGGGACTTGAACCAGGGGGCTTCTTTCTGTGAGGCAAAAGCGCTAACTACTGTATAACTGTGCAAATAAAATGAAACAATGAACAATGAAACAATGAAAACTGTTTTCTGTTTTTTAAAGTTTCTTGTGGGCTTTTTCTCAGAATGGAGGATGTAGTTCACATAAAGAAAATTAAACTTAAAAGCTTATGTACATTTTTTTTCTTTTTTTCTTATTCACTTTTTTGCAACAGTCAAAAAAAATCAATGTAAAGGTGCAGATTTATTAGTTTAAGTAAATAACAACACAAACCTGTCTAAACCAGTATATGCTCATAAATTGTGTTGGTCCCATTAACTTTAGTGTTAAGCATTTTATATTATATCTGTGGCGTCAAGGTAGCATCAGTGCTTCATTATCCAGTCCGTTCCGGTTGTTAACATGGAAAGTACCTGCATTATTGAAAATCCAGTCCACGTTTTCAATGCTACTTTCAATCAAACCTGGCTAATACATTTCGCTAAAGATGGTTTGACAATCACAAGTGCTTAAAATATTCAATCAGAGAACAGCTTTCTGCTTCTTGTGTAGTGTTAGGCAAAAACATCAAACATGATAATTTTGTCAGCAGTGGCTGCAAAAATTAGAAGAAAGCTTTAGTCATCTTTGAAAAGCAAGAGATGGCACAAACACATAAGGACAGTGTTGTTGCATTTAAAAGCTACCAGGATATAGGGATAAGCTGCACAAAAAATAGCAACTGCAAGGGCACTGTTCATATTGTGAGCCTCTCTTAGGGGCAAAGCCTCCTATTCTTAAGACATAGTCATGTCCCTGGCTAAATACTGCTAGATTTTTGCTTCTGTTAGTGGGGGGTTAATTCATGCAAAAGGTCCTACACTAAACTCAGATAAATGTATTAATGATCTGCTGGTGCTCTGGAGAGACTGTCCTGGAAAACAACAGTTTTTATTTATTTTATTTTTTTATTTAGCCTAAAAACTGAAAAATCATCATTAAAAGACCACTGAGAAGACTTACATTAGATCAAATGATAAATGAACTGGGTCTTGATTTGCAAGATAAAAAATAAACACATAGATAGATTTAGAGTGTACACGTACACTTCTGCCTGCATGATCTGCAAAATCTGCCAAAGGCGAGTACTTGTGGTTTACCTCTTTGAACACCCACAGTTCAGAAAAAAACACTTCCTCATTCTGGGTTTCATGTGGAATCAGGAAATCTGTGTTCAAGCTGAACCAGCCTCACAACTAACACAGTACAAACAGGACCAAATTTTAAGAAAAAATGACAAACTAGAATTCATGGATGGCATTTTTCCACAGCAAAAAAACCCCAAAAAACATTGTAAACATGTATCCCTTATTTCACAATTGAGTGTGACCCTTTTAAATTCAGTACGGGTACTTCCTGTTTTCTCAATTTTTTGAGCATTGTGGTGTTTTTTTTTTTTCTTTCTGTTTCAGAATTCGGCTACAGCAGCTGCAGCCACTTCAAGAAGTTAAGACGGTTTATCAAACATCAAATCTGTCTGAACCGCCAAAAAATAGGTCTGAGCTTCTACGTTAGCCTGACCGAGACGGTGGTTGAGAAGAGAAACGGTAAGAGCGTTGCCTTTTTTTTTTTTTTTTTTTTTTTTTAACATGCACAGCAGATGTTAGTTCAGTGTGAAATCAAGAGAAAGGTGGTAATATGAAAGAAGCTCATGGAAATCTGACTTTTTTTTTCTTTTTTAGGTTTTTGTGGGTATGAGAAGATGGAAATACTGAAACCCAAACCTTTTGATAACAAAGAGTTAGAAAAATGGGATTTCATTGGCAGCGGAGGATTTGGTCGCATTTACAAAGTTAAACATAAAAAAATGGGACATGATGTGGCCATTAAGCTGCTTAATTGGTAATTCTATTGTTCAACAACTTTCTAGATATCTGTTTCAAATTTCTTGTACTTTATCGGTAATATCAACAGAATGAATTTTTCTTTCAGTCCTGACATGGAGGGGGCATTGTTTAAGGAGGCTAAGTATCTAGAAACATCATCATCGGACTATGTTCTAAGGATCTATGGAATATATGAGGGAATTCCTCCTGTCTCTAAAAGAAAATTTGAAACTAAGGGGATAGTCACAGAGTTCATGCGGAGAGGATCTATTGAGAGCATGCAGAAGAAACTGAGTTGCACTCCACCGTTGCCTCTAGCCTTTCGTTTGGCTCATGAAGTTGCTTTAGGGATAAACTTCCTCCATTCAATGGGTATTTTACACCGTGACCTGAAGCCAAGCAATGTAATGCTGAGTGAAAGCCTTAACGCTAAGGTAAAATACAGCTAAGAAAAGTGAGTTTATTATGATGCAACCATTAAAAAACAACTTTTCTACCATTTATTTTGTAGCTGGCAGACTTTGGTCTGAGCACATATTCCTCCAGTGCTAACACCAGTTATGAAGAAAAAGTAGCAAATGGAGGCACTCGGAAGTACATGCCACCTGAAGCTTTTGATCCAAGCTACAAGCCTTCACGCTTTTTTGATATTTACAGGTAAAAGTTAAGTCATGCTTATTACATTGTTTTAGCGCCAAATTTTGCTCACAAATGTGCTAATAAAGCCCCTTCAGATGCCCCATATTTTCCAACTGTATTCTGCTACCTTTATTCATCAGCTTTGGTATCCTTGTGTGGTCCATCTTTACTGGAGAAGTGCCTTACAAAGGTATCTATCTATCTGTCTGTCTGTCACAGAGTGAGGGCTTAACAAAAAGATTTGTTTGTTCAGCTGTAACATCTATTGCATTGTCACTGGATTTTGGTTGTTCTGTGTTGTATTTGAAGAAGAAGAAGAAGAAAGAAGAATCTTTATTTATGTAGCACTTTTCACAGAACGAATCACAAAGTTCTTCAAAAAAGAGCATAAAATCAGAAAACACAGGGAAATAAAATCAATAATCAATAACTAAAAACACAGTAAAACACGGTAAAACATAGTAATACAAGGGCTAAGATCAACTAAAAGCTCTCCTGATTGTTCACTTCCTGCTTTTTTGTGAGCACTTCCTGTTCAGGGAAGTCCGGTGTACCCACCTATTGTAGTTTCCTTTGACAGACCTGTTTTAAATTAAAAACGTTTTTCTTATTATTTTGTTAATCATTCAAAAATTGACGTTAACTTTGAGACATACGTTTGTTTAATTATGTTGAATTTCTTACAAGTAAAATACCTGTGAATGTTTGTTTCTCATGATATGTGTTTTACTTTTGATTAGTAATTGAGTTGGTTTGCTCAAAGGGTGGGGCTAACCACCTATAAAAGAAGAGAGGACCTTCTTTAAAAATGGACACCTCCTTTTTTATGGCGTTATTTTTTAGTCAAAGCTCCACACAGAAATAAGACATCGCCACGCACGTATCAAACATTCCTCATGGACAATTCAGACCCCCGCGAGCGCAGAAAGTGATCACGAAGGTCTAAGTCTGCGAAGAATGTTTGATTACTTTTTTCTGCATGGAGTTTTTAATAAACAACCCCAGACTTTTTGATGTATGACTTTATTGGTACAGCCCTGTAGGTTGCCTCCTTGCCATACTTTTCCTAACGTATGTATGTTTCACACAATTTTCAAGAACATAAAAAGAAGAGGACTGTGGTTATTTGTGTGGACAGTGGTTTGTTTGTCTGATACTATCTTTCTGTTAACTGCCATCCTTATTAATCCTACCTCTACTTATTCATTGTTTCAAAACTAAGATGCCTTGGATATTGTAGTGGAGATGAAAGTACCACAGGGCCAAAGACCTCCTCTTGATCATCGGTTTCTGGGAAATGCAAAAGGGTTCGAGGACCTTAAAACTCTCATCTCCAAGTGCTGGGATGGAAAGCCATCAAAGAGGCCAACAACTGAAGGCATGTATCCATGTAAAATATAAATAAAGGAGAAATATCTTGTTCTCAAGCTGCATCTTTTAATGCAATTGTCTTGACAGTGTTTTTTTAACATGTTGAAAATGTCGGGTATTGATCATAACATGGCTTGGTATCTGTTCTAGAGTGCATCGAAGTCACCAAGACGATGTATTTAATGCACGAGAATGGAATTAATCAGGCTCTCTATCAAGTCCTTGAAAAACTGGTAATAACAAAATTACTTTTAACAAAAGGGGGGGGGGAGTTATGATGAGTCCTAACTTGTTCTGCATCTTTCTGGGTATGGCATGCATTGCAGGACTCAGAAAAATCTGAACCTCCTGAAGCAAGTGATAAACCCAGTTTAGCAGTGGCAACAGGTATATTGTTTAATTTGACTTTATCAACTGACATTTTGTTATATTTTAATTTGGATTATTTCTACTCTTATCTTGTGAGCCACTGAAAAACTAAATGTCAATCATTCTATTCTTGTTAGGTCATGGAGAGAATAGTGAAGATTGCTCTGGGTTTATAGCACAGGTAGTCTCAAAAGACTTTTTCCTAAAGGTTTAAACTAGTCAAACAAGATCTCAGATAAAAAAAAAATATGAAGATTTTCATTTAAAATATTTTTCTGCTTTGATATCAGCGATCTGTGGTTGATGGCAAAAACAATGTGGACAA
Organism: Oryzias javanicus; assembly: GCA_003999625.1. Classification (NCBI taxonomy): domain Eukaryota; kingdom Metazoa; phylum Chordata; class Actinopteri; order Beloniformes; family Adrianichthyidae; genus Oryzias; species Oryzias javanicus. The sequence goes on from CM012442.1 coordinate 20,408,124, forward strand.
AGGTCTGTTGGTATTTGTTTTTGATTTTGTAATTATTTTCTCTTCAAACTGTTTATGCTTTTTTTGTGATACTTACTGTCTTTTTCTTTTGAAAACAGTCAAATTTGTTGACATGAACAGGGCAAGTTTGATCAAATTCACTACCAAGGTGATGGAAATAGTGGATGAGCTCGGAGACATGGTTCAGACGGAGGCCCGTTCATTCATCGAAGTGCAGAAAACGAGCCAGATGCAAATGACAGAGCTGTACTGCGGACCTTTACATTCAGGAGGGACAAAGGTTAAAGCAGCATTTTATGACGCTCTCGAAAAGCATGAGCCACATGTGGTTAGAGATCTCGGTATGACATTTCCTGTTTGTGACATTTTACCTGTTTGTCTTTTACAAGTAATTCAAGGTTTTAATTTTGCTTTCTCTTTCCCAGGTAACAAATGTAACTGACAGAAATTGTTGTTTCTCACGAACTGAAGTTGCAAAGCTTTTCCAAGATGTCCCTCTTTGCCACTGTGTATCATCTTAAACAAGTATATCTGTGTGCCAGTTTGAAAAAATGCATTATTAAATTAAAACTGAACATTTTATAACTGACTGATTTATTTTCTTTGTTTAATTAAATATACTGGAGAAAGAATCAGACTCTGGACAAGATCCCCTGAAATTAAAATATATTGTTTTTGAATAGGAAAAAGCAGACCAGTTGAGTAAGGTAGAACAGGCCTCACTTTGTAAAAATGGTTATGGATTGTATGCTAAGTTGTTGTCGTGTTCCCACCCAAGTCATTCCAACTCTTGCAGGTCCAAGGGGCCTGTCTCTCCAGGCTGTTTATTCTTGAGGAAGAAAAATGTATTGAGAAATAAGCAGTTGGCTATTTAAAAAAAAAAAAAAAAAGACTAAGGGTGTATTCAGACTGAGAAAGTCTGTTGGTTCGGATCGAAAGTCTGTTGGTCCGGATCGGACGTATGATGACTTGTACTCTAGGTTGGGTAGTAAAGAGGAAAAGACTGACCTGTACAGATTAGCAAGACAGGGAGACCAAGATGGGAAGGACATGCAGCAGGTATAGGGTGATCAAGGATAGAAATGGTAATGTGTTGACAGGTGTCAGTGGTGTATTGGAAAGATGGAAAGAATACTTTGAAGAGTTGATGAATGAAGAGAATGAGAGAGAACAAAGAATAGAAGAGCAGACTGTTGTGGAGCAGGAAGTAACAAAGATTAGTAAAGGTGAAGTGAGAAGGGCTTTGAAGAGGATGAAGAGTGGAAAGGCTCTTGGTCCTGGTGATATACCTGTGGAGGTATGGAAGTGTCTAGGAGAGATGGCAGTGGAGTTTCTGACCGGGTTGATCAACAGGATCTTAGGTGGTGATAAGATGCCAGAGGAATGGAGGAGAAGTGTGATGGTGCCCATTTTTAAGAATGTGCAGAGTTGTGGTAACTTAAGAGGAATAAAGCTGATGAGCCATACAATGAAGGTATGAGAAAGAGTAGTTGAAGGTAGACTAAGAGCAAAAGTGAACATTTGTGAGCAGCAGTATGGTTTCATGCCAAGAAAGAGCACTACAGATGCTACATTTGCTTTGAGGATGTTGATAGAGAAGTACAGAGAAGGTCAGAGAGAGCTCGACTGTGTCTTTGTAGATCTGGAGAAAGATGATGACAGAGTGTCCAGAGAGGAACTATGGGATTGTATGAGAGAAGGTCGAGAGTGACAGAAGAAGTTGACGTGTGAGAGCAGTTGCAGGACTATGTTATGAGGGCTGTAAGACAGTGGTGAGGAGACAGGAATCATCATGGACTATGATGTTTGCAGATGATTTTGTGATCTGCCGCAAGAGTAGAGAAAATGTGGAGGAGGAGCTAGAGAGGTGGAGGTTTGCCCTGGAAAGGAGAGGAATGAAGGTTAGTACATGTGTGTGAATGAGAGGAACCCGAGTGGAAGAGTGCGGTTACAGGGAGAAGAGATAAAGAAGGGGGAGGAGTTTAAGTATTTAGGGTCAACAGTACAGAGTAATGGAGAGTGTGGAAAACAAGTGAAGAGGCGAGTGCAGCAGGTTGGAATGGGTGGAGAAAAGTGTCAGGTGTGATGTGTGATAGAAGAGTTTCAGCACAAATGAAGGACTGAAGAAAAGACAGGAAGCAGAGCTGGAGGTAGCAGAGATGAAGATGCTGAGGTTCTCTTTGGGAGTGACCAGGATGGATCAGGAATGAATCCATCAGAGGGACAGCACATGTTAGAGGTTTTGGAGATAAAGTCAGAGAGGCCAGACTGAGATGGTCTGGACATGTTCAGAGGAGAGACAGTGAATATATTGGTAGAAGGATGCTGAGTTTAGAGCTGCAGGCAAGAGGTCTAGAGGAAGACCAAAGAGGAGGTTTCTGGATGCAGTGAATGAAGACATGAAGGTGGCTGGTGTTAGAGTAGAGGATGCTGAAGACAGGCTTTGATGGAGGAAACTGATTCGCTGTGGTGACCCCTGAAGGGAAAAGCCGAACGGAGAACAAGAAGTATTCAGACGGACCATTTACTTCCTTTTTGCTAACATGAAAAGAAATACTTTACATTTGTCCACGGCTCACCAATCGCCTCATTCCAAACGTGCTTATATCACATTACCACCTTTTATAGTGACCGTTTTGGTTCAGTTTTTTCTGTCTCAGAGCAGATGGTATTCAGACTGAAGAATCTCAGAGCAAACTGAAGTTCAGTCCAATTGGAAACAAATTAAGACCTCTTCAAAAGATGGGTCTGAGAGCGGTTCCTGGTCCAGGACCAGGATTCATTTGTGCGTATTCAGACTGAAACTTTGTGCTGCATTTTCGAGTGAAACAAACTCTGGTTCACTTTAAGCGTACCAAATATGTCCAGTCTGAATACATTCTGAATCATAATCTTATTTGTTCCTTTTCCAAAGTGGTGAGACAACAGGAACAGCTGGGCATGTCATAACAAGCTTTAACAAAGAAACACACGCAGCGTTTCTTAATTCACTTTTCCAACATTTTTATTTTCATGTTAAAGTCTGACCTCTGGTTTCTCAAGTTAGTCTTTGACAAACTATACGTCATTTGTAAAATAATTGATTTAGAGGTCAAAATATTGGTGTTTTATTTTAGATCTTCAATTGGCTCAACTTTATTATAGACTTATGTGAAACAAGCAGTAAGAAATATTACAATTGTGAGAAAATATGGGGAAATCAAACGTCTGATCAGGAAATAATTTTTTACATTAGTCTTCTTATTGTGCCATCTTTATTTTTACTTGACATTTGTGTAAATGTGTAGGGGGTGTGTAGTACATTCTACAAATATTTAGACCAAATCTAAATTCTATTTCTGTTATAATTTAGTGTCTGACCAGTCAATTGACACAATACACCAGTAGAATTGTATTTAATAACCTCATTTATGCAATGCAATTTAGTGAATACAATGAGATTTAATTCACATTTTTTAAACAAATAACAGACTATTAGAATATGACAGTAAAAACAGACTCAACCCAGAAAGACTGAAGTAAGCCTGCCTGAAACATTCTCAAACTGTGTTGATCAGTGATCAATGTGGCAATTTTGAGACAGGTATACTCTGGTTACATGTGAAAAAGTTCCTCATGTTAAATTTTAGAGTCACTAAGATATATTTTAATAGTAAAATCAAAAACATTTTTAAGAACTTTTCTGTCATTTTCAGATTTACCTTTATTATATTATCTTCTGAATATTTTAGTTTTTGGGAAAGGCACGTTAAGTCAATTGAAAAAAAAGACAAAAAACTTTTATGAATTAAATACTATTGACTAAAGGCAGAACCCCCCACCACCACCACCAAACAAAAACAACAACAGATGATTCAACATAAAAACCTAGATCTTAATAATTAATGAAATTAACTCAAACCGATGTTTCAGAAAAACTGGTTGTCATACAGTCTTAAAAAAATTTGTAAGTTTAGTGGGTTGGAATTTGAGGGACTATGTTACAGAACAAATACAGTAAAATAGTAAAAACAAAAATGCATTTTTACATTTTAATCTTTTCTTGTAAAATGTTGGTTCAAGTATGAAAAATGTTGACCTTTGAATGTGAGTTATTAGGTCATTTCCAATTGTTTGTTTCTTTCATGTTTTACTGAAATAATTCTAAAAAGATGAAGAAAAAAGTGAACATTTTCCCCTTTAAATCCAGAACATTTTCAGCCTTCATGGATTTAGTCACCTGAGGGGAAAAAAAATATTGTTAGACTTTTGATTACTTTTAAACAACAAATATGTGTGCTTAAGAAGAATAAATCATACCAAGGCTCTTCACCAGCTCGGGCTCGTGCTTTTTAAGGGCGTCATAAAACGCTGCTTTGACTTTTGTTCCTCCTGAATGTAAAGGTCCATCATAGAGCTCAATCATCTTCTTGTAGTTTGTTGTTTGTGACACAATCTCTGAGTAGGCTTCGCTGTGGACCATGTCTCCAAGGTCCGCAACGATTGTCGTTATCCTGGTGGTTTTTTGTAATAAATCTGTCATCTTGCTGTCAACAAAGTTGGCTTTTTTGAAAAAAAAAAAAATAGGAATAAAAGCAGGTGAATAAGCAAGAAGAATAAGAATGAGAACTGGAACTGCCATAATCTCAACAGATTTATTTTTAAATATGATCTAAACAATATTGCAAATCTACTTACCTTTTTTATCATCTGTCAGAGTTGGCTGTTTTAAGAAAATCAAAAATCAATCAGCAAAATTAAACAAATGAATGTAATTTATAAGTGCTGAGATGTGCTCAAAGAAAACCTGTGGTGTAGGTTCAGGGTAATCCACAGTGTCAATATCCAGAGGGCCAATGGTGCCGGAGTCCTGAGAGAAAGAACAAAATTTCTAATGATAATAATAAAACAAAATCTTTTTTTTTGCTTTTTCCGAAATGTATGTTTTTTTTTCTTACCAGCTTTTTTAAAACCTTAATGACCACATCATATATTTTGTGTTCATGCTTTAAGTACACATTCTCAGTCGGGGAAACAATCTCTGGGTGATTGTGATTTATGAAGGACACAGTGTGGAAAAAGAAAAAACAAAGATCAAACAAAAAAGACAAACAAATGTATGCATGATTGCTACTAGAAAATTTCAGCTATCTTGGGCTAAAATTAAATGATATTAAGATAATACTGAATATATTCATGTTTTTATGAGCTCATACCTGTAAATGTTGGCCTCTTTGATGGATCACCTTCCCAGCACTTCTGCATTAGATCGAGCAGTTCTTTCATTCCTTCTGTATTTTTTTTTGCAATCTCATCAAGAGGGGGTCTTCGACCATCTTTGACACAACTTTCCACTCTCTTTGGAGAAGCAACTTGGTTTTGAAAACAACAAAAGCACAGAAGCGGAGGTGTAAATGTGTTCAGTTGGAGACATTAAATCTTTTACTCCTTATACATTGTTTTGTAATAAATGTGCTCTTGAAAGTGAATTTACCTGGATATGGTTCTTCTCCAGAAAGGATGGCCCAGAGAAATATAGCAAAGCTGATGAACACAAAAAGTATATATTTATAGCAATAGTTTTAAGTCATGCAAGCAAAAAAAAAAAAAAAAAAAGTCAAAGTATTGAAAATCTCTAAAAAAGACACATTCAAAAATGTTCTTGAAAAAAATACATATTCAGCCATACATACCTATATACATCAAAAGAACGAGCAGGCTTGTAGTTTGCATTACCTAAAGCTTCAGGTGGCATGTACTTCACTGTGCCTGCATTCTCTGCTTCTTCTTGATTGCCAGGGCAAAAAGTGACAGACACTGCACACAGACCAAAATCTGCCAACTAAGGTAAGGCAACACAGAGGAACAGGATTACACACACAAAACACACACACACACACACCCACATATATATATTTTACCTGGGCATGCAGATCATCAGACAACATTACATTCTCTAGTTTTAGGTCACGGTGCAGGAAACCCTCCGAGTGAAGGAAACGCATTCCTAAAGCCACCTCGTGGATCAAACGGCAGGCCAGTGCAAATGGTGGAGAACCGCACAAGTTGTCGCAAAGACTCTTGACAGATCCTCTTTTCATGAACTCCATGACCATTCCGTTTTGCTCTACTTGTTCACCAGGTGGGGTTCCCCTGTACATCCCATAAATCCTCAGGACATTTTTACAGGAGAACACATTCTGAAATTTGGCCTCCTGCAACAGTGACTTCTCCACACTGCAAAAGGAAAGTGTGTTTCGTTATTATTATTTAATAGACCACGAGGTAAATAAAGATACTTACAATTTGTAAAGCTTAGAATAAATTTTTAAAAAACGTAAGAAATTACCCAAGATTATCATTAAGTAGCTTAATAGCCACATAGTGTCCCATTTTCTCATGTTTAGCCTTGTACACATTTCCAAAACCTCCTTTACCGATTTTAATCCATTCTGTCAAGGAGTCATTACCAAACCTTTTGTTTTCCATCTTTTTTCTGATGATTGATGAGAGCTTTAAAAGGGAAATTAAAATGAAAGGAGAGAGAAAATAAATTGTTTAACACATATTTTTCACAATTAAATTCAAAACATCGTCAAAAAGTTCTGACATTTGCACATGCATTTTTTTTTAATTTTAGGGTTCTACTCACCAAGTTTACTCTTGGAGTGTATGGAACTTGAAGACGCGGTTCAAGCCTGAGCAATACATAACGATACTGAAAGAAGGTTGCAAAGTGCAGTGGAGGGGTGGAGTCAATGAGAAAAATGTTGGATTGGGAACAGCCCACACGAAAAGAACACAGAAGTTGTTTTTCAAGTTTAAATGCCCTGAAGGCAATGTGTTCTTGTGTAGAAAAACCTACTAAAACATGTGTGTGTGAATGTCTTATGTGTTCCCTGAGATACGGTTTTGCTCAAAAAGAGAAACCTTTTTTTTTTCTCTATTTGTCTTACATAAAGTTACTTTGTTTCTCTATGAGGACACTTTGGTTAAATTTAATGGTCATTAAAATTTTAAGTTTTGCATATTTGCATACATACTGTACTTTGCAAATAAAAAATATTAAAGTATGTATCTTTTTGGAAACAAAAAATATAAGCCAAGTTTTACACGTTTTCTGTTTCCAACATGTTAGTCTGTAAATGGTTTAAGTCCACTTAATTTCTTTTTTCAGTTACAATCATATTTGTTTTTTTTCATCCCTTTTTACTGATTTTAGTTTTAAAATGAAATTTCGTCGCTGAATTATTATGATATAAAAGAAAGCTATTGCCGCTGGTTCCTCTTTAGTACATGATTTCAATGCTTAAGTGCAAGAGCATCGCCCCATGACCCTCTTTTAGGATTGCATTCAGATTTGAGGTTTAAACTGGAATTTTTTTCTGCCTTTTTTTTTTTTTACGCAAAATCAGATCACATTTTCTTTTGAAACCATAACTGGCTACAAAAGGAGTGAGAAGCAGTTTTGTTGAAGCTCATGACGGTTTTTGCACTACGTGCAGCAATCAACATGACAGATTGTGTGACACACAAATAAAATGTTTTATCCAGTTGGACAGGTTTGCTGAACTCTTTAAATACCTCTTTCACATACCAAAACGATAACAGTATACTCAGCAGGAAAATAAAGGTTACTTGGCTCCTCCACTCACTGCTCTCTGGCACCCCATGTGGCATTCCTGCCGGTCCTGGACTGGGTGGCTTATATTGGTTCGTCAAAGGCGGATTCCCTTTGATCGGCTTCTCAGCACCAGAGTCGAGGTTCTGGCAGCCGCTGCTGCCTTGCCTTCAGCGGGGGCTTTGGTGTGAGGGGGGCTCTCTGTTCCCCTCTTTTGTCTCCCAAGGCAGCATTTTTTTTTCCACGTGTGAAGAAAAATTTACAACCACCAAATGCGTATGACAGAAATATAACTCAGTAGGAAATGCATGCGGAATTTAGAGTCCTAGTCACTGTTTTGTGTTTTGGTGCTGGATATCTACTATTTATTCAAACTCATTTAAAAAAAAACATTTTTTTAAATAAAGAAACAGTAGATTTGTACAATGCAGCTTTCAGATTTAATTCAGTAAGACCACCCTTAAAGTACAAAGTTTGGTAGATACAGTGTAACGTGCAAAACAAGTTGTTTTTTTTTTTTTTAAACCTATTGTTAAAATGGCTCAAGGAAGATAAAATGACAGGATCAATATTATGGACCATTATGACATGCGTAAACATTAGACCTATGCAAATAATGAAAAGGATGAAACAGTATAAACAGAAAAGAAAGCTAGATATGTAGCAAAAATAACTAATTGAATTTTGTACCACTCATTAATTACAATTTTTTTCACTTAACTGCCTTTTATTTTAATATTACTTGTGTTTTCTTTACATATGCTTCTATTAACTGGTGTCTATCATGAAAACAACATTCTGTAATCTTTTGGATTCCTGCTGGTCCACTGTTTGTTTTATATAGTCTAGCCTTGAAAGAAACCACACATATTGCAAATTTTTATTTGAACATTAGCTTTGTTTTTTTCTGATAATTTGTCAATATTCACAACTACAAAGGTGAAAAATCTCTGTTCATCCATCCATTTTCTAAACCCTCTCGATCCCTTCCTGGGTCATTTGGTTGCTGTCCAGCCTATCCACGCCACTTTCGGTCAGAAGCGTGTGCACCCTGGACAAGTCTCCAGTTCATCGCAGAGCAGAGAACAAATAAATGTTGTAAACTAGGATCAATTAAAAAAACAGGTTTTTCACAGCAAAAAACTGTTATACATTCATAACAAAGCCAACAAGATGAAGATAAAGATTTTATTCAGTTTACTTGGATAGTTTGGCAGAAGTTATGGAAAACAAAAAACTTTACTTCATGATATTTCAGAGTGGAATGTTTAAAGTTTTGATTTTCTTAGTCATTCTTTTTTGTTTTAGAAAAATTAAATTCTTACTTTATTAGACCACGTCATACTTTTTGAATAACACACTGTGACATAATACACAAATAAGGGGAAAGAAAATCACTGAAGTGATGAAAAGAATGATGGCTCAGATTAAGGCATCTCGACGTTCCAGTCCTGAAAGAGAAAAATGTGACATGAGGGAGAAATAATATCTGAGATAACCTATTTAAAAAAGAATTTACTTACCAGTTTCTCCAAAACTTGATAGACCACTTTGTTAATTTCTCGCTCATGCTTTGACAACACCTTCTCAGTGCAGGCAATACACTCTAAACAAAATCATGTTTGATACCAAAAAAAGAAAATCTTGAAAAATTGTCATCTTCAATTACAAGCAACAAAAAAATATTTTTTTTTCTTTAACCAAATTGTGCATATTCTGTTTAAAACCTTCCACATTAATTACTGTGTTCTTACACTTGTTTTTCTTATTTTTTAAATGTAACTCATACCATCAAATTTTGGCCTCTTCTTTGGATCACCTTCCCAGCACTTCTCCATGAGTTCCAGCAGATCTTTCATTCCCTCTGTATCTTTCTTTGATATCTCATCAAGAGAAGGTCTTCGACCCATAGGAATTTGGAGTTCCACCAAGTCTGTAGGAACACCTTTGTTGCCAAACAATAAAAACACAGAAGCAGATAAAAACATAGCTTTGTAAAGGGAAAAATCTTTATCAGTATGTGTGACAGTCAGCTTAGTTGTAAACTGCAAAGTAAAAGCCGGTTTTTGACACAATACAGTACAATCTTGGAAAAACATAGTAAAAAGGAAATTGGAATTTACCTTCAAAAGGTTCTTTTCCGCACAGGATAGACCAGACAAGAACAGCAAAGCTAATAAACAAAGAATAAATACATAATTGGTCCATTTTAACAGTGAATATCATAAACCAAATGATAAAAATAGATAAAATTTAAAAAAAAAATACATTTGCAAAAATTACCTGTATCTGTCAAAAGCGCGACTAGGTTTATAGTTAATATCAAAAGCTTCCGGTGGCATATACTTCACTGTGCCAGCACTGTCTGCTGCTTCTTGAACGAGGGGATTGACAGACATGGATTCTGTGCACAGACCAAAGTCTGCCAGCTACGAAGAGAACCAAAAAATATTGTAATGAATAGTTTTAAATCATATGTGTTCATATAACAGTCATTAATAGTCTAAAGCATTTTACCCTGACATGAAGTTCATCTGACAGCATTACATTCTGGGGTTTTAGGTCACGGTGCAGGATACCCAGAGAATGGAGGAAATTCATTCCAATGGTCACTTCATGGATCAAACGGCAGGCCAGTGGAAACGGTGGAGGACCCGACAAGTTTTTGCAAAGAGTCTCAACGGATCCTCTCTTCATAAACTCCATCACCATTCCTTTATGTTTCTTTTGATCAAAAGGTGGGGTTCCCTCGTACATGCCGTAGATTGACAGTACAAAGTTGCAGGAAAGTAGTTTGAGATAATTAGCCTCCTTCTTCACTTCCTCATCTAAGTCACCTCTGAAAAAAGACAGTAAACTCTTTTTTAATAAATAAATAAACAAAAAATAAATAAACTGTTGTAGTTTTGAATTGCCCTTGCCATTGACCACTACCCCCAGGGGTCATCACTCATATTTGCCTCAAAGGGGCAAAGAAGAAAAAAAATAATCTTTTTGATTATATTATAATTTGACATTTTTGGGAGCTTGAGCCATAAAGAATGCATTTAGAATGATGTCAATTTACCCAGTGTGAATCAGCTTGATGGCCACATTGTGTCCCATGTTCACAGCTTTGACTTTATAGACACTACCAAAACCTCCTTGGCCAATAGGTTCCCATGTATCCAAGCCTTCATCTTGAAATTTCTGACGCATTTTGAGAGGCGACAGAAGCCTTAGAAAAGGAAGAAGACAGAGTTAATTGTATTTATTCATTTTTGTAAAATAAAAATTTAAACAAATAAAATAAATCAATGCAAATGTTTTTTCTTAGATTTAAAAAAAAAAGAAGAAATCTACTTACCAAGCGGGGTATGTAGTGTATCAGCCAGAAAACTGACTAGTGAATGCTTCAGTTTCCTTCTTTTAAATACTTCTTCAGGCTGCTGCTTTAGACTTGTTTGAACCGGATTTGTTATTGCAGTTGATGGGCGGGACTTTTGAGTAGAACAGAAGTCAAGTGAAATAGTAGAAAATGAAGACAGCGCCCCCTATTTCATTTTTAGAAGCTAAAGCTTGCAAGAGAAATATTGCTGATCTTAAAAAGCATGCAAGGTTACTTGGACAGGGATGAAATGAATCACACTTTCAGTTAGCTCACTCTAAAAATCCAAAATATGAATTTTTTTTTTTTTGTATTAATACATTGAAGGAGTTTGTGTGTCAGCATTCACTGACTGCAGCATTAGAGCAGTTCCTGTTTTTGAGTGGGAATTCTCCTTATTTCATAAAAGAATAGATTTAGTTTAGTTATTTTCATGTTTCATAATTATTATTTTATTTAAAAATTTAGATTCTGCTTCATAAAATACATTAAAGATACATTTTTGTAAACTATATTCCAAAACAAAAGAAAAACATATTTGAGATTAAATTTTAATTTTTAATCACTGAACAATGTGACATTAATAATTACAAATATAATATCAGGGAATAATGTGTATTCAATCTGGAGGAAAAACTTTAAAATAAAATAATAATAGGTAGCTGAATGGGCAGATCATGTCCAATGTTCTTACACCTGGTCTAGTAAACACTGTAAAATCTGAATTTATCCAGTCCTTTTAGGCTCCATTTAATATTTTTTTCTGAGAGATGATAGCTTTCAAATGAGAGAAGAATAAAGATGTTCTTTCTTAACTGCACCCTTTTTCTAACCAACAGTATTCAAAGGTTCAGCTAAAAATTCAACTAAAATATTCTCAAGTCTTTAAAAAAAAAAAAAAAAATTGTATGTAAACCAGAGCTTCAAAATATGAAACTTAAACAAGTTCATAAACTGCCTTTGAAAGGTAGATTTTAGAAAATACTTAAAAGCCTTAGTCACAACTTATAAGGACTATAAAGGGGGGGGGGCAATTAAGGGCACAAAAGAATGGTAAAAGAAAGGAGTTTAGAGAAAATGATAACAGAGAGAGGTAACATCATGAAATGATTAGGTGTTAAAAAATCATAAAATAACCAAAAGCAATCTGGAATGGGCGGGCCTGTCTACACACAAACTCTGTAGTTATAAACATACCTTTTGGTTAGAAAAGACTTCACATATAAACTAGTTAAAATGTACACAATACAACTGCAGCTTACACACACTTATGCATATAAACCCACACATGTAAAGCCTTTCATTCTGTCACACATACTACACATATTAAGGTGAGCTGGCACCTGTGCTCAGGTGACTGAATAATTAAAAACCTAAACTATTAAATAATGAAAACAACAATCTGATGAACTAAGCGAGACCAAATAGAGTAGCAGTACAGTTACCCTGACAAGGAAGAGGTGAGAATTGGACATTAAAACACATTGAGGGTAACTAACAATGAGACCAGGTAAGACTTTGACAGAGGGAAAGCAAAAGTAAAAACAAAATATTACAAGAATCAAAAGAATATGAACGACAAAGAATCATTTCTTTACATTCTAGTGTCTTAAAAGCACAATCAGTGCTGCAGGGTAAATATTTGTGTCAATGTGAAACTGGCAGTTAAATTCTTCTCAGTGGCTTTTGTTCAGAAATACTTTTCTTTGTACTTTGTCAAAAGTACATGTTTAGGCATCTTATTTTTTTTCCAATTTTTATTTGTTAGTCGTTTTTGCACTAGATTTTCTATATCATCTAATAAATAGAGACAATGAAAACCTCAAACATTTAGACTACTTAAATTCACACATAACAGGTTTTGACAACTTAGGTTTCAAACTTGAGGTTCAGTTTTAGTTTCAGGAAAAATATAATACAAGAAAAATATTTATCTTATAATAATGTATATAATAATAATATAAATCTTATTCTAAATAAGAACTTTCTCAAAAGTTTGTGGAATTTTAGGAAGCCATAGATGCAGGGAACGGCTTCCACAGTTGCTGGTCAATGCATGGTTGGTCACCAGCCTCTGTTAGCAGTTCTTGTGGCTACTTACAGAATCTTTCCTCAGTTTGTCATTGTTCATGTTAAATTAAATATGACCAATAAATCATAATTTATTTGTAAACATATGACCACAACTGTATGAGAGAAAAAACAAAAAAAACAATAACTTTTGTTTATTTTTGAGAGATGCTTTAAAGCAAATCCTGAATTTACGATAAGCCTTGGTTTAGCATCAAAGGGTCTTGGTTTTAAAATAAACACCTATAAAAATTGAGGCATTTATTGGATAAACACATCTTATCCTAAAATGGATAGTTGTTATTTCATCTACAATTTAAATTAAATTAATTTGTTGTTGTCCAATTTATTTGACACACATAAAAAAAAAAAACTTTTCAAACACATGAAAACATTTTCATTGGCTTTACCCTGATTCCGTCTTTTACACAGTCTGGGAGATGGCCTGTTTAAAAGATGGATGTTTAAAAGGGTTTGTTTACAGTGTTTTATCTGCTATAAAAAAAACAACATTCAACACTGGGCTGCACGGTGGCACAGTGGTCAGCGCTTTTGCCTCACAGCAAGAAGACCCCGATTCCAGTCCTGGCTTGGGGGACGTTTTTGTGTGGAGTTTTGCATCTCGAGGGACTCGGCTTTCTCCCATTTTTCTAAAAACATTCCTCATGGGTTAAATGGTTTCTCTAATTTACCCCTTGGTGTGGATGAGAGTGTGAATGTGCGTATGATTGAGGCCCTGCGACAGACTGGGTGTACCCTGCCTTCGCCCATCAGTAGCCGGGTTAGACTCCGACACCCCGTGACACCGAAAGGGACAAACAGTTAAGAAGGTGAATGAACGACTGAATGATTAACATTCACAGCCATGTAATGTACCTTCACAGACAAATCTATCCACTTTCTGAACCGCTAAATCTTTGTAGGGGTCACAGGATGTTAGGACCTGTCCCAGCTTCTAAAGTACTCAGTCACAGGACATTTTTAAATTGTATTAATTATATTAATCCAATTTGTTATAGCCCATTAATTATGATGTATAATCTGTATCAGACCATTCAAATCAGCATAATTGATTCAGCTAGTTTCTAATTATATAAAACAAAGAGCATGCAGAGATTGGAGGCATCTACATTAAATTGTAGCTCTGATTCTGTTTTTTTTATTTTTTAAGAGTTTCCATAACTTAACCACTGCTGAGTGAAAATGCTTCCTCAATAACTTGTTTCACAGGTCACTGTGTGCCCTCAGGGTGTGAAGTGATAGAAATCTGAGAACTGAAAGAGGTAGCAGATTGTTGCAGAAGTTATGTTTAAATACACAGGGAAGAAAGCCAAGTCAAGTGTGTCTCGCTTGCACTCAAAATAGTAAATATATTTTCAACTGAGAAAAGAAAAATAACTTTTTGACAGGAATTTCACAAAATTAATGTATGTCACTGTGAAATGAGACTAGGTTGCATGTTGTTGGAACACTTACATGTGAGCTGTGGTTAAATAAATACAGACGGTTAATACTGCAGGGTGAAATATTTGCCATCAACCTGAAACTGAAAATTTAACCGTTTTCAGTGTTTTAGACAATCACTTTAATTGGTGGAACTTAAAGTGCGTGCCAAAAGAGATGACAGCTTTACTCTACCACAGATGACAGCAGTTATGTGTATTTGACTGCTTTGCCAGTTTAGTTTCGTTCTGAATCAATGGAAACGTAAGCACAAAGTTTTTCTTGATCTTTCAAGTTGGGTTTTGAACTTTCATTTGAAACTAATTTCAAGTTAATGTGATGTAGACGTGTTTGACGATATTGTTTTGATGATTATACCTTTCAGTTTATGAAAATCCCAAATTAAAAATCTCACTGCCATTCTGCCACTTTAACTCCTTGTATATAATAAACCAAAATAAAATAAAAAAAACCTGAGCATTATCTTTATCCTCTATTGATTAATACAGAAACCTTGACATGGCATTCAATAAAATACATTATTCTCTCAAAATAATAATTTGTGGCCACAAATTAGTATTTTTGTGGCCACAATTACCATGTTATTAGTTTTTTATGGACACAAATTAACATTTGGTTGGCAACAATTTGAATTTAATCAGCATTATGTTACCCCCACAATACACTTTTTTGTGACCAGAAAATATTACTTTGAGGGAATAACTTTATTTAGGTGTTGCAGCCTGGAAATATTAAGTTAATTTATTTTTAATTAGATATTTTCCAGGAGAGATGTTTTAGCACTAAGGATAACTTTTCTTTCTTAATATTGAGAATAATTTCTTATTTTGGTTATTTGCTATTTTATTTTGAAAATACATGCTTGACGCAGCATATTTCCTGTTTGTTGGAGTGTGCATATGTGTAGAGGAAGAGAAGCGTCCATGGTGTTGTATGTGATCACGTTCTGTTGCTCCGGCTGTCTCAGAAAAGAATAGTAAAAGAGAAAAAAAGCACTCAGTTCGGGGCAAATAAAGTTGCAAAAACGAAGACGGAGTCCTGTCCGTTTTCAAGGGTGCAACACATGCAATTTTCTGGGCTCTGTAGATTAGAATCAAGCATTTCTCTTCAATGAGTGGCTTGTAAGGATTGTTAACAGTTACACCATTCAGTATCATGTTTACCGTATTCCTGATATTCAAATTTTAGACAAAATATTACATCAAATTAAGTCAACACAAGTGTAATAAATTAAATCTCTTAACATTTTTCAATTAAGGAACGCTACATTAAGCTGCCCCTGTCTGAAAAAATCCTCAACTTATATCAGACTTCATTTATCTATGCAGAAAATTTAGGTTTAATAAAAATCTGTTTTGTTTTTGATAAAGTTGTTTTTTTTTTATTTGTTTAAACTTGTTTTTAGCTTTTAGAAAAAAGGAATTTTTGTAATTCTTGTAAGAAATTGATTTTACTCAGACAGTTCAATTCAGGCCTGCAGAAAGATTCAGTATAAAGATATATTTATGGTTTGTGAAGGTTGATTCAGATTGATGAACTATCAACAGTTCCTTTTTTTAAGGACCTACATGAGACAAGGATCATGACTAATTTTAACAAAAGACAGGTAAGAAAGGTTCAGTTCTTTTCTTAATTTCCTTCTCATTATCTTTTGTCTCAGTTCTGTAGTTTAAGTGTAACTTTAAGTTGATTTCAACTAAGTTATCAGTAGTTTTAAGACACTAAAACTCCTAAGTTAAAAATATCAAAAGTTGGTTTATTTTAAACCTAACTCTAAGTTTAAAAAGGGAGAAACTTTTTTCTGGGTTATTATTGAGGGAAAAACTTGAATTAGGTTCAAATGAAACCACTAAAAATAGTACTGTTCCAAAAAGTAACCCGAAAATATTTCCCAAAATGAGTAACCCACATTTTAAGAGTGTATCTTTCAGAAGAATTCAAGCTGGTCACTTTCTGTTTATTTTTCTCAAAAATTAGAACATTTTCATTAAACAACACTTGTTGTCTGTTGTTGTTTAAAGTGTTTTCCCGTAAACAAACAGATTCAACTGCCTTCATTCTGTAGATGTTTGCATTGGACACATCTGAATGAGATTGGTGGTACTGTTTTGAAATCGGACGCCGGCTTCCTCCACGTGCATCGGACGTCCTCACTGACATCCACCACAGCCGGGTAAGAAGCTCCCAGCTGGAGCTGATCTGTGTGAAAGTTCTGCTGTTCAGACAGAAATGTGAGTGATCATGAACAACATCCTTAATTTACCTATAATGCTGCTAAAGTGAAGGCATTAAACATTTATGAAGGGAAAATGTCTCTACACATATTACTGTACCATTGCTCTCACACATTATCATCACACAAGCCAGTAAAGTAATAACTGTTTATTGTTATTTATTTTTGAATTTTTTATTACATTTTTAATTCTTTAATGAGTTTAGGTTAGTATTTTCAATTCTGATTACACTCTAAAAACATTTTGGTCTGTTTCTAATTTCGATTTTTATTCATTTTATTGACTTTCTTTGCTGAATTAAATCCTAAATAGTTTTGTAGATTCCACCTTTCGAAAAAAAAGAAAAAAAAAACCACAGCACTCAAATTTATGGCGCTACTTATATTTACGTATCACTGCCCACTTAAACGAATGAATTAAAAAAAAATAAATAAATGAAGCATGTATGTTTTGTAGAACACTGAAAAAAGTAAGATTATTTGTCCTGCAGTTCTACTGTTTGACCACAAGATGTCTCTGTAATTCTGTATTTCAAAAGATTTGTCTATACTTTTTTAATGAGAATATTGTAGTTGTACAACAAACTCAAAAGGATTGGTCTAACTAACTTCAGACGTGATCAGTTTAAGACCAAATACCAACATTTGTTCTTAGAATAGAATAGAATAGAATAGAATAGAATAGAATAGAATAGATAATTTATTAATCACTGCAGAGAAATTCCTTGTCTTGTAGATCATTCATGTTTTTATAAAGCTTTTTGTAAAATGTTTCTGATTATATTTTGCTAAAGGAAAAAAAGGTTGTTTGACCATGAACATGCATAGTTTGTAGTTTTCCAAAAATCTGGAAATTTCAGTTTTTGAATTTCAAACTGTGCTGTACAGTATCAAAAGAATCCCTAACTGTTTCAACATTTCCTTAGAAAAAACACTATCATTGTTTATACTGACCATACAAAATTATCATGTTTTTGAACCGCTACTAAATCCACATAGTTATAGCTGAAATTTGTTTCAAAGTTATGAACAAGCCACATCTTACCCATAAAAGCTGAAAATTATGACTTTTTTTCAACATAAAATGCTGAAACATAATGTTGTAGTTCCTCCATTGTCAAAAACAGCCACGTTGATTGATTGATTGGTTTATTTTTAGCATAGGAGAAAAAAAAACCATTAAAAATAGATACCAAGAAAACAGACAAAAATATCACTGAACGCTTTTTCATGATTACTGATAGAATCCCTCAATTGCTTGAAGTTCTATGTGATCCTGTGAATCACTGCACGTGTAGGACTAATTGTGAACTCTGTTGACTCCAGATCAGAGCCAGCAGGAAGGGAGGGGCTCACCAGCAAAGATGAATAAAGAAAACTTGTACTTCACCTTTTATCAACAACGGCATCTGTGTGATGCTGTTCTAAGAGTGGGTGGCACGGAATTTCACGTACACAAGATCATCTTGTGCGCCTGCAGCCCATACTTCAGGTGAGATTATAATGGAATTTCCTGGGAAAACTTTTTTTTACTTTAAAAAGAACTTTGTTGGTAATTCTTGTAAGGAAAAATATATATGTAATAAAAAATATTTTTTTGAAAAGTATGCTGCTTTTGTGAAGAAAATTGAACAAATCCATGTTTTTATGTGGGGTCTCATTATTGAACTGATGTGATTTACATATGTTTTAAGTTTTAATTTTAATTTAAAATAAATAAACTCCTACATAGAAGATTTTTTTCATTTTAAGATCTAATTTCTTGACTTTTCATGACTGTTTCAGTTTTAAAAATTTTAGAAACAACAACATGGAAGCAAATTTGTTGTAACAATCAGCATAAATGTAAAAAAAAAAAAAGAGCCATCCAGGGTGTACCCTGCCTGGTTGTGATAGGCTGGAGCTTCTTTGTGACTCTGAAAGGGATTCAATAAATTTAGAAAATGGATGGATGTAAAAAAAAAAGTCTTTTTTTAATTAAATTAATATGGTATTCAGTAATGTTGACATATAGTCACTGGTACTTCTTCTCCCCCATCTTTAAGTCATGTTAACAGCTTGTTTTTTCACTTTTCTTCACAGGAATCTTTTCACTCACTGGTCAGATCCAGACTGTCGGATCTTTGACATTACCGATGTGTCACCTGAAACAATGAACCTCATGATTGAGTTTTTTTACACTGGATTTGCTCCGGTCACAGAGGCCAACGCTACAGAGCTATTCATAACGGCGGATCGCTTTGACATACCCGGCCTCTTGCGAGTCTGCTCCGACTTTCTCGAGAAAGAACTGAAGATAGAGAACTGTATCAGCATCTGGTTGTTGGCCGACTCGTATTACTACCCTGACCTGAGACAAAAGGCTTTATCCTACATCCTGATTCATTTTGAGATGGTAGTTTTGGCCTCTAAACAGTTCCCTCTTCTCTCTGTTCAGCATCTCGTTCAAATCATTCAGTCCGATCAGCTCCTTGTGAAGAGGGAAGAAACTGTGTACGAAGCCATCCTAAAATGGATCTCTTATTCTCTGGATGAACGAAAGGAATACAGTTCTCTGCTCTTCCCACATGTAAGTAACTTAGCTTGACACATGCTCTACTTTGCAAATGTAGTTTACAGAAAGTTGATTTAAATCCAGAAACAGTAAATGCAAGATGGACAACATTACAACGAGTTATCATATTACCCATCTGTTAATGTGAAAATGTAAAGGTTTTGCCGCATCAATCACCACCCTTTAACATGTGCAATAAAGCAATGTGCTGTCTTTGTTCAAATACTCAAATATTTTACCCCTAGAAGTGGTTTAATTGCACCATAAATACGGAATTTTGAGTAAATTAATAACAGTACTCTCAGCTACAATGGACTGCATTTGTCTAGTCAGTCTTCTGTTTGCAGCTTTTATTCAAATGACACACATTGATTTTGTGAAATTATTGCTATCAACATAAAATTACAAAAAAAAAGTTATACTGGCCTATATTGATATTTTTCCCAATAAATATCACTGATTATAGTTCTCAGTAAAAGCATCAACATGTCAGCAGCTCATGTTAAAATTGCCATTTGAGCAGAAGTGAAGCTTAAATGTCTATTTAATGCTAAAATGTCAAATTTAAATCTTCTGTGTAAGAAACATGGTGTCCCACCTTCTACAAAGAAGACAAAAGTTTGAACACTAAAATCAATATTGGCCAATATGTGATGAAATATAGCACATTGGAGGTCAGCATAAGTCCAGTATTGTGCATCCTTTATTCTGCATTTTGTTGAACAAAAATACATTCTTAATAAACTTTTTTAACTTGAATATGCATAAAAGTTTTCTATTTCTACATTTTTTGACAATAATTAAGACATTTATAAACTGATTATTGGAGACTTGATTCGTTTTTTCACTTGTTGTTATGTTACTCAGAGTGATGGGTTTTGAGTGATATTTACAGAAAAAAATCTAATAAAATATTGAATACATTTCACAATAAAAGCCTTTTGGCAGTTTGAATCTGCAAAAATAATTCTAATTTTGGATATTTCTGAATTTGCTTTGATTTTGCATCAAGCTCACCCTAACAAGCAGAGTGATAGAGTTCAATGTCCAGGGCAGATCTGTTCATTAGTTAAACATTCATGAACCCTCATAAGATCTTTTTTTGATGACTTTTAAAGCCTTTAGAGCTTGTTCACTTTTGTGAGTTAGAAGTATGACTCAGTTAGGACATTTGTTGTTATGTTGCATTTGCAATTTCAACGTAACTAATTTATTTTGTCCCATGTAGGTCAGATTTGCTTTAATGGATCCAATGTACATCTGCAAAAATGTGGTTAGAAACCCAACCGTGTGCTCAAGCCAAGAGTGTCGACAGATCATCCTCAAGACGCTGGACGCTTTCCTTCACAACGGCACAACACAGTTCCTCAAAACCACTGCCTGGTACCCTCTGATGACTCCACGATTCCCCCCCGCCTTAATCTTTGCAATAGGAGGTTGGAGTAACGGCAGCCCCGTTAGCACCATCGAGGCATACGACCCCCGCACCAACCACTGGGTGAACCTAAGCTTCACAGAGGACGTTCCCCGTGCTTACCATGGAACCGTTGTCCTGAATGGGTATATTTACTGTGTTGGTGGATATGATCGAGTGACACAGCTCAGCTCTGTGAGCAAGTTCAACCTGAAGACAAAAACCTGGCAGGAGGCGTCACCAATGCACATCAAACGCTGCTTTGTAAGTGTAACAGTGTTGGATGGAATCATCTATGCATTGGGAGGATTCAATGGCCTCAGCAGAGTTGAAAGTGCTGAATGCTACGACCCCGGAAGAAACCAGTGGAAATTCATTTCATCAATGCACGACCGAAGAAGTGATGCCAGTTGTGTATCCTTCAATGGAAAGGTAGGGACCAACAACTCATACTTTAACTAAAGACATGCAAAAGATGATCTAACTTGCTGATATTGTTGTGTACAGGAACAAGTTTTGATCAAATCTGATCAACTACTTACTTTATGCCTTAGTCACAAAGGACCCTATGGATGGATACGGAATACATTTTAAGATTGTAGACCATTCGTTGAACCTATAAAGCAAAAATGTTCATGCAAATTGTACAAGGAGCCTGTTAGTGCTCCCCAAGTGAAAGATGTGTGGTCCCTTGCATGCAACCTGGCTGTTAGAAATAAGAAATTTGGAAAATTAGAGGGTAGTGTGTGTGGGCACTTTACCGGCATTTATGAATCACGTGCGCTGTTTATTAAGGAGCCAATATGTGCCCTTTACTAACGACTGTGCTGCAAGGGAACTAGAGCCACAAGAGAACTAGAAGACACACCTACACTCTTCTTAAGATGCAACCCTTTCTCTCTACAACCCGCCTCGGACAACCCAAAAACCTGTAGCACCCCTGATGAAGGTTGACCCATACGGGTGCATGTGACTAAGGCATTGGCTTGCTAATTAAGCAAAAACATTAAATTTTAAATGTCTCTACACATTCTTCCAGATCTACATCTGTGGAGGCTTCACAGGGATGCACTGTCTGTCAACAGTTGAGTGTTACAACCCAAGAACTGACCAGTGGACAAGAATGGCCCCCATGAGCAACACGCGCAGTGGCGTTGGTGTTGCTGTCTATGCAAACCAAATATTTGCGGTAATTATTTCATATTCTTACCGTGCTGTGGAAAATAGATTATTTACTGAAAAATATTTCTAAATTAGAGATGCAACGGTCATCAGTATTCAGTCTAGAGAACTGTAGCTATCACCTAAAGAAGTAAACGTGTTAAGATATGTTCACACCAGGCTCAGAAACGCACGTTTGAGCGACCACTTCCAATGAAAAGTCTACAAAAACGCGCACATATGCACTTACGTGTTCACGTGTCACTCTGCATGTTTTCTTTTATTAATATTTTATTTTTTCTAGGAAAGTTAGGTTATATTACAAATTTACTACACACGCTTGTTCATATGTTATGCCTTTCCATACAAATCTTTACAATAAGAGAGAACAAAAATAGAAAATAAGAAAAAAAATGAACAAATACACACTGGAGACAAAAAAAGAAAAGCAAAAAAACAAACAAAAAAAACTTAGCAGATGGACGGAAAGTGTTTCTGACATTGAAAAAATAAACCAAAGTATACAAACAAATCAACTTTACCCGTTTTCATGTCTGTTTTGGGGTTTTAGGAACAAATCCCACAACAATTGAATGCGCTGAAAGTTAAACCAGTTGAACTTTGACCTCTTCAATTTGGTAGTGAAGTATGGATGGCTTCTTTTTCAAAACATGGAGGTGCCAACTGTTGGAAAATTGTTCATGGAGGACAAATTAATAATTGTGGTTTGTGTCGGGAAGGAATAACCGGTATATGACACCAAATCTATCATATGTATAGAGCTGTGAAGGATGATCGCCACTGTTCACACTCTTCCGATTGTAGGTACATGTGCTAGTATCAGGTAGTGACAGTCTGGTCTGAACTGCGCATGCTAAAACTGCATTCAAGACCATCCGTTCTTGAACACAAAACATGAGTCTGATGTGTACAAAGCATTACACTTAGCAAGTTTTTTATGACAAGAACTTGCTAATCTAAGATTAAAGTTTTCAATTAGCCTTAAAACTTTAATAAAAATAATATTCAAAAAATATCTCAACTTCCCAAATTTTCCTCTTTTCCCACACAGATTGGTGGCTTCAATGGAACGGATCGCTTGAAAACTGTCGAGGCCTACAATCCCGTCACCAACTCCTGGCGCGCTATGAGCGCCATGCAGTGTCCTCGCAGCAACTTTGGCATCACAGTGATCAACGACTGCCTCTTTGTTGTGGGAGGCTACAACGGCAACCGCACCACCCAGGAAGTCGAATTCTTCAACAGCACAACTAGGAAGTGGGACGATGCCCGTGACATGGTGGTTTCCCGCAGCGCACTGAGCTGCTGCTTGGTGGAAGGACTTACCAATATCACGGATTACATCACACCATTCGTCCCCGCTCCAGGACTATTTGATTGAGTGTTCTAGATGGAGCGATGAAATGCCACGCAGAGCAATACGAGGAGAAATAAACCTTGATGCATCCATTTTTGGCAGTGTTATTGTAATTTTGCTGGTATTACAAAGTCTCTGAATGAAGGTTAATGCATTTTATAAACATATTCTTTGGGAACAAAAAAACCCCACAATGGCTGGAGTTTGTATGGGACCACCAGTCCATGGTATCCCAGCAGTATTTCCTTTTACAGAATGATGAAAATCAAGCATAAAATTTCTTACAATTGACATCCTAGTGCTTATGCAGAAGCAAAATTGAGAGTACTGTCATTCTTATCTGTTTGTTGAGCCCAACTACCTGCCAATTTGAACTTTAAAAAATGTATGATTTAAAAAAAACACCACCAAAAAACAGTTTCCATGAATAACACAAAACAATCAACATAAATTTGAACTGAAATATCCCCACTGTGGGACGAATAAAGGGCTTTATCTCTTATAAACCAAAAATGAATGTGGTTTGACATCAGGCCGAAGACATTTATTTTAGGTGTAAAATTAAACAATTTAACCTGAGAGTCAATGGGATGTTGCTCCCTTTTTTACCACCAGTTCCAAGCAGTCTTTTGATCAGCTGCAACTGTTTGTACCTCCTGGTTGAATCAGATAAGGGGATGGCAATCTCAAGTGTTTGGTCTTAAAAAGTTACAGTCAGGCAAAAAATTGAATACGTCAGATTGGTAAACAGGATGCAGAAATGTGTATAGAGCTCCAAATGCAAAAAATAATCTAGAAATCACCTATTTAATTCTGCAAGGCAGAAATGAATCCTTGACTGGTAGTAATTTATAGGTTAACGAAGACAACATGTCTCAATACGAAATTAAATTAGAGCTCCAGTGAAATGAAAACTTCCACATTAAATGCATTTTTTTTTCCTTCAAAATCTTGCAAAAGAAGTGGACAATAATAATCTAAATGTCGATGAATTGTGACCTTCAGGGTCTGCATTTCTCCTGTATTCACGATCCTATTTGAAAGGAAACAAAATGTAACAAATTGAATCAGAAGATGGTAGGTTTGAGCTTTTCTAATGACAAAAAGAGGATTTCTAACAAATGAGTCTATTGTGTCACGCCTAATTAAGATAAGATAGTCCTTTATTCGTCCCACAGTGGGGAAATTTCAGGGCTACAGCAGCATTACAAATAGAAGAAAGAGAGTAGAAAAGTGAGGCAATTTACATATTTACAGAGAGAGCAAGGTTGATATTGCACAACAGTGTGGTTTAAAAACAAAGTGACAAAAGTAAGTAAAGTGACTGATGGCATAACTGGATCATTCATTAGGAGCAGCTCCGGTTGTACAGTCTCACTGCAGCAGGTAGGAACGACCTGCGATGCCGCTCCTTCAGACACCTGGGGTGGATTAGTCTGTGGCTGAAGGAGCTGCTTAGAGCTAGCACTGCATCGGAAAGAGGATGTGCGTCGTTCCTCATCAAGGATGATAGCTTGGCTACCATCCTCCTTTCTCCCACCTCCTGAACAGACTGAAGTGGCAGCCCCAGAACAGAACTGGCCTTCCTAACCAGCTTCTCCAGCTTCTTCATGTCTGCTGTGGAGATGCTGCTGCACCAGCAGACCACTCCATAGAAGATGGCTGATGCCACTATGGAGTCATAGAAGGACTTTAGGAGTGGTCCCTGGACTCCAAAGGACCTCAGTCTCCTCAGCAGGAAAAGTCTGCTCTGCCTTTTTTTGTAGAGTGCGTTGGTGTTGTTGGACCAGTCCAGCTTATTGTTTAGGTGAACACCCAGGTACTTGTAGGACTCCACTCTCTCAATGTCCCTTCCCTGGATGTTCACCGCCGTCAGTGCAGAGTGGGAGTGCCTCCGGAAGTCCACCACCAGCTCCTTTGTTTTTCCTGCATTAATCTGCAGGTGGTTCCGCTGGCACCAGTCTACAAAGCTCTGGATGACAGATCTGTACTCTCTGTCATCGTCATCCTGGATCAGTCCGACAATGGCAGAGTCATCCGAGAACTTCTGCAGATGAACGGAGCTGGTGTTGTGTGTGAAGTCTGCAGTGTAGGCAGTGAACAGAAACGGAGCCAGAACTGTTCCCTGCGGGGCTCCTGTGTTGCAGACGACCATGTCAGACTCACAGCGGTCAGCCCTCACATACTGCAGACGGTGTGAGAGATAATCCAGAATCCATGCACACAGATGTTGGTCCACGCCCATGTTCTCCAGCTTATCCCTCAGGAGTGATGGATGGATGGTGTTGAAAGCACTGGAGAAGTCAAAGAACATGACTCTCACAGTGCTCCCAGTGTTATCCAGGTGAGACAGAGCTCTGTTCAGGAGGAAGATGACAGCATCCTCGACGCCGATGCCTGGCTGGTAGGCGAACTGCAGGGGGTCCATTGACTGATTCACCATGGGACGAAGATGAGTGAGCACCAGCCTCTCCATCGTCTTCATCAGATGAGAGGTCAGCGCCACCGGTCTGTAGTCCTTGAAGTCAGTTGGACGAGATGTCTTCGGTACTGGTACCACGCAGGATGTCTTCCACAGTTGTGGCACCTTCCCCAGCTTCAGGCTCAGACTGAACACATACAGCATAACGCTGCTCAGTTCATCCGCACAGGTTTTAAGTAGCCTGGAGCTGATGCCATCTGGGCCCGCTGCTTTTCTGGCCTTGGTTTGGCTGAGCTGCTTCCTCACCTGGGCTACTGTAAGGGGGAGTGTGGGGGGTGGAGGTGGCAGGGGGTGGGTGCTGTGCAGTTCAAGCTCACAGTGGGGGTAGGAGTTGTTGATTGCAGCAGTGGAGATAGAGTGGGAGCGGGGGTGGGAGTCTGCTCAAATCTATTGAAGAACAGATTCAGGTCGTTCACCCACGTCAGGTCCCCTCAGCTGGAGTGCTGGGTTCCTGATATCCAGTGATGGTTCTGAGTCCCCTCCACACTCCACTGATGTTGTTCTGCTGCAGCTGGTCCTCCATCTTCCTCCTGTAGCACGTCTTTCTTGTCTGATGTTCCTCCTCAGCTCCTTCTGCACAGCTTTCAGCTCCTCCTTGTTGCCAGATTTAAAAGCCCTCTTCTTCTCCTTCAGGAGAGCCTTTATACCAGGATTAATCCAGGGTTTGTTATTAGAGAAACACCGTACAGTCCTGGTGGGTACAGTGTTCTCCACACAGAAGTTGATATAATCCGTTATACAGTCCGTTATACAGTCAATGTCCTCCCCATGTGGACTGTACAATTCCTCCCACACAGTTGTGTCAAAACAGTCTTTCAGAGCCTCTTCGGTCTCCTTTGACCATGTCCTCACTGAGCGGGAGACAGCTGGTTGCCTGCATACAAGTGGTTTGTATACAGGCAGGAGGTGAACCAGGTTATGGTCAGATCTTCCCAGGGGTGGGAGGGAAGTTGAGGTGTATGCCTCCTTGGAGTTGACATACAGGAGGTCTAGGATTTTATTTTCTCTGGTGGGACATGAGACGTACTGGGTGAATGTTGTTAATGTGGATGATGGAGGGGGCATGGTTGAAGTCTCCAGAGATGAGGAGAAGGGCATCCGGGCTCTGTGTCTGGAGTCTGTTGACCACAGAGTGCAGGACATCGCATGCAGCTTCACCGTTAGCAGAGGGGGGGACATACGCAGCTATCGCGATAACGTGCGAGAACTCCCTCGGCATGTAGAACGGTCTCATGCTAACGGCTAACAGTTCAATGTCCTCGCAACAGATCTGTTCTTTAACAGTGATGTGGCTGGATTTACACCATCTGTTGTTGACAAATACTGCCAGTCCTCCTCCTTTCCTCTTACCACTCTCCGTCGTCCTGTCCGCTCGCGTCATCTGAAATCCGTCCAGAGCCACGGCGGTGTCCGGTGTTAGCGCTGTTAGCCATGTTTCTGTAAACCATGATGCTAGCTTGCCGGAATTCCCTTTGATGCCGGCGAGCGCCGTTAGCTCATCCATCTTATTAGAAAGAGATCTCACGTTTCCCATAACGATGGACGGCAGAGTGGGTCTGTAGCGTCTCCTTTTGGCTCGGCATAGAGCTCCGGCTCGAGTCCCCCGTCTTCGCCGCCTCAGTTCCCGGGGAACGTCGGGTCTTTCCCCCGTTAGCATCGGTGCGTTGCAGAAAGCTAACAGCTGGTCCCTGGTGTAAACAATGGGTCCGTGGCCATGTGCGGAGTTGCCAGTCACGCGAGTAAACATTGTTGAAAAAAGTAAAAAGAGCAGTGCAAACTTCACAATTTCCCTCTCCATGATGCAGTGCTCCAAGTCACAAAAATACACACAAAAAGGAATAGAAAAAAGTGGGTATTAACAGAAAGAATAAGTTAAAAGGTTACAACCTAACCGGAGCTGCTGTAACAGGCTGCCACTCGGGCGGCGCCAGATAACAATTCTGGAACACAGTCTTTTTTTTTTAATTTTTTTTAATTTCTGCCTTGAATCTGTCACTGAAAGCACAAGTTTTGAACCCAGACCTTTTGAATTCAGCACATTAAAGCACATATCGACACACATAAATCTAATGTAAAAACAAAAAAGTGCACAAAAAATATGGCCCCTTTCAAGCAATTTGGAACCCAAAAGTGTAATGGGACTCTTCCAGTTCTGATTTTTAACACCATTGATGTCATGATTCTGTGCTTAGGTTTGGTCATGTTCTGTTTTCCCTGTCAGTCTCACCACATTCAGGTTAATCATCCACAGCTGTATTCATTTAGTTAATCAACCTCAGTGTATTTAAGTGTCTGGTTTTCAGTTCTCATTGTCAGGTCATCTGCTCAACTACGTTCTGGCACCTCACTGGTTTATGCTCCTGTTTTTGTCATGTTTAGGTTATTTTAGTAAATGTTTATGTTTCTGCCACCAAGTCTGGTCTCCTGCATTTGGGTCCTCCACCACAGTCCCTGATAATTGAAGCAACATTTGTAATTTTTACACAAGGTCAAATTGCGGTAGAAGAGTGTTCGGCCAGGACGGGAGCAGGATCGGATGTACGCTTTTTCAGGAGAGGATGAAGACAGGAATGACCTGTCCCTGGAGGGAACATGATGCAGTACTGACGGTGGGCAGAACCCAGAAGAAATCTGGTCAATATTGTTGTCCTGCTCCCATCTGATCAGAATCGTAGGAGTGGTAGTTTTTCAAACTGCCACCTTCTCACATAATGTCACGGGTTGTATGATGTTCTATAAATTAAATTAAAGTAGGATTGCAGCATTTAAAAAGAAAAAAATGCCCACACTTTTCTGTTTTGTTCAAACTCTCGTTCAAACCTTCATAGACAAATAACCACAAGAATAAAAACAAAGATTTGCTTATCATCAAAGATTTATGTAACTTTGGCAAGCTGCATGTAATGAGACAGCACCAGAACATTAATTGACACACAATCAGGACACCAAATATGGTGCTCTGTGAAAAGAGAGAAAAAAGGTCGAGCTGAACTGCACTGAAAAAAATCAACAAACAGTGAGAGCGCAAAAGCGGAACCGCCATATAGCGAGGAACATGGCAACCAACTCTAAAAAAGTCTCTTTTGCTCAAATGACCACTCAATTTTAACAGTTACTATCTAGTGTGCACCAGTTAGTATCTTTTTCTTTCTTTCAACTTTGATTGTTTTCTGTCCCTTTAGGGCCTCCATTAGTTCCTTCTTAAACCCACTCTTCATTTCACTACTTTTTTGTCCCTGAAATGAAAGCATTGTAAAATATTCTGGCACCAAGTTTACTCTTGGAGTGTATGGAAATTGACGACGAGGTTCAAACTACAGCTTTTAGAAATAATACTAGAAGTCTGAAGGAACTCGATTCGTGCAACAAATTCATGTGCCCCACCCCTCTTTTGCCACGCAGTGAATTTGCTGCTCGCCGCCTGCCAAAAAATATGTTCTTAACGCCCCGGTCGCATGTGGGAGGAGCTACTTTGCTCTGTCTGTGGATATCTCATTTAGAATGAATGGTGGACACATGATGTTGAGATGGTTTATTTATTGTGAAGAAGACATCAGTAATCATGTCTCCTTGTTTGGGTTTAGATTATTATTGAAAGATTATTAAAATAAATATAATCAAATATTAAAAGATTCTCCCGGTACAGGGGGCTGTGTCTATATGACAGCCGATTCCACTGTGTTTCTGTGTCTTTATGGTTGATCTTAAAGACTCACTGTCTCGTATTAATCTGAGATTATATTAGGAGACCTTTATCAATTTTTTTTATGTCTCGATTAGGCCAGACCCTAGGGTTGGGCACTGATTGGGTTAATTTTTGTTATTATTGTCTTGAAGAAAATCAGAGCCTCAGAGTTTGCCTGTGCCATTGAGTTAACAGTGAAACTGGCCACCTTTACGCGTTCAGTGGGAATGCACCTTAAAAACTGCAGTTTTGAAATGAGCAAAATGCACCAGGAAAGAACACAAGAGTTGTTTTTCAAGTTCAACTCCAATACGTTCCTCCATGAAAAAAGTGCAAGAAAATATGTGTGTGTGGGAGGGGTTTGTGATTGTCTCGAGTTTTCTGGAAGCCATTTTGCACAAACAGTCAAAAGCATGAACTGTTAAAGGACGGCCCATCTGTTTTTTTTATTATTATTTTAATTTTCTTTGTGGACATGTATTAAAAAAAGCTTAGTCATAAAATTGCATTTCGGAATATTTCTTTATTCAAAGTGCTGTGAATCAGGAGCAGACAAAAAATGACATTTGAAAAAGAGCTTCTTTGTGATGTAGAAAAATTGTGGTGGGGGGGGCACAAGCTCCCTGCTTTATTCAAATGCATCGACTTCTTTGTTTTCCTTGTCCAGCCTGGCATCCAGCTCAAATCTATATGGATGGATACCGCAATTATTTCTAGCCTTATTTGTTGCACTGGTATGTTAGGTGTGTGTGTGTGGGGGTGGGGGGGTGGGGGGGCTGTAAGCTGATAAATAGATAGTCTGCAACAACAGTTCCACCCACAACTCAGAGGAGAATTTCTGATGAACTTCTGCAGATGTCCTATGACACAGGTTTTCCAATTTTAGTTAAAAACTAAATATTCATAATAGAGAAACCACTGGGAACAATTTAAAAAAAATGTCTAGAATGCAACCTGAAGCTGGGTTTCATGCGCAGATTGAATTTTCCGATCCAGATTTGTGTCTTCCACATTATAGATGAGGTGATTACTGTTTCTTAACCAGCTCTGTTCTGCAGCTTCAGCCGACATCAATAGGCGCGGTCTGCTCTTTCTCTCTGCATTTTCATTCCCGTGCCCCCTCCCACTTCCCCACCCTCATTTACTCTCAGTTCAGTGAGGACCTCATTCACCAGTGGCTGCTCGCAGCACCACATCTCTCTCATCTTTTTTCCTTATCCTCTGCCATCCGAAACAACCTTTTTTAGTCCCCTTTATTTTCCTTTCTGGTGTATTTTGTTGAGGATGCATCAGGCAGGAGATTAAGAGGAAGGAAAGGTCTCTAGGCTCCGTTTTTGACAGGGGAGCTGAGATTAATCTTTAACCACAGTGGGACAATTGAATTGGGGAGCATCCCTCATACAGGCAAACTGCATCCTCTTGAGGAGCGAAAGAAAATCCTGAGAGGGCGGCATTTTATCAGATGGATGTTGCTCAGACCAGTGCTTTGTGAAGATAGACCAAAAAGACTGGCAGAGGGCAGCAACAGACGGAGTATTGAGCAACCAAACCACATGGGTTTGAGGAGGGTGGGGGTCCCAAGTCTACAAGTGGTTTCTTTTTTTTAAAACAAAAGGAGGAGAAAGGAGTTTTATTTTTGCTCTAACATAAAAAAAAATCTGCAAGAATACAAGATTTATTTATCTATTTATTTTTTAAAAGGCTGCAGAAATTTGGGCATCTCATGTTCTCAAGTGACTGTGGAATTACAAATGGAAACTAAAGAGTCTAAAGCCCAGAGTGACAGATCATAAAGGCGCCATTTGGGAACACCGGCTAAAAGGTTTTAGCCGTCAACTGGACAGAAGTGAGTTTGCTGCTTGAGTGAATACAACTGGAATAAGAAAAAAGAAGACGAGCAACCTTTTCTTTCAAGCACACCTATAAGAGGATCCCGTTATGGCTGTGCAACTCATCCCTGAATCAGCAGTGTGTTTGCTCATGGTGAGTCCCAGACATGTATATAATACCGCATGTAATGGTTCATTTATTTTCTCTTTAACACGCTCCTCACGTTTTTATTACTGCATGACAAATACATTGGCAGCTACAAAAGCAACACTTAAGATGTCATCTCATTGAAAATGATAGTGTGTACCTCCACTTTACTCACTACAAGGCTTACATCCACAGTGCAAAGTCTCAAACACATCATATTTGATGCAATAACAGGTAATGTGCTTCATGTTTACTTTCAGACAGGTGAACCATTTTTTGCAGTGATGGGGTGCTTTTGCAGAAAGGTTCAGGATTTTTTCCTGCCGTGCAAAAAGTATTTAAACAAAAAGTGTAAACACCTTTCTTAATTAGACAATAGAAGTATTTCAGGGGGAAATAGTTAGATTATAGCCCACTAGAAAGAAATATTTTTTAACTTTTTGGATTCCAAGAAGTTCAGCTTCAGATTAAATTCAATGACAAAATACAGATACAGCAAATGAAAATGACTGTTGTCCACAAAATTAAACAGTTTTTTCTCTGCTAAGAAGTTCATTTCTCATGTATTTGTTCCCTCTTCTTGTCCTTCACACCTTACTTCACGTGCCCTCCATCAATTCTTACACTCCTCCTGACACTGCTGTTTCACCTCCGGTTGCCTTATTGCCATAGTAACCATGACAGGTGGAGATAGCAGGTAGTCCAGCGATGCATGACCCCCTCTGGGACTGTGAAGAGCCAACACTCAGGAGTAAAAATGAGAAGAACAGGATTTTATTCAAACACACGTAACAAAGTGAACATATTTAACATTACCATAAAAATAAGGGTTTTTAAACACAAATCATCATAACACAAAATTATTATCATTTCATGATAATGTCCTCTAACAGCAGTGTTTTATTCAAAGCTGAAAAAGATGATGTTGCTCTTCAGAATTTGTTTTTAAGTATTTTTTTCTGACTCCCATGAGGTGAAATTGAAAGCACTTGTGTAAAAAATATTTTTATTCAGTTGTATCTCACTCTTATACTGAAATAAGAGTCTTTTCTGCCGCCAATAACTTAATTGTCTGATTAAAAATTAATTAAATCAGTATCATAATCTCTTCTGATCATTGATAATCTGCGCTTTCATTTTCACCAATAAAGTATTTCCTGATAAACAGATAAAAGCAATTCTATTAGAACGTTATTTATTAAGAATGTGTTTCATATCTATTACAATATCTTCACCCTCTCATGTTTAACTTTCTTTCAACGTGTAAATTGACAATGATCAAGGTTGACATTTCAAGCTCGCTAATTTCTCTGCACGAGATATGGCATTTACATTCCCGCTGACATGCCAGCTTGAGTCCTTAATTATAAATGAAGGTGTAGTTGGATGCTATGTGAGAGCGCCCATGCATTTCTATTGACCATAAGATTAAAGTCATCACACTTCAATGCGACTGAATACTTCACATGATCTCCCAACGGTAATTTCAGGAGCTGCAGAGGCAGCATTGTTATATTAACACGAAAACTTTTCTAAAATGAGAGGGTGCAAATAAGACAGTAGCATGGTTCCAGTTTGTGGAGATGGTGTTGCTTACAGTTGTATTTTACTGAGATCTCATCAGTGAGCTCAGATGATGAGACCCGCAGTTCTTATTATGGTCAAATGTACAGTGATGACACTATTTTTTCAAATTCAAGCTATTAGAAAAAAGAAATTACAGTGTAATTGTCTCTTCTGGGGCCAAATGTTCCATCTGTTGATTAGGTCTCAAATCAAATACCCAGGAAAGGCAGCTGCATCCTTTATAAACAAATTAGCCTTGCAATAGAAAAGTATATCCTTAGTGCAGAAAATAACTGACATGTCATTCATTTGTTCATTTCCTTTTTTCTGCATTCTAAACGTTGTAAAAACAAGTGCAAAAACTTTAATTGCATTCAGCATGGCAGTTTGCTGCTGGAAAAGCTTCCGAAACAGCAGGTGAATCAGTGTCTTGATACAGAGACTAAGTGAATTATTTCCATGATGCTCAGAGGTCTGGTTGAGATGAGGGGATGATGAGTAACAGCTTCAGTAACAGCAGCATTCATGTAAAATCTCCTAACTTCTTATTTATTTAATCCTTTCTTTGTTTTCGTGAAACACATATAGCTTGAATCTGTGCATGACAAAAACCTCAAAGTCTATGAAGACCACATAGATAATTTGATTTAAAAAAAATAGATTGTTTATAAAAAGAAAAGGCTTAGGTAAAATAGACGAAGAGCTCATGCTGTCCTTGATCTTCCCTCCATATCTCTTTGTTACTCTCCCTTATTGAATTATTTTTCTATTTAGCATGGAGACCAGATGATTCAGTGTTATCAAGGCGGAGCACAAATCGAATCACTGCTCTCTATGTGGGATCCAACAGATTTTAAATAGTAAAGTGCTGAACATAGTTCTTTCTCTAAATATCTGACTTTTTAAGAAAATATGTTATACAATTGTTGCAGAGACAATAAGTTAAAAGAATAATGATAATAATATCAGAATATATTTTCCGTACAAGGCAGACAGTGTACATCTGGAGCATGTGTGAACCAACAGTGGATGGGGGAGGGATACCAGGATGACATCATACAGTGATAATTGATTAGTGTCCTGTAACAATGGTAAAACAGGAGAGGAAGACAAGATTTTCTGTGTACACGGTGGTATAAAGAGGATAGAGAGACAATAGGTCTTTGTCATAAAGTACAATCATGCCCATGTGATGATCATTCAGTGATAGTATTCACCCTCTGATGATGATTGATGTAAAACACATCAAACCACTTATGCTAACAACTCACAGTTGCTGCCAAAATTATCTTCAAGGCTGAATTATGAATTTCTATTTATGATTTTATTAAGTTCAAGGTTAGGAAATGTTTAACTGCCTCATTTCCTTTTTTAAAAGTCTTCAAATTATTAACTTCCATAAGGATTCATATTTTGCTTCCTTTGTTATGTGGAGAATTACGATTGTAAAGAAATGTCTGAAAGCATCTCTTCACCGATGCTGCTGCATGCCTGCAGAACGGTCATGCTTGAGTGATGCTGGGAGCCACTACTGCTGATGTCAGCTAACCACAGTATACCTCTACAGTTACTGCAGTGAAACACATTTACTTTACATCAGTAGATGAAAAGTCTTGCCCTAGTTTACATGTATTCCATTCCTCTTAGTTATTTTTCTGTTTGAATAAATACAAATATTTAAACATTAAGAAAAATTAAGTTTGAAAGTTATTGATTGATACAAACCTGTCCGTTGAGAATTCAAACAGTTTTACTTTGGTGCAACTGGATTTTTTAATACACTTGTGAGAGCAGATCTTTTTACAAATGATACAATACAATAATCAGGAACGCCGACTTCAGAACGCCATTAATGCCAGCTCTGGAATGCCAACTTGGGAATGCTGGAAGCATTGACTCTGGAACACCGGTAACGTTTATTTGGGAAAGTCTTCAGGAATGCTGGAGAAAGCCGACCTCAAAGGAATGCAGACTTTTACAAAAAATATTAGAACAGCATCAATAAGACCTTTTTTCATTTTTTTTCTCTTTCTTTAATGAGTCAAGAAACACGGATGTCTCGTGTGTTTCTTATTCACCCCCCACCCCCACCCACCCCCAAATCTTATGGTGTGCACAATGGTGCATGCCTCTTGGGTATACCGTACAAATTTGCCCATTTTTCATCCGCCTTGGAACTAGCCATAGCGGCGGTTGTGACTAAGACTTAACTAAGGTGTCATGGGGGACTGTATGACAGCAACACCCGTACATCACAGATGCATGCATGTACAGTCTATATATATATAAATACTATATATAGTGAACCTTTTACACGTTCAGAAAGTGCACCAGATAATGAGGCGCATCTTCAATGAATTTTACATCACTACATGTTAGCGTATTACTATTAGCACCCAACCAAACATATTAACAGAGCGCCGGGCACCTCTCAAAGTTGCTTCAACATCAAGATAAAGTGAACTGTGATTTTACTTTTTTTTTTTAATTTAAGGCCAATAAGTTTGCACTTGTAGTACAGAAAATACAGTAACATTTCAACAAGCCTCAAGGGAATTTCAAGAAACGCCTGTGCTCCCTTCAAGATGTTACTTAAATCAGCTGTTCCTCTCTGTGACCCTCCAGAGGCCTCGACAACCACAAAACCCACAGAACCTGTAGAAGCCAAACCCCAACCCCACCCCTGCCTACGGGTGCATGTGACTATACCTTAAATCAGGGGTCTGCAGCCTTTAATGGTAAAAGAGCCGTTTAGCCCAGGTTCTTATGGAGCGAAACTCAGAGCTGCAAAATTTCACCTCAAAGTTAGAAAATTGTTTTTTTTTATATGTTTTTGTGGCCATCAAGCCATTCATTTATAAAATATAACTTTAAAATGTTCTTTATAATTGAGTTTTTCTAAATATAAAAGATTTAACTTATTTCACATTCAAGTTCCTTTCAAAATAAAACACATCCTATCAGATCCTCCAGCTGCAGCAGATTTACTTTAACTAAAATTAGATTTTTTATTATCATAAGTTTGGTGTTCTTTCATTATTTTTCTTATTTTACTAGTGAATAAAAAATCAAGTATTTCTAAATGAAGAATCAACTTTTTTAATCTATACACGTAAATGCAATAAGATAATGTCACTTGTGATTAACTACTTTGACAGTAGATTAAACCTTTTACATTTTGATCAGTTAGGCATGTCCAAAAATCTAAACACAAAATTAGTTAAATAATTAGTAAATTCTGAAGGTTTTTTTTTCTTTTTTTAAGCCAAAGATCTGCAATGGAGGGATGAAAGAGTTGCATGTAGGTTGCAGACTCCAGCCTTAAAGTAACACAGAAACATCAATTTAAAAGGGTTCAATTTTACCAGTTCTTTAAAACATAACTTGACTCTCTAAAAGCATGTATTCAGCAGCCACTGAAGACAATCAAGCTTTTAGTTTAAGACTGGTGACAAACATGCAGTCAGAAAAGCAACCTTGAATTTAAAAATGTGAGGACTCCTGAAGCATCACAGAGAGAACTCGCAGTCTAAAAATCCATTTTGTGTTCTGCACAAGAGACAGTGTTTAGTTTTCTAATCAGGAATAAGATCACAGAAATAAAAGATTAAAAAGAATCTTCTCATATTTTTTAATGAATGTGCAAAAATTCACATGATCATATTCAAAGTTTGCTTTTAGAGTAACATTTTCAAAATCTGAAACACTAAACTGTTTTGACTTTTATTCCCAAAAGTGTCTCAAATTATTTTTTTACTTTATCACTGCCACAGGTATAAACTTGGTTGACATTTGGGTTTATATACTGCTAACAAAAATTAAAGGAACACTTTTTTATTGGGCCTGGCATGAATTGAATTAAACCTGTCTGATAATGTTCTTGTTGGTTAAGCAGCTGAGGGCCTCGTTAATCAATTTCAGCTGTATTGGTGTTGATGGAATTAACAACAGGTGCACTTCAGTGGCAACAATTAGAAAACCCTCAAAACAGGACTGGTGTTACATGTGGAGGTCATTTCAAGTTTCTCCCTCTTGATGTTTTTTGCTGGTTTTCCACTCGTGCTGATTTTGGCTTGTGTAATTATCTCTACTGGCAGTATGAGGAGATTCCTTAACCCTACAGAAGTTGCACAGGTTGTCCAACTTACTCAGTGTCCAGCACTGTGGAGCTCCACTGGCTTTTGCTCAAGAACACCAGAATTGGCAAATCCGCCACTGGCGCCCTGTACTTTTCATAGACGAGAGCAGGTTCACCCTGAGCACCTGTGATAGACGTGAAAGAGTCTGGAGAAGACAAGGAGAACGTTATGCTGCCTGCAACGTGGTTCAACATGACAGGTTTGGTGGTGGGTCAGTGATGGTCTGGGGAGGCATATCCACGGAGGGACACACAGACCTCTACTGCCTAGGAAATGGTGCTCTGACTGCCATAAGGTATCCAGATGAAATCCTTGAACCCATTGTCAGACCCTACGCTGGTGCAGTAGGTCCTGGTTTCCTCCTAATGGACGACAATGCCCGGCCTCACGTGGCAAGAGTATGCAGGCAGTACCTGGAGGATGAAGGAATTGAAACAATTGAATGGCCTTCACCATCCCCTGACTTAAACCCAATAGAACATCTCTGGGACATTATGTTTTGGTCCATTAGGCGCCGCCAGGTTGCTCCTCAGACTGTACAACAGCTCAGGGATGCCCTCACACAGATCTGGGAGGAAATGCCACAAGACACCATTCATTGTCTCATTAGGAGCATGCCGCGACGTTGTCAAACATGCATACAAGCTTGTGGGGGCCACACAAGATACTGAAAAGCATTTTGAGTTGCAGATATTAAGTTTTGGAGAAAATGGACTAGCCTGCCACATCTTCATTTCACTCTGATTTTATGGTGTCTACACAATTGAGCTCTCTGTAGGCTGAAAACTTTTATTTCCATTAAAAGACTTTGACACGGTTGTGAGTTTTATTTCTGTTTTCATTGCCATTTTGTGTTTTGCAGGTCAGCTGTCACTCCTCCTGGATGGTTCCTCCTTCCCTGGTGCTCTCTGTGGAGGAGTGCACAGCTGTCTGCACTTTGTAATTAAGACTATTTAAGTTGCAGCATTTCAGTTCTCAGTGTCGGTGCGTCCCTGTTTAGACTGTGAGTTTCTTATTGTAGCCGTCACTGAGGTATGCAATCATTTAGCTGTTTTTTTTCTTAGTCTTTAGTTTTTCTGCCCTTTTGCAGTTTTCCCTCTCGTGAGGTGTCTTTTGTTTATTAAAACTCTTAAGCCGCATTTCCGAGTCCAAGCCTGATTCTCTGCTCCTGGGTACCAGTCACCCCAGCCGTCACAGACTTGGCATCCTTTTGTTCCTAAGCCACTGCCCTGTCGTTATTTGTATAGATATCCAACTTCAAATTGAGATCTGATGTATCTAATGTGTTTCTTTAAAGTGCTCCCTTTAATTTTTGTGAGCAGTATATATTTTACTGTGCAGCTGCAGAGCTCTATGTAGCAGAAAAGAGGGTGTGAAACCAATAGAGCTTGTTTCAGCAACAGAACTCACAGATGTAATTTAAAGTTTAAACTTTTCTGGAAAGACAAAACAAGTTACTTTTGCTTTTACTTTTTAATTCTGATCAAATAAATTCAGTAAATTAGTGCTGAAAGGTAAATGTTTGCAGTCAAGACCAAACTGACGTCTGAACTTTTCTCAGTGGCTTTTGTTCACACACTTTTCTTTGTACTCTGTCTAAAGCTTTAGTCACTAAAAGACAAAGACCTCATGCTGTCCTTGATCTTCCCTCCATATCTCTTTGTTAGTCTCCCTCATTCAATTATTCTTCTATTTCACATGGAGACCAGATGATTCAGTGTTATCAAGGCGGAGCACTAATCAGATCACTGCTCTATAAGGGATCCAACAGATTTTGAATTCATGTGACTTCACTGTAGCACATAATCATTTTTGCAAGAAAAAAATCTAATAACATTTTGACACGAACAATGAAGTGAAATAATATTAATATCAAACTAGATTTTCTGCAAAAAGCATAGAGTGTACATCTAGACTAGAGCATGTGTGAATAGTGGATGGGGGAGGGATACCAGGATGACATCATACAGTGATAATTGATTAGTGTCCTGTAACAATGGTAAAACAGGAGAGGAAGAAAACATTTTCTGTGTAGACAATAGTATAGAAAGGATAGAGAGACAATGGATCTTTGCCATAAAGCACAATCTTTTCCATGTCATGATCATTCAGGGATTTGAAGGTTTCTCATTTATTGTTGTGCACACAAAACAAAGGCAAAAATTGTGAAACTATAGAAAGCAATGTAAAAAAATGAATTTTTTGCAACAAATATCCTCATAGCTGAATTTTTACTTCATATGTGTGATTATTACAAGGTTCAAAGAAAATGTTTAACTGCCTCCACTCCTTTTATAGCAGATTGATGCTTTGAATTGTTGACTTTCTTTAGATTTTTTTCTTTTTTTTCTTTCTTTTTATTCTGTGGAGAATCATGATTGAAAGGCAATACCTGAAAGCATCTCTTCACCAATGCTGCTGCATGCCTGCAGAACGGTTATGCTTGAGTGATGCTGGAAGCCCCTACTGCTGATGTCAGCTAACTACAATATACCTCTACAGTTACTGCAGTGAAACACATTTACTTTACATGAAGAAAAGAAAACTCTTTTTATAGTTAACATTAATTGCTACCCACCCTGTTTTTCTTTGTCTAACTGAATGAATACAAAAATATTTTAAAAATAAATAATGAAGTTTTCATCCTAAAAAAATGTTTTACATGAATCTAAATGCTAACTCTAATTTGTTGAGTCATCATACTTATTTTGATTCATCATTTTTCTTAGGTTAGCAAAGCAAATCAGAACTTTTTCAGGAATTTGATACACAACATGTACATATTTTAACCGGTGAAATTAACCAGGAAGTTGACAGAAAAAAATTTGAGTGCATGTGACATTATTTCAAGTGACAAACATAATTTACACTCCATTTTCTTTAACCTGCTATATCCCTTTCTGGGTCAAGGGGCTGCTGGAGACTGTCCCAGCTACTGTTGGGCGAAGGCGTGGTACATCCTGGACAGGTGGCCAGTCTGTTGCAGGGCAAAAGGCACAATCTTCACAGTCTAAACTTGATTAATATTACCTTTAGTGCTGCAAGTTGAATGTTTGCATTCAAGTTGAAACTGACATTTAAACTGTAATATAACTTATATTATTTGTAACTTATTATTTATTTGTGCGAAATACATTTTTTAATACACCTGGTAAGATAACAGCACTTGTTCAAATTAACCTTGTTACTTGAAAGGCTGTGATGGATTTGCTTGGTTAGCTTTAAATAAAGTAAAAAAAAAAAAAAAAAAAAAACACCAAAGTTTTTACATTAAGTCATAATTAGCTCATCTAAAGCACAGTTTTGCTCTGTGCATCTTGAGATTAATTTTCTTTCAAGCAGAAAGATCAGAAAAAAACGAGTCCAGGGTGGATTTTAGATTTACCAGTAATCCCTAAAAATAAAAAATTATAGAGCAAGCCAGATTTGAATAACTTGAAATAGAGAAAAAAGGAGAAACTGAACTGTAGAGGTAAAGGCTCTAGCCAATTTTGTTTGTTCTGTCCGATTTCGTTGTGGTCTTTCGTGAGCATAGGGTACAGTCTCAAGTGTGACTGTGTGGAGTGTCCACCACATGTGCATCCTCTCATGCATATCAATGTGCACTGCAGTCCTCTTTGAGGTAGAACAGCTGGTTGAGTCAGGTTATCAGCCGAACTGACTGTGAATTGAATGAGAATGTAAAGTGATTTATGAAAAATTGAATTAAGAAACATTATTACATCAATCTTAAGTTCTTCAAGTGCCTTTAATCTGTCTTTACATAGGTGCCAGTAGTTCGATCACTGCACTGCTTTGTGCCTCTACTGGCACATTCACAAGCACCAATTAGATTAAGCAGAGCTCATTGATTTTGCAGTTCATCTTCTGAGACAGTTCAGGAATCTGTGCTGGAATTTAGGATTTTTAATTTTACTGGCACTTTTTTATTGCGTTTTTATCACACCTCTTTCACTAGACCATTACTGCACATTCTGCAGTCAGCCAATGCACAGAAAACAAACAATATGCAGACATAAATCTTCTAGAAAAGGTCAAGCTGCCATGAAAAAAAATCCTTTTTGATGAACGAAAGTTAAGGAAAATAAACTTAAAATTGTTTCAGTATTTTGTAAGTGATTAAAACATCTTATATTTATGTTTTCTTTAAAGTTGTAGGTAAAAACAGTCCTTTTGACTTGGTTTATATTTTCCTGAAGGCGTTTAGCCTTTTTCCTTTCTTGTTTCTTCAATCCAGTAGTACAAAGAACTGGTTTATATGCTCCTTGAAAGATAAGCTTTTTAAGACATGACACCTCAATTTTGAGCTATAATAACAATAAACACTGTACAAGTTCTTAAATTGAGTGAAGATTGACAGTTGTGGTTTGCTCCTCTTAATGACACCATTTTATGCACCAGGAAGGAAAACTGCAGCATGTCTTGCTTGCTCTGAAAAAGTTAAAACGTTTTTTTGTGACAAAACTCTAAAACATTGTATACAAGAATTAAACAAACTTGGTGTTTTTTAACTTTGTATACCGTAATTAGTTTAACTTAGCTTCGCTCTGGCAATCTATATTCTGCACACATGTTTCTATGCACTCCTCCGGCTATTTTGTGGCTTTTCATGTTTTATTTCCCTGCCAGGATCTGACACCTTGCTGTTATGTTCTGAACTGTTTCAGCAGTGTCTTTGCACACCCTACATTTTGGGTCTTGTCTGGTGTGGAGGATCTGGGCCTCTATTGCAGGAGCTTGTCCTCCAATGATTATATAACCTCCAGCAACCCATCCGCTCTTTTTGCCTGAGGCATTACCTTAGTACACTCAATTGGGCCTTGTGATTGACGTTGTCATGGAGATCTTAGATGTTTCATCCTGGATAGTGGCTCCCGTGCTCATCAATGTTGGACTTTGCACTCTCAGGGTCCTAGATTTGGGATGGGACCCCCTATGTATAGTGAGGAGCTTTAGTGTCTTTCTGAGTGGGAGTTTGCCGTAGCCATCCTCTTTGAGCTGGTGTTCTGGTTCCACTATAGTGTCGCATTTGTGTTGTACCTCTTTAATATCACGCAGTGATAGGATGTTGGAATGTTGAGATACTAATTGATTTGCAGTAAGCTTTGATTGTGGGTTTGAAGCCTCCATTCACTCCACATTCTTTATATGTACGCTCTCCAAGCAGAATTACTTAAGTAGTTCCGAAAGAAATTTGTTCAAATCAAATCCATTTTTATTAATGATGCACTCTTTATATGTTGTAACACAAAGTGCTAGCATCTCAAATGTAGTCCATTTCTATCTTGTTCCAGTAGCTTATCGTGGTGTTCTGATTCCCCAGTGCATGCTGGTCATCTGCACAAAATCATACATTTTTAGATCACTCCCTGAGCCCTTAGAGTGTAAAAGTTGATGCACGCTTTTTCTTCAGGCTTGCTGCGAGCGACGGGTTGTAGCAAAAAACGCTTATAAAACATGTAAAAAAAGAACGCAAGGGTAAAAGACAGATGAAGTGGGAGACACATGCATGTCTTATGGATTTCAATTTTTTATCCCCTACATGTGTGCTCCCTACATGCTCCATGAAGGTTTGCTCAGTTTTCCCTTCTTAAGTACCAATTGAAAAAAATACTTTGCATTATTTTATAAGTTCTGAAAGCACAGGATTTTTGTTTTCTTTATATGTTGACAACTTATTTAGAATAATCCAATTTTATTTAATTGAAGTTGCTAGTGGCATCTCTAAGAAGCTGGTTTGAGTCAATATGTGTCCAAACCAGATATGTTTCATCACACAAACAAAAGAAGTTTCAATAGTTTGAACAGTTGACATATGTCATGGGCGTAAAATATAATTAGTTTAGGTCCTAACACTGACCCTTGTGGGACGCCACATTTTGACATTCAGATCAATAATCCCCCAGCCTATCTTATCTTTTTCTGTCATCCTAATCCTAGTAATGACAACACTGCAAGTCTTAAACCCGCACTGACATTCAGACAATGACCTGTTTATGAATTGATCTAAACAACTATTAAAACATTTTTTTTATTTGGAAAATTGAAGCAACAATGACAGGTCTGTAATTTGTGAACTCCTGTCTGTCACTAGATTTATGCAAAGTAGTTTTGATTTTTTTGACAGTAAAACAGTGGGGTTCTGTTTCTAGCTATTATTAAATGAATACAGATCATCAATGCTGCTGGGTAAAATATTTGCCGTCATCCTGAAACTGAAGTTTAAACTGTTTTTACTGGCCTTTCTTGGCAAATCTTTTTTTGTTTGGATAGAATTTAAAATCTCTGTCAAAAACACCTGTTAGTTCTGTTCCGCCCCTCATGGTTGCAGTAGCCTGCTTTGGTTATTTTGTCTGTTTATTTTTATGTTATGAGTCACTGGAAATATGCTGGAACTTAAACATATCGACTGCTTTTAACCTGGTGAAATGGAAATCCTTAAACCCTGAAAATGTCTTCTCTAAAACACATAGATGTTTTGAAAAGTTATGGTGTAAAAAGTTGAAAGTCCAGGACATGACATTTTAAA
The DNA here is from genome assembly GCA_003999625.1 of Oryzias javanicus. Taxonomy (NCBI): domain Eukaryota; kingdom Metazoa; phylum Chordata; class Actinopteri; order Beloniformes; family Adrianichthyidae; genus Oryzias; species Oryzias javanicus. Next base: position 20,451,743 of record CM012442.1, read on the forward strand.
AATGACTAAAAAACCTGCTGAGCCTGGTGGGGGAAATAGCTCTTTTTGACATTTTTGACAACAGAGAGATTTTAATGTCAGTTAGTGTAGGCTTTACACAGCATGGAGGATCATGTCTGGGAATGTGTGCAACTTGGGTATCTGCTCTACTTTTGAAATCTATGGGTGTGTTACATCCTAGCATAAAGTACAAAAACACTTTCTTAAATGTGTATACAAATGCGTACATTTCCACAGATGTTGTTTAATTTTTTTTTTTTTTTTAAAAAGTTGAACTTTTGATGTGTGATTCTGGTGTATGTATTCCCACAATAAAATACAATAATTAAGAGTAAAAAAAATTAAAGTAAGTATTTACATTACTCACTTTGTAAACTTTTGTATAAAATGTAAATCAAACATCAGAAATAAAACTGAAAACACAATAATTATATATATATATGTATATTGTCATGATTCAGTGCTTAGGTTTTGTCATGTTCTGTTATCCCTGTCAGTCTCACCACATTCAGGTTAATCATCCACAGCTGTCTTCATTTAGTTAATCAACCTCAGTGTATTTAAGTGTCTGGTTTTCAGTTTCTCATTGTCAGGTCATCTGCTCATCTATGTTCTGTCACGTCACTGGTTTGTTCTCCTAGGTTTGTCCTGTTTAAGTTGTTTTAAGTAAACATTTATGTTTCTGCCACCAAGTCTGGTCTCCTGCATTTGGGTCCTCCACCACAATCCCTGACATATATATATATATTTATTTATATATAATTTTGATGATTAATAATTATCAATTGCTGACCTGTGAAGTAAATCTTGGTCATCTGAAGTAACAACCCACACAATTACATACCTTTAAACTCACCACAGGGAGGCCACATCTGGGGTTTAAGCTACCCCATTGACAGTTTTCCATTTATATAGTATTGCTAATTGATTTCTGCAAAAGTAAAAATGTATAATCTGGTTTTTAATTTGGTGCATTTGACCATTAAACCCAACAGAAACAATTCAACAAATTGTATTTAAATACAAGAAAAAACAGAATGCCTGCTGAAATCACACCTCAGCTGTGATTCAGTTTTTATCGTTTCATTGCTTTAAAACATGCTCAGCAATGTGTTCTACATATCACCGTGCTGCCTCAGGGTATTCTGGGGGAGAAACATGCTCGATAACTGAAAGTTAATACTAGATTGCAGCAGAAATTTTCCTTCTACAAACCAAAGAGGAAAGCAATACAAATTTGTCTGGCTTACAACCAAACAAGTTAGAACTTTTTCTCTCTGAGAAAAGACAAAAACTAAAAATACATTTAAAGAAATTCCACACACTTGATGTCTCTAACAATAAACCGCTGCATTTGGCTGGAACATTAACCTCTAAGCTGTGATTCAGTGAATACAGAGCATTTGAGCTGTTATTTTAATCAGCTTTTCATTAAAATGTGCTTAAAATTCAAACACCATTTGTTTTTTATTAATGTAATGCTTTGATGTAGAAACGTTTTGTACATTGATCAAAGTACTCTTTAATACACATTAATTAAGATGTTTTAAATGAGTTTTATTACAAAAACACATCTTTTAGTCTTAGTTTAAAAATGCTCTTTAAGGGCTGCAGAGTCCTGTACTTGTAAGCACTCTCGCCTCACAGTTAGATTTAAATCCCAGCTGGGACTTTTCTGTGTGGAGTTTGCATGTTCTCTTCATGCATGTGTGGGTTTTCTCTTCTCACAGAAGAAAAACATGCTTAATAGGCTTATTGAGAAACCCCAACTCCTTCATAACTGACCTTATTTCCAAATGTTCGAATTAATGTTCTTTAGAGCTTTTTTCTGTTCAAGTTGATGCTAAATTAAAAGTGGAATCCTAAATTTAATGATACGTTGCAAATCAGTGTCACGTGGCATGAAGGGGTTAATTGTTCCTTTGTGTGTGGTTGTGTGGCCATGCAACAGACTGGTGACCTGTTCAGGGTGTGTTCCAACTTCAACCTAAAGTGGATGGATTGCCTCCAGCATCTCCATGATTCAGTCGGTTTAGATAATAGATAGATGTGCTTTTGAAGTAAAACTTTAACGAATTCCTGAATACTCCCAAAAACTTTGTGTTCTCCCAGACTGAGTCCTTGGTCTCTTCTACAACAGCTATTACAGAAAAAATCCGTTTCAAAGAATTTAGATTTTTCTCTGAACAACAGCAACCAGAAGCACAGGAATAAGAACAATGGATATGTGAGGAGAGGCACGTGTTGACATGGCAGAGAAACACAAATGGGGAAGCTGTGCAGCAGGTTACGGCGATTAAGTGGAACATTTAAGATGTGGTAAACTACCAAATAAAATGTCTGAACATCAATGCTTCAAGGTGAAATATTTGCCATCAATCTGAAACGGAGAATTACAGTTTTTTGTTACTTGTTTTAACATATATGTTCTTAATTAGTGGACATGATGCTGATAAAACCAGATAAAATAGCGCCACCTATAGTCCAAATTGTGTTTTACTTAATTTGCATACTATACCATAGTTAACTCAACTAATAAAGTGCTTCTTATAGAGTTTAATCTAAAAGAGTGTTTTTACTCGTTGTGAATGTTTGAGTTTTTTATTTTTTTTTCCCTGATAATGATTGGTTTCCACGCCAGAAGTTTAGTAGCTTATTTATTACATGATTAAAACATGATTAGAGTCACTAACTCGTTGCAAAGTGGTTAAATAGACTGTGATTGAGGTTAAAACCACAGAGTCCATATGTATCATTATTTTTGCATAAGCAATATTTAAGGAAAAAAAAACAATAATGTCAGTTTATAGTTTCGTTTTTATTCATGACGACTTACAGTAAATAAAAGGTTAGGGCTGATTAACAGTTTTTTTTTTTTTTAAAGACCTATCTCAGAGGGTTTCTCACTCAAGCTCATGTCCTTTATCAGAGGCCTGGAGCTTGAAGGTCCTTTGCAGCATCTCATGTCTGAGATTTTTCCAGAGAACTGCTGTAGCCTCTCCTTCAGTTTGGGGGTTACTGCTCTTAGTGCTCAAATTACCACAGGCTCCACTGTCATCTTCACCTTCTGAGCTTTCTCCAGTAACCTCCCTGAGTTCCTGTATTTCCCGAAGAACATGTGGAAGGAACATGTGAAACACATGTTCCCTCTTTTTGATATTGCAATTGAAACAGCTTTCCACCACTGCAATGTCTGGTTGGTTCGCCATTTCCATCCTGTCAGTCGGTGTCTGGACGTCCCAGAGGATCTTTGCTCTCTTAATTCCTGCAACTTTCGGAGGTGTTTCCCACATCCTTTCCATATTCTCCACATGCTCATGTTCCTGCATACAATTCCAGCCACTTGGTTGTGGCGCTCCATATGTGCTCTTCTTGACATACATGCTCCACACATGCTGTTCCTGATATAATTGTAATATTTCTCTTATATTTCTATCTTTCAGTTCCTATACTGTGTAGGATTTGAAAAAGCAGAGCAAAACTGGAGAAGAGTGTTGCAATTCTCTTTTTCTACCACTAGAGGAAGACACATACTGTTAAATAACATGTATTGGTTTTAGAGACAATGCTCCTTCTTTTAATTCAAGAAATTCTCTACAATGTTTAATAGGTTCAGAAATGACTGAATTATTATTGTTATTTCCTAGAGAAAAAATAATCATCCATGCTGTGGACAAATATAAAGACTGATCATGGACATATTACATGATATAACATCGTGTTTCTGAACAAAGGATGTGCAGACTTTGTTGACCACACAAAGATATTAAATGATATTTTAGCTACGGCTGACTCTTAACTACACTGTCACGATAGTGCATACCTCTCTCCTTGCAGCCTGGTGTTCAGCCTGAAAGAGCCGGTTGCCCTTAACGACAGTTGCTAGGAGACCAGTTTGGAATGACATCATCGCATAGAGCATGGTTTTACTGCAGGTCACAATGAATAAAATAGATTTTATTTCAAATAAATGTATATTTTGAAATACTTTTTTCACCAAACACTCCTATTAAATCAAATGTGTTTTTAGTAATAAATGAATCCGTAATTACAAGTCTAGTAAAATCTAGTTCTAACCAGCCTTTAATTTTTTGCTCACTTAAAAAAACAGTAAAAACAGTTTTTTTCTACACATATTTCAAGTAAATCTGAGTGACGGAATATTTTTTCTTTGTTGTTTCTTAGTGCTATCACTTTTTTTCCCTTGGCTCCTCTCCCAAAGTCCCATATGTCCTTCTCCTGCAAAACCTTGTTTGCATTATGCACTCCCATCTATCATTTTTCATTCTTAATTCACGCTCTCTGCTGCAGTGAGATAAGATGTCCTTCCCCCTGAGCTCGGGTAACACGTGAGAGAAGAAGGGCTTTCCTGCTCTGCCTTCTGTACTGTGAGCAGCCACAAAGGACGACCAAATACAGCAATATAGTATATATATTTGTACATTCTGTGTGAAAAGACACAACAATGTGCATGAACAGCATGTTTCCTGAAATTGCTGTTTGATGAAGTTTAGATTAGATGTCAGACCAGTTCCCTGGGGGAACAATCAACCCAGCTCTCTCAAACGTGTCTGGGACCCTTGGCTCTGGAAACGAACTGGAGCCGTTTCACACCCCAATATATCACAGTAATTCATAGCCCGGCCCGACTGACAACAAACAACAGCTAAACATTTAGCTGAAATTCTGTGGAAACCTCAAAAGCAGGGGAAAGTCTCCCCAGCCATTACGTGTACGATATGGAAAGTTTGCTAAAACAGCACAGCAATTCAAAATAGTGCAAGAGCAGCGATGCTCACAGCGCAGGAGCTTTTTCACTGTTAAATGGCAATTTCTTTTAATGAAAAAAAATCCAAATTAAGAAAAAAAACTTTTATGCTTAAAAAAAATCGTCTAAATATATTAACGCCTTAACTGCTAAAAATAAAGAAAGAAAGAAAACAGAAGAACTTGGTTAAAAATCAGGATTTCTTACACCTAACCATGTAAGCCCTCAACAACAGGTTCAGTCTATCTGTGTCAGCATCAGACCACCCCCAGTATCGACAATGATTGTTAACAGGCACATGTCTTGTCTCTCCAAATCCCTGCTGAGTCGATGGTGTCGGTCAGTGTAGAGAATGAGTCCCAATTCGCAGCGTGAGGGTCAGCAGAAGCAGGATTTGCCACAGCATTGATTTGGTTCAACATCTAGTTGTGGGTCTAAGAGAGAGCAGAGACTCACAAAGAGAAGGATCTGCTCCTTTTTGCCAATAAATATCTGTTTTTATACTATAAATTGTCTATATTTTCTTCAATTAAATGATAATTACATTTACTGATTAAACTTTTCAAACAAAAATAGCCTACACAATAAAACCCGGTCTGAACATGTGCTTTGTGTTTTGATAGACAGCACAGTGCTGGAACGACCACATTGGCAGATGGGCTAACAGATTCAAAGACAAAAAGACATCATGTTGAGGCATGGCGCTGGAAGAAAGGAGAGAACCTCTAATGCTCCTATCCCTGCTGTGGCGTTGTGGAATTGATAATCATTGCAATTAATTCCTCCGTTTCCCCATAAAGTTTCTGTTCATTTTGCAGGAGATAATTACCTCAATTCTTCGAACATCCTCTTTTGAGATGTAATTGCAGCTCTTAATAGAAACACAAACCGCCTGAGAAAATTGCACACTATTGTCCCATTTATCCTCGATGTGGCTCTTGTTTTTTTTTTTTTTTCCCATCACTGTTAATGTCTTTATTTGTACAGCAACATTTTACATTTTTGCTGGATGAAGTGGGGGTGTTATACTAAGTGTCAGTTCAGATTTAATTTGATGCGTGTAAAACCAGAAAAAAAATAGAAAAGAAAATGGCTTAGAAATAGGTTTGTGTTCACAGACAAATTAAAAACAAAGAAATTATCTTCATAATATTTCCATAAATTTCTTTCATAAAGGTTTGCAAAAGGCCTAGAATATTTTACAGGAAGTCAAATGACTCTAAAGTTCAAATAGAAACTGGAAGCTGGAAGAGTCAGGTCATTCTGAATTTTAGATATTTCTTCTACACTTATAAAAGACTCTTTTTTTTCACAAAGTTGGACTTTGTGTCTTGCTCATTTTGCCCAATAAATCTAAAATACTCTTAAGTTTGGAATTGGATGCCTATTTTGGTGTGATATTACTGATTTTCCCCAATTAAAAAAATATATAAATGTACGGAAAATGAACTAAACCCAATTTGAGTGTGTGTAATTGTTGATTTGTAACTCATGCAATATATTGGTTTCAATTTTGATGAGGTGCTGCAAAACACTCAATATAATGCTGACAAAGATAGTTAATACAGTTTTTAAGCTTGTAAGCAGTTTATTAATTGTAGACAATGGTCTCACATTAGATGGTAATGAATCTCAATAAATATGTTAACAAGCCTTATTTGGCTTATTATGCTTCCAAATGTCTTTCAAACATTCTGTAAACACATTATTAATGTTTGTTAATGTATTATTATTAAAGCTTGTTAAGGAATCTTCTTATAAGTGTTATCTATATGTCTTGTGCATAAGTACAAAAATTATTAAATAAAAAAATACAAAATACAATTTAAACATGCACAAATAAAATTGCAAAAGCTTGAAACTAATGACACATAGATCTTTAACAAAAAAATGGACGCACAAACACTTGTTAGACAAAACCACATATGTGAGGGGAGACTCTTTTCACGTCTCAAAGAAAAGATTTATGATTTGAGTGACTTAAAAGCAAGTGAAAAGAAAGCTCTGATTTAATCTGCATTTAAACCCAATCTCTGACGGACAACTCTTTTCTTTTTCTTAGAGTCTCTCCTCAGATTTGTGTTTAGTTTAGTTTCAAGCTGTTGTAATTTCAATTTCTGCATTTTTTAAATATATTTGTATTTTTTATTACAAAACTTTTGTACAAAATATATTGTGTGAGTAACAAATCAAGAATTGTGCATGCACAAATCCAAAGTTACACACACACAAATCAGGATGAGTCTGTATTCTCTCCATAAAAGTCTTTTGAATGAGAATCTAGTACTCTCACATCCCCTGAAACTAGGAGATGAATTGTTATTACAAGAAAAGACACACTACTTTTATTTGTGACATTAATGTTTCAATAGTTTTTTATGGCAGTTTTTACACAAAATAGTCTGTTAAAATATTAATTTGTTTACAGTAAACACTTTATATTTCCAGAGATCACTTGGTTTTTAAATATTTTAGTACTAGTGTGTAGCCTGTTTTCATATAAAAGCAGACAAATTGCTATGTCATCCATTGTGCAATTATTTGCAGTGTGCATGTACTGTAAATATTATACATGTGTAAAATGCTTTACTGATTTATGTGAACCATATGCAGTTTTCTATCAGAAACAACCAGCCTGTGATCCAAAAATAAAAAAACGGAAGATTAATGTTGTTTCATATCTAGTAGTTAGATGGCCTTTTGTCAACAAAAATGCTTATGAACACACTTTGCAACAAAAACCAGAATATTACAGAACAAAAAGAAAGGGCTCCAAGACAGCGCAGCGATAAATCCAAACACTCATTGAACCAAGTTGTGTCTGCTCACATCTGTGTGATGGAAAAAGTCACCAGGGATTCATTTTGGGGTTCAGCTGGAGTGACAGAGATGTGAGCAGGGAGGATAGTAGAGCAGCTAGAGGGGAAGGGGGATGGGTGGGTGGGGGGTTGGGGGGCTTTAGGGATAATGTGAAGCCCTGTGCAGAGCGCTCTCATTGTGTATTGTCCTGTGACTGTAAGGTTTATCACTCCCTGCATCCCAAACCCCCATTCTTTCCTTTATGTATGTTCAATTTCAGCGGTGACTGGTTGTTGAGATGAGATGTGTGTTCGGAGTTTGTGAGCGTGTGTGTGAGTGGGGTGTGTGTGTGTGAGACTGAAGGGTTTGCTGACAGGTTCACTGTCAGTAGGAATGTGTGATAGTGAAATATGGGGCTGTGCATCACTGTGACTTGTCACACACATGAACATCCAGCCCAGTAAAATAAAAAAAATCTCTTCAACCTTGCATCACCCTAAAGCAGTATTTCTTCTTTTGGCACAAATGCAGTTCTAACCAAAAAATAAATAAATAAGCCTTTTATTAGTGAGCACAGCGTGCAACCTCATAAACTAGCAATCAAATCACTGTTTTGAAGAGGACGCTAATTATAGAAAAAATAGGAACAAACAAACCATTAAATAATATTGTTATTGATTGTCCTTTGTTTTACCACTTGTCTTGAGATGTGTGTTTTGAGCATGTGTTATGTGCTACCAAGTAATTGATTGCAATTTTCCCTGTGAGGCGGTAGGTTGTCTGATGTGAAGTGAGGCGAAGAATGTTCTCCCAAGGGAAATCTCAGGTTTAAATATGTTTTATAAATGAAATACATGTCTATGAACCCTGTTCATAGAAATTCACTTCAATTAGATGGTAATTAGAGCTCTGATTATAAACATTGCATCAAATTTCACCAACTAAATGCCCTAAGCGACGATTTTTTTTTTTTTCCCTGAATCTATGTCATGTTTGTGTTTTGTTCCTCAAAGTAACACGGAGACATCTTATTTGCTGCTTCCTCTGGTACTTAAAAGCAAATGAGCACACTTGTAGGAAACTGTGGCATCACGCTTCACAATAAAAGGACAGTTTGGAGAATGCTTTATATTATTGGCGCATAAAAATAAATGCAGCTTTGGTAAAGCAGTGGCATTTCCAGCTTGAGTGTTATTGATCATGTTCACACATGCTGCAATCAATGGTGAAATGTGACAGTAGGGTCCAGTCTATCCGCTTTTCTATTGGCGGGATTCTCATTTGATTGAGCAGTGGTCACCAAAATCTTCTTGTGTGACACACAACTCGATGACTTGATGAATGAGCACCAGCCATTGGGATTTAAAATGCCTCAATGTACATGTAATTATCTGTAGAATACTGTGGTGGCTCTATTTTATTATGAATGGGTGGGTTTCATTCAGTTCAGTTGTCCTTTAAGCGAAGGTCAAGATGTTATTTTTTTATTTTACTTTATATTTATTTTTTTCTTTTTGAAGGCTGGGCACATGCTTATTTAGAGAGTATTTTTGAGTGCTTGCGTGATTTACATTTCTCATTAAAGCTGTTTTTTAAGTAAGTTATGTACAAGCTTGAAAAAATTCAATTATTTGTCATTGCCACATTTTATTGTTGTAAACCATGTCAAGATCACTACAATAAATAATAGACAGAAAAATCAAAATTTGTGCAATTAGGAGTTTTTTTCCCTATATGAAATCCAGCAAAAAGAAAATTAGCAATTTTTTTAAATGAGATATACTTTCATCAATTATGATATTTTTGTTGATTTTAGGGGTGTAACGGATCACAAAACTCATGGTCCAGATCGTGTCATGGTTAGTCAAATCCTTTTTTGCATCAGTAAAATAAAGGGAAAACAAAGGCAAAAAACTAGATCAATACTAAAAATATTTTGTTTTTTTTTTTAGAAGTTTTACAACATATATTTATTTAAAGTATACTTCAAAACACATACACATATATTACATTAAAAAATGCTGATTGAGGCTCATGCCATCAAAAACTTTGGTTAATGATGCAAAAATTTTGACAAGAGTAGAGAGGAAAAAAAAGCACCCACTGTTTCACAATTGATACACATTTTGAACATGTTGTAACTGTATTATAAAGAATTAAGTATCAACAAAATATGCATTCCTTAAAAAGCGAAAAATAATATATGGCTTATTCACACCATAAACTTTTGAAAATTAGCTGAACTTTGTGTTTTTGAGATTTCACAGAGACAGCCATTTGGAAAAAAGCAGAAAATGTCCTTCTACTGCCTCTAGTGGCATATTAGTGAACTACAGGGCAGAAAACATCAACCAAGGAAATGTCCTAATTCCCACCTTAATCCCCAACTACTAAAAAACTATAAAGTGCAAGACTATAGTGCCCTGTATTTTAAAAGCAATTCGGACACCATGCTCACTACTTTTTTTTTCTGAACTTTAGATATGATGTCACCAATTTCACAAAGTGAAAATCTAATCAATATGGACATTTTACAATGTCTATTTATGACTCCACTATGTTCTGATGATGAAAGTGTGGATGGTTTGTTAAAAAATGATATTTAAACATGTCATTTTTTTCTTTCTACAAAAAGAAATTGTAAAAACGCAATGCATTGTGGTTTATATTTGTTAATGCAGTGAGCATCAATGCACACTAGGTTTTCAAAAAGACTTTTGGGAAATTTCTAGTGCACTTGATTTTAGAATTGTAGATTAGGACAGCACTAAAAAATGGAAAACACACTAGTGCACTATATAGTGAGTAGTGAAGGAATTCAGACATACTCCATGTAAAATATAATGGGTTTTTAAGGCAAGTTTTAATCATGCTAATGAGATAGGGGTCTCAGAAATGTGTATAACAAATAGGATACAAATGGTCATATAAAGTTAATGGGGTCATTTTTGCCACTAAAGATTTAAATAAAGGTGAAGTTCATAGATTCATTTAACATGAAATCAAGATCCAACTTCAAATGACACCATTTTTAGCCTACATTCTTCCTAGGAGCTAATCATTTTTTATTATCCCATATTATCAATACATTAATGTGCAAATGAAAAAATATGCATACATTTGCATTTGAATGCTATTACATTAGGACTGCACAGCTCATTGCATTGCAAATATATAATACCATGTATACAAAAGCTAATAAGGAATCCCCTGTGGTAATTCTTTCATGATTAATTCAGTTAATTTAATGCTCTTTTGGTTTTATCTGGGTCAATTTAGATAGACCAGGCCTAAAATAAACGGGAAAGCAGAGGACACAGCGGGAGAGTGAACGCTTCCCTTGTAGTCCTGTAGGTTTGGCAAAAAAAAATGGCTTTTATCAAGTCAGCGGCAGACACCTGAAGCTTTATAGCATTTTGTGGCATGGCTTCACCCAGCAGCTGAGCCAGAGAAATGCAGTTGTGTGAAGGATGCACTAACATGATTTATTTTGAGTGTTTTTACCATCCCACTTATTGTTTGTGCTCCTGCTCTGATGGATCCAGTTGCCATGGCAATTGTGGGACACAGTTCAGAGCAAAGGTAATTTGTTTATATATATATTTTTGTCCATCTAATGGTAAAGAATACACGTTAAATTACTGCTATGTTGCCTATCAGTCTTTAATGGGATCTCTGTGTCACTAATAACTGGACAAAAACCTTCAGGTATTAATAGGAACATCCTGACTTAACATAACAGTGAATGAGTTAGATGACTCATGATTTAAATTCAGATAGAAAGTTATGCTTCAGGTACAACCTTGTAACCGTGGGCATGTCAGGAAGCAGGAGACACGGTTTTTGTGTTTGAGAAGGTGACTCATGCCTTGTCTATTAGGAGAATGGGGGGTGATCAGGTTGCTAGGCAATTAAGAGCTACCATTGTCCACAAGGACAATAGTGGGCCCAGGAGTGCCCTCTTCTTTCTCTCCTGCTTTCATTCTCACACAAACACCATAAATGTACATTTTGTCTGACCCCAGCCTGGGTGGAGAGAAGGAGTTGTCAGCTGGCGGATTCACACAGGAGCACTTTGGGAGAAGGAGGGAGTGACGAGGGACATAAGGAAAGACTGGGAGCAACACTGGAAGAGAATATTTAAAAAAAAATGAAACCAATATTCTGCCCCATTGAAGGTGGAATAAATGTAGCTGGAGGCAGTGAGGGAGAGTGAGCAAGAAGGAGAATGGCAAGGTGGGGAGACACAGGGGAAAGCTAAGGACAGAGCCAGGAGAGACCATCCACGGACACGACAAGCTACAGTGCTCTGTGAAGGACGATTACAAAGCCTCTGACAGGTTTGGAGGAAGAAGGACAAGTGCTGGGAGTTTCTTGCCTGGTGCTCCTTGCTCCCACACACTTGCACACATACAAACACACACACATGACGCACACAGATCCGCTCTCTGTGCCTGTCAGTGCACAGTTGGGCTCTCTGGGTGGGAGCAGCGCTGTAGAAGAGATGTTTGCTCTGAGGATGAGACAGCGTTTCTAAAAGGATCTATTGGAATAACGCACCGGCACAGCTGAGGGGGCCCCAGCCCACCGGAACCAACCGAATCAGCTATGGAGGGACTGTTGTCTCCAATGAGGACGCGGGTAAGCAACCATGACGATGACATGGAAAGTACGGCTACTTTCTCTGTCAAGAAACTGTCATATAGAGCCATATAGAGAGATGTCTATTAAGGGGCTAGATGCTGGAACTCGAGCTGATAAGTTTTCAGCAGCGTTGCCAGGGGCAACAGGCAGAATGCTGAGAGAGAGTATTGAAGACGGAGGATCTGTCAGATTGTCGCTGAAATTGTTGATGCAATGCAGATAAAATAAATGCAGTTTTTTAATACATGATGTGTGTGCATTGGGGGTGTTGGACTGCCATGAAAGAGTGATTCAGTGTTTCAAAGTGGTGCCCGTCTCCATTCATTACTGGCCTTTTGATTTAAGATTCAGGGGAAGCGAGTGGAGACAGAGGTGCAAGGGAGGAACTGGCTCAGTTTGTGCGGCAAATCGGATGAATGTCTGAAAGTCGCAATTCACTATTGTTCTTGAAAACCACGACTTTCTGTATGAGATACTGTTCAGCATAAATGACTGGATGTTGCATTATGTGACGATCAGTGTGTGATTGACTGTGATTGCCTCAGAAAAGGGAAATCAAGGACCAACTTATGCTTGTATCAATTTAGGGGTATCATTGTACTATAAAAGATTGACCTTTTTATTTGCGCCTAAATCTGAAATTATGATGTGTTTTTCGTTCTAATCAGAGGGAAAATTGTCATGATTTTATGTGACATGCAACAAAGAGGCTTTTTTATTAGAGTACATTTGCTTGATGTCTTGTTGAAAGCATCACAAAAAAAAATTTTTTTAGTTTTGAATTATAACATTTTTATCTCTTACATTTATTTTTTTATTCTTCTTTCCTTTAACTTTCTTCATACCGGCAATTCACTAAATGTCAGATAACTTTTTCAAACTGAATTGAGTTTCTAACTTTTGCTCCATGTGGTCCATGACATTTTTAAAAAACCTGCTTTAATGAAAATTATTTGTTTTACATGTTCTTATTGCATTTTTCTGATGATGGAAGACAAATATTAAGAATATTTTAATATTTCTTTATTCAAATTGTTTTGAATCAGGAGGAGACTCATAAATATAGTTGGAAAAAGGATTTATTTGTGACACAGAAAATACGCTGGAGGCATACTTTTCTCCATTCTGATGGATCCACTGGAAGACAAATAGATTCATTTACGTCTGAAGGTGCATACACACCGGATGCGTCGTCTCGCTTAAACCATGTAGAGAGCGTTCTTGAACGCACCACACCTACCCAGTGTGAATGCAGCATTACCTCGGGCTTCCACGGCACGCGTTACATCTCAGGTGCGGTGCGGCAGCGGTCTAACTATGATTGCTGCACCCACAGACTCTGCTGCTGACCTTGCGATACTCCAAACTCATGTTGGTCCACATGAGAACCTGCCATGTATACAGGAAGTACAGTACTGAACTGGCGTCTGGTTCAAAATAACGCAGCTGAATAACTCCAATATTGCTTATAATATAATAGCCATTTTTGTTGCACCAGTAAAGTTAAGTTGGCTGTAAGCCATTAGGAGAACATGTAAACAGAGAGCTCTCAGAAACAAGGGGGAAGGAGTTCAGGGTTAGTCCTCACCAACAGTCACGCTCAAGACCACTGGGAACACTTTAAAAATAGCTCAAAACTTGATCAGAGTGAGTCTTTAATCACAATGCACCATACTGAGTGAAAGCCGTATGACTCCCACGCTGAACTTGATTTGTGTGAGAATGCTGCAAAATGTGTCATCTGGTTGTGTTGCTGCAATATTCCCACCTGCTCAGCTCAAGTCCATCCTTAAAACTCACACTCTGACTTCTTCTTTGATTCTTAACTTTTGATCTGTTTTTACATTAAAGTTCTAAGTTTGGGGTTTCCTGTCTTCTGTGTGTCTAGCCATGTTTTTGGCATTTATTATGAGGAGTGTGAAAGCTGTTTGATGAGGAGCTCATCATACCATCTAAAGGAGAGTACTTGTGGGAAATTTAGAGAAAAAATTGGCTCCAGAGGTAGAACCAAGTTTGCTGTATCTGAGCCTTTTTGCCAAAAAGCTGTGGGATACGTTACCTCCAACTAAATGTTTCATTTATCTTCATCAGCCACGCTGAGCTCCATGCGGCGAATATTTGATCTTCCAGTGACAGATTTTTGGTATCAAAGATCATAATCAATGGCAAGGTGAGCAAAGTCTGAAGCCTGTTAAAGATCTCATGACTCAATCTCTTTGTTTTACAACACATCTACGCTAAAAAGCTTGTCTGTTTGAAATGAGTACATGATTTAACACACAGACTCCACAAACACCTCCAATTTCAAAACATGAACACGATTGACCCCATTATAAATTGCAACCAATTTCAATAATATAGTTCTTCCCTTGTTAGGAAGGCTGAAGTTTTGGGCTGCATGGTGATGTAGTTGTTAGCACTCGCTTCAAAGCTAAAACACTTTGGTTCAGGTCCGGGTTAGGTTCTTTCTCTGTGAAGTTTCCTTGTTCTCCTCATGCAAATGTGGGGTTTCTCTGGGCATGTCACGGCTCCAGGATTTTTGTGTGTGAATGTTTATCTCCTGCAGAAAGCTACTGCACCAAACTGCCTGACTCCACCTCAGGAGATGGTTGCAGCTTCCGATCCGTTTCTCAGCTTGTCCCTGTTGTCGGCATTGGCTTCTAAGGGCCTGTGTAAAAAGCCGGGTTTTCCTTCTTTTTTTTTATTCTTCCATTTTACTGATATTTTTGCCTTATTGCATTTCTGGTTTATTTGTTTCATGTTTTGTCTTGGTACTGTCCATCTGGTTTCAGTTCCACTTTAGATTCAGTGGGTGGCTGTGTGATTTCTTTTATGCTGTATTTTAGGGGGAATCTTCAGTTTGTTAGAATATGCTGAGTAGTGCTTTTGAGTTTAAGTCTGTTCCCTTTACTAAATATCAGTTCAAATTGTGTTCACCTGTCCATTTAATAAACAGCTGCATTTAAAATATTGAACCCCTCCTGCTTTAATATTTTCTCTTTATGTTGTCTGTTTTCTCCATCCTCGTGTGATGGGACGTAACAGAGCTCTCCGGCCTTCTCCTTAGTTAAAAAAAACATGCTTTAGTTTTGATTGCTATGTGTCAGTGTGCAGTGTGAGTGTGTGCTTGTTTGGCCCTACAAAAGACTGGCAGCATGTGCAGGGTGCACCCCACCTTCACCCAACAGCATCTGGAATAGGCTCCAGCAACGCTGTGACCCCAAAAGGGATTAGGAGGGATCCGAAAATGGATACATGGTTGCTGTTTTAGAATCTGGTGAAACAACTACAATAACAGTCACGTTGGATGAATGGGAGAGTTGAACATGATTACATACTTTTTGCACTGTAAGATTTTTACTGCATGTTTGACATTTTGTGTAATACAATTTCATGTTTCAGCCTCGTAGTTTTCTTGTTTCCTAACACAATGTATGAAATTAAATCCTACGTTTGGCCTTTATTTGCTGAGTTTTTGAGCTGCAGATTTTGAAGTTAACAAACAAACATGGCTGCAGAGCAATGTATGCGCGAGATGTGGTTTTTCAAAAAAAGAAAGAAATTCCCTGGATGAAAACGGAAATAAAAAAAATGGATTTAATGCTGTCATGACAGAGCTCATCTTCTAAAGTTTTTGCTTTTATCAAACGATCAAAAGTGTTGCACAACCAACGAACACATGAAAACCCTTTAGAAACCTTTCCATTTTGAACCATCTTCAGCTCTCTTAAGTGGGATCATTGCACCGCTGTGCATGTCTAGTAGACTTCATAAAAGTTTGACTCATTGCATTTCAAAGCATTTACTTTCAACTTCAATAGTGCAGATTTTTCTCTTTCATTGTTTCCTGGTTTCTATTCTTCATGGGATTAATGAGCCCTGAAGTCAAACATAAAAAAAGTTTAACAGGTTTTGTAGCAACCCTCTTATGCAACTGCACACAAAAGAAAAGCAAAATCACATTATCAGAAGCATAAAGAGAATTTTTATTGGTAATAACATCCTTTCTCAGAAATTAGTACACGCAGTTGGAGCTTTTCACTTTCAGATGAGATGCTAAAGCAGGTCTAAAGACAATCTCTAAAAAGGGAAAGTTGAAGTTCATGGTTTAAAATATACCTATTTATGTTAGTAGGACAAGGAGCTTCATAGAGGGGTTTCTCTGGAGAACCTGGTGGCTGTTTTTGGAATATCCACTCTAGTTAGCATCAGTTAGTGTGTGGTTTGAGCAATATCTCTGCTGCTTGATCCCTTGTGTGAGTGGATCAATGAGGAGTAGTTATCAAGTGATTACCCTTGTCAGTACTCTATCTGTTTAATCAGAGAGAGTCCTCTGCTGTTCCTCTTTAGCGTGTATTGGTTATCTGTGTGTTTGCTCACCGCTGGTGCTCCAGTCACAACCTGTCTAGTCTTAAGTCAATTTTTGTGTTTTTTATTGAAAAAGAAAAAGCCATTTTAAGACATTTTTTGATATTGTGTTGAAAAAACAAAATTTAAAGAAGATAAACGGACCTTTGTTTCAGGAAAAATTGTCTTATTAGAAAAAGAAACTTATCAAGAAAGTTTTTATTGCAAAAATGTTGGTCTGAGAAAACATGTTGTAGTTGCTAGAATTTTTTTCTAAAATAAGAATTTTTCTATCCCTATTATTACTTAGTCAAAAAAAATTACCAACGAGATGAAAATTTTTTACTTATTCCTAGAGGCTTTTCTTTGCTGTGTGGAATAATCCACATTATTACACTGCATCGTAGTACAACAGAGTTTTAGGGCTAGTTTACAAACTTTTATACAATCTTGTATGTTTGACTTAAAGAGTCAAAATGTATTACTTTTCTCTCATAAAGTTAAGTGTTTGAAATTCGTAAATCTATGACTTATTGAGTTGAAGTTTATATTTTGTAACGTTACCAGAATAAAAGTCATATCTGTTAAATCATGAGAATAAAGTTGTATATTTTACTTAAGTCATGGGCAAAATGTATTCTTTATGTACGTGTTTCAAAGTAAAAAATGTATTACTTTAAATCTTGTAAATTTACAAGACAAAAGTCATAACTGTTAAAATAAGAGAATAACTTTGTTTATTTATGGCTTAAAAAGTCCTAAACATTAAAAAAGTAATACATTTTGTGTTACTTTTTTTATCATAGATTTGTGTGTTTTAAAGTTTTACATTTTTTACTTAACATGTCATAAATTTACAAGAAAAAAAACTCGTAATATTACTTTTTTTGGTGGCCCTAATATTCAATCATTGACTAGTCCTTCCATGGAAAAAATATTTTTTTGTTATCCTTCCTTTTCTATTCTTTATTCATTTTGCATGTATTTGCATTTATTACGGACAGAATAAAAGGGGAAAACAATCAAAATAAAGGTTACCAGACTCTCAACCCTAAAGCCAGCCCCCTCCCTGGTTGAAAATAACCAGGACAGAAAGGCAGCAGCTTCAGGTTTGTATAATAGGTTAGAACGACCTTTGGCAGCGGACTAAGACAGTCCGACATACCCTCCCCAGGGCAAATAAGGTTATTGGCAGAATTTAGGAGCTGGAGTAACAGGAGGGATTCATGAGGTGCCATGCAAATAAACACACATGCTGAGACAAACTGCATGCTCACTGAATATTAAGCTTTATCTATACCAGCTGCCATGTCGGATTCCAAAGGCACCAGTAAAGACTGTAAAAGTAAAGACATCATGGGTAAAGTCAAGGTTTGTGTAAATGACTCATACATGGATTGATGAAGTTCAGAGAAGTACAGATGTGAAGATTAGATGAATTGCTAAATTTTTTGACAAAAATTAGATCAAAAGCCGGCATGTTGTGAGACCGGATTTCTTCTCCGCTTCACATCCTCACAATCCTGATGAAGACGTTTTCTGTTTTCATGCGCCCGCTCTGATTGTGCGGGTTTGTCCATGCTGTGTCAAGCATGTCAAGTGTGCACTTGTCCCCCTTGAAGGAGGAGGCATGAAAGATTAGATCAATCAGTGGAAAACTCTGCAATCAGAGAACCAAACTAGCAACGCTCTTAATGCTGGGTGTTGCCATGGAAACACTTTGTAAAATGTTTCTCTTCATTGGTTTCTGTCTACAGGCATTTTGATATTAATTGTTTCTTAGTAACAATGGTGGATCTTGTCTTTTTGGGGACAAGGGGCAAACACAGAAATGTCAGGATGTTCTGCTACAGTTCAGATGTTTTTTTTTAACACCCACTCCAAAAAAAAATGTGTTTTTAAC
The DNA here is from genome assembly GCA_003999625.1 of Oryzias javanicus. Taxonomy (NCBI): domain Eukaryota; kingdom Metazoa; phylum Chordata; class Actinopteri; order Beloniformes; family Adrianichthyidae; genus Oryzias; species Oryzias javanicus. The sequence continues at coordinate 20,470,204 of CM012442.1, forward strand.
ATGTTCATGCTTTCTCATGATAGAGGACTTTATATTCATTTATTTTATTTTTGGTCCTTTTCAGTTAGAACTTACACTACATACAGTCAATTTAAAGAACAGGAGTATAATGAAGACCAAGTCTTATTAATCTCTACCCTATTCTTATTATTTCATATGACACAAATAAATGACTAAATTAGAGGGTATAACCACAACAAACACTAAATGAAAATCCATAATAATAACAATCATATTATAATCTGGAACACTATATTTACATCATGCTGCACACAAATCAATGATTTTGTTTTCACATTTGAACTTAAAACAAGCAATACTTAAACACTTTTTCAGGTCATTATCCAATAAATTCATTTTTTTTACCCCAGCAAAGGAAAGGGTAGTTGTTACTTTAGGTACTTTAAAGTCAAAATTTCTTATTCTATTTCCTTCAATAATAACACAAAGATTTTGTAAATTTGAATTTGAGTATTCCTGACTTAAGAAAGTCATGTGAAATGGGAATTTTTTTTTTTTAATGATTAAAGATTTTAGGTTTTATTAAAAAGAACTACACACATAGAAACTTTCAAAATTTAAACCCATTTAGAAAATTAAAGTTGAAATTATTTATTTATTTATTTATCAAATCATTGTAAATCAGGAGAAGATGCAAAAGTGCAGTTTGAAAAAAAAACTCTGTTCTAGTGACGTAGGTGCTACAATCGGTAGGCCCCCATCTCCCTGCTCCGTTCCATTCTGATGTGTAGATAACTAGATCCATGTATGTCTGTCTTTTCCTCGTTTAAACTGCCATCTGGCTCAAAACTGAATCGTTCCAATATTGCTTACCATTTTTGTTGCACCAGTAATGTTATGCTGGGGTTGTGAGAGGGTGTAAGCTAGCAGGAGAGAGCATAAACAAATGGATGATGGGAAATGGAGGCTGGCTTTACTCAGCACAAACAGTTCCGCCCACATCACAGGGGCAAATTTCTAATGAAGTCCTGGTGTTCTGTAGAAAATATTTTCTAGAAAACGACATTTTTACAATAGATGAAAAGATGATTACAGTGGGACCTTAAAACGATTATGCTGATATCAAGGCAAAAATAAACAATAAGAAGCTGGAAAGTAAAAAATGTATGAAGAAAAAGTAAATATGCTCTTTAGATTGTTATTTTTGTAAGATTAGCCATGTACTTTGATTAAAAAAGGATCGTAAACACAGCATCACACAAGTTTCACATTAATGCAATTCCTTAAAAAGCTTTCTTTTCATGAGATAGTCCTAATATGAAGATGTTTTTTTGCAGATTAGAAATGTTCTGACCCACTCACACATGACACTTGTGATAAATGAGTTAAAGATTATTTGTGTCAGTGTGATACAAAGGGTCACCCTGCATTAAACAGAAACCATACATCTCATCATCAGTAGATAGCACGGATAATTCTATGCAAGCACAGAAATAGCCCTTTTCTACATCCCCTCACCCCATTACCCTTTTTCTTATCTCTCCTGGGCTTCATTCTGTTGTTTTAGCTCTAGCTCCCATGGAGGAGCAGCGCTACCGTTTTCCACCTGCCTACCTCTGTTCACGTGTCTTGCCCCCTGAGCGCTGAACTGTGACCTCTTTACATGAACAAAGTGTGCTGACAGCAGTTGCTAACAGGTCACCTGAAATTTAATTGGCTGTCCAAGAAGTGGATTGGTGTAAGCCCTACCTTGAGGGGAGAAAGCTGTGATTTAGGTATGGGGAGGGGGAGGGCAGCATGTAACCTCCAATATACTTCTAAAGGTGTTAAAGTACATCTAACTCAAAGAAAAGCACGGCTGAAAAATAACATTTATAGGCACGCTTTGTTTCCCGCGGCAAACGCTCTGTTCCAGTTCTGACCTCAATGGTAGGCGCAGAGGTACACTGGCTCTGCTACAATCACAAACGCAGCCTGGAGCTCAAGGTTGCCATCACGTCTGCTGCACCCCAGTTGCTCAAGTTAGTCTCCTGCTGCACTCGTTTTGCCTTCTGGCCTGTTTACTCTTCTGAGTGTAATTGGAAAAATAAGAGGCATAAAGCCATAAAGAAGTATGTCCTTTTGCTGATGACTTCCACTGGTTGGCTGGGGCAACCATTTGGGATTTCGCTGCCTCCTGGTGAAGCCTGATGATGTATTCCTACTGTTCCAATTGTTTCCAAAGCCTGTCAAGCCTAAAGGTCAGAGGGAATTTAATGGAGAATGGAAAAACAACAACAATTGGGGAGCAAATATGCATTAATGACTACCTATAGCTTAAAGGTGTACAGGTTTGCATATGAAAATCAAATTACTATCAATGCTAAATTAGTTTTGACTTATATTTCACTTTTTTTTTGTCTTTGATTAATAGCTCTTATATTGTGCTTGGATCAAAACTGACCCATTTTCAAGGTGTGAAAATGGGTCAATTTGAGCACAATATAAGGGTTAAAACATACCAGGAAGCAACTCATAATTGACATGTGCTCTGAAATATTTTCTTCCTTTTTTTCTTTTTATCACTAATGCTTCTTAAATGTTTTAAGCTCTTCTCAAAAAAAAGCAATCCCAATTTCACATGTGCAGGTTTAAGGGATGGCATATGCCCATGCATATTTTAACGCTAAATTAAAAATTGAGTCCAAAAAACAAATACATGCAGACAGTCCTCCATATTACATCTGCACAGACTCCGACAATTTTAGCCATATGCTGCCACCAGAAAGTCATATTAATGTTGGATGGGGCGAGCAGGTTCAGGGCTGCTGGCAGGATGGATGGATAAATGGATAACAGCTGGAGATAAATAGAATGATAGATGGTGATGGTGACAGGATGAAGGAGGAATAAAATCTCTTCACAGTGGCATAGTAACGGCCCTTCAGAAGGTTGTTACCTGGAGGTACTTTTAGATAAAAGTGCAGCAGGAAGCTTTTGTTTCTTTTTTCTGTGACATGTTTTCTGTCATCATTCTGTGCCCAGTCATTTTGTACTTTTTAAAAATTGTCTCTTTATTTTTTAAATGTATCCCTTTTTCATTTAATTTTTAATATGAAGTGGTCTAAGATAATACAGGCATTTTTTTCTCACTTCACAAATCTAAAAAAAACATAGTGATTCTTGGGTTTCACCACCTCCCTGCTGTGTGCAGCTGCCATAACACTGAAATAAACCCAAATATGAAGCACAAGGTTGCCAGATTGATGCTTATCAATCCTCCCAGGAATACTTACATCAGTCTAAGTGGCCCACTGACCCTTGCTGTTCTCATCATGGCTTGTTAGCTCAAATAAAGGTGACATGTGTCGGATTTATAACTCATCCGTGTGTGGGTTTCTGTCTGCGCACATGCATGTGTGTGTATTTTGTTCGGAGCAGATGTGAGCATCTGTCAATGCATTTTAGGCCATTAATACGCGTCTCCGGGTGTTTGTACGTGGTTTGTCTGCTTTATGGCAACAGCTGTTATTTTTTTTTTTACTCTGTGCTCTATTTTCTGCAATGCAGGTTGTCTGCCTTCACGTTGAATGTTTTTTTCAGATGGAAAATGGACGTCATTTATATCAGTTTGGATTTGCAAGAACATTTCCATTGCAGGATAAATGACAATCATAATGATAATGTTCAAGTCCCCACCCGGTTATATGTAGAGACACTTTTAGAACATGACACCAAACCACACTCTTTTTCATCAGCATCAGCTGGCACTTTATCATAGTTAGTCAATTACCAGGAACTTATATCTGTGGCCAGAATGGTGTAGTTGCCGTGGAAACTTCATTCGATTAATTAAAGCAAGCGTAAATATTTTTTATTTAAGTGTCCCCCTAATGCATGCATTCTGAAGGTAGCAGGTGTGTTAGCATTATCCACCTGAAAAAAATACCCATATCACAGCATGAGGCATGATTGAGATGAACCAGAAGCTATTTATAAAGCATGTGTAATAAGAAGCTCTGCATGTGCTTAATGATAAAGAGACATGACAAAAAGCAAGTCTGAAGGCAATTGGAAAGGTGCTACATTCACATATCACTGAGAAACCATGACCTTAAAAAAATTGTCATTGTCTTTTTGTAAAAATAAGAATTTGATTTTATTTCATAATGACTTACATGACTTTTAAAATAATTGTGGGTAAAATGGAGGAGCACATACTAATACAAGTCATAAAAGTAACTAAAAGAGAAGAGTTTGCATTTGTGGAAATTGTGAAAATATTAGCTATATTGGATAATAGTCCCCATCTGATCATCTTTTGATCATCTTTCAATTTTGATAAATTTTAAAGGCATTTTTACCTAATTCTTTTTTAAACTGCGTTGTTTTGTAGGACACAGTGTCTGCAGAGCGACTATAATTCTTTAAAAATTTGCTTCTAAGTTGAGGGCAGAGTGAGCCTCCCCTCATTTCCCATCCTCCCTTTATTTACACTCTCTCCCGCTAGCTTACAGCCCTCACAACACCAACCTAACATTATTGGCACAATAAAAATGGTAAGCAGTGACAGAGCTGTCCAGCCATACAGTTTTATCTGATTCCCCATGATTTGAATAAAGAAATTTTCAGAAATACAGTTTTAATCTTATCTTAATTTTCTATACATATGCCCTGAATCACGAAGAAAAAATCTAAAAGAACATGCTAGAAACACCAAAACACACATTTTATGTCAGAGTGGGTCCTTAAGTTTTCTTCACATAATGAAGTCCATTTGCAGATTTTACACCAGCTTTTTGCACTCCACCATCAGACCACCAGAGTGTGCTGTCTGATGTGATTCCTTGTTGTGCCTAAAGGACCCCTAAATAATGAGGAGCAGCACATCAATGACCAAGTGATGGAGAACCGGTCCTTCTGTCTCTGTAGAAATGCTGTTTGAGCATCTTCCTTCTTGTCGGGTCTAAAAAAAAAAAAAAAATGATCCATTCTGGAGAGGAAACAGCTGAACCTGCTTAAGATTTACAGCTGTCAGTTTCAGACAATGTTCTATTTTATGATGAATGAGAAAGATAACCAGTCCTGCAAGCTGTCTGCTGCTTCATGTGACTACCGGCCATTTGGCCAGGCTGTAACAGACTTGTTGTAAACAGCAACAAATTAACACGTATCCATCATTCCAACTTCATTGCAGACACAGGGGCTTAAAGGAGGGGACCAGGTGGAGAAGGAGGAGCATATGTGTGTGTGAGGCAGCTTGGGAGCTGGTGGGTATATAATTAATGACCTCATCCCTGCTTCCCCTGCTGTCCAAGGAAGAGACAGTGAGTGAGTGTATGACAGGAAGCATGGAAAAAAAAGTAAAAAGAAGGGGGAGAAAGTGGTGGGAGGCAAAAGGAGGAAAAGGGGGAAGCATTTGTTTGAAGCTGAGGTTGATTAATAATTACGAGTTGTGTCACTGACCAAGTGCTTGTCCAATTACCAGTGCTGTCTGCTGAAGGGGCAATTATGCAGAAATTACCTCCAGTGTGCCCTCCCCCCATAATATCCACTCATCTCCTTTTTTAATGTGTCCCATATGTGCTTTTGTGTTGTATCTCTGTACCTCCGTTTTTGTGTCTATAAATAAGAAAATGATTAAATATCAGAAAATGAGAGGTGGTCCCACAGATAAACCTGAACCTTGTCCTTCATCGTTTGTTTGTGAAGGGACACAGAAATAAAAAGGTGTGGTGAGGACAAAGAGGAGTTTAGGCAGCAATTGGTCCGTTGTGTTGGGTTGAGGGGGGCTGTGTCCTCAGGAGGGGGGTCAGTCTCCACCCCCATCCCTTCATATGCTTGCTTCCTATCTGGATCTTCGATCCCATCCGTTTCTCCTGGACAGCAGAGCGACGCAAATGAGCCCAAAGTGTTGGCTTTAAAATATGCAGAACAGTAGCCGTCAGCTCCTGTTAAATCCCCACACGTAAACACACAAGCTTTGAGTCTGTGTTTTTTTTTTTTTTGCTGGCAATGCGAATTATGGCCCGGGGTAACGTCAAGAGGTGGGGAGGATCTCCTTAAATTACATCTCCCGTTCCCTGTATCCCAGGGGCTCTCCTCCCCTTCCTTCTCGGCACGTTAACAAACACAACCTGCCTGAGCCGTTCCACGTTGGTGTGCTGCATCCGAGGCGCCACAGCACCTGTCAAAGGTGTGGGGCCCATCTGTACAGTAACAAGCAGCTTGCGCTCATGCCTGCAAGAAGGGGAGCTGGCATGGTCTAGTTTGGGTTGCTGCACTCCCAGGAGAAAACATGCATGTATGTTCAGTATAATGGAATAAGTGATGTCGGTTCATTAGAAAAATGAGCTTAAATTAAACCAGTGTGTGTGCATGAGGCAGGTGGGAGGAATTGGGCAGCCCAGCATTGGTGCATTTATTCTAGGGGTGTGTTTAGACAAGAGTCTGGTGGTTCGATCTGTATCAGGCTTTGGTGCAACGTCAGGGCCTGCAAAGCCTTCAATGAAGGCCTAAAATCATCTGAAAAGAAGTTTCTAAATAAATATTAGTAAAATAAATATTTGCCCAAAATATATTTTAGATCTTTCCAACTGTTCTGTCAGCTTCTCTCACAGCCCTACGTCCCGGCTGCACTGCTGTAAGACTGTTTTCACACTTGGAAGTTTCTAACCAATCAGATTTTAGCCCTCACTTGTTGCTAAGTTCACGAAAACCTGCCTTACACTCATACAGTCAGTGCTTAAGACTCACTTACGGTTTTACAGGCAGATTCCCGTAAAAAAAACACTGCTAATTAAACCATACCCATATATGGATTAAATGCTTTTATGAACCAATCAGAATTGGAATTAGAGTCTGAATGCTCAGCTCTGTAATCCACCGATATCACAAAATGTGTCTTACGATACATATCACGATATATCCCAAGATGGTTCTGTATTTCTGAACCCTTTTGCTGTGAAGTTCAGCAGAACTTTCATTTGCTACGCCAACAGCATTTCGACTGAAGCTTCGTGTATGACCCGCTGTGCAGCTGCACTGCTTAACTCCTCCTTGTCTGAGCCCGCTACGAACGACACTGGCAGCCACGTGGCACAGATTTTCGGTTTGATGCTACTTAGTTTTTATTTGGGATGGTTACTGACAATTTAGGATGGTTCTCATAACAACAATAACTATGAGGCTGATTGAGGCTGATTTTGTACAAGCTGGTTTTTGTAAGATCTTTATTATTGTTCTGACGAGGTGTAGAGCTGCTCAAAAAGGCACAGTGTGCTATGCTGCTAACTAGCAGTCAGCAGTTTAGGTGGAAGACAAAAGTAAGACGCCTAAGGATGCTAATAAATAATTAATTAAATATCGTCTTGTCAGCATTTTAAACTGATACCAGTATCACAAAATGACATATTGCGACATATTCCCAAATCGATTCCCTTCTAATTCATTCCAGCTTGTTTTTGCAAGTACTTTTTCTTGACTCTATGCCTTGAGAAATGTAACCATTTTGTCATCAATAAAGATGGAAAGTTAGACATTTTCAATAGGCCAAGAGGTTTACAAAAGTTATAAGCACAGCTGCTTCCTAGATGTGTCAGAAGTAATGTTCTAAATAATGAAAACTGCTTTTGGCACATGACTGGGAATTTTACTGGAGTTTGGAGTTTTTCATTATCCTTCCTGCAGCTGCAGGCACACATTTGATTCATCGTTCAGTTTGAATGCTCCTTATAGCACACCCATGTGTTATATTCTGTACTTATTCCAAATCATCAGTATTAAAATGCACAGACCTAGGAAACTCACTTAAAGGCACGAAAAGTTTCCATCTTTTTCCCTCAAGTTTCCACTGGCAGCCTACACATGTATAACTCTCCCTACCCCCATGATCTGGTGTGTAAATATTAAAAATGTAGCATAATCATCAAATATTTATCCCTCACACTGCTACAAATCAGACTTTTAATCGTTTGTGGATTTAGGGGATGTGGGCTTACAGTCTATAATCCTAAATTGATGCTCTGTAAGTCGTGCAGACCTGCAAGCAGGCAGGTGAGCTTCCCCAACAGTGTTATTTGTTAAACTACTGTAAGGTAAGCCAGGCTTCTTGTTTGCTAAGTGGTGCTGCTTAGGTGTATCTCTGTGTCTATTTCTGGACATGATGTAGGCAGGAAAGCCTCCTCAGCAGTGGGTAAAGTAGGTTAAGTTTACTGGGGCAGAAAATGCTGGAGCGTGACTCAACCCAGCGCCTTCACAACCAGCCTCGGAAATATGCCTCTGTCACATTCCTTGTGCCCAGCGCCTTTCAGACAGGCACCTTCTCTGGAATGAAAGACAAGCAAAAATGAACTTTCTGACAGAGACAAAAATCAAAAGTGGTGTATTCAGATTGGACGCATTTGTTTGACTTGAAGTGAACCAGAGTTTGTTTACCCCGATAATCCAGAAGTCTGAATACACTCAAGCGGACCCAGGTCCGGGACCAGGACACCCCTCAGACCCATCTTTTGATGTGGGCCAACCGAACTGAGCTTCAGTTCGCTCTGACATCTCTGACAGAGCGGAACAACTGGACCAAAACGACTACGATAGACTGGAATTATGAAAAGTAAACAGAGTAGCGGAGCAACAATGAGACAAAACAACTCATTGAAATTTGGTCATGTGACTACAGGCTCATTGAAACAACTTTTACCTCGATACACATTGCTTCTCACACAGTTTTTCCAATACAATCTATACGTCATAAACACTTATTAGTGTACCTCCTTAGCTGTCGACTTCTCAGTAATGGATTTGTAGCATGCCTCAGCCATACAACACTTTTTACTTGCTACTTTGCTGACTAATTTTGAACATTGTAAAATTTCAAGTTTGAATAAGTGAACAATTCCAACAAAGACTGCAAAGCGTAAGAGTTCTATTATTCCTTCTCTTGTTGCTTTGCTATGCCCTCATAATTTCTGGCTAATGACTGAAGATCTCTTTAGTCATGTGGTTTGGTTTGTAGGCTTTAGTTTGAAACTGAAATATTAGGTAGACTCAAGTCAGAATACAGTCCAAACAGAAGGTTCAGTACTCGATCTGGACAAAATTAAGCAGACTCGGTCCAGACCAATGGACTTTTCGGCTCTGAAATACGCTGTACCCTTAAATGCATTTTTTATTATTATTATTTCCTGTTTCCACAGTTAGACTAATGTTTTATTCAGAATTGGTAAAAGAAAGGGATTTTTTTTTCCTGCATCTAAATGGATAATAAAGTACACCTGTATTTCTCCTCACATGCACACAAACATGTCCCCAGAGATATGCAGACATACCCTATGCACCATTCACGGTAATGTAAAATGACAGATTTAGGATGTGAAATGACACAGCAAAAAAGTCAGATCCTTGAACTGCAGAACGGCTTTTGCACAAACCTTTTTATCTGTGCTTGATTTTCATCCTTGAGACTTGAAGAATACCTGTTCAAAAATGATATTAAAAAAGAAACATATTTGTCTAAATGATTGTGAAGCTTTATTAAATAAGAAAAAAAATAAAATTAGATCTAGAAGTAAAGATAAAATTGTGATAAAAATGTTCAAACCTTGCTTAGTTGGTCAGGGAAACTATTTCAAGCCAAACCTGTGGGCCAACTAAAATGCTGGCAGTAAACGTTTTAAACAGTTGGATCCAAGCAGGTGCTTAAGAGGCTTTATCAATGTTTCCTGAGGAGATACTGTTTACAAGCGTGTGAGCTTTTCCTCACAAACTTCAGTCTACAAGGAAGGCTGCCAAGAGTTTGTTTAGCACACACCCTTCTGCTCCACACCAGGTGAACATCATGATCAGTCAGGCTCACACAGACAATGTGCTCCGCACTCATGCTGAAAATTAGACATGCGGAGAAAACAGTTTATTGTGAATAGCAATGAGTGGAGCTGGATATGGCGAACGCTGTGAAGCACAGTTTGAGCTTCTGTTTTGGGGTTTTTGCTCTTTTCCAGGTTGCTGGGAAAGTCAGTGTCCAGGAAATTGGAGGTAAATGATGGAAAATGAGTAAATGTGTAAAGGGAATTAAGTTTTTAGCAAATACTTTTCAATATATAATATAGTTGTTGGATTTCCTTTTGCAGTTGTTCAAAGCGGTGAACTAGGATGTTTTTTTTTTAGATTGTTCTTGATATCGTCTCATTAGGTTGTGTTGAACTAACTTCAACATACTTTTTGAGTCTGTCGCACATAAAACACATTTCATTAGCTTCTCTTTGCATTGCATGTGCATGCGAGATTAAAGTCAGAAATCTCGGGTTTAACCTTAGCTGCACTAACATGGAGTCAAACAGGGACACCCTTGTCTTGTCCTGCCTTACTTGAAGCTCTTCACTAATAACCAGTGCCGCTCTAAATGGCCTACCTGCCACTCTAGACAGTCCTCCATGCGATTAGACTCCATGAGTTCCTCTCGTTACACGTCTTAGTATCCCTGTACTGTCTATCTCCAGAATGCTAATGTTTCTCATTGATGAGCAGGAATTAAAAGATTATTTCATTTGGTATTGCAAATTTACAGCTAGTAGCAGTGGGACTCCTCAGCTACATACACACCAAGCATCTGTGGTGTGATGAAAAAAAAACAGGCTAAACGTTCATTTCTTGACTGCACCACACACTTTAGCATATGGTGTGTACACACTGGACTTCTTGCTACATGATACTACCACATGTACTCACAGTTGGAAGAGGTTTGATGCAAAATGTCAAAGTGGTGCAAATCTCGCAAATCTTGCTCCAGGTTTTTTATTTTCACAGCTCTGTTCCAGTTTGTAGAAAATTTGGCCCCAATCTAAATTCTTCCCTTCTCCCTTCCATTTGAAGGGGCAGTTTTAGTGCAAGTCGTGTCTGAAATATTTTTTTTTTTAGATTCCACCCTCCAAGCAGAGGAATACAAAATCCTCCATCGCCTGGGTAAACCGCGTTGCGCTTTTCTTCACGTGGGTGCGCTCTGAGGCCCAGAAGTTTACATTTAAATGTAACGGAATGTCTTTTGGTGTGGCATGACCATTTTAAAATTATGAAACCACTATTGTTAGGTATATTCTGGAAGTTCCTCACTGGAAGCTCCGCGCTAATGCTAGCGGTCCAGATATTATTGGTGACATCATCAAACAAAAGTGACGTCCGAAACATGAGATACTATTTTTTCCTAACTCTCTGTTTGGAGGGCAAAATGATGGGGAAGGGAGAAGGGAAGAATTCGGATGGGGCCTTGGTGTCATATAAATACAGCAGGGCACAAATCGCAGTTCCTCTTTGAGGATTTAGCTAGTTTAACTTTTAGCATGCATTCCTATGCTGTAGATTTGCAAGTAGAGTCCTAAAACTGACTTCAAATCTTGCATAGCAAAACGCGAATGGGAGAGTTTTGAACGTGCACACGCGAAAGGCACACAAATGCCTTTATACAGACTTTTCATTGGAAGTGATTGCTTGAATTTAAGTCAGATGTGCGCGTATTATTAGAGCAACAGTGATCTTGTGGAAGGACTACTGAACAAATAGTTGTGTCAGTACATAAGGAGAATAATGGCTGTGCATAAGAGCTGAAGTGAGAACCGATGAGAGGTTGTTCCTGTCCACCTCCCACAAGAGGCTAGGGATCAAAGGTCACTGGCGCTCTGAGTCTGTTCAGCTGTGAAAAGGTCAGGAGGAGAATAGAGCTGAGAAAAATGATGGAGAGAGATGCCTGTGAGACACAAAGAGACTGAAAGAGACGTGAAAAAGAGGCAGAGGTGGACAGGATGGGTTCAAAGTGAAGTAAAAGAGGGAAAAAATGGTGGAATTTGCATAGAGAATGCATGAAGTTATACGAGGCTATACTAATCTTACCTTAAATTTCTGTAGATCAATTTATTTTATAAGATTTAAAATCACTATTTAGCAGTTTTGAAAAAAAAAGCATACATAGAGGTTTAAAAATAGGCTCTTTTTTCTATTACAACTCACTCCAAGTACTGAAAATCTGAAGATCAACTGTGGAGCTGATTGAACATATGACGGTACAATCAATCTTTCATTTCCCATTGTAGCCTGAATTGTTTGCCTGCATGCATGTTAATGTGGTCAGTTCCTCCCCGCTAACACTCACATCCTGTTTTTTAGCAGCAGGCCCAGACAGACTTCAGTTTGACCCCGCCTTTCTGTTTCTTCCTCTTTGTCAGTCTAGTTAGATGGGACAAAATGGGGGGTACATTCCAGTGGCAATTTCCACAAAAACAAGCTGTCTCTATGGGCGTCTCACCAACCTCCTCCATCCCCCCTTCTTCCCTCTTTCTTTGCTCTCATTGAGTCACTGCCCATCCACTGTAAACCCCCGATCCTCCTCCCTCCCACCCTTCGTTTTTCCAATCAGCCCTCTGCACTGCATGGTGTGTACGCCGCCACCCCCACCCAACGCTCTGCCACTGTTACATAAGCTTCCCGTCATAGATCCAGGCCATATCACCATTGTTTGCCCCCCTCTGTATGTCTGTGAAGGCCTCAGCAACCAAAGCCAAGTCTTAATGAGACTGCCACAAAGACCCATTGATGAGAGGCCCAATGTTAGACAAGATGACCCCAGCCAAGTGCACCCAGAACTGTTCATCAGCTGCCCCAGGCTCCCCCTCCACACAAAGATGCCCACTGTGGACAGAGATCTAAAAAGGCAGAGAGTCAGAGAGGGACAAGACAGAAAGGGAAAAAATGATGGGAACAAAAAATTCACAATCGAAAGATTTAAAAAAAAGGGAAAATCGCAGACATATGACTTCCTCAACCAGATGCTTGTCTGACTGTAGCTGTGCCTTCATAGCTTCATATTTGCTTCACTCTTCCTCCTGTCTACATCCCAGCAGGATTGATGAGGCCCACCCTCCACACTCCTGCTGCCAGGGAGGTGTCTTCATCTCAGTCATGGATTATAACTCTGATCTGAGGAGGGGACCACGGATTCGCATGAGATGTCAAAGGTCGCTCAGGACGCCCCCAATCTTTGAAGGAAGCCATGGAGCTCTGATTGAAACATAACAAGTTCTTGGAGCAAAAGCTGAAGGAGACTTGGATTACAGCTGAACATTCGGAAACTTTTTTGCACGGAAAGTGAACGTGCATACACTAAGAAAGTTTAGACTGCCCTGCATTAGAAACTTTCTGTTAAGTCGTACCACTATTACTGTTATTATTTTTCTATTTTGTTCTACGAGGCCAGTGTTTCTCGAACATTTCAACCATGACTCTTGCAGCTCGACTGGAGGACTTGGAAGTGACCCTGGAACACATGCTTATGGATGTTTTTGTAAGTGAACCCACATTTCATTTAACGCAACCTTTTATCCCTCTTGCTCCCTTTCCCTGCGAGTTTTCGCTGATTTCCATATGCAACGATTCTCTTCCGCGTTTCTAATTGCAATCAGAGACCAGAGGCCAACGTATGTTTGTGCCTCCTCCAGATGCTCTCTCTTTAATTAGCGACGAAGAAAAAAAAACTCTTCCTGATTAACTAGGAATTTCTTTGCAGGAGGAGAATTGGGGAATAATTATAGCGTAGGATGCCTTGCCCTGATATATGACTCAGCACAGGGATGTTTATTATATTTAGCCTGCTAGACTTATGAAATCTCAAGTATTGCTGTGAATCTGATTAGTAAAAAATAAAAAAAAAATTAAAGCAAAGTAAAGGGGGTGGGTGCAAACATAATGAAATCAAGAATGAAAGAGGAATATGAATAAAAGATAGATAATCATGTTTCATTTTCCCAAGATGCTTGGTTAGAGGTAAATTATTGAGGTCTCTGTGGATTTGGGCAGTGGTAACAATAAACTCCTCTGCACTGCATAAACACACATACAGATCGGCAAACACACACTCCTCCACATTTACATGCTGAAACAGATGCGGATAGAGGAGTACGCTGTCCACCTCTTCACAGACACACACAACTGGAAACACCAGATTCCCTGAGTGCTTTGATGTGCCAGCTGCTGTAATGAGTTTGGTCGTTAAGCTGCAGTTTCCCTGTAACATTGTTTACAGGCACTGGCATCTGTTGGAGCCATCAGTAATCTGCCTTTTTCTGAGATATACCGTCCCGCCGATGAACACCATCAGCATTCAATCCACCGCTGCAGGCGTCAGTGTCACTGATGTATGCGGAGGTTTGACAGCGGAATCTATCAACCTATTTGGGAGATCTGGCCATTTTCATAGGTGCAATAGATGATTTATGATTGAAATAATATTAGAAGGATTTGGATTATTCATGCAGTGCAAAGCCTCAAAACCCGGGAGTCAGGAAAATATTCCCTTCCTCGTATTTTCTTCTAATATTCTAATTAGATTGTTTTGCTGGAAGAAGGTTAAAAACAGGGATACTTTAGCAACTTAAATGAGACATTTTTAAATAGCCTGCACTCTTTCCATTCTGCTGCATGGGCTTCAGATTAAATGCAAAAGAGCAAACACAAAAAAAAGTAAAAACATGCAACCATGAACTGAGAAAAACTGGCTCAGATGACAAGACAGAAAAAGTGAGAGCTACTTCGGAAGTTCCTTTAAAAGACCAACTATTGATTTGTGGCAGGGGCGAGGCTACAGGGGGGCAAAGGGGGATAGTTGCCCCCTTGTAAAAAAAAACTTTTCCCCCAATTTTTGAGTAATTATTAATATAATTCCTGAATAATAAACCATCAAAACAAGCTTCTTTGAGCACTGGGGCTGTGGTGAAGCAGTAAGGCGGTTGACTCCTGATCGGAAGATTGCAGGTTTGATTCCTGCCCTAACTGCACATGAGGCAAAGTATCCTTGGGCAAGAAAGACACTGAACCCCAAATTGCCTATGGAGGAAATTTGGCACCAGTGTTCAGCAGCAGAGCCCCCATCAGTGTGTGAATGTGTGAACAGGTGAATAGGTCTGTGACTGTAAAGCGCTTTGGGCCTTTGAGAAAGGTAGTAAGGTGCCATACAAGTATACACCATTACAAAAGCAATGTTTTAATGGCCACTTGTTGTTTTGATATTAATAACAATAGTAATAACCAGCTCCATGTCCTTGTGGTAGAGTGTCTGCTCTAAGAAGGGAAGGTCAAGAGTTCATATCCAGGTCAAGCCAAGCTAAAGACTCTAAAAATGGGACCCAAAACCTCCCTGCTTGACACTTAACATTAAGAGGTTGGATTGGGGGGTTCAATAACCAAATATGTGGTTGGAGACAGGCTACTCGATGTGTGACGACTAACGGGACTATAAGGCCTAATCCGAATTATTTCCTTCTCCCTACCTGTAACTTGAAAGAGCATTAGTAGTGGAAGTGATGTCCGAAATATTTTTATATAAGATCCCACCCTCGGAAGGATATAAGGCCCTCTGTCGCGAGGGTAAACTGCGTCGTGCTGTGACGCGGAGGAGAAACGTTTTTCTTCATGTGGGTGTGCTCTGAAGCATAGAAATTCCCATTTAAATGTAAGTAAAGACTTTTAGTTGTAGTTTTACCTTTTAAAAGTTATAAAACCGTTGTTGTTATGAATATTCAAACGCTGGAAGCTCCGCGGTAACACTGGCTGACCGGCAACTATTGGTGGCGTTGAGCGAAAGAGATGTTTGAATTCTGAGACACTATTTCTCCATAACTCTCTGTTTAAAGGGCGAAATGTAGGGGTAGGGAGAAGGGAAGAATTCAGATTAGGTCTGAAACTCTTGGAAATACATCTTTCACCCTTTTATTTAAAATGGGTCACCACTCTACTGTTCTCATTTGCCCCCCGTCCAAAGTTTTCTGCCACCCTCCCGCCCTCCCATGCAAAATGTTCTAGCTCCGCCTCTGGTTTGCTGCATTCAAAAACACAACATATATGCACAATTGTGTGTTTGCGTGTCATTTCAGCTAGTCTAAATGTGTAAATTAAGACTGTTAGACTGGTATCATTACAATGATATTAAGGGTTCCTAGAATAATGGCAGCAGTTTTCCATCCTCCACTAGAGAAGAACCTCCAGAGCCCTATCTACACTGCTGATTTGCTTCAAGCAGCCGTAGAGTGTAAGGCTATTACCGAAGGCGTAGCGGTATTTTCATTAGCACAGCAGCGAATATAAATGATTCAGGAAAGCTGAGGGCATCAGGAGAAATGAAGCTCCTTTACAGCTCCAGTAACAACAAGAAAGCAGGTCACTACTCCATTGCCTTGATAGGAATCTAAAGCCAATGCAATGTCGTCGTTACATTGAAGATTTATCTGGTCAATTTAAAACCCCAATAAGTTTCTTTTGTTAAAACCTTGAGTTTTATTAGAATGAGAAACAATTAAACCCTTTAAAGAGAATCAAACAAAGACATGGTTAACATCTGCTTTGGCTTACATCAGTTGTTTGCTGTAAATTGTTAGTCTGTCACATCACCTCTTGCCAAAGCTTAATCGTATTGTTTTGCTGATATGCAGTGCTATAGCACATTGTGGAGGCACTGGCAGCCCCTCTGTCAAAGGATACCTCCTCATGGTCTTGCACAAAAGCTGGCAGTCACATCAGGAAATGAAGCTGCATGATTAAAAATGCATTCAGCCTTGTGTATTTTAATTGAATCTCCTCCTCACACACCCTACAAACGTCATCACCTCCCTCTTGCTTCATCGATGAAGGCCTGCAGGCACAGCTTAACATCCCTTCTCTTCCTCATACTCCTCCTTAGAAATCTTTTTTTTTTATCTCCCCCCATACTCCTCGTCTCTTCTCTTGGAGAAAAACCTCAGCTGGATGGATTCTTCCAGCTGCAGCTGTGCAGTGCTGCTTTGGTTCGCCACATTATGTCCTGTCTTTCTAGCAGCCCTGAAGGACTAGGTTCTACCCTTTGGGGAGAGAGGCTGACACAAAGGACTTGTGGTCTCTGAGGCTTTTAGACAGCCTGCCAGAAGCACAAACACTGTAACACAGAGATACCAAGAGCTCTGCTCACAATTAAAATGCACACTACTGTGTGCATACATTCACTTCTGCACTATTCAACTATAAAACTGCTGATGTGGTGACTCCAACAGCCATTATTGACTGGGTGTATTATCTGAAAATACTCTGTTATGTAATGAGTATGCTCCAGGCAAATAAGCCCTTTGCCCTTTTAACTTAGCTTTTCCATCGTCCATATTTCTCTTCGTTTTTCTCTGACATTTTCCAAATATCGGTTGTCATTTAGCTGCATTGATCCAATCTTGGTATTATTTAGTGTGCAACTGGGGGGGTCACAGCTTATGAGGTCAAAATTTTATCTGGATCTCAGCAGGTTTTCAAATTAGGTACGTGCATTATTAGATTAACTCCACATGACATACAAGAGTGGTGGGACAAAAAATCAGAAATTCAATAAATCCTTTGCAATATCATTAAATCATAATTTATAATAATACATTTGTGCTGTTCATGTGTTGATACCAACATGCTAAATGTAGATATTTTAAGACATTTTTACTTATGACGATTATTTCAAATTAACTTTTTTGTCAGATAATCTAAAAAAAGGTAGTTTAACAACTTGCAGGACTTTGGAATTTAAATAAATGGGGAGAAAAAAATCCTAATAAGATTTGGAGACAGTCTGCATTTATTTAATTTCTCTTCAGGTTCGTCAAGAATTCACATAGAAAGTTTTATTTTTCAGTCATGTTTGCTTGTTTTTGTATTGTCGTCTTTATCTTAGACTTATCGTAGGCTTATTTTAGTGAAAGTGTTAAATATAAATGGATAGATTGTTGCAATAAGACTTTCTTTGAGACCAGTTTTATAGCTGTGAAGTACATTTTTGCCATCCTCTTTGGTGTTTTTGCTTTAAATCCTCCTAAATATTACATACTAGCTTGTGTGTTATTATTAGCTGTTTTACATAATCCAATAAGACATTAAGAAGTGGTGGTACTCTCTTTTATGGAAGTTGAAAAACACAATGTTGGGAATCTTGAATGTAAATATTGATCAATAAAAATAAGTTATTTTTTCTATGTGTGGGCATAGAATAATCTAGATTGTTACTTTAATTATGTTTTTATTTTCTTAAAAAAAATAACAAACATAATTAAAGTTTTTCGAGTTGAGTATTTTGTGCCAGTACTGAGTACCAGCAGTACTTAAGGTGTGGAGAAGTGGCAGAAGTGCGGTACTGAGTACTGGTGATTACCAGCCCACTTAAAGCACTGAATCCAAAAACATGTGACTTTCTCCTTTTGTGCTCTCATTTTGCAATAAAATTGAATATTTTTGAATTCATTAAAGACTTATGGATTCAATTTTTGGTTTAACAATTACTGGTCATACCACAGATAACGTGCCCAACTTTAGACACTTTTCTTAATCACATTACCGACACACTTATCACAGTCCTGATATTTTTGTCATCGTTAGTGTTGCTGATTTTGGTTTTAATCCAAAAAGGTCACATTTTTGTCCAAATGATCTAAATTCCAATCATTCATTCAAAAAAAAATGATGCTCTCATTGCTTTTAGTTTGCATATATACTTATTTCCTTTTTCATTATGATAGACATGTAATGCTTTACCTTTTACCTAAATAATGTTTATTTTTGTGACTATTAGGTTTCATTTTTTGTTTTTCTTTCTATTTTTTGTGTAAATTATTTTACTTTCTATCCAGTCGGAGTCCAATCTACTACGCTTAGGTCCTACATCAGCCACACAATAGTGACATTTATCCTCTCTCCCCCGCATCCCTGTGATGGCTTTGTCATTAAGTAAATGCTACAAAATTGTATTATTAACTTGCCAAACACATCTAATGTCATATAAGCCAGTGCATCAGGATAATAGCAACAAGAGACCCATTGTGTATTTCTCAGAGACGTCATAGGATTTGTCTGAATTTGATTGTATGGCAGTGAGAACAGGTTGAGTTATGGGCAAAATAGCTTAGATTGACCTATATTTTTTATTCACCTCATATATTTATTTCCTAAATGGAAAGGGGTTCAATATATCAAAACTTAATATTTTTTGTCAGCCTAAGCAATCATATCCATTTAATTTGCTTACCTTGTTTATTATTCTGACTGTGAGGTCACAACTAAAAAGAGAAAAGGCAATTATCATAAATTCAATACAAAATGTATGTGCACATCAATGTCCATGAAACAGCCATCATTCATCCTTCAGTTTTCATTGCATTGTGCAGGTTGTGTTGTCAGCTGTAGTGAGGGTTTTTTCCACAATCTTGGGTGAATAATTCAGACGTTATGAATTCCATTCAGAGCAGTGAAATGCCCTTCTGGAAGTGCATTCAAACCTACAGCTAGCCGAGTAATAGACTGATGATTGGTCCATCTGAATGATACATTTTTTACTCCATTTGGCCACAGATGTAATAGCAACTGTATAAATCTGACTGTAGCACGAACTTTAATGTTTCTTTTAAGGCATCGCCTAACTTATCAAAGTTATTACTCAGTAGGAGACATTCCGTCCTGCTCCATTTCTTTAATGTCAATGTCTGAAATGTTAATCATCCTGACAGACACGTAGGCAGATCCATAAATTGCATTTCACATAGAGACAAAACATGGCAGGTTGAGCAGATGTGAGCCCAATCCGACCTGGACAACCTGTCCCAGAGTTCCTCCAAATCTCTTTAAATTACAAATCTGCCCTATTTTTCACAGCCAGTCACACAAATGTCCCTGTTCCCTCAAAAGGAAAAAAAAAAAAACCCTCTGCTGTTTTTCTGCTAATGTGGACTTGTTTCCCAAGCCTTTCCTAAAAAGGCATAGCTGAGGGGATGATGAATGTTGGGGATGCTGCCCTGTGGAGAAGTCATTATAATTTGTTCTGGCGTGGTGAAGAGAGAAGTCCCATTTTTTTCAGCCCATCTCAAGAGAGATAGAGACAACATGAGAACAGAGGTATCAACAAAAGCACACAGAGAGAAATAGATTAAATTACATTGGTTTACACCTGAAGAAGACAAGATGGAGGAATAATCCCTAACCTGGTGTAAAAGGTTGTGTTGTTTCCAATTCATCTTGGTTGGCTAAAAGTACTTCTAAAAGAACATTACAGTGCAGACAATGATACAAAACCTGTAACTTAGCTTCCGTGAAAAAAGAACATCTACAAAACAGTTTTTCCCTGGTGAGACTGAGAAAACATCAGGGAACAATGGACAATTCATCATAAGCCCACACATAGACAACAAAACACAACCATGCTCACACCTGTGGTCAATTTAGATTCACCAGGCAACATGACAGGCATTTTTCAAGAATATAGAATGAAGCTGTAGGAACCATACAAGTAAAGAAAATTTTCAAATATTTAAAAAAAAAAGTGAAATAGCTGAATTAGATGCAACTCTAAAGGCAATTGGAAATTGTAACGTTTATTTCATCAATCTAGTTAAGCCTCTTTTCCATTTAGCGGTCCAATACGTTCCGGTACTGTCTAGTACGATCCGGTCCAGTATGGTCCGGTATGATAAGGAGTGGTACGTTATGGTCCAGTTAAATCTGGTGAGAATTTCCTCTCAGTTAACCCTCGCTCCCACTGAGCGGTTTGTTGTCACGGTTTGTGCATGATGTAGACCGCTACCATGACATTACGTTATTGTAGCGCAACGGCTAGAAAAGCAACAACAATGGGGGTCATCCAGCAGCTCGTCTTTTCTTGCTTTACTCCTAGTACATCATTTATAACAGGAATTTAATGTTGTTTGAAAGAAGATTGTGAAAGAAGAAACTGCTGTACAGAGAAAACCTTTGGAAACCCTAGCTTAGCGCTATATTGTTGCTTTCTAATATCATCATCACTTTCTGCCAATCAACAGGTGGCTACAGCAACTCCGTCCTATAGACTTTCTATAGACCTACAACCAATGGGGGGGCGCCTAAGAGGTATAGTTTGGTACTGTTAAATGGGTCTATTTTACAATGGAAATGCTCAAAATACGCCCACTCGAATCATCATGTCATCTATTTCTAAATCGTTCCCAGTGGTCTTTAATTATGATGATGCCATTATTGACAAAACCAAAAAAAACCTGTGTTGTATTCTATGACATCATTTATGCGGCGTAGCAGGAGTTTCACAGAAATTATCCTCTGCTCTCAGAAACTTCCCATTGCTGAGAGCTCTCTGTTTGGGTGCTTTCCTGTTACCTGCCTGGAGTTCTCCTCGAAAGTGGTTGGGATCATTGGGAGGGAGTAAGCCTGCCTCTACTTCCCATCATCCATCTGTTAATGCTCTCTCCTGCTAGTTTAGAGCTCCTCACAACCCCAAGCTAACATTAGCAGTGCAGCAAAGATGGCAAGCAATTTTGGAGCTATCCAGCCAGCTTGGACGAGGAAAACAAAGACGTACATGGATCTGATTATCTTCAAGTGGATGCATCAGAATGAATCCACTGGGAGTTTGTGGCTTGTCATTGTAGCTGCTATGTCCCAGCTACAAGCTTTTTCAAATGGCTCTGACTCACATGGACTTGAATAAAGAAATACTACGAAATGCAATTTTAAGCTTAATTTTGTTTGTTAATGTCTTCCATCAGCAGAAAAATGCCACAAAAATGTAATAAAAACATGGTTTTCATTGAAGTGGATCTTTTAACTTAAAAGGAGTTTTTGTTTGGTGACTGCATTTTTTTTTAAAAAGCAAAGAGTAATATCTCAAACATTTTCCCACTTGTTATTTGCATGTAAATGTTAAAGCAGATTGTAGTGTGTACCAAGTTCCATGATGACTCAGAGTTTATTTTTGACCAATTGTTGTCCCTAACTGGGCGACTTTTCTTGTAACTGTGCTCTCATTAAAGAAATGAAACCTTTATTTCCCCTTTTGTACAATGTGCTTGAAATTGTCATTTACATTGCCAGTGCAATTCAACACTGTAATGCAATTTTTTTGGAGTCTCGAAACACAAACATTCAGCCCCCTCTGTCCATGCTCGTGATGGGGAGAGAGTCCAACCAGAGGGCAATTCCATAAACATACACTCCCACACATTCATACACAAAGAAACACACACAGGCAGTGAGGAGCTGGACCATCGAGATGAGTCACACAGCCGTGGGCAGAAGCTGGCTGAGTTATCTGGTTAGATTAATGCAGATCAATGCCGATGCCATATTTTTAAAGGGCAATGCTAGTTACACAAATCCGTAGCAGAAATTAAACTCGTGCAGGCAAAGCTTTGTTTTCCTCATTAGCATCTCTAATAATTCTCCCTCTTTATCAACAGCCTTTTTTGGAGTATATAATAATAGATTTTGGTTCATACTGAGGACAAATGTTCCAGTGCAGTTCATGTTGGGATCTCCCAGCTTTTTGCTGCATTTCTTCCATTCATGCCTTAATGCGTGAGACAGCTTTTGTGTTTATTTTCCTCCTTCTTCTAGATCTATTTAGTTTTATTTTTTGTGGCTAAATTTAGATTGGAGAGGCAACAAAAACTATGATCCGTTGCGCAATGTTCTTCCTTTTGAAGGTCTTGTACCTTCATATCTTCAAAATTGTGAAATGTTCGTGTGGAGATCTAATCAGTCAATTAGAAGACTTATACTTTTCAACTCTTCAAACAAGATCCCTGCTCAGAGATTTGAGCATCTGGGCCCTGTTGTAAAGTAGTGATGATCATGTCTCTCTCTTGGTTCCTTTTCTCCACTTCCTCTAACGTGCCATGTCCTATATGAGTGCTGACCACATCTATAAATAGCCTGCTGATATTTCTGATATGGACCACAGTTACTCATTCATAGAAGTGGGGCAGACCTGTGACCATGAACATGCTACCTTAGATTAATTTCTCAAGTATGGGTATCTGTCCACCGGTATATTAATACGGTGTGTGTGTTTTTGACACATCCCCACAGTTATCATCTGAGAGGTCATTATATGAATACGGTAATTATGAGGGAATGAAGAGGCTTGTGTGAGTTCATAATTTGGTTGGTTAATTCTGATACTATCCCATACGATCCTGCAGCAGCAGGCTTTCTGTGCACTTTCCTATTATCTTGAGGTGCTCATACTACAACCCATACTTCCTGTTTTGTATCTTTTGTATTAGTATAAGTCTGTAAACTGATCGCTGGTACATACTATATGTTCCACTATTTGTTATTCAACCAAAAGAAGAAAATACATGAATTCATAATATGAAAAACATAATTACTTTTAGTAGTTCCATGGGTTAAAGTGTACCCTCACAATATTCTATAAAGCATATGTGTGTGTATTTTCATATCTATTCACTTAAGTTAATCAGCTCACAGTTAAGTATTGAAGCACAATAGCAAACCCAGCTAAGTAGTGATTGGAATATGACAGTAAGTCAGTAGGCACAGCTATAGCTCATGAGTCCAATAGCTTTAATGTACATGTAAAGACCACAGTGGTTCCTGCAGAAGACTGACTTAGTCGAACAAGAAAGCAATAGCTCCCAAATGCTGCTGTTCGTTACCATATTTTAACCCAAGTTTTGTGTAGAGAAAAATGACTACACTAATTACAGCACCCTTTCCAACGCTGGAATAAGCAAGAGAAAAATTATTTTCATGCACGAGCAATGGTGATGCTTAAGTGTGGGTCTGGATGTGGGTCTGTGTGTCCGCCTTCCCCTTTTGTGTTCTAGTCCAGACAGTGCAGTCGGGGAGGAAAAGCTGGATGTGGGATTTCAAAGATAATCCCCAAACCAGATGGCAAAACATCCCATTTTCCTTTGGAGGTTCCCCCCCACGTGATTCCCCATATATATACATATATATATGGATCTGAGAAAAGAATGTGTGATACTCTTATTAATATTTTAATAACTGCTGTTCATTGATAAAGTACATGCACAAATTGACTATTACACACTTGTTTTTTAGATAAAATAATTAATATTGGACAATGCCATTTGTATTGCGACACTTTAGGTTTATGTTGCTTTAACGTAAAAATGACCAAGTGCTCACATGTGATGGCAGGAAAAAAAAAAAAGTCAAACCATCATTAAAGTTCAATGTGTGGAAACACTGAATTGTGTCAAGTCATGTGACCATAAAGTGTGTAATATGTTTCTAATAATGTTCAGTTTGTGTTATTTTGATGTAAAACATCAATGAATGGATCTGCCATTATTCTCTGCTTGTTTGTAAACATCTTTAATTTACGCTTGCAAGAAATTTGGGGAATCTGGAAAATTAGCACTGTTCAGTATACAGGTATTTATCTTTGAGTGGTTGAAATGATGGCTAAAGATGTCCTGGATTGATTTAGATCTGTCAGAATTGAATTGAATTGCTCAAAATGGATCAATATTGAATATTGTATTAGTAATGATCAAAAAATTATTGGAGTGGGACATTAAAATAGTGAATAGTCTACTTTTTTGTCTTCAATCAAAATATGTTTTATTTTATGATAAACCCCAAATATGAAAAAAATATATCTAATTTAATGGAATTCTGTGTATTTTATTCTATAAATGTATTTCCCAACTCTGTTTATATGACACAAGTCCATACGCTAATAAAAGCAGTAATGTGGCATTAATCCGGTGACCTGGTTAAGCCTCCTTCTGAAGGAAGTGAGTATGCGGGAGGAAGGGGGGGCTCGCGGGAGGATAGGGGGAGACAAAGCGCGGCTGCTCTGCCTGGCTCTCACGCGCTCATTCAGCTCACGAGCAGCTGAGTGGAGCGGACCTGCGCGGAGCAGCAGAATGGGCAGCGTTTGGACACGGAGGGAAACTCAAACTGAGAGCCACACATAGAGAGTCGCGCGCGCGCTCGCTCGCTCGCACCAGCTTCTTCCAAGTCTATCTTCCTCCCAAACACAGCGCGCGCGCGGAAAGCCCGCGTGCCACACGGCTGTCAGGCTGGACGGCACCTCACACATACAGGCTCAGACACCCACAGAGACTGTGGAGGGCACCATGGTGGTCCAGGGAGCGGTGACGCCCGGGAGGACCCGCCGGCTGATGCTGAAGCTGCCGGTGGGAACTCTGCGGAGGAACAGCGGGGAAAGGGTAAGGGTAAATCCTCCCCTTCACTCTCCCTTCGTCTTAAACTTTTGTCTCCGTGTCAGTAGTGTTCCGTCACGCTGTTGTGTGTGTGCGCGCGCGGGATTTAAAGGGGTTCTTTGCTAATCCAGGAAGCCGCATTAGATGTGAGTTGGTGGAAGGCAAGTCAAGAGCAAAGCTTTTAATCTGTACAGTGGACAATGCTGTGTTCTCTCCATGACAGTCTGTCAATCTTTGCAACTGTCAGTGCTGCCTGCATCCATCTCAAGGTTATGGAAGAGTCTCTCTATGGGAGGGCTCCCACACACTACAGCTGCTTGTTACTGTCAGTGCAATTATCCTGACTTGAGATATGAGATTGTCTCCTTTTATCAACCTAAAGCACACATCGCCTCAAGTTGATGCTGGATTCATTCCTCTTACTGGATGGAAATCCCTTTTTTTGTGTGCCAGAACTGGAGTGTTGTTGTTTTTCTTTTTTTTATTTTGTGGGTGTGGAGTCTGGGGTTAGAAATAATAGTTCCAGTTAAATCTCAGACATGCAGTGTGTGTTGCAAAGTCAGTCTTTATGTCACTGGTGAAAGACAGGATGGAACATGCCGTTAAAATAATCTGTTCATGCTCTCCAGTAAACTTGCTTAAAGGACAGCTAAGTTCATTGTATTGAAAAAAAAAAAAAAAAAAAAAAACAGAACAGAAAGAATAGGTATGCAGCTGCTCCTGTGTGCGTGCTTCCCCTGAACCATTCATTGTGCAGAGCTTGTCAGCCCTCTTTCATGTTGTAAATACATAGGTATTAAGTGAGTCAGACTTAAGTAGAGTGTGTGTCCAGGTGATGAGTGTCTCACCGTTCTTCTAAAGGCGATACTTTCAAATCATAAGGTGCCTGTAGAGATGAAGCGCCTATTTGAGGGACTTCTACTAAGTCTTTTTCAGAATAGTCTGTGTTTGTTGTAAACATGAACGCAGAGGATGTATACAAACTCTGGGTCGCTTTGCTGAACATACCAATAACTCTCATGAGCTTTGCTGAAGACTTCAGAGGAATGAAACCGCTCAACAATGATGTTTTTCCAGATTCTTTTCCGTCCGGTCGTGCTATGCAGAGACCTCAGGTTGTCAATTGATGAACTGATTCGACTGTCATAATCACCCTTGATTAAGGGGGAAAAAGCATCTTTTTGAGGGGAGAAAATTGCTTATTATCTGAAGTCAAAGTCACACTGATTTATGGAGAAAAAGCACATTTTCATTCAAAGGAAAAGAGGGATTTATGTATGTCCTGATTGCACTTCCTTTTTTTGTCCCTGTGGACAGATTGAGGGGAAGCATTACTTAAAAAAATACCCATAACCCCCTTATGCTTGACTTTATTTCCAATTATATAAGCAGACATTCTTCAGTTTTTTTTCTTTTTGTTCAAGGTGATACTAAATTGAGTTCTGATTTAATGGTACGTTGCAAATTAGCGACATACGACGTAGGGGTGTTAATAATTAGTCATTAATTGTGCATCAGATGGCTGCGTACGGTTCTGATAACATTTGTATGCTGTCAAAATTCTCTTATTAGTAATTTTGACAAGTTTAAAGAGACATTCAGAAACAGAGCAGTGATTTACTGATTTATACACCTTAAGCAGACACTATGTTCCTTCTCGGTTAAAAAATGCTTTGGCTTCACAGCTGTGGCTTTGTCCTGCTCTGACTTGTCACGTCAGATAACTCACTGCATTCACAACACTTCCTTATGCAACTGAATTAGCTGCACTGTAAGTCTTAGAGGGTAACAGCTTATAAAACATACATGAATTGACAGAAAAATCTACCTATAAGCAGCTGACTGAGCTGGCTGAGAGGCTGGGTGGAGAGGAAATATATTGCTGCAAGCTTAGATAAAGTTCAAAACATTTTTACACCTATTAAAAACCCGTCCTTCTGCATTTCTTGCTGTGAACCTGCACAGATTTTAGGCGGCTCATCCCTGCTGCTGAACATTTTTCCCCATTTCTATTAACCATCAGCCTTAACAGCTTGTTGGATGAATATTTTAAACCAGATCCTTCAGATTACGTTTTATCTGCCAGTGCCCTGACAGTTATCTAATTGAGATAGATTGCCTCGTAATAGTGGTTTGCAATTGATGTGTTTTTGTTGCAGATGCATGAGTAGAATGTAGATACAAAGTTACAGTGTATATGTTCAGGCTAATTTGATTATTAAACTAGCTGAAAAACTTTACTAGATTTTACATTTTCTAGCCAATTTTTTGTTGTTTTTTTGTGTCACACAAAACACACAATGTCCTAACAACATGGGGTGTAAGAGTGTTTACATCATACCTCGATGAAGATGAATTACAGCTAGTAGTAACAGTTAAAACCGGCTTCTATTGAAGGCGTGTTTTTTGTTTGGGTCGCCATTGTGAACAGGCTAAATAAGGATTATCCCCGCCCAATTTTTAATCCCGGTATCATGTGTAGATGCTCAGTGTTTTTTGGTCAAATTAAGTACACAACAAAACAAACAAAGGGGGGGGGACTGGCATGTGGGTTCGCATATGTTTTTGTGTTTGTCTGCCTGATGGATGGTTTACTTTTCCACAGAAACATGTTGTTGTCGGGGGGCTCCGCGGAGGGGAGGGGTGGGGGAGCTAAAAGTGGGAGGGGTGGATCACTGTCTGAGAGTGACACACACACATCCAGAAAACATACAATCATTACAGACAAAAGTGTGAAGCTAATTTACCGCTATACGCCTGAAAGCTGCGAGCAGCCAGGCAAGAGATGTGGAACGAATACTAATCAATCCCTTTTCACCTTTAAACTTTTTGTCTGGACCAATCACAGAGAAGGTCAGCGCTGGACTCCTGCAATCTCAGGTCAGGTTGATACCTAATGTTGAGCTAATTGTCTTGACGTTAGTCTCAATTCATTGAAGCAGCTCCAAAGTTGATGTGGCAACCAACAGTAAAGGAGAAAAAAACACCCCCAACAGCCAACATAACTTCTTGTTTAATTTATATATCATCCCTTTGTTGTCTAGTTGCCTCTCTGGCTTTTATTTTCCCCGCTTGAGTATTGATTCTGTGGGATTTCAACATGCCTGCAGGACCGTAGGTGAGAGCTTTGGTCAGTCGGTCCAATTAAAAAGACAAAAAGAAAAGCAGAAGGAGTGGTTCTATAAGATATAACATACATCTCCTAGAGGTCTTCCTCCACACCCAATATGGCATAAAAGGGGACCCCCCTATTCTCCCCGGGGCAGCTCAGAAGGAAGAATGTTATTGAGAAAGGGAGGAAAAGGGGGAGGAGGCAGAGACTCCCACCCTCTTCTCCACCCGCTTTCTTTCATCATCCCATGTTATGTTTTTTTTTTTCCCGTCTTTTATTCCCCATCCAGAGTCAGCCCGCACACACTATAAGCACATGACACAGCTGCGTACAAGTTCAAAGTGAATCCAAACGCAGCACGATCAAATGAGGCAATGATCACCCATTGACTTGAGGGTGACGGCTGAAGGCGGCGGCGCTGCTGATAATGTGCTTTCTCTATGGAGACAGACTGTTAGCGGGGTAGCTATGGTGAAGAGTGAACTCTGGTGTCCACTGCCAAAACATCCCCGGTGGATGAAGAGATGAGCAAGCGCGCATCTCTCTGTTTTTCCCCTATTTACTGTCGTCTTCACGCAGAGTTCCAAATGATTTCTTTCTTATCGCTGCGTTTCTGTTCTCAGAAATGACAGCATGGGATCCTCTGAAGGAGAGGAAAGACAGAGCAGAAGAAAAGAGGAGTGTGGGTTGATGGAAACAAGCATGAATTCCATCTCGCTTCAAACAGGATGTGGAGACCCCGAAATATTCCTTAAATATCCCAGCACAGTCTGTGCCCTTTGTTACACATTGATAGCGCGTCTCTGTGAGAATGAAGGCACTGTCTGTGACTCACCCATATAAAGGGGTTTATTCATAGTTTGTGTGTGAGTGTGTGTGTTACACAAGACATCTGCAAGACATCTTTTAGGAAGAACTCAATAAGAAAAGAAAAAAATAAAGTTAAGACGTGTGTGATTGCATATGTGGGTGTATGAGTGACAACGAGAGGCAGAGTGGAAAAGGGTTAGAAAGAGATGCAGTCTGGCTCTCCCGTGGGTGTACTGCAGCAACATGGTAATCCTCATTAATATTTATTTGCCATGCAAAGTGGAGAGAATGATTAGCCTGTGAGTGTGTGTGAGTGCACATGTGTGTTTCCTTAAGTGAGCGCCCTTTTGTGCAAGCGTGTATTGTGTTAGAGCTTAAAACACATGAACTAGGTCAACTTCAGCACTTGAGAGATGAACAAGTCCTAATACTTCAAAGGTTTTATGTCATCAAAGGTGCTTTTTATTGTTTTTTTTTTTTTTGTATTATACCACACATGCATTATTTTGGTTTAAATTATTCCACCCATGGGAGCAGGGAAGCTCATGGCACGCACACGTATTCGTACACAGATGCATAAGCGGGCCCTCCTGTTGTCATCCCCCCTCTCCAAATGCATCACATTACGTCATTGATTTTTCTGCTTGCACCTCTAATACAATCACATTAAACTAGAGTGAGTCGAATTCAATTTTAGTCTCGGTCATTGCGCTCGTGTCACTCACAATCTCTCCTCCGGTAACACAGGTACCTGTTTATTGGAAGACAAACCCTTTGATAAGGTTCTGAGAAGTCAAAGACACGAAAGAAGAAGTGAAGAACGGCTGTGAGGCAGTTGCACTTTCTAATCTATTTTATTCACCACGGTTTCAGCTGTACGAGAGCGCCTCAGCTGGGATCGTTCTTGTGATTTTATTAGTGTAGGTGACCCATTTCCCTCCACTGCTTCCCCCTGATTCCAACTGTGACTTGCGAGCACTCTGGTATGACATGCCTGAGTGAAGATCAGAGAGCGGGAGGAAAAACGGAGAGATTGAGAGGCTGAGATGTGAAAGGAAGGAGCAGTGGAAGGCAGAGATAGAGAGGAGACGAGGGGAAAGGTGGGAGGAAACGACAGAATCAAAGCCTGATCCTTATTCTACTGCGACTGAAATGACCTTTACGGGTGTGCGGACAGATTTAAGGTTTATGTACACCAGACTCATCAAAATAGGGAAAAAATCTTTAAAGTACAGATGAACTATTTGATAATTGAACTGTTGGCTTCATGTGTCCACTGAAAGTCAGTGTCCTGTCCTCTGTTGTCACTATGGCAATAGCTTAGTGACGCTCCAGGCATGTCTGTTTACATCACAGTGCCTGTTTGCCCTTTCCCAGGACTTAGCAGGACACTGCAAACACTCAGAATCATGGGAACAGTGCACTATCATTCCTAACCTATTGCCTTGCTTTTTACCATGGCAAATATTTACGCTGCCAATAATATACAGTGTCTCGAGGGTGAAGAGGAGTAGGGACATCTTCAACAAATCGAGCCAATATTTTGACACAGTACAAATACCATACATTCCTCACTGGTTTCTTAATGCATCAGGGACGCAACATGAGACCGAGACAGGGAAATCGGTCCCAATTTTGGCCATCGTTTAAAATGTCAAGTGAAAAATGCATCTATATTTTAAGTCCTACCATTTTGCATCTGTACCTTGTGTTTTATGCAGCTGATACAACTTTTAAGCCACCTATATTTTAATGTCAATGCCTATTTAATTCCAGTTGCTGAACGATACTTTTAATAAAGCAAATTTTAAGTAATATTTTGAACAACATTAGATAGTGCCTTATCCCAAAACTGATAGCTTAGTTCTTCAAAGTGTTATTTTTTGAACCAGTACACAAAACAACAAGCACTGAAATAATGTAATACAACACAACAGATCAGTTCATTAAGTTTTAACAAAGTTTTAGCAGTACCAAATCATTTGTTGTGCTGAATATCACTTGGATCAAGCAAGCTGAATTTGGTAGCCCACAAATGTTGGCAAAATATTTTTCTTTTTGGAGTCTTTTGAATCAAAAAATACATTTCAAACACTAATAATATAGTCTTAATTGATATCCAACCCTAACTTTAAAAATGGTTACTGGAACACTGAAATTCAGAGTTTTTGAATTGTCTATTGACAACTTCACTCTGAAGAAAGATAGAAAATAAAATAAAAGTAAACAACTGAGTTTCTTTAAATTACCAGATCTGTGAAAATCCCAGAAAGACCAGGTTTAAATAGTTTATGTTTATCATTGAATCATATTCTTTTGTGTCTGTTAGGTCAAAATTAAAACAGACAACTAAGTCTTGGGACAACTTGTTGGGCCCTTTTAGTATTAATATGAAGCTGAGTATTGCATACAGGGCCAATACGGACTTTTTCTCTATTTTCAAGTATTTGGTGGATCAAATTGTGATACTCCAGCCTGGGAAAACTGAAAGTAAAACTGTGTCATTTTCAAAATCTTTCCAGCTCAGTTAGACTCATCAGAACAGTAGATGGGAAAGTTTGAGTTTAGTTCAGCTTCAAAAATTCAGTCTTTTTTTCTGTTGAAACAGGAATGTTTGTCATTTGATGTAAAATGTTAAACAGTGTGCAGGTGCTTGTTCAGCATGTAAGCACACCCCGCTCACCTGGTAAAATGACACCATGAGACAGAAAATCGAGAGGAGCCGCCGCTTTCAGCTGAGAGAGTCGCCATTTCACTTTAAAGCAACCTCTCATCAGAGAAACAGTGAGGCTGCTCTTCTCTAACGGGAATGTTTGCGTTTGTAGCTTTCAGACCAACAGACAGAGGGTTTAGCTCTAGTTTGGAGAAAAAAGTGATTAAGAGGAGGAGGAGGAAGAGGACAGAGTCAGCAAAGACCACATGGTGTGTGGAACGAGCATAGGGGGACTTTCTGTGTCTAACCTAGAGGATGTCAGAGTGGTAAATTCCAAGAGGAGAACGGTTTGACTGAAGTTTAAGGACAAGATGACCTGTCTGTCTGATATGTACCTCCTGGGATGACCTGACGATTATCAGCCAGAGCTACGCAAAATCAAAAAGATGCAAAAGGAAGAACATTCAGTTTCATTAGTTTGTGAAAGCAAACTGGATTTCATATTGAGTTAAACTTTGACGGTCACAGCCGTAAATAAGTCATGGATACTTTCTCGATGGATTTAGATGAGGCAGTCTGCACTCGGCAGGGTTTGCTGTGGACTCTCACCTCCTCAGCCATTCAACGACTTTGTGTGCACACCAGGAACTTTCCTGGATCTCTGCATTTAAGACACGCACGCAGATGTGTTTCAAGACCTCTTTACCAGGTAGGTTTTGGTCTGGATCAGTGGTTTTCAACCAGTGTGCTACGGTACCTTTAGCCTTGTTTCCACTAAGCAGAGTGGTACAGTCCGGTCCAGTTTAACCTCTTAGCTAAGATTTGAGCTAACCGTCTAAACATGTAGTCACAGGGTTCCAGTTAAGCAAAATTAACGACTGTGGAAATATATCTCAAAATGTGATTTCTATGTTTGTGGACATAAAATCCTGGGCCCGATCTCCACACCAGAATTAACTGCTGTGGAAATACAACCCAAAGCATAATGTTCACGTCTACGACGTCGGGTTTTAAGAGGTTAAAATGGTCCAGGTAATTCAGGTGAGGAAATCCACTCAAAGTTGGATCATCATGGCTCATACAGGATGAAGCTAACAACAACAACAATGGAGGTCATCCAGCAGCTCATTTTTTTCTGCTTTGCTTTGGATACTTCAAATATACAAAACATTTCTAGATGTCTAAGAGAAGATTGCAGGCAGTAAAGAAGAATACAGCTGCTTTCTTGGCGCTTCATTTTATTGTCATGACCTTCCACCAATCATCATTAACTCCCTGATAGCCATTCCATTCTTGTAAATGGTAAATGGCGCATACTTGTGTAGCGCTTTTCACCTTCCTTCGAAGGCCCAAAGTGCTTCACATTCACAGACCCATTCCTGCACACATTCATACACTGGTGGTTTCTGTGGACTTGCAACTAACGGGCCCAAAAATGGTACAGTTTGGTCTGGCTTGATGGTTCACTTGTATAATGGAAACACTCAAAATACATGACAGTACTGTACCGTACCGCTTGGTGGGAACAAGGCTCAACTGTATCACAGGAGATCGTCAGGTGTACCATGGGAAATTGATCCAGTTCACATAACTGGTCCACAAACCTTTCATCTGTTCATCCAAACATTCCCTGCGTTTCCGTAAAATTTAAAGATCTTTTCTTTTTTTGCCTTTTTAATCCGTATTAAGGACACTTCAATAAGAATAACTGAAAATTGTTGTTCCAAACTAAAGAGTTCCTTTTCTTTTTTGGATTTTCAGTTGTTGGTGTGGCCTGTGATTTTGTGTTACTTTAGGTCAAAAAAGGTTGAAAAACACTAGTCAGGATGACAACTAAACCTTTGAAATGGCACTGTTAATTTTAATGTAATCAAAATATATAACTGGTTGAAGGCAGAGCACAAATGAAAGTTTCTACTTTCACTACTTTCTATGTTTCGCCTTATAATAAAAGTTTAAACAATGTTGTTTATGCCAAGTATACTAAAGTAATTGATAGGTTTCATTTGTCTCTCAAAAAGCCCTGAAGGACAGAATCAGATTAGATTTTACACTTTCAGGTCAGCAATGCTAATCAGTTGCTCTGAATTGTTTTGCAGCCACTGTGAGTAATGTGCTTTTGTTGTGTGTTTGGCATCACAGGAAGCTGGGCTGCTTTGGCTCACTGGTAGAGAGCGGGTAGCTGAAACTGTTAGGCAGGGCTTTTCAGAGTGGTGGTATTTAACAGAAGCATGCTTCATTGGCATTCTGGTCAGTTTATTTCCATTCAGTTTGTTGATAAAAAAAACATTAAATGGTTGTTTCAATGAATCTACCGCCTTGTTCGGGTTATTTTAATTGTTTCGGGTGGCCCCTTTCTTTTGTAGCTCAGTCTGTCTGTAATTCAGCTAAATGTTTCATCACCATGCACTTCAGTGGGCTTGAACATGTCGACTCATTCTTGCAGAGTCTTTAGTATTCCCCAAATGTCCCACCTGCCCTACATGCAATTGGCTCCACGGATTCAAACGAGCTCTGAGAGTGACACCGTTCCTGTTGCAAGATGGCCAAACGGCCTCACTTATTGTATTGCCTTGTACAGACTCATCACACAGTATGACGCAAAAATAAACAAACACCATGCTATGCTTCCTCTCTTTTTGCTCCTTTTACTCTCAGGAGAAGAATGGGCTGGCTTGTTGTTCTAACGTTTGTCTTTAAAATGTTCAAGCATCTCGAGAGAGAGGGTAAAACAATCAGAGGAAGCAGCAATTATATACCTCGCCATCCTCTGCTCCCCCTTTTTCTTTACAGACACACACAATGGCTGCTCCAAAACAACTTTCAGCAGCTGTTTTCTAATATTTTTTCAAGCATCCTCTGGGCTGCTGTTTTGATGGCCTGCAAACAATCTGGCTTGATGGAATGGTCTAAGGTGGAGCGGTTAATAGAGGAGGGAGTCGCAGAGCCAGAGTGGGAGGGATCACTGTGTCAGGCAGGATTGGGATATCCCTGGTCTCTCTGCCCAGCTTCTCACTGTTAAAGTATAATGAGAAACCCAGCCTAGTGAATGTGATCCACATTTTTTTCTTCTTTTGTCCTTCCACTAAGATTTTTTTTTTGCTTAGATCCACGTTTTCTCCCCCGCTCTTCAGAAGAATTTCTAATATTGTTTATTTTCTTAATTTTTTAAAAATATAATTGTATTTTTTTTTAAATCTTACTAATTAATCAGTCTTCCAGCAGACCTAGTCTTATAGTTCACCCCTCAAGCACTGCATGACACATAGTGTGTTAAAGTGGTGATTTGGCACCCACAGTGTAAAGTAGTCTGTGCTGTGTGGAGCTACAGCCTGTGTAATTGTGCTGTTGTGCTACCTTAATAGGCAGACTGTAACAGTGTGCGAGATATTATGAGTTTGCACAGACATTTTTACTTTCCACACGAGAGAATGAAGCCGCGTGCATGCTCACACTTCCATGCCGTACATCAGACTGACTCAACAGCCTCCAGTCACACATTTTCCTCTTGTGGGACGACCCGTAAACAGGGTTAGTAGCAGCAGGCGTGTGAGGGCAGGGCTCCGCTGTGTGGTGTTAGACAGCGTCTCTGGGTAATTGTTTGTCATTCCTCATGTTGTTTTCCATTTGTATTGATTTCATACGTGCACACTGTATCTTTTCTCAGCTTCCTCCCTTTCCTCTTCCCACCGCCCCTGTCTCATCCCTAAGGCAGGATGTCCTGCAAAGCTGAAGACTACAACAAACACAGATGGCTGGGCTTTCCCCCAGCATGGCGAGAATCAAGTTCACCTGCAACTTGTCACTTTTTGGCTACTCACAACATTTCTGTAAACAGTCATTTTGTTTCCTGCAGTTTAAAATGACTAAAAGAAGGAAAATCTTAACATTTTCTCCTTCCCTCCAAGTTACTTATACTCCAACTCCAACTATATATTTTTTTCTATTATAAAATCATTCCTAGTTGTCTTTTTATTGTGATTTGGCAGTTTTGAACAAAATTCAAATAGCCTGTGTCGTTTTTAAGACATATTTTCTTAGAGCAGCAAGAGTTCAATAGAAATTCCCCTCTGGGTTTTGGGTGGGACTGTTGGCTGCATAGACAGTATATAGAGAGGACTGGACTGATCATCCCCTCCCCCCTTATATTCCTAATAGAAAGTACCTGCTAGCCAAAATCCCATAGACTTCTATTGAAAAATGAACAACTATTACTCATCCATTCTGTTAATCAGAATAACCATTCTTGCATTGGTGTCTATTTTTAACATGTTATTGCTAAATCTATTTTTTTCACGATATTTTTTCTTCATTGGAAGTTTTTCAAGTAATAAACTGACCAATCAGATTCCTCAATAAGAGCTTGTGGTGCGCGCTAGCCCCACCTTGAACATTTAAAGTGTTTGATTTACAGATTCTCCCAAAGCTCGCTTTCAGTGGAAGGGGTGTGCCTTTCCAACAAACTTACTCCTGATTGGTTGCCATAGATCACAGCTACAATCTTTTTCCAACAACAATTGTAAGAAGAAATAAGAAGATATTGAATTTTCAGCTTAATTGTCTCCATATTTATCCTCCATCATAAGAAAAATCCAACAAGAAGATGTTCAAATTACCAAACACACAATGTTCGTTGTAGTGGGTCTTTAAGACTTGACATCTAAATATTCTAGTTAGACTAAATGCATTTCCTGTCGAAGCAATTGCTAATAACACAAACTGACAGGAAACTAGTTCTCCTAGAGGCCAAATCGACTTTGATCCGAACGGTTTCTTAGCAACAAAACCCTACTGAAACGTTTTATACATTTTTAAAATCTTCACATCACTCCCCGTCCGTCATACATATTTATTACATCTGACTGCTGTGTTAAGTTTCCTGAGCTCCTGCATTGTACTATATGGCAGAGGAGCAGTTAAGTCATCTGAACTCGTCTGGTCCCGTTTCCTGTGAGAAAAGCCCTGTCATAGAGCATTTTTTTATTATCTTCTGATGAGCTACACTACAAAACAAAGTAGAGACACGTAAACCTGAAACCATCTTAACAATCCTTTTGATTTGTGTCAGACTCGGTTTATGTTGGTCTGCAAGGGAAATTATGTTGGTTATGCTCTTGGCTAGCAGTCCAATGTTTTCAGTGCATTTCCTCGAAGCGGTGGGACTGTTAGCAGCTCCCACGAGTCAAGTTAGGATTAAACTTCTTTTTATCGCAGTTTTCTTTTATTTTCTTTTCCGTTTGTCAGCCTTTAATTATCATACTCCACTGAAACAGATGCCAGTAAATAACCTGGAGACAAATAGGCAAATATCCAGGATTGGAAACCTGTGTGTCCACCCCCCCCCCAGTTTCCCATTCAAGTAACTATTAGAGAATGAAGCCAAACTTTTGACTTCCTGCTGAAGAATTTTGTCCATTATTGCTGTCGGCCAGGAATTTTCTATCCCTACTGCCAAAGTCAAGATCTGAACGTGAGAAAATCTTTTCCCAGAACCTGCAGTGAGATCCTAGTTGAAGGCAGAGATTAAAGGCAGTTTTCCCAGGACTTTGTTTATTGTTCTATTCATTTGTGTGTCTTTGTAATTTGTTCGCACTTATCTTAAGGCAGCTTGTGTCTGATATCCCCGCATAGTCGCACACGTAAACACGCATCCCTTTATCTCATGTTAGTGGTTTAAAACCATTTCAACAGCTCCCTGGAGAAATGCTCTTATTTGCATAGTCCGTCTGGAAAACATTTTCACTGCTCCGTTCCCAGGTTTGTCAAATGCTCAGTTTGGAGAGAGGGGAGAGGATTGTTGATGTCTGAACATGCTGCAAAAAAAAAAAAAAAAGTTCCTGCAGGCATTCATCACCAATCAAAGCGTGACTGTTAATTTAGTTGGCAGTCTATAAATCATAAATCACGATCAAAATTGTATCTATTATCCATATTTTGTTTATATAAACATGTATAATGAGTTGTCTGGTGTTTTGCACCCTTGCTGCATGTTAAATATGAAAGAGCAACATCCTTCTTCTATATAGCTCCATGTGGGATGCTGTCAGCCTGGCGATGCACTTAAGCTTCTTTCCAATGCCAGACTCTAATCTCTCTGTTAATGTGACAATGTGATGCATCACCCTGCTTGATTAGATTGCCATTAATTGCTAGTGTTTACATAGGTTACATTTACATGTGTGCCAAGCAATTAAACTCAAACAATCCTATAGTCTATAGCAAGTTTATAAAATGAATTAAGATGTTTTATCTAAATAAAATCAAATATGCTTCTTTACATAAAATCCAAAGCTTTGTTTTTCATATTTTAGTAAAATTTCAGAAACAATTGCAGCATAAAGTACCGTCAACCATACCATAGTTGTAGCACCTTAAATCCTTTAAGTACATCACAACTGCGCACGGATGATAGAAGGTTTATGGAGGT
Source organism: Oryzias javanicus (assembly GCA_003999625.1). Taxonomy (NCBI): domain Eukaryota; kingdom Metazoa; phylum Chordata; class Actinopteri; order Beloniformes; family Adrianichthyidae; genus Oryzias; species Oryzias javanicus. The sequence goes on from CM012442.1 coordinate 20,508,162, forward strand.
GGTCCATTGCTACTAAATAAAGTGATAGGTTTAACTGTGGCATTAGTGATGCAAATATAGGAGCTTATAATGTTTTAGGTTCAGAGGTTAGGGCCTTGCTATTGAATGGTAATCCTAGAGGATTACCACGGGAATCTGGTAAAAATCTGAGGAAATCCCGCAGCGGGACTCCCAGATCCTCTACTTGTATGGGTATTTTATCCTCTAATAGTGAGTGTACATGTGTTTACTGAGCAGAGATTTAAACTTAGTATGTGAATTAACTTGAAGAGATAAATCAGAGTTATCCCTTTGAGAATACCCAATCTAACCTAAGCGCTAACTAATTCCAAATACAAAGAAATATGTAATATTTTGCATCATAATGTCTTGTTTTAGAGGATCAGCTATTATACACTTGGGATTTCTTCAGAATGTTTTCTCTAAATATAAACTCTGTAGGCCAAATTTCCCAGGAGGTGTAATCCATACACATCCTCATGCAAGATCTAAAACCTTTCCATAAATCAGTTTTCAATCTCCAAGCCTTTTAATAGCCATATGATAAAAAACAATAAAATCTGCTTTTACTGCTTCCCACCTATCCACTCTTGTGTCTAATGTGAAACAAAAAAAAATTTAAAAATATGTTAACTCTGGCTGTTCCATGGTTTATCCACTCCCAACCTTCACATTCTGACTCTCCTTGAGGCCAAAATAGCCAAATGGAGGAAATTCAATACCTTTACTTTGACGGGATTCCCTTTAGACGAAAGGGACTGGCGCCCACGCTCATAGAGAGAAAAGGCACAGCTGCCAAAGGGCTCTCCCTGCAGATGAGCTGGGTCATTTTTCATTACCTTGGCTCAGTGTATTCAAGCATGTAGCACTGGAGCGCCATCGTGATGAACCAAAGCTATAGCCTGATAAATCCCATCTGGACACCATGGGGGCAGCACAGACAGGCTGGAGGGCTGAGTTTTTGGCCCAATGGCTCTTTTTTATTCCACTGTTTGTCATTGCCTCCTATTAGATCCAAGAGGAAGATGATGAATGGTATGGATGAGGTTGCGCTGCATTCTTCACTCTTATTTCTGTACTAAATATTTCTACTAAATTCCCATTTGTTGTTCTTTTTTTCCCCTTTATGTCTTTTTTATCTCTCTGCGACGCTGCTGAAGCATGTGTTATGTTTCCCTTCTGAATACCTGCACCTATACCAATCACGCATAAAGATCTTGCTCCATCAGTAACCTAAGAGGGGAGCAGGAAGCTGGCCAAGGTGGGAGTGAGCAGAAGGGGTTCCTTCTGTGCACAGTTACTATACAGATTTGTTAGAATAAAGGATTCCCTCTGTTTTATCTGTGGATTGTCTGCTACACCTTGTGGGGAAAGTCTTTGCTGAAGGTCTTTTTTCTGCTGGGATTTCTATGAGTTTTGTCACAGGAAGTCTTCCTTGAGATGACCTAAATTCCAGACAATCTGTGCATTAAAAGATGCAATGGTTTGCATGGAATTATTTTCGCATGAATATTTATGTGCATTTAGGGACAGTGCAGGACAATTCTGTGCCACTTTGCCAAAAAGGAAAGTCATTTGAAGAATAAAAGTCCTGGAGGTTCAGTGGTTTCCTAATTAACCTGGAGAACCCACACAAACATTACCACACATGCATCATTCTCTACGGCAAAATCAGCAAAGAACAGAGAGGATTAACGTGTTTTGTATACCTTCTCCCCCGCAGTTCTGCTCCCAAGGGTGCACCTTTATTGGGACAAAAGAACACATTAGAACTGGGACACCTACAGTCATGGAGAAGTTTGAACAAAGCCCTGTTTAATATTCACCATGGTAAAAGGTTTGCATATTTGGTATTCCATCCAGTGGCAGGACAGTGTTTAGAGGCCACTAAGGTTCAAACGCTCCGTAGCACACAGTGCCCTTGAGTTTAAGACACAAACATTGTAAATGTGTGCATGTGTAAGCGGGGTGTACCTGCTGTTCACTCGGGATAGCAAAGGAAAGCCAGAACAGGTGAGGGATTCATCAATCAGCTAGATACGGTGCTGCACCCTCAAACACACAGCGTAATTGTCTACGGCCTGGTCAGCATTCATAAACCAAATACCTTACTCTTCATTACATTGCTTTTTGCCAGCAGTATCAGTGAAGGCAGGGTCACTTAGGTCTTCAGTGATTTCTTACCTTGTGAATTATAGATGAAGGGAGGAGGTGTAAGGGGTAAAAGATCCTTCCCTTGTGAATGGCTCACACCACCAATGACATCCTGGCAAATCGGCCCCCATTATAACAAAGAGCGTGTCTCATTGAGATAAAAATCATCAAGACGTGACATCATTCAGTACCTGTTTGTCCTGAAAGCCCCTGTTCTTCTTGTCAGTTTGTCAGCACTTTAGCCGCCTCTCTCAACCCCCCCATGAATTTATATTTACTACTCTTCCTTAAAAGCTGCTGCCTCTGCTAAATGATGCTCCCTTTCTTCAAAAGCACTGAGTGCGTGGCACATTTAATGGCTTCCCTATCCAAAGTTTCCCTTATGCTGAAATGTCAGGAGTGACCAGTCATTGTCAGAAGAGGGTAAATTAAAAAGAAGAGGGTCACATTGAGAGAGCATGGCGAACTATGATGATGACACGGCAGAGTAGAAGAACAATGGAAAGTAGTGATGTAATTAGACATGCATTATTTTCTATAAAAGAACAAGTACGCAAGTGCTGTGTTGATATTCACTCAAATGGACACACTGTGGAGCTGTATCATTGCACTGTCGATAAAAGGCTTTTTACTGGCTGGATGTCGTCTCGGGAGACGGCTGCTGTGGTCTTGTTTGAAATCTTTCTCCTTTAAATATAACTAGAGGCTCTCTGTATGTGAATGAGCATGTGTGCATATCTTTGTGACCCAGTTTTATTTCTTCGTGCATGTAGCTTTTGCATCTTTGTAAGCAACTAAACACAACAAATAAAATCAGAGAAAGCAATAGATGAATGAAAAAAGGACATTAAAGCAGGGAGAATGCTGGAGCTAATGATTAGTCAGGTATTATGTTAGTGTGATTTTGTAAACTTGTGCATTGTTTAGTCCAGCTTTTAGCTTAATTGAAAACACAATGTTCAAGTAACAATGGAAAAAAATTATTATTTTAAGTTGATTGCGAAAAAAAATCTGCAAGAAATAGGTAAAGGTCACAAGTTATGCCTTTAATAAATCTGTTTTGCTTTAACAATGCAAACAATACTCCTTTTCAGTCTCGTTTGACCTTTTACTGTTTTATTATTATATTGTTTTGTTTTTTCAAAATAAAACTCCCTGTGGATTCGTATTTCATTTTACATTTCATCCATGTTCACTTTAAATTTATTTTTAAAAAACAAAAAAAGACAGTAAAAGTTTATATGATTTGAAAGTACAGAGAGATAGGTTGAAGATGTTTTAGATTAACGTACACGAAAAAATTGAAATAAATTTCTTTCAAAGCAGCTCAATATCCCCTACACCAGTAATCCCTAACCCCCAAACCATGGACCAATACCAATCCATGTGTTAGGAGGTACCAGGACAGAGAGAAAAAAACCCATGACCTACATTTTTAAAAATGTTTTTATAATCTGGTTCTCAAGGAAGTTTTATTTTGGAAAACTACTGGATTCTCCCTACCACATTTGACTAATTCTTGACGCATATCAAGTCACATGTTGAAAATACATCTGCCACTTTCTTAAAGTGGCAGTGTTGACCTCCAGATTAAAGCCCTCCAAGATAGCAAAGTTAACAAAAACAAACATATTTGGAACATTTCTTTTTGCAAAAAAGAGACAGTGAGGAAACAAAGGAAGAGCCTTTGGCATAAAAAAACACCTGTTCAAAACAAGTCTTTACTCCAAATATGGATTTATTGTGACACTTGTTCCCACACACCATAATAATAATGCATAATATTCAGCATAGTGTTTGGCTGTTTTATATCAAAAGATGCTACTAATAAAGTTACTCAAAAGGCAGATGACGTCATTATTATTAGATAGTTTCAGGCTAGGTTCTGTCATAATTTTTTTTGTATTAATCAATTACTCCTTAAAAGCCTCAAGGCTTCTGTAACACAGTTTATCTAGTGTACAAAAAGGTTTAAACCAGCTACAAATATTTTACAGAGGATGAAGATAAACTTTGCCATCAAAAGTTAAGGAACACTGGAGGATAAAAAAAACAGACAACAAAAATGTGATGCTGACATCAACTTCATACTAGTTGGTCCATTAAAATATTGTCTGACCTTAAACTGATCCATGGCCCAAGAAAGGTCAGGGAAAACTGCTCTACAAAACATTATCAACTCTCATCTTACATTACAAACATAAAACTAATGCAAATTCTGTGACATTTCAAGAAAAACAAACCCTTAATTGGCTTCAGGAACATTCCATGGTATGATTCTTAAATACTTCTAGCTTGAATGTATCATATAGTATATATAAATATATTCTTTTCTTTTTTGTGGGTGGAAAGAAAGAAAAGAAGGACATGGAGCTTTGTAGTAAACTGAGAACAAAGGCAGGCGGACTACAGAAATATCTCCACTTTTATTTTCATCTGTTTTTGAAGTGCCAGTGTGTTTCTTATTTTAAAAAACTCCCTAACTGAAACCACATTTTATTCCCAAGTCATTCACGGCCAGCAAGGGTGGAGCTCGCAGGCACACACTAAAATGGGCACGCACACACTCCGGCGCACAAGCACACACTTGAACAAACATAACAGATCTCTCCTCCTGGTCAGTCTTTCTCCAGACATTCCACATTCCCTGACCCTCCCTGCTCCATTTAACCTCGCTACTATTAGAAATAATAGATAGAGAAGAAAACGGGATTTGACTGAGCTTTTCTTATGGTGAAACTATCACATACTTTGTTGTAATTTAATCTGCACCATATGTAGGCACTGTCACATTAAAACCTGCAGATGAGCCATAAAGCCCACTGAGATTTTATGATCTCAGTATCATAAGTCATCATGTGTTGACTGGTGTCAGATGTAGCTTCCTCCTGAGTGCGACATGTTTGAAAAGGGGGTGTTTATTTAGTCTCCGTAAATATAAGGGAGAACCAGACAATGGCAGGCAGAGCCAAACAGTCGCAAGAGTGTGTGCGACCGGCTTGGCTCCCTACCGCAGTGTTCCACAGCCATCTTGCTTTAATTAACCCGCCAGTTGGGTTTATGTGATGCAGCACCAACATGTTACCTTTTTCAAGCTCAGTCCATGAACCCTGTTTGCTCATCCAGACCTAAAAACTTGAATCCAACCTCCTTTGTGGTAATCACACCTCGTGCTTTCAGATCTTTCCACTTTTGATTTGCAAAAACAGAAATACAGCAAATCAGTCCTCACTCCAACTGGTTAGAAGTTTTCTTTTCTGTTATCCTGTTAAAAGATTCTCAAGCCTTACATATCTATTTCTCACATTTTGGTTCTTGCAAAACTATTGACAATTTAGTGCAGGAGAAAGAGGCCATGAATGTTGGATCCCAAAAGTTTGTGTGATTCTTTTTTCAACCTTTTAATCTCTGTCTCAGTTCATGAATCTGCCTCCTCTGGCACATCCTTCTCCCTCAAACAAGGAGTGTTTTCAAAATCTCAGCTTAAGTTTTAGGGATGACACGCTTAGCAGTTTTTCTTTTCTTTTCTAAAGTCAAAGCTGGCTTACTCCCCTTTCCCAACTGCCCAATATGTTTATTTTTCCTTTTCTCCTTCTCATGCATCCTGCCAACAACAGGATCCTTGTGACAGAAAACTGAGGAAGTTACCCGTAAAAAGAAAGATGTATTTGACCGGAGAATGAAATCAAGGGCTTGGCTGTGTATATTAAAGCCAAAGAAAGAGTCATCTGGAGATGTTTAAGTTGGACAGGCCAGTTTCCGGTGTCTGGAGCAGGCCAAAAATATCCAGAAACAGAAAGATCCGGCTGCAGGAGAAAAAGATACACCTCCTCGTTTCTCATGTGAGGATTTGCAAATGAAGCTGACTTTGGGGATTGCAGAACATGCTGACAGCAAAGGAGCAGTTAAAGCCTAAAACGCTGAATTTAACTTTAAGTCTCATTCCAAACATCTTTTGATCTGTTTTAAAAGTGTTGTGTGTCAGTGTTTTATTATGGTTATGCTGTTTTTAGCCAAAAAAAACAAATCAAAAACAAATCAAAACTGTTGTTCTCTTTAGTTCCTTAGAAATTTACCTCTGAGTTATTCGTGGGACTGTTGGGCAAGTAAGCCTACCCTCACTTCCCATCATCCCTTTTGTTTACACTCTCTCTCGTAGCTTAAAGCCCCTCCAGCCACCAACTTAACATAACTGGTACAACAAAAAAGGCAAGCAATATTGCAGGCGTCTAGCTTTGCAGTTTTTGTTTTTTTATTTCATTTAAAAAATGCAATTTAAACTTAATTTTCTATATGTATGTCATTCATCATCAGAAAAAGCCACAAAAACATGTCAAAAACATGATATTCATCAGAGTGGGGTTTTAAATTTAGGACATCAGTGTTGAATAAATCCATATCTTGTACAAAATTGTGTTACTGCATTTTGCATTACTTTTTTGACAACCTAAACTAGCAAGTGTTGCTGATGCTGCATGCTTGACATGCAACCTCACAATGTTTGTTGATATACACAAACTAGCTGAGTCATTTTAAGTTACCAATTATCTCATTTATGCTTCATGACAGCATTATTTATGATACCATAGTAGTGCAAAACCTTTTATATTTTATTTCAATTAAAAAAAAAAAATCCTGATTTAAGTAGCTGCTGTTCTAACTGTAAAAGATTAATGACAAGCACCTAATGTAGGTCACAAAACCCCTCAACCTATGAACTGATGAGGGGCCTGAACTCAAGGATAATCTGAGAAAAAAGGCTGATGTAAATTCAAGAAAGTGACACTAAACCCATCAATAATCCTGACACTCTAATGTTTTATTTTTTATATGAATATAATCCCATCGCAACATTAAAATACAATTTCCTTTAGAGAAACAGAGCAGTTGGGGTGACTTTTTTTCTGGCGTGTGATGTGCAGACTGTTTGGGTGTAGGCATGCGCTCGTGCGCACACAGCTACAGAGGTCTGCAGTTTCTCATGACTGGGAGCCGCTGCAGAGAATTTCCCCTCATCTCCTCCTCTCTCCCCCCGCCCCCACATCTTGCCTCCATTATCCCGAGCAACTCGGCTGCGCGAGGAATAACATACCTGGAAAAAAAAAAAAGATTTCAAATCGTAGCAGCCCATTTCTTCCGGTCGCTCCCCCCCTCTGGTTCGCTGACCGTTGGTACGGTCTGTGCTAACCGCACGTTCCCTGCCTGACTGTTGGTGCCGGTAGAGAGAGAGAAAAAAAACGGGGTGAGGGTGGGGGGGAAGTCGACCGTCTTTGGAAGCGCGAGGCGCTGTTTTCCTTAAGAAGGGATGAGAAGCTCTGCCGAGGCTTCACCGCTAATTGGCGCTTTGCTATCAAAAAATTGGCCGGAATGACGACGATATAAGACGGAGACAGCGGGGATATACATCCAGTTTTGAGGGGGAGGAGGTTATTACTGTCGCTAACTAATGGTTGAAAACATGGATGCTGATGTGCCTCTTCCTTTGAGCCGGTCAGAGAAACGGGTGTTCTTTGATGATTTCGTGGCAGGAACACGACTCGTCTCCTTTTGGGATTAACATTCCTGCCTTTTTTTAGCCGCAAATCGGCGCCAGTGTCTTTGAGGAAGCCGCGTTGACGGAGCCTTCGTTGGCAAGGTACTGACCAAAGCATCACCAGGAGCTGTTTGTATGTAATAATGGTGTCAGCTGCACCAATGAGATTCTATTAAGTGTTATATTTCTCCTTAAATCCTACTAGTTTTGTCTCTATTTGACTGAGGCCCTAGCATGAATGCTAATCAATCCAAATGTTGGTGAATTACAAACCACATGAGTCACCGTGTAGTTTGCACCAGATATATGCTTTTGACCCAGATTTACCTACCTGAATAAGCCCTGTATTAGTAGTAATAAAAGACTCCTGATACCTAAAAGAACATTTAACACAGTGAACTATCAGATTCCTATTTGCCTGGCAATACAAGAACATTAAGTTGAATGAATTATTCATCCTTGAGTTTATTGAATCTACTGTTCAGAGACCTAATCACATTTGGTTTTCACAACAAGTTGAAGCTCACTTGAACGCACCAAATGCCACAAACTGGATTATATGTGGGGAACTAATAAGTGCATGTTTCCATTGCAGATTTAGCTTTCTTAAAAAAGAAGAAGAAAAGTTAGAGCACTGATTTGTTACATTGACATCAAGGTTTGCTGAATTCCCAGCTGATTGCCAGGAGGAGGATGCTCCTGTGGGAGTGAGTCTGCATTGCAGCTTGTAGGGGTTGTGCAGGAAATATGTTCAGTCACTGCACAGCTTCCAGAGTCAGTTTGTGATAGTTTAAAAGCTTGTTATCAACCCCTGACTGTGCTTAAAAGTAAGGTTAGTTCACATTGCTGCATCCCACACACAAGAAAGTGGAGCACAATGCAATGGTGAAAAAAAGAAATATAAGAGTGTACTACTAATGGTCTGCACAGGTGCAGCCAAGCTAAACACAGTTGCTGTGTAGAAGATCAATAGCAAGTGGGAGGGCTATCCCAAACCTGCTGAGTTGCCAAAGCCACACCCACACACATGCATGTGTTGGCACGAACAGCCATTCAGAGGAGTTCTCATTGAGATGACTGTTGAGACATACATGTGTCACTGTTCCACTATTTCTTTTCTTTTCTTTTTTTTTTACGGTGTCCTCACCTCCTCGTGATATCTCCCTCCCATCTCAATGCAAGCTTGCAGAAATGGTGGGAAAGTAGACGAGCAGTGCTTCATTCTAATGTGCAGCAGACACACCCTGGTTGAATTCTAGTAGCCTGAGGTTAAGGTTTGCAAACCGGTTTTCTTGTGTTTATGGGGGACATGTTGAAAAAAAAGTGTTTTTTGCAATAAGTATCTATCTAATTCTCTCCTCTTTTTTATCTTACAACTTTTCTCTGCATTGTTATCCTCCCCTATACTAGTTTTGGTAACATAAAAGGCAGATATGAGAGGAGTGAGTGTCTTCACTGTTCTCCTTAGTCTTTTATCCTTTCAGATTGTGGAAAAACAGAATATTAACGCATACTAACCGAGTCAACACTCTTTTACAAGTCTATTATACTTTTTTTGCTATCTACATCTCAATTACATTTTTGTTTACCATAGTTAGGTCAGTGTAGATAACATCTCACTTCTTCTTTCATTGCACCTGCTGCTGTATGTTCATTTGAACCTGGCACACATGTTGTTTTGTCTATTTACTGCTGTGTTCAGCAATCTTTTGTTAAGACTACTATGAACAGGTTCCTTGTAGAACCCTATTGCCCTACTGTTTCTTTTACTGTCAGTTCTACAACTAATAGAGAAGATGTTTGCTGCTCTCTTCTGGAAAAGTTAGAGACGGAAACGGAATAGGAGACTGTTGGTCTACTGTGTGTATCTTACAAAATCCTGCTAGGACTTCAGTGGAATACCACACAGAGAGGGGAAAGTCCACTGTTTGAGTAAAACATACTGAACTTGTTGATGTGTTTTTGAAGTTAAGTATCACTTAGTCTTAGACTTTAAAAAACTACATGAAAGTTATAAGCAGCAGTGTTTTATTTAAACGTTTCTGCATTGGTTTATTTACATTTGCATGCAAATATACTAAATCTATTTTTATTCTTTCAGATGACAGAGGGAAGGCGATGTCAGGTCCATCTTTTGGATGACAGGAAGCTGGAACTCCTCGTACAGGTGAGTTCTTTGTTTTTCTCTTTCCACTCCTACAGTCTCATATTGTAGCTTATTTCCTTAACAAATAGGAGATGCTCAATTTTGTTTTAAGAGACTTGATAGTTGCTAGCAAATGGAGAATTGGCTGGTGTTATGTGACTGCACTTTCTTAATCCTCATCTAATCTTGGCGTTTCTGTTAAAGTCACTCATTGTCACAGAGATTCCAGATATAGTGGTTTCTATATATGAGTCTTTGAACACTCCTTAAGTTTCAGGGATTTACTTCTTCACTGCAAATCTCTAAGAACCAATTTGAAACCAGCACCCCATAAAGAAGGCTATATCTTCTTGTTGTTTTAATGTATTTGACCTTCTTCACTCAGAGATTTATTCTGTAGCTTTTCTTTGTTCGAGTATTTTCATCTGACTGCTTTGCTAGATTGTCTGAAACATATTTTTTTAAGCTTCGCCCGCTGTGGGGTCTCAGAACATTACCTGGTTCATGCAGAGAGGCAAAAGACAAGAGACAATAATTGGTCTGGAACTGGAGAAGAGGAGCAAGCAGATAATAGAAGGACTGGCACAGAAACTCAAGAGGCTTAGAGGAAGAGAGAGCAGGAAGATGCTCAGGAACAGAGAGACAGGAGATGACATTGAAGAGAGAGAAGAAAAATGAAGGGGGGAGTCTAGGATAGGTCTGCTGACTTCCTGATTTGATTACTCTGCCAGAGATTATTCTCACTTCAAATTGGTACTTGTTTTTGCCACTCTTTCACGTACAGTCTCTGTCTTTTCCTCTGCATGTCATCTTTGCTCATGCATTTTTCTGCTTCCTGTCGATTCCAGTTTCTGCGCACAGCACCATAGGATCTACTGGTCTGTTTTATTCATAGTTTCTAACACTTTTTTATTTTATATCTCAAATTTAAAACTGAAAAGAAAACAAACAACTTAAAAGGAACTTACTTATTTTAAGTTTACGCAAGTACATTTTAGACTTGTATCCAATAAGAAATTGGTTGTAGTGAAATAAAAGTGTAGTATAAAAAGTCTGAAATGTGAATGTTTTGCAACAAGCAGCTGTTGCAGTCAAGATAGAAAAGGCAAGATTGAGTTGTGTTTTTTTTTCCTTGTTTCCTTCCATCTGTGGAGCAAATGTTTTGTAGGTCACTGAATTGTTATGGGGGCCATAGAGAATTACATTGTGTTTCACTCAACTGAGAAGGCAAAGTCTCATTCCATTTGCCAAAAGAAAACCTTTATTGATTAAGTGTTCACATAACGTAAAAAAATAATAAATAAAAATGAACAAATCTTTACTTTCTAAATGGCTTTTACATACAGCTGTGTTTTCTGGTTTGAATCTGTCCAAGTCTAATGGCCATCTGGGCCTCAGAACTAGCACCTCTGCGAGGGACTGCTTAGTCCCACAGGTGTCATTCACCTCAGCACTCTACCTTATCCCCTTTGTTCACAATGACATGTCCTTCATAGTTTGACTTTCTTTAGAGATTGAAACACAAAAGCGTACACAGGAGGGACCTCCAATAAATTGACCAAGGCACACAGATTGGAGTGAACATAGACAGACCTTAAGAAGCTTAATGACTGATGGATACATGCTTGAGATCATCACTAAAACACAGCTTTGTGCTGTGTAGGCTGCCATGATAAGTTAATTGTTGGCCTATTAAATTTGAGAAATTCTTGGAGCACCAAGGGGCTGTTTTGCCGTACACAAAGATGCGACTGTCAGTTTAATGAGCCTCTTTTGCACGTTCATTACCAGTCTGTTGGTAAGCTATACTGTGCGTCTCCCAACCCCTTCCCCTGTAATTCTCACTCAGTTAATTATCTGTGCTGCTGAACAGCTATGGGTTAAATGTCTGTGAAAAACAATGTTGTCTAAGCTTACAGAGAGCTGTACCATCTAATGAATGTGTTGTGTTTGCTGCCTTTATGAGTATCTGCATGTGTTTGTGTGCATGCCATTGTTCAGTCACTGTGCCTGTCCCATTTAATTAACCGCACAGTTGCAGTTCTTTGGGAAAATGGTGATCATGTTCACATTATTGTCAATAAAGTTCTAAAATGACCAAGAGTCTAATTTCCATATTCCTTGCCACTATTTAAAGTGAATAACCACTGTTTTAGTTTGATTATTGTACATTGGTTGTGATGAAATGGTGGTAGTTGTATCTGTTTCCTATGTTTGTTTCTTTTGCAACTGACTGACAACTTGTTCTGTCAGCTTTAGTCCATACTTGTGTGGGGTGTTATTGTCATGTGTAGAAAAAAAACAGAATCCAACTATAATGCAAAGTCTGCCTTCAGGCTGAATTTAAGCGCAAATCACTGCAGTATTAAGACAGAAAGCTAAGTTATCTCTTTCATTTTTTTAATTTAGTTTTAGTCATGGCTTCTTGGTGTTCATGGTTTCAATCATTTATCTCCATATCATGTTTCCATCTTTAATCTGTGTGCTTGCATGGTTCTAGTCTCCAGACGCGTTAGTTCTTATGAAAATCTTTCCCTCTTTTTGTTTCTTCAGTTGTCTTGTTACCAAGGTGGTAAAGCACTATATAAGCATACAACATTTACCATTTACCAGGTGGTTGAATGTTCTCTGGTAATGGGAGGCTTACCATTTATATTTCCCAGACTGAACCAAAACACAAATTACAACTAAGACTTTAAAGATAGTCTCTTTTCAGAGCTTCGATTCAGAAGGTCTGCTGTTGATCTTTATGGCTCCTTCTCACATGAAACATCAGTGCAAATCATGCTCTGGATAGAGGTACTAATTTTCGCAGAGTCACCAAAAGTAAGATTTAACCCATTGACTGTATTAGAGGGCTGGACCTAGTGACCCCTCCCCCCTCACGTTTCAAACAGGAAGTACCTGCTGGCTCCAAGAAGTCAAAATCTCATACACTTCTATTAAAAAATAAACAGTTATTACCATTGACCATTCCTGCTCTGCTAGCTGTTTTAACATGCTCTTGCTAGTTCTCATTTTCTTTCATAATTTTTTTTTTTTTTTTTTTTTTTTTTACAAATTATTCAAATTATTTAAGTTATAAATTGACCAATCAGATGCCTCAATAAAAGTATGTGGTGCCTGCTGGCCTTCACAGTGAACAATCAAAACATTTGATTGATAGACTGTCCTGAGCCCGCTTTAAGTGGAAGAGGTGTTGATTTCCAACAAGTTCCCTCCAAATTTAACAGTGGTTGCCATAGTATTGTTGACTTAAACCAATCATTGCTTACTGACATCATCTGGCTTCAACGTGGCAACGCCCATATCACAACAAAAAAAAAGGTGACTGAATTTAAGCCATTTTCAATGGGTGACATCACACTCATTCGGTCCAGTACTCATATAAAGTCAATGGTTTACCATAAGCATTATAGTAGCTATGTAGCCACAGATATATAAAGGACACACATTAATATGATACGTTTATTGTCATATGATTCTTGTGTTACAATTAGGCCAAATAGTATCCCCATCTGGCTTGTGCTCCAAAAAACATTTTAGAAGTTGTAAATAACTCCGTAGGTGTCATAGTTGTGTGGGATGCAGCTGAGTCATGATATTTTCCTCTGGGTGTGTGGTTGTGGAGGTGTGTGAGTGTGCACGGCCTCACCTCCTTTTCAGTAAATAACTCCAGTTAGCTTCTGACACTGAAGGTAGCTGTGCACGTTGTAGACAGTATAGGTCACTGGCATTCGTTTACTGTGGCAATAAATTCTGTTTGTGTGTAGATGCACAATTGTATATATGTTCAATATTACTCAATAAATGCATTCTTTTTTTACTTTCTACTGTGTGCAGAAAGTGAAGTAAATGTGTTCAATGTCTACAGTGTCTTGTGCACTTTAATTTGTCTGCAAATGTTTGTGTGTGTGTGTGTAGGGAATGAGGCACACCCATGGTTAACCTCAGGGCTGGATCTACTTTTACTCATGATCTGACAAACCAGCAGCATATGGCAGCAATCCCTGATCTCTGCAAGGCTTTAAAGTGATTTGTCTGCATGTTGAGAAAGACACTGAGTCCTTATCATATATAGTTTAAGCAAAATTTTACAGTAGAAGTTAGCTTGAAAATGGTAGTGCTGCTGTGCTCTTGGCTATAGCACCTAAAGCAGTGACTCTGCAGTGAAAGGTAAGGGTCAGAAAGGAGACCGTAGGGAAGGGAAGGGCACTTGCAGTGTCAGCAGCATCCACCAACTTCATCCATCTTTTCTGTGCCTCTCTCTTTTCCTGTCTCTTGTGCTCTCTCTGTCTTTCTCTAACTTCATACACTTTCTGCTTGTTTTAGTTGAAAAAAATGTCTTGTCATTGCTTTTATTCTATAGATGATGGAATAAGCTTTAACCTCCATGCATGGTGGTTGTCACTGTCATGAAATCACACTGATCAATCACGTAATTTTTCTTTTTCTGCAGCCCAAACTGATGGCGAAGGATTTGCTGGACCTCGTGGCCTCTCACTTTAACCTCAAGGAAAAGGAGTACTTTGGGATTGCATACGTAGATGAAACGTAAGGTGTATTTAATCTGTAAATCCCTCCCTCTCCCTCGTCTTTTCCAGCCTAAACATGTATTTGGTCTGCATGTTGTTAGTTTGCTTGCATAAAAAAATGTCCTCATAGCAAAATGGACAAAATCTGTTTAGGTGGAACTGTTTGTCACAAAAAATGGTTATCTTTAAATTCCCACTTTAGCCATTTTTGACTTATTGCAGAAGGGTTAATAACTTGATAAGTGTAAGAAGACCATCAAAGAGCATAACTGCTATTTCACCATAATAATTACAATTCTCCTCAGAGTATCTCATAGAACTGATCTGAACAGGCTGTCTAGTTACAATGGGTTCTGATGTTATTGCTTGGGTATTTATTGACTTAATGGATGACATCAAGGATCACGAGGCCTTATCTGCCAGAAGGCCTGGTAAAAAAGCAGTGCTTACAATGCAAAAGTGAAATTCAAATGAGTCTTATTGTGTATTGTGACCTACAAAAAAACAAAGCACCATAGTGTTTTGACTTCACAGACATTCATCTGATTTGCATACAGGCAAACCGTGAATTTCCCTCTAATGTAACCTTTGATTTCAGACACAGACGAGCCCGTCTTGTATGTCTTTGCTTTCCAGTCTTCCTTGAAGATTTCTGTGGGGTAGAGATTTGTTGAATTTTCCTGCAGAAGCTGTCTTCGTGGGAAAGAAAGTTAGAGAGAGAATGCCGCTCAGTTGCTCACGAAACAGGGCAAGGTCACTTCGTTGGCAAACTGTCTCCCGTTTTTTCTCTCAGTTGTGAAAAAGGAGACTGATAAAGTTACAATGGAGGGAAACAAAAGAAGAGAATGTCAGCCGAAGAGTGAAACTCTCTGGGTTTCAGTAGAAATATGTTATATATTTTTAATTCCTTGCCAGCTAGAAGACATCTCAGACTAATGGCATTGACTTGTTGTTTCTGCATCACCAGGGGCCACTTCAGTTGGCTACAACTGGACCGCAGAGTGTTAGAGCATGAATTCCCCAAGAAGTCTGGTCCCATTGTGCTCTACTTCAGTGTCAGGTAAGTCTGACTGTGAACCCTCCACCTTCCCCTTGTTTAACCCCTTAACACCAGAGCTTTAGCTCCAGTGTTGAAGTTATTTGAATTAGCGTAACTTTTCAATTAATGCAATTCTAACAGATTCTGAAGTGGAGAAAATCAGCTTTACACTGATATGCAACACTTAACCACAGTGAAGTGTTTATGCAATTGACGTTAACAGCTGATTCTGACATAAAGAAAAGCAGCTTTGTGCCGATATGAAACGCTTTACTTACTAAATTAACGTGAAGCGTTCACCAGAATCAATTAGAATCCATTGGAATCTGGTTGATTCTGTAAACAGTTGAGGAGTTATGGTGCATTCACACTGGACGGAGCATGGGCGTCAAGTTTCAATGTCAAGTCAAAGTACAGAAGCGATCTGAGGTTTTGCAGTGCAAATTGGGAGTCGGGCGCGGCACGGCTACGTCAACCAATCATGGACTCAGCTTTGGGCACGTGATGTTTCAGTGACAGGAAAAATAGATTCCGTATAGCCGCTGATTGTAAGGATTTTTGTTCTGAACTTTCAACCATTTTCTTAACCTGCTAGGGCTGCAGGGTTGCTTGTAGGGCTGTAACAAGTATCCGGGTACTATTGATCTGCTCCTAAAAATTTGAGTCTGAATATTCACGACGTCCAAGATTGCTGATTCACGATCTTTATAAATAAAATAGAGTAGTAGAATACTATCAAAATATTATCTGGAGGCGATATATTTTTGTTCTGAAATGGAGATTAATTTAGGAATTTAAATTTACGAACTAAAGCAAAACCGAAAGAGCAGCGGTACTGTTACCGGAAGTAAACACATATTCGTTTAGGTGGAGCTTCTGGTTTTCAAAAGAAGACTAGTAAGAGCTTTTTTCCATTCAGAAACTGAGACTGAAGTTCCTCTCACTGACATAAATTCTGAAAAAAATGAATTTGCTTTAACACCTGAACTTTAGCTCCAATGTTTACTTTCGTTTGGTTATGGTAACTCTTCAACAGTTAACGCAAATAACGAAACTCCAGCTTATTCTGAAAAGGAGAAACACAGCCTCGCGCTGCTTAAGGGCGGATGTAACGTGAATCAGCTGATTTTACCACGGAAACAAATTTCTGTTTTTATACGGGCCCTGCACCAATTTGTAATGCTTGGAACGTAAAATGTTGAAGAACTTTGAGGATAGAAAACTTTGGAGAGAATTTTCAGGCTTTGTTGTTAAACAATCATAAACAAGAATGATTTTTGTATGCTTTTTTTATCGTTAATATTACTGCTGAACTTAACCAGAAGTTTGACAAAAAAATTTAAATAACGACATTTCTTTCTATCTAAATCTTTGTTTATTTTTTACCAGTTTTGTTGATTCTGATCTCATGTTCTAAATAACGGTATAAATTATGGTGATTTAATACAAATATTTAAATTTTCATACATCCAGTTAAAAGACAGTCACAGAAACAAACATTATATTAAAAAGTAAAAATCGTGGTTCGATTCGTGAATCGTTGAGCTTGATTTGTGAATTGAATCGGATCGGCACCTTAGCAACGATCCACAGTCCTAGTTGTTTGAGACTGTCTTGGTTACTGATGAGTGAAGAAGGGATGCACCTTGGACAGGTTGCCAGCATTACACAGAGCCCATGGAGGTCTGTGTGGAGAAAATTGAGTAAATTTGCGCGCATCAAAGAGAGGCAGCAAATGCAAATTTAACCAGGAGGTCACATCCAGTGTGAATGCAGCATTGCAGTACTTCACAGAGCATGTGTTATTTTCTTGTCACTGGCAACAGTTTTGGTGTTAAAGGGTTAAAAATATCCAGAAGATAGCCATTTAAAATGTGAGAATCTCAGTAAACCGAAATGTGAAGCCAGTATTTTCCTTCACATTAACTTCGCTTGCTAGAAGTAATAGATTGATAAAATTAGTTATCAAAAAGCTTTGTCAGCGATATTAAACTTCCACTCTTGCATCTTTTAGCTACTTCACAAGCCTTTTAAACCAGCTGGTATGGGTCATATTTAAATTCTATGTAAATAACCTCAAAGAGTATAAAATGCAAAGTTTCCTTGCAGAGACGCGGAGTAAATCCCTTTTGTGAGCATCCCTGTTTGTTAAACATATGCAGCTTTACATTTTTTATAGTTTTTCTGAAACACTAAACAGAGCAAATATGTACTCAAGTGCATAACAAAACCCATTATGTATTTACTGTTGCAGTCATTAGCTCAGTGAAAAGCCAGCCCCTCACTGACCCTATGACAGCAGAGTCATAAAATAAAGCCTGAACCTCTCCTCTTGAACAGTGGCTCCACACACTCAATCCAGTGCTGGCTGTTACATAGACATTTAGTTTGATTTCTGTACAGTATTCAGGGTTTTTCCTCCATAGAGAAGGTATACAAATCTGAAGTCGCACAAGACCCCCACCACCTTATTTTAAGCCAGAAAAAACCCTGGTATTATTGATTTATTTGCTTGCATAATGTTAGATTTGCAATGTAGAAAACCAATTTTTTAGATAAAAAAAGGAAAACTGCTTTTCCCCAGCATTCTATGTACATGAATGTATCCTCACAAACAGCCTGAAGAGAAATTCAAGCCTTTGCTTGTATTTTTTGTTACTCTATCTCCTTATTCACAATAAACTAGAACTTAATGAGGTCACATAATATAAATACAACATGAACATTCAGCATAAAAACATTATTTATTTCCTGGTTAACTTTTACACGTTAGTGAAAATCATAACACACTAAAGCAGCTTTGTCAGTCACATTGCAACGACTCCCAGCGGATCCTGATTTTAATAAGTGTTTCTCATAGAAGTGTGTCAAACAGCTGTGTGTCTGTGGGCAGACTGCTGGGTGAAGGTCTCTCTCTGTGTATTGGATTAGACTAAAATGTGTTTGAGATTGTGATCATAGCTCTGTGAACTCTGACACAATTTTGAGTTTCAACCCCCCCAATCCTTTTTCCCACACAGTTCAACTCAATCTCTAACCTCAATCTCTTTAAATGTCACAGTGGGTGCATCTCCACCCAAACACATCTCCGTCACATTTGTAGACTCGTTGGCCCCATGTGCAGATTCATAGTGGAACAGCAGTGAACCCTAATGCCAGACCCGAATATGTTATGAGGCACAGCATGATGGTTTAGTCTGAAATTTAAGCTTTGTTTTGTGTGGATTTATAGACTTCATGTTGTAATTTTTTTATGACAACATTATTCTGATTTAGTTGGGATTTTTCTTATTTTTACAGCATGCCTGCCTGCTGCTGTGCTGACAGTGTGCATGTCTCATCAACACCCCAGCTTTAATTAAACATTCAAACTCCGAATATTGACAGGAGTCCACTCATTCTCCCTCGCAGCTCAATGTGTAACGTGATTTAAGCCCTCCTGCATCGATCCGCCGGCAGCCACTCTCCCTCGATGCATGCACACACTCACTCCCATGCTCCTATGTGGACACATGTTTTGGCCACCTTGTTTAGTCCCGAAGAGATAAACATCTGAGGTAAAACACAAACAATTTCCTTGGAGAAAAATCTGTATTTTCACTACAGCAGCATGCAGCCTCCAAGTGCACCACTTCCTCCCCTCCGGTTCTGCATGCATCTACGCGCTAAATTTAGATGGCATTATTATGTCAGTTCCATGCTATATGCTCTGCCAGAAGTGGGTTACTGTGCTTTTCTCTCCAGTGGGTGAGTGTCTGTGTGTTTTCATCGGGTCTGTGTGTGGAATCACTGCACCGTGCTGATCGTGCACAGGGGCAAACAATTGTGCAAAGAGCATCAAAAGAGCGACTGTTTTTGTGGGTTCATATGCAGATGGAGGAATGTGCACACTATACCAAAATAATAATGGACAGCCTGGGCAGGGAGAGGGAGATTGGATGTCAAGGGAGGAAAAGATGTTCAGTGAACTCTTTTACCTTCTGTTGGGGTTCGCCCCCTGCTGGTCATTTGTATTATTGCTTAATCATTGTCACATCTGAAAAATACACAACAGGCAAATGCATACATGTATAAATATTAAAGGCAAGAGTGGTGTATTTTATTTTGGGGATATACAGATAATTGTATAGATAATTGACTGCTAAAAGGGTTGACAATAATTAACTTTCTTTACATTTTTCAGGTTTTACATTGAGAGTATATCTTATCTCAAGGACAATGCTACAATTGAGCTGTTCTTTCTTAATGCCAAGTCCATCATATTCAAGGTAAGCTCTTTGTGTCTCATAATAATGTCTGTTTTATCTCTAACTTCAAATAAAGCTGCATCTATTTTCAAAATCAGTAGTCTCAGTTTCCTAATCCTTTCCAATTTGATTCACATGTTTTTCCGTGACAACTTTACCAACCAAATAACCTTATATTTAGAAGTATGCCGCCAATTCGCTAACCCAATTTTGGGATCTAAATGAGGAGCTGCCACCAGAGGAAAAGCCTGGACCTCTGCTCTGCACACTAATTTTTGAGCTATTTGCATTAGCTGTTACTTATCACACTTTTCAATGTCCTACATCACAGCAACAAGCTGATAATGTGACACATTTACGGCCATCTGTAACGCTGAAGCAAATTTATATAGACCTTATAGATGGCTATCAAAATAAACTCTTTTAGAGAAATCATCGTAAACTGAAAAGCCAAAAAGCAATTCAAATTAACTTTTGAGGCATTTTGCATAGAGGAGCCTCGTATGTTTAGTTGCATCATTAACATGTATTTACTAACGATGTGCAAATGGTTAGTTTATTTTGACTTGTTTTCTTTCCTTGTAGACTTTGTCGAGGTATCATGTGGTGTTTTTATTGGTATTATTGAAGCGTAGTTATATGTTGTAGCCACTGGAGGGCACATGTAAATAAAGCAAAAGCTTTTGTCACAACCAGAAAACTTAAATATTTAGTCAAGATCCAAAATGATGATACAGTTGCATATATTATTACAAATAGCTCAAAACATAAAAGTAGTAAAGGAGCAATATTATGTCAATAATATTAAATATAACATATAACAGTGAAGCATACAGATGTACTAACTGTCAAAGTGTTTGAGTGTATTAGAACCATTTTTACCTGAAATTGTTAGAGAGTCTTGGTTTTATAGTGTAAGACGCTTGCAAACATTTGTTACCATAACATAAACACAGAAGTATTTTGTAGTTTTCTTCAGAAATGTCATTAGTGTGAATGCTGGGAAACACACAGCAAACTTTCAATACTAAATTAAAAGTTTAAAGAGGCAGGAACACTTTATATTCACATTCCAGCACACTTTGTATTTCACCTATGCACTTTGCAACAACAATCGGAGGTGTGATTCATAAATATCATTGTCTTTTCTTTTGCAGGAGCTAATTGAAGTAGACAGTGAGGTTGTCTTTGAATTGGCCTCCTATATCCTACAAGTAAGAAAAAGTTTACTTTGACATTGACTGCAGTTTTATTCATTTCATTTCACATTTACATGTTTTTTTCCATTGATTCAAGTGTGAAAATATGTTGACTGTTACATCTTCACATGAGGATTACATAGTGCGTTGTTAATTTTAACTTATGTTAGAAGTTTGTTGTCATCTAACTGAAACCGCATTAGGTAATAATGTGAACTGCTTTTGCTACCTGAACACAAAGCCCTGTAGGGCCCTTTTCTTTGATCCCAGATCTTCTGTCTTTTATCGTCTTCTCTTAGAGAAGCTCAGTCCATTAACTGGGATTCTGCTATGTCAGGTTACACATGCTGGGGCTGACTGGCTTGTCTGTGTGTGTCTGTGGAGGTATTTGCTCTGTGTGTTCAGGTGCAGTCGTACAGTATCAGGTATCTCTTCCCCAGGCTTTGAAGTTTTACTTCAACTAAAAGTTTAATGTCCCTCTTTGGTTCCGGCAGTGCAGTCTTTACTGCTTCATTACTTCTACAAAAAAAACAACCATGATCCTGATTTCTTCCATATTCCTGATGAAATGTCTGCTGTTCTCATGGTTTCTGTTTCTTTTCACAGGAGGCAAAAGGAGATTTTACCAGGTAAATGATTAATAATTCTTTTATTATATATAATTTCTAATTTTCATCAGATATAAGTACACTGTGTACTTTTTTAAGTTATGCAATTTCTGACTTTCAACCTTAAGCATGCCTATGCGATGAGACTACTTGAAAAACCCTGTTTTCCAATGCACCTCAACTATGTTAATGTAAAGAAAGTACTTAAGAATTAATTATTTGTACTTTTTTAAATGAGGAACAAAAGTGTATTAAAACCTCCAATTTCTGAAGATTAGATTACATTTACCATTTAGATTTGCAGGTTTTTTAATAGCCCAAAGGTACATCATCCTTATTGCAGCTTGGATAACTAACTACAGCAGTCGTCACCTCTGACCTCATATCCGCTGGTTAAAGAAGTAAATAAACTCCACATCCTGCAGTGGATTGGAATGTGACACTCTCTGGAGACATTCCTTTCAACTTACTCCCCCTTGTTTTATATCTCAGTCACACACACACACTCTCATCCTCACACTATAGGCATATCTACTCAGCGATCACGCTGTATGACTAAAGAAAAGCTGCTGTCATTAAACCATCGCTGTTCCCTTTTAATGATTTGCTTAGTTCAGAAAGACATTACAGCTGTGAACTTCTGTGTTCTTCTGCCAGAAACCAGGATTGTGGAATCAATGCACTGGCAGCTACCCCATTCTGATAAAAATCATGTTTTGTCATTCTTTCTCACGCACAACAGAGTTCATTTAAACAGCATTCAGGTCATTCCTTCCCAAAAAATGAACAAGATCTAACATTTTCTCACACAACTTCTTTCGGTTCAATAGTTGCGTCCATTGATAATCAGGGTTCCCGCTGGGTCTTTAAAGTAGGAAATTTATGAATTTGGAAATAACACTCTAAAAAGACTTGAATTTTGAGATCTAAGCCTTAAAAATGTTGTTTTTTTAAAATGTTTTTTTAACCACAATTATTTTATATCAAATAATGGATTCAATCATTATGCACCAATACGCTGAATACCATCCGCTGGTTTAAAAAGGAAGAAAAAAAAAGATCACGGCACAGACCACAAACAGCAAGATAAGATGCTGCAATTTTGATAACAAAATGGGAAATAATTGAATGAAAGTGAAAATAATTAATAAATTGGGAAATAGGCTGAGAAACTGGTATTAATTTTTGATATACATTGCCTTAAAAAGGTTTTTAAACCCTGTATAAAGAAGCTGTACAAAACTATCCATTGCAGAAACATTTGAAGATTTAAGTTGACAATTTTTGGTGGAAAATGTTTATGTTATATTTTCTGTCAGTTCGACTTTTAGACTTTGGAAAATGCTGTATATGCCACAATATACACTAGCATTTTAATTTGAGAGTTGGTTGTTTTATCTACAGAATACATTTGACCTTATTCATCAACATCAATAATTATGTTTTTAAATCTCTACTATTCTTATTATAAACACTATAGAATGTAAGCCATGCCAAGACACAGTCCAAGTCATAGGATACCAGCCAACCTTTGCATCTGCTCATATAACATCTAGTTAGTTGCCATTTTGCCAAACCAATGGATCAATCTCCATATAAAACCCAGTTCCATCTGCAATTAGAACTACGGCAACCTCAAACAACCTCAAGATGAGCGCTGGTTCCATCAGTCCACTTTTCTTAAAGAGCAGAATCCTGTGTAAACCTAGGAAATGCTTTAGTGAAGGTAGAGAGTGAGGATGTGTTTCAAAGCTGTAGCTCAAAGGTTGCCATGGTCCCAGAGTCTCCCTTACCTTTTTAACGGGGTCTGAAGATTGGCTAGAGGATTACAATAAAGTACTAAACCAGATATTGTGGCATTGTGCCTCATTTACTCTGTTCTAATCTTTTCTAGCTCCATTCCCATTTCTTAAGCTATTTTTAACTTTTAGACCTTATTTTTTATCCCTCTTTTTTTTCTCCTGGCTCACTGTCAGTTTTTTCTGCAGCTGCTCAGAAATGAACCGCACCCAGTCCCCAAAATAGTGTTCAGAACATCAACATTTAGTCCTCTCTGTCAACTAGACTGACTGTTTATCTGACTCACACAAAATCTGTATCACAAAAAATCTTTAGTTTTTATAAAAATTAGTTGTTGCGTTTTTTTGTTTCTGTGTTACAAATTCGAACCAGATTGATCTGATCTCTCCGCCTGTCTTTCACAGCAATGATGCAACCAGGTGTGACCTGAAGAAGCTGCCTGCTCTGCCCACTCAGGCCTTAAAGGAGCACCCATCTCTGGCTTACTGGTTAGAGACTCTTCTATTGGGCGAACATTCCTTCTCACCTGTTGTCTCTCTCTTTTAAACACTCTGTTTCCTGTTATTGTCCCACAGTGAAGACAGGGTCATAGAGCATTACAAGAAGCTCAGTGGGCAGTCGAGGGGGCAGGCTATCGTAAAGTAAGGAAATCCCTGATTTTGCTTTGTTTGTCCAGTGTGTGGAAGACCGTCTTCCTCATAAACCTCTGCTTTTCTGCTCCTTACAGTTATATGAGCATTGTCGAGTCTTTGCCCACATATGGAGTACATTACTATGCTGTAAAGGTACAGTTTTACTGCTTTGCCTTTATTTTTTCCCTTATGCATTCACATAACTTTCTTTTTTTGTCTTTGGGGCTGCTTGCAGATATTGGAAACTTACAAATGAAATGAAGCCCTTCTAACATTCAGGTTTTTTTCTTTTTCCTTTTTGTTCCAGGACAAGCAAGGGATCCCTTGGTGGTTGGGTCTGAGCTATAAAGGAATCTTTCAGTACGACTACCAAGACAAAGTGAAACCGAGAAAGGTGAGCTAAAGCTCCGTGTGATGTTTCTGTCTTCCCTTTTTATGAATGCTTTAATTCATTCTAATATAAAAGTGTCGTTTGAAGTTTTTCCTTTGTAATAATTCATTTCAAGTCTTACCACCAAATAAGGATACACTTCTTGTAGAAAAAAATGCTACTTTGAAAGAAAACCTTTGTGACTGTTTCTCCTATCACTTTTGTCTGTCCCTTTGATGACCTGGGATTTTGAATTTATGATATTTCAGAAACAAAATCTATGAAGACTGTATTGAAATATTACATTTTATCAGTTCGGACAGTTTGAGACCTTCAGGTTTTGTATCAGTGTTAGTGATGCTAAAACGGAAAACATCTACTGTATTTTTCAATTGACCAGTTAAATCCAGTGGGAAAAAAAGTTACCAAAAAAGTTAACAGTTTCTTTATTTTGTCTTCTGGACAAGTGTATTCATGCAGCTTCACATAGAAATCTATGTTCTGATGGTAGCAGGGAGCATGTTCAGAAAGGAAGCCTGCAATGTGTTTTTATTTATTGTGTTAAAAGCAGTAATGCAGGAAGTTAGCTTCCAGTGTTGCTTAAGTGACAGCACACTTCCAGATGGTAGATGTAGGCGCGTAGATTCCTGCTATTTGCCTCATCAGTAATTTGGTTTTCCATTGAAAAGCTGCCCAACATTCACATAAACGGGTGTTTAATTACCTCCAAATGTCTGCTTTACAGGATGCATGAATTTAAGTTGGAATGATGCTGATCAAGAAGTGGATTCTCTTGTGTAAATTATATCTATGATGATCATTTTGTGTGTCAATAATGAAAATGAACATTGGTTTATGTGAGGAAATTACTGGAGAAAATGTTTTCAAATTTTCAATGATTGTGAATATGAAATTACCAATCCAGGATTTGATCCAAAGACTTTTGACTGTAAGGTGAGAGCACTAACCATCACAGTAGTTTTTTATTGCTGATAAAACATTTCAGATAATTTAGGTGGGTAAAACTAAAAAAAAAAAAAAAACTGGGTGTGACATCACCTGTAGAGAATGTCTTTCTACTGGTATTTGTTTCAACCAAATATAGTCAATTCAAGTTTACATTTACTCACAATACAGACATTGTCTTGTAAGAACCAGAGATCGTCAATAAGTAAAAAAATTACAAATATTGGATTTGATTTTTCTGCACTTTCCAGATGCTCGAAGCGCTTACAATGAGTTTCTATTATTCATTCACACCTCATTCATACTTGGTGATGGTAAGTTACTGATGTAGCCACAATTGCCCTGGGGCAGACCGACAGAGGCGTGGCTGCCTAAGGGCCCTCTGACCATCACTGGGACATTCATATGGATTCACACTCCAGTGGAGCCACACTGTAGGAAAGGGGGGTTAAGTGCCTTGCCCAAGGACATAATGATGGCTGACTGGAGGGAGCAGGGATTGAACCGCCAATCCTTCTATCATTAGTCGACCTGCTCAACCACCTGAACCACTGTCGTAGTGATTGGCTAAAGTCAGTTTTCTATGAAAACCATAGAATGGATGTTGTCATGTTAGAATCAGCGGTTGTCAATAGATAGCAGTCTGAGACGTTTCCATGGAAACCACTCCCACCAATCTGGACTGAGCTAAGCCTACTCCCCCACCCCTTGAGGTTCGGTAAAATCTGCCAATCAAACGTTCTCAAACTTTGAACATAAGACCACATGCTTTTTTTGAGCTATCAGATTGGCCGTTTTTTCACTTAAAGAGCTTGCACTGAAAAATATTCATAAAAAATTAGGATTAGTAAAATAGCAGAGCAAGAATAGTTATTCTGACAAATATAATCAAACATTATATAAATGTATGTTATCAGGAGAAGTCTATGGGATTTTAGCTCCTTGGGTCAATGAGCATTTCTTTTTTGGAGCGCCAGAGAGGAGGGGTCAATCATTTCAGTTCACTTGTACAGTCAATGTTGCAAATGTCAGGAGACAATGTTATCTCCGTTTGAATTGGAGGAAGTGCCTATTTGATGGTCATCCTATGAGCCAGACAGTTGAGGAACAGTAAGCGCTGACTCAGAGTAACCTCTAACAACAGAACATGTTCAGCCCCAATTCAGTTGCTTCTACCATTGTGATTAGAAAAGGTCACACACCTCTAATGTCTCATTTGTGTCCTGTGACTGTTTCAAACAAGGATTACAGTTTTAATGTTGTCCCACTCTCCTACTGACTGATTATGTCTCATTTGTCGACGCGGTGATGCAGTCATAAGTTTACTGTCTAACACTGGAAAATGTGGTTCATTTTGACATCATCCCACATGCATTTCCTGTCATATTGATAAACATTTCATGTGATGAAAGAAGCTGAGATCATAGCAGCAACTCATTTTTTGGCAGTTTTAGTCCAGATACAGGGCGTTTCAAATGCAATCATTCTAAAATTGGGAACAAATAAAAGGAAGTTCCTCGAGACTGTACGTCCATCTTTATGAGACCTCGCAGATTTAGTACCGTACACTAGAACCCCACCCATGGATAAAACAATAGTCTTTGGGACCCTCTAGTCCAAGTTTAAAAAATAATAATTCTTTGCCTCGATCTATTCAGACTGACCTAAGCTATTTAAAGCTTCTATTCTTCAAGTCATCTCAAGGGATCACCAAAGAAAGGCATTTACACTATCAGATTTACCCTTTTCATCTACCATAAATGCAAGCCCACTTTCAAAGGCATTATTGTAGAACGGGTGTGGGCTGTGTACACGAGCGCCTTGTTTTTGGAGGAATAATGACCAGCCACTTCCTCTGCTCATGTGTTTTCGTGCCATTGTGTAGACGGTCCAAAAACGAAGAGGGTGCACGACGTGTGTAAACACACATGTACAACCCTAATTACAGAGGGACCACGAGGTTGTCACTGATTTAATCGGAAAGAGCTGTCAGCTTGTTTTCATCAGATACTCTCTGTGTTGACAGTCATCCACACAGGCTCCAAATTTTAGAGTGGACTCCGTGCAAAATACCTACATTTAAATTTCAGGATGTTCTAATGTCACAACATTAATGTGGTAGCACGTAGCAGCGTATCTCAAGATACCAAAACTTAAAATTTAGTAATGGAAGTTATATTTTTTTAAAATCCTTTTTTAAAAGATTTTTGTCAGGATTATGTTTAGCCGCCTATCTCATCTCCACAGCTTTAGCCCAAACACTCTCAAACTTTCAACTTGCTATATTTAGCGGCATGCTACATTAGCACTTTACACTCCACTGAGAGGGTACGGTACAACAACTTTGATTATGCAACAGATTTCTCTTCCTTTTCCGAAAAATCTTGTTGTCCTCTCCTCCTCCTTCTGTTCATTGTTTTACTAAGATTTTAAAATTCCTGTGCAGTGACCTGCTACTCCCTTTTCTGGCTTTTACTCCCTTTTCTTCAGTTGGAATATTCATCTTTACGCCCTTTCCTTCAGTCATTTTAAGGTTTAAAATGCCAGCTAAGAGATATAGAACACTTGCTTTCCTTTGACTTTCTCTCTCTAACAAGAAGCAGACTCAAGGCTTTGTGAATGTCTGTGAGCTGAGAAAGATCTGGCTAGCAAAACAAGGGCTCTTCAATCACGAGGCTTTCGCTCCCACATTACCACCCCACTGCCACCCCCTCCACCCAAACTTTCTTTGTACACACACCTCCCAACCACAGCTCTGAGCAAAAACCCACAATCCCTGAGGGAGGGAGGAGGGGTCACGGGGAGGGGGAGGCAAAAAACGCCCCCTTCTCATCTTAACCCTCCCAGCAGAGCTGCAGGAGAGGAAGACGTTTTTTTACCTCACACGCTTTCTCCCCACCAAAATATACAGATGGCTGCAGATGGTGAGCAGCACCACCTTCAAACTTTCTGTTCCCTGATAGTCGGAAGGACAGAGGAGAAGCACGTGTTGTGGAGTACGTCTTGAGGAAGCCTTTTGTTTTCCAGCTGCTTTTACCTTGTTTTTTAAGGATTTAATTGCTCTAAAAGGAGACGGATTAAAAGAAAAAAAAGGTTTGTGGAGTCAAATAAACCTTCTCTCAGACTGTTTTCTTCTTGAGTGAGGCCATCCGACTTTGGGATCTGCTTTAAAAGAATATTTAGTCTGGGCCTGATCACAGACCTTGGATCTCAGCTTTATTTGTATCATCTCTGGTTTTTCCCCAAGCACCTTCTTGAATTTGAAGCATTCAGGGATGAGAGAAGGCTTTGACGTACAAGTGAAACATGCTGACCTGTGATCTGTTTGTTCTTTTTATCCTCAGGTGTTCCAATGGCGTCAGCTGGAGAACCTTTACTTCAGAGAGAAGAAGTTTTCAGTGGAAGTTCATGACCCCAGGAGGTAAATTTATATCACAAACTGACAGATTTTTGCACTACTTTCATTTTAGGAAATGAGTTTAACGCTTATTATCTCACACTCACGCAGTTCATTATTTTATACTCAAGTTTAAAAAGTATTACAGCTTTATGCCAATTTTCTTTCAGTCATAGATACATTTGGGGAAGCTTTATCTTATAAATAGAACAATGTGATGGTGGCATATAGTTTCATTTGAGTTTTTTAATTCAAATCATTTAAAATCTTGGCAGTTTATTTGTCAGTAAAGCACACAAAATGAGGATGTCCTAATGGAAGATCATGCAGATTAAAAATCAAATTATTACCATACGTGTGCGTTTAGCTTCACACATACACACGTGTTTGTACAGAGTGGTAATTCGTAGTGAGGAGTTACAAAGACCTGGCGAAGTAGACAGCAGTGGTTCTTAAAGGAAGCTGTCATTAGACCGGTCCACTGCCCCACTAAAGAGTGACTGACGTAATGAGAGTTCTGTGTGGGGCTTCTACAGAAAAAAAGGAGTAAAAAAATGTCACCTTTATTTGTAAGCAGTTCTTTTTGGAGTAGCCCATCATTCATTTGTGTCCTGATTCCTAAATGTGGAGTTTCCTTCTCCACTCAGTGTATATAAGGAGGTCTCGTTTCCGCTCTAACTGTAGGGCGTCGGTAACGAGAAGGACATTTGGTCACAGTGGTATTGCTGTGCATACCTGGTACGCCTGTCCCGCCCTCATCAAGTCCATCTGGGCCATGGCTATTAGCCAACACCAATTCTACCTGGACCGCAAGCAGAGCAAGGTAAGTCATTCCCCCAAGATTATGAATCCAATAGAGGTGTGAATGTATGTTTTTAATTGATGGAGCATTTTCATGATGATAATGATGTATCTCTCTTTTTGTTCCCTGCAGTCAAAGATCCACGCTGCACGGAGTTTAAGCGAGATCGCCATAGATCTTACAGAAACAGGAACTTTGAAGACGTCCAAGCTGGCCAACATGGGCAGCAAAGGAAAGATTATCAGTGGCAGCAGCGGCAGCCTTCTTTCCTCAGGTCAGTGTGTGTGTGAGCAAAAAGAGGGAATCTAGAAAAAGACTGACAGTCACAGGGGGCAGATATGCCAATGTACTGGTCTGTATGCATGTGCAGACAATGAGGAGTCTTGCTGACAACTTAAAAGACAGAAACAGCTGCTGTTAGAAAGTGGCTTCACATTTCCTGTTGAAGGTTCTCACACCTCTTCAGTTTTGGCACTCAGACAGTCAATGCATATTGAGGTGAGGAGGTTTAGTCAAACTGCAGTTAAAGCTTGACTTAAACAATCAGTCAGACTGTTGTTCTTGATCACATCGTCCAAAGACAAATGAGAAAAGATTTCTGAAGCCCAATAACGGTAAATGATGTTTTAAACATATTTTATTATTAGAAATGTAATTTAAATGATAAAAAAAAACATTAGTTTTCAGCAAATTGATTGTATGTGGAATATGCTAGTGTACCTGTTTTACACAAATATCATGCATCTGTGTGTGTGTGTTTATATGTATTGTGTCAAACATCTCCCAGAATTCTCTGTCCCTCCTATTTATCTCACTAAATATCCAGATGTTTTAAGCTTGTATATAGCTTCAGTCAACTGATGCTTTCTCCTTTAGGGATTTTACACACTTTCCACACTTTTCTCAGACTGACATGAACATTGTCACACTTTTCTCTTATTTAAACTCTCAAAGTTCAAACCTTCATAGAAAAATAAGTTCTGCACTATAAAATGAAAACAAAGATCTACTCGCATTCTGTACAGGAGACTTGGCACAGAGAAGATTGATTGACAAGGTCAACAGCCAATCAGAATACAGAATTAAGTGTGCTGTTTAAAAAAAAAGCATTCAAAATTACAATAAAAAAAAAAATCTAGAAGATCATAGATGAACCGCAATAGTAAGGGAACACTTTAAAATCGAGTTGAAAGCAAACTACAGGTTTAGACCCAGAAGCCTATTTGTGGAGATGATTAAAGTAACCTGGTTGGACACTGCAGCGTGACTTTAACATCATTTTTCACACAATAGAAGCAATTGTGTGAGTAACTACTTTATTCATTATTGCTTTAATTTAAACTTTTGTGAACAACTGGTGTTGTTTTTCTTTTACCAACTTTTGTGCATTTATATTTGTCTCCACACATTTGAGTGAAGTTAGGTTTGTATTCATTTTTGCTGGTTGAAGTTACTCAGTTTGGCAGAATCCCAATTCTTCCCCACCCCACAGCTTCTCCCTTTCCCTACATTTATCCCTCCAAACGGAGAGACATGGAAAAATAATGTCTTCAGATTCAGATGTGACTAACCCTCGATGACATCATTAAAAGTCACCGGTCATCTATATTAGCGCATAGCTGCCAGCACTCGAAAAAAATGCATCAGTTTTTTAGCTTTATAAAGTCATGCAAAAACAAAAATTCACTACTTACATTTAAATGTAAACTTCTGTGCTTCAGAATTAAAAAAAGACCACCGCCCCTCCAAATGCCCATACAGTTGGAGAAGTAGGGAGAGTTCCGTAGGGGAAAAATTCAGATTCATCCTTTGAGGGATGTTTTTTTTTTTCTCCAGGCTCAGTTTCACCAGACTCTTCTACTTTACTGTAACAGTTAAGTCTTACTTGCATCTAAAACAGATTTTTTTCAATTTTGATGTTTTTTTTCTTGGTACATAAACCTTAAACCCAACTTACACACCTAAAATCTGTTTCTCAGTCATCTCTGTTTTCATACCAGAGAACTAAAACTCCAGTTAAATGCTTTGCATCTCATAACAATAGAGAGCATTTTCTTTATTTATTTTTTTTGCGATAAAATATTTTCAGCTGTGGTTACTTTTGTATTGTGTAAATGTTTGACTGTGGAGAGTTGTGTTAGGTCAGCCAGAGAGCAGCGAATAGAAAGTCCGTGTATGTATGTGTGGGCGAGTGGTGGTGGTGGGGGGGGGCTGTTGCAAACAAGACTGGCACCATCTCAGGACCTTGGAAAAGTGCGTCACGCGCTTTTGTCCTAAATTGGCCTTTCCTTGCACGAACAAACTTAGAGCAAAAATTCTTCTTTCTTATCAAAATCTTCCACTCACTTCCCTGTAAACATCCTGCAAGAGCAGCAGGTGCACACTGGAGTGGACCCCCCGCTCTCAGATTTACCCTCCAGTTCTGACTTGCGGCTTTACTTTCCGTGTTCTTTGCACCTCCTAGGCTCTCAGGAATCGGACAGCTCCCAGACAGCTAAGAAGGACATGCTGGCAGCGCTGAGGGCCAGGCAGGAAGCTTTGGAGGAAACGCTCAAACAGCGACTAGAGGAACTGAAGAGCATCTGTATTAGAGAAGCGGTATGTATCGACATTTACTACATCTTTCTTTTTTTCTTACAATACCTATTTATTGATAAATTGCATTTTTAAATTTTCTTTTCTCCTTTCTAGGAACTAACAGGGAAGCTCCCAAAAGAATATCCTTTAGATCCAGGGGAGGAGCCTCCCACAGTGAGGAGGAAGATCGGCACCGCCTTTAAATTGGATGAGCAGAAAATTCTACCTAAAGGAGAGGTAAAAACTTCCTGTTTTTGCTCTTTATTATCAACACATGTTGTCTACAAAAAAATGACTTTAGACTATATTACATTAAGGCTGTTCATTTATCTTTAATACAACTTATTTTAAGTTAAAATAAGTTTTTAAAAAAAGCATGAAAAAGTTGAGTGAAACTTAAAACCTGAGACATTTGGGTTCAAAGAAAGTTGTACTTTTTTTTGCCACGGATACATTTTCCAAAGGAGCAGAGCTTCTAAATATAGTCTCGCAAGAGTTCTTACCACAGGAAGTGGTGATAGTAGGATTGTGCGTGCACCCACATGTGTGTAGTGCTGTGGTTGTATGCTTTGAAAACAGTCCAGGGATAGAACATCACAAAACTGCCGCACAAGCAAAAGCTGTTTTTGTTCTTACAGTAAGCACCTTCAAATCATGCACACAATGGATCAGAGGACTCTGTGATGTGGAGCCAGCTTTTTCAGAGTTTGTACCTCAGTTTGAGTAATCTGGGATTAAATTGATCCAAATTAAAACGCTATGGAGTCAAGTTTATTTATCTTTATGTTTCTATATTTGTACTGGTTATGGTTGTTCTATAATACTGATTATATAAAGGTTGATATCAGTTATGTTTTCTCTGGCTACTATTACCTTCTGTAAGAGTTAGTTTAAGTTTAAAACTTTAGTATAAATCTCGTTCTTTTTGGGCATACGGCTCTTGTTTACTGACTTTTTGTGTATGTGTTTCTGCCAGGAAGAGGAGCTGGAGCGCTTGGAGCGCGAGTTTGCCATTCAGTCTCAGATTACGGAAGCAGCCAGGCGTCTCGCCAGCGATCCTCACGTGAGCAGCAAGAAGCTGAAGAAACAGAGGAAGACGTCTTATCTGAACGCTTTGAAAAAGCTCCAGGAAATTGAAAACTCCATCAATGAGTACCGTATCCGCTCAGGCAAGAAACCAACGCAGAGGGCGTCCCTTATCATCGAAGGTACCCATAACCTCCTGTGTGCTACAGGGAAATCAAACCGTTTTCATATCTGCTTTTGTCTGAGCTGTCACCTTTTTTTCAAATTGAACTGATTTACTCTATAAAAGTCATGTTTGGAGTATTTTCAGCTTTGTTTCCATCTTTTTTATATATATTTTTTTTACATAAAACAAATCGAAACTTGAGAACATTTAATATTATCTTTCTTATTTTGTTTTTTCCTGTCATCTTGTAGAAGCCAACATTTGTTCTGAAGACAGCTCATTATCAGATGCATTGGTTCTAGATGATGGTAAGTCTTTACCACAATCGATAATCAAGATTGAAACTTGATTTTAGATGAGATAAACCTTTAAAAAAGCTTTCTTTGCTTGATCTTTTTTAGATGATTTCCCAGGTCACCTTTCCTCTCCAGTAGCATCTCCCCACAAGGGCCTTCCTCCCAGACCACCCTCTCATAGGCGGCCCCCAACCCCGCAGTCTCTGGACGGCCTGCGACATATGCACTACACGCGCTCAGACTATGATAAATCTCCCATTAAGCCAAAAATGTGGAGCGAATCCTCACTGGATGAACCGTATGAAAAAGTCAAAAAGCGCTCATCTCA
The DNA here is from genome assembly GCA_003999625.1 of Oryzias javanicus. Taxonomy (NCBI): domain Eukaryota; kingdom Metazoa; phylum Chordata; class Actinopteri; order Beloniformes; family Adrianichthyidae; genus Oryzias; species Oryzias javanicus. The sequence continues at coordinate 20,541,983 of CM012442.1, forward strand.
CTCAAGGTGAGAAGAGTTTTATTTGTCCAACAAAATAATGTGAAGAAATATATTTATATTTACAGTTTACCACTTTTTCAAATTGTACTTTTTAATCAAAGCTAAAATTTTTAGTAAAAAAAAAAACAAGTGAATAACATCATTATAGGTGTTACAGGTGATAAATTGAACAGACTTTGGAGATGTACTTGATACACGTTTTAATCAGAAATCGTTCTTTCCTTTCTACATCTCTTTTTAGCCACAGGCGTTTTCCAAGTTCGGGGAGTGCTGACGCAGGAGGTAGTAACTCCCTTCAGAACAGCCCCATCAGGAACATGCCCCACTGGAACTCTCAGTCCAGCATGCCATCAACCCCGGACATGAAAGTTAGAACTCCACATTATGTACATTCCACCAGGTCAGTTCTTTGATTGCTACTTTTTTTCAACCCTTTGGAACAGACGGACGCACCTCAGGTGTCCTGCCGTGTAGCTGTAAGATCAACGTAATAAAACTCTCTAAAATAACCTCAAAACATATTTGAATATTCTGTGATTTGCATTTTATTGAAGGAAAGAGAAAATATGACATTTATTTGTATTTTTGGACAAAAGCAATATTTTACTTTAAAGGCGCTATACCATGAAAATTCTACTTTTTGAGATTTTAAGTGCATCATACTGTTCATTCCCCAGTATAAAGAACCCCAAAGCAGTATTTTGATCCATTCATGCATTTAAGAGTAATTCTCTAAAAACCTGCGCTATCTGCAGCAGCCCCTCACATACCCACAGAAGTGACGGGGTCGCATCGTGCTGACATCATCACGATGTGAACCGCCCCCCCCTCCAGGAAGAGTCTGCTCTGCCAGCATCGTCCCCAGTCTAACACAACTCTCAATTTCTCCACAGAGCTAGTGGTGATCAGCAAGAAAACTTTTATTTTAGATGCAGAATACCATATACCTTCCAATTGTGCACTGTCTTCAATAAATTCCAGCTCAAACAAATGTTCATTACTTTAGACGCAGGGCTCCTTTAAGACACACACACACACAACCCCCAGTCAGGCACAAGTCGACTATATTTCTGTTGTGGACCAGTATAGCAAGGGCGGGGTCCACTAAAGGCAGATATGTGGTATGTGCATCCATCTTTAAAGAAGTTTAGATACTGTTTATTTTTGTGGGAGAAATGGAGGAAGAAAGACTCTATGCGACTCTATACTCATGGAAAAAAACTCCTGAAAAATAACTAATATTTCATCATATTTCATTTTGTTTTTAGTGTTCCAAAGGTAATATATGATCATAAATATGGATATAGTTCACTCTGAAAGTCTTAAGAAACTCATGGTATGGCCCCTTTAATAAATAAGACGGAAGATGAACGTTGATCAGACGGCTGCAATGCAGAGCAGAAGATCCACTGTGGGGGGCGGGGTGGAATGGAGCTGTCTACTATTAAAAATCCAACAACAAGGAAACTTATTAATATTTTATTTTTGGATGGGAACTGACATGCATTTTCTAGAACAAATTTATGGAAAAAAAAAGTTGCAAAAAATCCCTACAATACTCCAAGAAAAATATCAAAAGGACAGCAGTGCCTTTAGGAGAGAAATTCCTATTTTTTTGTGCTGCCTATTAGCTGAATCCACACAGGAAGACAGCACAAGAAAGGTCATATTGTGGAGTTGTGAGGTCTGTGATATACCTGTGTCAAATGTGGTCCAAAAAATATCTAAATTTAGCCTGGATTTTTTTTTTTTTGTATTTTTTTTCAAAAACATGTTGATTACTTTTCTTGACAAAATGTGTTCTTGTTATTTTTATGAAATTACACCTTAAGTTTTGATTGTGTGTTGTAATGGTGGTTTGTTAAACATTTTTTGGGTTTCCGGAGCTTTTCCAGGCGAAATTTTCTGTTTTTGCACGGTTTTGTCTAGTGTGTGAATACAACATGGAAAAATGACTAAATAAAGGTAGTGTCACATTTATGAGGTTGTGCTGATTGAAATGATATCAAATATGCAAGCAAGGAGTCTTTCTAATTAAAATATACAAGTAAATTCAAAAGTTTTAGGCCCCGTGTTCCAAATGGTTGATAAAAAAAACAATTCAGGAAATCAACATCTGTCTTTAAAATGTCCAGTTGATCATTGTAAATACAATGTTCTGTCCTGCTTTGTATCACAGGTCAGTGGACATCAGTCCCACACGTCTGCACAGTCTCTCTCAGCACTTTAGGAACCGCAGCTCCAGCCTTGAGTCTCAGGGTAAACTGCTAGTATCTGATCCGGACGCTCACCCGCACACTCTGGGCAGTCCTGACTTCTTCCTCGGTCCAGGACGCAGCTCCAATGGTTCTGACCCATTGGACGACTGTTCATCCTGCACCAGCCAAAGTAGCTCAGAGCATTACTACCCATCTGGGGGAGGTCCTGGGAGCAACCCCAACTACTCCACTTTGGGAGAAGACTCGCCCTCTAAAGCGAGGCAGAGGCAGCGTCAGAGGCACAGGTAAGAGGAGGTCCTTATGATGAAATCTTTCTTTGCAAATATATCTCAAATAAACATCATTTTTTATTTCCACAGATCTGCAGGTCATTTAGGTTCTTCGAACTCGGGCTCTATGCCAAATCTGGCAGCTAAAAACGGTTCCGTTGGAGGATCAGGAGGAGGTGGGATTGGAGGCGGACACCATGGCGTCTACCTTCACAGCCAGAGCCAGCCCTCCTCGCAGTACCGGATCAAAGAATACCCTCTGTACGTGGAGGGCAGCCCCAACCCGGTGGTGGTGCGCAGCCTGGAGAGCGACCAGGAGGGCCACTACAGCGTCAAAGCTCAGTTCAAGACCTCCAGCTCCTACACGGCCGGAGGACTGTACAAAGAGGCGTGGGGAGGAGGAGAGGAGGGAAGCGAGGGGAGCGGCCGCCTCACACCCTCACGCTCACAGATCGTACGGACTCCGTCATTGGGGAGAGACGGTGGTGGTGGTGGTGGAGGGGGGAGGGCAGCCGTGTCTGAGGAGTTACGGTGTTGGTACCAGAGATCCTCGGGGAGCCTGAAGGAAAGGAGCCACTCGCATTCAGGCTCCACCTCCTCTGAGACTGGGTCGCAGCAAGGCACTCTGGGACATGGTCGAGGGAGTCGCGTTGGGACTCTCATCAAGGGCTCACCAGGTAACCCCTCTTTTTATCTTCCCACTCTCATAAAAGGTGAAGAAGGATCTTTCAGGTGTCATCCAGAAGATGTTAGTCCTAAAATGAGATCATACAATTTAAAAAAGAAAAAGAACATGAAGAATCCTTTTTCAGTTTTTATGTAAAGTTAAAACTTGCAGCTTCAAACTATGACTGATGTTTGTTTTGGACAATATTTGTCTTATAAAAACATACTGTAGACCTGGCAATAATTTGAAGACATTGTGACCCTCAATACTCTTAAATGTGTATTAATTATTGGGCTTAATGTATTTACTTCAGTCACATTGAAACACGTTTAAGCTACAAAGTTTGTATTTTGGATGTGATAGTTGTAGAATTATTATTTTTTTTTTGATAGAGGTTTATTAGGTAATGCATTACACAGGTCTGTATGTAGTCATTGACTGTATATAGAACTGGACAGAGCTGCTGTGACATCACCCATGGAAAATGCCTTAGCGAAACAAAACCAATTCAGTCACCATTTTTCCTGGAAACGGATGCCACCATCTGTAGCTATTCGACAGTGATTGGTCCTAATTGGTCTGGGTCATCGTTTCTCGGGAAACTACAGTCGCCAATCATGATTGAGCTTTTTCAAAGTCCACACCCCTTCCTCTGAAGGCAGCTCAGGAAAATATGTCAATCAAATGTTCGAGGTTGGAGGTCCTGGGCACCACATGATTTTACCGAGGCGTCTGATTGGTCAGTTTATAGCCTGTTATAAAGAAAAAGAAAGTGACTTATTTAAAGTGACGTATTTTCTAAATACCTACAGCCAGTGCTGAACTTTTTCTTGACCGCAAAGGCCCGGAGGAAGGTCATGGTTAGGGTTACAGTTAGGTTAAATAATATGTGCGATCAACAACAACATTGAGCCAAGAACGCTTAAAATACGTGCAGGCAATGCAGTGATGTGCATCTTGGCTGCACATATAATGTGTGTCCATCAGTTTTTGTGCTGGATCGCATGTAAATATGTGTGAATAACATCAGCCTAAGAAACAATATAATAAAAAAATAGGATTACCAAGATGTTAAGACTGGTTATTCTGACAATTAAAACAACTGAGTACTAGCTGTTCTCATTAGAAGTCTATTGGGTTTTTGCTCCTTGAAACCAGCAGGTACTTTTTATTTAGAACGTGAGGGGGGAGGGGTACACCCAGTCCAGTTCTCTGTATACAGTCAATGGTTGCACTATTCTAAAAATAACCTGAAATAGATGAAATCCACTAAGTATCCATCTTTATTTTTAACAATATCGATGTTTTAGGGCTGTAGAACCACTTGCTACACACTTTATATACTTTTGTCAGGAAGACATGAACTTTTTTACACTTTTAGTTCAAACCTTCACTGAAAAAAAAGTAAGTCCAGTATTATAGAATGAAAACAAAGGTCTGCTCAAGGCATTTTATTTTGGAGACAATCTCTAACCCCGAGCTCACACCACTTGCGTTATGGCTCCGATGCGAGCGCCGCACTCTTAACGTAGCTTTAAAAGTGCGAGAGGAAATCCCACTGCAGGCGTTCACGTCCTGCAGCTGCGGTCAGGCCTCTGCATCGCTGCAAATTCATTTCGTTTGGTTCAAATTTTCACCGGACGATGCAGCTGAACCGCAGCGAATAAAGAGGGTATAAGCGTGAACATATGTGAGTTTCTGAGTTTTGCGAGGTCTGCAGAGAGCCTGTGGCTGCAGCCAACCTGTAGCTAATATGAGTCGTCAGCATTAGCAAGAACGCTCCCGCATCGCACCTGAGCTGTAACGCTAACGATGTGAGGCCAACGTAAGACAGACAGAACACAATCTGCTGTGTAATAAAAAGAATAATAGCAAAGCATGCAAAATTGGACTTAAATCTGAGTCCACTAAAGGGGAACTCTGTACTTTAAATGGATCACTTAGACTTGTAAACAATGTGTTGTGAAAAGCAGAAAGACTTTTATTCTTTTAAATTGAACCCAGATGAGTTCATGATTCAGCTTTTAGCTGCATGTGAGAAGTTTGAACTCACTCCAGAGCTGTGCAAAACAATCAGGTCACGATGTTCAATCATGCGTTTTAGCCATAGTAAAAGTTGGTGACCTGTCTGACCTCTGTGTCTCACCGTCTATCCCTCCCCTCTACCCCAGCTGCATCCCCGCACAGTCAGCGAAGTATGACGCCCTCCAGCGAGCATGCAGCCACACCCACACCGCCCTGCAGTCCACAGCACATCCTCAACTGGAAGGGCGGGTAAGAAACTCCCATTACAGTTCAGGAGTTTGGTGCGGTGCTCCACTGCTGCTCCACTTTCTGCCACTGCGTCTTCACACACACCTCCCTCTTTCCACACCTTTTTTAAAACTTCTTTTTCACGTTGCGGTTCTGTTCTATACCTCTCTTTAAAACAAAACGAAATCACTGAACTCTCTGTTATTAATTCCTAATCTTCTCCCTGCTTGTCTTCACTAACCCTCTCTTTCTTTATGTGTGTGCGCTCTCTCCTGCTTTAGAGGCACAGCAGACAGCTCTCCCAGTGAGGACGTCTGTCAGTCCCCTCAGCCCAGCTCTGATGCATAGAGGTATATCGTCTGAGCTCCCAGCCTCCATTCTGTCAAAAACTACATCTGTTTTGGGAATAGAATTCAACATTTATTGTGTGAATGCTTTGTAAGCATTCACACTGTAGTGATTCTCCAGCTCCTTTCTGTATGTTTTTTGGCACATAAAAACTCAATCACACTTTCAGCGATTTCAGCAATCTTGGTATCAAAACGTTCAGTTTCTTCAGGACATTACTCCTTGTATTTTTTGGTATTCATAAACTTTATAGTTTTTGAAATATTGAGCAAAATATTCCCCATAGGAAATGAATGAGAAAGTCTTAAAATTTCAACATTTTAAGTAGATAAGCAACAAGCCTTTAAAAATACCCACGGGCTATGTTAAATTATAAAAAAAAAAACGGACTTCCCTGAGTAATAAAAAAAAAATTGGAGTTTACCTAATATTTTAGTAGCATGCTAACGTTTTTGGGTAATTTGTGATCTAATTGAGTTTTTTAGGCTTCTATTTTAGCATCAGGATTACTTCAGGCTATTTTGGAGTATAGGTTGTATTTAAGCAATGTGCTAGCTTTTTTGGCCACTTTTAGCATCTACTGAGGTTTTTATGCTAATTTGGAGTTTAGCTAATATTTGGGCAACATGATAACTCATTTGTTATCCACCGGGGTTTTTAAAGGCTATTTCAGAGTTTAGCTTCTATTTTAGAACCAGGATAACATTTTTGAGTAATTTAGTTTACTGAGGAATTTTAGGGCTATGTTGGAGTTTGGCTAGTATTTAAGCAATTTGCTAGCATCTACTATGGTTTTTTGGGCTAATTTGGAGTTTAGCTCATAATTAAGCAAGACACTAAATATTTTTGCAAAATTGACTTGTATGAGTTTTAAGAAATTTCCAATTACAATTTTTTTTCTGAAAAGATCAACTTATTATATCAACTCTTTCATAGTTCTTGAACAAAATTTCCAGTATTTTAGCTAATTTAGCATTTTACAAAAAGCTATTGCATTTTCAGAAAATCCCTACAGCAGTCAAAGTAAATTGTGTAACAATTTTCAGCAAAAAGCTTCAGAATCTTCAGTAACTACTTAAAGCAACAAGCATTCACACTAGCATTATCGCAGGTAATTAAAATAAATTTGTGTTTTTCAAAGCATCAGTGTACATGTGTGGATTCAGTCAAGTTTAGCATTGATAAGCAATAGGTGAACAGTCATTTGTCAGTGTTTATCATGAATCCTGAAGCTGCAAAACGTTTGCTGTTGATCTTTTGTCTTTAGGGGTGGAGTCATGCAAGCTTGCTTCTGTTTCTGCATCTGTGCCTGATCTTTGCATGATCTCTGGTGTCTTTTATCTTCACAATCCACTCCTCAGCATTGATCAAACATTTGAGATATTTTGTAAAATACTTTCCTGAAAAGCACTCATGTTGCCATGGAGATGAGATGCTGCTCCTCTGCCTGTCAGTAATCCTGCTTGTCTTCTTTTGCAGGTCTCTCAGTGATAGTTGTTTTCTCAGCAGCCCCCTGTGTTCAGAACTGGCAGATGTGCAGTGGTACGGACAAGACAAGGCCAAACCCGGAACTCTGGTCTGACACCTTCCTACAGCACCTAAAAAAAAAACCTCATTGTCCTTTCCTACTGCCACCTCACTGTCCCTCACTACTCCCATCAAAACTTCATCCTTGAAGCCCCACCTGCGTTCTGCCCTCAGCTGGACAGCAGGCTCTGAGGACTGAAAAAGAGCCACTTCAACCATTTCCCTACTGCACATCGCCTCCCTTTCTGAAGCACACCGACCACGGGACATCAGGATGAGGGGAGCAGAGAACAGAGCACAGCGGAATATCAGACCAGTTCCTCACACATCCGAACTGTTACATATCACATCTCGTAGCACTTAGACAACAACAGTGCACCCCCACCCTGTCAGAAGACACTTGCTGGATTTGAGCCACATCCTTCAAACCAATTTATTGGCCCCGATGAACTCTGCTGCATTTCCATGTCACCATTCCCATCGTTCGTCTTTTGTCTTGAGTTGTCCATTTGTTCTTTGGTCAGCTTAATGCACCTGCAAACGCAGCTGCTGGATCAGCAGGGCATGCCTCTGTTAGTGGGCTTAGACTTCAGTTTTAACAGAGTTTGCAGATTCAAAGGAACAAAATCAGGACAGACCAGGACTTTAGCATCAACAAACACTATGGAAACTGCTCTTCTTGTTCAAACTGGTTTGTGTCCATCTTTTTGGGCAGCACTTGCAGATTTGGGAGATTATTTTTTTTGTCACTTTTAAATTCTGTTGATCAAAAGGTCATCAGTCCTGAAGCCAGAATGTTTGGAGCCACGATCTGGATCATCACTGCTAGAGCAACATCTCATTAAAACAAAGGCTTTTTTTATAAGATGCAGGTTGTGTTGTTATGACAACTAACCTCTCTGAGTCGTTTTAACCCTTATCTTGATTCTATCTTCTTCAGTTTTGACTCCAAATCAGCATTCACCTTAAATCAGGATCCTTCCAACACCCATCACTGAAATGTAACAAGAGAATTTCCATTCACCATCTCCAAACTCGCAGTAGTTCTGTAAATTTGCACTACGGCAGACATATTCTCTCTCCCGGCCGTAAGCTTAAGCCATAAACAACAGCAAAAGGACCCTCGGTTAAACTGGGGTAGAGCACAAAATGATCAGCCAATTGAGGGCTGGAAATGCAATTAGGTTAGTAGTTACTGGTTTGGAATTTGCTAGTATTTGCTGAAATCCAGACATTTTTGAAAACTGTGGAGCAAATCTTAAAATGAAGTCTTATTTCCACACATCCCAGTCACTCCTCTGGTGTTCAGAACAGGGTTAAAAAGCACATCTGGTTTTGTATGAAGCTGGTTGCTCTTGCGTGTCTTATCATTCTGTATCTGAAGTGACCGATGGTACAAAAGGCTTATTTTTTGACCATTCGTAAACACACTTTGTGTCACATTTATGGATTGTCCCTGATGTTTGGCTGTGGAGGAGTGGTACAAATCTGAGCCCGTACGTCATGCTGTGTTGTCGTTTATCCACAAGTTCAACCATCTCTTGTAGTTGAGGTATTTTTCACCTCTGTCTTCATGGTAGGTTCTCCAGAAGTCAGTCATGTTCAAATAAAGTCTCTAAAAACCCCTAGCTACTATCGATATGAATTTATCGCTGTATTTATTGCAAATAAAACTCTTCTCCTACAAATTCTTTACCCGCTAGTTGTGTGCTAAAGAACACAATCTTATGCATGTCCCTCTAACAAATGACCCCAAAGACAAATGTTCAATTTTATCTCACATTGATCCACTTTAGACCTTATTATGACCTTTTGTGAACCTTCTGTCCTCACTCATCTGCCGGATCAGCGTTTGAGGGGGGGGGGCGCTGTTGCATTCCGTGTGGTTTTTTTTTTTAAAGCATTCCCATTCATTGTTTTCAAACCGGGGAAACCTTTTTTCCGTGTTTTGACACTAAAAACAAACTTTTCCAGGTGCTACAAGATGACCAGTTACTGCTTTTGTCATTTTAGGGTTTAGACATTTCTTCATTATTACCAATAGATTCAATACCAGATGTGCAAAATGAAGCTTATTTTAACAGGCGGTTTAATAGTAGACAACCAAAACCATAGCGCATGTAACTCCGTTTTTATCAGTTCTCTTCAACTGTAACAAAACATTTAAGGTGTTGTAGACAAAAAATGTGGGCTTGATTAAAAAAAAAAAAATTTCCACAGTTAATTTATTCTTTTTTCTATTAAAAATTTGTATAGTAACTTTACATTTTACAAAACTGTGTTGTTGGAAATTGATGACGAATTTTCATGATGAGAAGCCGTGGTGGTTCTTGAGAGTAAGAAAATAAATTATTGATGAATGTTCTCAAGATTTTGGTCTGGTGTTTCCTTTTTTCACTCAAGAGATGTTGCACCGAGCTTGACCTATGCAAGAGGATTTCCACACGCTGTCACCGCTTCTGTTTGTCTAAAGACTCACTGGTGTGTCATCACAACCGGACTGCAGTCACTTCCCCCACTAAAGGATTTTCCTCCATGTCACAGGAAGCTGCACTTCAAACATAAAACACTTTGTAATTATTTGTAATTCCATTCATTTAACTTAAAATTACTTTGCTGGCACAGAAAACTCTAGAATAACTGCTTAAAGTCCCACTCCAATCATCTTTATGTCTATAAAAGCGTCTTTTAATTATGATTATGCTATTTTTAGCCAAAATCTAAAAACCTGTCATTTTCTAAGACGTAGTTTCTGCAGGAGTTTATCAGAAATTCAGTTACTGGCAAGGAGTAACACCTCACTTCCCATCATTCATCTATTTATGTGCTATCCTGCTAGCCTAAGGCGTCTCACGCCCCTAACCTAACCAAACATGGCGAGCAATATTGGAGTTATCCAGCCATCCAGTTTTGAGCCAGATTGAAGGACAAAAACGAAGATGTACAAGTGGATGCATCAGAGTGGAGAGCTTGAGCCCTGCAGACTGTAGCTTCTACGTCACAAATAATCTCTTTCTTCAACAGCATTTTTGTCTGCTCCTGATTGACAACAATTGGAATAAAGAAATACTAAAAAATTTAGCTTAATATTCTTTAGCACACAAACATGTTAAAAACTCAATTTTCACCAGAGAGTCTTCTTGGACTCATCCCGCCCTGCTTTGGACTCCAGCTCTGCGACCGTCCACTAATCAGTCCCATGTTCGTCTCTGTGCTCCACACGTTCCCATAGCAGCTCTCCCAGCCCAGGCAACAGCTGGAAGCTGTTAGTCAGACATGCCGTGAGAAAGCTGCAGCACTTTTTCACTCGCATGAGTATGTTTATGCATGCGAGTGTGTGACAGAGACGAGGAGAGGGAGCACGCCCGCAGACCTCTGCTTTTACATACTTAATAAAATCCTCCATCACTGAAGAACTCAAACGCACATCATTTCTCAGAGTGTGTATCATTGATGTGGGTTTCAAAGATACAAGCTGCACTTTTGAAGGTTCTTTTTTTTTCTTTTTAGTTTTTATCATTTTTTTTTCAAGTTTAGGCCAAGTAAGAAAAAAATTCCACTTAAATCAACTAAAATTAGGATTTATTTCTTCCTTGAATTCAACAACAGCCAAAACTGCTGAAGAGTTTCAGCTTCACTGAAGTAAAAATACATGTTTTGATTTGTGGAAATGGAAAGAAACTACTTGGGAAATGAACAGGGGATGACACTGCTGCCATCTAGAGCTCAATATTGGGAACAACACACAACAATTACCAGAATTTGGCAACGTGGAACCTTGATGAACATATTTGATTTTAAATATAGTATTTTATTTGGTTTAGAACTTCAAACTCAACATGTATTCCTATTTTTAGGCCAAGATTCTGGTTCATTCAGGCCTTTTATTAAATGCACTTTTTTTTTTTACCTTTTAAAAAGCCAAATGTCATGTTCTTGTGAAAACAAGATTTTAAGTAGCTGCTCTGATAATGATGTGCTTCCATTGTGATCGAAGTCCTGACAGAGGCTTGATAATGACATTTACCAGCACAAAAAAAAATCATTGACTTTTACAGATCCAATTCATCTTGTTCCAGCAAAGAGCTTCGAGTATCCTCTGGATCCTGTCAAAAAAAAAAAACTTTAGTTTAGTTTTGATTCATGGTTTTGAAAAAAGAGGTTAAGAAATTTGACAACATGCATCTTTATGAGCAATAGAGGATAGGTTGCTTGAAACATTTCTCTGTATATACACATCTTTGATTAATTAAGTTAGCTTCCATTAAATTCATGCTCAAAAATGACACTTTGTCATAATTCTTGCAGAGTTGGAAATAAAACAGGTTAAAGTACCAGTGGGAGACGGCTGTAGGTCTGAGGAGGAGGAGGACTGTAGCGGCGAAGGCCCCTCCACGATAGGAAAACGATGAAGATCGAGCCCAGAAAACACTGGACGTTAAACAGGATGGAGCTCGCCTTCGCCACGTATGAACCGGCCCGCTGGTCAGGGAAAAGGGAAGATACTGAAGGAAGTTTGTGGACTCTCCTGTCGGCAGAGAGTCTGGAGCAAATGTTTGGAATAGGAATCAGGAGGTCACGTTACCTGCTGGTATGTGCTGAGTGAGGCAGGTGGTGCTGAAACAAGACCGTTGGCTAGCAGGGCAGAACATCCAAACAGCAGGCTGAAAAGGTTCAGACCCATCAAAACCATTATCTGTTTGTTGAGGGAAAATGCATTTCAGTGCTTATTCTTTATAGAAATAGTTTCTCAAAAACTACTTTTTACCTTCACTTTGCTAGCTTTCCTCTGAACTTCTATTGCCAGACATCCAGCAGCCACATACTGCAACAAATAGTTAAGACCTTACATAGAAATGTATTTATATTCATTTTTTAAAGTAGAAGTCAACTCACAAATAAGCTGGACCACACCGGAGATATCATGGAAACAGAGCAGTCATACCTCACACAGGCATAGCTGACTGTGGCGAGAATGGCAGCCAATGAACTGAGGAGCTGTACGACCTTTAAAGACACACATGCTAAGGGGTTCAGAGCCGCAAAGTGGAAATTTACGACAACTTCCTGACTGAGCAAGCAAACAGTGTTTCACCCCGGTGATCAGCAGCCTGGTTTTAACCACGGTTCCAAACCAGCGATGAATCCTGACATTGTTGAGCTCTGCATCATCAGAGGCCTGGCTCTGGGGTCGGGCTGCAGACGAATCCTTAAAGAATACATGGTATAGCCCCTCCTGAAACATGTTCTGCATCATCTACTGACACAGAACGAAGGTTATTGGTCCCACAAACTATTATCAGGTTTTAGTTCCACATGTAACACTTACCTTGCCTTTATAGTAAATAAAAATCCCAAATACCCAAATCACAAAAATAAGAAACCATTTTGTCCTCACTTTGGCTAATCTACCTTGAATCTGGAAGGTTAAAGTTTGCTTGAGTTGGGTGTTGATGGTTAAAGTTCACTCCTAAGAAAGACATTAAAGGCGATGATTGGTCAGAAGTGAGTGACTTATCAGCGTGCGGGGAGGAGTTAGAAGACGTAGTCAGTTTTGGCAACAGCTCCGAGCATTATATTACTTTGTTCAATCCATCACCTTTTCTTTGATCATTACTTCCGCTCACTCTGAGTCACTTATGGACTTAATTTATATAACCTGACCAAACTTAAGCATGTGCCTAACGCTGTGGTTGAAATTTAAGAAGTGATTGCACAGATTGAAAAATATATAGGGCCAAAACTCAACAATGATAAACTATTAAATACTTAAAACCCAAATATATCAATAAATAAGTTGATTAAATGAAAATCAGCTCTCAACAATAACTGATCAATGTATAAAATACTGTATATCTTCATAGAAGGTAAACTTTTTAAAATCCCTCCCACATTGTTAGCAGACGTTACAGTAGTAAAGGTCAGTTCAAGGATTTCACAGTTTGAACTCATCAGAAAGAGGTCACTCTGAGGATGCTGGACAGATGGACACTCATCTTCAGGATCTCTTAAGACTTAGGAGCCTCAGAGCCGCTCCGTCTTTCCTGGCAGACACTCATCTTGCTCCAGACTCCTGGAGATCAGGTCTGTCTGTCTGCTATAGATCGACCCCCGTCGACTCAAACAGAGGAAGCCCTCCTCTTAGTGTGAGGAGTTGGGTTGGCCCGATTAGTGCCTTCACCTCAGAGTCAAAAGGAGGAGATGTAGGACTATTGACTGCTGCTTCCGTGTCCTAGACAAAAAACACTGACAAGGAATATTTAGCTATTCTTTGACTTATGAAATAAATTGTTGATTCATTTTTAATAAATTTGCTGCTTTGACATTTGGGGATTTTCTTCAAGTCCTCAAAGAAGCTAAACAATGTGCTGGACTGACAAAAAGAGGACAACTGTCAACCCACATCTGGTTATTCACAAACAGTGCACTTTAGTTTGGATTTTTAAGTGACATTTCTTTAGTTCTCGTCACGTTCTGTTTTGAGTTGTCCTCCTGTCACACCAGGTTGAGGTTGATCATTCACAGCATTCCTCATTTTTAATTACCCTCAGTGCAGTTAAGAGTCTGGTTTGCAGTTCTTCTCCATCAACTCCTCTGCTTTGTCACCTTTTTGGTTCTCCGTGGATTTTGTCTGGTGGAAGTTCTTTTACTAAATGTTCAAGTTTGTCTCCTGCATAAGGGGTTCTCTTCCTGACAAACTCACACGAATTAGTGCCAACTCTTCTAATTTTTTTGTTCTATTCTTCCTTTGAATTGAAACTTCAATTAACCAAATAATTCTTTATTAAACTAACTTTATACACTTTTGCATCACTTCCTTCCTCAACCTCTTCACCTCCTCATAAAATTAGATTTCTTGGTAAATGGAAGCTAATTCTCTGTCTGTAGCTGGAACAGCATCTGAAGAAACAGGCTGCTGATGAAAAAAATCATCTCTATCAAGCTTTTATTTAAAATAAAAATGTTTAAATGCGTACATTTGCCATCATTGCAAACTAAAATTAAATGTATGTATTTTGTATTTGACACAAATTAATGTTTTGTTCATGCTCCATTCATTAAATGTAATACACTGACTGTTCCTGCTGTGCTCAGACACTTTGTGATGTGCAGTTCATATTTGAAAAATGGAAAAAGATTTTATTACATCTATCAACAACTTTTTTATAAAAACAGAGACAGGAAGTGAAGTGACTGGAACACATTTACATCATATAATGTGTATTTGTCAGCCTAGTCTTTGTTTCCGCTGTGATGAATTCAAACGTTGAATTCAAAGTTCCTGTTTTCACATCCTCTTAATTTCTCACTTTCCACTTAAGGCGGCCTAAAAAAAGGACTGTTGCTGTGGAAGAGATCATCTATCCTAAACATGGCACCACGTATCAAATGAATACAGGAGTGCTTTCAAAGTCCAGCTCATGCAAAAGGAAGAAACATGACATACGTTAGGCTGAGTCCTTGTCAAACTCATTGAGGGAAATGCAAACCATAACAATTATAAGAGTTGCCTTTAATTTCGAGATCCTGTGATGACGTTTCACTCTATTTTCATTTCCTCTGACTATTGTGTTGTAAAGATCCTAACTCGTGTTTGTAACTTGGAGTCTTATGATCTCCAATTCAATTGTATTTTCAGGGAATGATGTCAGATCAGTGTATAAAAGAAAGCAAACTATTCGGTAAATACACAGATTAGACTTGAAACATTAACAACAAAGTGAAGTATCATGAAGCATCATATATAGAGTCAACTAAGAATTCATAATAAAGTGGAGCATTATAGTTTCTGTCAGTAATTATAATAACTGTGCAGGAATTTTCCATTTGTATCAGCAGTTTCTATAATCAGCTTGTGATCCGAAAAAGTCAAACACATGAGAACTTTTAACAAAAGGAGATGAAAATCCTTGACTTCAGATTGACCATCTCACTCAGTGGACTCTCTGTGAACTTATAAAGCATCAGACTCTTTATCTAAAACCAAAGTTTGACATTGTTAATCTTGGGTTCATCTTCCTCCATATTTATTACTCTCTCATCTGTTGCTAAAATCTAAAGAAAAGTAAACCTATTTTTAAAGTAGAGAACTTTGCTGATTTAGCAACATCAGCAGTTTCTCTACTGCTCTAGTGTCTGAAAAATATTCTTTGACATGTGAATTGTTGCATTATGGTCAAAAACTTTCTAAATTATTGAATCATTTAAATATAACACAACTATGAAAATCAGAGTTCAATTTGCACAACTGAGGTCAATTTAAGTTCTCAAGAACAAACAAATTTGTGAAAAAAAAGAAAAGTGAAAATGTGAATTTTCCTAGTTTACAGAGTACATTGGCCTTTTTATCTTGGTGACATGAATCACAGCAGATCGACAAACTCCTTCAGGAGTCCTCTCTGCTGCCAGGCACTGATCCCTGTATATCATGGCAACCTGTGTTCCAACATTGAATTTATGCTAAACTAAAACAAACAAAAAAGAAACAAGAAAGCTTTAGTTTGAGTAAATACATTCCAATATGCTCAAGAGAATCCTACAATCAAGTAATTCATTTTTGGATCTTTAAAGGTGAAGAAAATCAATGGATCTCCTTAAGTTGGTTCTCAATGGAAAAACAGTGGCTTAAGGAGAGTTTCACTGTTTAAATTTCAGAGGGAAGGACAGAGCACAGCCTCTGAGCTGTTACCTCAACATTTCTCCTTTAGGATTTGATGATCTGTGCAGCTGTTTTAGTTTGATCTTCTCACCAGCTGCAGAAGACAAACAGAGAAGATTAAACCCAAGCAGTTCTTAACACACACACACACAGTTGCAAATGTGCCTCTTAATTATTCTACATCTTAAAATGTGTCGTAATACCATAAAAAAAACACTTGGTACTTCTAAGAAGTGTATGTTTACACAAAATTCTGAAGCTAAAACACTTTTTTTTTAATTTTCCTTTTATAAAGATGCTATGTTTTTTCTCAGTGCTCATATTGCAAAATAAAAGATCTGAAAACAAATGAAAATAGAATTCAAATTGCACATTTATTAAACATAAAATAATCAATTTTCTGTCAATATAAGCAATTAAAGAAGAGTTAAATTACTGGGATGATCTTCAGTGATTAAAAATTAGAGATTTTTTAAACATACAGTAAACAAGGACAAGGTGAATAGAAAGTTTGAGCAGGAAAGGCATAAATACTGTTGTTGGACAACTGAGTTTTTAACTTGGTAACACTAAATCACAACATCTGATGTGGTTCTTATCACACAACAGAGGAATGTCAACTGAATACAATATTTCAACACAGAAAATTGTAATCCTGCTACATTTTTTCATGTAACATGTTGGAGTTTGAGGGCAGAACGTATCAGTCGAGAGACCGTCGTGGATGTTTCTGTCAGTCCAGCTTGGAAGGAGGTCTTGCATTAGCCTTGATGAGGTCAGAGTTCAGATACAGCACAGTGACGGTGATATCGTCTCTGTACATTCGAGCCAGGTCTTCTGGTAGGGCCAGCATTGAGGCCAGTCTCTCCTGGGACAGCTCTCTGTATTCCCCCATGCCCAAAGCATGTCTGATGAGGTGTGTGGCGGCGTTGGCGTCCAGAGCTGGAGAAGCACGGGCTTGGCGCCTTAGCAGGAGTTCGTGCATCTGACCCAACTTCAGCTTCTTCTCAGCAGGAGAAACTGGTGCCTAAAAGAAATAAAAATGTTTACAGACACAAAAACATAAATAAACTGTTTTTATTTAGAATTTGAAAGAAAATGATTAGATGTTAAAAGCTTTAATTGGATTGTCCTACCTGTAAGTGAACTCCACTTAAGTGCTCCCCAACAAGTCGCACTGCCTCCTCGTTCTGCAGTTCGTCCCACAGCCCGTCCGTGGCGAGGATCAGGAAGCGGTCCTGAGGCCTCAGCTTGTGGTAGATGATCTCAGGCGTCACCTCCAGGTATGGAGGAGTTAAGTAGTTTGGGGGAGTGTAGTGATATAAACTGAGAGAGTCCAGATCCATTCCAGGTTCCAGGCTGGCTAAAATGCTGTGCTGCAGCTCACGGCTCCATTTGAACTTCATGTCTCCAAAGGAACGCAGCGGCATCAGAACCTGAGAGCATGTAATAGATTAACTGATGACTTCTTTAGATTTGCAACAGTGATTATTTCACAGAACTAACCCCAAGCAGTCTGTCATCTGTGATCACTGTGTTTCTCTCCGAGGGCGGATGCTGGGCTTTGATCCGTTCCACCTCGGTTTTATTTTGAGAGTTGTGGTCCAGAGACAGAGGCTCGGCGCTCCATGAACCGTCCTGGTTTTGCACCCCGAGAACTGCTCGACAGTCACCAGTGTTTGCCACATAGATGCCATCTGTGTCCGCATGAGCCACGCAGGCAGTGGAACCTGAAAATGCAACCTGGGTGGACAACAGCAGAGGTTGAGTCAAAACAAATCGGGCTTGGATGCACACAGGTGAGGAAGACAGCTGTTACCTGGATGGCTGTGCTTCTCATCAGGTCATTGGAAAGTGGGACTTGAGCCTCCAAGGAGATATCAGCATCCAGGCGCTTAAATGCACAATCCAGAGCTTCCTGAGGGCTACAAGGAAAGGTTTGTGTTGTTACATTTGTTTTTGTGTTCAATTTTCTAGTATCCATCCAAGGAAAAATATCAGACATCAGCCAAGGCTAAAAGTCAATGTATGCAAGTTAAAATAAATATAAAAAGACAATTTTATTCTTATGATTAGTAATTGACAGATTTTTCTTTTCAAAATAATGCACTCAAAACACAGAGGAAAAAAATGGAGGACCTACTTACCTCATACCTGCCTCGTGATCCTCGTTGTTTAGCAATTCTTGCCAGAAGACTCTGAGATGATCGATATACAGAGAGGCAGAGTCCCGATAATTCATATCTGTATGATGCTTGTACCACTGTAAAATAGGCGGGACACATCTGCCGCTCTCCATGCTCCTCTCCAGCTCTTCCAAACAGGGCTTCGGCATCATTGCAACGGCAACGTAATAGAGCAGTCGTTCACTGACGGCCTGGGCGCACGCCCAGCCGCCGTGGCCGTCGAAGACCCCAAAGAGCATGCCCTTTGACTGCAGACGGCAGTGAGCACAGTTAGTATTATTACAGAGAGGGTGACACTAATGTGCAGAAGGAAAAGGAGACCTGTAAGCAAGTAGCTGCACTGCGTCGGTCTTCATTTGGTGTGTTAGCAGCTAGCTGGTTACTTTCAAACTTTTTAACAGCACTGAGTCCCCGACCATCAAACTCTGGCAAATTTACACTCTGAAAAATAAAAAACACAAACTTGCAAATTATCAGTGATGTACACAAACAAATAGGGTTGTGAGTCATTACTTAGGTGGTGATCAAGATCAGCAATTCACAAATCAAAGCACAATTCTTACTTTTTAATCTAAATATGTCTGAATGGTTGATATATGAATGTGTTTTTACTGGATGAATGAACATTTAAATAATACTTTTATCTTGAACAGGAGATCAGGATCAACTAAGAGATGAAAACGCAAAGATTAAGAAAGAAAATATCAATATTTATCACTTTTGTTACACTTAAAAGTTTTTACATTTTATCTTTCAGCAGATGATTGTACAAATAAAAGATCAACTGTTTGCTTGGATCATTTTACCACAAATCCAAGAAGTGTTCTATACATATCTTCAATCCTAAAAGTTCCCTGACTATAGTTTAAGTTAGAGACAGTGAATGAAGACACAGCATCATCTCAATAAAACTGTAACAAATAGCAAACACTCACTGCACTTTCATCTAAATGATTCCAACAGACATGTTTTACAAATTAACTTAACAAATTCGATTTTTGGAATATTCTTACATTCGTATTCATAATTGTTCTAACTCTAATCTATATATGTATATATATATATATATATACATACATATATATATATATTTAAAAATTCTATTTATTTATTACTTTTTTTCTTCAATGCAAAAAAAATACTTGATAGCTTGACTTAAAAAATAAGAACCTTCCACTGACACTGTTTTTCTTGCTTTTGGTGATAGTAGCGCATACAGTTTGTTTTGTTTACATACATTAAGTCCAACATCATTTTGCTATTTTACAGTGATAATTACATTTCCTGAGTTGTATTTTATCTACACTCTGTCCACTACATATGTAAAGATTGCAGCTCAGCGATCTTGGACATCTTAAGTATTTATTCTCAACTTTTTGGGACTGTGAACATCTGTGTATTTGAATACTTCCTTGCAAACTCAAAAAAATAATAATGTTTTGTTAATGTCTAGAGCTGTAGCAATTAACTGATGAATTGATTAATATTTCTACAAAAAATGATCAAGCCATCTCAACAGTCCAATGAGTGGTAAAACTTTGAATTTGGCAAAGATATGTGACCATACAGTGTGATATAATGTTCTAATATTGTTCAATTTGTATTATTTTGATGTAGAAAAACAAACTACAGTGGGCTGAACTTTTACTTTTAACATTTATGAAACTAATATGCTAATGAATTTTCCCATAATTCCTGTTTACTTGTTTGTTTTTGCACATATGTAATCTACACCTCATCATTTTGCAAGAAATACAAGGAATCTAGAAAACTTCAGCTGCATTTTTCAGTACCTAGGTATTTATCTCTAAGTTAAACTGGTTGAAAAACAAATCGTTATATCCTTTTTAGAGATCTACTGGGTTTTTCCTTTTAGCCATATAGATGCTGTGGAAAAAAAAATATAATACCTGTTCATTGCTCCTAAGAATACTGTTGATCTGAACTCGGCTCTGCTGGAAGTCTAAATCCTGGCGTGTTGAGAAATATTTCCCATGCAGGGACCACTTTCTAGATTCATCATTGGTGTTGCACAACCTGTCGCATGCGGATGAACCCAAGCAGGAGAAATGGCAGTGATGTGCTCCCTGAAACGTAAAAATGGGTGTGAACACTTAAGGATACATTCATAGCGATGTTACAAAAAATAAAACCCGGATTAGTCCACAAACCTGGCGCGGAACAGCAGAATGTAGAGTAAGCGTGTAGCTTGAGGCTCTTTTCACGACACTGACGTAGACACGCGCAAACATCGCTTCTGCAGCTCGGATGGCAGGGGTGTCACGCCGCTACAGCGATTTCAAATATAAACTCATTCGAAAAAAGGAAGTACTGCACATAGGTTTAATATATGCGTTTTAAAAAAAAATGCCACGTCACTGTAATGGATTATCGATGAACGCCCACAAATATGTAGAAAAGTTTGCAGCAGCACAGGACAACCATCATCAAAGCTGTTTTGAAATGACACAGTTGAACATATCTCTCGGGTTTGTTATACTTGTAACGCATCTACATTTCAGAGTTGCATAAGTTTACAGTACTTGTGGCGCATTAGCTTTAGTTTTCTATGCTAACGTCCAACCAACTAACCGCACAACCTGTAGTGTAGCCGTAATTTAAAATAATATATATGTATATATATTTTAAATCTCACAACAGTATTACATCAACACGCGGTGTATGTTTAACCACTTACGGTGACAATTACACGGAATGTGTACACTTTTGTTTCGATGGAACAGATATTTGTCAATACACACAACTACAAACATGACAGCGACGCGCAGCAGTTTACGACTGACGTATGCGACGGAGGGCGTGGCCTCTTTTATTTATTTATTTATTTCTCGGTCAGAATAAATGAAAATTTGATTTATATGTTAAATACAGTACTTTAAGACAAAAATAATAAAATGTTAAATGTATGATCTTTTTTGTTAAAAAAAAAAAAAAAAATGTCTTCTAGACACCCGCCCCCTGAACCTAGGTATTTACATAGAACCCAAAAGGCTTATGAAAAAGCAAAATCTGAGCCATTTTTTTTTGTTCAAGATCACAATAACCAAAAAATATTCGGAATTTTACGAATAAAAAGAAAAGGTAATCACTTAGCTGTTCTTGATAAAGTCTGTGACAGGGCGCGCGGGGGAGACTGCTAGCTCCGTTCGGTTTTAATGTTATCTCTGTTAGCCGTTGTTTAAACAAATTAAGATTTACCAAATTTCTTTTATTTCCCAGGCCCACCTGGGAAAGTAGCAGTTCTTGTTTAAAAGTACTAATTATCACCTGTCAAAAAAAAAAAAAAGGTAAAACAGCTAAATATTTCAAAATTTCCAAGGCTAGAGTTATAGTTATGCTAAGAATGTAGCCTACTTGTGACTATTGTTTCCTAATATTTGTGATGTATCTTTTTATCCTTATTTTTTAAGCAAAGAAAATATAGTTCAATGGAAAAAACAGGGGTTTGTGGTACCCGTAACAGTAAGTGCCATCTTGACAGGTCTTTATTCTATAATTTGGTAAACTAACAATTTTAGATGTGGAATATTTGCATATTGTAAGCTGATTTAATAACTTCTTAATTTTTTGTCTTTCTCAGCCACAAAAACAGATCTCAGCTTGCTGCTTGAGTGTCTGAAGTTTCAGATGAAGTGTCCTGATTCCCAGAAACAAGCCCTTCTAACCATTAACTCAATCTGTGAGAACAGAGGTAATGTACTGATAGTGGATCTAATAAAAGAGAAACACCACTCTCACAGTAACTTGTCCATAAAAAGAAAATGTGTTTTGTTTTGTTTCGTTTCCCCTCAGAGGATAATGTGGACCTGTTTAGAGAACTTGGTGGTGTGACTTTTGTGTATAACCTCTCCAAATCCAGTGTTGTCCATCCAGAAGTTAAGGAGGCAGCTCTTTTTACTCTTGGGACACTTGCAGAATCTAATGGTAGGACAGTGTGTTTCAAAGTTGCATTTATATATTTTGTAAATTGTCCTAAAAACTGAGTATGTTCAGCCTAAACGGAAACAACTGTATGGATACACTTTACTGAACAGGTGAAACTTTGCATGCATGCTATTGACAGGTGGTTCACTTTAAATATCCACTCCAATGAAGATCCTGTTTTTGGTGTTTTCAACATGTTCTAGGGCCATTTTTCTCATGGTGGAAAACATATACAAAGAAAATTAGGATTGGTGTTGCATTTCTGAGTGTTTCGTTATTCAAATTGTTGTGAATCATATCTGATTTTAGGAGTTAATTATAAGTAAACCATTATAAACTTAACTAAAGGTAAAAGAACTACTAATGTGCAATCTGACACAATTTTGCCTGTTCACAATATTCTGTCTTCTTACCCTTTCGTCAGTATATTGCAAGAACTCGTTGTGCAGAAAGGAGATCTTTGCAGATATTTCTGGCTGGTTGGTTAAAGAAGACCTCCCACTGACTCAGAGGAGAGTGACTGTCTATTTGCTGTTTGTGTTGGTGGCCAACAACAGTAAGATCAAAGCTTTTAAACTAATTGGTTGTAAAAGTATTGGTAGTTTTTTTTCAACCCAAATTATACTATTTTTCTTAACCTCAACTGTCTGCATGTCATTGCAGAATCAGGACAGACTTTAGCTCAAACGACCGGTTGCCTGGATATTCTGCTAGACCTCTTCAGGTATTTTCTAATTAAATATTTCATTTATATTGATGTGCTGATGTAATTGAATCAAAAAACTAATGGAACTTTTTTATTTATGAAGGACCACCTTCCCCCTGTCTGCTGAGAACAACCTGAGAACTCTGACTCAGACCTGTCAGCTTTGGGCATCCGTGTCAAGTGCTCTGTGTGGATGTGTCAACAATCCTCAGAATGGTAAATCGCTATGCCTTCAGCTTCATTAGGAATCAGTTAAAAAATTGTGGTTTAGGGTTGATAATATGAATAAAATACAGAATTTGATTAACCTCGTATTTATAAATATTTTTAAAAATCAGTGACCATAAGAATGTTGTATTTTTCCTCTTAGCTTGGTTAAGGAATAGGAAATTGTGCTTCTAATTCAATAAAAAAACTTTTTGTTTCATTTTTGCAAATCACATGACAAAATAACCAGGAATGAGTTGCTTTCCTGATAAAATGTCACCATATTTTAAATGTTGCATTATGAAAGTACATAATAAGCATATGGATTGAACATGGTTTTCGGTTGTGTTTTACAGAAGAAGCTCAGCGTATTTGTGTGGCAGCCTTTCCAACAATCAAAACCTGGCTTCAGCAGATTTCTCTGCCCTGCACTAAAGTTCTTCAACCCATTTGTTCCTTCATTTCCATGACAGTTGCTAATAACTGTAAGTCACAGCAGCATTATTAATATTATTTTTTTGATTACTTTTTTTTAAAGTTATGTATGTGTGCAAAGTGATTCTAAAATGATTGTGAATGCTAACTACTGCTTTGTTTTTTACAGGTTGTGTTCAGGAGAGTTTCTTTGCCTCGGGCGGTTTAGAAACTCTCACACTTTTATTGGTTCGCCTCACCTCTGCTGCAGATACAAGCTTGTTGTCCTGCCAGCTGGCTGTGGTTCTTGCTAAGACTCTTTCCGCTTGCATCACTGATAACCGTGCGTACCGCCTTGCAAAATATCTAACATTTTTAACAGATGAAATGCTCGTTTTTTCTCTAACATACTCGACGTTCTCTTCAGCTGCACTGGCCTCAGGTCTGTCTCAGTATGGCCTTGTCTTCCATCTTTTCTCTCTGCTGTCAAGTTCAAAATTAGAGCCTGAGGACAGGCTCTCTGTGTTACTGAACATTGGGCAATGCACTGCAGCTTCTGGTGAGAGCCTTTTCCGTTGTGTACAACATTATTGCCTCTCAGATGATATATTCTAACATCAATATTAATCCTCACTTTTGTTCTTTCATTGGTTTGTGCAGATGCACACCAGTCTCAGCTGGTTCAGTGTGGAGGTCTGCCCGTTATTATAACGTTACTCGCAGAAGATGCAAACGAAGAAGTTAAAAAAGCTGCTACTTTCATTTTGCAGACCTGCAAACAGGCCAGTGAGTTCTTTTTTAGTAGATCATTTAAATTGTTGTATATAACTGGTATATTAATCAGGTTTTCTACAAAATAAAACTATCAACCTTCATTTCAGTAAGCTGTTCTATTGAGCTATTCAAACGTGTTTTCTTTTTTAATGTAGCAAATGAATTAAATTATACAATCAGTGTCAACCTGCAGAGTTGTATATATTTAAAATAATTTAAAAAATAGAAATGTATTAATCACCTGAACTTTTCTAGCCACTAGGGGCAGCAAAGGGCATATAAAAAGGCAAATAACAGATTTAAAGGCAAAGAAAAGTGTCAAGTATAAAAACACATTTTAAAACTAGAATCTGTCAAAAGTAATGGAAGAAAAAAATGCTGAAAATAGATTTAAAGAATAAGTTTAAAGGACACAGGACCTGTAAAAGCAGCAGCAAGTGTGTTAAAATATCTGCAGCAGAAAAATGTTTGTCATAAACCCATTTAGATTTTCTTTACGTTACCAGATCAGTGATTGTAAAGGTGTATTTTTCCTTGTTCCTTATTAAACTATGCAGACATACAGTATATGTCTGAAAAGTTTAAGAATGCCATCACTTTTTTTTATCTTTAACCATGTTGATCCTATCCATAATGGTCCCACAGCTGAGACACAGGTCTAACAGGACAAGGATAGATAAGGATTTCAACATTGAAGACAGCCAAAAAGATCTGATGCTTGCTCAGCGGCGCAGGCAACACGCATAGAGCAAAGGCATTAAGGCATGCATGCTTCAAACACCCCCATTTGCATAAAAGCTTTTTTCCAGTAATCATGATGACATATGATTGTTTTATAGGAAGTTGAGGAAGAGCAGGGAGATATAGATCTGCCATATCCAGCTGAAAGTCACTGGCAGCTATCTCAGTCTGCAGCTCTCCCTCCACCAGTCAAAACCATCCATGCGGTGAAGCCAGCACGTGTGAGCAGTGACCATGACGCTGCACTTCACCCAATCACAATCGAGAAAGACTGTAAAATGAAGAAAACAACTTTTAATGTATATTCTTTGGAAGAGTTGACTAAAACCAACAAAAAAGATGTGATGTGTTCAGTGTGGAGGACTGCTGGAGTCCCACTGCCTTCTAATGACCGGTCACTAGAGAGTGGCAGTGAGCCACGAACAGCAAACAGGTCAGTGGAGCTGATCTCTGCTGATCAGTTATTTATCAAAAAATGTTTTACTATTTTTACTTTTTATTTAGTCTCATCTTTGAACCAGTTTCAACAAAGAAGCAGAAAAAACGAACCGATATTAAACCCACTGATGGTAAGAAAACAACATAATCTCACATTTTTTAATCCTTAAATAATATAACTTTTGGAATGATTACAGAGTTTCAGAACAAAGAGATAAGTAAACTACAAAAAATACCAACAGAAGAGCCTGCGTTCTTTCAAATTCGGTGTGCAGGTAAGAAATAATGGAACTGCATCTCAATGAAATGTTCAACCCAAACACCTTCAGGTATCAACCAAGAAATACATTATATACATAATGCCCAGGCTTCATTTTATTTTTGAGGAAAAACACTTTTTATTTAAAATTTCTAATCAGAAATTCTTTTGAAGGATACAGGTGAGATGTTTTATCAATTTCTTTGAGTTACTAAAGTTAATTTCTAAGTTACCTTTAAGCCCTTTACGTAAAGTATTTGTTTGGATTACACAAAACATCTCAAATAATCAGATTTAAAGACATTCAAATCAGATACATTGATGTAAATAGTGGTTTTTCTAAGGTCAAATCCTTACGAAAGTGTTCTCTTTTTTTAGGTTGCGTGGTGCCCTTTGAAAAAGTGACGAGTCGTAACTTTGCATCCCTTCAAAGCTTTTGCCACAACAGCTGTCACATGCATCGGGTCCTCAAAGAGGCTACGGAGCGATTCAGGAAAGCTCATTTAAACCGCGTGTTTACAAAAGAGTATCAGGATATCCAGAAGAACCTCGCAAGCAAAAGTGCAGTTTCAGATGCACAATCTCTAAGAAACTCTCAGAACTGGAACCGTAAGTCAATTTTTTTTCTTACAACATATATTGATTTGCAACAAAAAAAGCCACACATTTCAAGAAGTTACAATTATTCCATACATAAAAGAATATGAGGTCAATAAATAAATACAGTAGGCATTATGTTCAGTGTAAGAGCCCAAATGTTAAGTCTTTAACTATGAGCTGGACTCAATCAGAAGGTCCCAGAAGTACATTTTTGTCTAATATGGGTGGGTTACATGTTATTTAAGCCAAAACAAATGTCTAACCAGAATAGATCTGATAAACTTTTAGTATTAGTATTAGGTTAAGTGTAAGAAAAACTGTATTTGTTCCTCAATGGAGGAAATTGCCAGGTTGAAACAAAGTATTTAAAGTGTAAATTTAATTTGGCTATGACCAACAGACAGCACTTTTAAAGCCCCATTGATAGAGGTCAATAGACAAAAAAAAGTTGATTTGGGGTTTGGTTACCATTTAAAGTCCCACTCCAACTATACTGTTTTCTATTATAAAATCGTTCTCAGTGGTCTTTTAACTATGATTAAGCAGTTTTTTTTTTAGCCAAATTAAAAAGTGCTGTGTTGTTTTTAAGACACATTTTCTGCAGACCAGCTGGAACTCATAAGAAATAATTATCTGGGTTGTAGGAAGAACTGTTGGCTCCGCTTATATCCCATCAGCCCTTTGTTTATAGCACCACATAAGCCCAAACTAACATTAGCATAGCAATAAATGCGACAAGCAATATCAGAGCTATCGAGTCGCACCGTTTTGAACCAGATCCCAGTGCAGACAAGGAAAGTGAGGACATTAATTAATCTAATTGTCTGAAAGTGGATGCTGCGGAATTGTAGCAGAGGAAGGAAACTTTGGTCCACACATGGTAGTTGTTACGTCACAAACCCAACCTTTATAAACCCACAGGTTTTCATCTTTTCCTGATCCAATGCGATTTGAATAAAGAAAACAAAATTCTCCGAGTTTTATTCTTAAATTATTTTATACATGTCCTCCATTATGAGAAAAATGCCATAAAAAAGACAATTTTAAAAACATCAAAAACATGATTTTCATTAGAGCAGGTCTCTTTAGTGGAAAAAGAAAAAAAAACTAAAGAAATAAAATACTTATTTGAAGTTAAATAAATAAAAGCATAGAAAATAGAGGTGTGCTCAATTCAAACAGGTTGGGGTCAGAGATACAATTGTTTACAACGTTCCCTCGTTACATCACAGTTCATCTTTTGCGGTCTTGCTATTATACAGATTTTTTTTCAGTGCAATTTTGCAGGCTTTATTTATTTATTTTTACGGCACACTGTTCTACATCCTGATTGCCTGTACACCATTTAACTGGTCTCCTCTGTGCTGTTTCACTATACAGAATGTGTTCAGCTCACCAAAGGAGCATGTGATTAGAGCTTTGTTGTCATTCTACAATATTGGACTTGTTTTTCTGTGAAAATGTTCATGTCACTGAGAAAAGTGTGTAAAGTTTGTAGAGACAGTGTTACAACACAAAAACATAATAAATGTAAGTAATAAAGTTGACTAATTTCCAAATGTAATCTACCATCTATTAATTTCATCTTTTAGAACATTACTTCCTTGATAAACTGGGGAACAGTGTCTAATCACTTTATGTAAGTTACAGATGTACAAATAAGTAATCTTTTTTCAATCTTAACCCTAGCAGCTGCTATAAAATGTGGTAGCAAGAAATGCTAATTTAAAAAAAAAGTCTTTTTTTGGTCTACTTTTGTGTTTTGGATTGCATCTTGTTCTGCTGCTTGATCTGAACCCTTTCATAAATGTAAATTCTCTTCTTTTAAATGTTTATTTTGGACACAGTCCTCCTCACAGGTGTCACTTTGACTCCTTTGCACAGAGGAGTTCAAAAGAAGACATTAGCCTCCCACAGCAGAGCCGGTAGGACATATTTTCCTTCAGTGACGGGAGATATTTTACTCTTGACACACGTGGTATGAATTTAATTACACGTACTTCATAACTCCTCAGATCTACGGTTGACTCCCCTAAAAAGACCGCGTGCACCTGAAGACAGACGTCCAGCATCAGATCTGGGTATAACGCGTGAATACTACGCCTGAGCGCCTGGAGCGGACCGGTCCTCTCTGAAATGTGCTTTTGGCAGCAGACGAACCAAAGAGGGAAAGAATGTTGACCCGCAGCCAGTGTTCTCACAGCACAGCCCGGAGCTGGTTCAGAGCGCCACAGCTGTATTAAGCTGTTTCACACTCTAAATGGCACACAGTGTGTGTGTCTGTGTGAATACTTCAGTCAAAGTCTGTGAGATACTAGCGACCAATTGTTATTCTAATGCTTTTGTTTCAGGGTAACGGAGGAAAAATGAAATGCTTTGATTTTGACATTTTCTGGTGTGATGTAAATTTTGGATATTTGTTCACGGGTTTTCATTTAGTCATTACAGCTTTTCCCTAATTTTGACAAACATGTTCACAATCTTTCATGACAGGGAAATTCTGTGTACTGTAATCTTTAGCTGTCATGCTGGGATTTAATGTTTCTTTTTTTATCTCACATCCTCCTCCTTTCTTTGATGAACACATTGTGAGATATTAATACTTTTTCCATGTTGCAATCCATTTTTTTGGTTGTAGTTTGTTCCTGTTGAGTTTCTTTTTTGTGTATTTTTATCAGTAGTTTCAACTTTTCTGCCCTTATACTGTTTTCATTATTTATAATAAATAATACAGTCTGTTAAATATATTTGGGATGTTTGGCCAGTTGTTGTGTGAAATAAACATCCTTTGTTTACCTTAAGTCAACATGTTAATTACATGTTTTTTTTAATGATTCGAGAAAAGAGAGGATTTACAGAGAACAATACGTTATTGAAGAACAGTCAAAGAGCGAGCACAGATTTATGTTCTTTTGTAAGCTTTTAAATAAAGCTGCCAAACCAAACTATTCTGAAGTTTTTAGCTAAACCAAGTTTCTAAATTCAACTCTCTTTAACCCTAGAACACCTTTGCTGTAAAAAGTTTCATCATCACTTTTGATGGGTCATTTTTATCTGATATAATAAGCCCAATGAAAAGTACTTTTCATAAAAAATAGACCAAAATATGACAACATGTGATAAATTAAAGCAGTTTTATATTCAACTGTGGTTTATGTAACAAAATGGAATATAAAAACATTGGAAGATCCTAGAAACGTGCTTGAAATAACTGAAAAATTATAAATTTGAGAACAAAATTTGATTTAAAAAAAAAAATAATGACACTGGAGACTTGGTCTTGGGTCCATCCATTTCCTGAGAAATGTGAAACTTCACCCAGCGACCTACAAGAATCAGAAAGTGCAACGTATTCAAAATCATGTTAATATTTTGCTTGGGTGAAAATCACCTGGCAATAACACTGCGTGTTCAGAATTATTAGCCACATAGAGCTCAAACAGACAGAGCAGGAACAAATAAAATAGAAATAAAATGTACATTTTTCAGTTACTTATCAAAAAATCTATTTTAAAAAAGAGTAATTTGGTTTCTATATTATTTCCTACTAAATATAGTTTACATGTATGTATTTTTCTACCAAGCAGGTACTTTTACAATCTTGTTTTCGACTTTTGTGTTAGGTAGAGAAGGAAGCAGCAGGAGTTGAGCGGTGAGGAGGTCCAGTTCCTCCTCTCTGGAGTAAAGAAGTATGGCTTCTCCTGGAACTCCATCTTGTGGTCATTTCCCTTTCCACCGGGGTGCACTAACGTCGGCCTGGCCAAGAAATACAGGCAACTCGTGGTAAAATGAGCAAACATGAAGTGAAGTAGGTAATTTAAAGAATTAGCTAGACAAACGTGCTTACATACAAACGTTTTTCTCTAAAAATTTAAATCCACGGGTGATGACTGGGCATAATTGTTTGGAGACTGTTATTGTTCTGCACATATTTTAGGAATATTTCCATTCTGTTTGTGTTTAATATGTAAATAATACAGATTACAATTTTTTTTTCTTTTGATTAAATATAAGTCTACCTTCTATTCAACAGAAGTTTTTATGAACATGAACTGAGTTATCAAATAAAAAAAAACTTCATTTATACAAATTTCCTTTATAGTAAGTGACAGCAACAATAGAGTTTGTTGTGTAGTCTTTTATACAGGAGTTGTGGTAAATTAACAAATCAGACGTGCACCAATTAAAGCCTCTTCCTTCTTTATTGAGACGCATTTTGAACAGTATCTTTATTTTTGGGGCTGAACAGTGACACAGTGCTAAGTGTGTTTCTTTGTCTTGAGAAGGCCACGGTTCAATTCCCAGCTGGGACCTTTCTGTGTGGAATCTGCATCCGTGGGCTTTCTCCAGAGACTTCAGCTTCCTTGCACAGTCCATAAACATACTTTGTCCATAAACGACTGATTACTCTAAAGTTTGACTGTGTGGGTTTGTGATTGTGTGACCCTGCGATAGGCCCTCAACTTACCCAGTGTGTACCCCGCCTTTGTCCAACGTTCGGCTCTGCCAGCCCTATGGCCCTTAGTCAAAGGGAACTTTGGTGCAATTTATTCAATGTGACAGTGAAAAAAAGAGTTGCAGATGTAACATACAAAGAAGATTTGTCACCTGCATGATTCCAATCTGAATCATCTCTTACTTATGCTGGATGGTATGTTCTAATCCGCTTGTGCAGCTGCCAGTGTGAGTCAAATCTCATGCAGTCGACATATTTTTACTCTTTGCTGCATGTTTGACCCCAGAAATGAATCAAAAAGTTCCATCTGTTGGAATGTATTAATTGTTGGAATGTTTTTTCAAGAAATGTATTTCTGTTAGCAGACGGTGAGACCTTTTCTTGGACCCTTAAATCATATTTTTGCTATAGCTCTTGGACACATGGCTTCACGGAAGCAAATACCAAGTTGTGTTTGCTTTGGCCACCACAATCCCTAGAGGGACAGGAAATCAACAAGGGGAGAGGGGACTCGACTCCAGCACTTTTGTTTATTGTGCCGAAAGCCCCTGGTATGAGAGGAATCGCAAATAGTGCAAATCAAGCTGTTTATCTGTTCTGTGTTCACCAAGAGCAGCTCTGCCTGCAAACTGTCCTCTCACAAAAGAAGGGTGTTAAGCTGAGATCACCGTCTGAAGGTTACCTCGCCTACTCTGTGGGGACTCGTCAAACGGCTGCCAAAAAGACGGGGACTTACCCGCTGGCCGTGCCCTGCAGGAAATGCTCTTAAGTGTGTCTGTTTTCTCTTCAAAAACTCTCCCTTTCATTTTTCTTGTCACCTCCTGATGCCCGTTCCTCCTGTGTTTGATCCAGATGCTGGGATAACAGTGGCGTGGGGGCAGGACGGGGACGTGGTGGGAAACGGCAACTGAACAGCAGATTTCTCATGAACTGAAATGGAGTCGCTTTTGACCCAAGCCCCCCGAAAACCTCCTTCCTCTGGAAAGAATGCGGCCCAGTACCCCCCTCCCTTCTCTTCTCCTTTTTCTTCTTGCATCTTCTTTCCCTTATGGCCATGAAAAAATCTCTTCTACATGCTTTCTATCATTTGACCTCCAGCTAAGAACCTGCATATTGTTATCGATAGTAGGAAGTTATTGAAATAAAGCACGAAAACACATGTTGTAGCATTTTTTATTTTCACAAGAAAGGCACAAATTGCTTTAAAATAAGTATTCCTCTGATCAATTCTGCAAAAAAACAAAACATTAGTAGGTCTTTGTTGTGCGCACTTCTTAGCACTTTGTCTTTATGTATATTTAAATGCACTAGTTTCATTTTCTGATGCATTTCTTTTGCTGAAACCATACTAAGGAAAAAGGTGTTTAAATATTGTGTTTGTTTCTGATAAAAACCTGCTGTATTTGTCCTCTCAGAATCTCCTAATATCCACAAACTGGTTGCTACCTGGAACCTGGGAAATGTTTGTCTTCGTTCTGGCACTTCATGAATGTTCGGTTTGTTTAACAGGCTGAAGTTTGACAAGAAATACTCCTTCTCTTCTGTCTTGAGTTCTCCCTTCAGTGGTTCAGATCAGCTGGCCGCTCATGATGGGAGTGTCGTCGTAGATGTTGACATCACCAGGAATGAGATCACTGAGGAGGTCGTTTCCTTTCAGCTCAGAATTTTTGAGGATTTCATCGACACTCTCGATGACATCACTTCCAAGAGTCTCCATGCTCTCTGCAGCCTCCACCTGTGCGTTCTCCAGAAGTTCTGACATTTCTGTGGCTGTGTCAGGCTCTGCTGGGAAATCCTCCACAGCGTTAGGTTCCCCGTCATTTCCTTCCCCTGTTGAGGCTTCTGATGGTTCGATCAGAGTGAGAACTGGTGTTGGAGTTATGTCGGGAACAATCAAAGTGGATGGAAAGGCTGGCTCGGGGAGAAGTTCTTGAGTTGCCAGGTCTGTCTCCTCCAGAGCTTTGGTTGGGGTTGGTTCTGGCACTGAGCTTGGTTCAGAGGTTTCTTCAGGGTCTGCTTCTAAAAATGAGGTGTCAAGCACTGGTTCTGGAGCTGGATGGACTTCAGCAACAGGGTTTGGTTCAGTCGGTTCCATTAAAGCATCATGAACTGCTGGGGAGGGGGCAGCGGGGCGTTCTTCTTCTTCTTCACATTTTGACACACATTCCTGTTCTTGGGTTAAACACGCGTCTGACATCTCTGGCTCTTCTGGAGGCCCTCGGCTTTCTGGTTGGATGATCTCCGGAGTTTGAGTTTGCGCCGGCTCCACTGAAGGCTTGTGCTCTGTGGCTGCAGTTTCAGCCGGAGCATATCGTCTTCTGCTCAACCTGTTTCCCATGATAAACCTGGACAAAGGTTCATAAAATATATACATTTATGGATAGAAAAAAGGCCAAATTTACACCTTCAATGTTACTTTATGCTTAAAAACCACAAAAAGACAGTAACCTTAGCTGTTTTTTCTGCATATTGCAAAACAGCTCTGTTGCTAAATACCATCCCAAATGAATGTACAGCTACATTTTTTTTTCCTCTATAGTAAGATCATTTAAAACGCTTGACCATTCTGGACTCTTTTTTATTTTATTTTTTTCACTTTGTGACACATTCCTACACATTTTCAGGAATCAAATTTTATTAAAGCTCTGCAAACCCTTTTCATAACCTTATAAAAAACAATAAAATAGAGTTTCTGTACTTTCTGGTGTTTGAACCACACCTTTATTCTGTGGTTCCAAAAGTTTTAGTCCTCTCAAATATTGTTTAAAACATTTTTTTATATTATATAAATGTTATTTTCAGAACAAACACGTTCAATATCCTGATGAGTTATAGTTATTAATTAAAAAGCAAAAACAAAGAAATAATCTAAAACGACCCCGCCTCCTTGTGATGTAAAAGAACAAATCCGTTTTAATCTAACATGCAGGATTAAGATTATCGCTCTAAAGTGTAAATTAAAGGCCAAACCGTTTCCCGACCCACCTTTGTTTTTAGATGAAAGCAGATTAACTTGCAGTTTGTCTCAAACTTGCTGGAGTCCGTGCGACACTCTGCCTGTTGGTTGCAGCGCGTTCCTGAGCGGCGGCGCGCGCCTGCAGTCTGCGCGCGCACCTCCATCCAGGCAGACAGACAGACAGACAGACACGCAGGCAGGAAGGCAGGCAGGCGGATGAACAGCAGAAAGCTACCTTCCCTCCAAATTATTACTGTTCTGAATCCGTTACTTTAATGAGAAAATAATGTAATTTCCAAACACTTTTAAAAACTTATATATATATTTTTTTAAGAATAAAAACCTATATCCTATTAAATTACAGGATTAAAGCTGTTTTTCTTTAGAAACTGGACATGTGTCATGAACATCATCATCTTTTATGCAAATGTTTTCAACGCTTCTGGTGGTCATCCTGCCCTGCAAAAAGAGATGGTTTGGATTTGTTCTTCTCAGTTTGGATTGTCCTTTCGTGGACATATAGTGGACTTTTTATGTAAACAAACTTAAGATGGAATAACTCTCAAGTTTTGTACAAACAAACAAGTAAATGAGAATTAATGAAAAATCCATTTACATTTTCTGTCTGGCATGATCAGTTCTTTGCCTTTCTGTTACAAAGTCATGATGTTTAAGTTTTTTATAAGTGTAGGTATCTGGTCACCAAACATCACAGGAAAAGGCTATGGCACGGGTTGTAACGTTTCCTTTTAACAACAATTTTCTTCTCAAAACAATTTGTGTTTTCTGATACAAATTGGTTGATATTGATCTATTTTGAATGATTTGATTTGATCTGATTCACTGATCTAAAATTGATCCAGGAGATTGTTAGCCAAAAATTCAACCAGTGTGTCTTAGAGATAAATACCTGGTAGTACAGGTGAAGTTTTCCACATTTCATGTATTTGTTGCAAAATAATCCAGTATAAATTACACATGAGAACAAACAAACAGGTCAAAAATAATTAATTGCATATCCATTCACATTTTAGTTTCATAAAGTTCCGCTTTCCACATCAAAGAATACAAACTGAACATTATTAGAACGACCACACTGTATGGTCTCTTTGCAAAGTGTACGATAGATGGCACTTTGTTGTTTGTACATTACTGTAAAATAAACCTATTATGTCTTAATGCAAATTGTATTTTATATTTATTTAATTGATTTATTTATTTTATAATGGTGTAGGAAAATTTGATTTAATTAACTTAATTCAGACAGATTGATATGGTTGGATCATAGAAATATAAATCAATTAATCGTTAGGTAATTATTGATTTGATCTGTCCACTCTGTGGGACCAATTGTTTATCAAAAAGGCTTTAGTGTAATAACCACAACAAACCACACCTTAGTAAAGTTCCCTCTCCTTGAATTACACTTGACTAAACAAATGTACTCTTAAATTGGCTCAATTCATGTTTCATATGAATATTTTAATAAAGACATTGCTTTTTTTTCTCCACACAACAGGAGGCCAAAGATGCAACAGTAAATGTAGTTTAATAGAAAGTCTCTGAGTCATTAGGATCACCACAGGTGCCATGACTTTCATTTTAGCAACAGAAAAAATGAACCAATATACTTTAACCTGAAGAGGTAGATTTTTCTGCAGTAGAACTTTTTCTAACCTGATGAGATCCCCTGAGGGGATTTGTATGTCTTAAACATTAGGAAACAAGCCACATTAAGGATGAAGAATAATGTAATAACTACAGGAAGTCTGGAGCTTTTAGACGTCAGTCTATGATATTTGCAGCATTGTTTCGTGTAGTGGTGAAAAAGCTGTCTTTCCATCACTAGATTAACTCAATATTAACTCAATATTTCAACAACATCATGTTGACGGCTTCAGTTTATCTTTATGTTAAAGTATTTCTATTTACGTTATTGGAATTAAGCAGTCATGTGAAAAAAATGTCCCGAACAAGTTGTAAGGCCTCGTCCTCTTGATGTTCATGGGTTGTTTTCTCCTTTCTTGCTTCAGCATCTACATCAGTGTTCCTGACAGTGCAATTCTTGTGATGTGACCTCTGGGCCTCAGGGCTCCTGGTGCACGGCAGCACTTCTGTAGTGTCCGAGTCCGTCTCAGAAACACAGGTCGTCTCCAGGTCATCGCGGCAGTCAGAAACTTTTTCCTCTGGAATTTGCGTCATCCGCTTCAATTTTGTCCGAGAAATCGAAGGTTTATTTACTTTTTCTTGTGCGTTTTTTCCTTTTTTTGAAATCTGTGTAAAAGTTAGAAATTATTTTCAAAATCTCAACAGGACATAGTGACTTTTTTTTAAATATAATACATTGATCCAAAATAAAATCAAATTGATGCAAATAAATAAATACATTTTTATAACATATAACCAAAGGTCCAGCCAAACATTATCATAAAAGAGGAAAACGGCGCCACCTGTTGGTGAGTCGGGGAAGTACTATCCTCAAAGGAGCCGCTGGTAAGACACTGAACAGCTGCTTCGACCAGCTCGGCCTCATTCATGCAGTAGAAAAGAACCCTGAAGTAAAACCGGAGAGTATTTATTAGTAACATCTAAACATTAGGACATTTTCACCGCAGGAAATTATCTCTTTTCTTTTATTCCACCCACTACCTCGTAGTTTTCTCTTTTCTCTGGCTCTTCAGTGGCGTCTTCTTCTTCACTTTCATTTCTTTATTTGACATCCACAAAGGCAGCGTGCGCTGCTTTTCTGACATCTTTAAATGCTTTCTATACAGCCTAAATACGTTTCAGTGCGTATATGGAGCCCACGAAGCCGCTGTTCTTTAAACCGGATATAAGCTTAAGGGCTGAAGTCACATGACCAATGCAATTGTTGATGCGCTCATCACTGCCCCCTAATGGACTTTTCCGGTGTAACCAAATAAAATACTGCAATGTTTCTTGTTGAGTTTTTGTTAAGTTTAAGTCGTTATTTAAATAATGACTTTGTTAGTCATAAAATAAGACAAAGAACAATAACATTTTTTTGTTACTTTTTTAAACAAGTTTTTTTTTTTGAAACAGCATTGATATTTGTCAATAACTTTCCATACAAGTCTTTTTAGCTTAAAAATATTTTTACAATATTTAGGATGTTTCTTTTTCATTTAGACACAGTTTAATTTATTTCTGTATTTCTACTATTTCAATGCTGTACATCCCCTCTCCCCCAGTATTTGTTGGGGTCATCTCCTGAAAAGCACTTTTACGTGGGGTGCATTGCTGAAAAAATAGGTAAAGAACCATTTAAAAAATGAACTACTACAAGCAAACAGTAAAAATAATTGAACATTTCTGATAAATTTAGCATCTTTAGATCTGTTCATTTGTAAAAATGTGTTTCATTTCATTTTAGGTTAGTAAATAAAAAATGTTTATTTCAAAATTTTATTCATATTAATTATTTAAAACTATTGGAGGCAATTTTCTCTTGGGCCACTTTATCTTCACATTTCATATGACATTTGCATACAAAGAATGTGTTAAGAAATGTGATTATTTTTGTTGTGTCCCATAACCCCTCTTAAAACTTTAAACCGCTTTTTCTACTGAAACATTCTTTATCAATTATTTTATAGAATTAAATATTTAACATTTTTACTTTAGAAAAAGATGTTTTAAAATTACATCAGTTTAGGTCGAAAAATATTCAAAATATTGATAAACTGAGAAATAAATTCAGTTGTTTTGCTTTCTGCAATAAAACCACCGTCATTTCTGTGACTACATGCAGGATGTGTTGCTATAGAGAAGAACTGATATATATAAGACGGCTGTGCATCTCATTCTTGCTGGTCAAAAGTAGATAATCCAAGTCTGGTTGCACGACATTTGCTATTCTCTCTTTTCTCCTCTTTCCAATCACTCCCTAAATCCTCTAAAACTCCAGTCAACCATTTTTATTTATGTATTTTTGTTACCAGCAAGTGAAGATTTCAGATTCTTTGATATTCCACAGATATACAATATTAGTGTATATTTCTCATATTCTGCACCACTCTGGCAGACACAACAAATAAAGAAAAAATACATTTTTTTGTCCACATAAACAACTTCTAATGATTAAAAGCATGACTGATGGGGAAAAAAATATCTCACCTTTGGTTGTTTTTTTTTTTCTTAACACAAAAATTGTCATCTTTCACTCAGGCCTTTAATCATCTGCCTTAAACCCATTTCTCCAAGTGCTTAGGCCTTGATTGCTAAGAGCAGCTTTGTATATTTGACTAAATTAAAAACCGGGGATTGAAGGAGGGTGGGAAAAAAAAAGCTCAAGGGAAATGACATGTTATAAGCTCAACTTAAGTTTCCCAGAAGCTCAAGAGTTCAGTGCACTTTAGGAACAACAAATGATTAGAGGCTGGACGTGTTTAAAAAAAATCCTCAAAATCTGCCACAATATTTTATTATTTGTAACATACAGCAGATGGTCTTTGAAGATGCTGCTGTAAATAAATAAATAAATAACTTTTTTTTTTTTTTAATAAATCTAGTTGGGATAAATTTAATTTTCCTCACAAAATGAAACACATTAAATTGATCAAAATAGATATTTCTATGTTTTTTCTTCAAACTTTCCTCATTTGAATAAAATATTCACAAACAGCAAAAACTGAACAAAACAAAAGATGCAACATAAAGCAGTTATGCTGAGCATGATGCAGCACCATGCCTCCACCGGGCTTGGTGCCATGTCCACAGACCTAAGCTGAGCTAAGAAGATTTCTGTTTTCTAATGGAGTAAATCTTGTCCGTGCTTTTCTAGCATGTCGAGTCTCGGGGTCAAACACGGCCCTAAAACTTATGACAGCATTAGGGTGGCGATTTTATTTAACAGCAATATGATGCTGCTGTCAGGGGGATTGAAGAATTGGAATGGGCTGCATTTTTGAGGACAGGGTGACACACTGCTCTGCTTACACAGTTATTGCTATTTTTTCCGCAGATAATGTGAGATAATTTTTGAAAACCTTTGTTTTTTTTAACATGACCTTTTTAAAACCTCGAATCTAAATTTTGCTACTCGCAGACTTGCTCGTGTGCTCCGGATCATCGTGGCATTGCATAATCCTGCTTTGGCCACATTTTAAAAGTTAAATCAAATGTCTCTTATGTAAAAACAAAACCTCACACTCTGGTGTTTGTAAGTTACTGTAAATAAGTAAAATTATAGTGTAATAGTAAGATTTCAGCTTTTTGTGTGACAGATTTTACCAATAGAGCATATCTGGCCAGTTTGGGCCAAAGAATCTTGCCGTAAAAGTCTTTTGGCTTTCGCTGACACAGTATATATGCAGACTTGTTGAGGCTTTCTCCACTTTTTTGTATTCTATGTTATCTTAGCTCAGTTTTGCATGTTGTATTGAGTGATGCGTGCTCTGACCTTAAAGTAAACTTGTGATCTGGGTATCACTTTGATTTATACGACGGAGTATTAGGGTCACCGAAAAAAAAAAAAAGTTAATATTACGACTTTTAATCTCGTAGATATACGACTTTAAATCTCGTAAATTTACGAGAAAAAAGTCGTAACTGCTAAATTATGAGAATAAAGTCGTATATTTATGACTTTAAAAGTCATAGGCTAAATTTATGACTTTTAATCTCGTAAATATACGACTTTAAATCTCGTACATTTACGAGATAAAAGTCGTAACCGCTAAATTATGAGAATAAAGTCGTATATTTATGACTTTAAAACTCATAGGTTAAATGTACAACTTTTAAAGTCGTAAATTTATGAGAAAAAACGTGTAAATCTACGGGATTTAAAGTCGTAAATCTTCGAGATTAAAAGTCGTAATTTAATGAGAAAAGAACCAAAGTTGTCTGTTTATCAGAGCCGTGCTTGAAGATGAAAGACGTGGAGAATCTGGTGTAGATTATGTCCAGATCGGTGTTAAAAACAAAGAAATTCTGAACCTTTTGGCGATTCAAAATCAAATTATTTCCGGGTTCGGTAGTGCGTGTGTTGTCTTGCGTATCTTCAAGTAAGCAAAAGAGGCGCTATCATTGTGTTAAACAGACTTTTTATTAACAGTCTCTTCTTACTGCTGCACTGTGCATGACTAGCGCTCATCTGCTAGTTTACTACTTGCCGTGCACCGAACATGTGACCAGTCGCTTGGCCTTCTGGGTAATGCAGTTCGTAAACAGCTAACTTCAATACACAACAGTGCGGAGTTTCATATGTAAAATAAAGAGCTCAGAGATACATGTTCATCAGGATCGTCACTTTATTACATCTTTCATTTCCTTTCATTACCTTACATCATGTCTCTGTCATGCTCAGAAACCAAACGAGAACGTAAACAGAGCTCCGGACGCCTCCTTCCCCAAATGAAACGTCCCGTCTCGACACAAAACAACATTGGGAAATGACAATAGTCTGTCACGTTAGCACAAGAACATTGAAAATTCCAAAAACTAGTCCTCTTCAGACGGAAGCATCACAGAGTTGGAGGAGATCTGGTCTGTCAGAGGAAGAAATGACTGAAGTGGACAGCTGGAGGATATGGACCGCTTCATAAACGGGATCTGCAGAGATCCTGCAAGCACCATCAACGAATAAAACATTATTAAACTGTAAATCAAATAAAGGAACTTCCAAATATTTGAAATATTTTAAACATTCAGTTTACCTGATGAAATCCCAGACGCTTTTCACAGTTTGGTTGGTCTGCTTCAGTTCACGGCATAAATTCGCTGGAATGTAGACTCCCCTCGATTTTAATAAAGTTATGAGAAAAAAGTCGTAAATCTACGAGATTAAAACTCATACATTTACGAGATTTAAAGTCGTATATCTACGAGAAAAAACTTGTAATATTACTAAACTCGTAAATTTACGAGATTTAAAGTCGTATATCTACGAGATTAAAAGTCGTAATATTCCTTTTTTTTTTTTTTTAGGTGACCCTAATACTCCGTCGTAGATTTAAGTCCTTTCATCCAAAAAAAAAAAAAAAAATTAAAAAAATCCACATTTTTTATTTGTTTGGTGCTGGTTTTAGGACCCATATGAGCAACAAAAGTTGAATTTGTACTATTATGTCATGAAAATTTTGTTTACATGCACCTGGACCTTTCAGATCTGCAGATTCACAAACATCTTGCTGCTCTTCTGTTAATCATTGTTTCTTAATGAATCAAAGCACTTGCCTGAAACTTTCCCTGCTAAAATCAACAGAGTTACACAGTTACTTTATAGTAACTTTCTATTGGGCACTCCAACGAAAAATCGTGTTTTTAGAAAATTAACATGTTTTTTGTGACATATTTTCTCATGATGGAGGACATGTAAAACAATTTCAGATGAAAATTATGTTTCTGAGTATATCTTTATTCAAATTGTGATGGACCAGCACCAGACAAAAACCCCTGGTTTTAAAAACTCGGATTTGTGACGCAGCAACTGCCACGGACGGGCCAAAGTCTCCCTGCTCCATTCCAATTCCAAATCCTCCACTTGAAGACAAATATAGATTAATTAATTAGTTTTCCTTTTTCTATTCTGAACTCTGGCTCAAAACTGTGCAGCTGGATAGCTCAAATACTGCTTGCTGTTTTTTTTTTTTGTTTTTTTTTTGCCATGCTAATGTAAGATGGGACTTGTGAGAAGCTGTAAGCTGACAAGAGAAAGTGTCTTTCAGGAAGGACTTCCACAAATACATAATTGATCCTCTCCATAAAGACTTTTTTTTCAGGGAAAAAATAATCGCTTTTTTTTTTCTGAAAAACTGCGTATACATACTTTATAATACATTTGTTAATTATTTTGGCAAACTTTTATATTCACAGATGCAAGTACAGTCATCAAAATCCAGTTTTCATTAGTTTTTATAATGATTTTGTCTGCTATATGAAACACTTAAGAGACAATTTAAACAAAAAGGGCATAATAAACTATCAATAAATGTCCATGCTATAATATACTTGATTGTATGTAACACCCCCTGGCTTTGTGTTCCATTGTTCATTGTTCTGTTTGTATACTATCCTTCTTTTAAAAAAATCATGAGGAAGGCATGCTGGGATGTCAAAGTAGGACTCATACCGCTCCAACAGTCCTGTGTGCTTTTTTCCAAATGTGTTTTCCATATGAACCAGACAAGAGTCTTATGTTGTATGTCATATTTTTAACATTAGTGTACTTTGAACTTTTTTCTCATTTAAATTTCATAAGAATCTAGTCATACACAATTCAAATAATCTGCTGGAGTTGTAATATGTAGAAGGAAAAGTCCCAAAATTTGAAATCCCAGAACTAAAGTCTTTGATATAACCATTTTGTTTACAAAGAGGAACTTGGTGTGGACCATTGACTGTATATGAGGACTGGATTACCTCCCAAAGAAAACAGCTTACCTCCATCTCCAACCAAATGAATTATGTTGCCATGTTTTTCCTATTTGAACAACAACTTGTTGGCTTTCACTCTCGCCAATCAGGAGTGAGCTTGTTTGAAGGCCACACCCCCACCACTGGAAATTGCCCTCGGAAGAGTCTGTCAATTAAAGGTTTCGAACGTTCAATATGAGATCTGATTGGTCAGTTCATACCTTGAATAATTTGCAATAAAGAAAAATATGTTTGAAAAATGTATCAGAGCAAGATTGGTTCTTCTGACAAATAGAATGATTGAGTAATAGCTGTTTATATCTCAATAGAAGTCCACAGGTTTTTGGCTACTTGGAGCGAGCAGGAACTTCCTGTTTGGAACGTGAGGAAGGTGGGTCCAGTCCAGGTCTCATATATAGTCAAAGGTGTGGTGGAATTTCCTAGAAGGAATAGTGGCTTTAATTTAAAAAAATTAGAGCTTTTGAATAATTCTAAAGGTTAAAGAGGTTGTCTCAGCATTGTATACAAATGCATTACATTTATAGACATCTGTGTCAGGCTTAGTATTTCAGAAAAGAAATAACATAACACAAAAACACAGCCAGAACACTTTACAGAGACAAATCTGCCTTCTAACTTCATCCTGAACCCAAAGTCAACATCAGAAAGGTGGGACGCAATATGACATACATGCAAAATGACAATAGTTTAAGAAATTACTGGACTGCGAGCAGCGATTAAGCTCAGAGTTGCACATCTGCTCTTATCTCCAACAGCCTTGCTGTCACATGTTATCCCTATCTTATAGTTGTCTCCAGGGCTTAACCCCGCTTTGAGTGAGGGTCACTACCATTTACCATCTGTCTCAGAGCCCTCCTTGTGATTGGCCATATGGCCTATAAGAGCGCGGTTCAGAAAGAGTATGATGTTTGAAATCAACAACGGCGATGGTGTTGTGCTTCAGATGGCGTCTTGTTTCCACCAACAGATACACAAACCTTCCTGACGTCCAGAATCCTGTCATTGCACAGATATCAAGGGTTAAAGGTCAAATAGTTGTTAAAACAAGAATTTCTGACAGTTAGTTGAAACTCTGACTAATAATGTTTTGGGTGGTTTAAGTGAAAAGAAGGGGAACATTGAAGCAAAACAAATATGAACTGGAGTTAAAGTAGAATTAACTTTAGCAATCTCGATGAACTGTAAACAGCCTACAAGACAAGAAAGACAACTGTAAATTTCAAAACAAAAGATTTGGATTAGAGATAAATCACAAGCCTATAATCTCAAATATTAAGAAACCAGCAGACCTTATCTAAAGCTGGATTTTACTTTTACGTCTTCCACTCTGGATTTTCTATCTGTCTAATATGATGAACTGTCTTTCTTCTTTTCTTTGTAGCATCTTCTGATATGGGTGTATCTGTGCAACACATATGTCTACATCTGTACAGTCGAAGGATTTACACTATGGTGTTTTCTTTCTCCTATCGTTTCATTAATGAGGTTTTCTTTCTTCATCTAATCTCTGGTCAGATGGACCCGAGATGAGAGGAGAGTCCAGCTCCTCCTGCTTCATGATACGTCTAAATCTGTCTAAGAATAGGATGCTTGTGTTTGCTCTCAGTGGTTGGTGCTGTGGAAGTGTAGCTTTGGACTCTAAGCTGGGTATTATGTAAGGAAGTATTTACAGAGATTATTACATTTTAAGTAACAGTATGATGTTTTGACAAATAGCCTTTTAGCATCTTGAGGAAAAAAATGTTTAAAAAAAGAACAAAAGTTTTTCTTCAAGGCTTAAAATGATTAGACCTTATAAAACAAAATGTTGTACTTTGTTATCATTTATTTGACATTTATCAAACTAAATGAAGTTGTTTGTGAAGAATCTCCTGTTTTTATAAAAATGAACTGGAATAAACTTATAAAGCTTGTGAAAACTCTGTTTAACCTGCTGATGTCCACCCCTCAGAAGACTGGTAACTGCGTTTTCTGAAGAGAAAAGTTGTTGACAAAAACTCTTCTACAGCATTCTGAATACAGAAATCAATTATCACCTGGGAGTGCTTTAAAATAATAATTTTTATTAATGGTTATTAAGAATTTGACTGAAATTTGACCACGGACAATACATGTAAATTGGATTGTAAGTGTAACATCATCAATAGGAAACTGTTTACTTCTGGCTCCAGCAAAACTAAGTCAATTCAGTCTTTTATTTATTTATTTTTCAATAAGGACATCACCTTGTTAGAACCAGACAACATCACTAAGCAGTGGTTGATCCAAGTCAATCTGAGTCAAAAATTCCATGAAAACCACCCTTGCCAATCTGGAGTGAGTTTGTTGGAAGGCCACACCCCTTTCATGGAGAATCTAGTTGTGGCCTTCACTACCCACCACTTCGTGCGTAATATATTGTGTTTGCCATTTTATAGGGTTGTCCGAATCTACAATTCCAAAATCTCCAAGAAATCTCTGCGAAAAACCAGTGTGCATCAACGCTCACTAGATTGCCGAATAAACCTATCAATGCAG
Source organism: Oryzias javanicus (assembly GCA_003999625.1). Classification (NCBI taxonomy): domain Eukaryota; kingdom Metazoa; phylum Chordata; class Actinopteri; order Beloniformes; family Adrianichthyidae; genus Oryzias; species Oryzias javanicus. Next base: position 20,586,524 of record CM012442.1, read on the forward strand.
TGTGTTTAAACTATTTTTTTATGTGCAAAAAAATGTATTTAAATGTATTTCTTGTGAGCCTTCCAAATATTCATCATTAGAAGACATTATGGTAGTATTAGGTTGTCTTTGTGAAATGTTAATACTTAAGTTTTTCTTTGGGAAATCAGTAATGTCATAAAAAATGTGAGCTTGGTGTTCATTGCTTTTAAATCCAGGCAAGGTATTAGGTAGGTTTTAGTAGTTAGCAAGTAGAGACAGAATTTAAACATAGCCACTGTCAATCAAACACTTTGAATCTTCAACTTGAGAACTTTGTTGAGGCATCTGATTGGTCAGTTTATAACTTGAAATAAAAAAGAAGCATGGGGAGAGGAGACCATGTCCAGTTATTTTATAGCTTGTAGTCAATAAATTTGACCAAGTATTTAGGAAAAAGAAGGTGGGAGACAGGCTAACAGACTGACTGTACTGGCTTGGGAGCCAGAAAGGGAACTGGTATTTTTACAGACAATAAACACAAACAAACTCATGGAAAAAAGAAAATAAACTGAAACCTGACAATGAGACGGCTAGTAACAGTCAAGATTCAAGGGGAGGAACAAAGAGCTGACACAAAACAAACTAAAAACCCCTGAATAAGGTTTCTAAACCTGAACCATAAAGATTCAAGTAGAAAAAAAAGGAACAGATTAAAAAAAAAAAACCCTTTCTGAAGATCCATCAAATCTATTTTTACCCAGTCAAAACTACTTTCAGAATTTAAAAGAAAAAAGAAAAAGATATAAATCGTAAATTGAAAAAATAAACAGATAAAAAGTTTTCATGAACTGCTTTATATGAATCAGACAGATGAAGATACATTACAACAAAGCTTTCCTTGAGTAACTGTAAAGAGAATAAAAAGCAGGTAAAATATTTATAATATTAAAACAAAAAAAAGTGTTTTTGTTTGCTTCTCCTAATCCAAAATGAAACATTGTCCTGTGATCATGAGAAGACTTTTATAAACTAAAAAAATTGGATTTTTTTGTGTTTGAAAAAACACACACAAAAAACATGCTCAAACAAAAAAATATATTTACTGTTCAACTTTAACAGGTTAACAGCACAAAGCAAAAATACTAATTATAATGTACAAAATAAAAAGGAAAAAAAATAAGAAAGGTTGTAAATCATGATAAATGTTGGCATATCTCTTCTTTATGATGAATTAAGATTACTACACACTTTCTCCACTTTTCTCAGACAGATATGAACATTTTTAAATCCAGGATTATAAAATGAAAACTAAGATCTGATCGCTATCACAGAATTATGAAGATCTCAGCAGCTGTGCTTTTCTGCAAAGGCATGAAAAAGATTGATTGACAAGGTCTCCAGTCAATCAGGACGCAGACCAGTGTGCGCTGTTTAAAAAACAAAAAGCAGCTGATCGCACTGAGACCAGGTGAACTGCAACGTAGGGGATTTAGGAGTGATCAGATAGAACTGTAGGGTAGAATAAAAAGCCACATTCTATGTAGGTCTGGTTGACAGAAAAACAAATAAATAAATAAATAAATAATGGGTCTCTGTGGTGGGTGTTTGGGGGCTGGTCCAAATTCAGAGGCGGGCCGGATGCGGCCCGCGGGCCGTAGTATGGGAACTCCTGGTCTAAAGCTAATCAGACTATTCATAAATGAGTGAGACTTCTCCGTTTGGCTCAAATGTTCAGTAAGAAATGAAGAGCAGAAGTGCAATCAGCTTTTCCCTCATCTACTGTACCGCCAACTGAGCTCAATCCTAAAACCGCCAGCAGCTGCAGGAGGATCATCCGGTCATTTGTGAGGAGGAGGCTCAGACAAACGCACATCTTTGAGAGCGCCGTGCGTTTGTCTGTCCAGAAAAAAAATAGATCTATTAGAGACAGACTGCTATGTATCTAGAAAAAGTTCATCGGCTCATTTTAGCAGCATGTCTCGTTTTTTACCACTGAGATTAGGATGGAAAGGTGAAAGTTGAGTTGTGTAAATCCGTAGTTCATAGCATGCAACTAATCCAAACCACTGACTGAAACGGGAAGGATGGAGCGGATGTGAGGGATGTGAGGGGCGCGCCTGCTGGGAGAGTTCAGAGACAGAACTCAAGAGCCAGAATCCACCTGGAAGGATGCATGCAGGTGAGGGGGCGTCTCGGATTTGGGGATTTCCTTCAGGTGTTTGGCTGAGAGGAAGGCTTTTATTTTGTTGTTGTCTGAGTGGCTAGTATTGTTTGCTTGATCACGTTTGCATTCAGGGAATTACGGTTAAGAAAATGAAGGGATTTCTTATTGTTGATTTAAACAATCCAAAAATTGGATTTAAATTTTTTTTTTTTTTACTTTTTCTAATTTTTGTTTCTCTCTTCTGTTTCATTCATTCATTCATTCATTCATTCATTCATTCATTCATTCATTCATTCATTCATTCATTCACTCATCAACCTGGTAATTGTTTTTGATAGTCCTTCCAGTGACACTTAAACAGTCACGTTTTCTTACAAACATAAAGATGTTGGTTTTCACTATCTTTACCATACAGACACATTTTTTTTTATTAAAGAGTAACTCTTTCTTAACTCGACTTTTGCTTCACCATCACTGTTTTTTGTTGTTGTGGCTTTTTTTTTATTGGCCTTTGAACTCACAGCCAGATCTACTAGAAGTCTCATTTTGTGTCTTTGTGCAGAGGACTTCACCATGATAATCTTTGAAGCTATTTATTAGTTTCTTTTATAACATTTTTTTTATCAGAACAGCTTAGTTTGTGCACATTTAGAGCTTTAATGTATTCAAAATAATATTAAATCAACGTTGTTAATGCAAATGTGAATAAATTAAATTAGTTGTCTGTTAAGATTGTATTTTTTTGTTGATTGGATTTTGGTAATAAAATGACTCCATACAAAACTGAAATGAATTGAATTCAAATCATTTTTGTTGTTTTAACCCACAAAGTGAAATTATAAGGATCAATTAAATACAATTTAAAATGACAGAAAATTATTGAGGTTTTTTTGCATTAAATTCCTCACAGAGATTTTTTGACCTTCAATAAAACAGACATAACAGACTTTTCAGATGGGGTCTGAAAACTATATAATTATTTTTTTTTCATTCCTTAACATTCATGGTGTCTTTTCTTTCTTATAGCCTGGATATTCCTCCTGTTGGTTGAGGAGGGATTTTCTTTTGCACAAAAGATCAAAGGTATGGAAAGAGTTACAAATGTTTTTTCTTTAATAGAAACACTTTCTAAATGTTCACATGTTCAATTCAAAAAGTTCTTTTACAGACATTTGCTTATATAATATATGTCAGAAATATTTCTGTGTGCAATGATACGTTCTCTGCAGATGGATCGAAGGGAGAGAACTCGATTGATCTACCACAGAATCCTCGCCACTGTGGAACCTGGGTTCGAAAAGAAGATGGTGGCAACTTCAACTCCCCAAACTATCCAAATACCTACCCTCCAAACAAGGAGTGCCTTTATGTACTAGAAGGTAACCTATAACAAACACACGGAGCCAGCTCTTTCATACTCAAATCCTACTTTCAAATCATACTTTTGAACATAGATTTGAACAAAAAATGTATATTAAATATTTTTTAATGCTTATAAGTTAAAATTAATAGGATCTACATCTTGCATGACTGCATCTTTTAAAATAATAGTTACAAGGCATGAATGGATTTTTTTCTTCCCAGATTTTTAAGGTTGTATGTATGTTTTCTCCTTTATAAATGTGTGTTTGTATTACAATTGTTTATCTGTAAGTAAACGTGTACACCTCAGGGTGAGTAGGCTTTGCAGGCAGGTGACAGACGTACAGAAGGAGTGAGGTATCTTTTTTTAAACAGCTGTTAGTACGGTGGCCCTGAAGGGTCACAATACTCATGCAAGTGACGTTTTGTTTCATTGAATTTGTCATAAAGGTGTTATTATAATTATTTTTTGGATAAATTATAAAAATTCTTTTGACTTTATTTTCAGCTTTGCATATTACATTTTTTAATATATATTTTTGGATACATACACACACACACACTTCTGTTTTGAGATAATGTGCTGTGTTGTGGCTGTTAAGTGTTGTGTTGTGAACTTTAAGTGTTGTGAACGTAAAATGTTGCGTGGTGACCTTAAAAAGTTGGGTTGTGAACTTAAAGTATTTCGTTGTGAACTTTAAAATGTTATGTTCTGAACTTAAAGTGTTGTGACCCTAAAGGGTTTGTGTTGTGAACTTAAAGTTTTGTAACCCTTCAGGGCCACCACACGTTAGAGATGTAAATAAACCACTAACTCTTTTTGTATTCTGAAAGAGAAGCCACACACGATTATTCTACTAAGCAGTTTAAGACACTGACAGCAAACTTTATTTTTGTGTACTTTATGTGTGCAACCTATGAGTATTTCTTCATTTTAGCCCAGAATCTTCTGTGTATGATCAGAGGTGTTTTTCTGATGCTCTTCCCACAGCTCTGCCCCGTCAGAGGATAGAATTGCTATTCAACAAGCTTTTCCAAATCGAAACGTCTTTTGAGTGTCGTTTTGACCACATCGAGGTTCGGGACGGTCCCTTCAGCTTCTCGCCACTCATCAGTCGATACTGTGGCTCGTCCAGTCCAGGTCGCGTCTTCTCCAGTGGGCGCTTCATGTGGATCCGCTTCTACAGTGATGACGAGCTGGAGGGGAGTGGTTTCTATGTCCAGTACAAGTTTACTGCAGGTGATTTGAAAGTGCATGACAAGGTGTATTTACTACTTTATGGCAAGGCTTTTACTGCAGTGTTCTAACATAAAATGCATAGTTCAAATACCTGCCTGACTTCACATATTATTGACTCTTTCCCACGTGTTTCTCTGTAATTTCCCCTCTAAAAAGACCCAGAATTTCATCTGCACGTGGGAGGACTTTTAAACCCTATTCCAGGTACCTCAGCGTCTTCTGCCCTCTCTGAGGATATTTTAAATAAAAATGTTGAGGATTGCCTTAACAGGTTGATTCTGTCACGGTACAGATTGTCAGTTTGAGCTGTCGGGGCTTGACGGCCTGATTCGGTCCACTCAGGTGGAAGAAGAAAACAAGCTGAAGCCAGACCAGGCGGTGGATTGCATATGGACGATACGAGCCCCAGCAAAGACCAGGGTACAGCTTGAGATATGTCCCACAGGTTTTTACTAACTATAGAACTTTAATTGGTTCCGTGTCAGGGACAATAATTAATTATTCTTGTTAATAGAGAGCAACACAAATAATCAATTTATGAACAAAAACCTTTTTTATTCTAACCATAATTACAAGGGTATGCAACCTTCGATTTGTGTGATTTATTACAAGCTTGCATAAACAATTCGTTTGATTTTTTTTAGCTCAAAAGGGAGTGGGAGGTAGAAAAACTTCACACCCATATTACCTTTCACAAATTGGGACAAGAACATTTTATGGTTTGAAGCACAATAGAACAACATTGTTATTGTTTATGTAATTTCACACAATTCTTATTAAAATATAATAAAAAGTAAATAAATATTATTATTTATCATTTCATATGATCTAAATATCCAAGTTCTTCCTTTACTTGTTTCATTATCCCTTTCCTTATATCTTACAAGTTGACTATAATTTCTTGCATTGTCTTAAAAATTTTCAATGGCTGGGAATTGCTTTACAAAGGTTTTAAGATTGTTTCACAATTTACCTCCACACACCAACACACACTGACTTTTTTTAAAACTTAAAGAGCCATTCAAGTCTATTTATTACAGACTAAAACCTAATTAATGGGAGCCACAAAATCTTCCTTCACCCTTCAGAAAAGTAAAACCATTTTGTTTATGTTACTGTGACCTTGTGATAAATGTCTAATTTTTTGCATTAACGAAGTATTGACATAAAGCAAAAATAGTTTTTTTTTCATTACATGAAATAGTTAACAGAGGTTCACATGACTCTGTACCATATGGGATTATCTCAATGCAGCAAACTTAAAATTGGGCAGTTTCAGCAGTGAAAAAAAATTAAAAAGCAGAATTTGTTCTACCATTGTTGATGCATCTCAGCCAGAAATGTGTAAATCAGAACTGACTGTGACCCTTACTGTATTACCAGGAGGTGCACCTAAAATCCTTACATTTTGAACTGTAGGAAATCTTTTTTATAACTTTGGGGTGCCTTGTGTATGAATTCTGGCTTTGTTTGCTGATCTAAAATTGATTTTCTGTGGTTCAAAGTGCTCCAAAATCTGTCAAAATGGTTGGTAAATTACAAAGCTGCACTGGTTGATCGATTGTGGGAGAATTACAGCTCGGTCAGGGGCCTCATTGAGTCTGTGTTTCAACTCTTTGTGTATGAGATGAATAAAGTTCGACTTATAAGATTATTTTGTTTTGCTCGATGCACCTTGTTGTCCAAAAATGTTGCTTTTTAAAGTTTTTATTTTTCTTTAACCAGAGCTTTAGGTCGCAGCATTAATCCAACTGTGCATGTTAACATTTGTGTTTGAACAGAGATAAAGTCGCTTCCTGTAAACACAGCTCACAGTATTGCTTCTCTTTTGACCTCAGATTTACTTGAGATTCTTGGAATACCAGATGGAAAACTCAAACGAATGTAAGAAGAACTTTGTGGCAATATACGATGGCAGCAGTGCTATTGAAGACCTAAAGGTAAGACACCATCTCCATGCAGACTCCACCACCCCATCCACCCTCCTACTTCCTAACACAACTCCTTCTTGGACATTTTTAATTCCAATTTTTAAGTCATTATTAACAAATAGCATATGTCCTACAGACCCTGACCTAAAAAACGACCACACATGCACAAGTGTCAAAGACAAAGGTGTGTGGTTTTTTTTCAGGCCAAGTTTTGTAGTACGGTTGCTAATGATATCATGCTGGACACCAGTTTTGGAGTAGTGAGAATGTGGGCGGATGAGACCAGCCGTCTTAGCCGCTTCCGGATGCTCTTCAGTATCTTCTACGACCGTGAGTCCATCATCATTTATTCTTTAACATTTTTTCTTTAGACTTCTATGGTTTTTTTTTATTGAGCTTTCAACAGAAGAAAAAAACCCAAAAACAAATATATTACGAAATAAAAATGAAAAACCTTAATTTCTTATTGTCACATGAATTGAACATTTTTTTTATCAGCTTCTTCTTATCTTTTTCTTTTTTCTTTCTGTCTCAGCACCTTGTATGGGAAACACATTCTTTTGCCACAGTAACATGTGCATCAACAACTCTCTGGTGTGTAACGGCATGCAAAACTGCGTCTTCCCATGGGACGAAAGTAATTGCATTGGTAAGCTGGTGTTAAATCACTGGGAAAATTGCTCTTTGATTTTGATCATCCTTGCTGATTTTTTTTAATAGCTTGTGTTTTATACTGTCAGTTTTTGCATTTGTGTCTGAAGTTTTTTTGGGATCTGTGAATGCAAAAGCATATAAAAATATGTTCTAATTTTTAATTGTTGTCTGTAGGTATTACTGGATATTTTTTATTGTCTACCTCTAAATAAAGTGTCAATTAAATAATAGAATATAGCAAAAAATTCTGAGGACATCAATGGTTTTCAAATTTCTTTCAGAGAAAAAGGCCAGAGGAGTCTTTTTACACATAACCAAAACACAGGCGACAATAATCTGTGTGTCCACGGGGGTGGTGCTGTTGCTTCTCATTTTCTCCATTATGGTGCAAGTAAAGCAGCCCCGAAAAAAGGTAAAGCTGATCTAGAATTTACAGTCTTTGATGCTTCTTGTAAAATGAGATTTTATTTTATTTTATGTTCTGATTTATTGTCATGCGTTGCAGGTGATGGTCCGAAAAAACAAGCTATTTCAACGTGCTGACCTCCCAAAGATGCACTATGACCCGCTGCACTATGAGCTCTTCACTCTCAGAGACAAGGTGGACTTGACTTTGGAGTCATTTTTGTCTCTTCTTTTTTATGTTATTTATATTCCAGATGTTTTCTTTTCAGGATATATCGGGGGAGCTTAGAGAGATGCCAACCGAGCTCCAAGCGCTCAGGAAATCATCATCAGGATCACGCTGCGTTCACGAACATCACTGTGGCTCTCAGGCGTCTCTTAACTCTGTTAAAGCTGCTCATGGTCTGTATTTTGGAAGGGGATCCATGGAGATCCCCCCCTTCAGGATGGACTGCCAGGCAGGATTACCTCCACTGAGAGACTACAACAGCGGCCTGCTGAAGAAAAGCTGGCCTAGCCTGAAGCAAAGCCAAACACAGAGTCATCCTGGTGTTGAGGATCGAGTGGTGTGGCAGCAGGACAGAGTGGTAGAAGAGGAAGATGAGGGGGAGGAGGAGGGAAGGTACGACTTGTATGTGCGAAGAGCAGGAAGTCATAGAGGCAGATACAAAAGAGCTCAGCAAAGATCTCTGTCGATGGATTTTTAAAAAAATACAGAGGGTTTTCTAATGTTTGCCTTTTTCATTTTCATTTGTCAATAAGGCCAAAATGAGAAACGTTTACCTGTAAAGACTCTGTAAAGCTGGTGAATGTTCTTGAGAAGTCTGTAAAAAAAATGTTGGACTGAGGAACATTCTACCTTCTGATTTTTAAAAGTTTTGTTTTTTTTATGAATTTGGGAATAACTTTTTGCTCATTTTTGTTGGAATTTAGTTAAAGTGAAAAAAAAAAAGCATGAAAAGGACAGAATGATATTTCAGAGCAAATGTTATCTTTTAGGCTTTGTTTCCTGTAAATACAAACATAAAACGTCATTCTGTACCAGTGGTTTGGGGGAAGTCTCTACTTGCCCAAATTTTACAGCCATATTTTTGTATTGCATTTATCTTAATTTGGAATTTGCCTCTTAAACCTGACCTCTACGGTGATTTATGGCATGACTTAGTTTGCTTTATTCCAGTGAGTACAGCTCACCTCATATAAAACAATACAACCAAAAGCTTGGTTTCATTTTCTGTTTTGAAATAGTTAAATATCAATCTTTAACCTGCCAATTACACACAAGTATCGTTGGTTCAAAGGAAAACGTTATCAAATAAATGAAGTCAGAGAACCACTGAAACTTGATTTGCACATTAGAATTAGTGGTTGTTGAACCCTGGGCATGACATTGAAAGTAAAAGTATTTTGTGCACACAAGTTAGCTTTTTTTTTTAGCACTATTTAGTATATTGTGTGCTAAAGTTAGCATTTGGTGTGAATAAACTATCATACTGCACACACAAGCTAGCATTTTGTGTGCAGGAGTTAGAATCTTTTGTTCACAAAATGTAAATAAAATGTATAATTATTGGCCACAAAGTTGCGATTTGTGGGGACAAAATGATAACTTGTGAACACAAAATGTAAAGTTGTGCACACAGGTTAGCATTTTATAAGCACAAATGAGTCAACAGTTTGTCAGCACAAATTATTGGTGCGCCAAAGTTAGCCTTTTGTGAGCACAAATCACTATAGCTATTGTGCAGTAAAGTAGCAATATGCGTGCATAAGTTAGTATGTTGTGCAGTAAAGTTAGCATTTTATTTGAATTAATCACTATTGTGCGGTAAAGTAGCAATATGTGCATAAGTTAGTATAATGTGCAGAAAAGTTCGAATTCTGTGAAAAAATTATTGTGTGCACAAGCCAGAAGAGTGCACAGAATTTAGTATATTTTATGCACAAATTGCAAATAAAAGGGTAATTTGTGGCCACAGAAATGCAATTCAGTGCACATGTTTTGTGCACAAAATGCTAATTTCTCCACACAAAATGCTAACTTGTACTCACAAAATGCTGAGTTGTGTGCATAAGCTAACATTTTATGCCCACGAGATAATTTGTGTACACAAAATCCTAACTTGTGCGCACAAAATGCTAATTTAATAAAACGATTTCTATTTGTTTTTTAATGTCATATCCAGGGCTCTGTAGTTGCGTATACACATAGTGAATATTCCTATGTTGTATTCGAGACATGGAGGTTTGTTTTTCTGCCGTTGGAGCAATAACCACATGTCAATCAGCCTTGAGGTTCAGTCAGCAAACCTGCACGGTTCATTTATTATATTCAGTAAATTCACCGGGCAGATAATTAATGGAGCAACTATGCAGACTCGCAGGTAAGGACATGAACTGGTCTGGGACCATTTCGAATGGCTTCATTCCATTACCATGGATCACAGCAAATTAATCTTCAAAATTAAAGTGTGAGTGGATGGTTAACCTTATATGACCAAACATGTGATGGGTGCAGAATGGATCTGAATTGGTCATCATGAAATTACTCTTTACTGTCCAAAGGGCTTCTGTTTCAGTTTTACTTTTGGTGACAATCTTTTTGAGCTTGCAGGGAATTCCCTCAAGTAAAACATCTTCTGACTGATAACACTTTAATATGTTTAATCATAAAAAAAATCAGTATGACAGAGGAAGAAGATAAATATTTCAACTTGTTTAGCATTAATTGTTGCCAATACACTTCGCAAGAAAGTTCCACTCCAGTCATCTTTTGATTTATTATTAAAGTGCTCCCAGTGGAGTTCATTGGAAATTTGCCTTTGATTTGTGGGCGGGACTAATTGCAAGGGAAAAAAAACCCTTTCCCTCCTTGTTGCTGAGAAATCTTTGTTTAACATTTTAGCTAACAACCTTTCACACTCCCAACCCAAATTTATTAAATGCATGCATTAAAAAATAATGCCACAAGAAGATGCTAATAATACTATTTTCATCAGATAGAATCTTAACTACTGTGTTCATGCAACACGCTAGGGCCTCTAGATCCTATCATTTCTGCCATGGCAATTAAAAGGTTGAAGTAGTTGACTCAGAAACATGTATTTTTATGTTAATGCTGGGTGATGTAGAAAAAAAATTGAATTTAATAAAGCAATTAATGCATATTTTTCTACTCTGAATTGGAAATGAAAATTATTGTTTGGTGTTTTCAAAGCAAAGTGAAAATGTTTTGGTTATTTGTCAGGATTATTTGCAATGATCATATCTGTTGTATTTGTTTTATTTTAATCATGACCTTTCTCATGAAGTTGACTGAATTTAAGCTTTATGTGAGTCTAGTCGAGCTCATAATTGAGTAATATTTGTTAAACTAATGAATTTGGCTTCAGTTTTGAAATATTTGCAGTAAGTTTGAACTCACAGGTGAACTGCCATTGTCTATATGGAAGACACTATTAAAAATCTATTTGTTGTTGGGGGCAACAGGGAAGAATCACTTTGTTTTGCTTGAGAATATTTGCCATTTAGGAGTTTCAGGGCTAGAACTTCTCTCAAATTCAAGAACCTGTTTATCCTATTTGATGTTAAATCCAGAACATCAGTGAGAAACACATTCTTCTCTTATGGTTTACTCACCGTATCACAGTAGCATTGCGACAGACTCTTTAGGCTGCAGAATGTGCTCGCGATAAGAATATCTGCTTCAGTTTCGATAAACTTCATGTGCCCTTGTCATTCCTGAGAACCTCTCACATGCTCACTGGTGCCCATTCAGGATCACCACAAGGAAATGAGACAGTCACTCATTTCCTGACTTAGTTTCCCTCCTGATTCAACCCAGGTGGAGATGTCTTTGTTGAACTCAGTCATATAGGATCAGGATGCAACGCAGGTCAGCAGATCCCAACTGGCTTTGGCAGGATGGAATTTGGGATTTTGAATGAAACATTTTAGTCTTTAAAATCTAAAGTAAGAAAAAAGTTGACTATAATAATAAAAATAAAGTTTTCAGGGAAATCTCACATAGAATAAACAGTGAGTGAAGGAAGTAATAATTTTAATTTTCTTATATCCATAATAGATATTTCTCAGAAGAGCCAAGCAGAAGGAAGACATTTTTAATAAACAAAGACAAGTTGGTCTATTCTCCCTGCTGTGGCTTACAGGCTCAGGGTTATATTATGTTATAATAATATTGATATGTTACAAATGTAGAGTCTCTGCTATTGTTATTAATATTACCATCTGCTATACTTGCTGTATTGCATGTAACTTATTATTAACGTGGTTGAATTAAGCTTCAATGACAATACTAATTAGCTGCTAGTAGGCACTCTCTACAGGCAGTTTTAATCTTAAATGTATTAATAGATTTCATCCAACAGGAGTGGATCTTTACCACCCTAAGGATTGATGAACAAGATGGTAACCTTAAAAACATGGAGAAGCAAACTGTCTCCAGACTGAAACACAGTTTACCAGTACACCACGGATCTGCAACACCTAATTTATGGTGTGCAGTTAACATAACAGAAAAATATGGTCAGAATTGTTTTAACATTACCTTTTTATTATTCGTTTGCCTTCTTAGGAGGAAGGTTACAAAGGCGTCCGATAACACTCAGTATACAGTGGAATAGTTGAACACATGACATGGAACATTCCTTCATTCCATGCCTTTCAGCCAGTAGAAAAAAAAAAGAAAAAGTATTTTGTACATTTGGTCAGAAGAATAATGTTATGGAATATACTTTGGCCAATAAATTAATTTGACTTATTATTGTAACTTTGTTGTTCTCTCAGTTCATTTCAGACACAAGACATCGCTCTAAAAACTAGATTCAAATATGCATCAAAACACTTTGACTCTAAAATTACTTCAATTTTGTATCCACTTAGATGCAAAAATAAGTGATATACATATTTTTATGTACAGTTTGAAATAAATGTAGGGATCAATAGGGTTAAAACCTTTAACCAGACATGTATTTCTGTACCAAATAAAAACACAAAAATTACTGTAATTTTGTAAAATGTACATAATCTTGTGATGATTTTTCTTTACTTCCTGTCTCTGCAACACATTTGGTTGCAAAGACAGGCAAGGTTTTCCTCAGTGGTGCGTTAAACCCTCCAATAGCTTAAACACAAACTTGACAGAGCACATCGTGCGTTCCTTTTATTTTCAGCAAGAACTCTGCATTCCTTTTTGGTCCGTTGCCTCTTTAGTATCTAAAAACATTTGACACCTGCATAACAACACAGTCAAAAACACTTCATTTGTCAAGAGTAATAAATTAGAAAATGACACATACATATTTGACACCCTTATGGTATCTGACTAAATAGTCCGTCGATAAAATGTAGATTCAGGATCCACCAAGTGAGATCATTTTGGCAGAATTCCTGAGATTCTATTGAAATCCACAGCAAACAAAACCTCTGGTAATGTTTTGGCTGTGTTGAAAAAGTCAAATAAATCTTTGGTCCGCCTTCATCCTGTTGTGCTTTTTTCTTCAGTTTGCTGAAAACGTCCTGTTTTAACTGCAGTGAACTGTGCACTCTGTCTTTTCGTAACACGTGTCGCAGCACAACAGTAAATGTGGACAAGTCCGCCGTCAGCAGTGGCTCCTTAATGATTCATCAAAAAAGGGCATGCGTGGCGTCAGCGGCACTTTCTCCCCGAGAACGGCCTCCGTGAAGTTCGGACGCCCCCAGGCATAAACCATGCTGTTCAGAAAACCCTGCAGGGACAGAGTGGCCGCCTGATAGAAAATGAGACAAAACCAACACTTTAATTTCTGACTTCATCTCTCCAAATCTGCTTTTGTTCTATGAAACCCACCTGAATGATGTAGAGGAAAAACAACTTTTTCTGATCCTTGTGTCCTCCCCAGAAAGACAGCATAATGAGGACGAGAACTACAGAATAAAACAAGCAAAGCATGAATTTCATGCAGTCTTAAACATATTTTAATATTTTATGTCTAACTTTGTAGCCACAAGGAGGCCCAAGTTTGAGTCTCCCTGTGCCGGGTATATATATATATGTCAGAAAAGACATCCAGCGTAAAAATCTCTGCTGCTTCGCTGTGGCGACCCCTAATGGGACGTCCCAAAAGATAAACAACAACAACATTTAATGTGTGTTTTTACCTGGTGTCCAACAAATGACGATGACCATCACCATATTCCGTGCAGAAGAAAAGACTTTTTTTGATCGCCTCCTTGCATATCCATCAACATAGACGGGAAAAAGTCCTTCCTGCTCTCGTCTTTTGTACCATTTCTGAACTTTATAGTAAATAACCTAAAACCAAAAAAAAAGAAGGAATTGAAATCCATTTTTGCTTAAGAAAAAGTGTGGTTTTGTCAGAAGTACAAACTGTGTGTGTGACTATTATCAGGATTGTGACTCACAGAGCAGGAGACCATCACGACTATCACCGCAATGAAAAGAAAAAGTCTGATGGATATGGTGTGTCTTTGTTCCTATGAAGGAAAATAAAGATTAAGTTAGAAAAAATAGTTTTTATAATCCGCATATGCACTTTTAGGATGAAATAAAATTATGTAATTTTATGGTATAAAAAAAACTTGTTTTTGAGGCTTACATTTTTGGTGTTGGGTTCCTTCCAGACATGCAAGAACAGAATACAGCTGCAAAAAACATCACAAATAAATAAATAAAAAAAAACCATTATTTTAAAATTTCTTAAAAACAGAACTTTTTTTTTTTGTGATTACCTGTTGCTGTAGCTGCTCCCATTCATGGTGATGTTGCTCTGAGATCTGTCAGTCATCGGAATGACCGGGGACTCTTTTATGAACACTGGGACCACATATAATATGTACAGTGCAATTGGAACCAGCCTGAGAAATTACAGAGATAAATAAATACAAATTCATGTCTTTTTTTTACAATTAAAATAAATATATACATATATATATTAAAAATTGAAAAACTCACCACAAAAAAGCATAAATAGGAAAAGCTTTTTTAATTTTTTTGCACTGGCTCTGCAGAACAAAAACAGGAGTCATGAAATCAGTGACTTTTATTTTATTTTATGAACTGATGATGAAAAGCATTTGTTGATGTGTCACCTGCTCATTTTCATCATCTGCCACTCTCTCCCTCCATCCTTGGATAGCATCCTTTGACCTCCAAGCATATAGAACCACCAGCAGAAATGAAGTTAAATAGAATGTCTGCAACAAAAAAAAAAAGTGTAAATTATTTTGTGAAACAGACAGTTCAGAAGCTCAGATTCACTTCCAGCATTCTAATCTTTAGAAGAACAATCTTTACAACTCCTTGTAGGAACTATTCTGCTCTTTATTTAGATAAGCCACTGACAAAAATTTAAGATATGTGGAAATGGAACATTCTAAGACGGTAACTGCAACAAAAAAATAAATAAAACTAAATGTCCCCACGTGGTAAATGTACCTTTACTAGATTATGTAAGACTGCATGTAAAAGGTTTTGCTGCAAGGAAGTGATTCACTGGGCTGGAATTTAGATTTTTAAAGCCTAAGACAGACAACGGAAGAAACCACCTTCAGCAAAAATTCAAACAGACTGCGGTTAGATATCAAGAGAAATCCTTGTATTTTGACTTCCTGTTAAGTATTTAATTTTTTGCAGCTGAAATAGCGGTTTTTTTTTTCATGTACAGCAAATAAACACCCTTTAAAAATTTTAGAAAACTATTCTTTAACCTTTCAATTTTATATTTTTAAATTTTCAACAATGTAATTTTTATTTCAGCCATGGTCATTATATTTTACGTCGAACAACACAAATCCCAAACAGCTTTTTAAACCCACACTTTTACTTTGAATAATCTGATCGTCTATCATATCTGTGGTTTTTGAACAGAAACAAACAGGATTGCAATTTTATTTGCTTGTTTCTACATCTCATTCCTTTCTTTTTTGTTCCGTTTGTTAATAATTTCTTTCTTCTTATCAAAGTATCAATTTAGAAAAGACTTGTTATATCAGTCAAAAGTCCCCATAGGAAACACATTTACACTTTCTGTTGGCTCTCCTTCTAGTGAGACTGAAAAATATTAAGATACTGTATGAGAGGATTGAAAAACTTCATGACCCTGTTTTATGGAAGTAATAAAAGTCACATAAAGTTTTAACTGGGATTATGTACTCTTGGGTGACTCAGCGAAAAACTTCATAGTTGCATAACTGGAAGATATGCAGATCATTAATCGGCTGGTGACAACCTAAATCAAGTGGATTTTTCTTTTTAAAAATCTATTCTACTTGAGAAAAAAAATTCTCATCTTACATCTCATTTATTTGTGATGGAAAAAGTTCAAATCGAACAGCATAAACATTTCTTACCAGGGCCAGCGGTAGCACAAACTGACAGTTGTTTGCAAAGTTGTAGCTGATCGTGTTCAAGATGGAAATGACGAACAAGGTCAGAGCAGCGAGGAGGTCTGCCAGAGCAAGCTGCACCAGAAGATGCACCTGAAATTAAAAAAAAAGGTGAAGGACGTGACGTTATAGGAGTTAACTGTGTACAACAAAAACAGTGAATCTAATGCAACCTCTGACACCAGTGAAATACAGTCAACACAAGCACACTCACAATGTACATAATAGTGCAATAAAAAATACAGTTGGACTCACTTGTTCTCCTAGATGTTGCCGTTTTACAATGGAAACCACCAGGACTGAAAAACTCCCAAGAACACTGCAGGAACATTTGGAATGTTAGCATGTTGTCTGCTGGAAATCTGTGTGACGTCAGCTCAAAACTTGTATTTCAACTTAACCAATGTCAGACAAAAATAATTAAACTATACATCTTAAATTATTTACAATAAAAAACATTTACATATATGTTTAAGTTTAAGATTACATTTGGTCGGATATTTTAAAAATGAATAAAACAAATCTTGAGCAAACAACTTTTTCCTGATCAAAACTTTGGGGGAAAAAAAACACACGATAAAAAAACCAAAGGATCTAATGACATAGTTTCAGATTCACTAACACTGACATTATCAGTACTGTGACCCACTATTCTTTATGGCTTTTAAGATTTTAATCAAGATGGTGTCTGGACGTTTTGATTGTGTAATTTGTGCTGTAAAGATCAATGTTTTTGACCTAGTTATGGGGAACCTTGATGTTGTAAGTAGAGGCTTCACATTTAAGATTTAAGTTGAGTTACAGGTGTAGTTTATATGGTTAAAAAAGAAGAAAAAGAATCCCATGTCACAAATTTTCTGTTGTCATATCTAACAACATACAGTCAATCAAGGTTTTTGTGTTCATTTTTTTGTCAAAAGTTGTTCGAAAATGTAATAAAACATAATAATGTTAAGCATTTTTAATCATAGTCTTTAAATACATGAAACTACAATTTGATTCATTTTAAAACAGGTTTTAATAGAGCTATGGTAATAAGGTACTTTCCACTTGGTGGGATAATAAAGTTCTATTCTATTTTATTCTGTTCTATTACTAAAAACTTCTGTTTTCTTGGATAAATAAATAAGAAAGTGTTCTCCAAATACTATCTCTGTAACTATTTCCAAAATATTTTAGGTAGTCTCTTCATATTTTATGATTAATATTCTATTGTATATTCTACATAAAAATGAAGCATTTTGTTATTCATAAGTTTGTATTTTTTGTTACTTTTAGAATACAGCAGATTTGTCCGTAAAGTAAGGAGTCATTATATAAGCTGGCACCAGGGCTAAAAAAAAAACGTGCGCACGCCTGCATGATATGTTGCCCTGCAGGTTGAGCAAACTTTTCATAAGGCAAAAAACGTGAACTGCTAATTATATTTAGCACTGCAATATGTTAAAGATAGTTTCATAATATCTTTTAAGTTCATAAATTATGTTTACCTGGGAATAAGTAGAACTGTGTACACATCAGACAGTATGGCTATCTGAAAAAAAGAAATTAAGCAAAATTCAGATCATTTTATATTAATTTAAATATAATTTGTTGATGTTTGAAATAAAAAAAATGTAATATGCTCAATTAAAAATCAAAAACTCAAGCTTTCAGCACTGGTCTGTCTCACATGGGTTCAATGGTTCCAATGTCTCACAGCCAGGCAATCACATTCAGAAGGTGCAGGGAGATAAAAGTCCGTCTTTGTTACAGCCTCTGTGAAAGGATGTTTATTTTTCAAAGAACTCTTATATTAAACCCCACACCTAGTCACATGGTGCTTGTTTGACTCCACCTGCTGCGTGCAGCCAGATAATGTATCAGCCTAGCACCATTTCAGTATCATAGCACAGCTGTGAATGGGAATCCCCTAGTGGGAAACAGATCTTGTTTTTTTTTTTTCAGCTATTCCTTAAAAACACAATGGATTTTCTTAGAATAATTGAGGCATGAACCTCTTTTAAAAATCCCTGACTAGCAAATTAAAAAAGAAAAACCCAGTTGGGTCTGATCCACTGCATTCTCACATACGTTTTGAATCAAATTAATCTTAGTTAGTTAATATATTAAAGTTAATATATTAATGTTTTTTCTGTGTAATAATGCTGACAACTGCTTTTTTTCTGTATGTTTTTTTTAAGCTGGTATTGGTAACAAACCCTTAGCAAAAAGTATAATTTTTAAGTGTAATACAAGTTTACTTAATCTATTCTAAAAGTGAGGGAGTATACTTAACAAAATGAGCTTAAAAAGTAGTACTTTTGCAAAGCGGAGTACATGCTGCTATTCACCTTCTCCAAACTTTACATGTAAATTCTCAATAAGGAAATAGCCCTTCAATATATTTCTGTTTTTAATGTTCCACATATTGTGATACTCTAAACTTAATAGTGGAAATGATGTTACTATACACCACAAAACAATAAGTAAAACTTAATCTCTTCCCCATTATTCATTTGGGGTTTTACAATCGGCAATATTGGTAATTCGTATGTATTTACACACAATCAAACAGATTTATCGTTGTTGTGATAAAGAGGAAACATAAAAATATTGAAGAAAGAATAAAAATTGTATTACCATTAAGCATGAAGCAACTCAACATCATTATGAAATCATGCCGTGAGTTTATTTGCACTGTCATCTAGCGGTGGAAATCGGAATTGCACTTGGTAAAAAAAAAAAAAAAAAAAAAAAAAAATAACATTTCACAAAAAGCTTGGAATTTGGTGATAAAAGGGTCCTTACTGGAAGTAATTGCCATTGGCTTTACATTTATCGACTAAATGCAAAAACAAACGCCAAAACGCCCTTTTTCTGTTTCTGTCTTTCCGTATGTGTTAATAAAGCTAATTCAAATTGGTGACGTCGTGTGTTCCACGTTGGCCCGGACGTGGCAGTCGTCAGTTCTGTTGTGTGGAAATCCTTCTTTTAAACCGCATCAGAGTAAAAATATTTCACTACAGCCTCACCTTAACCAGAGGAAACATTGCATCCGTAGGTCTGGACCTTGTCGGGCAGTTATGGGGCTAACTATTTCGTCCATTTTCGGCCGGCTCTTCGGCAAGAAACAAATGAGGATTTTGATGGGTAAGTAAAAGTTCTGTTTGGCTAACGGTACTTAGCGTCGCCACGGAAAACACAAAGATTAGCTTTAGTGAAACATTGCTAAACTACTCGGAAAAGTTAAAACATAGAACTAAAAAACTCGATTTGCCCTCCCAATTTAAATTGAATTAACCAAAATTTTAATTATTTTTACCAAGATGGTTTTTGTTTTTAAGGATATGAGGCATAAACGCTTTTTCTGTGGCCTTCACTCGAAATGGGATGTACCATTCTTGTCAGAGATTTCATATAAAAATGATCATTAAAAAAAAAAAATTCCTTTTCTTTTGAAAGGGAAACGAATCCTTACATAAAGGGAGATGAATTAATTTTTTGGGGTGTAGACGGATCAAGAACAGGTAAACAAGAAAAAAAAAGTAATTTATTGCCTTTTTTTTTTTTTAAACCTAACCCTCATTAATATTGTTACTAGAGATATTATTTTCGTTTTTTCAACTTTTTTGAGTAAATATTGCCAGCTGGATATTGCGTAAGCTAGCTAACTTAAAGTGAAACCAGAATAATAAAACTTTTTTTTTTTTTTTTATGCACTTTATCATTTTTAAGTAAAATAAGACTGAATATGTCACATAATTAATTGTATTTAAAAAATAAAATAAATATATTTTGTAATGTTTTGTTAAAATGGTTTAGTCTTTAGAGAAAAAATCGAAAAAGAAATGACTTTGTTATTTTCACATTCTTCTTATTAATTGTTTAAAGTCTTGCTTATTTTCTTTTTAAATCTCCACAGTTGGGCTGGATGCTGCAGGAAAAACAACAATATTGTACAAACTGAAGCTTGGAGAAATCGTAACCACTAAATTGCTTATTTTCTTTTTAAACACATTGGATGCTAGGGAAAAATGAACTTCTATTAAGTTAAGTTCTAATGTTGTGCAGAAATGTAAATAAGACGGTCTACTTCGATGTCCTCTGTGCAGGTTTCAATGTGGAGACAGTGGAATATAAAAATATCAGTTTCACTGTTTGGGATGTTGGTGGTCAGGACAAGATCCGGCCTCTCTGGAGACATTACTTTCAGAACACACAGGTATGATGGCACATGTTCAAAATCCATATTTTTTTTTTAGACGTTTCTCAACATAAAGCAGAAATATGACTTTGGTCTTTGGATGAAATGATCACTATAAGTAACCTGTTTCTGAATACTATTCAGATAAGTGCTACGTGCTGTAAACAGTAATTTCAGATTGTATAATGTTTTTGCCATTCAATTTTGTGCTTCAGCTTTAGTGCAAAACTAACATATTTTTGTTTTCTTGCTTTAGGGACTCATTTTTGTAGTGGACAGCAATGACAGAGAAAGAGTGGCTGAGTCTGCGGAAGAGCTATCAAAAATGGTTTGTACTTCGTTCATCTAAATTATGAAGAGGATTTTTTGTTGTAAAACAAGCATATTTTGTGGTTATTCTATCGTAGACATTCAAATTATTTGACCAAGTTGTTTACACATTTTTCGCATTTGAATTTTAAGTTTAAAACATATTTATAAAAAAGATTTACAAAGTTGCAACAATATTTAGCATAATTATTAAGGGTTTATTTATCAGACACTACCAGTTTGACAGAAATAAACGAGTGATTTTTTTATTCTGAAATTGCAGTGTTTCTGATTCTGAAACACTGAAAGCATCGGGCAACAATAAAACTATTGATTGAAAAAAAAAAAAAAAAAAAAAAATCATTGCAAAAACTGTTATTCCCCAAAGCCCCCCAAGGAAACTTCTCATATGGATCGATTGGGCTGATTGGAGAGAAAAATGTGTTTGGTGGTGGAAGTATCATCATGTGAGGAGAAAAAAACAGGAAGGTTTATAGAGCTTTTAGCCTTACTGGTCAGATTCTGAAAACTCCATCTAGTTTGGTTTTTGCTTATTTGGAGTTTTATTTATTTGCTTTTAACAATCTTTAAAAATAACAGTTTTTAATGATTTATCCTTTCAAATCAAGCTTAAAATCTTCCTAATATAATTGGGAAGGAGATGTCCCCACCCTCTCCGTCAATCTGTACTGCCATTGGTTTCTATTTTTAAGATTCTACCTCTCAATTGAAAAAAAAAAATATTCAACACGAAAAAAGCACAAATTCTTTCAATCAAAATGTACTTTTTTCAAACTGTAAATGGTTATTAGATCAGGAGTTTAGTCCTGTGGGATTTTTCTAATGATGGAGAACACACATAAATAGTAGTTAGGCTTAAAATTGTTTTTCTTTATTCAAATCGTTGTGTATCAGGAGGAGATGCAAAAATGCTGTTGGAAAACGCTTGTTGGTGTGACGTAGAAGCTCCAACGTCAAGTCACAAGCTCCCTGCTGCGCTCCATTCTAATGCATGCACTTGTAGACAAATAGATCCATTTTCGTCTTTGTTTTCAGCATCTGAGCTGGTATTTGGATCAAAACTGTACCGCTAGATTGCTGTCAATATCTTGCGTCATTTTTATTGCAGCGGTAATGTTGGGTTGGAGATGTGAGAGGGTCTGTAAGCTAGGGGGAGAGCATGTAAATAGAGGGATGATGGGAAGGGGGCAGGCTACTCCATGCCAACAGTCCCACCACAACTTGGAGGTAAATTTCTAATGAATTCCTGCCGTTCTGCAGAAACTATGTACAAGAAAACAAAAGTATTTTATTTTTATTAATTTGACCTTAAAGCAGCATAATCAGAATTTAAGGATTAATGAGAACATTTTTTTAGAAAAGATCAAAAGATGATTTAAGTGAAACTTTAAGCTTAAATAAAACTGTTGCCTTTTTTTTGTCTTAACCTTTATTTAACTAGGGTGGGTCCCATTGAGATTTAAAACCTCTTGTTCAAGAGAGCCTTGTTTGTTTCTGCACAAACTACAAAACTGTTGGCTGTAGTACTTACTAGTGACAGCAGCTGAATTTGATGTACAGTTGTTATCATCATTTTATTAACTTGACACAGATGCAGGAAGAAAAAAGCCCAGCTTTTTATCAAATTATAACATATTTGTACAGGATTATAATTGTTCTGCACAGTTAATGTGTTTCTAAGAGCAGCTTACATAAAAACACGTCTAACCAGCTTGTTGGAGTAATTCCAAATTAATGTGAAAGAGACATTTTGAAGTTTTTTATGAAGTTTATAATAATTTTCCCGTAGTTGAAAGAAGGCAGCTTCAAAGTAAGAGAAAACAAAAATAATCAGGATTTATACTAGGGTAATACATTATTTTATACTGATTCTAAATGGTTTATATTAATTTTACTTGTGTGTGTTTCCTGTGCTTTTTTTCTTTGTAGCATCAGAATCTTTCTGTGTTTGTCTCGTTTAAATCTGTGACGGTTGTTTTCTGTCCTTGCAGCTGCTTGAAGACGAACTGAAAGACGCGGTTTTGCTGGTGTTTGCTAACAAGCAGGATCTTCCTAACGCCTTATCGGTCAGTGAACTGGCCGACAAACTTGGCCTGCAAGCTCTTCGCAACAAAACTGTAAGTTCTTCTAAATGGAAACATTTGCACTAGTAAAATAGAAGTGTAGACCCCATCTCGTGTCAAGCCTCTTTCTAACTCTGTTGACTTGTGTTGATTCTGGACTTTGCAGTGGCACATCGAGGCTACCTGCGCCACCCAGGGCACCGGCCTGTATGAAGGACTGGACTGGCTTTCCAGAGAGTTGTCCAAGAATTAATCAACCACAAAGTGAGCTGCGGAGAGAGACTGACCAACACAGGACAGAAAAGAAGGCACCTATAACCAATCCATGTCTGGCGTTTACTAAAAGGATGAGGCTGATGGACAGTATAATCAACTACGACAACCTTTACTGTCTTTTTTTCTTTCCTACGTTATTGTGTCATGATTGATTCTTGACACGCCTCGGTTTTTCTTATTTTTGTTTTCATGCATTTAGTTAAATGATGTGAAGATTTATTTTTTTTTGTCCCACTTGCTGTTGACCTCCATAACCTTGTTTGGCCTGATGAGTAGTGAGCTTCTGTGAGGGTCGGTTAGTTTACCTTGGAGCCGGCTCGCTTGAAAAGAAGGGAACTGTGCCTTTTGCTCTTCTTTCACACATGTCAATAATCTATTCTTTATTTCATCATAAAGTCATTTTTTTTGCCCAAGATGCATTTGTGTTTGTATGCTTTTTACTTGGAAAAAACAACTTGCAATTTTCATTGTATGCAGATCCGCGTCACTGTGAAAGTACAAGTGAGGACAAACCGCAAGTAAATCCATCAGTTTGGATGTGATCCAGCCTGTGTTTGTCCTCACTTGTTTTGTTTTCCTCTGTAACTGCGATAAAAAGATTGAAAAATCTCAGTTCTCCTCTTTTCTGACGGAAAGAGTTTCAAACTAGGAGGAAGGAAGCACTTTTAGAGTGTTGAAACTGCAGTGTTGCGACGGGAAAGCATTATTACACAGTAAACAGGTTTTTTTTTCTCCCCATTTTAGTCCTTGTTTTCTTTTTAGCAGCACAAAGTACTAACTATGTTGCACTGTTTGGCACATGACAAAGTAAATTTACCCATCAGTTTTCTTTTTTTTTTTTTAGTGGGTGTACATTCTTAACTAACTTGTGCTTTTTTTCAAGCTGAAGACATTTTGATAAGTATTTCCTAACAGTGTTCTATTAATAAAACAATAAAGAGACACTGAATAAAACCAGCTTAGCCGACATGTGCTTTAGATTCCGCTAAATGTTTCACAACTTTTCAACAAATGTTTTGTGAAAGGAACTTTGGTAAGAGGAAGTGTCTGTCCCAACCATGTTTAACAACCACACAGAATAATTGATGGCCAAGGGATGACGATAAATTACTACCTCAGAACATGAACCCAAAAACTAACTCGCGTCATCCAAGTGTGTCATCTTCAAGTTATTGACACAAGTGAGAAAATATGAGGTAATATAACTCTATTTCCTGCAATCCAGTCCTGGAATTCCTGTCATGGCCTGCATGGAAAGAGCTTTAGGCACAAATATGTTCATTTGTGCTCTTTGGGAAACTTCAGAGCAATTCTGAGTACAAACTATGAAAGCTTTCTTTGTGAGAAGATGCAGTTGATCCTGTCTGCACAGGTGAGGTCATTTGAGGGATTGAAAGTAATCTGTATAAGACTTCAATTTAAAAAGTTGACTCTTAAAAACAAAATGTACTTAATATTTAAACAGCATTTTCCCATTTATGCTGGCTGGATGGCTCAGTTGGCTGGGTGTTGGACTAGTGCATGGGAAACCAGGAGCGTAATGAGCTGAATCTAGTGTGGATTCTTATGCAAGATGCCTAAGACGCCTAATTGTGTAGCCACAAGGGGGACACGAGTCTAGGTCCCCCAGCCAGGATAACAGAGCAGTGGTTCCCCAACCTTTTTCATGCCAATTAAGGGCCGCTTTAATGTTAGACAATATTTTCTTCATTCTCTGTAAAATATCTGCAGATACTTTAAACTCTACTCTTGATTTTGTGCTGGAACCATTTAAATATGATAGATTTTCTCTTAACCAATACATTTTGAAATGGAAGCTAAAAAAAAATCAGACACCAACTTCAGACTAATTTTATTCTTTAAGGTGCGATAAAGACAATAAGAAAATATTAATACTGACTGAATTAAACCAGTATTTTTTTAATATGGTGACTGGCATAAATCCATCGCTTGAACAACTTTATTAGCAACATCCTTGTAACAAACAGCCTATTGCTGAATATTATGCATTATTAATATGGCGTGTGTGGGAACAGCTGTGTCAAAAACATTTTTTTTTTTTGGAGTAAAGAGTCCTGTTTTTTTCTGTTAAAAGCAGCTTTCTTTTATTTTGAAGATGGAGGCTCTTCTCTTTCCTCCTTGGATCTTTTCTGTTAAAAGAAATTGTCCAAATAATTGTTTTTGTTCAGTTTACTACTTTTATAATGTGGCTGCACCTATAGCTGAATTGAAACCAACTGGCAAAGTTAAGTTAGAAAAGTTAGTTTTCAACACGTGACCAAGCGACCTGATGTGTCAAGAATGATGAGAGAGAAGCCACTAGTTTTTCAAAATATAACTTCCTTCAAAATCAGGTAATAAAGATTTAAATTAATTCACTGTAGTGTTTATATTTATGCACCACACTGATTTTATAACATAGTATATTTAAAGTTTATGAAACTTTATTCCAGAATCGTCACAATTTTCTTCTTATAAGAAATTAAGGTCAGTTTGAAAGGATAACTTGATTCTGACATGATGGTCAAATTCTTTAAAAAAAAAGAAAGAAATCAAAATTTTAATATACATTTTAGTGTTTTCTCACACAAGCTTTAAGGCTTTAAGTAGCTTTGTTAATAATCCCTTAGACTCCTAATTACTCTTTAAGATGTTATTAATAATTGAGGAGAACCATGGTCTGGAGGGCGGAGCTAATAGGTGTAATCCCACCATCACTCTCTTAATGACAAGCTGTCCCCTCTTGCGGCTTGAAGCTTTATCCAAACTTGATCTGAATACATTCTTCATGCAATGATTCACTAAATTACAAATAGAAAAAAAAGTACCTTTTTCTTTTTGTTCTATGTGGTTTTAAGCATTCTAAATAACTTTTTTTTTCAAGTTTTTAGTCAAAGTCTGCGTTGTTTAAAATGCAATTCAGCATGCAAAAAAGAGCAATTGATTCACAGGAATAAAACCGCTATTTGCAGGACAAAGTAATATCTTGGAGGAACTGTGACCTGTGGCATGTAATTAGGGCATCCATAGTGGTTAGGAATAAGCATTATATAATTGGCTTGCCATGAAGCATGATTGTCTGTTCTAAAGTATTTATGACAGCTAATAAGGCTTAGAGGAGCTGGGACATTGCACAGTTGTGTGTGTGTGCAGTACAACAACATAGACGAGCACATGTGCATCCAGTTTGACAGGCTTCATTTTATCCAGCAAAGTTTTGGAGAAAACATTAAATGGGATTAACTCTTTCACTGTCCGACTCCGTCAAACAGGTGAGTCTGAATTAATCTACGTTAAGCTTACAGATCATTAACTTTTTCTTGGATGTTGGAGAAATGTGAGGCTAACTTCAATAGCTTCAGTTTGATGTTAAAGACTAATTTGAGAAACTTCCACTTCCATAGCAGGATAATGCCGAGCCTAGCTCCACACATTTCAGTTCCACGGCCTTCCTACTCCCAGGCCAGGGAGAACCTGGTGAAGGCAATCCCACCCAAGCTGCTCTGTCTGTTAGCCTGTGGGGGAAGAGACTGTCGCTATGAAGGCCCAGACTGCTGGAAGTTAAACCAGCAAGTCATTCGAGGCATTTTCTCCTCCTGGTAAAAATATGTTAGGCTGCACTTTTGCCAAAATTCTTGCATTAGTTGCTTTTAAAAGAAAAGTCAGATTTTAAACTATTTAACTCCCCAGGGTGACGGATGATATTATTGCAATGGCTCGACCGTCAAACCATCTAATCCAGAAGTACAACATCGTAGATCAATTTAACAGGTAAGAAGTCTTCAGTTATTTGCACATCTATGATCTTGCTCCATGACTGATAAGAGTCGAAGAGCTAACTTTTGTCATTCATTTAAATCATAAACTTGAAGAAAACCTATTTTATTAATAGGTTAAGCATCAAATCCATAATCAACATGCAGCTTCCCGGGGAGCACGCTCACTGTGGACCTCCTCTAGACCCTGACAGTGGTTTCACATACTCTCCACAGACTTTCATGGACAATGACAGTAAGGAAGTTTTATTTCCACAACTTATTTTGAGTTAAAAAAAAAAAAAAAAAACTAGTTGTGTGATGGGGACATTTGTATGTGTGTCTGAAAGAGATTATGAACTGGAGAGTAAAATATCAAGCACTGATTAGGTCTTGAGTCTTGAACTTGAGTTGTGCCGTATTTTTTGCACTATAAAGCCTCGTTTCCACTGAGTGGTCTGGTACCGCACGGTTGGGTCTGGTCTGGTATTTTAAGCATTTCCATTGTAAAATGGACCCATTAAAACAGTACCAAACCATATCTCTTGGGCAGCCCCCATCGGTTGTAGGTCCATTGAAAAGTAGAATGGGGCAAAACGGTTGGGGTGGAGCTGCTGTGACCACCTGTTGATTGGCAGAAAGCGATGTCGACATTAGAAAGCGCCAATATAACTCCCATTTAAGCCAACTTTTGTAAGCAATTTTTCATTCATCTTCTTTCAAACAACATTAAGTTCCTGTTACGATGTACCAGAAGTAAAGCAATAAAAAGATGAGCTGCTGGATGACCTCCACAGTTGTTACTTTTCTAGTCATCGCACTACAATGGCGCCATGACACGCTAGCGCCACACATGCGTTGTGAAACCAAACCACGCAGTGGGAGCAAGACGTAAGTGAGCGGAAATGCTCACCAGAATTAACTGAACCCTACCTTACCACTCCTTACTGCACCAAACCGGAAACGAGGCTTAAGTAGGAATATACGTTTTGGGAGAAATTTATTAAAACAAAATATAGAACCAAGAACGGACATTTCAGCTTGAAAGTCAAATCAAAATAAAAGGCTGAACACATGCATGCTTTACTACTGAAAAAAAATATCTTAATTTAGCTTCACATAATGTAAAGAACAAGCTACCAAGTTAACTAAACTCTTTATATCACTTCAAATCACTAAATCCAATTACTTTATAATTTTCTGTGTCGCTTTGGAACAATTCCAGAGGAGGCACACTCCTTCCTTTGTGTTCCTGTCAGTAGCAAATACAAACGCTCACACCTACAGTGCCCTCTAGTGGTTGTTGCCATTTATTTATTTTTGTAAATCACATTTAAGTCACATGCAAAACAACACGACTTACTCCAAAAAATATGACACTTAAGTCAATAACTGACTTAAAACGTAGAGACTTTAGATTTGATTTTTGTAAGTATTAGCAGAATATTATGCTGTATACGGTATTGTAAATTGTGTCATGCTGTACATTTTTCTTCTCTCACATGTACCAGGACCTGAGTTCCAATCTCGTGCTAGTGACATTCATTTGTTCACTGGTTTGACAATATAAATTCTTGAGTCCTAAACTGCAAATTCTTATTGTTACATTGGTGGTGAATACATTGTGTTCCAACTTGTTTTTTTAATGTAAAACAGTGATGTTTGGGATGATAAAAATGTACTTTTTAACTTAGATTTGGCATGGCAAAAAGCAAACCTCGTTACCATCTTTGGATCAGGATTAGCTAAGACAGCATTTAAAAGAAGTCAACCCTAATATAATCATAGATATATTTTTATTTACAGTTTACTTTTACAACTTTGGGATGCCCGACTACGGAGTGTCGTCTCTTGTTGGAATCATTGATGGAGTGAAGGTTCTGGATTTTGCTGTAAAAGAAGGAAGAGTAGCGATTCACTGTCATGCAGGCCTGGGCAGAACAGGTGAGATGAAACAATTATGCTGCATCATCAGTTCAAAGAAATGAAGCGTTGTCTCTGTGTAAATCTCATGGGCGTCCTTGTTTCAGGGGTCCTGATTGCTTGTTACTTGATCTACACCCTGCGCATCAGCCCCAGCGAAGCCGTCCACTATGTGCGCATCAAACGGCCTCGATCTATTCAAACACGCACGCAGATAAACCAGGTCTTTGACTTTGCTCGGCTCCTCGGCACGCAGCTGGTCCAGTATCCAGACCTCAGCATGCGGCATGGAGCTCCTTTCACATTGCAGCACTACCTCAACCGACAGGCGCTGCTGCTGCATGGTCAGGAGGCACGCAAGCTGCGACACACACCCAAGGTCAGGACATGGATATGTACCTTCACCTTCCTCTTACTTTGCATCTCCTTAACCCTGCTACGTATGCCTCCTGTGGTCAGGTGGTGTACCTTTTGTGTGTGCGCCTCTCCTGCTTGGCACTGGGGCTCCCTCCTCCTCCTGAAGTCCAAGTAGAGTTGGAAAAAAGGACAGGAATCAAGACCCTCAGCAAGACAGTGAAAGACACCCTGGTGTCCAGGCAGTATTTACCCTTGTTGAATGAAGGCTGTAAGAGCTCACGGGGGGCCTCAGGGTCCGTGTCCTCCTGGGACGAACCCTTGGGATACTTGGAGAGAAAGCAGGAGGTGCTGCTGGACAAGCGCAGCTACAGTGATACTGATCTCAGCAAAATTACAGTAAAGGAGCAACAGTGAACACATACGTTTTCAATTTTGTTTTCTCCTTTTAATGAGGGATGGTTTCCACCTTGTTGCCTTTGTTTCTGAAGGACCTGGAGCTGAGTCCATACTGCACCGCAGCACTTGGAAATGAGAAACACTGGTGTGTGCAAGACCTGATACAAAGTGACAGGAGATCAGTCAGTCCAGTTCTTGGCTCGCTTTCAGGAGGGCATCAGACTGCAAAAAAGCAAATACATAATCCCGCAATGTCCAACGTGATTCCAAACGACAACGGGGCAAAGAGGACAAAGTGCGCAGGCAAAAATGCACTTCCCAAATACAACTCCAGCTTGGAGGTAATGAATCTTCAAAAAAGGGATTGTTTTTGTTGTTGTTATTAATCTTAAAACTTTTTCAAATGAAGTTGTACAGAAACACACATAATCCCAGCCCAACAACTATGGCCCGTCCTGTTGCCAAGGCGATGGCAGAACAAGGACCACCAGGAGAAAACATTCTGCAGAGGTCCACTCTGCTACAGGTAACTCAAAAATTGTATAAATTCATAATATGTCAATTCCTATTTAAGTGAGACAAAGGGCTTTATTTTGAAGGAGGAACTGAACAGCAGTGACTGTGGCTGGGCTCTGCTGGTGACTGAGTCAGATATCCACGTCCTCTGCTGTCTATTGTGGACGTGGCTGGAGAAGTTAAAAGTCAGTAACTTTTAAAGAATGTTTCAACTTCATATGTGAAATTCCTTGCAGGTTGAACATTTCTTTGACTTCCTTAGGACCCCGTCCTGAGCCCTGAAGATATACAGAAGTTAAAAGTCGAAGGGAGCAACAGGAAACCTCTGAATGTGCTCAAAAAAGTAACAAAATAAAACAAGCATCTTACCTTTTTTTTCCTATTTTCTGGAAGTTAAAGCCTTTTTGTGGACTTTTACAGTCACAAAGACACACCATCTACTGTCTGCTGAGCTGTGTGAGTTCAGTGACCAGCTTGTGTCCACACAGAGAGGATGCTGTGCTCCAGCGACTGATGTCCGCTCTCACACGGGTAAAACTGAGAAATTGCTGCCTCTGTGTGGTCTCTCAACATGAAAACCTCTTAATGTTTTTGGTTTTTTTCCTTACCTCAACAGCGCCCTCAAGAGGAAATGGAAACCCTTGCACAACTGATGAAAGTCTTAAAGGGTTGTTTGAGAGAAACCTTCCACAACTATCGACGCCTCACAAGAGCCTGCAGCACCATTGCTACTCTTTGAAGAGAAAACATTCAAAATAAATGAGAAAAACAAATAATTAAAACATTTTTGTATTAGCTGTACTTTGTTTGGAAAACAATCAGGTTATGCAATGGAAATACTTTATAGTAAATTATTCTGGCATGATGGTAAAACAATTTTAATATTTCACTACATTTCATTCAGCTGCTTCTGTGCTGATTTATGCATCATTCCTTTATATCACAATAATAATTTAAGACATGTTAAATAAATCAACAAAATTATGATGAATTATAATGATGTAGATGCAAGTGGAACATGATGGAGGCCACTGTAAATAAAAAATGCCAGAAAGAGTGTTTTGGTAATCTGAAAAAACTTCTTTTTTTAATAATAATTCTAAATTTGAGAAAATCTGCTGTCAGCCTCAGAGGCAACATAGTATTTTATTCTGAAAACATCGTACTGACACTATGGTTGTGATATCAAACTGTAGCTAAAACCACTCTTATTAGAGTGGGAGAAATATCAATTCCAGGACTTCTTAGAAGTAATTTTGGAATTTGGATGAAGAGCTATGAAGAAAAAAAATGATTTAAAGAAAAAAAGCACTATTTAATCTTTTTTTTCCTCAAACTGTGCATTGTTTGAATATAGAAAATAAATTGCCAACTGCAATATTAAACATGTTTGCAGTTTCTTTTTTTTTACATACATTCTTCATTTTTTTTTTATTACACAAAACCAGTTACCACTCTTTATTTTATTTCAAGCAGCAACACGTACATTCTCTGTGTGACACTGTTGCTGGTTAGAACAACTTACTGTATATCCTATAAATTATTGGTAACCTCTGAGTAGCACTGATTATTGTACACATTTAAAAACTGTGCACCACTTTTTTGTAAAGTCACGTTCCAACCAAAATAACCATGTGTTTTAAAGGGTCATTTCCATGGCAGCGTTGCCGTGGTAACATTGACCACTGACAACAGTGTTTTGGTTCAGCGCTCACTGTGATTTCTGTAGTTACTACTCTACACGGGTAGACGACCTAGCAACTGGATGTTAACCTATATCAGGTAAAACATTTATTCCTTTTAACTTAAAGTAAAATTAAAAATAAAAAAACATATACGAAAGTGTGGTGTCTGGTTAAGTTTGGACAGACTTTAGCACATGGATGGGCAAACTTTCTTACTCGTGGGCCACAAAGAGTTCTAAAATTTGACAAAAGGGCTGGAACAGGTGTATGTTTATAGCGTGTTTTGGTAAAATTACCTTGTAAAAGAAAAAAATAGCATGGAACCAAAGTCAATAAAAAATGCAGAGTGATAAATATTGGGTTGGAACTTGGAGGCCGCACAAGCCAAGAGGACCTGTGGCTGCTCTTTATGGGAGTCCAGGACCTAAGTATGCTCTGCCTGGACTCATAGGTAAAGTAGAAGCAATTCAGCTCCATCACTAATTTCAGTATTTAGTAGTTAACGTCTTTGACTCTTGTGTTTTCATGAAGGTAGTTCTCATCATGACCCTACAAAATGCAAAGCACCGGTGTTCTCCTTTGGCACTCGCTGTGAGAAGACAAATTCTAACTCATCTCCGGGACCAACTTACTTAATACCTTCTAACATCACCCGACGGGGGAGAAACGCCACACCAGCTTTTTCAATTTCCAGTCGCTCAAAGCAGCCCTCGTTGTTCCGAGCACCAGGACCAGGTGAGTGAAAGATTAAACATTTTATTGCCAATGATTAGGTGAAATAAAAAAATAGAAATCATCCATGAAAGGTTTAAATGTCAGGAGTTTGAATATACAAATAATTTTGCTGTGTCAGGCCAGTACTCCCCGGAGCATTCGGAAAAGTTAATTTTCCATTCACCTCCTGCTTATTCTCTGTCTGGAAGAACTAAAGCTGGGAGTGCCTCACAATCACCCGGTAAAGTTGACGTCAAAAAGAACTACAGAAAAAAAAAAAAGAGGATTTTTTTTGTAAGACTGCTATAAAATGACATATTTAAATCCTCACTGCAGGTCCAGGCACCTACGCTCTGCCCCCTATGCTGGGGCACAAGACAGCCGTCACATCTTCATCCCCGACCTACTCACTCTGTGGCCGCAACAAAAACGGAAGCTTTCACGAGGACAAGTCACAGGTAGTTATATGTAAGTGATCCCAACTAATCATATAAAGTTTTTGATATTATTACTTTCCCTTCAGACTCCAGGTCCAGCTGCTTACAGAGCTGTAGACCCTTACATTTATAAGGAGAAGCCCCCACAGTTCAGCATGACCGGCAGAAACTTCACTCCAGGGGAGGCAGCACAGAAACCAGGTCCAGGGGCATACTATCCTGAGAGGGTAAGAGGGGTCATACTCTCCTTAGTATGTAAAAGAAACATGCAGAAAAATCCTCAAACATTTTATGTCCTTCATAGGTCACCTTTACAAGAGCCAAAGCTCCAAGTTTCACCTTTGGACTGCGTCATTCCCAATATGTCTCTCCCTTTATCAGGGACATGGAATCTTAATGGAAAGAACGGTCTTCAATCAAGCAAAGTTTTCAAGATTGTTGTTTTTCCTGACACTTAAATTTATTTTTTTTTTCACTGTTTGGACAAAGATCAAAATATAAAAAAACTACTATAAAAAAAAGAATTGACAAGTCTTTAAATTAAAAGATAATTTACCCTTCCTTCTGTTGTTATGTTTGAATAATTTGCAGGCCCCTCATACATAAACATGTGTGTGGGGGTGTGGAACATAGCACCTACACAATCAAGTTCACACCGGTGTGGCAAAAGGAGGACATAAGATGGCATAGGGGAAGGTCCATTCACAAAAGGAAAAAGAGTGCTTTTAAAGTTTTGACTTTTTTTTGTATTAGAAGCAATCAGTTTTTTTTTTTTTTTATTTATACACCAGAAATCCTGTGACTGTCATTTTTAAAACTGAAGTTTCACACACTAAATTTAAATGTCTTTATTTTCTCAGGCTTTTCGTTCATTATTCTGAGTTGCTCTTATCAGGTACATTTTAGTCATTTCTTTAGCTTTTATTTTTTGCTTACTGCATGACAGATTTTAGGTATCACTTGCAAAAGAATTGATTAATTTTACTGAGGGTTTGTAGTATCACTTGCAAAAGAATTGATTCATTTTACTGAGGGTTTGTACATAATTTACTGGGACTACATGTGTCAAATGTGCAAAAGGTGGTGTCCACCTTGAAGAAAGACTTATAGAGAATAGCTCATTATAAAACAAAATAAAATAAAAGAAATAAAATAAATGTATTTGCTAAGTGAAAACATTGGTCAATATGGTAATGAAAAAACAGGTAATCGAAAGAAATAATTGGAATTCTTTAAAATACTTTATTAATGCTGATTTTTTTATACAAGAATGTAACAAGTTATTTCTTGCAATGATTTACTTCCAATAAGTTTTAAAAATTAATATTTTTGTTGAAAATATTATTTGTGCCGTTTGGCCGATCATTTTAGACAGGCAACAGAAAGGACACCAAAAATTATACAGGGGTCCGACGAGCGTCCCCGTTGCATAGAAACGCAAACTGGATCCTGGAGATTTTTCAAATGTTCAGTGTTTACTTGCTTAGATACATGAAGGATTTCGTGTGTTTCTTTTCCTTGTTTGATTAGGCAGAGTACACGCGGTTATTATTGACAATAACGGCATGCCACGGTGAAGGCTAATTCTTCGAGCGGCTTTAAGGATCCCGTAGCCTCGTTTTTAAAAATGAGCCGTCACCGCACCAATTAATGCTCCCAGAAGTACAAAAGTTAACAGACAACGACATTTTTATTTTTTCCAGATTCAAGGACGGTCCAATTCTTTGATTAGAGTTTTTGATCGAGCTGTTGCGTAAGCGTATTAACAAAAAAGGCGAGCCACAAGATGCTAATGTTAGCTAACCGGTGGCAGTCTTGCTAACGCTCCTGCTGTTGGCAGCAAACCCCGCGGGGAGCGGGACTGGACCGGTGCTTCTCCGAGAAATTCTAAGGAAGCAGAGGCAATGGCAGACGATGTTGGCAATTCTACCGATTTAGATCAAAAGAAGTACGACGCAGAGGAACACGTGAAGATCATTTGTCTGGGAGATAGTGCAGTTGGGAAATCCAAGTGAGTATTAAATGATTCAACAGCACCTTCAACTTGAAAAAGTCTAAATTTAAGTCTGGATTGACGGGATTATCTTTTTCTTTCTTTTTTCCCCCCTGTAGGTTGATGGAAAGGTTTCTCATGGATGAATAGTATCCTTCAGCAGCTTTAAGGATGCATAAATAGAGCTTTTGCATTTCATCCTTGTTACTGATCCTTAACACTTTTCTCAGCCGTCCCCAGCAGATGTCAACATATGCTTTGACTCTCTACAAGCACAGTGCTACTCTAGGGAATAAGAAAGTACTGGTTGGTAAGTATAACAAGATGACGCTGTAAATGACAGGATGTCACAGGTCTAAAGTATTCACGATCCATTATGAATGAATCCCCACTGTGATAATGTGATATTACTATTTTATTATGTTGATCCCTGCAAAAATATGTTAAGTGAAGGCCAAAACAGGTCCAGACTTTGTTCTTGAACATGGCTTCAGAGTCCCAGAATATTGTCTCTAGTGTTGCCAATATTTAACATTAAATTAAAATTTATTGTTCTACTAGCCCTATTTTGTGAAGTGCTTACACACAGCTTATCTTATTTTCCAGAAGAAGTTCCTTTATCCTGCTGGAAATTATAAATAATCTTGAAGAATCACATTTCATCTATTTTCTTATCTACAGACTTCTGGGATACAGCTGGCCAGGAAAGGTTTCAGAGCATGCATCCTTCATACTACCACAAAGCACATGCATGCATCATGGTAAGATCTTATTGACATGTTAACCTAGAAAAATTTAACTATGGATTCCCATGTAAATCTTTCAGGGTTGTTAAGAAGGACAATATGGAGTTCCCTGGCTTCAAACCATCCTTTTTTTTTTTTTTTTTTAATCATGTATCCATATAAAATTCCTGTTAAAATGAGGTCAAATTAATGTCTGAACAATATATTGTTGATCTATTTAGTTTGAAGGCTTTCAGAAACCAATAGATTGTCTAAAGTCCCACTTTGACCATCTTTTGAGATATCTAAGAAGTGTTCACAGTGGTCATTTTTATGCAGTTTTTTTTTGCATCTTGTTTCATTTTTTAATTCAATTTTTTTTGTGGGAGGGTCATAGCATAACTGGTGAAACAAAAGTTTTGAGCAATATTGGAGTTATCCAGCTGTACAGTTTTGTGCCAAATGCCATCTTAGATGAGGACAACAAAGACTTACATGGATCTATTTGTCTGCAAGTGGGTGTATCAGAATGTTTCTAGAATATCTTCTAGCAACAAGCTATTTTTTGTCTGTCTCTGATTCATCACAATTTGAATAAAGAAAACATTTAGAGGTTCAATTTTAAGATACATTTTCAGTATGTGTGTCCTCCATCATGAGGAAAATGTCACAGGAACATGCTAAAAACACGATTTTCATTGGAGTGGGTCTTCAAATGTTGCTGAATTTTACTTGTGGAAATGATGGTTTACTGTGCTGCTATTAACACACATAGCTAAACGAATTTTTCAAATCTCTATTTTTTTTCTCCACAGGTTTTTGATGTTCAAAGGAAGATCACCTATAAGAATCTATCCAACTGGTTTAAGGAGTTAAGGGAGTACAGGCCTGAGATACCCTGTTGTGTGGTTGCCAACAAAATTGATGGTTAGTGCGTCTTTGACACAAAGAAAGTGTTATTCACACATTCATGAGCAGTATCTGTGACATTGCTTTTTCCGTTTTTTTTTTTTTTCAAATACAGTGTATTTCTTGACAAGGAAGAATTTGCTTTTTTTGTTTATTTTCAGCTGACTTGAAAATGACTCAAAGGAGCTTCAACTTTGCAAAGAAACACGGGCTGCCATTCTACTTTGTCTCAGCAGCTGATGGGACCAATGTAGTCAAGGTTTGCTTGCTTTATTTTGATGTCAGGATTTTTTTTTTTTTTATTTGGAAGTAGCATTAAAACATTTTTCAACTCATTTTACAAGTACTTCTAAAATGCTTTCTATTTTTTCTGTTTGTTCGTCTCCGTAGATGTTCAGAGAGATGATCAAAAGAGCGGTGGAGTACAAACAAAACCCCAGTGACTTCATGGACGAAGTCATGGAAGAGCTGGAGGTAACATTTTTCTGTTTTCAGATTTTTTTTCCCCCCAAATCATAATACATAAAAATCTAATCTTGGATCTACGTTTTCATGATGATGTGTAAATTATCATCCTACTATCTCCCACTTTGCAGAATTTTGACCTGGAGACAAAAGAGGAGAACTCAGATGAGGATGGACTGAAAGCAGAGAATTTAGAGTAGTTTGAATGTTTACACTGAATATACTTGTACTTTAAGTCTGATTTTATATAAAATATACATTTTCGGTACCGTACAGCTCTGATATATAATTGAAAATGATTATTCTATTTCAATGTTTGGATTTGTACATTCATGTTTGGAAGGCAGTACATTCTTGTTAGCATGTTTTATACACTTTATTTATCCAGTGACAGCAGCAGAGGGAAAACAACAGTTTTAGTTTATGATTAATTTGTGTTGTTTATTTGGTAAACTCTTTTTTAACCTTACTCTGAAATACAAGTCTTCTATCTTACTTGTGCAATGTCTTCCCCAATGTGGGGAAAAAAAACTTTGATAATGTGAAGAATGAAGTACTGACACAGTTAAGAGAACATGTGATTCTAAACCATTTCCTGCTGTTGTCAGTGATTGTATAATGTGTCGTGTGCAGTTTCGAGCAGGGAGCTGCTATTGGTTAACTGCTTTATTTGTATTCATGATGTCAATTCTTTTTTTTTTCTTTTTTTAGGAGTATTATTAATTAAAGCTTGATATACAGAACACTCAGCAGTTATCGTGACTCCTTCCTGCTTCCTTTAGCAGTCTGCTAACTGTAAGCATTTTTAGAAAAACATTTGTTGAGAGTTCTTAATCGATGGCGCATAGATATTCAAATGTTGAATTTCTCACTTGTTTAACATTCCTGAATCTTATAAAAAAAACCTAAAGGGATTCAAAAATTCTCTGTTAGTTGACTGTTAAACAGTTTTCCCTCCAAATTAACATTTTAACACAGTCAGCTCGGATGTGCTTCCAAGATAAATCTGGTATGCCTTTTTATTTATTTATTCAGAAATATCTCAATGGGATTTTTGTTTTCCTTTTCTGCACTCTGTCTCTTTTAAGGACATTGTTCTAAAAATCGGATGGTTTCAATCTTCAGAGGAAAGAAAAAGACATATTTTGACATCACCGCAAAAAATAGTTCAGGGCGGGAAGGGGGCAGAAGGCTTTGGAAGAGGGACAAACTGGATGGCCATTACAAATAAATGTATCGAAACAAAGTGTCAAGCTTTTGATACTAATATTAAAAGAGCAGTTCCTTTGGCTGAGTTACTAATACTTATGCTTAAATTAGCTTGTATTGATCATTTCTCTATCTCCGTCAATAATTTTACCAATACTGACTCAAATAGTGTAGCTCCACCCCCGTGCTAAGGTTTGTAGAATGTCAGATTGGCTTTATTTGATTTTATTTTAAACATCATATGGACTGAATTTAAAATAAGTTTATGAGATAAAAACATAAGTTAATTGATTTCCAGTTCCAAATTTGAAATTGCTTTTCACAGATGAAAATATAGCCTTATGACTTCAGCAAACAGGCAGGATCAGAGGTTTATTCTTCTTTAATAGCTAGACAGATAAAAAATAATGTTGCTGCTCCTGAGAGAATAGTTAAATGTGAAACTTTTTGGCTCAACAGTTATTTAAACGTTTCTTTACTAAAATTACAAAAATAGTCTGATTTTTACCAATTTAAATTATAGTTTTGCACAATTTACTTCACAATTTAAATCAAGTCTTTTAACATAAACATTTAAAGATCTACATTAGTGTAAAAATTAAAGTTGAACTGTCCTACCTTACATATTTACTGTTATTGTGGTAAATTAGAGAAATAAGAACCGATGACACAGCACATTGAAAATGCAAAGAAGGATTTTCCTGTCTGGAACAAAAATCCACACAGCACCATTTCTATTAATGAGACAGAAAAATGGGACTCACTTCATGTTTTAATAATAAATTTATTACATAATGTAACAAACATATATCTCTGTGGTAGACATATCCTGGGCAACATCTCAGATCTTGCCTCAACCTCTGTGATCACCTTTCATCTGTTTGCATGGAGACTCGTAGGTCGCTCCCAGCTGACTTGATGTCTTCATTTGTATTAAAACATGGTTAGTTCTATGTTTTTAGAGCGATATCAAGGAGGCGCCCTGTTGCTGGATACTGAGAAAGGGGACATTTTACACATGAGACAAGGCTGAGGTGTTGCAGTGATATATCCACCGTTTGAAACTTCACAGTGCAAACAAGGAAAAAAACAACAAAAGAAAATAAAAATCTTTGATGATAAGATCACTGGTTCCGATGGGTCGCTGGCACCAGCTGGATTTTTAAAAAGATCACACTGTTCCTCCTACGTTTAGTAGATTGTGCTTTGTTGATTAAGAAATAAGTCTGAAACGAACTGATGTGTGTGTCGGTTACACACTGCTCATTTGTCCTGTTTGTAGAAAGCTTACACAACAATCCAAGCAAGATTCACTACAGCACTGATTCCTCCAACCAGGCCAGCCTGTGTCTGAGATCAGACAGTACTTTTCTCTCTGGGAACAAAACACCTCTTGAATCAAACCAAGCTACTGAGTCACTATGTCTCAAAATCTAAATAGAAATGTAAATGCAAGTAGATATACACAGGCTATATATATGTTCATAAATATATAGAGACATGCATATAGCCTGCTTCTTTACAAAGAAACA
Source organism: Oryzias javanicus (assembly GCA_003999625.1). Lineage (NCBI taxonomy): Eukaryota > Metazoa > Chordata > Actinopteri > Beloniformes > Adrianichthyidae > Oryzias > Oryzias javanicus. Next base: position 20,626,118 of record CM012442.1, read on the forward strand.
ACAGTGACTGCAGTTCTGCCTGCAGAAGGTTGTAACAAATGTTTGTTCTTCTCAAGATTTCCAGGAGATGGCACCATATTGTCATAGTATCTAACAGCGTAAGAATGCTGCAACTAAGATAGTCCTAAAGCAAAGACAAATATACATCGGAAAGTTAAGTTACTTTTTGGCACATTTTTCATTTGTGATGTTTGTTCCTCATTAAATCAGCTAATATAGCGTATTCACAACTCAGAAACTGGATGTCTGAAAAACGAAAAAGGAGTGCTGCCAAACAGATTGGAGGATAAGGGAGCTCATCTGGGGGATGGATGTACAGAAGAGTGACACTGCATGCATGCTTAAAAAGTGAATTTTTTCTTCAAATTTAAGGTTTAAAATGAAAGGATTATTATGGAAGTTCAGTTCCAATTTCATTCTGGTTCAACCTCCAGTAGAAAAATTCACTTTTTCTTGATCTCACTCTTTTTTAAACTAGACTCCAGAATGATAGTTTGATTAAACTGGCGTATGCGCTTTTTTCTGTTTGTGTGTACGTGTGTGTGTTGTAACACAGCAACAACCGGCAATCTCTGATGGTACAGTAAGGCTATATTGGACTAACTCCAAAGATGTAAACCCTAACAACTAACCACACTCTCACTGTTTTCACACGATCTCATCGTCTCTTCCAAACAAATACACAAAAATAGAAACAAACAAGCATTTGCACACGTGGACTCGCAGCCATACATGTGTCGAAAAGGAAAAACCACACCGAGAGATTCAGAGAATCCAGATGCATGCATGCGCTTGGACGATGGGTGGCTTTTTATGTTAGCACCTTGTCACCTTGTTTTTGTGCAAATCATCCCCTAGTTCATAGTTCAGAGTTCAAAAGTTCAAGAGTTCATAGAAAGAATAAAATCTGCTCACCTTTTCCATAGGTGGTTAACTATGCATATATGCCAAACATTCATATATAGATCTATATACTTTTAGTTTTTCAAAAATTTATATGAAATCTATTATATTTACATTGCTCGTGATAAAAAACAAATATCTGTAGTTTGTTCTTCTTTTTCTTTTTTTTACACAAGTGTATGTATGTTAAGAACAAACAGAATATTTTTCTGTCATATTTTTTCCCCTCCGTCACTCTAAAATTCAGAAGAGATTTAAATTCCACGTTCTACACGCTACAAAATCTACCCAAAAGGATGAGGGTAGCGGGTCAGCAACAACAACAAAAGATGAATATCAAAGCAAAAGTTCACATGAATCTACGAAACAAAACACTGGAGTCAAAAAAAATGATCCGCGAGGTCACAGTGAGGCAGTGAGTGCTATTCCTACAACCCAGATATAGCGATTTGTTCACCACCCGCTTTAAAACTGCAAAAAACCAAAATATTAAAGAATTAAGCTGTACACTTTTTTTTTGCCAAGCCTTGGCATTCCGACTGAATGCTTCTGATGAGCAGAAGTTTTTGAGGGTATCAGAGATTTTGTGGCATCCTGTCAGAAAAACAGTTATGCTAAAAATGCTATGTTGTTGCGCAAATAAAACTGTTTATTACTGCCAGCAGAAGCTACTCAACCCTAAATACAATTACTGATTGTGTTTAAGGAAAACTCCTTTTTCTTTCATTTCACTACCTGGTTCTTATTGTTAGTGCGCCAGTTGCCCTTGTTTTTTGATAATATTTCAACTCACTGTGACGATGGCAGAGATAAAGGGAAGCAGTGAGGCTGTCAAATACATTTGCTTTAAAGGAACTTACAGTAGCTTTCCCATCCCCACGGCCTAAAACAATGTCCATATCCTGCAGGTTGTTTCACTTTGTCACGCCGTTTTGACTGTTTCAACACCAGAAATTGTGCTAAAAAAAAAAAAAAAAAAATCCTCATACCGGGTCACAGGGATGGAAATTTTTTTACTATTTTTATAAAATAATTGTCGCCAAAGATAATTATTGAAAAGCATTGAAACAGCCACCAACTTTTCCCGGCCCAAGTTTCCATCCCTGAGTATAAACAGGCCTACGATGAAAAAGCCCCTTTTTGTAAAGCAAGCAGCTGGCTTAGTTAGTGGCCCTTGCAGGATATATGTTGTGAGATGATGGGATCTGGAGCTGAGACAGTGGGGATAGGTGTCAGCTAGGTCACATTATCCGCGTCACATTATAGGATACCCTTTGGAATAACGGAAGACCGTATAGAAGAAAAAAAAAATGATGCAACTAGTCATGCTACCGTTAAAGAAGAGGTGAATACACATAACAGAAAACAAACAAAAAAACATTTTAAATCCATATACTTTTTCTTTTAAATATAAATATGTATCTACAGTATAATTATATGAATTGATACAAATTAGTAAACTATTGGCTGAATAACAATTTTCCGTCTATACTAAACTCCAAATACAACTGCAGATTTATGGTTTCTTCATTTGTTTATTTTCTGCAACTCAGACTCTTTTGCTGTAATCTATATTTAGATACACATATATTGTAAATATTTAGATACATATAAAGTGTTATATCTGTGTGTGTGTATATATATATACATATATATATATATGTATATATATATATATATATATATATATATAAATTATGTGTGTGTCTATAAAGCATTTAGTTATATATATAACTCCCTTTAGAAAAAACAAAAGAAATTTAATATGAAAAAAGCCACGAGTGTTGGTTAAACATTCTCCAAATATAGTAGATAGCACAGTCTGGGTACCAAGGCAGATGGGTTTTCTCCTTCTGTGGAGCTCCACCTCAAGTCTCCAGTTTAAAACTGACAGCAGGTATACAGCAGGCACACCTTGTTAGAGCCATGCCGGTTCGTTCTCCGTTGCAGTGTGTTTCCCACTGTCGATTTCTTTATAAATAATTTGAAAGGCAACTGAGCTTTGTGTTTGAAACAAAAAAAAAAATACACACTTCTGCTCTTTTGCTCAAACTGCTTAAAAGCTTAGAGTCTGAGTGGGTGAGAGGTACGAATGGTCAAATGCATAAAAAATTATGCGTGGCTTCAAGCAGCCAATTTTCTCGAGTGAAATGATCAGATTGGACAGTTTAATTCATTTAATACAATTTCATTTTCAGCTTTGAACTAAATTTTGAAAGCTAGACTGAGCAGGATTTTGACTCCTCTACTTCAGTGCAGAGAGCAATGTAAAGTTTGTCATTTATAGATCAAATGTGAGTCTTTAATACTAAACATGAAAGCAGCTGGAGCTAAAGAGGAGCAGTCTGTAGTTTTTCTCATTTTTTTCAGCTCTACACCTCCCCATCTTTCTTTTCTCCAACTGTTGCTCTGTCTCAGGGCAGGGGTTAGCTTTCCAGCAGCTGCTTTAGTGCTCGTTCGATGTTCATGCGGTGTCCGACTCGTGTTACTCCCAACTCTGCAAAGTCATCCTTGGTTAAAGCTGGGAGGTGAGAGCCTTCGATCTCGTGTTCCTGAAACCCTGCTCTGTGCTCCCCTAGATTGATGCTCTCCAGCCAGTCTCCCACGTCGTACTTGTTCCAAAGGTGGAGGGGTTTTTGGTGGAAGGGTCGAAGTGCTAAAAGGGGCGAGCCTAACCCGGGGGAATGGGAAGGGGATGGGGAGCGAGAGCGGGACCGAGCGCTGGAGCTCCTCATCACAAATCGCACCTCTTTGGGCTCTCCTGGTAAGCTGAGGCTCGAGGACTTGAGGATGGTTTGCGGTGGTGTAGTTGGTGATGTTGGCAGGCCAAAGCCCGCGAATCGTCCAAGGGGATCGCCCCGGTCAGGTGAGCCCGAGCTTGGGCTGGGGGTACGTCGGGTGACGGGGTAGCGGCTACCGGGGCGGATGGTGAATGTGGTTCCATAGCTTCTCTGCGAAATGGTGTGGAGTTCACCTAAGCTGCTGAAAAGTCTGATAAAAACACACAGATTGTTTTGGAAACGTCAACAAAGAAGATAAATGTGATCAAATGAAGAAGAAGAAAAAGGAAAAAGTTTTGTTTTTTATGTAACTAGAACGAATAGCCTGATACTGAGCGATGCAGGATTTGAATCAAATCTAATGTTTTATGAGTCTTAAACCTTTTTTTTGATAGAACACTACATCAATTTCAAGTATAAGCTTACACCTTTGAATATTTGTTATCTGATATGAACAACATATGATAAGCACAGCATAGATTTCTACTAATTAATAAAGTAAAAGTTCCTTAAGGTTTTCACTTATGAGAGAACACAAGGTCTTATGGTAATCATCTGTGCAGTACTTAAATGCCACCACTACTTTCTATCTGATACCACTAATTTGTGTTTAAGGTCAATATTTTTGATCTTCACAATTTTTTTTGCAACATTAAGAGACATTCTCATTTATATTTTGGAGACTTTGTAACTGAAAACAAATGACTATAAACTATAATAAACATTTAATTAAGTCTAGAGCTTCTCTTTGGTTCAAAAGTGGATATAGAGGATCATAACTGGGAACAGCTATCAATGGAACTGAAAAGGTGTGGAATATATGACATCAATGATTATTAACACTGAAAATATAAAATAAAAGGTTAGCTGAAAGGTGAAATCCATTTAGAATATGTTGTTTGTGTGCTACAGTAACAAACCGTAATTAAAAAGATGTTAAAATGTTTCTTTTTTCTAATGTCTATGTATAGAACCTTCTCACTAACATAGAAAAACTTAAATTGAATGAGTGTCCAAAGAGAATGAAAACCTCAGGATGTGTCCAAAACAATTTCAACCTTTACGGACTCCAGTGACACATTTGTTCAGAATAATTGAACACTAAAATGTCTTTTATGTAGTTACTTAAATTGCAAAAGCTTTCACTGCTATCTGAAGTACTTATGTGGATTTAAGAAAGATTTCAATTGAAAAATATAGATCAGTGTCAGCAAAGCAGAAACTGTATTAAAACATCTTGGTTAATCAGAGAATTTAATGGGCCATCTGTAAATAAAGTAAAATAAAAATAGGTTTGGTTTGTTTGACGTCTGACATCACCAAGAGTTTTTACCTTAAGAAATGTTTGCTTCATGTAAATTAGCGCATCATGTATTCCTAAACCCCATTGAATCCTCGGGATACCAAATAAAAGTGTTAAAATAATACATTTGATTTATAACAAAAAAACTAAACAAAACAAAACATGGATAGTTAAATCCATCTTTAACCAGTAAAAGACCCACTCTGAACATCTTTTGATCGATTGTAAAATCGTTCCTAATGTTTTTTTTAATCATAATTATTTCATCTTTAGCTAAATAAAAAAGACTGTTGTTTTTTTAGGATGTAGTTTCTCCATAGCAGTATTTTATAAGAACTTCCCCTCCAAGTTGTGAGTGGGATTGTTGGTGTGGAGCAGCCCCACCCCCTTCCCCGCTCCGATGCGGAGAGATTGCAGCTGGGAGCTTGTGACCCACCCAGTGTATTTTCTATGTTACAAATAAGATCATTTTTAATTTAGATTTTTCTGTTTGAGTAAAGAAATACTTTCTTTATGCAAGATATGTTAAAAACATGATTTTCATCAGAGTGGGCCTTTAAAAAGAAAAAAATAAAAAAATAAATAAAAATAGAAACTTAAGAAAAAACAAATGTTGAAAGTAAATTTAATTTTTCAACCTTTAAAATTTTAACTTCTATCAAATGAAATGCAAGTGTAAGTTTAAAGTACATGTTAATAGGGAAAAACTAAGTTAAGCTAACATTTGATACTTTTTTAGAAAGATGTTAAAACAATTTTATACTATTATGCAATATGTTTGCATACTAGTATTCCTCTTTATAATTTTTCTTTCCATCAACACAGCTGAACTTAGAAATAAACAGTGAAAAGATTTTTGAGAATGGCTGTTAGTCTCCTGAAAGGAAGGAAATCAAATGATGAAAGAATAAAGTAATCTAGGGAGTTTGTTTAACTGGTAAAGCAGAAGCTCAAAGCTGAGGCCTGAATGTAATAAAGATTTTTATTTCAGGTTATGGTACGTGCTGAAAACTGTTGATGTCAGGTCCAATTTAGAAAATCTACACAGGCTGGAGAAAAATGATCTACGAGAAGCCAACAGGTATGAGATGAGCTCTATGCACACTTACACAGTAGTCCTGCCCTCCTGGGCGCACAGGCAGTGCTAGACCAATCAGATCAGAGCAGCAGGGCGGAGCATGCAAGGTGAGCAGAGAGAGAGCAATGGGAGAGAATGTTAGCATCACTCCATGAGACGCAGTCTGCCAACCAGACTCAACATCTGCCTCAACCAACGCTGCTGTCTCTGACAAGCCCACTGGATATTCACACTTGCATGATGTGTATGTGTCACTTTAACTGGGCTGCTGGCAAAGACAGCAGGGCAGGTTTCAGCATTGCTGGAAGGTCTGACCGGTGAACTACATGAGAGAGAAATGAACACACTCTTCACATACTGCACAAAACAAATGAACAAATGAAGAAATAAAAGGTCGGCATAAGTCTCTGACCTTTAAAGCTGGGTTTGTACTTCCTTTGATACTTACAAACACATGAATAGAATCTATAGTGTTGTATGTGCTGCAAAAGATGTTCAAAACACACAACTAAATGTGCTCTATTTAAAATATAGTTAGTAAATTTAAAGGGTCAACACAGTCAGGGACTATGTCTGTCCTTTTTTACACACAAAAAATGTGATTTTTAAAAACAAACAAACAGTAGTTAGTAAAAACAATAAAGCAAACAAAATGTTTAAACCACAGTTGTCACACAAAGCAAGGTGGATACAAAAGTGACACAAAAGCGCTGAGGTATTGAGGGAGTTTTGGAAGTATTGGCACATCGTGGAAGGAGGGATTGAATGAGCAAGCATTACAATGAAGGCTGCCTATGGCACATGTGTGAGGCGCTCCAGAAGGTGAAGAGAAACAAATACAGATGCAGTGAAACACACACAGAGAAATAATGGTGTGAATGATCATCTTTGTCACAGCCAAAAAGCAATCAACCGTCAGGACGGTAACAAGAGTATGAGCCCAATCAGAGCTGGGTGTCAGGGGGGCATGTTATATTTTATTGAGCCTTTTTCTATTCTCAGATCTAAGGAACAATGGCTGACTCTGAATTTCAGTTTCATTCAAAGGATTGGCGTCTCATTTTGGTCAAAACACTTTAACCGCTGATAGATAAAGTTGATTAATAACTCTTCTCAAAACACTGTTCTACCTAGTTCTACCTGCTATTACCCAGTTGGAGGTACCATTAGAAGAAGTCACGAGAAAGCATCTAGAAATGGGACAATTACCTCAAGTTTTTGTAATCCTAATCGTAGCAAACAAAGCCAGAGAACTAAGAGGGTCCAATAGTTATTTCAATTGTGCAATTAGTCAATGTATGGCCAACAAGACCACCCATTGCAGGTCAACATTTGCACCTTGATACTGTGGGTAAGACATCATAATGTTAAGAACTGTTTAACTCCAACTGTAGATCCTTTTTTCCGTCAAAAAAAACAAAACAAAAACTTTTCAGGGTACTAACTAAACCAGGGGTCTGCAACCTGAGGCTCTGTAGCCACATGTGACTCTTTTACCCCTCCATTGTGGCTCTCGGATTTAAAATAATAAGAATACAAAAAAAAAAAAAAAAAAAAAAAAGTAACTGTAAAGTAGAAAAAAAGTAAAGTAAACTAAATGAATTCAACTTGCTCATAAACAATAGAGATAGTACGCATCACTCTGTGAAGTTCCTGACTATGGTTGCAGTAAAATCCATCAATCCTTCCTAGTTGACCTAGTTGTATCCAAACACCCTGACAATTTTTTAAGCTCTGTGCAACACAGAAAATCAATGTGAAGTCAGTGAGCACAACCAGAATTCATACCTAAGGTTTGTTTTTATTTTTGAACAAATATACTTCGTGGTTAAAAAAAATACAGTATGTGTAATTTTTTTTTAGCTCTGATGAATTTCTGACTGATATGGTAAATTTAATAAAGTAAAAGTTCCTTAAGAAAAAAAAAAAAAAGAACTCAAATGGTAAAATAAACTATTATTACTGCTCACATTACATTAACTACCACTACTACTACATTTTATGCATTGAGATGATCCCTGGTGGCAGAGGGTGTCTTCTCTTTTAAAAGGAAGTCATGTCAACCTATAAACAACTTTATGTTTAAAAAAAAAAGTTTATATTCTCTTTGTTTTATTTGTGCCAAAAATAACAATAGTTATTTTATTTCTATCATAGTAGTAGCAAAATAAAAAATTGTGTCTTTTATTTTAAAGGGTGAAGTATAGTTCCTAATGGGTTATGTTTTGTGAAAAATTGACCAAAGATGACTTTTAAGGGTTGAAGGTTGCAGATCCCTGAGCTACACAAAGAACAACAAACAAAGTTTCCTGCATTGAGATAAACACAGACAACGTTCATGTGTGGAGTTGGTTTCCATCTCCAGCAGATGCAAAATCTAAAACTTTTCCAGCATTGAGACCTTCTACAACCAAAACAAGATTTAAGATGTAAATAAGTGATTTCATGTTACAAAATTGCCAATCACAGATTAAAAAAAAACATGGTCAAAAACTAAAAAAAGATCATCAAACATTTGGTCAGAGCTTTTCTGCATGTGTTAACAAGGCTGTTAATCCAAAGATCACGGCAGGAAATTTTTAACACACCATTATGTTCAAATACTATTACAGCTACATCCTTATATCTTTGAAGTCATCACTGATCTGTAATAATGAATGATGAGCAGTAAACTGCTTTTATGATGTTACTTTCAGTGATGACTGCAAAGGCCTTTGAATAAGGAGATGCAGTGTATTTGAACTCTGGGAAAAGATTGCTCCAGCAGGGTCAAAGGTTAGAACTCAAACATGACTATGTGCAAGAAATGAGGAGAGTCTTTCAGGAAATGTGTGCCTTAAGCAACATCACCTTGTTTGCATCAGGAGATAATCTACACAATCTTACATGCAAGCATGCAGTCATGTGAAAGTCTATGCACTCTGAATCTAATTTAAAGAGATGCACTGATATACATGTATAATTTTGTATATGGACTTAAAAAATGCTCAAAATATATGGAAAAAAAAACACTGCTATACATTTGTCATTTCTTTCCCCCAAACTGTCTGGAATGGCCTGGATTTGATTCAGCTGAACCCTTGATGACTGAATCCCTGATGAATTTTTAGACTGTGGTAAACCAAGCAGAGCATGGAGGACAGCAGGCAGCAGGGGAGGATGTCTGAGCATTCACCTGGTAAAACTTATGAGGACGCTTTTCTGCCTGTAGAGAGTTTGACTTTACAAAGAAGGATATTTTCGGTGGACAGTGGAACATTTTCACATACTTAAAGAATATTTGGACCGAGTAAGAGTGGATTCACTTTTTATACAAATTCAAAAAAGTAATTTAGAGCAACCATCAAGGCTGTGTGTTGTACTGTGCGTTTGTCCATACTTGCTTATAGTGTAAAGGGAGTAAACAAGTGAGTGAAAAAATGTTTTTGGGTGTTGATTGATTTTTAAAAAAATGTATTTTTTATCATTAAATGTCCTCCCTCTATAAGGAAAACAGATATGTTTTTACTCTGGACTTTTGCTTTTAAACAAAATAATCTATTTTTCTTTTTGTTGGGACCAAATTAATATTTTTGCAAACAAATTATCCCTGTTCATACGACGGAGTATTAGGGTCACGGAAGTTTTTTTCTCGTAGATCTACGACTTTTTTCTCGTAATGTATTAAAGTCGAGGGGAGTCTACATTCCAGCAAATTTATGCCGTGAACTGAAGCAGACCAACCAAACTGTGAAAAGCGTCTTGGATTTCATCAGGTAAACTGAATGTTTAAAATATTTCAAATATTTGGAAGTTTCTTTATTTGATTTACAGTGTATTAATGTTTATTCGTTGATGCTGCTTGCAGGATCTCTGTAGATTCCGTTTATGAAGCGGTCCATATCCTCGCAGCTGTCCACTTCACGTCATTTCTTCCTCTACGACAGACCAGATCTCCTCCAACTCTGTGATGCTTCCGTCTGAAGAGGACTAGTTTTTGGAATTTTCAATGTTCTTGTGCTAACGTAACAGACTATTGTCATTTCTCAATGTTGTTTTGTGTCGAGACGGGACGTTTCATTTGGGGAAGGAGGCGTCCGGAGCTCTGTTTACGTTCTCTTTTGGTTTCTGAGCATGACAGAGACATGACGTAAGGTGGCGAAAAGAAATGAAAGATGTAATAAAGTGACGATCCTGATGAACGTGTATCTCTGAGCTCTTTATTTTACATATGAAACTTCGCACTGTTGTGTATTGAAGTTAGCAGTTTACGAACTGCATTACCCAGGATGCCAAGCGACTGGTCACATGTTCGGTGCACGGCAAGTAGTAAGCAGATGAGCGCTAGTCATGCACAGTGTAGCAGTAAGAAGAGACTGTTAAAAAAAAGTCTGTTTAACACAATAATAGCGCCTCTTTTGCTTACTTGAAGATACGCAAGACAACACATGCACTACCGAACCCGGAAATAATTTGATTTTGAATCGCCAAAACGTTCAGAATTTCTTTGCTTTTAACACCGATCTGGACATAATCTACACCAGATTCTCCAAGTCTTTCATCTTCAATCACGGCTCTGATAAACAGACAACTTTGGTTCTTTTCTCATTAAATTACGACTTTTAATCTCGTAGATTTACGACTTTAAATCCCGTAGATTTACAAGTTTTTTTCTCATAAATTTACGACTTTAAAAGTTGTAAATTTAACCTATGACTTTTAAAGTCATAAATATTCGACTTTATTCTCATAATTTAGCAGTTACGACTTTTTTCTCGTAAATTTACGAGATTTAAAGTCGTAAATCTACGAGTAAAAAACTTGTAATATTACTTTTTTTTTTTCGGTGACCCTAATACTCCGTCGTACTGTTCACTATTTAAAAAATATTTTTTTAAAAAAGGAACAAAACTGCTTTTTAGCCTAATTTCCCAGCCTGGGATGAATAAAGTATTTCTATTTTTAAACACAACCACTTTTGTCCTGCTGACTGATTATGGACTTTCCCTGCTTGTTTGTGTTTCGGTGCATGGAAATGTCACTGGTTGTATGTCTGAACAGTAAGTGGTTGTAAAGAATCTCAGGATGTCAAATGCTGTGAAAATAAACAAAGTGAAAAAGGAAGGGCAGCAGCAGAACTGAAGCATCTTATGTAGGAGGGAAGGACATTTATTTTTTAAATAAAGTAAAAACAATATGATTGTTTCATGGTACTTAGATTTAAGATGATATATTTCCTAATTATGCATTACTTTTATGGTTTTGCAGATAACATCAATTAGTAACAATTCCTAAACATTGACACATTGGCTATAGTCCAGATTTTCACCTGTATGTGTTTATAAAATATATATTAACATAAAATTATCATGAATTTAAACCACTTTTAAAAGCAAATGTGCAGCTGCTTACTCCGAAAGTTAATTTCATTCCGCCTTTGGCAACGCGCGTTCGAGGGACCACTTTCAATAAAAATTCTCTGTGAATGCACGTTCAGAACTCTTGCGATCACGCGTCTCTACTCAAGTTCCTACGACTGTTTACAGACTCCTACAAAAATACGCAGCCATTGATCGTATGCTAAAAGTTAAATCAGGTTGAATTTGAACAAATCAGGGACTTGAATTTGGTAGTGATATTTTATTTCACTGAAGTGCAAACTGTTTGAAAACTGATCATGGAGGAGAATATTAATAATTGTTGTTTCTGTCCATCCAGAATTGTGAAAAAAAAAAAAAGCTTGAAGGAAGATTTGCAGAGTTTTGACAATTCACACTAAGCCTCTTCCAGTTATAGGTGCTGATGTGTTCTAATACGAAGTAGAAAAAGAAAAAGTATCCTTTCCCTGCTTGTCCACCGTGCATGAAACAAGCGTTCAAGAACGCACGTGACATGCCTGGTGTGAATGTAATTCAAGCGTCTGCAATTGGAATATTTCAATTATTTTGCACACAGTCAATAATTTGTCAGTTTGCTTTTTCCCCTTTTGTATGTCATGCATCTGAATTGAGATAATATAAAGAAATGATTGATAGATTTTTAAGATCCAATCATTTATTTTCTTGTTTTTGCTTGTAAATGTTTTTAAAAGGAGTGCATCTTCTTTTCACATGACTCTACATGCATATTCAGACTGAACAGCTAAATTTATCGACTTCTGTCGTCTACAGCTAACAAAGACAAAGATTTATTATTAGGATAAGAAGTATGACCGTGACAAAGAGCAGTCTTGACCAAAGCCCGGAGCCATCATTTATCTACAGCTTGAGATCTACACCCAAGCCTTTCTCTAATGCACTGTACAATCAATCCTGCTTTTGAAAATCGCTTAAGTTGTACTGAAGGAATGACATGATGCAAACAAGGTAACGTTTCACATTCAAAGGAAAACACAAGGAAGGAAATGTATTTGTATTTCAAAGAGATTAGTTTGTAGGTTTTGTTAAGAAAAACACTTGTTTAATTAAAAAAAAAAATCGTTACCCCTATGGTCTATAACTTTAGGGTTTGCTTTCTTCAGTGTCCTCACATCTGCAGAAATATATAAAGGGCTTCATTGTATTTTCAAAAGTTGGTGTTAAAAAAGAATCCCACAGATAAGAATCAAAAGCAGAACTGTGCAAAAGATTGCAAAGATAAAATTGAAGCTAAAGCATCTTTTAATCTCCACTACTACAAATTATATATTTTTTTGCATTTTACATTGAAATACTAAAATATTTTTTTTAAACATTAAATACACCACAACTTTTTAAAATAATTTCTTTGTAAATAAAAAATATTCCAAGTTTAGATAAATAAGAAAAAAGTTCAAACTGTATTATCTTGTAGGCATGCAACTCTGTCTTACCTGGCCCCTGCTACAGGTGACTTCCTTCCTGGGTCAAGTGATGTTCCCAGTGGCTCCTCCCCCAGTGACCTAGTGTCTTTATTTAACTGCTGTAGACGTGAACTTAGCTCCCCAATAACAGAAGGTTTTGTACCTTCGTCTGCACCCAGCCCAAGTCCCAGTCCACCAAGATTGCCCAAACTCCCAATGCTTAGTCCCACCCCCGGGCCTCGAGGCTCCACTGGGTCCCCCCACAGCTTGGACCTCCTTTGGAAGAGGTAGCGAGGCTTGGTGGGGCCTAGACCAGTCACAGAGGCAGAGCCCCCCACGGGGAGCCCTACTCCTCCAGCTGCAGCAGCAGCTAGGGCAGCAGCCTGTTGTTGGGATAGCAGCTCACTGTCTGAGCTCTGCTTCAGTAGAGGGTCCCTGAAGGTGACGGGGCCTTTACTCCCTCCTATCTGGGACTTGAGTCGGGGCTTAGGAGGCACTGGCGGCTTGTCGAAAACAAATGTCTGCCCGTCGGCATAGGAGGTGTGCGTGGTGTGTGTGTCAGCAGGCTCACCGCTTTCTGACGACAGTGTGGACATGCTGGAAACCGTGGAGACAGTGCTGGTGGTCTCAAGATGATGATCTCTTTCTCGGTCACTCGAGCTACGTGTGTCAGCCTCCTCCACGCCTGAGTCAGCCGCGGAGCCGGACTCACCCACTGGTGGGGGCTCCAGAGGGTCAGATGGTTTCCCTGAGACAGCTGCAGCACTGTGTAGACGTGAGGGCTGCTGAGGCTGAGGCTGGGTGGGGGTCACGATAGGAGTTGATGGGGTTGAGGGAGTTTGGGGCGTTGGTGTTGTCGGGGTCCCAGGAGAGGTGGAAGCCTTAGCAGGGGTAGCTGGCGTTGCATGTGCCTGTGCCAACAACCCATTTGCAAATTCGTCCGGTGGAGGAACTACTCCGATCTTTCGTAGCTCTTCTCTTGTTTCCTCGTCGCTAGAGGATAACATAGCGGGGGGCAGAGTGACGGTGTATGTGTCCGCATCCTCTTCTGAACTTCCCTGAGCCAAACTCTTCTCTTGGCAAGGGGTGGCAGGATGCTGAGTTTGAGGTAAGACCTGGGACTGGGGCACAGTGGGACTAGGAGGTTTAGCCTGTGGACTTTTGCTGGGCTCCATCGAAGCGAGCACAGGTGTCTGTTCAAGCTCTGAACCCATTCCAGCTGCTTGACCATTATTGGTGGCATGTACCATGATCAGGCCCGCTGTCTTCTGTTGGGATGTGTCCATGATGCTGATCAACATGCTCTTTTTATCCTCTAGTCTCTTTTCCTCCCTTCTTTCCTCTATTCTCGCCTCCATCTCTTGGCGGAATGATATAGGTGACGGTGATGGTGCCAACGGTGGCTTGGCGGTCTGAGGAGCTAAAACAGATGCGAGGGAAGATCCAACTTCGTAACCAGCTGCCTTGCTGCTTTTAGGTGAAAACGGCGGAGAACTAGCTGCCCCATCACCGCGAGGAGACTCTTTGGTCTGAAGGTCTATAAACATTACACCCTGACCTATTCGGTCTTGTTTAGTCCGAGGTTCTGGGCTGCCAGTTGGAGACTGGCTTTGGGAGGTTAGTGCCCTTTCTCTTGCAGCCAGCGCAAGAGCCAGTGGAGAATTTGGGTCAAGAGGCTTTCCTGTAAGTGGATGGATAAAGGTGGTCCCACTAGGAGAGGGGCTAAGAGCCAAGGCAGGGGGAGGAAGCTGTCCCAGCTCTCGAGTCAGTATTCTTTCATCTATAGAATGAGACTGAGTCAAAGAGGGGGAGTCAGGGCTTGTTGATGAACCCTCCAGGGTCCCGACAGATAGGAAGACAGTGGATTTCCTTCTTTCTTCTAGTCGCCGCTCGCGATCTTTCACGGCTCCAGCTATTGCTGCGGCAAAGGGGCCCTTACCCTGAAAAATCATCTCTCCTTGGGCCCGCAAACGCTCTCGCTCAATCATCAGCTGCTGCTGGTAGTAATCTGCACGGCTGGTGTGAGTGTGCCCGTGGGTATGTGGATGTCTTCCTGAGGGTGAGCTCTCTCGTGAGTGGGCAGCAGCTAAGGCTAAACTAGCTTTTTCTTGTGCATCTTCTACCTGAAGTGAACAAAACACATAAACGAGATAAACGCCACAGGCTTTACATACTGCAGAGAGGATAAAAATCAAGACAACAAATCCACCCTAACTTGTAACCTACCTGCAGTTGTTTAACCAGAGGACTCTTTTTTCTTTGCGGCTTGGTGGGCGTGTACAATCCAATGCTAAACTGACCCACATTTGCGTAAGGGTTGTCAATGACCCGACCCTTTCTTTTTATCCGCTCAGGTGGCGTAGCAGCACAGGGACGAGGGATTTCTGTAGGCTCGACGGGTTGATGGGAAGAATCCTGCAGGATAATCATGGAGCAAGCTTTTTTCTGTCTCTCGATGTGAGTGGCCTGCCGCTGAGCGGCCTCGTAAGGCAAGTCCAAGGAGGACGGCTTAAAGCTAGAACGTCCTCCGGGCTCATGGCTCTGACTCTGGGTCCTGGATGGAGGAGGAGGAGGGCAGAAAGGTGGAGGAGGGCCCGTGTCTAGGTAGTAAGGAGGCGGGGGAGGCGCTGTTTGGGGAGGTGGGGGGATGGGATGGCCCTGTGAGTGGTCCCGGAGGCTGTCTGTCATAGAGGAACTGCGCGGAAATCTGTGCTCGCCTGCAAGGGCAGATAGTCGATCCTCCTCTGTTGCACCTGAAGAGTTGAGGTAAAGACAATGAAACAATTTTACAATCTACATTAATGCAGCATAACAATACATCTGTGAAAATCGACCTTATTCAATCCTAATACTATTTGTTAAAAATGCAAATACTTAAAACTAAGACCAGGCGCTCAATTACCTACATGCTAGTCCATTAAGTATGAGTGGAGAGTTTGTTATATTTTTTCTTCCACGTTTGTGTTTCATTGGACCTCAGCCAAGAAACAGTATTCATACAATTACATTTTAAAGCTTTCCCAGTGGTCTTTTAATTATGATTATGTTATTTTGAGCTAATATGAAAAAAAAAAACATAACATAACATAACATAGTTTCAGGACAGCGGCAATAGTTTAGTAGAAATTCGCCTCTGAGTTGTAAGCAGGACAGTTGGTGCAGAGCAATCACGCCCCCTTTCCCCTCGCCGTTGCGGGGAGTTTGGAGTAGATTAGCTTGTGGTCCGCCCAGCATATTTTTAATGTCCCAAATAAGCTCCTTTTCAAAAAGCCTTTTTTCATTTGCACCTGATCCACAACAATTTGAATAACACTCAAAAATGCAAATTTGAGATTGATTTTCTCTATGTCCTCTATTATTAAAAAAATGCAACTAGAATCCTTAAAGAAACACCAAAAACACGATTTCAGTTGGAGTGGGTCAACACATGTCTGCAAACAATATTAACAATGTTAATGCTTAAATCAGTAGTGTAATTCAGTTACAGATTGAAAAATATGTACTCAGATTTGACTATTGGAAAAACATGAGAAAACTGAAAGGTTTGCAAAAATCAACAAATAAAATTGTAGAATAGATTTTAAAAAAAAGAATGTTAGATCATAACAGCACTTTTGAATTTAATGATTATCTATAGCTGAATGTTGACAGAGGCATTTAGCCTTGTTTTGACAAGTTTACCTCTAATTATCGTAGCACAAGCTAGGATAAGCAAAGGTTGGCATTCATTTTGAATAAAGGAGAGATTAAAATCCAAGTTTCTTCTGCAGAAGTCTGAATAAAAATTATTTCCAAATCCTGCACGTTTCTCTATCCAAAGACTTGGCTTGCAATTAACTGTTTCAAACACCCCTCTTTTGTGCAAATCATCATAATAATATTTCACTTTTCCAGTTTTAATCTCATATACTGATAAAATTGATTGTGTTAATCCTTCTTTTTGATTTCTTTTTGGAGGTTTGATATCATTTATCACATTTGTTCTTTAATTGGAATTGGCTAGAGGTTCATTTTACCAAAAGACTTGGTCCTGGACATTCCCTTTGGTAGTGGTATGTGACCTCTTTCAATCCCTGGGTGAAGAGTTCCATGTAGAGTCATCCCTTGTCTCTCAAACAGTGACTGCAACACAAAATCCCCAATTACACATTTGATAAATGTTATAAAAAACAACAAAATCTAAAAATAGTTAATCGTGCATGTAGATTAGCTAGGATGGTGAGCGAGCCAGGCTTTCTAGAGTATGTTGTGTATAAGACCAGGCTGTTATGGGTGCCATGTACTGAGTAGGTGCACTCACACTGATCTCTGCTGGTGTGATTCTCCTGCTGGTAGGCCGTTGTTTGACAGTAGCTGCTCTGTAATCTGCCTCGGAGGGCTGTGAACGCATCATAGATTCTTGCGATGCCAACATCTCATCTAGTCTTTCTGTGAAGAAAAATGAGCCAGAACTAAATACCAAGACATAAGATTGTAGAAATGTGTTATTATGACTGTTATGGACATTAAGGACACAATAAAAAAGACATATTTATAATGTAACTACAGACAGCGTTGTTGAATCATGCATTGGGATACTGAACTAAATCATGGTCTCAAAAAAAGAGTGAAAAAGTGAAAAAAACAGAACAGAAGGAGTCCATGTGTTTGTGATGAATCCTCATTAAGATGCTCACAGATTTATCAGTTTCTTGTCTCAGACTCACCTCCCCTTTTCCGCCGAGCAGAAGCTTTGTAAGAGAAAGATAGCATCAGCAGAGGAGGGAAAATGACAAGAACAAGCCAACACAAGTGACTACTCTAAAAGTCGGGAGATACGGCAGGTTTCAAGGACAAAGCCAAAGCAGGACACTGATAGAAAAGGAGGAGGAAACGTCCACGTTTGTCTGCCGGTTGTTTGGCACTTACCCAGTTCTTCCAGCTCAGCGGTCATGGACTTGGAGCGCAGAGTCAGGGTTGTGCTGGGAGCTCTTTTCGGTGGTGGGGGAGCTGTGGAGAAAAGGCAAGGAGTTGAGGAGGAAGTTGAGGGGGCTGAAAATCCTTTGGCTCTGCGGTTCAGTGCTCTCTTGGCACACTCCAGACGACCAGCCCATCCCATCTTCACGGCTTTGACTTGGTGGAATTCGGTTGAACTTGATGTCTCGCGTTTCGCCAGGACCTTGCTCAGTGCGCGATCGGAGCCCAGCTTCTTCATGGTCCGTTTCCACTTTGCGTGACGACTAATCGATATGTCAGTGTGCCTTCAAGACTTTCATTTCTGCAACCTTTATGATGCACCAGTATAATTCCACGAAGCAAAGGGGCAGCAAACAAACAAACAAACTCCTTTGTAGCATCGCTGCCTTTTTCAAATCCATCAGATTAACACGGAGCAGTATAATTTATTCCCAGCAGAAGGTAAAATGAGTAAAACAAGTAAGGAGTGGGAGACACTAATCTATTCTACCTTCATTATACCATTTGTCTGCAAATGAGCATCATCCAGAAATGCAAACACTGCTTCAATACACTAAAATATCTTTCCTCAGAGAAAACCTCACTAGGGAGCAGAGACTGACATGTGGGCTCACAGATTAAGAGAAGACAGTAAATCTAAAAAAGTAAGGAAAAATATGAACTGCAGACTCCAGGAGCACACCGGAGCCTTCCAATCCTGCTGCACTCACACAGCATCTGGGCTGTTACCATCCCAGTCAGAGCAGTACAGCAGAAACCGCATGCTTCCAAAAAAATAAAAATAAAAAATCGCAAGCTTCAAAAAGACTGAAGAAACATTGACATCAATCCAACTATGCTATCATGATGCTTCATTTGCAGTAACAGTAAAAATGCCATGCATCAAAACAGTAAGGATAAAGCCGCAGTCAGCAGTGGTCTCCACATGCTAGCCAAGTTTCCAGACAATATCCCAAAAGAGAGCTCCTCCTGTCTGAGAGCAACCAATGCAGCACTGTGGAGCTGCGAGTCTCTAAAGCCCACAGATGCCCCAGTGCCTTAGTAGAGCATAACTACCAGGCTGTGGCCAGAAGCTGCACATCTGGTGTACATACGCCGTCCTGGGTACTGTCCATATCAGACATCTTCATTTTCTCTCCAAGTTGTGCTCCAGAAGCAGAGAGCAGGGAGGAGATGGAGGAGGACGGGAAAAGAGAGAGGAGCAGAGACTCTCTCAGATGGAGAGAGAGTCTTGCTGCTGCTGTAATGTAATGCTTAATTCAAACATGCAGTGTAGTCACCATGGCAACGGTGGCAGTAGTGAGGCCACGCATGGTGCAGAGTGTGTTTGCCTGAGAGTCTCTGTGTCAGCATGTACTTTTGTATAAAGGTGAAGTGCAACACGCAGGGCTTGTCCCACCGGAGGGGCACACTGTGCTCAACGACAGCCGTGGACCCACAACAGACATCAGGGAGGAGCCTTTGAGCAGGCCACACCTCCTCTAGTCTTCAGTTCTGAGCACTGTCTATGTGAGTCAAAGTTTTTAAAAGATCTGTCCAGTGTGTTTTGTACTACACACTAGAAATCTTATCAGCTACTGTTTTTGTCGAACAGTCGACAAAACAGGGCACGAGTGATTGGGTTGGAATTTCCGGTTTAAAAAAAAAAACTGCTTGTTTATTTGTGGTTGTGGCTAACTTTATTCTTCGACTTAATAAATCTATATGTACTATTCTACTACTGCCTAATTTTCCTTATTTCTTACATTGTATGTTAGTTTGTCATGTGTACACACAATACTTCCAAAAAGGCAAAGTTTGCCTTCCTGAAACATCAAACCCTCAATGCTCACAAATCATGTACTGTATGATCATTTCACTTCTTGGTATGAAATGTTAGAACATTTAAAACCTTTTCAACAGAGCTTTTTATGTGTAAACGAACTTTAAAATTAGTTTTGAACTACTGGTCCCACTTTCATCACGTGATGGCAGCGTGCTCGACTGTGTTGAGACATTTTAGGAACAGGAATCACGTTTCAGACTGCTTCTACTTGACACTGACAAATACATTGAAAAAAAAAATAAAAAAAACTCTGCTGTGGAGTAATTGAAACTCAACTTACAGGTCATAAAGATGAAAATACTTCAAAGTAAGGGTTTTCACAGAAATGTATTAATAAAAGGTTATTCGTCATTAATCGCCCAAAAATAAAATTGGATGATAGCACTAATCCTTTTATTTTCAAACACTAACTAAAATATTTTAAAAACATAATTAACAGAAATTGATAAATTCTTCTGCTGTCAAAGAAACTAACATGGATCAAATTTGATCTCTATTTATTTTCATCAGGCACAATTATTTAGCCAATAGAAGCTTTACTTAGATTTGCTATTGTTTGTTAAGTTTAGAAGATTTTTAGAACTGTTTATTTCAATTCCTCTCAAAGCAATATTGAAAGGTTTTAACAAAACATTGTATCTATCCTGACAGCTCAGACAAAACTAATAAGATTTTCGCTTAATTGAGATGTCTTTTTGATCAAAACTTTTTTCTATGTTTAAGCAAATGACAGAAATTTTAAAGGGATAAGACTGGTGAAAGAAAAAAAGATAAATAACTGGAAATTAAAAAACAATTCGGTAAAAAATAGTTTTACGTATTTTTAAGACACTGTGAGAACCAGAGGTTGCTTAAAATAGACAATATCAACAGCTTTCCACTAAATTTAAGGGTTGTGTCATACAGCCGCTACCTATATTTTGAGCATATTGCACAGATGACAATTGGTCATAAATGAATATACATGGAAAAAGTGAGAAAGCTGTAGACGAATAAACCACATTAAAACCACAGAAGAAGAACAACTAAAACATGCGAAAGACCAACATTTCGTACACGCAAAACGTACATAGTGGCATTGTTACATGCCCTTCACATATTTTGAGCCTGACTGACAGGAAACCTTTATCCTGTTTGAGCTCAGGTAAATCAGAAAAACACAAATAAACTCAATCTTAAAAAAATGAGATAACATGATGGTCAAGTTAATATGTCAGCTTGGTGAAAAAATATTTTAAAAACGATTAATACTTTTTGAGTAAATTTTAACATTTAAATAGATAAGTCTGCATGGCAAGACAAGAACATGAACAATTGTAACATTGAGCAATTTATGTTTGTATTTTTAAACATGTCCCTGTATTTACTCGTTCTTTTAAGTAGAAACTTTAATGTTGTAAAAGTTACTCATGTTGGTTTCTAGCATGTTGAAGAAAGTTGTCATATTAAGGTCATAACGTGCAGCAAAACAAGAAATTATGACACTCTTAGTTGAACGGATTTTTCAAAGGTGGTGACTGACAAAAAATAAAAAAATATACTGCATTCTAAAATAAAATATATATATATAATAGAACAGAAGAAAGTGTGCGAAGTGGAGCTTCAACTTGTGAACAAAACTGGAAGTGAGTCACAGAGTCGTGATCTTTTAGGGAGCATTGTAAAAAACAAAGGATGTTGCTCTCTAACTCAAATTAGATTGTGTTGCTTAAAAATAGCAAGAACTACTAAATCTAACACTATGTGTTGCTCTAAAAATTTCAAGAAGGGACACAAATTCTGGTTTTGCTTGAAAATATGACTTCCTGAGAGTATGGTAAAATGTTTCCCTTTAGTCTCAACATTCTGTCGTTTAGGAAGACTTAGTTTGTCTGCAGTGACGGCTTTCCTGACAAACTTACATGAAATATTCATTTAACTGTGGCGAGACACCCTGCTGTCTCCCTAAACACCTTATAAACAGTGTAATGTTAGAAGTGACTCTCAATAGAAAGAAAGATGCTCTTTTTCCTGTAGCACAGCAACACGTGTACGTCCCTCAATCCAGTCACAGGGGCTGTTGTCTGATCCAGCCAAACTCAGTAAGAGAAGGTCAACAAACATGTTTTATGAAAGGGAAACGCACACAGAGGTCTTGTAGGGTCCGTTTGCCTGAACACTCACATCTGTGAGACAAGCACGGGCAGAGAGGAAGTAGCTGCCGGGATTCAGCTGATGGGATGCCATCCCAATGAAACTGGGTCAGGCTCATTTGTCTCCGGCTCCACTACAATAGACGTGCACACACTATTGTCGTGTCTATTTCAACACACACAGCTTTAGACCGTACATGTCACTGCTCCGTAGCTGTGTGGGAGCTGAGTAATGGTGAAATTTGGTTGACATGGAAACTACATGAATTCACAAAAGGCAGAAACTAGTAGAAATTCTAGGAAAAAAAAAATACATAAATAAAACACCAATTTTTCTTTCTTGATTAAACCAACTTAAATGTTCTCGTTATCCAAATTAAACAACAAGATCCGTTTTAATTAAAAACTAAAATAACACAATTGAAAAGTGAATGAGTTTTCATTCTTTTACATCACAGAGAAACATCTGATAATATGAAATACAACAGTGAGGTAAAACAGTGAGGTTTACCTTTTTTTCGAACAGCTTCTTCAGATTCTGGTTTGCGTGTGACAGAAACAACCTTCATCAGCAGTCTGTTGCCTCCTTGCCGGATCAAAGAAACTACCTGTTTATGGCCCAACTTCACCACATTCACCCCATTTACCTGCAAACAACACACCAAAACAAAACGTTAAGCCAAAGGACACCTCTCATTAAAATAACGGCAATCATCCAAATAGAGCCACATCCTAGTCATTTATTAATTCATATTAATGACTGTAGGGAAACACTAGAAAGTGGTTTTGTTTTGTAAAAAATAATGTCAAAGCCTTAAAAAAAACATGCTTAGATATTAAGTGCTTTACTTAATGTGAAAACAACAGCAGGAAAATCTCTAATCACCTCAATTAAGAAGTCCCCGGTCCTGAGACCAGCCCTCCAGGCCACTCCCTCCACGTCCACTGACTCCAGATACTGTAGGGCCGGGAACGCTGGGGTGGGGGTGAACTCTTCAATGGGAGTCTCAGCTGAAAAGAAACACAGAAATTTTACAAACAACAAACCTTTACTTCTATTTCATTATCCTGACAGTGACTGAAATCCCCACTGATAGGTAAAAATGTGAGACGCTCCAACATCTATTGGCGGGATTGGGCATTAGCGACTCAAAATTGCTGTGAACATCTACAGTGTGCTTAGGCATTAATTTCTAATCACTCAAGGGTTTAAGTCAGAGTAAGAAATTTAACTAGAAAACAACAGAGAAGACTTTGTTGTTGTCTGGGACAATGTCAGTTTTCATAAAGTTTACCCATCAGACAGTAATTCAACACTAATCTTAAATTTGTGTCAGTTTTCTTCAACATTGTTCTCCATAACACAATTGAAGATTTTTCTTTCTACTTGGCATTGGAAGGAAAGACAACAATAAACTTGACAAAAGCTGTTGTAGGCCTTAGACATGGCTTGTGATGACATTTCAGTTGGATCTCTTTAAGACCAGATCAAGAAAACAAGATTATTTTTTCCTGTTGTGTGGCCAGTGATGTGGATGAAGTCTTCTGGTCTGACCCACAGAGAAAAGATGGTAAAGTGGGGGGGGGGGGGGGGGGGGGGGACCATTGTGTGACAGTGTCTTGTTGTATAGTGTGTTGTGATTGCTGCGTTTTTGTTCGTTTTGACGACTGAGTCTTCATTTTGACCTCAAAGTGAGCTTTTGACTCAAAAATGTTGTATATTTAGGTTATATTTTGAAAATTGTGAAAATGTGTTTTAGCATTTAGGAAAAACTGTAATACTCAGGTAGAGTTTTTTAAAGTAAGACTCCAATAAAAAAAAAAAAAGGTTAAAATTATTAAGGAACAGTGTTGGGATATCGTAATAAGTATCGCTTTATGAACCGGGTATCGCAGTATGTATCGTATCACCAGACAGTTGCTAATACACACCTGTAGTTCCTATGCTAACGAAAAATATTTTGTTGCGGTATTTTGTTGTATGTCATTATCACAAGTAAAACTGGCAAAAAAAAGCCTGTTCTTGGATTCCTTAGTCTGTTGCATTTAAGTATGAGTTCTGCCTGCTGACCCTCAATAAAAATTACAGTGTAGCGACTGTCATGAAAACTTTGTACATAAACATGTATACTGCCTTGCTCTAGCAGAACTGACAATGTGTACCTATGAAAAACATACAAGCACCTACAGTTTGGAAGCATACGGGGTTAAGTAAGGGCAGTTTTACAAACTCCATTTAATCTGGGCCAGAATCCAGCTCACGCACGGACACATGAGAGATCTCAGAGGACCACCAAGTGATCTGCAGCAGTGTGTGCATGTGTGTGTGAGAGAGAGAGTGTTCAAGGATATCGGGGAGTAAATGACAGACTGAAAAAGAGAGTGGGGTGAGCCAAGATTCATAGTAGTGAGTGATGGAGCAGTAAAGCGCACTCAGACTTCCGCAAGCGGCCTGAGGGGAGTTGCCATGGAAACCAGCTCGAGCAGAGAGCTGGCACGTGCAAGAGTAAAATGAATTTGTGGTGATGGAGACAAGCTGAAAGGCGATTCTAGCTTTAAAAAAAAGCGGAAGGCATGATAAGAATGAAGATATTAGACAGGAAGGACAGGTAGAGACGAAGAAAAGAAGAACAAAGCACGGAGGGCAGAGTAGAGAGATAAAAAAAAGTGAGGAAGGTAGAGAGGAGTGTTTTCTACTAAAGCTCAAAGCCATGTGTGATGAACAGATGGGATAGCTAGCTGACAGCTCAGCCAAGGATGACGCCAAGAGAGGGGCTCTGCGCTCGCTCCCCCCCACCACCACCACATGCACACACGCCTGAGTACATCTGAGTAAATAAGCTGAGTGTTGACCAAAGCTGGTTTTGTTGTTGACTCAAAAAGTGATAATGCCAGCTGAGCTGAGTTCAGTGACTCAGATCTCCTTGCAACTTATGAGATCAGAGCGCCCCAACACGCTGAAATCAAAGATGCAATAAATGTTTGGGCCATGGCACAGTGTGTTGCTCACCTTTGGCTCCCCGAAGGACAAAACCAAAGCCCTCATTTTCTTTCTTGTGTAAAACAGCGTTCTTCTCCTCTATGATGTAGTCACTGTCGAGGAAAGAGCAGAGAGACACGAGGTAAGAATCTACCAGCATCTTTCTACACACAGTGAGAGGGAGAGAGGCTGAGGACGGTGGGATGGTTGGGGGCTTAAAAGTGGGAGGAGTTAAAGAGACACACACTTGACCCTTTCTCGAATGTTCTCAAAACCTCCTGTTATTACCAGGACATAGACAACTTATGTCAGGATTTCTAGACACTGTGGATCAGGCACGTCCCAAGTCCGGCCTATGTAACCAAGTGAGAGCCATGTTCAAATTTTAACCTGTCAAACATTTTTATTGTTGTTCACCTTTTGGCACATCCCTTTAGGGATCGCCACATTCCTATATTTTATCCAGGCTAAGGACTGGCACAGGAAGACCAAAGCCCCTTGTGGGTATATAGGCAGACAGTGGTGTGCAGGGTGTTAGCTTAGGATCCACATCGGATTCCAAAAAAAAAAAAAGAAGAGGGACAACCAGATAAGACATGCTGTCTACAACAAGCTAATTGAGAATGAGCGGTGCAAAAACTTTGGTAAAACCGTATTTAGAGGTATTTGTGTTCTATTTGAAGACAAAAAAGTAAGCCCGTACAATGGAGTGCTTATTAAATATTCAATTTCCATTCAGTGTAATTAAAATAGTTCAAAGAAAGTCAAGTTGGCCCTCACATATTTTCACCTCACCAAATGTTGTCCTCTTTGCAAAAAGTTTGGACACCCCTGCTGTAGATGGATCGGACACACAAACACAGTCAAGGGAATAAGATGAAGTGTGTCAGAAAATGATTGAGATGACGCGATTCTTAAGACCGAGGGATGAGCTAAAGAAGGTTATTCATTTCTGTTTGTTTGTTGAATTTCTATCATGAAAAGGTTGTGGAAGATGTAAATGAATCTGACAGGAATGACTTAGATATGTGGAATGCTTCAAATGCAGGATTAATGCAGCACTTTTAAACAGCAAGGGAAATAAATGTTTTAAAGGTTTCTTTTTTTTCTTTCCATAACAGATCTTTCACTAGTTATTTGAACTGGAAGTTGTAGTAGATACATTCAACAAATGGGTCGTACTAAAAAGCAAACCAGACTTTACCATTTTTTTTAACTTAATCTATGAAAACGACGAACAGCGAACAAGTTTTGGTTGGAGCATCACAACAGTTTTAGCATTAATAGTCATACAGTGGCAGAGCACTAAAATGTTATATTTTTGGAAGGGTAGTAAATGAGAACACATTTAAATCTAATTCAATTAAATTTTTAATTTAATGATACTTAATTGTTATTTATTATTTATTTTTTTATTTAAAATTTTAACAAGTAAAGAGCAGTGGCATTCATCCATACACTCCACACTCACTCAAACCCATCAAGGATTCTGGAGACCCCAAACTAACATTTTGTAAGAATTGTTGGAGGTATTTTGGCCTTTTTCAAATTTGTATTTACTAGTTTTTAAAGCGTAAAAAAACCCAGCATAGATTAAGTCTAATAAACTTAATGCTTACATAAAAAACTTCAAACTATGCTCCACATTGCAGCATTAATGTGTTATGTTCACTGGAGAAAAGCTTCCTGTATACTGTACCTTAAAAGCACCAAAGTGAAATTTCCACTTTACTGTCGTAGTTGAATCTTCAAAAGTGCACTTGTGCTTTGACATTTGTGTTGCTCATACTTTGCAGCATTCAGCCCCCAGGCACTCATCTTGGATTTCTAAATCCATATTGTTGCCTTGGTGAATAAAAGAATGTAATATATGTGTTGAAAAGGCTTACCGAATTTGTAAAAACATTGTGCATGGTAAATACCAAGTATGTGCGTCTAACTAAATAAGTGAGTTTCACCGGGTCAACTTAGGTTATTTTATTGCAAACTCATGACCCTTCACTAATGACCTATTTAGACCAAAAATTAGCTTTATTCAAAGAAAAAAAAATATTTATGAATCCCCATCCTGAAGAATAGACAGAGAAAAATCAGGCTGAATCAAATTCCAAACAAAAGGAAATTCTGGCTACATATGCACTCAGTCCACGGTTCATACATGAAACCAGACAAAAGTTTCCATCTGCATATTAGAATCCACACTGACTGCAAAAGCAGCTTGGCTCCTTTAGATGGCAGCAGCGTCACTGCACTTCATCACCTTTCCAAAGGAACTTTTTAAAGCACAGGAAAGTGGTACATGACACCATCAGGTTTGTCTGTCACACCATATGTGGCTTATATGATGTGGTAACTTTTGTACCTGTATGAGGTGAAGTTGTCGTAAGATCCCACAGTGTAGTGTCTGAACAGTCTTCTGTTGCGATCCTCCCGACTCTCTGCAAAAGAGATCACATGCTTTTATTCCAACAAGAAAAGACTGGAAAATTGCAATTGTAAGCTGACGTTAGGCCTTGAATGAAAAAAAAAAAAACAGTTAATTGATTACAGAGCTGATAAAACTGCAACAATATTTGAATTAAACTTACACACTAAACACAAAAAATGTGCAACCTCAACATCTGATTGTGTTTTACTTTAATTTTACACATCAAGGTCAAGATTTAAAGGTGAGGTATGTCAACCTTTGCCATTAACGTCCAAAAATGCAGTTTAGGAAGCTGTCAGGTGTTTTTATTTTTTACCATCTCAATACCAGGGGTGCATCTGCCCCAGTTTTTTAGCACGTCAGAGCAAAAATGCCAGTAATAATCTAATTCAGTGAGCAGGGAGGGGGAATAAGCTACCACGGAGAAGCAATTATCATTAGCATGCTTCATTTATCATAACATATGAGAGTATAATTGTACCATGGTAATTCTTTTGAAACTGTGAAATATTGCGCAAGTGCTTTGCATCACTGTTTTCTTTCAGTAACAGACGAGTTGGGCACCAAAGCTGTGTTTGTTTTAGAGTACAGTGTGTGTGTGGTTAAAGTCAGCATGTGGATTTATCCCATGTGAGTGCTGATAGAGATCGAGTTGCCATCTCTAATGCAGGCTGCATCTACGCTAAACAGTAACCTGCTGACAAAGCACCACATGACCTTTTGAAGTCACACAGCAACTCTTAATTGGAAGAGCTGTGAGTGCAGGAGCTTTGTGGTGGGGATATGAGATTCGCTGCATGTTGCTCTAAAAATTAGTAATAAGTCTACCTTTGTTTCAGCTTTTTTTGTCCTTTTCCTAGATTCCCCAAGAGTAGTGCTTTTTGATTATTTGAAAACATGGAGTATAAAGAGTCAATTGTTGTAAAACACTCACAAGTTGTCAATTTTCTTTTATTCCAAACTGTTAAAAAAAATCACATAAAAAGTTGATGACATCAAAAACAACTACACTGGGCGCTATACTGAATCGATGAGTAAAAAATGTACCTGTCATCAATTTGTTTAATCTATTAACAAAACAATCATAAATCAGCCCAAACCCACAGGAATCAAAGTTAAAGCTGAGGGAGTCAATTACAGGAACTTTTCAGAAATTTCAGGATCCTGTAGAAAAATGAGGAGGCTGTGAGGAACTGATAAAAATCTAAAGACACACTGATGATAACATTACAGTAACAGTGTTATTAGACTCAAGCTCTAAAACAACAACTTACACTGGTGTATGATGGGTAATTAGCACTGTCCCATAAAACAGTGGCCCCCAACCACTGGGTTACGGACCAGCATCGGTCAGTGGATCAATTGATACTGGGCCGCAGATTAAATCATTAATTATACCCTTTTATTTTTTTTTTTTTTGAGTCTCAACAATCTTTTATTTTGAAGAATACCCAGATTCTCTCAGCTACACTTTTGATCGCTTGAGCTGTAAAGTTTTGTCAGGGGAGCGCAATGACTACGTTTGAACGATCTATTTTTTTTTGGTTTTGCAAATCGACCGGATTCACTTGTCACTTGAACACTAAAAGTAGTTAGGCAGCGTGCAACACGGGAAAATGTGGAAAGTTTCTTTGCAAATGGATAAGGGGAACAGAAGAACAGAGGGAAGATTGGCTTTGACTTCAAGACACCCCCCAAAAAAAGAAAAAAAAAAAACCAACAATAGCTTAAAAGGAGCCCAACTTAAAATACTGTATGGATTTATTGCAATAGGCGGCTCCCAAACTCAAAGCCTGTTTGCATAAGAATATGTTACCAGAGTTTGATGTCCCACATGAGTTGCAATCTGGTGTTATTATTAATATAATTAAATTTGATTGGCATTCAAGTCTACTGTTTCTTTGTCATTGACATGCCATGCAAAATCCTCAAGGATTAACGGGTCCGCAGCCACTAAAATGTCATCTAGACTTGTTACTTAATCGTTCTAGTTTACGCTTGAAACTTTTGAATTTATGTGATGACATACAGACAACTTAAAACTTTAAAGTCCCACTTTGATCATTATTTGGTCTATTCATGTAAAAACGTTTCCAATGGTCTTTAATTCTGATTATGACCTTTTTAGCTAAAATCTAATTTAAGAAAGAAAAAAACAGTTTCTGCACAGTGGCAGTTCTTCACAAATCCGCTTCTGAGTTGGAATGTGGAGAAAGTCCACCCCACTTCCCATCATCTACTGTATTTGTTTACACTCTCGAGCTTACAGCCCCAAAACTCCCGACCAAACATTACAGGTGCAACAAAAATAGCGAGCGATATCAGATCTTTCCAGACAAACAGTTTAGAGCCAGGTTCCAGCTCGGACCAGGAAAACAAAGACGTCCATGGATCCATTTGTTTATAAGCTGATGCATTAGAATGGAGCGATGCAGGGAGCATAGCCTGCTGATAGTATCACCTATGTCATAGCTACAAGCGTTTTCCAACAACATTTTATTTCAGTTCAGCAATAAAGAAAAACTCAGAAAAACTATTTCTAGATTAATCTTTTCCATCATCAGAAAAGGGCAACAAGAACATGCTAAAAACACCAAAAAGGTCTTTAAGGCCTCAAAATATTGATATTATTCCAGCTGTTACACAAAAGCAGCTGTATTCCTTCTTAATTCTGCATTTTTTTTTAATTTAGTGTTTTCCAATAAATTAAACAGTAAATATAGAACAAGAAGTTTCGAGGTAACACAGTGTTTATGGTAGTGATTATATTTTAAAAAAGATGTTATTATCTCAAGGGTCTCGTGCTTTCACCCATTCACACTCATATTACACACACCTAAAAGGCAAAACATGAAATTCATTCATTCATCAGCTCGGACTCTATGTTGTTCCTCTCATCCTCCCTGGCTGCCCTCACGTTATCATTTCGTTTATGTGTTTACCATTTTCCTATCTTCAGCAGCAATGAGTGACACTCAAACCCTTGGATTCTGAGATTAAATTTTTACAGCACGAAAGGTCGGCCATTCCTTTTCCATCACCGAGTAAGCTCGTCTCACGGTCGGGACAGGCTGAAAGTCTATCGGAATGTCATTTTCAATTCAGGTGAGTAATAAGAGGGAAATTTGTACGTTTTTCATTTGCTTCTTCTTTTCAATGAGACAGATTTCTCTGGCGTTCACTGATGCATTAAGCAAGCATGATCTTTAGATTTGAGGAGGAAGAAAAGGTGACAACTGGAAGAAATGACAATGAAAATGTCATATATGAAGTTGAGACGGTGGATGAGCTTAAATTCCTTCTTTTTAGTGCAGGTTTTCACTTATTTAAAAGAAATAAAAACAGATATAAATAAAAAACAGATTTATAAAATGACAGAATTATAGTAATAGTCCATGCAGTCACAATTTTCTTTGATTATAGAACTACTCAAAAAAAAGTTATTTATAGAAAAAAAAAATAACTCTAGTTTTCAATATGAGTTTAGAACAAATAAATATAACTTTAAATTAAATAGAAACTGTTTGAATTCACAAATGGAATCCTATAAGGTCTGTTTTATGCAAAAGGGGAGAATTTTGTTCTTATTTATTTATTTTTTTGGGGAGTTTCAATTCAATGATAAATTTTAACTCTCTAAAGTAATGCCTTTTTTCCTTAGCTAACAACACTACTGTTTTGGTTACAAGCAACAATTTAGATCAATACATCGGTAATGTAGAAACTCCAAAGATTTTGGGGAAAAAATGGCTAATTAAAAAAAAGTTGGAACCTAAGTATATGTTAAACTTTTTATTTTTTTTAAATCAGAGTCTTATAAAACAGTTTTTTAATGCAAAGCCATTCTAATTGAACTATTTCACATGTTTTACTGAGATGTGGTGTAGCATTCAACAACTGCAGAGTGGCTTTATAATTTGCAAGAAAAATGTCATAATTTACCATAAACTTTTAAAGTTTTTTTTGAAGTACCAGTCTAAGTTGAGACTTAAATGTAAAAGTTTTTTTTATATAAAAAGCTTTGTTCTAAGTAAGTACACAATTAGAAGATTATTTTCTTTGTATCAAACAAAAACATGTATTTGTAGATAATCCAATACTATTTTATATTAGTTGATTTATTAGCAGTAAACTTCCCTGAATAGCAAATTACAGTTATGCAAAATAAAATGTTCTTATTCAAAAACAATATTTAGAGGCATGTGCATATTTACATGTCGCTGCTTATATCTACCCATTATAGTGCACGTGTGTATGCATGCTCAGTGTGATACCAGATACAATCCAAAAGGCGGAAATGAGGCTCATTCATCACAACTGTCATGTATTTTGTCCAGCCCAAGAGCATCTATAGGAAAGACCCTGATAGCACAGATAACCTCAACTTTGCTTCCATCCATCACTTTCTCACTGACGTGCACACACTTTCACCCACCCACCCCCACAGTCACACACACGCACAAGAGCAGGTCACAAGGTACTGTAAATAGGTTAATGACAAACACCTTCTTCACCTGACATGAGTTAAAGAAACACAGTTAGTTTCTTTCAAAATACAGATATAAAGAAATGTAAAACATCTGGATTGTTTGATTATTTTTGTACACATAAAAAAAGGAAAATGTTTGGTTCTCAAACTTTCATGGAAAAATGGAACACTCTGATCTCCAAATGTAATATAAGAAGACCCACAGAAAAAAATATATCTGTTATCTGCAGTAATTCATCCATGAAATTGATATAATGAATAAATTGTTTGTTGTTTTTTTTCAGGGAAGATGTGAGCCAGAACCAAAATGAAAGCATATTTAGCACGCCAAGCTGTATGTCACGCTTGGCATCACCCTCTCAACAGGTGACATTTCTGAGAGTTCAGCCTCACACACCTCGTTTTCACACCAAATTCTCTAAAAGAATCCATTCATAAGTGAACTTACCCATCTTTTTTTTAACTTACTGACAAAAACTGCACTTGGGAGTTTTCTTCCCTTTTGGTCTCCTGTTTTAATAAGTGCGTGATCCTCCTATATCTGGTGGATCACAGGCTGCACGAAGGGGGAGTAAGCCTGGACTTCTAACACAGTGTTTTAATCATCAGGACCATGCAGGGATCTCTAGTTAAACATCAGCAAAGTCTCAAGTCTCTTCCCCTGCCTCCAACTATTTGAACATGCAGCAGCTTCTTAGTTTTATCAGACACCGTCACACAATTCTAGCCCTGGCTTTCCTCAGCTGCCCCTCTGTTTGCTTTAGATTTACATTTAAGACTTTACTGATCACATAGGAAGACTTTTGTTTGACTCTTGATCACTAAACTGTACAGTGGATCTCATTACAGACTTGAGTCTTCAAGTGAGCTCTTCCAACTAACATAAAGGTGAGGGTTTAACATGTAAATGTCACAGCAAACAAAGCTTACAGGAGGAGTGTTTTTCTTAAGCTTTATTTTTACAGATCAGCTTTAATGTAATTTATTATAGATTTATTGCTGTACAAAATGCAATAATCAACTCTGATGCTATAATCTATTGTTTCAAACCATGCATCTTGAATATCTATAATTCATTGCAGCAAGATTTTTATTCTTTCAAAAACTGGCTATCATCTCATACATTGATTCTGAATAAAACAAAATCATACTAGATGTTATTCCAGAAAAACATTGAGTGCTAAAAGATCAAATCTATATTTGTATTTTACGTCCTCTCCGCTTGAAAAGAACAGACATGATCAATTATCTTGAGTTCTGGTTTGAATCAGATCTAACTTTTTAACACACATGAAGTCCATTACAAAAAAGCTTACCTACCATCTTCAAACACTCCATCAATTAGTAAGTTTAGTCAGTAAAGTAAGTTTAGTAAGTAAAATGAGTTCATTTTTATGTTAGAAAAAGAATCATTTTTCAACGACTGCCCCCGATATTTGACTATGCAGACTTCATGTACTTTAACACTACTTCTGACAATCTACAGTATTTGGATTTCATTTACGAGAGTTTATGTTGTTTTAATCTCCGCTGCCCCGACATGACACACCACTGCACCATGTATCAGGAGCTGGGTTGACTCTCACAGTCAGCTGGAAGACAAATATCATCCTTTACAATTCATTTTTAAAACATTCATGTCTTTTTTTCCTTTTTCTCTCTCTTTAACTTTTCAAGATGGGTACCCTTTAAAAACGAGATGTTGGATCTCATAGGCCTAATCCTCCCATTTATCATTAAATGTTTAAATACATAAATATCTAAAAGTCTTTGTTTGGCTTTTTTTTTCTAAACATTCTGGTAACTTTACATTTTTAAGACATACTATACAAATAAAAATAATAGATTTTTTTTTTTATAATTAAGTAATAATTATTCTGAATTTTCAGGAAGAAATTTGTCTTTGGCTGGTCACCTTCTGTAAAAAAATAAAATTAAAAAAAGCATTTTTGTTGCCACAAAAGCCTTTTTTAGAGCATAAACAAATCAAAGCATGACTGAAAACACATCTTTAAGTAAAATTTTAAAAATCTGACATGAACCTGTCATGTCAAACTCTACTTTGTTCTTCTGAACATCAAATGTTCCTTTTATCCCCAAACCACACAGGAATATTTTGATCTGCTGATGCAATCGTTGAACCCCAACTCACTCGCCTTCCACAAAGTTTAAAATAGAGCTTTACGTATTCAATTTTCTTCTGACGCATAAACACAGTCAGTACACAGCCTAAATATGGTAAACACATCAGATGAATGAGCAGGAAAAGCTTCTATTATCTGCATCTCTTTTTCAAAATGAGGATGGATCCAATTTGAAGCAACATTTGTCTAAAAAAATCCTTCTAACTGTTCACTACATCTTTTAACATAAAGCTTTACACTTGTGCATAATTATATATGAAAAAATCTCTGTGAACTGAGAGATATGTAAAGTCACTTTATCTAATTTTTACACAAACCTCCCTACAAAGGTAAAAATGAAATAAGGAAAGGAAGTGCAGGCAGAGCTTGAATATGCATATAAACCTAATGGCTTCTTTTTAAAATGGGCATTCACAGTCTAACAAGGTGCTTTGATCTAAGCCAATGATACGGCAGTAACATTGCAGATACCAGTGGTTCATTAAGGAGACAAGCTCTTAATATAATAGAACAGGAGTCCTGACTCAATAATGCCTGCACTAAAAAAGTAGAGTTTATTAAAGCCATTAAGAGTGAGAGCCGAAGCCTTCCCTAAATCTTGTGAGTCAAAACGTCTGATCTGCTTGAGTCATTTCTGAAAAATGGAGGATTGCTGGAGTAATGGGAACGATTCAGAACGCATGACACCTCCAATGGGATGGAAAAGCAGAGCGGTGTTTGGACTAACTTACTGTCCACACTCATGCAAATACATTTTGCCTTTATATTTTGTGGCTTTACATCAACACATAAACATGTATTTTTCAATAGCTATTAAATTTGTGTAAAAATTAAATCTGTTTGTGATGTCCTGGGAAGTCTGGATATTTTTGCTTAGTTGCCCCATGACCTGGTCCCGGATGAGAGGAAGAAGATGGATGGATAAAGGTTTTTTTTTTTTATTCATTTATTTATTTATTTTTTGTAACAAAAAAAAAAGCATTCATCATGCATCGACGCATCAAAATGAATCAAAACATTTACAGTTGGAAAAATTACTTGTACCATAGAATATAACTTCAGTGTTTCCAGAACTGAAGATAAGATCAATATCAGTCATGTAAGGCTCAGAGAGATGGTAAAGAACTACAATATTTCATCCCAGCATCTGAACCGGGCTGGAACAAAAGACAAGTCCTGCTTGGAAGAAACTTAAGGAGAGGAAATCCATATAAATGCCTCAGTACTGACAAGCACAATAGTAATAATGGGAGGATTTGGATCATTTAACTAGATGAACTACTGTGTAGGAGGAAATATTTTGGAAACATATAAATAAATATAGGTCTGATGACCAAAGCATGGTTGACACTGCAACTTCAGAAGTATAACAATAGCAATCACTCAAGCTAATCTAAAAGAAAACAAATAAACAAACGAGTAAATAAAATAATCAGTGCTGTTATAACAATTCAGTCAAAATCCAAGCTTAAATCTGATAGAAATGTTTCTGCGGGACTACATGAGAGCTGTACATAAACTATATTACAAAACTTTGTTAAGTGCATTTTTAAAAATAGCACAAAATAAGTGACCATAATAGTGCATTAGGTGGTTCTGAAATGGAGAGACTTGAATCTACTAAAAACACCTTGATAAAGTTTGTGTATAACGTTGTCAATTGATTAAAAAATGTGTTTGTCTTTTGAAAGACTTCTGAAAAAAGTATGAATAAAGATTTATATTTTTGAATTAACTTTGCAAGTCATTACAAAAGAGAAGTCCCAAAACTAAGTGTGTCAATAAAGTTAGAAGCAAAGCAAACAGATACTATTAGTAAAATATATAATTTTAATGAGTTTGGGTTGAAATGAAAAACAAATCTATTGTTATTAAATAATAATAAAACAAGTAAATTGTTAAACTTGTCATTAAGGTTTGGCGGTAATTATCCTCCTCTTCTGAGAGTGGAAAAGTCTCAACACTGGCAGACAGGAGCTACATTTCTCCACAGGCTGATTTCATTTTTAAGTTAGTCACATTTATAAAAGTTAGAATATTACAATTTGGCCATTTGAACAATGAAATGCTTAATTTATATTAAACTATCATTTTTTTTAAATGGGTAGGACTTACTAAGATTCAGATTTCAAAACTGAAAGGATCTGTGGTCCACTCATTCCCTCCTGCAGCAGATCACAGGCAGGACAACTGCACAACTGTCCATTTTCAGTGAACCCTTTCAGCTTCTCTTCAGTTTTCATTAAAAAAGTACTTTTTTGTTCTTGCCACCAGTTCATCTTTGAGCATAAATTCTTCAGACGACAGCTTCTCTCACATCTTTACTTTGAGAAAATTAAAAGAACTCCTCAAAGGAGACGTTTTGTAGCAGGCGGCCAACAAAAGAACGAAAAAAAAAAAAAAAAAATCCTCAGTACCATTTTCTTATTTTTCTCATTCTGAGAGTGAGAACTATGTGTCACTGCCTCTGGCCTTAACATCCAATTCTGTTTCAGCCTCAAGCAAACAGCTCCACCACATAATTCATATCTCTGCTTTTTCTGCTGCCCTTCTTCTTCCACACCTGCTTGGCTTTACAATGATCTTCCAAGGATCCTGACTTTGTATCGCCAGAGCAAATACTATAAACACATTGACAAAAATTTAGTATTATTGAGCGTTTCATTAAAATTCAGAGGATACAAAGAAACATTATAATAACCGAAAAATTTCAGATCAGAAGGCGAGGTTCAAACAAATACACAACTGTTTAATCTACAGAAATATAAAGGAAATTGGAGAAAAAATTTTATTTTGTCACTGGAGCTTTGACTTTTTTCTCATTTAGTTTTGAGTTGTACAGCAAAAGACAAAAAAAAGAAAAAAAATGATGTATTTTATGTTTATTAAAAAATAAATGCCCCACTATTTAGATTCTGAAATTTAACATACAAATAATTTTTAAAAATGACAAATGCCACATTTTAGTGTTTGTTGGCAGTTGCAGTATATTAAATATTATGCAGCATGATTTGTTGCAGCTTAAAGAAATTATGTCCGTTTAGAGGTTTTTAGCCAATTATTACGGTAATCTAATGTTGCACACTGTAATATACACCTCAGATGTGAAAAAAAGGCCCTGCGTGACGTTTTATTCTCCCCCTATATCTCTTCATCAGTGTAGAATTTCCCAGATGGTGAAAATAAGTTATCAGTCTGGATCAAAGCTCCTGAAAAGACCCCAAGCTAAGGTTAGGTGAAGATTGATAAGAAAATATAGCACTTCTGTCTTCTATGTGTCGCTGGAACTTCTTTTATCAGAACTGGCTGTAAAACTGCTTTTGTGTCTTGGCTTTATGTATTAGAACAAAGGAGTAGTGTTTCTTTTTTTGTCTACAATGGTTATGTTTATGTAATTGTTTACACAGTAAAGATGTTTGAAGCTGTAAACCGCTTAAGACAGGAGTACCAGTAAAGTGGAAAGAGAGATAGTTAATATCATGGGAAAATCCAACAATTAAAGCTCATCCTATTCAACCTTTGAAGTCGTTCTCTAAGTAAGCCAAACGTTTCTGTTTTAATGACTTATTCTGCTCAAACGACATCACTCAGCGCACTGAATGGTGTAGTCTTCTGTCCCACCACAAGAGGGAGTTTCTGGTTTTTGAGCAGATCAGAAGAGCTGAGTCTATACAGAACCTGTTTGTGTTGAAGCTTCTCACTAAAGACTTAACTTCTGAAAAAGGAAAAATAAATCCACATTTGTCCGGGTCTTTCATTTCAAATGCGCAAAACTTTGCTGCTGCATGAGTTCTGTGTTAGCTTTCGACTTAGTGGCTCGTTGCCATGTTACCATGATAACAAGCCGGATCCCGTATTTTCTGCTTTTTGGGAAAAAATTATCTAAACCAAGGAAATAAAAAGAATAAAGTACTAAATATTGATCAAATATTTATTTCTTTTGTAAATGACAATGGTATAAGCGGGATAATACCATTCGAGGTGTGCATTATGAGAAAATAACATACTTTGCGGAAGCAACCGGCTTCGCGGCTCAGGCCTCCGCGTCGTGCGTTTATTTTGTCTGTATTATCCCGTAAGTATTCACCCAGACCCTGGTATATACTGCTATTAATTACAAAATATAGAAAGATATTTTTAATGTACTACTGTTGCTTTTCAAAAACTCTGTCCTTAGAAAACAACACAAGTTTTTTATTTGGGGTAAACATGGCTTAAACATCATTGAAAGACCACTGTGAAAGCTTTTAACACAGTTTAAAAGTTGATTGGACTTTAAAGCCTTCATTCATGTTATTTTGTTAAGTGAGTGATTTCACTTAACACAGTGACACTCTGCAGCATGGAGCTCCAACAATAAGCTGCAATACAGCAGAATGACAGGCGAGCACACGAACAGCCTGTCTGCCACAGCTGCCACGGCAGCAAAGGAGTTCATGCCCACAAAGAGATCCATCAAACTGTGACTACACCTGACTTGAAAGAACTGCCGGTGAACATTGTCTGAAAGAACTCATGACACCGTAAAACAGACTGTGCAACTTGCCCACAAGCTTTAATATTCTTTGCACTTGTGTGCGAGTGACCTCCCGTCCTCCAGTGCAGCCCCATCAAACGTGATGTGACTCCGCTTCACTGTGAGACCTGCTTCAGCTTTGATTCTTTGCTCCAACAGTCCGGCCATCCATTACATTCTGATATAAATCTGTCTCCCACAGAGAGATGGCTCAGCAGACATGACGGATTATGATAAAAGGTGCAAATAAGGCCATTAGTCAGCGGCAAACAAAGAAACAATGCTCACATCCACATGGAGACTCTGAAATATGTCACTCCATGACACTGCATAATTCTCCACAGGGTGACAGAGCAGGACATACTTGTTCTGTCGGTTCATAACGCTGACTCAGCTAAACTTTAACACCAAAGACATGTTGTTCCCTTTTTTCCTTTCTCTCTTTCTCTTTCTGATAAAATGGATTAGTCGGCTAAGCTAATCTATGTGCTGACTCAGAATATATGCACTATAATAAAGCACAGTGGTAAATAAAAGCCTTGGTATTTGCGTGCACATGCTGCCTTTAGTGGTGTCAGCATTTGCATACTCACTCTTCATTTCACCTGTCACGACTGGAGAGTTACCAATGTTGAACTGTCTTTACTCAAAACCGACTCATAACTCTAGAGGAGGTTTATAAAGAATAGTTTGAAACTAAACGCTTAATGTTTTCTGCTAAAGTCCAAGCCTCCTTAACTCTTTAACTACACAAAAAGAGGGAAAAAACCCCCCACAAAAAATGTCTTTTTTTTCTGCTGCTTATTGCCTAAGTACGGAGCTCCTAAAGGGACATCAACATTTTGAAAAATAAATAAATAAATAATAGAAGAAAAAAAGTTTTTTTTTCCTAAAAACACTTGGGGGCTCCATAAAATAAATTGAAGAAAAAAAAAAAGTTCTGGTTACTAACTAGAACTTGTTGTTCTAAAAATTAAAGTCATAAAAAAAATCTGGTTAGTAACTGGTGTACACCTGATAGTTTATTTATTTATTTATTTTTTTTTAAAATTGAAATAACAAAAAAATGGCATAGATAGTAATTGATGCACACTAGTTAATATTTGGTCATAACTGTAACAAAACAGATTTTTTTTTTGTGTGTGTTTTCAATTTTTGGAAAAAAAATTTTTTTTACTTACAATGTTTTTTTCTTCAATGTCCCTTTAGAGCAAGGGTGGGCAAACTTTTTGATTTGTGGGCCAGAAAAGGGTTCTAAAATGTGGCATAAGGGCCGGACGAGGAGCAGATGGAAGGAGTGATTTGGTAATGACCCTCATAAACTAAAAAGATAATATGGAATTTAGATAAAAACATGCTTTAATTTGATTAAAATTCACATATATTCATTTAAAAACAGAAAATTTGGAAATTTTAATTTCTAAATTTTGATTTTTGTTCTCTTTTTGGTGGGTTGATGTTCTTCAGAGGAAAATCACCTTTTGACTCAGAAAAAAGCACACACGAACGCCAGAGAAACAACACCATTCATGAGAAGAAACCAGAAAAACAATGAAAATAAAACAATAATTAGGATTTTTGATTCAATGTATTTTAATTTGGAGGGCCAGATTAAGTAGTTTAAGGGGCCGCATGTGGCCTCCGGGCCATAGTTTGCCCACCCCTGCTTTAGAGGCTCCGTACCTCCGTAAAATCATGTTTCAAATTTTAACATGTTCTTGTGGAATTTTTTAAAAATAATTTTATGATGACGGGGACGGTCGGATGATGAGATCTGGAAGATCTGGAAGGTCAGCCATGTCTGTGTGCTCTTCAAAAATGTCAAAGTGAAAAACACTTCTCTTTTAGTTCCGCTTGTTACTTTTGCTTAAAATCATTGACATTTTTCGGTTGTCGATTATATAAAAATTCACAAAACAATTCAGAATAATTTATGGATCATTATCGATGTATCTAAAAATAGTCCCCCCACCACCCCCACTACTGACCATGTAAGTGCTCCAGGTGATATTACTTGGTTCCAGTCACATTTATAGAATTTTCATCTTCATTGCTTCTGTGAAACTCAGATGGAAAACCCCTCTTTAGCCTAAGACCTACAATGTTCATAAAAATGCAAAAAACTTGAGACGCCAAAGTAAATTCTGTCTATCTCGATAATCACATGGTAGTAAAAAGTTCCTTCTTAAAGAAGCTAAATAGCAGTTACTTTTCCTCGTTAGAAGTAGCATCATATCTATGGAGTGTAAATCTGCCCTTGAAATGCTGATAACATGACAAAGCGAAAACAAACACTGGAAGGGAGAAACAAGATGGGAGAGGAGATAAGATAAATGAAACAAAAGCAGATTAAAAGGAGAAAAAGATTAAAAAAAAAACTTGACTGTGAAAACCGTGATAAAAGCTAAAGCTATTTATGTTTAGGACATATTTGAGGAATATTTCCTTCATGAGAGTACTCACAAAGCATGGGTGTGTTAATTTGCTCTCATACATCCATACACGACTCCTTAAATAAAATAAATGTAACAAAAAATCCTGTAATAATGGAAGATAACACACCAAGAAACAGATTCTTATGTATGGTGTGTATCTATGGTCTCC
Organism: Oryzias javanicus; assembly: GCA_003999625.1. Taxonomy (NCBI): domain Eukaryota; kingdom Metazoa; phylum Chordata; class Actinopteri; order Beloniformes; family Adrianichthyidae; genus Oryzias; species Oryzias javanicus. The sequence goes on from CM012442.1 coordinate 20,667,055, forward strand.
CACTACACTCTGTATCATAAATTAAACTAATCATCAAATTATGGATTTAAAGTGAACATTTCACTGCACAATGATGTGCTGCAAAGGAGTTTCCGGCTTTAAACAAACATTGTGCGCACTAACAGAACATAAAAAATAATTCAACATCCAGACTTTTATCAAATATAATGAAATACAACACCCAATAGATTTAGCTTTTTTGTATCTTTTTATTTTCAAGTATTCTTCCGTGGCTTCCTGTTCTGGAGGACTTTCGGAACATGCAGGAGTCCCTGATTCCGGGATATCCTTTGTTCACTTCTGTGCACTGGTGCTCCAGAAACACTCGCCTTCCAAAATTACACGATTCATTAATGATTCAGTCCTTTCATAAATCATCAAGTGAATTCATCTCTCAGTCATGAATCACTGTTAAATGTGTACAAATCCATCTGCAGTTCACATTAGTGTATTTTGGTTTGAAGCTGACTGGTCGTCTCATGAGAAGGAGGCCTCCTTTACTTGGACCGTAAAAGTAGAAGCAATCCTAGAAACTCACATGCGGCCTTTAATATGCACCTTTTATTTGATGTTTTATTACAATAGAGTGATAAAAACAGTAAACGTTCATAATTCCAAGAGATATTTAAGAGTCCCCTGAAACTATAACACATATACTACATTTTATCCATACTTTTCAAACAATGATCCAGTTAAAGAATATAATATCTGATATAAACTGGAAATGTAACTCTTTCTAAGAACCAAATGTCATCAGCATTACATGAGAACTGGTGCTTTAATGTTAGCATTATCATCGCTTTCAAAACCATTTTTGCATTAGCACTAGTTGAAGTTAACCGGGTCCCAAGTTTCAATGTAATATAATATTATAGAATATATTAATCTTGGTACAAGAATTCTTAGTTTATTTTTAATCAGATTTGTATCATTATGTTTCCATCCATTGTTTTTTTTGTTATTGTTAAAAATGCTTTATTTCAGCTTTTTTTTTCAAATGTATTTTTTTTTCCTTTCTGTGTTTATCAGTATTTGTTTATAAACTGTATTTTGGGTCTTCCATCAAAAAACGTAAGTATGACACATCCTACAAGAAAGCTTAAGAAAACATACAATTAATCAAGTTTCTGTAGATGTAAAGCAGTCATGGTTAAGTCAAACATCTATTTAAAGGAGCCATCTTTATATTTTTAAATGTTTCACTTTTTTCTGCTTCAGGGATAACCAGTCATAGCTGTAAATAGTAAAAGTAAGAATTATCTATAAAAGGTAACCTCAAAGAAGTTCCGAAGCAAACAGGTTAGTCCTTTGAAAACTAGATGATTAATTTTACACTGACATGCAAGTATTTCTATTTGGCTGTTATCACATCAACAGCATCAAATCATGAAGTTGTGAAGAAGATGTAGAGTTTTTAAGGATTTTGAGTTTATCAGTTTTGCAGTTCCAGTGAATCAAACCACAGATTCTCCCAAAGCTATCCTGCCTCATCATTCATGTGGTTAAAGATGCAGCTATCTAAATCATAGTACTTTCCCAATTTCACTGGACCACAGCAAATGCCTTTAGAAGAACAGATTTATGTCCCTGTGTGCAGATAAAAAGTGCAATGTGTCTTTTTGTGTTGATTTAGTGCAGAGTTCTACCACTTTGTCAAGACGTTCCTCTCATGATGCTACAGAACCTGTTTACAGTGGAGAATGACACACTTTTGCTGTTTTTACGCAGGATATCCCATTTTCTTTCAATGTCGTTCTTGAGGTTCTTTTTTTTTCACCAATTTTTTGTTTTTTCGACGTGCTGGCTGTTCCAATTAAATCAAGGCTCCCCCACTTCCAGGAAGCAAAACAGTACCGGCCCAATACCAGGACGTGGACCGCACTGGTACCCTAACCCAACCTTAACCCGGCACCGAACTTAGATCAGTGCTGGTTTCGGACACGGACCGGACCAGTACCGACTGTGCTCCGAGGTTTGGTCCATGTCTGGTATCAAGTCCATAAATCTCTCAGTCTAGATGGTGAAAATGAGAATGGGCTGACGGGCAGCCTTGTGCCTGGTGGCACTTGATATAGATGTCTGCCATCTGGAGACATTTACACATCGTCCAGTCAGACCTGCAGGCGGTAATCTGGCAACTACCGACGCCTGATCTCCTAAGGGCATCATCTCCACCCGTTACCACGCCACATCAAAATGTGCCCCGGCGGCCAATGACCGATGTCAACTTTTAGAGAAAAATTCTCTGGTCGTCATAAAATTTTAACCTTTTTTTAAAACCGCCGCGGCAACAGGACTGCGTGTAAAAATGCAACTGAGGCCTCCTGATAACAAATCAGGCTTCCAAACTTGCTTTAGGTCGCCCCTTGGGGGCATTTTGGTATATGTGACTGTAGCCTAAGCCAGTGGTCCCCAACCACCGGGCCAAGGACCGGTACCGGTCCGTGGACCCATTGCCACCGTGCTGTGGGAGAATTTTTTTTTCCCAAGACGGAATCTTTTATTGTGAAAATCGACCGGATTCTCTCGATTAGCTTGAGCGCTAAAAGCAGTCTGGCGGCGTGTAACACAAGAGGTTTCATGTGGAAGCTTTGTTTGCATATGGATCGGATAATTAAGGGGCGGAACGAACACAAGAACAGGTGATTCCCACACACCTTCCATTCAGATGCTCCTTTCAGAGAAGTTGTGAACACGCGATTGATTAATGCAAAAAGTAGCAATGCATAGACCGGTGCGGGGGCGCGTGCAGGTAGAGGGGCGATCAAAGTCACGAGTTTAAGTTTTGTTTTGTAAAAACTGTGTTCCTCTCAAAATGTTTCATTTGAAGCTTTTGCATGGAGCTTCAAAGTATTCAGTTTTTTTTATTTTTGAACATGAGTACTTGATGTATGTGTTACATTTTTTTCCTATTTATTTATTTATTTTTAAACGAGATGATCTTATAATGGTAAAATAAATTTTAGTTTCAATCTCAATTAAACTTTTTGAAACTGAATTAGTTTTGTCTTTGCAATTCTGGAAATATGTTGCACACATAAAGAGGTTTAATTTCACATTTTATTTTTATTTTTCTAACCCTAATGCAATACAGGTAGCTTCTTAGGGATATTTTTGTCAGCTATACGTTGTACCCATTCATGCCCTTTTTTAATATTTGTGAAACAGAACAGAAAATACATTGTAATACCCAAAAAGGCAGAAAACTATATCACATTTCCTAAGAGAGTGCAACTATTATAATATTTTTGCAAAAATTCTGAGCTGTGAACTGTAAATAACATGAAAAATACCCAGAGATGTTAATGTGCATTCAAGCACAAATATAACTGTTGAGGGATCCTATTTTATGCTCTAAAGTTGAATATGTGATTTGAGTATTATTGCAAAATGGGATGCAATATTTGATTTTGGATACTGGCAGGCGCAGGTTTGGAGGTCATCATATTCATGTTTATTGGAGGTATTGTTTGCTGAAGGAAACGTTTTCATTCTCAATAAATCTACCACGAGCCTAAAGATAATTTCTTTCACCACTCTCTTTTTTTTCCTTTGAGTTTATCGCTGGTGAATTTGCGAGGCTCAACAATAATACACAGCTTCAGAAAACCAGCATCTTTTGCAGAATCTTGAAAAGCAAACTTGATGTGAAAAAAAAAAAAGATCTTTGAAAATCTATTAATGTGGCTCAGTCTGGTCGATTAGGAAAAAAAATACCTGTCAGCAATTTAGTTTTGTAGTTTGGCAGATGTGCACTCCTCTGCCAGTTGTCCAGCTTTGTACTTAGACATGTCATCTCCTTGGACTAAGGAAAAGTAAAACGTTGAGGCGGAAATTAATTTCCTGCTCTGACACAATTCTAGCTGGTCCTGACTTAAAAGAGGAGATTTTTCTCTGCAAATCACAAGCAGCTGCAAAAACTGTATCCTCTGAAACGGTTGTCTACACTAAAGAGTGAAAGAAGAGGACATAGGAGGAAGAATAGCGACTTAATTATCTTTTCTAGTGCTCTGAATGATGAGATCTATGTTCAATGTTTTCCTTTCAAGGTAGGGGAACTGATTGATTGGGGGGGGAGGGAGGGGGGCTCCCCTGCATGGAACCCTTCCTCCATTTTTGTTAAATTTTGAATAAACTTTGCCAAAAAGAAATGGTGAGTACAAGATGGCATTTCTGTTGATAGCTTTGCATCAATTACTCTATTGGCCACAAAGAAGAAAATGATGGTCTCCAATATGGCTGACTCTGTTCTCTTAAGACAGGTATAGGCAACTCCAGACCATTGAGGACCACTGTGTCTGCATGAAGTCATGACATCCAAACCCTACTCATGAATATTACTTGGTTCAGGTGTCTCCAGCCAATGCCAGAGCAGAGTATGTTAGAAAACAAGCAGGAATGCGCCTTCGAGGCCTGCAGTTTTCTATCTCTTTCTTAAGGTTAAACCCGATGCGGCCGTGACTGTAAACTCTTTCGCCAGGTTCACACTGGACGTGTAAGCGCCGTGAAGCGGTGCGGAACGGAGGCCGCCTCTATTCGGCGCCCATGTTAACCTATGGCGTTGTTCACATCAGGCACAGGGCGGCGCCGTCCTCGGTGGAGGGCTCGTGCCGTGCAGCGGATCGTTTCGGCGTCTGCTTTATTGTGTGCGTGAGCCGCGAGGAAGTTAAACCAAGATACATAAGAAAATCCGGTTTATTTATAAAATATGACCAGATTTACACAAAAAAAACGCTGATCTACTGTACTGATGGAATGACTGCATTAACACTCCAGTATGGGTCTTTAGATGCAATTTGAATGCAAGAAAGCAGGGGGGTTTTTGGGTTGGAGCTAATTGTAGCTAGTGTGAGGTCAGCATGAGACTTGACTGTTACAATTAACCACCAAAACAAGTTACCTGAACTGTAGATAATAAAAAAAAAGAAAGACATATTTCCCAACAATACGAAAAGGACATATTTACTTCATAAAATAGAAATCAGAAATCCCTGAATTCAGCATTTACCAAAAACAAATTTCAGAGGACTAACTGATCCTCATGAGGAAGAAAGCAGGACTGGTGCAAAGCAGCAGAGGACGAAACCGAGCCCAGCACCTGGATTGTTTCGTCTCCTGACAGCCCAATTACTTGACTGGCTGACCTTGTAGAGATTTAGATTGCACCAAAAACCAGACAGGAAACATATGCATTTCTCCATTCTAGACTCAGACTATTTCTATACCTTGGTGGGTACATGTTTTATAAAAAAAAAAAAAAAAAATCATAGGCAAATGAAGCCTAAAATTGATTGATTCATTAAATCCATTTCAAAATCAATATTTAAAGAAAACATAATGGTGTTTATCATTTATCCAACGAGGTACTTTTATACAATGATAATTTCATGTGTAAAATGAATGCATTTTGGTAATAGAAGTATCTAACGAGCTGATTGATCAAAAGTAGCAAAGAACAAAGATAAGAGAATATTTGAAATAGTCTTAATAGTTCCACATTTGACTTCCTTTTTGATCCCTCTATTGTGTCATCTCCTTACACCCGTCGTGCCTCCCTGCTTCCCCCCCTTCCGAAAACGTTCTGCTCATGTCAGTCTGCTGCAGCAACACTGATGCTTAAGCATTCAAGGGGAGTGCAGACACACTCCAAAACTTCTTAATGGACAGGCTAAAAATAGCTCAGGCTGGATCTGACTGGGCTGTTCATGCAGCTGTGAGTCATTCATGTGCGCTGCGATGTGAGGAGAGTAAGGGAATGGATTGAACAAACTCAAAAGGAAAAAAAAAAGTTTGCATGGTTGTTTCGATATGAAAACACGAACAATTTTAGGTACCACTTTATATGACAAATACATGTATTGTATGACTGAGAGCAGAGCTCATAAAGGAGATTCTACCCTTCAGGACACTGAAGCACAAGAACTGATGACATATAAATTAATGCTGTTTTTCATCATTTAAATGTAGAAGGAAATGCTTGTTGGGATACAAATCTTTTCAATTGAGGTTCCACAATTCTAATAGATTGGAACAACAGTGGCTTTTCTGGAAATGAGTGCCACTGTAATTTGTTTGCATCATTAGAAAGGGAAGAGCAGTTCATACTCACATCATTATCCCCTCCATTACCATGAGTAAACATCTCCTATTAGCTCCCAGATACAGGCTGTGTGCATATGTGACAGGGAGTGTTCACAGAGAGAATGGAGATATGCAGCATATGTGTGACAAGTGACCTTCTGTACATCACAAGTGTTAAATCATGTATTCCTGACCCTCTGAATGTGCTGCTTTGTGTTTTTAAACTCAAAACAGTGAAGGGAATCTTCACTTGGATGCTGCACACTCTATTAACACATATCAGTGCAATCCACATTGCTTTTCTAATGAATTCAATCAAGAGTCTTTGATGTGTGGCCTCATTTTCCTTATCAGTGGCTTGTGTTTTTATTGTTTTGGTTTTAATTCAGTGCTAAACTTTGTCTTTGTTTGGGTTTCTGTTCCTCGTCCCCTCGATCCGGGGCTGCAGATGTACTGCTGGCTGAGGGCGGGCGGCTCTGTCCGTACGGGGCGGGAGCTTGAGAATGAGCGGCGTGGTGACAGATAACCACCAAGAGAATCAGTGACGGTCTAAACTGCCTCTTTCACATGGTCACCTGCTCCCTTTGTTTGTTTGTTCTTTTCCACCTTCTCTGTCTCTGAACTGAAATAGCTCTTTTTTTTTCTACAACCAGTTTTCCATCATTGCTTTTCAAACCTGACAGGGATGGATTGAGCTTCTTCATTTAGCATCATGACTTGAGGAGCGTCTACAGTCTTCGTAGAGACGCAGACAGAGGAAATTGCTTAATTGTAGACTGGCATGTCGTTTCTGCTTCACTGGACTAAAACACGTTGCTCTTACTGTCAGTGATGCCTCAATGGCTGCCTCCAGATAAACAAATTTTTACATTTGAGGAGTGAATCTCAATTAGCTTGCTATGGATTGTGTTGCTCTACACACTAAAAACTCCATAATTAAAAGTAACCTAAGTTGGGTTGTTTTTAACCCAACTCTAAGCTAAAAAACAGACTTTTGGATGGGTTATTTTAAACCAATAAGAGAGAAAAAAAACAGGAAAAAAAGCACAACTTGAATTAAAATTAAACTTTTACAACTTGGGATCTAAAAATGTGTTTTAACAATTTGTTTCATATCATAAATTGTGGTTTTTATTCATTTTTTATTTAATTTTTGTTCATCCAGGCAAAAGAGATTAAGAAATAAAAACATTTTTTCAACTGTGGCCTAGCAAAAGGCTAGATCTTTTGAGAAAAATCAAAATAAAGAGTTAGAGGAGACACAAAGAATAAAAATAAGGATAAAACTGCACAAGCACAATCATTCAAGTAACTAAAACAATTAAATCATTAAAATCGATGGAATCCTAAAACTAGATTACAGCTAAATGCTTCTTAAATTAAGATTCCTTTTGAAATAAAGTGTCCATTCTAAGGGTTTTTTGTAAATGATTCCAGTCTCAGGGTTCTGCAGACTGAAAGGATAAAGGATAAAGAACAAAATGATGAGTTTGATTTAGGGACTGGTAACAGAATCAGTTTTGCTGATAAGGTGTTGTGCATAGGAGATGAAGTGTGCAGAAGTTGGCTTAAATAAGGAGGGGAAAGACCAAGGAGAGTTTTGTAAATTAACAGCAATTAGTGAATTTTAGGTTAAGAATAAGGAAGTGGTTACCAATACAATTCACAGTCGTTCATTTTGAACGATCAGATTGGATCCAATTCGCTGACCTAAAATCGATCCAGGACATATTGAGCCAAAAATTCAACCAGTGGGTTCAAATTGTTTCCACACATTGGACTGTATTAATGGCTTCATCACTTTTTGCTATCAACAGATGTGTTGTCTGTTGGGATGTCACTTGCTTGCTTTTAAAATCTATCATGTCTAAATACAAATTGTATTTTCCAACATCAATATAACCAATTTATTCCATTTTGAAACATTTTTTTATGGAATCGGATCAATTTGATTAACAACTTGGCTCAGACAGACTGATCTGATTGGATCATAGGAATAGAAATTGATTAATCAATTAAGTCAATTTATCATTAAACCCTTACTATAACCCCCCAAAAAAGTACCGCTCCAAAATGTGACCCAAAAATAAATCCCAACATGAATAACCAAGAATTGGGTTTATAACCTTTTATTGTTTTCAAAACAGTCAGAAGTTCCCAAATAACAATATGTATTCATACAGTAAACTGCAGTTGACAATGTATATTGGTAAAACCCCTGATAGTTTAGCATATTTTAACCCAAATGTTTCAAATATGAATTGAACTTACCTTAATTTATTTAGCATCTACATAAAAGCCGAAACATAAATAATTATTTTTTTCATGGCTGGAAATCTATTCAGGCATTAAGGAGTCAAGATTTATGAGTTTCACTATCACAGTAATCTTCCCTAACTCTCCCCTGCTCCCCTTTGTCATTTTTTTTTACTCAGCCTTTTTGAAAGACATGGTCCACCACGTGAACTTTGCCGTTTCTTAGAGTATGCCCCTCCATCTGTCTCTGTTACTATCACAGCCTTTCCTTCAGCCATCTGAACCTTTCTCTTTAGTCCTTTCCTTATCATCTTCTGCCAGTGCATTTAAATCGAGTATTTCCAGATAGTGGATCTCCTCACCGCTTCACACTCAGGTGACCCCTCTCCTTTAACGATTCTGTGAACCAGGAAAATGCTTTGACTGCTCCTTAAATAGACGCAAGAAGACGTCTGATATAAACACAAGCTGTGGGGTAATTTGAAAGGTTTTCCTGGAGGATGCACAGGCAGTTTTATGGGACTAAAAATTGTGCTCCACAAGTTGCAAAACTTTAAAAAGACTTCCCTAATTTAGACAACTCAAAAAAGTTGATGTGGCATTTAATTTTTGTTAGCCAGTGAGCGTTTTAAAAAAAAAAAAAAATGTCCACCTCTGCAGTCTCTGTCTACATGTTTTCAACCCCAGCTAAAAAGTTCGACCTTTCCGGTGCACCTGCATTTAATTACATTCTAATTAATTGCATCTAAAAGCTTGGCGAGAATCTGAAGACAGCCGGCATGGAGGCAAATGTCACCGGATAAAAGCAGGAAGCATGAATCCTGAGCGGGCCTGAATTTGGTTTCCTTGCTTTTCTTAAAAATGGAAAAAAAAGTAGATGCGACTGTAGAGAGGCTTTGCTGATAATGGCACCATTTTCGCCTCAAAAAGACACATAGCGGAGAGCTTTGCTCAATTTTCCTACTTATTTAACAAAAGCTTATACTATTAGTTTTGTTTAACTGTCATGATAATCCCCCCATAACATTTTTTTTAACTCTTGGTGAGATGAAAAATTAAAGAATTGTTTATTCAAAGCTTAAAGGGTAGCAAAACACTGAATCAACTTTTTTTTGGTTGCTGACCTCTATAAATGGCGCTTTAAAAGTGCTGTCTGTTCACATTTTTGACAATTTAAAATAAACTTGTTTAACCCCTGAAATTATGGTCTGAAACGTCTGTGTGCTGCCCCCTATGGGTTTAAATGAGGCATTACAGTTGAATTGTGTGATTGGTCAACTGGTTTAAGTCCCACGTCATTTCAAAAGTTTCACATTATAATGCATGTTGGTCCAGTATGAAAGCCCAGCCCATCTTGTACCGGATAGTCGTTAGCGTGTTAGTTTTAGCACGGCTCGTAGGTGCTTTGCCTTCAGTTGTCAAAAATCTACTGCCCTGCGCAACTTTCCAGTAAACTTAGAATCTAGGCAACAGTGCTTGAGTGCAATTGGCATTGAATCCGGCAAACTCCATCCTGGTGATGGGATTTACAATGAACGTTTTACTTGGAATTGTTCGCTTAATACGTTAGCCTGTATTAGCTTTTGATGCTAGCGTCATTTTACCACCCAGACACAGATCTCCTTTGGTCTGGATCATGAGCGCCTGCCTCGGGAGAAGCTGGAGGAGAAAAATCCTCAACCTTCACAGAAAGTTCTGTGATGAAAATGCCATCACTTTGTTCTGCATTAGTCTCCATATTGAAGACAATACAATACTTCAAGCCAACCTCCCTGTCACTGCCAATCACAGATCCAAACCACACCTCCCCTGCTAAGCCCGCCCCTTTTTTTTTTTTTTAGCATTTTTCAAATCTGGGCTGAAAGTTAAGTCAGCCTCCATCTGTCCTGTTGTGTTACACTTTAAGTACTAAAAGGAACATTTAAGTAATTAGCGCACAAATTACCATTGATACATATATTTAAATATATTCTTTAATTGTGGCAAAGACTTTTGAGGCAATCTCAGCCCATGTAAGATTTTTGAAGCGTTACAACAACATCATAAAGGCAAAACATAATGCACGTGTGTGTGTTTTGTGTGTTGCAGCGTGCGTTCAGAAACCTTACCTAGCCGTGGGTCATACTGCCTCATCTGAACTTCCTCCACACAGTCTGCTGGGAACCAGCCTGTCCTCCCTTTCACTGAGCCTTCCCAGAAACCTCCTTCACCTATACTCAGCACTGACGGAGAGAGACAGAAGAGTCTTCATTAATCGAGTGCCGTAATGAAACAAAAATGGCTGTCGTCAGTTTTGAGGTTCGGTGGCAGATATTCTGTTGACAAAATTACAGGAAAAAAATGACAAGATTAAAGATAAAAGCTTAATAAAGTACTTAAAATTGAGAAACAGATAAATATCAAAAAGAATAGAAAGTAAACATACTACTTTCCATGCTCACACACAATGGATGAAACAGAAAAGTCTTTAGTGTATAGAGAAAAACATTTTGATGTGTTCGTTAAAAAATCAAGCCCAGTTCATAGAAATATGGAAGGGTTTGAAAATGTAACACATAAATGTATAGTTCATATTGATCTTTTTTGCAGGGATGATCCACCATACTTATTTCTACTGCACTCATCTGTTTCCCCAGAAAGCTAACAGACACACCCACTCACACACTCCTCAGATATCACCAGCTGGAGCTGAGGTTTTGCATGAGAGAGCCTCTCTTCTAAACTGGTTGCTAGGATACGCCAGTATGATGTTGCAGCCAGCAGACAGCCTGTTAAATGATGTACTCTACTTCCTTTAGGCTATACTTCAAATCTGGCATGGAAACATTTCTAAGTGATGTGACCTGAGGCAGTGTGCAAACATCTTACTTTCTTTCAAATTAAAAGATCAGAGAAAAGAGAATCTTGTATGGGCATGAAAATATAATAACTACAACTCTTAACAAAGCGGATGTTTTTGATGTCCTATTCCAATCATCATCTGTTTCTCAAATCAAAGATTTGGTGAGCTATCAAGTCTCTCCTGGTAACTCAACCTTTTACCTTAGAGCCAATTATCAGGTTTAAAGATGGTGCAATGCTCTATAATTAATTTATTTCACAGTTTTGTCCAATTATATGGATTGCTTTATGCGAATTAACCCTCAGAAATATTTACAGTCATGGTGCTTGATGGGAAATTATCCAAACTCCTAAATCACAATCACTGATTCACTTTTCTCTGATCATTCATTTCATTCAGGTTCTGTGAAAAGAAGCTTTCCTGATGTCACACAGCGACCTCAGTTAGATCTCCCAACACATAAAATACTCCAATATACCAAGAAAAACATGTTTTCTTTTGTATGACATGAAAAAAAAAAATCCTCAAAGGGCTGATAGTAACCAGATTACATCTGCATTGGAGACTGTTAGCAGAAAAGGATAAAAACATTCTCTTTAAACAGCTTTAGTCAGATGACAGGCATGGAGTCTAATCTAAGCCATGTCAGCAAAAATGGTAAAGTTGTTTATTTTACTTTCACTCCCCATTGTAACTTCACATTCGTTCACACAGGTCATGTGACACGTTCAAAAACAGGCTTGAGCGTGCCCATTTAGCATATGGTGTTCACACTGGACAAGCAGGGAGGGGCTTCCTTTTCTCTTGCTACTGCGTACTAGCGCATGTCCTCCACCTACAGTTAGAAGAGCAGGGTTCCCACAGGGTCAAAAAAAGTCTTAAAAGCATTGAATTTAAGAATTTGAGAAAAATACCTTGAAAAAATCTTGAATTTGGATATCTGAGCCTTAAACATTGTGCTGCTTAAAAGATCTGTTTCACATTTTATGTCAAAAATTAAATTTTCTACCTAAATTACTCTGATCAAAGGATATAAGTTATTATGCACTGATAGACTGAATGCCCACTGCCTGTTTGAAAAAAGAGAAGCGCTAAAGCATCACGGCACAAACCACAAACAACACGATGAGAAGCTACAGTTTTGTTCATAAACTAGGAATACATTAATGGAATTGTAAATAAATTGAGAAACTGGTCTTAATTTTTGATATGCATGGCCTCAAGAGGTCTTAAATTGAACTAGAAAGGCATAGGAACCCTGAAGAGAGTTGGTATGAAATGTTTACGTGGTGCAAATCTCATGAATCTTGCTACTCTGACAGCTCTATTCCAGGCTGTTAAAGATTTTAAGTCGGGCACAAACTGCAATGCATTAATTTCCCCAGTATGATCAATTTTGGCACTTCTGTGAATTAGAAAGGACACTTTCTAAACGTCACTACCAAATTTGGGTCCCTGATTGGTCACAGTTAAACCTTATTTAACTTTTAGTGCACATTTTCAAGTTGGCTTAAACGCCCTTTCCCAGAGGCGGAACGTAGACTTACGCATTATACCTGTTGACTGAGAAATTAATATCTATTCACTTACTTCAAACTACATGAAATTAAAAATATTTGAAAAAAAAGAATGATGCAAATTCCTTCATCCGAATTAAGAAGGTAAAAGGTTAAAGTTCTTCAGCAACTGTTTGATTTTTTGAATATATCATGTTTGTCCCATTCCTCTGAGCTACCTGGCTTCATGTGTCTAAAGGTTAAAAGAGTCATTGTTTGTATGTTTGAAAATGAAGTCTTTATGCAGTTAAAGTCTGCTTTTAGCAGTATTATTATGATCATTATTTAGACTGGAGTCTGGCTACACTTGTGTTTACAGTGAGCTTGTTTTTCCATTTGTCATACATAGATAGTTATTAGCTTTTCTTCCCAAGAGAAAACTTCAAAGTGTGCAATTTTGGTATGATTATATGTTTATTATGTCCTTTTAAAGGAAGGGACTCTATTTGTGTATCTAGTCATTCTCAGTGCCACTCGGCTGATTTTTGTTCAACAGCAGTCTGACCTTTTCATCTATGAATTAGATCTGAATGACTTCAGCGACTGACTAAAGATTGAACAGAAAAAAGCAGATCTGAGCTAAACTTCGTTTTCCGCTACCATAGTACCAACCTTTGAAAAGCTCCACTAGCAAATAGAAATTTTGGAAAGCTGCCAACAGTTTTGTGTGCAGTGAATTTTTAAAAATACTTTCTTTTTTATTTCATTTTGACTATTCACAAAGGCTTGTTTAAATAAACTACTAAAAACCTAAACTGTTGTTTTGCTATCTAGTGCCGCCATTCTGGGGTCAATAAAGAGTAGAGGAGAATACATATGGCAATCAACACCTCAGCTGGACAACAGCGTTTAACAACACAGCCTGCAATTAATCATGCTGGGGTGTAATCACCTTCACAGGAAAGAGGGGTTAACAAAGATTTAGCACACGCTGACATGTATTCATACACAAAACCACATACAAAGTCACACATGAACAAAACACTGGGGGACACGTGCATTCTTTGACATGGAGAAGCTCATTCTCAAGAGTATTCCACGCCAATGCAACCAGCATATTTTCTACATCACAAATACGCTCTTTATCAAATCAATTTTCAATTCAATTCTACTTATAGAGCCCTATATTACAAAACAATTGCCTTACAGGGCTTCATGCTGGTAATTGTGCAAAAACTGATTTGAATAAATAAATACTTATATAAAGGTTAATTTTCTTAATATATATGTCCTCCATTATCAGTAAAATGCCACAAGAACATGCTAAAACCAATCAAAAACACAAGTGGGTCTGTAAGGAAATAAAAGTGATACAACGCTGCATCGACATGCATCTTGTAGCATTATTCAGTGATTTATATGCATGTTTTTTCTTCAAAATGTGACAGAATTCAATCGCACAGGGGGCCAAAATCCTAAACACCCCTTAGGCTGTGGGCCGAACAGATAATCATTTATGGAACGCACTAAAATGAAAATTTTAATTTTAAAAAAGTAACATTGTAACATATTTATGAATAATAATAAGGCAGGGATAATATTTCAGAATAAATCAACTTAAACCTTAAATAACTTTCAATATTTTACTCTCCATAAAACTATATTTTGTCAAAACTATTAAAGTTAGAAATAAAATCGGGCCATTAATAACAATAAAATTGTTATTTACCCGGTGGGCCGGATCCGGCCACCGGGCCTTGACGTTGAAACGTGTGATCTAAGAAGTCAGTGCTGATGAAATGTTGTGCCATCTTCAATTTGATCTGATTTATAAGCATAATTACAGTAAAGCATTTAAGAAATAACCTCTATGCATATTTAAGTGCTCAAATTAATACCCTCAAAATAGAATTGTTTGGAATAAATTGACTCAGCTAAGCATGACCACATTTGCTGAAGAACTATGGATTAAAGCTCTTTATCTCACAAAAAAAACATCAGTGCTTTCTTTTATTTTTTTGGTTTCTGTCAATTCGGATTAAAGACACAAAACTAACGCATCATGAATGTCTCTCTTTTATGTTGGAGTGATTTATTTGCTCCAATTGAGATGTGCATATCTGCATGATAAAGAGACAAATAAACCTACGTTTATTTACATGTGTTTTGCATAACCAGCTTGGGTGTCATTCACAAAAAGACATTGTGTGGGCTGCAACAGGGAAACTGTGTTTTGCACATAAGCAATACCCAGGAGTGTTCACACAACATTTCTTTTTATCAAACATTTGAACATTTTTCTTTATACAAACGGAAAGGAATAAAAAATATGACGCACTGCTTTTTCTGTGAGCTTTCACAGACACCGAAGGGATGCATTTAAAATACAAACACGCAAAGCCATAAAGGGTACTTTCTGTCTTTGAAGGCCTCGCAAAATCCGCTGGAAACAGCCTGTTCCCCGCGGTTGACTGTTCAACATCTCACAGGCCCATTAGAGGAAATGACACATGTTCCAAGCACAAGGTATGATCAGAAAGCGATGGAAGCATTACTGAATGAGACAAAGGGAACGCGGCAAAACGAGGCTCCCATTCAAGCGCTGACAGAGGAAGAGATGAGCATCAGTGAGATACAGACACAGCTGACAAAGGGAGAGATGTGTTTCAACAGATGCCCGGTTATTCATGACTTATCAAGAAAGCCAGCTGTCTGCTGAACAGCCTCGTACAGCATTGTTCTGTACGTGCGTGTTCCTTCCTTGCCTTGCCCTTGCTTAAATCAGTCACAACTCGCGGTCTATAAATAGCATCAGTGAGGATGCAGAGCTATTTATACTCCTGGCACGCCCCGCCTGCACGCTTGCTTGGATTTGAGTCCTTCATTCAATTTTTTTCCTTCTATCATAGAGATTGCTTCTGCGCACACCCAGCAGCTACACACAAACACACACGAGGACGGCGACTGTCATCAATGAATAAATGACAGCTGCAGTGGAGAGGAGTCGACTCTTCCCAACTCACACCACCACGGCAAAGGCGGATGCATCAAACGCCCTTTGTTTGCCAGCAGACACAGAGACTTAAAAAAAAAAAAAAAAACAGGTCCTGCTGAAAAAGTTCCATGGCTTTTTGCCACTGATGCACTCACACTGATTCAGGCAGAACCGCCGTGGAAAATTTGCCAAATGCAGCTTAATTTCCACAAACTGCCGTGGAAGGATTACTGCATATTGGAAATGCCGCAAGAAACACAGGGAAGCTGTGATGTGTCTGCTGCTATAATTAATGATTAATTACCCAGCGACAATATTCAAATTTACTTTGCTGAAAGAAAACAATCATTTTTAATTTTAGAGACCACAAAATATGCTTCAGCTCTTAGTGATCTGTCTCACTTTTTTCCTCAGTGTCAAAGTTATTTTGGACAAACAAATTTTCCATCCAATTAAAACCTCAAACTGGCTATTTTGTTTGCCTCAGTTTGAATCACATAAACACTGCGGATGCTACAATTCTTGGTTTGAAACTTAACCTTGTGCTACACTATTGAACCGAAGTGAATCCCCTACTGCTGGCTGAAACGTGAACATTTAGTGTCATGCATGTTGTGCTGAATTTAAGAAGCATTTATTATTTATTGGCTTATGGCATAACACCAGGTTTTTATTCATTGTTAATTCTTTTTTCTCAAGTTTTAATTGAGTTTTAACTTTTCATGTACAGTATTTAACAGGTCAGGTTCCTGAAATGAACAACAAAACAAAACAAAACAAAAACAGGGCAGAATAAAATAAACAGAACAAAGCCAAACAGGATACTATTATATATCAGAATACTGTATAAGAACAAGTAATTAATTGTATATATTGACAAATTGGAAACTGATAGCAGCTGATGTGTTGGAATCATTCACCTTGTTGATCACGTACATTAATATGGGACCAGGAAGTATCCCAAATTAACACTGTGGTGAGGTCTCTATTATTAATTTGTTTAACATAAGATCATACCATGCAATTTTTGTCATCATGTTTATCTACACTTTAATCTGTGGGATTTGTGGAGTTTCCCACTGTCTGAGAATAATCCATCAGGAATGAGAATTTCCCATCTCGTATACGTGTCATCGTGCTACTAAACTTGGACAGCGTGGCACAATTTTACCTAACCAATCACTAGGTCTATAGGACCTTTAACCAAAAAAGTTCAGCAGATGGCCATTCCCATAAATAGTATATAAAAGTACCAGCCTTATTCATTGTTACTTGGTAATTAGAAATGTTAAATGATTTATTTATTTTTTTAATATATATTTAACTGAAGCAAAACTGTGACCCCAGGTTTGAACCAAATTTTGAAAAGTACATCATTACTATTAAGTACTGAAGGAAAGAAGATACAGACACACTGACAATTTTTCAAATGCTTACATTTACAAACGGACCAGCGGATTTGGTAGAGGATTTTTGTACCAATCCACATTAAACAAAATGC
This sequence comes from Oryzias javanicus, assembly GCA_003999625.1. Lineage (NCBI taxonomy): Eukaryota > Metazoa > Chordata > Actinopteri > Beloniformes > Adrianichthyidae > Oryzias > Oryzias javanicus. The sequence goes on from CM012442.1 coordinate 20,684,226, forward strand.
CTATTTCCTGCCCTTTCCATCTGTCTTATAAATGTTAAAAAAGATTTATTGGCATGGAAAACATTTGGCATTCTTGAAATTATACAAAAACTTAATTTTCAAGTATTGTTTTTTTTTTCTTCTTTTTAAAATAAGTCCAAACCTTTGCCAAAACATTACAAGTTTCTTAACGTTTTAATCAGAGTTGTATTAGTAAAAGTCCTAAGAAAACCATCAGATTGTGCTTTTAGGATTTATATGTATGAAAAGAATATTTGGATTTGAATTGTATGTCAGCCAAACAAAGAAACTTGACTAGAACCATGTAATTATTATATTTGTTCATTTATATAAACTATTTCCATATTTAAATCCAAACCTAAACCATTATTCTTTCTCTATTGCTGTTGCTTAAAATATTACTAACTCACTGTTTAATTTAACATACTTTGATTCCTTTTATTTTTTTCAAAAATTTCATTCCTTTCCTTGAATTCATTCATTTATTTCTATCATTATTTCAAATAATTTTCCCAAAAATATAAAATACTTACCAGAAAATAGTTAATTACGTGATGTCAGCTGCACCTATAGCATATTATAATACATGTTACTGTACTGAGGGAGAAATACCAAGTAAATATTTTGTGAAAACAGAAATATATTAACCTGCGTATGAGTGCTAGTGTGCATGTGTGTGTATATGAGTGTGAGAGAGGGGTTTAAAACCAAGTGTGTGAAGGTGAGTGAGAGCATTCCAATAAGCAGAGTGCAGTTGTTATTAGATTTGGATCCCTGTAGTCCTTATTAAACCCCAGTTCAATTCAGTGTAATAGAGAGAGAACAGTTGTTGGATCTTTATGAAATACTGTATAAACTGGTGACATGATAGCAGCTGTCGACACACGCGTAATAAAAGAAAGACGAACTATTAGCCGTTTACTCGATGTAACTGATGAAAGTACTGCAGAGAAAACAGGAGATTATTAAAATGCTAGGAATAAAAATACATAATAAAGTATAAACTGAGTAATACAAAAATAGAGTTATAAACTGTAACAAAATCATTATAAATCAGGGCAATATGAAGGGGAATGAAGTTTAGAGAACACTATTTCAAAATAAAATAAAATAATTTTTTAGATTTTATTATAACATAAACACAAACAAGTGCCATAACAGCAGACAACACATATGTGATGGCTGCAAAAAATGGTCAACACTTTGAATTTGGCAAAGATATGTGATCATGCAGTGGGGTGTACCTGTTCTTGTAATGTTCCTTTTATATTATTTAAATGTGGAAAACTAACAGTGGGCTGAACTTTATGAAACTAAAAAGTGGATTTAGTCTCATTGACTTGTTTATTCGTTTGAGATATTTAACATATCAAAAAGAGCCCTTTACTTATTTGACCATTTGGATGTATCAAGTCATGTTGTCATCGCAATTTTGATCAGTAATATCACACATCGCAAGTTTTCCTCATATTGTGCACGCATATTGCACACAAAGAGTTGATTATCTTGCAAGAAATACAAGGAATCTGGAAAAATTCACCTACCTAAATATTTATCTTTAAACCACATAGGGTGAATTTTTGGCTAAAGATGTCCTGGATGGACTTCAGGTCAGTGAATCAGATCGTTCAAAATGAAGCAATGAATCGAATCAGCAACCACAAATTATGACATGAATCGAAATATTGGTAAAAAGAATCACTACATCCTTATAGTTTATACTGAAAAAAGCGACTAAGGTGACAAGCAATTAAGAAGTCTAGGTTGAAAAGGGCAAGAGGACTCCAGATACAAGACTGATGTACCCACAGACCCGATACACAAACAAGGAGGAGGAGCAATCACATTACTCCGAGTCAAGTATGTGCTGGGGATTTCTGCACGCTCATCCTCGAAGGAACGCCTTCAGTCGAAAGAGAGGGAGGGTGGGAGTGGTGCAGTCCCTGCCTCATCAGTATTCCAGGGAGAGAGACTCAAATGAAAGGAGGAAACCTGAAGAAAAAAAAAGGCCTAACAAGGCAAAAACTAAAACAATGAGAGAGCTTTTTCTTTATGAACATCAAAGTCAAAAGAAAAAAAAAAGTGGAACAAAGAAAAAATTCTACTGGTGGAGAAAAGGAGAAGGAAGAAGGGGCGTGGATGCTGTAAATTACAGTGGATGGAGGAGGAGGAGGAGGCGGGAGGAAAACCTGCGAGGCTGACTCATAGGATTCCCTTTTCACTTTTCATCTCGTTTCCTCCCTTCCTGCTTCTTCACAGGCTTGAGAGAAGCTACCTTACATTCCACTTCCTTTCATTCATGTTTACAGGTGTTAGAAAAGCAAAAGTGAACACGTGTTACCATAAAAAAAAGGTTGCTTTTCATAGATGCTTAAAATAAGAAAGAAATGCCTTCATAAATGATCAGCTCAAACATGTTAGGACACGAGCTTTATCATATTTGCCAGAATCCTCTCTGCCTGAAATATGACCTTTCCAGACCAAACTTCAAGCACACAGCTGCAAAAGAAAGTGGCAGCGAATGCCTCTTACAAACACCCATCTGGACAGTTCGGGTCAAACACTGTCCGTCCCTTTGTACACGACGGAACAATTGTTAGTCCGAAACATCCCTGTTGCATATGTATCTGTATCAGTTAGTGGGTCCTGCTTATGCAGCCGTGTTGCTGTTCATGTTTATTCATATGATGATTAACTCCACAACTGCTGTTTCTGCTGCGTTTCTAATTAGCGCTTTGTATGACGCGGCAGCTCAGTTAAGTTATATGTATGCGGACTAAACACTGCGTTTATTTTTAAAGAGGGACAAAGTGTGGAGTGCTGCCATATAAGAGGATTTGAAGAAAAAAACAAAATAAGGACATGAGCTTAATAAGAGGACAGGTGGTGTGGTCAGCATGGAGCGGGTAGGTGTTTGTGCAGGACTCTGCACCCCGCTGTGACTCTGATTGGACAGCAGTGTCCTTGCCTGAGGCCCGTGACCCTGTCCATTATCAATATCGCAGATTTGATAATTACCTAAAGAACTCCGATCCAAAAATGTTCTGTCAAATAGCACAATAATTCAGTTTTAGAAAGTGAGCTTAAAATGAAACTTTAGAAGCAGAGAAATCTCTTACATTTCTGACACTTTATTTTATTGAATCAGTACATGGATGGTTGGGAGAATTTCAATAACTCAGCAAGAAGCTTAAAGGTCGGTCTGTGTGCCAAATTTAGGCTTTAATCAAAAACTGACACATTTATTGTTGGAAACTGAACGAATCACGGAGTTTATATTATGTTTTAATGTTTAATCTCTTTAATACATTTCAGTACAAGATACAATATTAAAAGATTGATTTAATTTTTTTTTCTCTTTTCCAACCAGAAATAAATTGTGGATAGAAGAATCTTATCACTAAGGTTTTGTATTTATCACTAAAATAATAAGGGAAAACTCCAATTAATAATCTTTTAAATAATCATGTCTTTTCATACATTTCTGTAAGTGTTAAAAATATTAAAGAAACTGTTAAAATACATTGTAATTATTATCAATACAGTCATTCTAGGATGTATAATTTATTTTAATCTGAATCTAAACACTAATGTAATTTGATTTACTGATGAGATCATAATATCAAGATACAGTTTCTAGTTACCAAAACAGTTTCAAAGTAATTTTTTATTTACATAAATATTGATGTTCATTCATCTCTAATTAACAGAAAACTAGCAAGATTGTATAAAACTAAACACTATTTAAAGACACAAGTTTATTTATTTTCATTAATTTTAACATATTAGTGCGTCAAACACAACAGAAAGAAAGGAAATACAAATAGAGAAATACACAGAAATATCAGTTCTAGTTAAACTAGACAATTATTATAAATTGTTGCTTTCATTACCAGAATACATTGACGGAGTTATACAAAGTAACTAAAGTTTAGTATGTATGCAAAACTTTGCTACATCAATTAGTTTATATCTTTGAGTCATATGATCATCAAAAATGAAAAAAACTTTTTCAGAATAAGTCCCTGGAGGTAAAACGACAACAAGAAAAACAATAAAAATAGTTTTTAAAAATGTTTTTTTTTCCTGCACAAAGGCAGCATTTCATCAAATGAAATGTTGGAGTTTTAGCACCTGTTGCTTGGCAACGAATGGATGCATGGACATGTCAGAGTTAACAGTAGCAATTTGTGTGATCAGAAAAGAAGACTGCTGAGATAAAGACTGAATGTATGGGTTCATTTTGAACTGTTTAGGAAAAGAAACATTTAAGAAAAGAAAGAAGCTTAAGTTATTGTCCTTTTTTTCAATCTCTTTGAATGAGCCACTGACAACAGCAGATGATGTAAGCGTGTGGAGGTGAACATACATGTGCACATCTGTATACCTTGGTTCTGATAGCTGGTCCAGGTATGCTCTATTTGCCACTGAGGTGTTAATATTCCACACACACCGGTTGCGGCCAAACACCATTAATCATGTTTGTGAATGTCTAATCTCAACATTACTTGCACTGGTTTCATTTTCATGGCTGTCTGCAAGATTTATAATGGCGTTTGGAGAGGGCATATGTGGTGTGTGTGTGTGGACACACAACTACTCTAATACACTGTTACAGAAGCATGCCCACAAGTGTGTCACCTTGTTGAAAAGAAAGGAAAAAAAAAAATCCCAATCCGGCAGTTAATAGCTCTCTTATGGTGGGAAATCAGGGCATGCTGACATCCACATCTGATCATTTATACATGTTTTGCTCACATGTGAACCTAAGACTGTGAGTTTCCACAAGTTTCTGTAATAGTTTTTATGTGTATGTTTGTGTGTCTGTGAGATAGAAAGCAAGTGGGCAAAGAGCTTGACCTAATTAAGGAGGCATGTGTCCAAATTTGTAACCATGGCAACGATAAGTGGTCTTTGAAGAGATGTCCAACTGCAGGATGAGATCAGATTACATGGATGGAGGGGAAGGCAGGTACCGCACACACAGGGGAGAGCAAGTACAGGGAAGGCAAGAAGGGGTGAGGAAGGCCTCGGGGACTTATCCTTGAAGTCTACCAAGAGAATGATAAAAAAAACCCCAAACATGTGAAACAGATGACTGATAGAAATTGGATCAACGTGGAATTAATAAAGAACTTTTACCACAACCCAAGATTACAAATACATAATACTCTCAATATGTGGTCCACTGACAGTCAGAGAGTGCTAAAGGATCAACGGAAGTCATTACTGGGACTAACAGTCTGTTGGGAGAGCAGAATGTGGATGACCCTTCTGGATGGCGCCTGTTTCTCTAGATGCAAGCTGCCTAGAGACATTGATTCCAGACAAGACTGCCAATCACAGTGATTACTGGTAGTGTTATCGTAAAAATGTAGAACGAATTACTAAAATATACACTTTGTTGACACTTGGTCAGATTATTTACTCATCATTCAGAGGACAAAAGCTGCAAGCCCATTCTTGCAGTGTGAAATTGGTCATAAAGAGCTAAAAGTGAATATTTATCAATTCTGAGAGCCATGAAAAGACTGTTTAACAATCAGAACATATTACTCACTGGAAAATTTGACTCATTCCTATAAAACAGTGACGCTTCAGGAAAAATGGACAAATTCCAAATCAGTAACTTTAATGGGTGCAACAAAAAGTATCTAGTAGAATCATTTTTTTTTTCCTAAGTAAGAGACAAAAAGTCAAAGCTTTACCTTTACCATATTCATCATCAATGTCAGAGTAATCTTCTGCATCTTCACTGCATGGTGTGTCAGCTATAAGACATTCATGAGCATTAGTATAAAACTTTTTTTTCAAAATGCAGCTATGGAACTGTACATTCTACAGGTGTAAAAGTATATCAGCTATGCTTCTACTTTTGAGTGTTACAACTACATCAATATATGCAAGAGTTGCTTTTACAGATGGACTACTGGGATATTTAGATCATTGCACACTGCAAGAAAAATGTCTTAAGTAAAAGAAAAATGCCAAAGGTCCAGATAGAGCTGAATGATAGATTCTTAAAGGAAAAAAGTATATTAAGTCTTAAAATATTGAGATTGATTCCAAGTCAATAAGGATTCATATCTCGCAGTGCACAAAACTAATAAATCTGCATGAAACAACGTTGCTATGGGAACATTTACCACAACGAGCTTCTGTATTTACCGTCTGTGGCCATAAAGTTGTCTGTAACTACAAGTGAAAGAGGAAAGAGAGGGAATCTATTTAGGGTAATTCTTAAAAAAAGTGAGGCAAAAAATGGTTAAAATGACTGTAGGAACACATTTATCCAAGAAAGTATCTCCTAAAACTGACAACTAACTATTATTCTAGCTTGATGGCACGAGATAAGAGCAGCATGCAGGTTGTGTATCTTGCAAACACTCTCTGTGTTTGTTGTACAAACGCTTTACATTGAATTCAGAGTCGCTTGCTCCATGACTTAATTTTTGAATATTGTGAAAAGGATGGTGGTTGAAAATGTTTATGCTTTAGATTCAGTTATTGCTTAGGTTTATGTAACCACAAAATAGCAAAGTCAGCATTACAGGCAGCTCTTTCTGGTCAGGAGACAGCAGATTCCAGCATCCAAGGTTTCTCTTGAGGAGGTGGGGGCATGGCCTCATGTGACGCTGGTAACTCACCAGCATTGCAGCTCAATTCTGCACCTTTTCACCTAAAACCATTGAATACGTACAAGACCTGGACTGAGTGACACCCCCTGACCCCCAGCCCACCCATGTTCCAAGAAGAAAAAAAAAAATAGGAACATGAAGTCCTCCCCATTTAGCTAAAAATAAACAACATTTTAACCGGCGACCCAAATAGTTAGAGTTTTACCTAATTTTAAGCTTTAATAAAAATTTTTCCTACAATTCCCAACACCTTTGAGTTAGGGTTAGGATTAGGGTAAATTGTACAATTTCCGCTTCTGGACAATGATGCCAGGTGTCATCTCAGGGATTCAAGCTATAAACTGGCCAATCAGATGACTCAATATACGTATGTTGTCCCTTCTGGACTCCATGGCCAACATTCAAAACATTTGATTGACAGATTCTCCTAAACCTGCTTTCAAGTGACGCGGATGTGGGCTTTTAACAAGCTCTCTTCAGATTGGTGAGAGTGGTTGCCATAGAAATGTCAACTCTGACCGACTCAGAAAAATGACTGCTTGCTGGCTGACTCCAACATGACGGCATCCATGTCACAAATAAAATGGTGACTGACTTGACTTCATTTTGGTGGAGCTGGAAGTAAGCCAATTTCTATGGGTGACGACACACTCACTCAGTCCAGTTCCCATATACAGTCAATATCTTAACCCACAAGTAAATGTGTCTTTATATTCATCATATTTGTTTTAGTTTTTGTGAGTCTGCTCTTTCATCTCTAATTAAAAATATACTGTTAATGTTTATATCAATTAATGCTACTGTGTGAAAACATTGTGCTACATGTGCCTACATTGTTGGAGTTATTAACCTGCAAGTTGCACTTTCAGAGGGAAATTAATGTTTACGTATTTCACACAAGACAACTAATCCACGTAAAAAATAAAAAGATCTATTGTCTACTGTCAGATTTACCTAATTTGATCTCGTCGTAGAGTTGCTCCTCTGGAAAAGCTGCAGATTAACAAGGTGGTGCAGACATCAACAGGAAAAACAGGTTTGGGAATGAAGGCACTGTTAGCTGGACAGTACAAGTAAACCTTTATGTTGCTGACATACAGGTTCACCTCAGTTTTGACTCATCGGTTTCTAGATTTGTGTAATCTTTTCTTTCATTTGCCTACCATCCTTCTGTCCTCCTTCTGACTGAGCCCCATTACTGTTATCAACTCAACCATTCATGAATGCAAAAAGACTGAATACATTATGAATCAAGTCATGGCTTATTCATTCTTAAAGGAAAAATACATCTGTCCTTAGTTCTTCTTGTCACAAATAATATAATAAATTAATTACGATAAAAATGTTGATATTTAAGAAAAATAAGCTGCAAGTTTAGGCTGCTTGGCGACTACCTGACTTAAGGGATATACTTCTCGATGTATATAAAGGTATAGAGTATGCAACAGAGTAGTCATTATGTTGGTCAGTGTTGCATAACAAAGCCAGATGGTTTACTTGGCTCAGCCATGGCACCAGCAGCCATGACACTAGCAGCCATGACACTGTCAACTTGTCCCCTGTGTGGCAGACAAGAGAAAAGGGCTAAACTGTAAGAGTTCATGTTTGTGACAGGGTTATGGCTTCAATAGCACCGACAGGAAAGTTGATGTAGCCAGGAGGGAAAGGGATGGATCCGGTCAAATCGACAAATTTGCACTAACCTAGGTGTCAACATCGGAATGTATCAAAGAAAATGTAATACTTTTATTACATTTTTAATTTTTGTTTTGCATATGATTGTGGTTCAGTTCTAAGAACTCTAAAAGTCCTACAGAAAGGTAAAAAACAAAGGAATTGAAAACAAAAAAGGGAAAGAGTATGCTTGTGTATTTATTGAGGCTGTTTGCACAAAATCAAAATTCTAATTCCAAGTCGACCCTTAATCTGCACATCCTGTTCCTCTGTAGATCTGAGGGGAACATAAGAGGTCACAGCATGAGTGCGGGGACTCTCAAGCTTTTCTGAGGACATGAGGGAATTGTTTCCATTAAGCTAATGTGGATTTGATCCACAGTGGTGCATGTAAAGTGGCATGATGTAAGGGTGTGGGGTCAGAGTGGAACAGGGTGTCTGTGGACAAGTGATAAGAAGCAAGGGGAGGAAGGAGAGTAATTGTATGTGCAGGGAAGAAACACGCTCAGAACGTGGGGAGAAAAACACACCATATGTATGCACGGCTACAAACCAGAAGCAAAGGGGACCTGTTTGAATATGCAAGGCCTCTCCTTGCAGTAATCAAAGATTTGCAGTAAGAGCATACACATCTCTCAGGAGGATTCAAACAGGGCCAAGTGCTAATTGCTTAACTGTAGGTGTGGGGGTGACACACAGAGGTGTGTGAGAGAGATACTGGGGGGGAGAAGAATATTATGGAGTTTACCTTCTACGTCATTACAGTCAAAGTCTTGAGTGAAGCATGAATGGAGACAAAAGCACAAACACATGAAAGCAAAGCCTTTGTATAAAAGCAGAAAACTGCACATAAAAAAAAAAAAAAATGAATGAGGTGATAACCAAACTTCATTGAAATGCCTTCCAGACTCCAAGACTCCATAAATAGTTTGCACAAAGTTCATGATGAAGTCCTGTGTTATGACTTATGAATAAAAGGAAAAAGGAGTGTTTGGTTTGTCAATCTTTTCAATAAACCCAACTTTTATTTTCATGTAAGCAAAACATTGTCGTGGTCTTCCTAGGAAGTCCTAAACCAGGACGGACATTTGCTGGAACGCTATGAAACACAGATTGCAAAGCAGCACCAATCTACAGCCTTTTCCCAGGCCACAGTTAAAAATAAGAGTATACATAAAGATTAAATCAAAAACATAAATACAGGTTGTGGGACCTGCACCTGTAGATGATATAAAGCAAAAAAAATAAGTTTTACAAAAGATGAGAACCTACCTTTGACTCGCTCCCCACGGTTAAGCTGGATCTCCCCCTCCCCTTGTGGTGTGTAAGGCTTGACTACAATGAAAGTACGTCCTGGGACGGCACTGTAGAGTTTCCTTTTGGGCCCACGGGGTCCCGTTAGAGCCGGGGGAGTGTGATGGGGTGGGCTTGGGTCTCGATGCACTGAGCCGGGGCTGTAAACAAATACATATGTTACTGTAGTGATTCCCGGGAGCTGGTAACTGAAGCCCGTGGTCACCGACATGTTTGTCAGTGGGACAGCAACCGGGTGACAGCCCCTGGTTATTATTGTAGTCAGGGAGGGATTCATAGAAAGGGCCAAGAGTCTACCAATCGACAGTCAGTGATGTGAAGAAAAGTCATGAGAGGAAATTACACCAGTCTCCTATATCCCCTCTTCCTCAATAGCCAATATTCCTTCTGCTCTCTGTTACCTTCTTCCTCTATCTCTTCCCCTTTTCTCGCATCCTATTCGAGGTAGGAGAAAAAAAATGTATTGGAAAATGGAACCGCACTATATCCTTTTGTGCGAGGGTCTGGCAGGTCCATCGGGAAGTGGCTTTTAGTTAAACACATCCTCAGTTTGGGCTCCAGCAGAAGTCCCCTGCAGAGACAGACAGAAATCCCCCGTACATCCCATGTTCCAGAAGCTCCGGGCTGCTCTACGGATCTGTCCTCGTCCTTGAGTCCCGCTTCTCCTGCTGTGGAGGAGAGAGTTTAGGTCTGATCCCTAACTCCCGCTCCCTCTCCCAGGAGTCATGCCGAGTCTGCCTCTCCTCTCCCCTCCACCCCTCACACATATGCTGACAGACACTCACACACACGCTGGCAATGCTGCTGCTGCTGCTGCGCACCGTGGCTCTCCTCCCCTTTGACTGCTTGCTCGCACTCACACACCGCGAACCCTCTATGTGCATTCTAACTGTGCACAAACACAGACAGCCCCCTCGGCCGCCGCTAACATTGCACCTTCACAGAACCAGCAGCATGTCTCTGACACACAAGTCCCACACCGCGATCGATCTTCTTAAGCCTGTCTGCTCGACAGCATGCGTGTGCCACGGCTCCTTGAGGAAGGCTGAGTTTAGTATGTGTGCGGCGTGGGGGGAGGGTGGGAGGCGCCGTGGCGGCAAAAAGCTCCATTATGCTTAATTGTCGCTCCTCACTGTCTCTCTCTCTCTCTCTCTGAATCACAGCCCTCTTTCTTTCACTCAGATCCATTTTCCCCCACGCCACTCGTTCATCCCTCCGTTTTTCCACATTTCTTCACACTGCATCTTCATTCTCTCATCCCGTCTCTGTCGAGCAATGAATTCTAATACAGCAGCAGCAGAGCTCCGCCTAGTATTCATTCATCCCCTCTGCGCCGTGTAAGCGGCGTTCAGCAACATTCTGCTGGTTTTTTCAAGGCTGTGTGTCATCTTTCAAAACACATAGATTACCTTTAATCATGAATTAATAAAAGCTATTAATTATGTTATTTACACAAATATAGTACATATATTTCACTCTGGTACCTTGAAACAGTAATTAGATGTGAATGCCAACAATGCTTCATTGAGGTAATTTTATGCAACTTTTAAAACTAAAAATGCTTTTCAATTTACGTAAAACTCCTCCTCTTGACTTTTTTCAAAAAATTTTCAGTCATTCACTTAGTGCTGCTGCTTTTACTCACCTGATTCTACACTTCTGCCTCCTTTATCTTTCTGTTTACCTTGGTGTTAGTAATCCCCGTGTCTCACCAATCTATTGGTGCCCTTTATAACTTTGGCCGCCCTTGTCCTTCAGCACGTTTCTTTGTGGAAGTGCACTTTTAAAAATGAAACATTTGTCACAGATTTGCACACAATGGTTGCTGAAACGTGGAGGCAAATGCAGAAAAAAAATTCACACCTTCATTTGGTTTGGTTTGCATCCACAACACAATTTTCAGAGCAGACCGTCTGCCGGGAAAATGTCATACAGTTACACCAGCTGCTTTTTCGGGCAGGATTGGTCAAATTCAACACCAGAGAGAGGAAGGAAACTAGTGTTTAGTCTGCAGATCTTGTATTATTATGTTCATGCATCTACTCACTCACATCTACCCAAAATATTTTCTTTTATTCTATGCCTGATTATTTATACGAGCCAAAAGTGGCTTAGAAATCTTGCATTTATACATTTTGGCATTTAGGGTAGGTCCAGAAAATAGAAGACCCAGTGGGATACCCTGGATATTCTAGAAAACAATTAGAATTAATTGTGGTAATTTAAAATAAGGGTAATAAAACGATGACACTCATTTAAATAGCTAAGACTCTTGTTTGTGACAGACCGGATTATGTGACTTGATGAAATAAACTGATCCAAACTGGAGTTCAGAGGGTACCAATCACATAATGACTAAATCAATAAATTAGAATATCATCATGCCCTCTAATACATTTCTCCTTTTTTTTTCAAGCTTTCATTGTCTCAAGTCTTGTCCAGCCCTTCTGTCAAATTTTAGAACCCCATAGCCTTGTTTTCTCTGAGTCCTTTTGAGCGTTTCCATTATAAACCAAACTGAACCCTTTTTGGGCCCCTTTTGGTTGTAGGTCCATAAAAACTGGAATGGACTGGTTAGGGCAGCGCTCGAATTGAAACCCGTTGATTGGTCAAAGGTTATTAGAACAAAAGAAAGGCTGTATTTCTCTTCACTCCCCGCAATCTTCTCTCAAACAGCATTGCTTTGTATATACAAAGTACCAAAAGTCAAGCAGAAAAAAACAAGTAGCTGGGTGAATTCCATTGTTGATGTTAGCTTCATCTTCCATGTGTCGTGACGGTCCAACTTTGAGTGGAAAGACTCACCAGAATTGCCACCTAGACCATTTTACATTGGACCAGACCATACCACTCAGTGAAAACAAAGCTTTTGCGGCCCTCGAATCAAAAGATTTGCCTACCCCTGGAATAAGCTGTTCATGTGTTTCATGGTCACTCGTGGTATTAGGTGGGCAATACTGGATCAAACACTGCCAGTCCAGTGCTTTACCAACGAAACTATCCTGCTACCGTCAAGCTTGTGTCAGTCACAAAGATCAATACAAGAGCAAAGCACAAATAGGACATTGGTAGAAATACCAGAACAGCCAAACAACAACAACTCCTGGTTGACAGAACAGTCGATCAAGGCTGCAGGTCATGACACATCGACCTGTGAACTTCCAGTATTGATTAAAAGAACGCCTATGACTCAACACCACATACATAGATCACTGAATGCTTGGAGCAATACAGCATTAACAGGACTCTAGAAGCATACATTGAAAACTTAATGAGATTGTTTAAACCCTTCCTTGAAGCCAATGGTAAACTACTTGCAAAAATGGGTATTAAATATGACATTAGGTCTGAAACCCCTCTGCCAAATAATCAACTGGCTATGTATACTGGTTCAGAAATGGGGTCATTATCAAACACCTCCTTAACATGGATGATATCAAGCTACTGTATACTCTATGAGTAAAGAAGACATCGACTCCCTGATCCACACCACCAGGATCTACTGCACTGATATTGAGCTGAAAATGCAGTCTGTGGTAAAGACTGAGAGAACAAAGATCCCGTGGGACTTCCAGACACAGATGGAGATGATGGTAAAGGCAAACCCACCAGACATTGTGGTGGTGGATAAATAAACTGTAATGGTGACATTAGAAAGAAGGAACATGACAAACTGGAGAAATAGCAGGGACTCAGGGAAGAACTGGAGGAAGCTTGGAAGGTGACAGAGGTGCCCGCGGTGATAAACTTCAAACTGGAGGAGTAACTATAACAGATCTCTGGACAAAACCTCAAACACCTCAGTCCAGAAAAGCGCAGTGCTAGAAAGAGATAAGATCCAGCGCAGGACCCTCAAGCTCCCAGGATTCTGCTAGGACCCGAGCTCCACCCGCGGAGGGTGAGAAGACTTTTTTTTTTTATTTTTTAAACCATGCACTGTCTACAGCTGTGTGATCAGCCTGATATTTGTTTCTCCCTGAAACTAAACTAATATTAGTTGGACAACCACAGTTTTATGTGTCAAAAGGGAAGGTAAAACTGCAGTGTTTACGCTCTGCTGTTACTGAACAGCTTTTACTGAATGCAATGAGATTTTATTGTACTTTTTTAAGAAATAGTGAGCATCACTGCCAAAATACTTGATCGGTTCAATTTAAAATCACAAGATTATAATTTAATTCAAGTAGTATTTGAATAGGTATTATTATTATTATTTAGTCAAACTTCCAGTCAAAACAATATTTTGTTCACTAATAAAAACTGCTTTCACATAAATAGTGATTTAAACAGGAGTTCAGGTGAAACTGAAATTAATAAAAGAACAAATTGCTGGGATAAAACTGAAAAAAGAGAGCAATTTTGCTTGAAAGCAATGCAAGAAATTTCTTTAAACAGCTGAATAATCAATAATGCATTTTCTTAGTGAAAACTGATTTGACTTGATCGATGTGTTTTTGAAATCCAGCCCTACATAAAAGGTATGAACAGTTTGATATATTTATTGTCACTTTAGTACTCCAACAGTATCAGGACTCAATTTTAAAATCAGATTAAAAAATGTACCAATTGTCCCGAACAAAAAGTCCCTTGGGTCTTCACACTTAAATGTTCCCGCAGCAGGGATTAGTATCACAGCCATAAACGGGATCCTTTTCATGTTTATTTAATTATTTTATATCCTCTTTTCGATTTCGGGGCTCTTAGAGTCTATTTTCCAGCAGTTTTGTACATTCTGTCAGCGCGTCCTTTAAAATTAGGCAAAATGACAGAAAGCAAAGAGCCCTCTTTATAGTTACAGTGACCATAGAGAAAGAACGCTGTTTAGGGATTAACTTTAATATCTCTACCTTTGATAAAGAGTAAACATATTTAAAAAAAAAAAAAAAAACATTTACAGCTTATTTCAAATCTTTCAAATTATTCTCAATTTAAAATATCTTCAATAATTTACATGTTTCATATCAATAAGTCTTTTTGAAAATAAATTTTAACAAGGATTTCAAACCCTTGTGCTATGCGGGGCATGTTTAGAATAAAAGTGGGGTCATCTGGACCCCACTAGACAGCGCACTGAATGTTTTTTTTAACAATTTTTTATCTTCACTGGTGTCCGTGGCAAACATAAAATCCTGTCCACCTTTGTCCATCTTTGTCATCAGACATCCATATAAGGTTGGGGTCATCTGGACCCCATAAGAGAGAACGAGGGTTAAGCATGCTGCTTCCTAGACGGATGAGGATGATAAGCATCTTTTCCTGTCACTTGTTTTGTTTTGCCCCCTCCTTTCCTTAAGTGTGCCTCTTTAACAGTGGCTCCAATAAAACAAAGATGCATGATCCAAACACACAATAATATTACAGACACACAAAAACACACAGTTAAATTGGAATGTAGTATGTCTCAGGAGTGTCTATGTTTCCTAGGATACCACCCTTATTTCTGTAACCCTGGCAACAGACAACAAAAGAGCAGAAATGCTCAATAAACACACCAATTAACCAATAGTTTGAAATTTGACCAAAAAAAAAAGTTAAATTAAAATAATTGTATAATTAAATTTGAGCAATATTTTATAGCTGTTGTATCTATTACCATTACAAAGATTAAACTGCTCTTTACTCCCATAATAATTTAATTAAAACTCAAATATGGTGCAGGAACACAATAGAAAAATAAAATAATCTCTCAACCAGTGAGGAGAAAATTACAACTTCTGGATCTTGACCAAAGACTCGACACGATAACCGCTGAGACCAAAAATCAATCAGTTGGCAGCTGACAGCTCCACCTCCTGAGTCCACAGCTGCCCAAATTTTGTAAGTTTCACAAATCTAACAAGAGCAAATTCTGTGGATGTGTAAAAAGAAAAAAAAAAAAGCAAATGTTTGTACGACAGCTATTAGATCACTAATTAGGCCCTCAAAAATACATTTTAACATTTGCACAGCTTGTTAATGAGCACGACTGCCTCTGTTTATTTACCTGTTGCTAATCAAATGCCCCCATAAATCTGAAGATGCACCTGCAAATGTCACTCAATGCCATTTTCGCAGATGCAATCAAACTGCTTCACTGAAACATTTTCTCACATGGATGCCTTGCCTTTTCAGGTAAATATCTCTTTCATCAAGTAGCCCATCTCTGCGAGGTGAAATGCGCTCATTATAAGCTCGGCCATAATCAGCATCACACTTTGCATCCTAATGATAATCAGTTTGTCCTTGCCTTGCTGAACATGGATGAATAACCCCCCTTTTGTCCTTTCTTACCTAAAGTTTTTGCAGTTAATGAAGAGAAAGTAGAATGTAAACTTCACTCAGGGTCTTTTTGAGATAACGAACAGCTCCAAAACAGCGTGTAAACTGGCGATCGCCTTAATCTGCTTGTTTTGCAGAATCGCGCACATAGACGAAGAAGGACGTGATGGTGAAGGCAGCTTTAGCCTTGGCTCTTGACCAGCCAAGCTAATTTCACACTCCCCTGGCACCTCTCATGCCTCTGGAGTAACTGTGGGCACGAACAGAAGGTCAGGGAGAGAAATCAAGAAAAACAGTGGAGAAAGATAAACGCAATATTCAAATCTCGTTTGGGTTTAGGTTTCTGACCATGAAGACCATCTGGTCTGTGTGGAATCATTGTACTCTCTTCTTATTTATTTTATGCTTTAAGGCTGATGCACGGGGAGAGAAGACGTCCCCGCCTCCAGATTGGAGGTTATTTAGGCCAGAACACAGCAGTGATAATAGGTTAACTCTTTAGTCCCTGAGGCATCGCCGGTGACACTTAAACACAAACATTTTAACGCGCTGCTTTTCTCCTTCAAAATCTACTGGAATCATGTTCATAGAGACAGTATAAAAAGGATGCTAAACACTGTAGCTCCAGTGTTAAAGGGTTAAGTATCTGTTTCCATTTCTTCCTTTTCTGACTCCAAAATCGGCCTTGTGCTGTCAGTCTGTCATGGCAGACCTTCAAGGTTAACATTGTGAAAAACGTCCTTTATTCTTGATTTTATTTTGAAGCAAAACATTTTTAAAATATCATACTTTATTCTCTTTAAACGAATGGGAGGTTTTAAAGCAATTAAGTGAATTGTTAATGAAAGATCCTCAGATCCCCTGCGGATGAAAAGTGAATCCAATGGAGTACCTTGCCTTTGTTTTAATGACCCACAAGGGAGAGATTATCCATATGGCTTACAGCTATTTGCACACACTGTACAAACACGAGAGGCTGTTTGAAAAAATGAGCCAAAAATTAAGTCCTAATTTTATTTTTTTTTATCTAATATACACTTCCACACATATTTACTGCACAGGAGAATTCCTGTGACATCAGTTAGTCAGACATTTGGGGATCGTTGCAGATAAGACGGAAAAGAAAGGCATTTCTGTAGCATCTGCAATAATGACTTTGTCTCCACATTTTCCCAAATTTGTAAGAAAAAAAAATCTGCATGCAAGCCAGGTTATATGAACATGCAACCGTTAACTTACCGAAAAATAGAAACTTTTTTTTTTTTTTTTTGCCTTGGGCTCCTTAAGCTTATCTGGTACATTTATAGAGTAACCCCAATCTGTCATTTTGCTTTGTTGTTACTGGGTGGCAGGGTGGATGGTGTCTATTAGACTTCATTAATTCACACACTAAACTTGGTTGATCTTTTTCAATAACAAAAAGTTTTCTAGAACAAACTGAGAACAGCTAACTCTGTAGAGTGTGGAGCTCCTGTGCTCATCCTCCAAACACTCAATATCTTGTCATAATTTTTTGTCAGTTTTTTTCTCAAATTAACTTATTTTATTTAATAAAATATGCCATGAATTCAAAGGATATTATTTATAAAGACTTTGACTGATTTTCTGCATACTACAAGTACCTCTCTTGCTGTGTTGGCCACGTTTTGATATTGTATGTTTAAAGTTTTTGTAGTGTACACATTGTAGCCAAAGGCAGACATAGATATGCAGAAGATCTTTTCTGCCCAGTTAAAGTTTCACAAAATCACTAAAAAAGAGCTAAAGTAAGACAATTTCAACGTGTCTTACAATAAAGAGAAACTGTTGCGTTATTCTCTGACGGAACTCCCCTTTGCTTTTGCTCATAATCACGTCTGATGTTTGCAGAATAATAAATAAAGGTAAACAAGGATATAAATCATTTGTGATCATCAAAAAAATATTGCTTTTAAAAACATTCCAGTTTTTTAAATTAAACCTTAAAATACCCCAAAAAACAACAAATACCTTTTATTGCATCAACCAAATTTAGGGTGCAGTTAAAACATGTGGGGCCAACATGCAACAATGTGCATCTTACACATTGCGCCTAGTACGTGTGGCCAACGTGTATTTTCATCTGTTTTTGTGCTTGATTGCACTTATAATTCATGTGAACAACATTAAGCAAAATAAAACCCAATAGAATAATATCTACTCAAATGAAAGGTCGATATTTACAATAGAACCTCAAATATTGAAGGATTATTCAAATCGGTATTTTGATTTGAAAACGATCTCTGAGAGTAAATGAAAATACAGTTCAGCAGGACATTTATAAAATAAATATTGTACAATTTTCTGTTGAAATTGGTTCGTTACCTTTTTATTATTTACGTGAAATTGTGTTAAACAGCATTCAGTTCTTTGTTTTACCGGTTTAAATCCATTAACAGACGTATCACGTCGCCCTTTTGTGTGATGTCACTATAAAAAGGGTCTAATTGCAGTTTCACAGATTCAGGTTATTTTTTCAGTCACATGACTCCTCCACTTTGTCACAAAAACTAAGACAACTCACACACACTTGTATGAAACTTTAGCATTTAAAAGAGGCACGTGGCCTTGTGGTAGAGTGACTGCCCCGAGACTGGAAGGTTGTCAGTTCAAATCCCAGTTGAGTCATTCCAAAAGCTCTAAAAACAGACCTCAGTGCCTCCCTGCTCGATACTTGATATAAATCCTGATATACTAAAGAACATAATCATAGAGGATAATTAGCATTCAGAGCAGGTGTTTATTATGGAAACAACAAAGAGGATACACTCCTGGACTTATTTGATGTTCCTGGTTTTAAGTAACAGAGTGACACTCCTCATCAGCATCATAAAGTACACTGCTGTTCTTAAAAAGAAAAAAAACAAACTCTTTAATAAATGCTTACAAAGCCTGATCAGAGGTGTTTTGATGAGTTTGGATCAGTGACGGACATTCTTCGGCCACAGGGGCTGGGGTTTAGACGGGGACATTTTTCAGCAAATTTGTGGATGACTGCAGTTTCTAACCTTCATGAATAAAAGGAGGGGAATACTGGATTCAAATTGTTGTGAATCAGGAGCAATTGATAAAACCCCATTTGAGAAAGAGTGCATTTGTGACGTAGAAAATTAAACAGGGAGAAAGGAGCAAGGGTGTGCTATCCTAGGCACATTGATGTTGGGAGAGGGGTCATCTGGAACCCACAAGACAGTGCGCTTAACTTTTTTTTCAATGATTTTTGATTTTCACTGGGTCCGTGGCAGACATGAAATCCTGTCCACTTTTATCATAGGAGGGATATAACTTCAATGTAAAGGTTGGGGTCAGCTGGATCCCAAAAGATTGCACAAGGGATAAAATAGATCAAAAGATGATGGGGGTCGGTCTTTATGTGCTGATATTATGGTGATTGAATCAATAAGCGTGTCAAAATAATTCAAGCTCAAAAACAAATAAAAAGAAAATGCATGTCAGAGAGCAGTGTCTGTTGTACAATACCCCTGCAAACACACCGTGTGAGTCACGTACACAAGCATTCGAGGGGGATCCTTTGCCAACATACAATGTTACCAACTAGTTGACAAACCAAGTGCTCATGATGTGATTAATCTAGTGCTTGGAGATGTGATCACACAATCCTGGTGTGCCTGGCAGTTGGTCTAAAGATCAAGTGACGAGCTGTTTTAAACCGAGTGTCTCATCCGATAGCTTAAACGAATCCACTGTCTGTCTCATTCTTTCTCACACACACAAACTGACAGCCACTCACATACTGGCAGACTTCAATGAGTCCCAATGGTGATTATTATTAGACACTAATCCATCTGTCTACCTACAGACAGCGTAAGAAGCCACAGAAGGAGTCTGGCGATCCTACAGAAAAACAAACATGGCAGCAAAAAAAGATGCAGATTCACCAACATTTACCTTAACTGCTCTTTTTCAGAGCTAGTCACAAAAACACACCACTCTGAGCCTGACAGGAGCATGGCTGCAAGTCTATTAGTATATCTGCATCCATTTACAGACTCACCTCTCAGCTTACTCATAACAACTTTTTTAGAGCAGCTTCAGGGAGAAAACAGCTTTCGACGTGCATGTGACTGATGAATAAATAATTATTGTGCTCTGGCTGATTCCATGTCATGTTTGTCCCAGCAGCAGACGGCAGCAGATGGAATAGGAGGCAGTGATGCTCGGTGACTAACAAGTGAGTCAGACACATCGCATGGGGCTTGTAGCTTTTTGAAATATGGTTCAACTATCAAAGGAGGTGCATAGCTAAGAAGCTAATCAGAGGTTATCTACTTGGAGTAAATAGAAAGAAAAAGAGGGAGGGAGGGATGACATGAGCTAAACGCAGGGAGAAAACGCTGCTGAAGTGAGAGTAAATCTTCCACACCTGAGTCGTCCACGAGGGCTGTATCCATGAGGGTAGCCGTGGCTTTGGGACCGTCTGGGAATAGGTTTGTCATCTTCATGCATGTGACGTAGTGAAGGCGAACGGGAATGGGACGATCTGGAGCTGCCAGTACTCTGAAGACTGCTGTCAGGGATCTCACCGTGACGACTCTGACGTGAAAAATGTCAAGTATTGGTAAATTTAAGTCATTGCGGACATAAGCGTTACACCGAGGTTTTTATATATTTGTTTTTAAATATATGTTAAAACCTTCACACCTTTTTAACATGTCTTACTTCTCCAAGGCTGCTGTGCTGTTGGCCGAAGGCTGGGAGGCTGCGCAGCGAGGGGACAGGAGACGGGCCCTGTCGACCACGGCCCTCTCTGGGGGGCTGACTGTGAATGTGATCGTGGTCACCGTTCAGGTTGTTGTCACTCGCAGAGCGGAGCAGGGACCGTGGCGAGGGCAGGGGGCCGGTTGTCAGACGTCGACGGTTGGTGTAGGAGGGGGTCTCCCTGAAAGGCACTGGGGAGGAAAAGAGAAACAGACAGATAGAAAAGCAGACACTAGCAGAATGACAAATCAACAAAAAGAAAAAAAATCTTGACAGCTAAAATCTGTTCACACGCTGTTACCAGGTTGGGTTAATAACAACAGGAGTGAACAAACACACCCAGACATTTTTTAAATTAAATTTTAAATAATAAATTACAGTAAATAGGGAAAAAATAAATAACTAATTATAAAATATAACCATCAACAAAAACCTTGTGTTATTTTGTTTACACATATTGATGAACGCACTATATAAATTTGACACATTATATTATATTTACACTACTAGAAAAAGTATTGAATAAAAACTGAATGAAGATCAATATTCTTTAACTGGGAGCGTTACAACCTGCTAACACCAGATGGCAGAGTTTCCATGTCTATTTTCTTTGAGAGAAACTACTCAACAAATCAACAATAACTTCTACATCCTTTTAAAAATTGGTCACATTTCCATTTTTTATCAAAATAGGGTTTTGTTCCTTATATTTTTTTTTTTTACGCTTCAGGCTCTATCGTACTTTTTAACACCTTTTTCTCCCATTTTTAAAATGACTTATTTTCCTACAGTGGCCCTGAAGTGTAAATCCCATCAACAATTCACAAAACGACAATTAAAAAAGCAATCAAATGATATAATAACCATTACATTTAAGAAATTAAAACACAATTCCATACACTAAAACTTAAAAAAGCAATTTCCAGAAAATAGGAAACTTGTAAAAGTTCGGAGCATCACTGACTGGATGATTTGATTTTAAAGAAGAGTGAAAGCAGAAGGATGCCTGAACTGTAAAAAAAGATTTGATTGAGCAATCACCAAACTTTTGTACTTCCTGTGACCAAAAGATTCAAGAAGTATTGTCTGTCAGAAGATATTTCCATGACCAATAACTTCTGGTTGAAAAGGTGAACAAACTTCATCATTCAATCAGTGATGTCCACTAATGTCCCATATCTTCACTTTCCAGATTCCTATTTGTTTCATTTTTAACATTTAATTTTTACTTCTGGACTTATTTTCTCTTTTCCTATTTATTTTATTACATTTTTCTGGAATTGTATTTTGTGCTTTTGGAATTACCTTTTGTTTTCTGGAATTTGGTTTTGCTATCTAAAATATATTTTTTTTATCGTTCTGCTTTTTTTAATTGTTGCTGTGATTTTTAATATGTTTTTGCATTGAGTTTGAACTTCAGGGCTACCGTATTTGTCCTAATCCTCGCTTTTTATGAAATGTGCCATCAGCTTACCAACATCTGATGCTTTGTGCACCTTGATGATTTTGCCAGATCAAAGTTTCCAGCGATAATAGCCACCTAACAATAGAAAAGTCAAACAATACATGATGTTTAAAACAACAGAAATAAACAGAAGTAGAAACTAGAAATATATGTTGGTTTTTTGTACACATACTTGAAAAGCAGTTTGGCTGTTGTAGTTTTTGATCTCTTTATTGGCTCCGCGAAACAGGAGAACACGTGCACAGCTTTCCTGAAATAAAGCAGAGACGTTTCTGTCAGGAAGGTCGGGATTTTATCCTAAATCAGATGAAGAATTAGTTAAGCCTCAAATCAATCGGGTTTAAATGCAGATTATTTTCCTTAAATGCATGTCAACCTTGAGCATGGAATTTCAAAATAAAGTTTAAAAAAACTTTAAGAATCTGGGCATGGTTTTGAGAAAGACAAATATTAAGTGAAGCTTTATTATTTGCGGCTCGTGCAGAAGGACAGTTTTGCCAGGAGCGGCGTCACAAGCAAGCGCTTTGATCCACTCTAAAAGAAACAGCCTTTTGAGACTGTTTGAAAATCATTTTGACAGAGGTGACAGTGAAAAATGAACAAGGGTGTCTCTTGAAAAGCCCCCGTGGCTGAACATGACTTTTTGTATTTGAAAAAAAAAAAGAGATTTGTGAGATGCTGCTGCAAACGATAACATAGACATTTTTAGTTTCACTGCTGTTCATTCCCTTGTGACAAGAAAAACCTGGACACATGCTGCAATTGTAAATCTAAAAGAAAAAACTAGTTATTTGTAGAAAAAGATCAAACAAAAAAATGAAAACGTTTTTAGTGTCATCCTACAAACATTTAATCCCAATAATTGAAAGAAAAATCTTAGAGGAACAGAAAGTAGTAAATTACGAATTTACTACTTAATTTATGTATCATGTCTATAGCTTAGAAGGAAAAGCTGACAGCTGAACGCTGTTTAAAGCAATTTTACGTAAATAATGAAAGGTAACCTCACCAGTTGTCACCAAAATCTGTACAATATTTTAGTTTATAAATGTCCTACCAGGTTGTATTCCTTTTCATATTGTATGGAAGATTATTTCTCTGACAACCCAGTCATAGTTAGACAAAGGTTACAGGTACTTCATTGAATGCTGCTTGTTTGATTATGGAGGTAATTTAGATTTTCTTCTCCTAATTTCTGCTAACGCCAGCTCTCCACGACTTGGATGAGACGTAGAGCTGCAGGAGATCTTTTCTGTCCAGCTAAAGTTTCCGCAGTCACAAAATCACTAAAAACAGAGCTAAAGTAAGGCAATTTCAGTGTGTCTGACATTGAAGAAAATCTAATAACTGTTGCTATATTTTTTGACATAGCTTCCCTTTGATTTTGCTCATGAATATGTCTGATCCCTGCGAGATAATAAAGGTAATCAAGGATAAAAATAATTTTAACCATCATAAACAATATTCCTACTAAAGGCATTCCTGTTTTTACAATGACACCTTAAAATACCCCAAAAAAACAACAAACGCCTCTAATTACATCAACTAAATTAAGCCTTGGGTGCAGTTAAAACAAGTTAATAACATCAAGCAAAATAGAACCATTTAGAATAATATCTGCTCGTCGATATTTACAAAAGAATCTCAAATATTGAAGGATTATTCAAATCTGTTTTTAGATTTGTGAACGATCAATGAGAGTAAATGAAAAACAGTTTGGCAGGACATTCATAAAATAAATATTGCACATCTGTCTGTTGAAATTGATAAGGTTACCTTTTTATTATTTACGTAAAATTGTGTCAAACAGCATTCAGCTGTCAGCTTTGCCGTTCTAAACCCAAAGAACGAAAGTCACTAAACGCATTTTCGGCTCTGTCACCATTTTGTCTGACGGCACAGCGGAAAAGGTTTATTCTGGGATTTACACAAAAACATAGTAAAAATATTTAAAAGTTACAAGTATATAGTATATCCACATTACAAGAGTTTATAATAAAACACTAAAATGTTTACAAAAAATTATGTGGATGTTAAAAAAGATTTCATTGGAAAACATGGTCTATGGTGATATATATTTAAATAAATGGGATTATTGTATGTTGATGAAAATGAACATGTTCGGTAATTATAAATGTAATATTCATATTTTAATAAAAATAATATATTACATATATTGTGTAAATTACTCTTATTAGATTAGATTATTGTCTTTTAGTTTTTGTTATCCAGATTGCATTCTAACTGTTGACGTGTTTTCTGTCAAAGAAATAAATGATCACATGGTAAGTTGCTATAATCTTTTTATTATTTAATTACAGGAATGTTTTACACTGCTTCTTTATGTTCCCACAAATTATTTGACAAAAAACACTTACCATCATTTGTATTTGAATGCACTTCTAAAACTGTGTAGCCAGGTATCAAACGTGTGATTGTTTCATTAGATACAAGCACTATCCCGTCTTTTTCTTTGCATTATAAACCTTTTTTGTCAAAATAATTTGGATTTTTTAATACACAACTGTAAACATTCAATTTCATTTGGGAATTTTGCAGCTTAGTGTCACTGTGAATGAATCAACTTTAGACAAAAGAATGTGCAGAAAGAGTCTATTTAAAAAAATTTGCTTTTTTTTTTTTTTTTTTTTACATGAACAGTGTTTTGGTACAATTTTGCCAACATTTTAGTAAGAGTGACATTTGCACTTCAAATTGTATGTGTTTGTGAATAAATAATCAGAATCCCTAACCATCCGTGCCTGGCAGACTCTTGTCAGTGTCCCCATGTGCTGACTGCTGGAGAGTCGATATGTAATTTAACACATCAAGCCGAAATTATAGGACCTGCCTTTCTCCGCTATCAGCACATTGACTTTGGCGACTCCTGTCACCACTGAGCCTCACAGGCAGCAAAATATGGGCGTGCAGTGTAACATAATGTAACTGTGCAAATTAACTGAACTGAGGAGTTCCGTGAGAAACTTCCATACATTTTTTTTAACTCAAATTTTGATAAGCTGTCCAGCTGTGAAGAAAGGAGCGCCCTCGTCTGGAAAGGTGCATGAGGATGTGAGTGTTAAAGGGGCCATACCATGATTTTCTTAAGCCTTTCAGAGTAAACTATATCCATATATACTATAATTTATTACTTTGGACAACTAAAAAACAAATTATTTAGGAAATATTAGTTATTTTCGTCAAACAAGGAAAACCAGGACGTACATGGATCTATTTGTCTACAAGTGGATGCATCAGAATGGAGGGGAACAGGAACCAAGGAAGGAATCAAGCTTTCTAAATAAAATAGTGCAGGCTATACTAAAGACCCACTCAGATCATCATTTATTGCCTTCAGCCTATTCCATGTTATAGTTTTAACTTTGATCAGTTTCATACATACGTCTAACTTAAACCAACCCCCTCTTGATACTTTCACCTCATTAGAAGTATAAATGAGAAAAAGAAGAATGCATTTTCTCATATAAGAACTCAAATGTCAACATAAGGTTGATATTTAAACAAAGTAAAAAAAAACAAAAAACAAGTACATACACTGACTGAGCACACAAACAATGGCGACACCAGCATCCTTTACAAGATTATCTGAAAATGAAATGTGAATTTTTTTTTTCTGAATGGAGGTAAAATGTATGATAACAAAGCAGTTGTCTCTTATAATTACAATGTATGATCACAAATAATACATAAAAATTGATGTCCATTCTATTTGTGCCTTTTTGTTTTTCAAAATAAAACACAATTTCACAATTTTATCTAATTATTGCTTCATATTTGACTGTGTCCCTTTTATGTTTTGAGTCTCATCTTAATGTTAAGAAAAAGAAAAGGCTTATGGATGCAGTGAAATGATGTAGCTGGTGTTAGAGGAGACTAGAGGATGCAGAAGACATGGTTAGATGGAGGAAAATGACAGGAAAAGATCTTAAGTTGAGCAAACTGTTCAGAAAACTTCTCCTCAGATAAAACTGGCGACTTGAGTAAATCATTTAAAATAGTTAAATAAAAAAATCATAGATTAAAATTATAATATATCAAGGTCCAAAGTCTATTTAAATTTTTTAACATGAAAAAAAAAAAAAAAACAGAGCATGTCTAGTCCTATGATAACAGGATGCTGGTCCAAAACCACATTTTATATTTTTATTCATAAATGTTAATCTGTGAGTAAAGCAGCGACTGACAGATGTTAATACTTAGTGGTGCAGCTGTGTTCGATGGGGTGCAGAAATAAATACACTCCAGAGAGGAGAACAGTGCATCATTAATGACAAATATGACACCAATTCAGTCACAGGATCACTTAAAAATGTGAAACTGGTGGTGCAGGGACAGAGGTGGGTTGAAAAAAAATTAAAATAAATAATGTACAGTTTTTAGCTGTTTTCACACAGGAAAGAGCTCTGGAACATCTAGTGATGCAATGCGTAAAGGGAGAAAAAAGCTGATCGACCCTTTAAATGGGTTGGCTGTGGCTAAACGTAATAGTTACCATGGTAAAAATAATCTGCTTTGTCTGAACACAATGTTTGACAAGTTAGACTCTGATAAATTTGTTGGATTTAATCAATTTTTTCCCACCTTTGCTTATTTTTCTTTTCCTGAGTCACAATACACAAAAAGTGCAAACAAGAATGAAGAGGCCAATTACAACACGGCCCATCTGTCTTGCTCCTCTCTCAAACGCTTCCTATAGGAATTCATTACAAAAAGGCTCCCTGTCCTCACTGGTTTCCATGCACTTATGGTTGCTGTAGCTTAAAAAAAGCAGCAAATAATTGCATAAAAACTGCCTTGTAACACCTATGGTTTGACTACTTTGCATAAATCTCAGTGTTTCTCGCTTCAGTTTCTCTAATTAACTTCGTCCCCGTGAGCCACCAGTTTTGTCTGTCTCGTTTTTTTTTACTCAGCCAACAAGTTCCCACAGAACTGTCTGCCAGACAAAAGATCCCCGCCAAGTCTTCATCCACTGCAACACATCACATCTGCTCAGCTGATAGGCCAGTAAGTAAAGACTAAAGACCAGACAGATCCATGGAAAGCGACTTGCATTGAGCAAACATACAGTGTTAATGATTACGGAAAGCTATCTTGTCAATAATCCCTCTTTCCTACCTTCATCTATCACTCTTTCTTTCTGTCACGTTCCCCTCTCTTTGAGTATGGATCTATTGATCTTCACAGTGGACGACGAGCTTCCCGCCGATTCAGTGAGTCCCCTCTCTTACTGTCATTGTGGATAATCATCCTTGTTTCAGACTTTTTTTTTTTGGATTCCTGCTAGGACGCACAGTTTCTCGGATCAATCAGCTCAACGTGACGTTGGCTCTCCACTGACCCAACTGCAGCCACAGAGCTGGAAAAGGGTCCATTATCACACAAACGTCTTGGAAGAAGCACTAGCGTTTCTCATTTCCTATTCTTTTGATCAACACAAAAAGAGGATGAATAAAAATTTGTATTTAAGGGAAGCTTTTGAGCTTACCAAAAGCTCAAAATGATCACAGTAAAGTCCTAAAAGCTAAAGGTGGGTTCAGTAATACAAATGCAGACCTTTGTCCCACCTCTGCTGACAAGGAGAACATGCAATGACTTAAAGTCACGTGTGAGTTTTTCAAATAGAGTATTAAATATTGATACTCCTGCTTGGCAAACACACACAACGCTACAGCTCTCTCCTGAGAACGCCTTTCTCCAGTCAAGCTGAAGCGGGTCATTCATCACAACTGAAATTAGCTGTGCAGAACATAGTTAAATATCACAACACATACGCCAGAGCACGTTTGGTGTTTATTCATTCATGAGATTAAAAAGAAAAAAAAAAGAGGGAGAGTGAGGAGGAAGAGAAGGGCTCATTTAATGTTCATGAACTGAACGCCACTCTTTATTTTCCAGTGAAGCATCAGAATGGGATTTTGCCTGGCATCCTTTTTCATCTTTTCCCTTTGAGCCGACTGAACACTAGAGCATGTGAAGATCCAGCACTGACTTCTCCCCCAGTGTTTTCCAGCACTTATCCCGATATGGAACATGTTCATTCATATTGAAAACAGACTGCATATTTTATTACCTTTGCATGACTTCATAGAAACGTAAAATATAGGCTATGCAATACAGGCTACTGTACTTACAGTTTAATATAGCCGCCAATAACTCTGATAGATGCACTCTCTTTGCTTCATTCACAAACAGAAAATAACACAAGGAAAGGTGTTGTTGAAATCATTATACAAAGAGACAAATAACATTTTTTAAAATGTTACATATTTAAATAAAATATATCTGGAAACAAAGCACAACAATGAGTGTAACTAAAAGCTAATAGCTTTGGTGAGCCATCCATATAGACTATCGCACAATTATGCAATTAGTGATGATTCATAAAGTGTTAATGGACATCAGTCCTGACAGAAAAACATACAAATATAACAACTGAATGAGCTTTTTTCTAAACTGAACCAGAGACTTGAATGATGGAAACATTTCAATCTTGTCTTTAGGTTCATTGTCAACACAGTCTGTAGATCAAGTTAAGTCCTATTCAATCATCTTTGATCTATTTTAAAAGCGTTCTCAGTGGTCTTTTAATTATGAATATGCCATTTTTAGCCAAAATCAAAAAATGCAAGGTGGTGCAGTGGTCGGCACTCTTACCTCATAGCAAGCAGGCCCTAGTTCAAGCCTCAGCTGGGACTTTTCTGTGAGGAGTTTGCATTTTTCCCCATGCATGGCTGGACTTTGTCCAGTGACTCAGTCCACAGTACAAAGACATGCTTCACAGGTTAATTGGTTACTCCAAATTGTTGCTAGGTGTGAATGTGACTTGTGTATGGGTGTGTGATTGGGGCCAAGCAACATCCGCTTAACCTCCAGTTCACAGAAGGCACATATTTTTTGGCATTGGTCAACAGGTTCTTCTTCCCAGCTGTGGTTTTTAAAGCTTTTTTCGCCATCATCAGACACCCAAAACCACACCCTCCTCCGCTCCGTAGTTGTCCCACTACGCTGATCTGTGTGTGTATGTGTGTTTTAGTGTCTGTGTCTGGATTATGTGTGTTTATTTTCATCTCTACAGTCTATTTATACGATCACATTTGTCAATCATGGTATTTTATTGTGAAAATATTGGTATATTTTGAAAATATACCAGATTTTCTGATGTTTCTTGGCGTAACTTCCTGCCAGAATTGAGGTGAATCACTCACGGCTCACACAACAAATTGACCATACACCAAAGCGAACACTGCACGGAATGAGCCGGCCATGAAGGACTGCAGCGCTTCGCATCTGAACTACACCACAGGTTAAGGACACCAAATGGATGTGTCCTCCATTCCATGTCCAGTGTGAACCAGACGTTAAGCTATGTAGCCCCTGATCCCGTCACAGATTAAACGGGTTCAGAATATTATTTTAAATATTATTTTGTTATTTTAACCTTTATTTTACCAGGAAATCCCATTGAGATTAGATCTCTTTTTCAAGGGAGATTTGGGCGAATCAATATCATTGTAAGAACATATATACAGTTTCAACAAATAAATACAATTTAAATGAACAGTTTAATAAAAATAAAAAGATTCATCAGGAGTAATACCGTCAGGTCAAGAGATGGGTGTATGGAGAAATGGATAGTTTCTGCAGAGTTCATTAGAAATTTGCCTGAGTTGTGGGCGGGACTACTGGCCGAGCAAGGGGCTGGTGTACCACCCAGCGAATTTTCAATCTTGCAAATGTGCTATTTTCCAATTTTCCTTTTTTTCATCTGCTCTAGCTTCTCAACAAATTGAATAAAAAAATACTCTACAATGCAATTTTGATCTTAATTATCTTATTATATGTTCCCATAATCAGAAAAATACCAAAAGAGCATGGTAAAAACACAAACAAACCCACAATTTTCACTGGAATTGATCTCTAAAACACACGAAGATGACCGTTTGCACAGGCAGATAAAAATGACCATCTATTTTAAAGGACTAGTACAAAAAGCTTTCCACTTCAGCGTTACAGCAAAGCCCTCTGCCTCTGTATTTACAAAAGGAACACATGTAAAATGCCTAAATTAACATCAATCAGTTGGAGTTCACTTTTCCTTTAAATCTACAAATATACTGAAAAGGTTTTAACAAAATAAAGATTTATGAACATATTGTTTTTGTTAAAAAGAATAATGAGACAATCTCCTAAGGCTCTTTTCTCAGTTGGTTTGACTGTCAAACTAAGCACTGTTTGATTAATTACAAAAAACACAAGAGTGAATTTGGAAAACTTGTGAATATTACTCCCAGCCAACAACTCGACTAGAAGGTGGCTGTGAAAATTCCAGCTCTAATTACTCCCATCAAATCTGTTGGACTTGAAAGCGTGAACAGAGAAGAATGGAATTAAATTTCCCAAATCCAGACATGTAAATTTAAACACTTAACAGGGAGAATTCAAGGCTGCCGTGCCTATCAAATCTTTTGAAATTGACTGACTTAATAGCCCGAATACATTTGCAAATGAGAGATTTCAGTTTCAGATTGAAATACATTTGCAAAAGTCTTTTTTCTGACAACATGTTTTCAATTTCCTATTACGGGTTATCAAATGTAGATTGATAGGAATAATTTACACTTTGATCTATTTAAAGCTCAATCTTCATTACAAAATGAAAAATGTAAAAACCAAAATCCTTAATGGTCTACAAAGTGACTGAACATGTAGAGCAGCCTCAAAGGCTCCCTGTGAGCATGTTTGTTGTTTGCCATAAAACTCCCATGAATATTTAACACCTGATTAAGGTTACCCAACAAGAACCAAACAAAATTTACTCTAGATAATTTAAACTATTTAAAACAGCCCCCTCTGTGTGAAATGGCGCATCAGCTCCAGCCCTGCTGGCCCAGAGAATAAACACATAGTCTGACCATTCGCTCACCTGACCTCAGACGTGTTTTCACACTCCACAGAAGTCATCCCCTTATTCTCTGCTAATGCTGAACATTTTTAAACTGGGTAAAAGAAAAACCTCCTTAAAAGCAGATTTCCTCATTTAGTGAACAGTACCTGGTTGTAGAGAGCACACACATGTAGGGCGGTGTTTCCAGATGCATTCTGGGCGCTCATGTCAGCTCCATAGAACAGCAGGTGCTCCAAGTGCTGCACGTGGCCATATCGACACGCCTAAAAAGACAGCAAACATTTACCCTTTCTGCTGAAGCAGAGTGAACATACTTGAGAAAAAATAACAATGGTTTTGACAGATCCAAAGGTGTACTGCATATCTTCCAATCTATGTTCCAGTCTAACATGTGTTTGATACGTTTGACTCCGGTCTCTAACAGTGGCCGGGGTCCCTTAAGAAACAAGTCCCGCCCCCGTGCACAGATGTACAGATGCTAAGTGTCTAAAGTATTTGTGTAGTGATGGTCAAGAAACGCTCATTCGATTTAGCATTTAAACTTCATGCGGTGGTAAAGAACATTCTGGTGAGGAATTTGCACAACATTTTGGGGTGGATCCAAAACTGATGAATGATGTTGGGAAAACAGCTGTAGCAACAAGCAAATGATTTTCTAGTGGAGGTGTAAAGAAATCGAGTGGCAAATTAGAAGAACCGGTCTGAACATTGATTATTGAGCAAAGCCAGTGGTAATCAGAGCATAATACAATGTTCTCACCATTTCAATAACTTGAAATGTTAATCTGGTGGTTTTGTCTGCATTTTGTGACCAAATTTAATTGCAAAATGAACCCTTAGCCAACATGTTGTCTTTGACTGGTCTCCAATAGACACCTGGCTCTATCCAATTGAGGCCTGGCTCCAACAGACGCCTGATTCCAATAGACGCTGGGCCATTCACAATTTTTGGAATAAATGTTGGGGCTACTATTAAAAGATACATGATACAAATCAGTAAAAAATAATTAAACTAAATTAAACTTGCAAACATTTTTGAACATAAGGATTTGGAGTTAACCTCCCTCTCTCTCTTGAAACTCTGCATCGTTTGGCCGTCACTAGGTCACCAATATCAGGATTCAAATCCCTTCTAACAAAAAATTTTGCAATGTCATTGTCAGTGTGCAAAACACAAACATATTTACAAAAATCTTTTCCATATGGTGGCTGCTTTCCCTTTACTCCCCCTAGTGGCAGAATTGCACATTGCAGCCATTTCTTTCCAGAACCATAACTCGCCCCAGGAATGGGCTAGAAACTTGCTTTTTTTTCAACATCCTTATATTTTTTTCTTTTCATGACTGGGCCACATAAAACCATCTGGCGGGCCGGATACAACCGTGTGTTTGACAACCCTGCTTTAGTCCATCTTGTCTTTGGATTGTCTTGGGGAAGCAGATGTTACAATGACCTGCCCTTTTTCTCCAACTCCATAAGTTGCCAATAAAGGTTTGGTGGCATTGTCTTGATGTTGAGTCATAGCAACTGTAACCTAAAATCTCCTTTTTTGAAATGTTTGCTGCTCATCCAATTGGCTTCATCAATCTGATGAGTAGCAGAACATTTCAAGCAAGAATGTTGGATCCAAGTTGGTTGGATGCAAACCTGTAAAGTTATGCTAGGAGGAGCTCTTTTCCCGTGTTTCAATTTCTGATAACCTGGAGCAAAATAAACGTTTACTTTCTGTATTCTCTTACTTTCTTCTTGCCCCCTATACTTTGCAGCTTTATCCTTTGTCGTTGACAAAGAAGCAAACAGCTCTCTCCAGCAATTGTTCTCTCACTCCAGCGTTTTGTCTCAGTAAGAGTGCGTGACAGCAGTGAGGCAGCTCATAAATGGTTCTCAGATTGTTGTTGGTTATCGGCTCTTTTGCAGCGCAGCCTGTTTCAGACAATACATACACAAGGAATGCTAACGATGAAAAAGACACGGGAAACCAGGAAGGCCAGGAGAAGGAGCGCGATAGCTCAAAATGGATTCCTTCATAATTTTTTTAGCCACTACAGGTTTTGAAAATACGACAACAAAATCCAGCAAAGCAGCGTCACTCCTTCAATTTAAACTTCCTCTTGTTCTAGTAAATGAAATAAGATTTTATAAGATCTACCCCTTTTTTCTTTTGTCCTGCAACTTTGTCATGGTGTTCCCACAGATTTACACACTTCATCAAGTATTCCACAAACAGCTGACAGTTGCATAATAGTTTTTGGAAAAAACATGCTGTCGACAGCGGTACATTTTACAATGTTGGGTGCAGCAATAAAGGCAGCTGTCGAACCGAGGACATGGGCTATTTTTTCACTGAAATGGGAGGAATGACACAAAATCTTTTAAAGACTTGTTTGTACACTATCCATTTCTTGACTGGGTTCCTTTATGAAAAGCTTTGACACTCAATTGTCTTTGAAAAAGAAGCGATCTGCAGAAGCTGACACATTTGCTAAGGTATCGATGAAATGTCTGTCAACATACCACAGGTTTATACATAGAAAGGGGGAATTTTCTTTACATTTCTTACAATAGTATGTATTTATTTGCTGCAGTTTCTGTCACATTCTCTTCTGCAGATGTGCCTTTCTTTAACCCTGTTACAACAGAGCTTTGACTTGACCATACGGTCAAAACAATGTAAATACACTCTTCAACCATTAACGTCGTACATCTATCAGATTCTGAACCAAAGAGAAGCCTCCTTTAAAGCAGTGGTCCCCAATTCCCGGGCTGCGGACCGGTACTGGTCGTGGGTCACTTGGTACTGGGCCGCTGTCAGAAAAAAATAAATACATGTGCTAACTTATATTATTTCAGCTTAGTTTATTTTCTGATCCTGAAGGAAATTTCCTTTTGGAAAACTGTCTTGGTCACATGGTTTAAAGCAGCTACCTGAATGGCTACTTGCATTGCTAAATTAAAAATCTTAAAAGCTAACAAAAACCTAACAATAAAATGCATTGGGAAAGTTTCTTTGGGGAGAATAGAGAAAATGAGGAAATCAAATAAGAACCTTCAACTTCACAGAACAATAAAGCTGCTGTTTACATACAAATCTTCATTGCTCTCATGTAGCAGAAACCGCTCTGTCTAATATGTGGCGACAGACCCTCAACTGTTTTACACACGCAGATGATAAATTTGGAGACACAGTGGATTCACCTTTATATTACATTCAGAAAATACCAGTTTACAACTTTTGCATCATTTATTTTGCTTTATTTATCCATCGCACCTTAAAAATCAGACATAGCTGAAGCTAGCGTCGGGCTGTTAGCCTCCATTTTGTCGTTTAGGGAAAATCTTCATCACAAAGTTCAAACCTACCACAAACATTTTACAGAGAATGAGGATTCATTCGAAAAAAGTTGCTGATTTGTGGAAACGTGTAAAAGGGACATCTGAGAATGTTCCTACAGCAAGGCTGAATTGGGAGGGCATCTGTTCAGAAAAATGTTTTAAAAAAAACTTAGTAATTTTATGTAAAGACAACAGGATGTATGTAAGGACAAAACATGATCAATTGGTTTGCCCTGAAAGACAATCTGAGCATGGATTGCGTGTTTAAAATAGCTTTCTATGGGCAAAGAGTCTTGTAATGTTTCCTTATGGAATTAAAAAAAAAAATCAGAAACGACTTCTACAAATCAACAACTTCTTTCATTGACTTTTCATCATCTGTATAAAAAAATCCACTGATATTTTTAAACTTTTTTTAAATGTTATTTCTTGCAGTTGCATTTTATTTTGAAAATAGATTTTCAGTGACCGGAAGCTGAAAAATGTCAAGTTTGGCCCCGTTTGGACCGATCCATGAAAATATTGTCTAATTTAAACCGGTCCACGGTGAAAAAGGTAGGGGACCACTGCTTTAAAATTTTGCACAAAATTGCGAAGATGATTTAAAAAGCAGGTTTTCTCCAATTCAGAATAAGTTGATTCATCACCACATATATCATAAGGAGGTCAGTCACCTCCTACAGCTCAATCTGTAGGATACTCCAAAATGACAGAGTGGTGTAGTGTCAGCCTTCAATAAACACAGGTATCTGAACAATCACTTAAAAATACATACCTTTAATATTTGATCCTATTTTTACTTTAAATTAGTCTGAGTTAACCTGACACACATACTTAAAATTGACATCTGTTAGGATTTGTTAAAATGTTGATAAAATAAAATATCAACGGCTTTGGATTCAGAGCAGTTTTACTATCTCGTGGCTATTTAACTTATCTTCTTTTCTGTTTCCCTGCCTGCAAAAGTCCATTCATGGAACAACAACTCACACTTGCGTGGTTTTGTCACGACCCAAATATAAGTAAAACAGCTTTGTGACACCAACATAGACTTCGAAAAAGGCACAGCAGTGTTTACAGATAACGGCGTGCCTTGAAGTTTAATGTAAAAATGCCCGAATGACGATGGGTTTGCTCCGAGAAGAAAACGGAACAATATTTCTGTTGCAAGCTCAGATAAGGACCACAACTTGAACCGCCGCCCGCGTAAAAGGCTTGGTAAGACTCCCAGTGACAGCAGAAGCATTTACTTATTCATGAACTCTGAAACTCCCATTCTCTAGATCTCTGCTAAGCCAAGACACATGTGTTTACGGCACAGGAAAAGAATTTGAAGTGACTTCAGTGTTTCTGCCTTATTTACTCCATGTCACCTGAAAGTGTGTGGGAAATGTTTGTTTAAATATCACATCCGCAGAATGTTAGCTGTCACTACATGACAGGGACATTGTTGATTCTCTATCGGAATAAAAACATGTGTAAAGACTTGTTTTAGAGGAGGAAGATTGTTTGAATTTGTATTTACTGCTGTTTAATCTCTGCCACAAGGCTGCACTTTAAAACAGACTTTCTGAAAAAGCAGAAAAAAACAAACAAAGCAAATGGAAGCAGTTGATGTTTTTGAAGACACAGCAGTACGCACTTTTACTAGATATTCCTGTTTGACATTTTAGGATTTAAAGTGCTTCTTTCATGCTTTGCTTTCTATTATCATACTTTTCTACAGTGGCCCTGAAGTGCAAATTACATCAATAAATTACTTAATGCAATACATTTTAGAAATTAAAACAAAAATTCAGAAACCAATATTTCATTCCAAAAACCAAAAAAATAAACATCACAATTCTGAAAAAACTTAATAAAATGAAAAAGAAACGTTTCAGTAAACAAAATTAAATTCAAGATATCAAATATATGTTAAAAATGGAAAAGGTAGGTATTAATGAATATATCTGGTTAGATAATGGAATTTACTCACTTCTTTGCAATATTTCTTTAAGTTTCTGGCTCCAGCAACTGCAGAAATTTGGTAATTCTCAATCATCTCTTTCAGGGAAAACGTCCTTCTGCTTTCCTCTTTTCAAAACTCAAATGTCATCATCAAATCAAAAGAGATGCATTTCTGTTACATACAGTAGATGTGTAAAACTTTATCAAAATTCTAAAAATGAAAAAAAAAAAAACCTACAATTTTGCAATTATAGTTTCCACTAAATCCTAAACACAACCCAACACAAAGTGATAAGTAATTCAAAACCATGGTAATAGATCAGGAAAAGTTTTGTTTTAAGTTGATTCTGTTAAAGAACAACAAGGAATCCTTTGGATGATGTCACAGCAGTGTCGCGCATTGACAGTCTATAACTATATACTGTATGTCATGGGGTCAGAGGAGCATGTGGGAAGCCCATTCAGCAAATCATAAATGTTCGAAGAAGTGAGCAGTTGGACCATTTTTTTCTGTTTGATAACACTAGCACTCATTATCCTCTGTCAAAGCTAATTCCTAGCAAGAAACGCATTTAATTCTAAAAACTGCTTCCATTGCAGTTTTGCAAAATATGTCCGTTTCAATACTCCTCAAAATCCTCCAAGCGCAAAAACTTTTTCAAAATTGGGATGTTTCCATTAAGCAAATTTATGATCGCAAATCCAATTTGCACGATTTTATGGTTAATGGAAAGGCAGTTAGTGATTTCCCACAGTACCAAGCTTTCCAGTCTCTTATTTTGCTTTATTTTTAACATTTTATTTTGTTGCCACAAGGGGCCCCAAGTCTCAGTTTCCTGTGCCAGTCCCCAGCCCGGATGAAATACAGAGTTGGGACCAGAGGGACATCCATTGTGAAACTCTCTGCCAAACCGCCTATGTGAATCAGTGCAGCTGACTAACTATGGAGACCCCAGAGGGGTTGTGCCGAAAGGTGAACAACTTTTATTTTCCAAAATTTTGGTTTCTAGAATTGTATTTTTACTTCTGAAATGTAGTATTGCTTTTTATTATTTGTTTTTCTTTTTTAGTTATTGTTGTGATCTTTAATATGTTTTTAAGTGATTTTTTTTTTTTTTAATTAGATTTGCACTTCAGGGCCACCGTACTTGTATGTCTTTCTAACAATGTATTTAGGATTCCTCTACTTTTAGAAATCAAGCCTTTAAACTTTTAAAAATAAAGAAAATTCATGAAATATCTGCTCTTTCTTTCTGTTTTCACAGACACAACAATAATTTGATAACTTGTTACTCTGTCACTTCAATGACTGAGCGGGTCAGAATCAGGAAAAACTTCAGAAAGACAAGCGGTTCGGAAGAGTTGACCCCCTCATTATCTGCACCACTTTCTCTGAAACGAAAAATAAATCGTCTTCACAGATCACATCCGCTCGCCCGGAAGAATAACGAAGAGTAAAAAGGATCGCATCAACCGGCTCCAGAAGCTACTTTCTATAAAATGTAAATCCAAAACTTTCTGAGTAGCGAAACACAAGAGCTTTTGGTTCAAACCCGCATGGTTTTATAAGACCTCATTATAAGAAAAATCCATTTTATTAAGCGAAAGAGCTCTTTGTTGTTGTTTATCAGAGTTTGTTATAGCATTAAGCCTTTAACTGCAGCATTTTGTTGTCACATAGCTGTGTTTAAAGAAGTTATCACAGATATCTTTTTATAGATTAAAACACAAGGGTCCTGTCATATGTTAAAAATGACTGGCAAAAATGATTTAGCCCACGTTGTGGTCACTGTGTTTTGCTTCCGGTGATCAGCACAGTGGCTGTGAGTCCTTCACCACTTCATTAACACAGGGACGTGATCTGGGTATGAAATCCAACAATATGTTATGTGCGCAGCATCACATCCTACTCAAGAGTTTTGTCCTCAAGCACTTAAAGCATCAAGCCACCATAGCAGCAGACACTGATGACCTGACCACTCATATCTTATTGTATTACTCTGTTGTATGCGGACCTATTGTGCATAAATTACAAATCATCAACTGTGCAGCATCACAAACATTTAAGTTCTAAAAGACAGAATTAATGGAATTATAGTTATAAACTAAGGGGGTAACGATTACTTAATGAATCAATTTATATTCCTACCAGATCAATCTGACTGAGGCAGAATCAAATAGAATCAATATCATTAAAATAGTTTCAAAACCAGTTATTAACCAATTATTATTCTTTTACAAAACGCCAAAAAACATTTAACAGTAATTAGTATTTATAAAATGAAAAAAAATATTTAGAAGAATTTATTATGTATTAATTTTAAACTGATTAAAAATAAGTCATTTTTTGCAATCACAAACTACTTCCAACACCCAAATACATATAATTTTTTATCTAAACATGTTAGCTAAAATGAATACAAAATATATTATTTTTGGTCAAATATGAGTGAAACTGTCATATTTACTCCTGGGGAATGAGGAAATCCATTTAGAAAAGGGGAATAATGTATGGCGGCACACAGCATTGGCCCCTTTCAGCAACAAGCAGGAACCCCCTAACTTCTAGTTAACAACAAAAACAACTGGATCCAAAGACAATTCATCAAGAACACACTAGATGGCTGGTTCTGCAAGCAAGACAATCTCCCATTCATTTCTGGTAAAAATGGTCCAGCTTTAAAACACAATAAAACCCACCCAAAACCAACTCTTAAATGTTCTTGTGAACTGTTTATCTTCAATTATATAGATCTATGAGGATAATCATCTCTTCCAAATATAACAATAAAATTACCCTAAAACAATTGATAAGTTTCTTCTTACATCATCAGCTTTACAATGATCTTACTAGACATGTCCAACAAATGTCAGGCTAATCTCACTTGTTTGTCAGATTTTAGAACGCTGGTGATTTAAATTAGATCATATTAAGCCAGAATGGCATCGACCTGTAGGAGCTTCAGTCTGGCAAGTGTAAGGTTGCAAGAATCCACTTTTTGTCCATCACTTTTGTGGTTCTGGAGGTTCTTTTAAAAGATTTTGAATATTTTTGAAGTAAACTATGCAGATAGAGCAACTCAAATTTTGGACGTTACCTGATGTATCTCCTGCCAGCCGTTCTCGTCCACACAGCCGACTTGTGCATGATCGTGTAGTAACAGTTCACAGCAGTAAGGGTCTCCTCCGACCATAGAGCAGTGGTAGAGAGGAGTCAGCCCCCTGCTGTCCTTATAATCAGGTGATGCACCCAAATCCAGGAGAGTCTATGGGGCAAATATGCAGTATCAGTGTCTTCAGTTATATAACCTTCAATTTCTGAAGGTTAAGTAAAACAAACAAACAAACAAAAAAAAAAAAACCCAACAAATTAGTAATGAAGGGAGTTTGAGTTGGAGTTTTTAACTATCACATTGGCGGAAGCATTTATATGGTCCTGTGACATTAAATGTAGCAATAATAGCAACGACAGAATCGAATGGAAATCAATTCAAGTTCCAACAGGTCTGATTCATCAACGAAAGAAAGAACTGGATGATTCATGCAGGCCCTTCACAATAAAACAGGTACTTTGGCCCATTCAATCAGGCCACATTGAGCGTCACATTTTGAAAATTTGGTCAAGCACCCTCTGCACTTTAAGCCTAAGCACCTCCTGTAAGAGTTCAGCTGACAGCATGATTAATTTCTGTTTTCAACAGGAAAGTCCAAAGGAAGCTGACTCAGCAGAAAGAAAACATAACTGCTAATCAGATAAAGTTTAGTTTGGAAATGGTGTATAAAGCCAAAAAGACACAGGCAAAGAAAAGGATTTCTGCTTGAACTTAGAAGACAATATGAAGCCATTATTTTCTCCAACTCAATTTTATTGAAGAGTATAGTTAGAGTTCACTTCTGTATTCTGGCCTCCAGCTTTGTAGAATTAAAAGGATTCATCCATAAGGAATTAAATGCTGCATGATTGCACCTTTCTAAAATAATCCTGCTTTTTTTTACAGGTGTGTGTGTTTCTTCTCTCAAGAGTCATAACCTCAACTCTTTTTGACATCTTGCTGCCTTGCTTCAGGTCATGGAAATGCCACGTTATGTCCAAATAAGATTTGAGCAAACAAGGGAACCAAAGCAAATGTTTTACAGTCTCTATTGGTTAAACATTGCTTTTAAACATAGTTTAATTTTGATATGTGTTTGTGGAGTATTAGAAGTCTCAGCTTGTGTTTTGTTTGAGCATTATACGCACTATAAGAGCTGTGTGGTTCTTGCTGCGCACGGCCTTGTGAAGGGCTGTGATCCCATCCTTTGTTCTGAAGTCCAGATGTGCCCCTCCATTTTTTAGCACTTTGATGAGCTCTGCACATCCCTCCAGCTGGGCCGTTAGTGTTAGCGGACACTCTGCAAAATCCAAGGATGAGTTAGAAAATAAAATTTACCTCCCATGACTTTGTTGTCCACTGATATCACCATTTGATATTTGATTGCATAATTGCAGATCAACTAAAACATTAGACTGTCTTTGAAACCTGCTCAGTCACAGATGACTGCCTAAGTGGCTGCTTCCTGCCGATGTTACTAAGACAGCAGTCACATAATCTAAATGCAAGTTTTCCAGCAAATCTGGCAGGCGGCTGCATTTGTCATTTGGAGGCGGCAGTCACATTTACATACGCCATGCAGTGGCCACAGAGGTTTTAAGAAAAAGCTCAGATTTTACAACGACCAGTCTGTTTCTCTCTCAACAACCGTCAGTGGCCGCCCAGACACATTTTGAGGTGGCAGTCCAGTGACAGGAGGAAGGATGCAAAATCAGGCAACAGCTAGGCAACTACAGGTCGGTGGCAGCCAGATCACTGGCCGGCAGAAGCTCTGACTGGACAATGTGTAAATATGTCTGGACGGCGGCCGCCCATATCAAGTGCCACGGGCCACGCGGCAGTCTAGGGCAGGGGTTGGTAACCTTTAAGAGTAAAAGAGCCATTTGGGGTTCCTTTTCTACTGATCAAAACCTAGAAGGAGCCGCCTTGACTTACGTTAGCTTTTAAGAAATTTGGATTTGCATTCATAACCTTCTTTTTGTTTTAATAAATATGAATAATGTCTATTTTTGGTTCAAACAAAATCAAAAAAATATATAAAAAGAAACTAGCATCTCTCAAAAAGGTTTTTTTTTTTTTTACGTTTTTTTAACTTTAGTAGCAAAAAAGCTTGCTCGTTGCTTAATTAGCTGAACTTCAAATTAGCATATTTGTCTGTAAATTAAATGAGCCAAAAATTTTAGAATGTTGCTGAAATATAAGCTAAACTCAAAATTAGCCTAAAACCCCCAGTAGATAACAAATTAGCTGAAAACATTAGCATTTTACTAAAATATTAGCTAAACTCCAAATTAGTTTAACATTTCGCAGAAAACTTAGGCAAAAACGTTAGCATGTTGCTAAAATAGAAGCTAAAATTCTAAATTAGCCTAAAAACTCCAGTAGATAACAAATTAGCTAAAAATGATAGCATATTGCTAAAATATTAGCTAAACTCCAAATTAGCATTAAAAACTATTAGAGGCCAAATCTGCCAAAAAACAAGCTAGCTTGTTGTTTAATTACTATCTGAACTCCAAAATAGCCTAAAATTCCTCAGAAAACTAACTTTGTTAGCATGTTACTAAGATAAAAGCTAAATTCTAAATTACCAAAAAAAATCAGTAGATAACAAATTAGCTTAAAAACATTAGCATTTTATTAAAATATTAGCTGAACTCCAAATTAGCATAACATTTCACAGAAAACTTAGCCAAAAACGTTAGTATATTGCTAAAATAGAAGCTAATCTCCATTTTTTTTTTTCATTTACTATTATTTTATTTTTCTTTAGCCAGAGAGCCGCCATGGAGAGAAAAAAGTGCCACATGTGGCTCTGGAGCCGCAGGTTGCAGACCCCTGGTCTAGGGGTACGTAAAAAACGAGAAATTCTGCACACCAGGTGGATGCCTGACGGACGCCTGACTACCACCGTCTGCATTTATGACCATGGCAACAATTTAAAAAAATTGGGTCTTGAATCTTAAAGATTCTACCTATGCCTTCCCATCGTGTGGTGGCAGTTGTAATTGTCACCCTTGCATAAATTCATCTTTTTTCTCTCTGCTGTTAACAGGTCACCCAATTGGAAAACTTCTGCTATAGAAAAAATATGCATAAACATCAAAAGATAGCGGCTTCAGCTTTATCTAACATTTTAAAAACTCCTATAAATTCCAAACAGTCACTTTTTGATAAACACAAATAATACAAACTGAACAAGATTAGAAAACAGATCCAACAGCTAAAAACAGGCTGGTGTTTCCTCACCTTCTGTGTCTGGATCATGGAAGTTTGGATCCAGGCCTTTGTCCAGGAACCTTGAGACTTTTTCAATGCTCCTCTGCTGCACATATTCCATAAACTTTTTCAGGTTGGCCTAATGGAAGAAGACAAGGAAAGAAAAAGGGGAAAAGGAGGAGGATGAGTGAAGAGACACATGTGAACGGATGATGTCATACTCGTGTGGATGGAGACGTTTAATAATGCAGCTCGGAGATGAAAGCTACAGTCAGAGCTCTCTCCTTCTGTGTTTAAAAGTTTTATTTCTGGCAGGAAAATCAAATGGACCAGGAAATACATAAACTATTACAGCACAGACCGCAGCAGATGGGGTAAAGGCGTGAATGTGACAAAAAAAATTGGGGGTTGTTTGCCTTGGACATTGAAACAAAATACTTTTGCCAGTTTCACATTTTGCTTTTGGATGTATTTTGCCACAATTTTTCCCAGTATGTGAAAACAACACATTCCAGGGTCTATCATACATTATTAAACGCTGTTTCATAACACAAGCACAAACTGAGCCTGCAGATCTACTATATTTATTTAGCCATTCTTTTCTTTTGTAGAAAAAATATGAGATCAAGTAAAACAGGTATAGGTTAATCCTAAAAAT
Organism: Oryzias javanicus; assembly: GCA_003999625.1. NCBI lineage: Eukaryota > Metazoa > Chordata > Actinopteri > Beloniformes > Adrianichthyidae > Oryzias > Oryzias javanicus. The sequence continues at coordinate 20,727,493 of CM012442.1, forward strand.
ATGTTTTTTCTTTCAATTACCAGACCTCTAAAATTACCAGACCTCTTAAATAATTCTAAATTAAGGCATTTACAGATTAAACAGAAATATATTTTAAAATTTACTGCATTTTTGAAAAAATAAACACTTAAAAGTGCCAGCAAAAACATAAAAATGGAAACATTGCAGCCTAATGTGTCTTCAGGCTTTAATTCTAATGATGCAAAAATCCAAAGAAGACTCACATAGAACTTTTTCAGTTTCTCAAGGACTCTCAACCTCAAGCATTACGTAAGACTTTCATGTGCAGAATCTGAAAAGGCTCCTAACACACAAGCACAGCCTTTGATTTGCATAAGTTAAAAGCATGTCATGTGACAAATTTACAGTGCCCCCCCCACCTTTCCCGTCAGCACCTAAAATCATGTCCATGCACCTGCAAAACTGGAAAACCAAGAAAGCAGCTCACCATGTGTGGTATCATGAACTGGCTCGCTCCCGTTCAGAAAAAGTAAGACCGTCCAACATCTTCTGGATCTTTACATCACACACACACTCCCCTCACACGCCCAACAAAGTCCTCTGAAGCTTTTTCGTCCGAGCTCACGTCTTCTTCAAGCACACTCAGACGAGATGGTGGGAGGACCTGCAGAGTGCAGCGCTCACCATCTCCGATTCAAACTGAATGAGTGAAATTCACTCTCCCTTTTTACAGCTGGGCTTTCAGGCAGTTGTTATGGTGATGGGATGCAAAGACAGCCTTGTAAGCCAATGAACACAAAAAGTGGGACGAGCATTGTGGATGTGATTGTGAGCGTCTGTCTGAGTTAGAAGGAGAGCGTTTGTGTACAGTATAATACCTCAAACAATATTCCAAAGAAATAACCAGCATGAGCTTTTAGCAATCAGCTGCACTTTATTGGTGTTTTATTGCCTGTTAGGCAAAATCTTACAGAAAACCTTTGAGAACATCAAAGGTTTTCAATAAACGTCCTGTTTTTGTGTTCCCTGATCTGTAAAACAGAAATAAAAAAGACTCTAACGGCAATTAACAGTAACTTGCAGACATTTCGACAAAAAAAAATTGTAACAATCAAAGAGAACGAGGATCTTTGATCAGCTGAATTTATAAGGGAAAACACTGCTCTGAACTGGTAAAGACAGGATACGACCAATAAAACAGGTATGACCACAATGTAAATGATCAAAAGCCAAACATTAAAAAGGTCATGTTGAAGTACTCAAGTGTGTAGACTTGTAATCATAGACCATTTATAGCAGGGGTGTACAAACTTTTTCGCTCAAAGGGCCGTAATCCAAATGGATCCCCGTCTTCGGCCCAAACGCAAACAGCAAACTGGGATCCTAATGAGAGACGTGGAGCTGGTCTTTTGACTTTGTCTGTTTGAACTGCTGTTGGCACTCCATCTTGGCTAGCTGAAAAAGGCAGCTAAAAGCATTGGACAGCCAATTTAACCTTTTGCGGGCCCCACCTTGGGCACCCATGGTTAATAGGAACAGGACATAACAAGTGTTGAGCTCCCCCGTACGAAATGCCTTACTTCCAGCCCTCATGAATTAATGTAAATGCTTGTAATAAGTCATCATCTGAGTAAAATCTTGAGCATACCCGGGACACGTGTGTACTGTGGACCACTCCAACCCCCACTCCCGTGTGCACACACACACACACCTCAAGCTTGCATAATTTAAATCAATTGTCCGTTCACATCAATTGAATTTGTGTCCAATTCATGTAATTCCTCTTTGTTTTGATAAGCGCTAAAGAAGCTGCTTCACGGTTATCTTGAAGTCTGGTCACCTGAAGCTCCCGTTGCGTGTGGGAGGAGCTTCCGCCAACAGCTTTTCTAGATTTCATAATGAAGGACGCAGGCAGAGGGGAGGGGCGGGGCTCCTTACCCAGGCGGCAGAGCGGTGTACAAACAATATTTGTCATATCGAGATACATCTGTATCGTGAGCCATGTACCGTGAATGTATCGTGAGTTACCCTGAGATTCCCAGCCCTAGTGAAGTACTTTGTATGCTTATTGAATATATGATTTGAAGCTTTTCCAAAAATTATTTAAGCTTTTTTTTTGCAGGTTTTTTTTTTTTTTACTAATCCAAAAAATGATCCGAACCGTGACCCTAAAACTGTGACAAGATCAGAATAGTACATTTTGTGATCTGTTACACCTCTAGTAAAAACATCAAGTAATTTAAGCAATGCAATAGCATAAATTGGAATAAAACTACAGTAAAAACCCCCAAAATCAGAAAATGTAACTTGGGCACTGGTTGCTGAATGCAGGACTGGCCCATGGGAAATCGGGGTTTGTTTCCCAGGGGGCATAGCTTATTCCAGTGTGGGTCCTTCATGTTACTGCCTGTAGTCACTAGGTCTAGGTCTCCCTGTGCTGGTTCCCATCCCAGACAAAATACAGGGTTGTGTCAGGAAGAGCATCCACCATAAAAACTCTCTGCCAAATAGTGTCACAAACGATTATTTTATAATAATAATCACAGATTAGATCATGTGAAAACTAGATCCAAAGCACATATCTTTAACCATCATTAGCTTTAAACTGACTAAAAACATGATGTATATCATTAACTTTGATGATGTTAGTGTGAATGCTGTAAGCTGAATTCGGTAGATACTAGTGCTGAGCTGAAAATGCTGAAATTGATAGATAAAAACGTCAAAGCTAATACCCTAAATTGCTGAAGCTGATAGCCAGATAAAATATTAGCTAAATGCCAAATTAGACTTAAAAACGGGAAAAAAAACTTATGTTAGAAAAAACAGCTTGCTTGTAAATATTAGCCTCACTCCCTCCTATCCCTCATACCCTGTCCTACAGCACATATCACATTTACCGTTAGCGTTTTGTGCCTCTTCTTGTATAGCGGGGTCTTTTTTTTCTACACTTATTTCCTGCCCCTTTAGAGCAGAGTACAGATGTATGTTCTTTTTTTTTTGACACTGCTGACCCCCTTATGTACTTTGCCTCCCCCCTTTCCCCTCCTCTACTTACATGTAATTTTGTTGTAATGTACTTGTACCGTTACAATTACAATAAATGCTTCTGATTCTGAACTGCAAAACAGCTTGAAAAAGTAAAACTAAAAAATCATAAATTAGCCAAAACGGCTAGCATGGAGCTGATATTAGCTAAACTCCAAAATAGCCCAAAAAACCTTAAGCCAAAATAGTCCATGAAGCTAGCAGGAAGCAATCATAACTTTCAACTTTACTACACTTTGGCTCCATATAATATAAAGTAACGACTAATCGACTACTAAATTAGTCGCCGACTATTTTAATAGTCAATTAGTCGTCGATTAGTCGACTAATCGTGGCAGCCCTACTGCCAAAACAAAATGTGCAGATCAATGAAACCGGATTTGCTGTGGCCACTTCTGACAGGATATGCTGAAAGTGAGCAAAAAGTAAATTAAGTATTAACCAAATTTGAACATATTTAAGGCAACAAATTCTTACACATTTAATGTTTCCTACAAGTCATTTAGACCTACGATCACTTCACTTGAAAGAAAAAAAAACAACAAGATTGGAAGGATTTTTTACGAACTTATAAAATCCAAGGTTACACCTCTATTAATTATTAAACTCACATCCTTTGTACTGAATATATTGGACTATATCATGAGATTGACATCCCCTAAGTTTCACATAATTACAGTTCAACAAGATCAGTGAACCTGGAAGGAAAAACGTGGCAGATTGAGAGCACTGTCAATCCTTGAGTCAAGATCTTGGCTTTAAAAAGCAATTGGACAGGAAAATGATTGATGAAAGCATTACATTTAAATATGGGAAAATATCTCCAACATCTGACACCATTTAAATGAAAGACACACACAAAAAAAAATGAATTTGAGAAGATCTTTGAGTGTGATATTTCAGAAAATCCTAGACCTACACTCAAATGCATAATCATTAGCAGCTGAACTATAACCGCTAAGCCGCACTATCGATGCTCAATAAACAGTGTATTACTGCCTTGCTGTTAATTTTCAATGTGAAAATCAATCATATAATAATGGACTCAGTCAGGGTTCCATTTGGGCCTCGCACTAGCTTGTAAAACTCTGTTACAATTGAGCAAAACTGTTTCCAAACTTAAATATTACTGCATTAAAAGGGCATATGTTGGTATTGGAAACCACACAGAGCCTCATGAATCCAAATCAATTAATGCAGACAAGTGGACGTGACGTTCAGCCACAGTCATCTAATGCATCCATGTGTCCCCTCCTGTCTGATGAATACTTCGACTTCTTACGTAGAAATGATGAGCACAACTTGATGAAAAAAAAAAAACAAGAAATAATTCAGTGTCTGAATGGACCACATTTTATAAATTCATGTATTATAATTGCAAAATTTTGATTAGAACTCCAAACTTTATTGAACATAAATAACTCTAGAAAACACTGCAACTAAAGTATTTCAATAAACAAAAAAAAGAAGACATTTATATATGTTGTAAAAATTACATTGAATTTAAAGCTGTCAGTCTAACATGGAAGACATCACAGGAGGACAATCTTTGATACAAGTTGCCTGTTGTTCGAAGACAGCAGACAGAAAGTGCAGTTTGGGATCATTCAGAGCGCCTCACCTCTATTTCACCTTGAGCCGAATGCTTCTTTCTAAGAAAATGTGTTTCTTTCTCTACAGTTACTAAAGGAAAATTCACTGAATCACTGCTAACACATACAAAAAGGGATTTTTACATGCAGATTCATGCAGATTACATGCAGAGCATTTGTTTTTATCGCCGTTTACAGGGCCTATCATAATCATGGTATTTAAGGACACCCCTAAAAGCTGCAATTCTCTGTTTGCTGAACTTTGACCCACATTAAAAAAGGGATAAAACATATATCCTTCACTGAAGACGCTGTAGAGATTGTGCTAAAGTGAGGAAAACAAAAGAAGACAAATAAAAACAAAAATTGAAAGAAAAACACAAAAAACAGCCTAATTTCACTAGAGAGCAAGAGAGGGCAGCAGACAATACATTTCCAGGAATCAAAATCATCCAAATGATTGAAATGTGCTGTTGCCTGCTCTCTAGATGATCATAGATGGCTTTCTAAATGTTTATTTTATTGTTAGTGGTTTTTTACAGTAATTTGACAAGCATAAACATTAAAGTATAATCAAAATGTTGTTTAATAAGTGCAACACACAAACTTATACAAATATAGAATATAAAGTTAAAACTAATAAAAACATCATTTGTACACATACTTAAGTTGAAAAATATTTTCTGTTTCTCATCTAGCTTCCTAAAGAGCTTAATATTATAATGCTTAATGTCACAAAATGTAGCAACAAGGACGGAAAACTTAAACAACTAAAAAAAAACGTATAATCTTTTATTTTCATCTTTTAATTTAGAATTGATTAATAACAAATTAATTTTGACTAAAAATATGATTAAATTGAATGTAATTTAAACGAGGACAGTGCATAATACTCAATGTTTTAGAATAGCTAGAGCATAAATGCTGTATGCCAGTAGTTGCAGAAGGCAGGTGAAAAAAAAAACATACAAACCAACAATGACAAACTTATTCAACCGTCAACAGCACAGAGTAGAAGTAACCACAAGACTCGAACACTTACATTAGAAAAACAACTGCTAAAAACAAAAAATGCTGGAATCGATGCACCTGAAGGCTAGTTTTAAACATTAATACATGTATGTCTGGATTGCTTTACCCACTGCTAAAAAACCTTTGATTTATTACTAATAAATACATCACTTTTTTTTTGCATTTTTTAAGGAAAGAAAAGTTTTCTGCAACAGAGTATTGGGGAAAAATAAATAAATAGATCAATAAATTGAGTTGTAAAATTCAGAGAAAAAGTTGTAATTTCACTAAATTAAAGTTGTAAAAAGGTCAAAATTATATACGAATATACATAAAAAATTGTAATTTTGATTCTATATTTTACAATTGTAAAATTGCAATTTCGCAAGTTATAAATTGACAATTTACGAGATTAAAGTCATACATTTATGAGTCAAATGTTTGTTTACTAAAAAAAAAAATTAAACAACAAAAAACAACTGTTGTGTTTCAGTATGAACGGCGTACAGCCCGTTGTTAGGTTTTACTTTCTGTATTAATTTCACAAATGAGGAAAGACGAAGTGTTTCAGTGAGTCAACATTGTTTTGTTTTAATTATAAAGACATTAAAAAGATGCATGTTCTTGACCCATGGGAGTGGATTTCCAGCAGATGAGCTCCTTACGCTGTCGGTAGTCTAGTTGGTGAGGTTAAATAATATCATAGCACATAGATTCCTATGATAAAATAAAGTCTTTTGGCATCATCATAAATTCCTGCAATTATGGATTTAGTCGTATATAATGTCGATAGAGGCTTACTCAACCAACTAGTCTATGCAAAAGCATGTTTTTTGCCTTGTAATATTGTGACTTTTTTCTTATAATTTTGCAGGTTTATTCTCATGAAATGATTACTTTATAATTTTACAACTTTATTCTCAAAAATGTATAATTTTATTTATGTTTTATGGTGGCTTTAACTTTCCATTGTAGTTTTCAGTTCATTTTTACCTCAAGAAACTTTCATGTTTTTATTTTAATGAGTTACAGCTCAGTTGAGTTTATGTACTGTACTTGTTCCCTATCAATAAAATCAATCAAAAAGAATGGATCACAGCATAAATTTGTCAATTCAGATTGGAATAATTGAGCATTTTGGTAGCGATAGTTAGCATTTTGACAGACTTTAATGAATTCTACCCAACACAGCTCAGATGCAGAAGGAGAAAAGAAATAACCGCATTCCAGTCAATGAAAAGCTTTTTCCAGTTTTCAATTCCAACAGGCTTTACTTTGAGCAGCCTCACTTTTAAATAAAAACATGAGCAAAATTGTTTTAGAAGAAACTGTGTATACATTTGCTTCCTTAATGGTGTTATTATAAGCACATTATTCAGCTGGAGGCAGCTTGACCTGGTTCATCCCTTATAGCAATTACTGACTTATTTTTCTACCAAAAATACAGTGACAGCCATTATGTTTACAAGGCTGAATCTCCCCAAAAGTCGTGCAATGGCTTTACTGGACATTTACTTTTTCAGTTTTATTTATTTTTGTGGATTTTTTCATCAACTACATTTATTATGGGCTGCTGAAAATGGAGACCCTCCCCTAAAATCTGTTATTCAGGGAAACATTTCACACAAACAAATACGGTATTGAGCAAATATTTGCGTTAATAATAGATGCGCGTGTGTTAGACATTATCACTCCCCCACTGTTTTCAGGCTTCGAAGCCCCCAGCCTCTCACAGCTGACCTACAGTATCGTTTGCCTTGGATGAACAGTAATTGCAATGCTCGCCAACAAGCTGTCTATTCGGGAGGATCACATGCTGTACTAATGTGAGCTGGCCCATAAAATACACACATGCTTTAAACCATCACAGCTGTTTAGGCGATCCACACAGACGCAGTGCAGTGGGTCATTTATGGGGGCGCTCTGTCAGCTTTCAGGATAATGGAAGCACAATCTGAACAGGGAAGCAGGGAAAAAGTTTCAAGAGCAGCAACACTACAAGAAAATTGCAGGTTTTTTATTTACACTTTTCAGTGACATTTTTATCGTGCACATTTTAAAGGCAGGGCGAATTAAAATGTTAAAAAAAAGAGGAAAATTCTACAGGAATCTAATTTTATAGCTACATTTGTTGGTAATGTCCCTTTTAGTCCTTAAAAATAAATTTGCAACTGTCTATAAATCAAAGACAAAAGTCAATAACTTTCGGAAATCCAAAAATGTAGCAGTATTTTTGAAAAAATAGGGTATTTCATTCGCTTTTCTTGATCTAAATTCTCACTGGGAATCTAGTGACAGCGACACATGCTATTGTTATAAGTGTTGTTTTTTGGTATCTAGAACAAAAAGCTTATGTTAAAATTCCCATTTTAACCTAGAAGTGAAGGTCTGAATGACCAACTTCCATCTTACCTTAAATATCCTAAGGCTATATACTTTCCCAAAAGAGCACTTTTCCCTGAGACTCCAGGATTACTCATTGTTCCTACAGCCTCCAAAAGCAGAATGGAACACAGACTTGTGAGCAGATGTGTGCTTTTGTTTGGAGAGTCGTTTCCATTGACTATCAAATTCCACAAATGGGATTTAAGATGATACATTTTGCCAAATAGAAAACACGTGAATTTAAAAAAACTTGCATTTATAAAAAAAAAAAAAGTTTTTGCCCTTAGAGGTGGTGGTTTTTGACAAATTTGCAAAACTGCAATGGAAACACTTTTTTTAATTTAATGAGTCACGTGACCAGCAGTGACTGCACCACTGTGCATAGCCTTGGGCACAAAGCTCATAAAAAGTTGAGCGTGTCATACGGAATCGTTGGATCTGTAAAATCACCAGCCACGATTTCCAAAAATAGATTCATCGGTAGCAGCTCCCACATAACTTGTCACTACATGGCCTAAAAAACATACCGACATCTCCTTTGATAGATGATGAAGAGCACCAGTGCAGAGGAAGAAATTTGAATGTATCTGCTGTAAATCAAAGTTGTTCACATCCATCTCCATGTTTCTGAATAACTTATTATGTGAGCTAGTTGTGGTTTATAATTATGACTTAATGGAAACGGTGTCCATGCGAAATTCTATAATTTCTAGAATTTTGACAAAACATTTGCGATGGAAACGCAGCTAGGGTCACACACACACATCCTTTAGAGGCCCCAAAATTCACTTCAGGCTGTTTTCATTTTGTTAAAACTGCAAGACTGAAAACTACATACTCCCTGGCCATTTTCATCCATCCATTTTTTTCTTGACTCCCTATAACCCTTTTTGGGGTCACAAGCCTGTCCTGGTTACTGTTGGGCAAGTGTGGAGTACACTGGACAGGTACCCAAAATGTTGCAGGGCCACAAAATCACATCTAGGGATACCTATGTCCCAATTACCCTATGAAGTATTGTTTTTGGACTGTGGGAGGGAGCTGGAGTGATTGGAGAAAACCCACACATGCACAGGAAGAACATGCAAACTCCACACAGAAAGGTCTCAGCTGGGAGTTGACCCAGTGCCTTTTTCTGGTGAGGTAAGACCACTAACCACTGCACCACTGTGCAGCCCATAATGTCATCAAGCAAATACCTAATAGTAACTCCTCAAAAAATGTCGTAACCACTAAACCTAATCGCAGGAACACATGCAGAAGTGACAATGTCAGCTTTTAAGTTGATTAAGAAAAAGTGTCAAATGTTTTAGGCCGACTTTCTGTAACTTTAAGCAGTTGCAGAGATAAATAAAACAAATGAAAGTAAACAAAGTCCAAGCTGTCTGATAATGCCCCTTAGCTTGAATTGGTCTGGAAAGTTTTTCCAACGTTCTGCCCAGTTGATTGTGAGACCTCCAAAGTCATTATTTTTTCGGAGCCTTAAGGGAAAATACTTTTTTTTTTCTCCCGTTGTTGAGGAGTGCAAACCGACCTTAGAGCTACACTTAAACTTTACCTTTTTAATGAAATTTATAGTTCAGGCTGGCCCGGGTGACCCGGTGTTTGTGCGTCCCATAGACTTAAGACTGCTGTGGTCGTCCCATACACAACTCTGTTCCAACCGCTCAGATCACCTCTGCTCTCTTTACTCAGCAGGTTGTAATTTTTGGAGTCACTAAATAGCTTCGCTTTGTCTTTCTTGAACCAGAGGTATTTTTCCTGTTTGTTCTTTCCAACCTCAGCTGGTGGAGGCAGATGGCCTCTTGTCCTGAGAATGGATAAGAAGAATGTTTCTCGTTTTAAGTGATTGTGTTCCTCTCCGCTGCATGCACACTACATAAATTGTGTTGAAAAAAAAAAAAAAATCTGGCTCTTTAACGAGGCTACTTTTAAAAAGCAATTTGCTCTAATTTGAAATGAATTGGATTATAACAGTTGTAGATGAAACTATGTGATTTATTCAACTTCTTTGCTGTCTCCACATGATGCCTTCAGAAGGAATTTTTTGCAAAATGCTGTAATTCTAATAAATTGAACTTGAATAGAAATTTAAACCCTATTAGGTTGCTTAACCACATTAAAAAAAAGTCTTTAATGCTTTAACTTGTTTCGAGAACCTTTTACTACAGTGTCAAGGTGCTGCAGTATTTGCTAATATTAATTCATTGACTGTCGCCTCATAATAAACTGTCACATCATCAACACTTTAAAAAAAAAGCAGCTGCGGTCTATTCACTTCTGCAAACAGTCAGTTACGTAAAAGCTCCAAGGCAAAAACGGCAGACCTTGACCTCTGTCAAACAGTTCCTTTTACTGACGCCGTCCCGATGCAGTTATGCATAAAAATCATGCACACAAGCGGTGTGAAAAATCACTGCTAAATCTACACACGCAGGTTTAAATCAATATCTCATATCTCTACTAATTAACCAATCTGCACATCAGAAAGAAAGAAATATTATGTAATTATTCAGCAACTCATATTTACATTTGTTTTATTTTGTTTTCTTCTCTACTGATCCTTTTTGTTAGCCAATCTAAAAGTTCAAGTTGTATTTCACGTATTTTAATCTATACTTTTTTCCTATCAATAAACCATGCACTTGGACTTTAATAAATGTTGATTTTGTGCTTTTCCACTCTCCCTACAGATCATATCATTTTTAAATGAATGATTTCCTGTAGACTTCGAACCATTGAGCAACAGTCCAGTTCTTCAATCTCTTTAGCTGACATTGTCTCTGGTTCAGAAAGGAAGCATGCGCACACGTGTCTGTGTGTGGCTCTTGATGCACTGACTCCACACCTCGTGATGCCCCGCGCAATCCTCAAATTGATTTCACTTTAACAACCTTACGTTTGCCATCTTCATGAAGTGTGTCGATGACTGTCTTCTGGACATCTGTCAAGGCGGCATTCCTCTCCTTTTCACAGTCTGGCTCACCGAGACAATTAGAGCATTTAAAGGCTCAAGAAATCTTTATGAACACTTTGAGTTAATTAGCTGTTAAGGATGTAGCGTCATGGGTTTCTAATGTTGCATTTTTTTCCACAAATATTCAAATGTTATGAGAATACTGACAGATTGGAAACTTTACCCCACCTTTAACCAAACATAACTGATATAGGCTCCAGCAGCCCTGTGACTCTGAAAGGATTTTAGATGGATGCTTAAAAATTAACTAAACTGTGAAAATTTTAACTTTTTCACAATGTTTTAATCTTTTGAAATGCAAGTACCTGCGTTTATTATCAATGCAAACTGTTTACTCTCTGGTGTAATAAAGAGAAAAGAAAAAAAAGCTGTTAGTTCCATCAGTAACAACTCCAGATAAAATGTTGAAAGTTCTTCAAGTGATTTGTCAGCATCAAGGTTAACACTAGAGAAAACAAACAGGAAAAGGGGCCGAGAAATGGAAATGTTCATCTGACTTACAGCAACTTTCTTCTGAAGTTTATTTTTAAAAGAGAACATTAAACTAAATAAACAAATAATTAAATAAATTATCTGAGGGTTTAGGATTTTTTTTTACCCAAAAATGCAGGGTCTTCACAATGCCAACATTGTATTACAAGCATAAATAAAAAAGAGACTGTGTCATTTAAATGTTACACTTGCAAGTTACTTCATAAAAGTGCATTTTTATAGAAAAGAGCACATTCTTTCAGTCAGTTTTTTTTATTTTTTAGGATATATTTTTATGGTTAGAGTCCCGTAACTAGTGCAGTTGAAATACGAGTATTTCTTGTTGCGTGTGGAGGTCGGCGTAACAGTGCATGTTTGCATGCCGATCTGTAGGGAGTGTACCCTGCAGTCATGATGAAACGATGAAAATACAATCAGACACACCCCCATGACCCTAAAGAGGACCAAGCAGGTATGGAAAATGGATGAACGAATGCTGATTATTGAGGTCACAGTGGGCGGTGAAGTCACATCAGGGTACATTTTATTCAAAGGTCACTGTGGTGTTTGTCCCACTTATTCATTTTCAACTACCAGTCAATAACCTGCCTCTGTGCTGTGTGGGAGTTCCTGCCAGGCATAATATGGTACCAGTCCATATAAATATTCAGCAACAATAACAGAATACCAAAAAGACTGAATAAATGCTCTTGATTGTTAGAAAAGAGAAGCTAACTGGGCCCCTAGAGTCAGCCACCTTTACCCTCCCTTTTGGTGCCCCAGCCTGTATATACAGTATTCATTTTGCCAAACGTGCATACATCTTTGATTACGAGCAGATTTCTGTTTTCATTCTATGTGAAGTTTTGAACTTTGAGAGTTTAAAGGGTAACCTAACAGGGCAGTTACAGACTGACTCCATTCTCAGCCCATATTTGAAAAATGCCACAAAAAAGGAGGGCGGGGCTAGTGAAGCCAGACTGAGCGGCGGAGGTGTGGCTTGGATCTATGATTGACAGTTAGGTTAGCTTTATGGAGCTGTAACACTAGAAAGACGCAGTTCTTGCACTATTTACAGCTTAGTTCTAAGAGATAATAAAAATGTAAGCATGCCACGACATCAATCATTTTCTAAGCTTTACTCCAAGCCACGTTTTGTGAAAATTGGACAAAAATGTGGGCGGTAGCCGGATTTTTGTGTTCGACTCCTGCATGTCTTACATTGGAACAGCTGCGTTCTCTTGACGCGACTCACAGCATAAGAATGGCACTAAGCACGCACGTCTCTGTCTATAGAAGCAAATAGGCAAGGGTCAATCCAGATATATATATCAACGCTCAAGACGCTGCTTTTGCAATGCCCGACAGCGGGGCTCCGGCGCAGCTGAGTGTCTGAGAGTGGTAAAATGGTGCTAGCATTATGGCAAATAAAGGCTAACGGATTAAATAAACAATCCCAGGTGAAATGTTAATTAAAAATTCATTACCAGGATGGCGTTTGCTGGATATAATGCAAATTGCATTCAACCTCTGTTCCCTAACTTCCAAATCCACTGGAAAGTTGTGCAAGCCAGTAGAATTTTGACAACTGAAGGCAACGTACCTGGCTACGAACCATGCTAAAGCAAATGACCGACCGTTACAGATTCAAAGATGGGCGGGGATTTTATACTAAAGCTGCAGAACACGATGACGTGAAACTTTTGGGACTTACACCAGTAGACCAATCACAAAATTTGACTGCAATACCAATTTTCAACCTGTAGGGGGCACAGACAGCTAGACTATATTTTCATGAATTAAACAAGTTTTATTTTAATTCGTCAAAAATTTGACAACAACCAACAGTCAGCAATTTTAAAGCCCTATTTAATCAGGTCAAGAGCAGAAAAAAATGATTTAGTGTTTGATTACCTTTTAAAACAGGGCTCACCAAGGGTGCCCCCAAGGACCACACAAGTTGCCTGCAGGTCTCTTCTAAAAATAGCAAAACGCGCTTGTGAGCTGTGTTGAAAATTCTTTTTTTTGTGCAGTTGCTATTTTTTTTATTGCACTTGCATCTAAATAGATTTAAAAATTAAAACGTCTTAAAAATATGTTCATGATACATGAACTTCAGATAAGTTTAGGGGACCTCAGACCTACTCCAGTTCAAAGATCATTAATTTTGTTAAATGAAGTAGCCATCAGTTAAATAAAGGTTGGTGACCCCTGCTTAAAACAAAAAGTGTGGAAAAGTTAATCTCTGAGAAAAGTAAAGTGCATGGTGAAGGGTTCTACAGCCTAAAAACATGTCAGCACTGAAACCTTTTAGGTATCACCTACCAAGGATTATTTCAAGAATGTAACTCCTGCAATAAACAAGGGAACGCTGATCTTTTGCCTTCCTTGTCTGGCTTAGTTACTGTCAAGAATGACTTTTTTCCTAAAAAGATTTCTATAAATGTTCCTAAAAAAAATCCAAGAACCAGGCCTTATTGATCTCAGTTACTTTTATTTACTCCTTGCAACGAGGAGAGATCCAACGAACACAACCGCTCGCAGTTACCTTCGTGGGAGCTCTGAGCCACACATGGAGACAAGCACTTTTATAGACAGTACAGGAACTCAAAATACAGGCATGGTCTTATCCTCCAGGGGTCCTGTGTCAGAGGTCATAGCCTATGTCCTTATAAGGAGTTGTGTTCGAGCACAGAACTCAGATAAAGACATCTCTGGAACTTTTCCGAAGCCTGGAGAACAGCCCCAGGGGAAGGAGTGACACCAAGTTGTAGATTCACTCATCAGACATCAGATAACACATTCCAAAACCTTCCATGAGATCTGAGTGGAAACCTTTTGGGCAAGGTGAGGCCACGCTGGCTTCAAGACCCACACATAAACATAATTTTGTTAATTAATATTTCCAACAGTTACGGACTTTGCCTCAAGATACTTATTTAAAGTTGTCAATAAACCAACATTTTGAAGGTAACATATACATTTTTAAAACTCCTGAACAAACAGACAACAAACAACAGTGTGTATGCTGTGTCAAACCTCTGTAGCCCAGCTCCTAGTAGTTTTCTCTGATCGCAGCCCCATCTTGATTAGTCCTTCTCAGAACAACTGAAGTATAATGTTTAAGATGCTGTTGTATCCGCTGTTCGTGTTAAAAGTCGTTTGGATAGGAGGTACAGTAAAAGCTTACTAAATGGGTTGGCTAAAAACTGAAACAAAGCAGAGTAGAGCCACAGTCCCTTTCAGCAACGCTCTCACAAAGTTGCAGAGCACACACTTATTGTACTGCACCCCACAACACATTGTGTTGTACAATCAAACTCAACCAATTCGATCCACACTGCTGGTCACACTGGCAGCAATTTACCATCGTCTCTTCAACCAAAATAAAGGTCACTTTTTTAATAAAATACACTGAAATTTTAATGAAAATAAATAAGCATGGAGTCACAAAGATTTCACAACTAATTTATCTCTACAGGAAGATTCAATGATGGTAAATGTTTCATGAATTCCTACACTGTATCTCAATCAATACTTTAAGTATTAACTGCCAAATGTCTAATGCACCAATTCAACTTTCAAGAAAAGATTGAACAACAGGCATAAATACACAAATTCTTCACATCCTGTATCAAATACAAAATCTACTAACACATTATGCCACAAAGTATGACTTCAGCCATTAAGAACTGAGTGAGTTCTCTAAGGTAAAGTTTGTAAATTTCATCCTGTAAAGATTGACAGCAAAACCTCTACTGCTGTTTGTACAAATGCTCGTCTTTCTGTGTGTTTGTGTTTGTAACGGCATGATTGGAGAGGATAATGGGGAATGCCTGCTGTCATCAGAATCAAAGAGTCCAGAGAAAGAAAGAGCTGAATCAGGTTCAGTCATGTGCTTCCAACCCAACGCCGAGACACAGACGGGCGGAGGGGAGGGGGACAAAGCGGGAGAATAAAAACACAACTTAACAAGCCAGAGGTAAGCTTAAACTCTGCCAAGTCAGATTTCTCGCAAAGCAAAGCTGAAAATACGGCAAACAAATATGTGCTGTTTTTTTCTGTGGCTACAAGCACAGATACAGACTAAAGGTCTTAACATGTGAGCTGTAAGTCTGTGAGTCTGATGACTAAGAGGCTTTACTGATCATTCTTTTGGCTCAACCATGTTTGTTTGTGCAATACATAAAGTGAGTCAGCAGTGATAAACAATATTTTTTAAGAGGTCTGTCAATATTTTTTTATTATTCAAATTCCTATAAATATCTTGCTTAAGTGTTTTATATTAAACAGTAAAGATGTTCTAAAGGTTGAAACCATAAAACTGCGTTATGCTGGCTACTCTCACTGAGACAAGTTTTCTTCTAAAATCTTTATGTTCCCAAGTGGACTGACTGCTAAACTGTAAATATGTTTCCAGGGTTTACAGAGTTCTAAGAGTCTGACCTGAAGATGCAGAACAATTCACACCCACAGTCTTTCTGTCTGTTTCCAAATCTCCCTGTACTCATTGTGTTTCTGTGCATGGAGGAAATGGTTTTTGATCTTCAAACAGTAAAACAACAGAAAGAAAGCAGCACAGCAGGTTTTTTTTTATGATGTACTGCCAATCAAATTAGACATGTTTTTAATGTAGAAGTTTCACAGAAGAGTGCCAGAGTTAGAAAATGGAGAGATGCAAGATGGGCAAAAAAAAAACATGATTTTTTTAACAAAACATTCTGTAAAAGGTGAACGTTTATCAAGATTTTGATTAATTTTTCCTAAAAAAAAATTAATAATGTAGTATGTAGAGAAAATCAAAGATGGCAGGATGGATGTATGAATGAGGCAACAATTAAAGACACTCCAATGAAATTTTGTTTCAACATGTTCTTGAAGACACTTTTTTGGGATTATGAAGGAAATATTTAGAGAAAATTAAGATTAAAACTGCATTTCTGAGTATTTTTTATTCAAATCATTTTGACCAAGTGCAGAAAAAAAAAGCAATTTAAAAAAGCCTGTAGCTAAGACGCAGCTGCTACGGTCAGCTGGCCAAAAGCGCCCTGCTCCACTCCATTCTGATGGATGCACTCGCAGACAAATACATCTTCAGTTTCCTCGTCTAACCTGGCACCTGGCTCAAAAAAGTATGGAAGTATTAATATAAAAAATTAGGAATTTTCCTTTTGTATCATTGTTACACAACTTTCATTGTCTCCCTATAAAAAAAATAATTATTTTAGATATTTATGTAGCTAATAAATAGAAATCCCAGAAAAGAATGTATCCACTAGGAAACCTTTCCTGCAAAACAATTGCCTGAAAGTTTTGCCTTGAGGTTCTAGAAACATTGGCAAAAAATGAAAGAAATTTCAGTGCAGAAAAACACATTAAACATTATCTTCCACGAAGCTAACTGTGTGTTATGAAAAGCCTGGGGTGACGGCTTCCACATGGCCTGGTTTTAGACCATACGCAAAAAACAGAATCAATTTCTAGTTTAATCTCTCATCACTGTCTATCTCTTAAATATTCAGTAAAAGTAATACAATAAGATTGAAAATGAGATAGCTTTACAGTCTTCAAGAAAAGGAAAGGCAGAATGTTCCATATGTTCTAGTAGGCGCAGAAAATTGCAGGCAGCAATAATAAAAATAAATATCAGGTAAAATGTCAGTTCAGTTGCAAAAAAGCTCATAGAAAAACAGGAAAATTAAACAGCTCACACATTAGGGCACTGGCTGGAAGTAGCTCATGCCAAGGGACTGACAACTTTAAGAATCTCAGGAAAAGGCCACAAAGATGTCACAGTGGTTAACAGAGTTGTCACTTTCCCCAACCATAATTCTCACATGAGGTGAGGTCATGCTGATTAGCTAAAAATGATTATAGGACATTTGTAAGCCACGTCAAAAGCAAACAGTGGAGATAAATTAGGTAAACACTTGAGTGACAAACACGGGTTAGTTAAGTTTAGACTTGATTAAAAATGAATAACTTCAAAGCAGAATGTCTGTCGCCGCGGCCACAGCTGCTCATAAATATCCACACATTATAAGACACACCCGACACTCACAAACAAACAAACCTAAAAAGTTGATGGAAGAATAACTGAACCAGAGCGGAGAAAAATATTAGTATTCAGGCAGGGTTTCAGATAAGACTGCAGCAGCTCTTCACGCAGCCAACATGCAGCAGAGCATAACAACAGAACCAAAGCTCCATCAAGAGGGAAAGCAAGAGCTTAGACAGGTAGTAAGGGAGGTGGTGAATACTCACTGTCACTATTTAGAAATAGAAAGTGAGAAAAGCAGCTAAACAAAGCAATAGAAAGTAGTTGTTTTTTTTTTTTCCTTCTTGGTTAATGACCAAATTGAATCACAGGCAACAATTGTATACCTTGCTATGGAGCCTCCTTCTCCTCGTGGCTTCTTTCGCTTTTCGTTCTTTTTCTTCATCTCGTTGTCGTCTACCCAAAACGGATCCCATCTCACACACCCAGGGGCATACTCACTGGACAAACGTGCAGTCCCCTAGGTCAGCTATAGTTCAAGTTCATCAATTCCGTCCACATGGCCATATGCATCCCCCTTCCTCCCCCTCTACTCTCTTCTTCTCCTCTGTCTTCCTCCTCTTCTCCTCCTCCTCCTCCCCCTCGGTTTTCACTTGCTTTTTTCTTGCCAAAGTAGCACATCCAGACTCTGATGGTCACTCACAAAGGCAGTCCCAACACTAAAAACAACAGTAAGGATCACACTAACTCTTGGGCATGCATAAACACACACACACAATGGGGTTGCAAGGGGCGATTCTCCGGGATGATGGGGAGAGCACACAGACAGAATGGTGAGAGCGAGGCTGCAAAACTAGAGGGAGGGGAAACAGAGGAGGGAGGGACGACCAGAGGAGAAAAACTGAGAGAATATAGGTGGGGGTGTTCAATCTAGCGAGGATATTAACATCTACAGTGAAAGGAAATGTAAAGGATATAAATAATAGCCATGACTGTACAAATGGGCTTCTGTGGATTCAGTTATAGTGGCAGAGAATAGAAACCGTAGGGGATTTGTGATTTAACACATGCTTTTGTTTCTGCATCCCACTGTTCCTGGAAATATAAACATATTAAAATGCACCAAACCATATGGACAAACGACCACACGTGTGCTGCTCCGCAGTCAGCAAGCATCAATGGCTCATCAGGGCACCAAAGACACATGATAGAACTTTTATTGAAAGTAATACAGACGGCTTCAACAAAAAAATTCCAGTCATGCTTCATGTCATGTTTGTATGCGTACTTATAAGAAGTGAGAGCTCTTCAGACGGTTCTCTACTTCGTCTAAAGCTCATCTCTGTTCTTTTCAGGGGATTATCCCTATAAAGGGTGGTTTTATGTTGGAAGGACACACCACTGGACACATCTCCTCATTCTGTATCATGCAGCTTTCACTGTGAGCATGTGTTTGTGTGTGTTTATGAGTTCAGAGACATTTTCTACATTCTTAGATTCCCTTCTACTGCTACATATTGAAGGAATTCTCTGCTATGAAATCTTATGTTACTCATGATGATTTGGTGTGTACTCATAAAAGGGAATAATATTTTAGCTGGTATATTATATGTTTTATTTATTTTTTTTTTTGTCCTCCTCTTGGTTTTTGAAACTGGAAAATATTTTTATGTGAAGAACTGAGTTACATCAGTTGGAAAAGTGTTCTATAAATAAAGTTTGATTTGATTTTAAATGTATTTTAAGGAATAATTTGTTGCCAACAGTCAAGCACTTATTTTATTTTAAATTGCATGCTTATCAAATAGGACGGTGTCCTCAGTGTACATCTGTGGCCACAATAACCAACAGTGCATTACTAAATGCTCTTGAAAACGGTTTTGCCTCAAGCAGACTAGTCTTCCCCGCTTCTGAATCTTACAGCATGTTAATGTATAACCTGATTCACCTCGCTGTTTCTCTGATTTTTCTCTTTTAACAGCGCACCGTGTTCTGCGTTTTGATTGGCTGTTGACCTTGTCAATCAACCTCCTCTGTCCCGGGTTTCTTGTACAGTATGCGCTCAGCTTGCATAACCTATCAGATGTTTGTTTTCATTCAGTAATACTGGAGTAATAGGTTAGCTTGAGGTAACGTAGTCACTTTGGGTCTTCAATATAGAGAGTGGTTCCGAGCAAAGTGACGCCAGTTTCAACACAGAACTTTCTGTGGAGGTTGAGGACTTTTCTCTTCCACTTTCTCCAGAGGCACGTCCATGGTCCAGACCGAATGGGACCCCTGTCTGAATGGTAAAATGATGCTAGCATCATAGCTAATAAAGGCTAATGTATTAAGAAAAAAATCCTGAGTGAAATGTTCATTGCACAAACATCACCAGACTAGACTTTGCTTAATTCAATGCACATTGCACTAAACCACTGTTTCCTAACTTCTGGAAAGTAATGAAAGCCAGACAACCAGAAGTACTACGAGCACCTATGAACCATGCCAAAGCTAAAACAACAATGACTGCAGAATATAAGATGGGCAGGGCTTTTATACTGGAGTTTTAAACTATATTTACAGGTATTAAACATGGTTTCTTTCAACAGAAAATAATGTGGAAAGGACCAACAGAAAACCCTTTTAAAGACCCATTTATAGAGGTCATCAGTCAAAAAAAGGTTGATTTAGAGTTTGCTTACCCTATAAATAACAGAAAAAATGTGTGAAAATACTATTGCGTGACATAAAAAAGTTTATTAAGTGTGTAGTTAGGGGTTTGAAATATCTATAATTCTAATTAAAATATTTCATTTATTGCATATATTTATGGAGCGTAACCCCACAATAAACAAAGAAACACTTTATATAGAAAAGTAAACCACAAATCCACCATGTTATTCTTTAAATTACCCATTTGTTCATCTTTAAGATAATGGAAAGAGTCAACTTTTAGCTTTCCGTCAACATTTTGCATATGTGGGATTGTCTGGGGTCATTAGTTGATTGGTGTCTTGAAATGAGGGCCCCAAGTCAACGTGTACCTATACTTTGCTCGGTATGATAGCTAAGATATGTTCCACTGAGCTACGTTAACCTATGCAGAATGAAGCGAATAAACATTCTGAATGTATGTAGTGTGGATTTTTATATCATTTATAACTAAACCTCTTTTTGTCTCTTCGTTGCACAAAAAGAAAACATCAATTTCCACATTTATTAAACACCCACACGCCGTACCAGTTTTTATTTCCTTTTCACATTGTCCGGATAACATCAATGTTTGTTTCAGCAGAACACTTCCAGGGTCTGAAACAGTCTGTCAAGGTGAAAAATGAATGGGAAAATCCTATCAACTATGACCCACTTTTAAAGTTACCCTGCAGCTAATGAACTCCATGGGAGCAAAATAGGCTAATGCTTGACCTCTTACATGAACAGTGCTTGCTCTGGGATGAATAGTGTACAAGCTGACTCCTAAAGCCAGAAGAGTAAACCGATGCTGGTTTTCTATTAGAGCCACTCCAGTCATTATCAGACAATGCGGTTTTGCCATTTGGAAAGAAAAGAGTGGGATGAATGAGAATTTTCTATTACCTTTCCACATCTGCCTAATGAAGCACACGTTTATTGAACAAAAGCAGGAGAATATCAGAGCTGCCGAGAGACGAAGCTGCAATATACTTGGAGTTGAGTGACTTTCAACCGAAATAAGATCTCCGGTTTCTTCAACCCTTTATGTGCAGGAAGTCAAACAATTCATCAGCAACAATAGAGCAGAGTTTCAGGAAAAAATATATCATCCCACTCACCACGATGGTCTGTTCATTTTTTAGTCTAACAACGATACCTTTCACTAATCCACAAAAAATAGAGGAAAAAGTGTCAACTGGAGCTTATAAGCCTAACAGCTTCCATTATCTTCAACACCAAGGCCTCTTTTCTTGATTGGTCTTTGCTGGAAAATAACAAGCTCCGACAACCTTGCACCGTAAGAAGCCCATTAAATTTACAGTTTTTGGAAGAGTGTTGATTGTAGAGAGATGGCATATTTTATTTCATCCTAAATATAGTGACCAGTAGACTTCAATAAGTGACTGCTGCAGATGGACAGGACATCAGCTTGCTCATGTTTGCCACTTAGGATGGTTTCACTCACGCTTGCCCAGATTAAAGAAGTGCCGCAGTGGCGAGAAGTTGTTCACATCAGAGTGATTGGACAGGAGAAATATTTGGCAGCATGATTTATCCTGCGGAGATAACGGCAATTAGGGAGTGGGTACTGTGACAGTAAACACCTGAACTCCACAGAAAGCACAAATACGACTCTGAAATCAAATAAAAGTGGATAGGTAATCTAAAGAATTAAATGAAACTGGGGGGAAATTCTATCACGCATTGCACAAAAGACCCCCTACAAAGGAGGCTCGTTACACATAAAATAGGTTTTCCCCTTTTTATACACAAGGAATGTTTAAGATAAAATTGCACATTAACTTTAAGAAATATATTTTTATTTAAAAACATATATCAAAAACAGATAACATAATTTTTACTTATCATCTTTAAATTAAAGAATACATTCTGACTATTTTCAGGCACAATCCATAGAAGTTAGGAGCAAATAAATTTGGTTTGTCTACTCTTCTCCCTCCGCCCACGTATGAACACTCTCACACAAACAACTTCTTTTTTAAAAATGCCCTTTATTGTAGTAGACAGGACTTCATTTACAACATTCTGAATGTACTGATGGCTCACTAACACCCCCATTAAGGGAAGACCTGCAGCTTTGCTCCTTCACTCCCAAAACTCCCCAGTGAGCCTCTGTTTATCTGATTAATGATTAATCCTCAGATTGATTAACTTCAGAGGTTAACTGAAGCTGATAAATGTGCATTAAAGAAAAAAAAATCTGAATTTTAGTCAAAACTTTTACAACAGAAATGAGGCCTTTTGGACACAAACTGACAAAAATAAATGGTACATTTCACAACTAATAAAAACCCATATTCTCCATTCATTGTCTTAGTAATTATTTGGCATGAAGAGGGACATTGAAGTAGCTAAAAGTGTGTTAACAAAATATAAACTGTCAAAAGCGTATCACAAAATTAATACATTGTTTCTACAAGTTTAGTCTATTAAAAAACACTAAAGCTACACTGTTGTTTACAAGCTCTGTAAGCAGAAAATGGCAAAAGAGCAGCAGAATCAATCAGAGTTGCTGGGAGTCAGTCAGAGTTTAGGAGCTGGGAGAGACGACAGGCAACAAGAACATGTACTTTGTCCATTTTAAAAAAGAGGCTCTGTTATATGAGTCAGAATACTATTCACTGTGGCACAGGCACCCCTATGACACACACACTAAATATTTAAAAACACACAGAGATTTTACAATAACTATAACTTTTCAAAAGCAGTGATACTTCTTTTAAACCATGGACAAGAAATGGCTAAACTTTCTGTTTTCTAGAACATAGTTTCTGCAGGGTGACAGTAGCTCATTAGAGATTTGCCTCTTATTTGTGGGCGGAACTGTTGGCGCATAGTAAGCCTACCCACAATTCCCATCATCCATCTGCTTATATAGCTTACAGCCCCTCACAACCCCAACACAACATTACTGGTGCAACAAAAATGTTGCAACCTTGGAGCTATGAAGATATCAACTCAGACAAGTGGAACAAAGGCGTACTTGGATCTATTTGTTTACAAGTGGACGCATCAGAATAGAGTGGAATAGGGAGCGTGTGACATGCTAATTATAGCTCCTACATCCCAACTACAGGCTTTTTTTCAACATTTTTTTTTTGTCAGCTCCTGGTTCAAAAACATTTAAATGAAGAAATACTCAGAAAAAAACTTTCAGCTTTCCCCATCATGAGATAAATGCTACAAGAACATGTCTTTAAAGTTACAAATTAAATGAGTATATAATTTACTTAAGTTTCCTGTCTCTGCTCCAGGCTGTTTCGGAACTCCAGCCTACATTTAAACAGATCAAGTTTGTCCATAATATCATAAAGATCAAGTTTAAGACATTTTCTAGACCTTATTTGAATAACACCAACCAGTTAGGAAAACAAAAGATAAAAACTATAGTACGAAAAAGTCATTTAATTATTTTTCTATTTGCTTGACACGTGATGTCTTTTTCACCTTCCCAAGAAACCATGACCTTGTTTCCACTAGTGTCAACTCAGTGTGGTGACTTAAGGCATTTCCGTATAGTGGGATGCAGCGGTGCAGCCTCAAATTTTAGAACCTCCTTGCCCGCGGTCCCAACAGAGTCAAGGTGGATTTGATTTACAGATACTACGGGTGGCCTTGGCTCTTGTGTTGTCAGGAAACAGCAGGAGCCAGCTGTGGGTGTTTGTTTTACCCGCTTTGCTACAACAACGTTGAAGTGGTCCCAAAGTGAAAGGGAATAACAAAGAAGAAACGGCGAATCAAGTCCAAACCACTTGTTCAGACTTTTAGACCTCCACTTTTTATTTTAGAAAATAAAAAAATCAGGGATGAATCTCCCTCATTTAGGCAATTTTCTTGAGTTCTTGAGCTCAAACTCGTCCACACAGATGCTGCATGTAGTCTTCAGAATCCACATGGACTTTAATAAAGCAGCTTTCCTTCAGGTTGATTCTAGAACATTTACAACTCTGAAATTTTTGTCCTAATTCCCTGAGTGAATTAAAAAATTAACAAAACATGAAGATTTTTGAAACTGTACTGTATTTATTGTAGCTTTTGCTCAACACAATTATTCCTCTATTTTTTTTTTTTCGATAAATGTGGATTGACCCTCTCGGCTGGGTTTCTGTTACAGTGGAGGTTCATTCTCAAGAGATATCCTGATATAATAAAAGTTGATTAAAGTCTGCAGTTAAAGCCTTTAGTCATTTCTCTGAACAAACACAGCAAACAATATTTAGAGATGTTGAAATACCTGAATGCTGCTAAAGATTTGATGACTTTTAGATTCTGGGTTTTACACTTAGTACTTTTTTTAAAAAAAAGCTCATTATCACAACTGAATCTACATGTTCAAAACCATGAAAACCAAAAGGCAGATGTAAGAGAAAAACACTCTTACCTTGGTGTGGAGCTTGGACAACTGCTTTTCATCAAGGTAGGTCTGTGTGTAGACACGTCTTTTATAGCGGAACTGCAACAAAGAAAACCACAACATGCCTATTAACTTACATAATTTTTTTCTTTTGTTTTTGTTTGTGGAAAAAGTAAATAAATACGTAGAGTTTTTAATTAAAGTCATTCTAAACTAATTTGTCAAAGAATCAGCTCCTCAGAAAAAAAACGTCTATATATATATATCTATATATATATATATATATATATATATATATATATAGATATATATATATATATATATATATATATACAGTATATTATTTATTTATTTTTTTTAACGAGCTTATCCTCTGTGAGAAAAAGATAAAGAAGCAGATTAAAAAAAAAAAAAACTTTAACTCTTTAATCACATTAGTGGAATCTCATTGGAATCTCATTAGACCAAACAACTCCCTGTAAGCTACTGTCATCTCTTTCCAGCGTTCCCACTTGTGATGTTTTCCACATAATGATCTTGGTCGGGAAACTGATTAACGCTTCGTTGAAGCTTGAGTATAAAACTTTAATTGCAAATCGGTGACAACAGGAAGATTTTTCATATTCATGTGAACAAATGTGCTGTAACAGCACAGCATACGTGTTTGAAAAATATGCAGAATGGCTTATTTTGTTGATAAAAAATGCCTTAACAATGCCACAAGTGCAAAAAATATACCAAATTTGAGTTGAATCAGAATGAATTATTAGAAAAAATAAGTAAAACATACTTATGTGAAGTGGGAAGTACTAATACCAATTCAGATGACTAATTCTAGAAGTGTTAATGTTGTAGTCACTCAATAGGTGATTATGTATATATTGTAATAAGTTGGAAAAGCATGAATTTATAAATCAATCCCTTAAGAATTCCCAATGTTGCAATCACATTTCTGCAGATTTAACCAATGTATGCACATTTTTCCAGACCTCATCCAGGCACTGTGACTTTGCCACAGCTTTGGCCAATCGCTCACATTTTGAATAAGTTACAACATCAAACTATCTCCGCCGATCAACTTTAGACACTCAAAGATTTATAAAATAAACCTAACCAATCAGATGTGCTCATGCATTGCCCTCTTGCAATGGTGATGTCAAAATAGGAAACAAAGTCTCTCAGTTACAACAAGTTACAGATATTCTCTGCGAAAGAGGAAAGGAAACCATTTTCTTCTTGCAGCTCCATGCTGGAGCGCAAACCAAAGTCAATGATTGACAAGTACTTTCTAACTGCAATACATGGTGAAGAATCAAGAATAACAGATCAGAAATCAGACAAATAGGATAGACTGACATCAAAATTAGTTTAATCTTCAGAAAGAGTTCAGCTAAGTAAAATGTTAATTCTTGCTTCACATAGACAACTGTACTTTCTTTTTTAATCTAATATGCAGGCCTTATTTAAAAATAAAGTATGCAGGCAAGTGTGGAAAATTCTACAGTTCAGGCTCTTGAAGGTGAACTATGAACTCATTTAATGTTATCAGATGTGAATGACAAATGTTATAAGAAAACATTTAATGATCTGTTCATAAGGAGCTGTAAACACAGACACTGAATGTACAATTCATGCACACATTATGTATTACAATGATTTTATTAAGAGGCATAAGTGATATTTCAATCTGAACCAGCTGTTTTTAAATAACGTCAGTGTTAAATAACAAATTCAATTTCAGACTTTAAGAACTTTAAAGATGAACAGAAGTTCAATTTAAATATATGGAATAACATCATAAAAGAAACAAAAAGAGAGATACACACCAACAATAGCTAAGATGAAATAATACATTTTTTTGTGTGTCACTATAATCACAAAAAATTCATACCATGTTTTGGATTTTTTTTTCTTATCCTAAGACGTGTCAGTGAAGTTACTTTGACCTGAACTAGTGACTGTCTGTCACAGACTTTTGTTATCGGCTTCTGACAATCAATCTTTTGGATTTATTAAATCAGTGAAGGAAAATGTTTTTATTATCAGAAGAAAAACCTTTTTGACTTTTTTTTTACACTTTCGCTAACTAAATAAAAACTAATACTAATAAGACTAATTTCAAACAACAAACTTAAAACTTCAAAATGTCTTTTAAAGTAATCTAGAAATTTTATTTCTACCCAGAGTTTGTTAAAAATAAATATTTCCCTTCACTTCAATATTCATATTTTAATAAAGTGAAGAAAAAATATGTATTTTATTTCTCAAATTTTGGTTACTATTGTTTCAACTGCCTGATATGTCTCCTCACCTAACTTTAATTTCTGTTGGGCCTTTGGGTGAAAAATATTACAGTAATCCAGAAAAGGCCAGAGGGTTTTGACCTAATCCAAACTTGTCAATAATCAGCATCATTGATGTGCACACAGCTATAAGATATGTTTCCATTTTATTATGAAATTGGGCAAATTGAATTTGAAATGACTTATTTGCAATACTGCAATGGAAACACTTTTTTTTTTTTTATCAAAGGAGTCACTGACCAACAACCGGATACCACGCTCAGCATCACACAGCTCATCAAAAGTTGAGTGTGTCATACAGAATTGTTGGATCCACAGCTTCTGTAAAATCATCGACTACAATTTCTCAGAATCGCTTTATCCATTAATGCTCCCACAAAGCTTAACGCTCCATGGTCTAAATATTGCTCCAATGTCTCCTTTAATAGATAATGATGAGGGTTATGACAGAAATTAGAATGTATTAACTGTAAATCAAAGTTTTGCCCGTCTTTGAATGAATGATCGTGTGAGTTGGTTTGTTTTTATTTGCATAATTATAATTTAATGGAAACACTGTAATTGCAAAGTTGCATTTTATTTACATTTCAAGAGTTTCAATAAAGTTTCAGGCATTTCAGGTTTAATGGAAACACAGCCATTGAGTCCACTTGTATTTCACATTGTCTGGGACTGATTGTAAGTTTTTGTAAGTACATCAGGGAAGCAGTAAACAAGAGTGAATATGCAGTAAATACAATCATGACCGTAATTGCTTTTTAATTATGTGCCTGTTTTTTTAGTCCATCTCATTCAGTCTTTTCAATAAACATAAACATGATATTGCACAAATAGTACATGGCATGTTATGCTTCTAATGATTAAAAATGCCTCGAGATATTAGCAATAAAAAATCTCCAACTACAGAGCTGTAAATTTTAAGAAAAAAAAAACGGAGGCTTTTATATGACACAGAGAACCTTTAATTCCTTTTACTCCGATCCTCATCTCTTGACACATCACAAACTGAAATAAAAAAAGTAAAGACACCCAGTCAGAACAGAACCTGACATCTATACAGCGCTATCTGTGAAAATGATTTGATGTCCCTGCAATTTTCTCAGATCACAAGCTATGATGGACAAGCACTGCAATTATGTCGGAGAGATGACAGCTACGGCAGGCAACACCCTGTCATTCAACGCAGCGTTACTGTCACACTTTGACTCACAAACCATGACAGCGGGATTTTCCACATAAAATTAGGATTTGCTGCAGCTCCATCCACAGACACACAACATATTTAGATCCCATCCCACTTATATTTGTGTTTAACTTTAGAACATATTGAACTCTGGTACTATAGAGCTGTATAAAGATCTCTGGTGCATACAATCAGATACGTACTCGTTACATAACACTGTTAACACACACTGAATCAATGGATGTACTGGAGGAATACTCTGAACTGCTGTGAAGAATATTTCATAACAGTAGAGCAACTTTTCTTTCAACCAAAAAATTATTTTCAATTAATGAATTCATTAGTTTTTGTCCTTCAGTCTGCTTTCTTTCTTTGAGCACAGCGAAGAGACCTTGTGTTCATGCACTTCTGTGGTTGGAAAACGTTAAAATGGAGGATCCAGTTCTGGACAAATTCTCATTCTAAGACATCTGAATTACAATTTATTACTATTTCACTCCATAGATGTTCCAAAATGCTGCTTTGTCCAGAATACATCAGCGTTTAAGACAAATTACATTATATTATGTTTTTGCTTTTTGTGTTTCTGTATTGTTATGTAGAGTTTCTCTTTGTTGTGTTTTTGTAGGTTTCATTTCTCTGCGTGTATTCTGTTACTGATTGTTGTGTCAGCATTTCTTCATTAAATATGAAACCACCTGCCAGGTCTGTGTCAGTGTGTTTGATCCTTGGATTATTTATTTTATTTTTTCACTTCCCGGCTTTGCTGCATTTTGAGCTTGTGTGGGCTAAGTGTATTAAAATAATTAATAAATTGTTTTCGTTCAGCTTTCCCTCCAGCACATGATAGAAAAAAGTCAAATGGATTGAAAACTTTTAATCAATCACTGTCCATAATTCAATTTATGTTTGTTTGGTGCACAATTAGTTGACTTGTTCACATGTCATATTAACACCTTTTCCAGCTTCTCTCGTTTACTGAAAGACTACATTTTGTTTAAATTGATAGAATTTACTGATAACAACTATAAAAAATATAGTTTAAGCACCACTCCAATCACCTTTTGATTTTAAGAGTGTTCCCAGTGGTATTTTAGTTAGGATTGTGCATTTTTTTTAAGCAAAATCCCAAAACCTGTATTATTTTCTTGGAGAAAGGCTATGTCCAAATTCCCACCCGAACCCCTAACTACGAAAAAGCTACATAGTGCCCTGGATTTTAAAAGCAATTCAGACATCATGCTCACTACTTATTTTTTTTTCTCAACGGCGGATATGACGTCACAGATTTAACAAAGTGAAAATCTCATCAATACAAACATTTCCTGACATCTATGTATGACTCCACTGTATTCTGAAGATGACACTGTAGATAGTTCATTTAAAACTACATTTAAACACACTTTTTTCACAAAAAATGCTCAAAAATAATGCATTGTGGTCTATATATTTACTATGTAGTGAACCTTGAGGTACATTGGTTTCTTGCAAAGGTTTCTGGGAAATATCTGGGGCCCTCAAATTTGGAATTGTAGCTTCGGACAGCACTACAATATGGTAAACGCACTATATAGTGCACTGCATATAGTGAGAATTCAGACATAGCCTTAGATTCAGAAGAGCTGCAGTATTTTATTAGATATTTGCTCTACGTTGTGGGCGGGACTGTTGGTACAAAGTAAGCCCACCTCCACTTCCTGTGATCCATATGTTTACACACTCTTCCACTAGCTTATAGCCTCTCATAACCCTAGTCTAAATTTAAAGGTGCAACAAAAATGGTGACCAGAGTTGAAGCTATCGAGCTGGGCAGTTTTGTGAAAATTGAAGGCATACATGGATATAGCCGTCTACAAATGTTTGTATTAGAAGGATCTTAGGAGCTTGTGCCCCGCCAATTGCTGCTTCCACATCACTGCTACTAGTTTTTTCAAATGCTGCTTTTTCATCTGCTTCTAATTTACAATGATTTAAATGAAGAATTACTCAGAAATGCAATTTTGAGCTTCATTTTCATATTATATGTCTTCCATCATCAGAAAAATACCACAAAAAAAATGTTAAGAAAAACAGCAAAAACACAATTTTTTATAAGAGAGGGTCTTTAAACCAAATGCAAAGTCTATTATAGTTATATAGTTATGTGGTCACATTTGTATCTCTTTTGAGTCTGCTTGTGTTCTGAAAGCCTCAAACAGATTTGAGCCAAACCTACCTCGAGGTAAGGTACAGGGGCGATGGATGGGAACGGGTATTCCCTTAGCTGTCTTTCTTCATCCAGAAATTTCCCGGCCTTGCCGTTGTAAGCTGGCTGGAACAGACCATAGTTGAGCACATCCTTCAGGCTCTGGTTGAGAGTACACAGGATTTGCTGCTTGGACAGCCAGATTGGAGCATCCACATTGAATTTCAAGCATTTCTGAAAAGATAAAAGTGAAAATGGAAGAAAATTACATTTTTTTTTCTTTCTTTTTGAACCCAAGTTCAGCGTGGCAGAAATGATAAAGTATAGTTTTACGTATTTTCTTTTACTTAGCATGTAGCTGTTAAAATCTGTTGTAATGTTTATTAATGCAATTACTTTCAAGATGAATCTACTAAACAGTCCAAGTACAGGCAAAAAGACCTGTTTTCATTCATAGCTTTCACTCATTTTGAAGGCATTTCGACATCATTGTTCACTTTTCAATAAGGTCAAAGGTAGGGAGTAAACAAACATGAGAAGCAAAACACCTTTCCACCATCAACACACATTCAGCTAAATAAATGCGTGCCTACAAGTCAATCTGCCTTATTTATCAAGGCTAAATTAAGCCCGCCAATATATCACAATGGCACCGTAGGCGGCAGCTTTGTCTTCTGTCAAAAAGGCAACAGTTCAGAGGTATTGTTGCCTTTGGGGAGAAAAAAAAATGAATTCAGTATGTTAAGTCCTGAACTCTAAAGAAAACTGTTTTTACCAAAGGTTTTCAAAGTCTGAGGCAAGCCTCCCCAAAGGCTCCAAACTCTTACAGGGGAAAGTTATTGATTGCAGAAATATATTATATTAGTGAGGCAGTTGAGAAGTTCAGACAAATTATTCTTGAGACACACTGTTTTTTGTTTTTTTTAAACTTCCGGAAAATGTTTATTCAGTTTAGTGGGGATTGATTAACAAATAGAGGAATGTGGTTACATGTAACATCCATTGAGGTGTCAATTATCAGAAGGGAACAGTCCGAAATGAAGCAACTTCTGCAAAGTTTATACCTCACTTATATGAAAGAAAGAAATATAAAATCAATTATTGGTACTTTAATCTTAATAATTTTAAATGAAGTAGTTTTTAACAAGAATTATTTGATAATGTCAGGAAGTGTTGGTGCAGGAGAGCAGGTTTAGTGACAGAAAGTGAACATTCAACAAATTAACCAAAACATGACAAAAACTATGGGGAAACACAAAAGCTGGCAGAACAGAACAGAGCAGATGACCTGACAAGGATATTGTCGTTTGGTCAAGGACCCCTCCGCGTCACTTTTTGAGGTTTTGGGTGTCCCAAACTTGTTTTTCGACATGCTGGCTGTTCCCATTAAATCACGGCTCCTCAACCTCCAGGCCACAGTACCACAACGCAGAGCGCACCAGTACCTGAAGCTAGTACTGGTGCCCTAAACCTACCCCATCACTGAATGTGACACCGGATGCAGTGCTAGATGTGGTACCATTACTGGGTTAGGGTAAACTCAAACTCAAAGTTTATTTATTTGTATACACAAAGTGCTTACCGGTACTGGGTTAGGGTACAGGTACTGGACGCGCCAAGAGGGTTGCGTACCCTTGATATCACGAACAACCAGCACGTCAAAAAACGACGAGTTGGGGACACCCAAAACGTGAAAATATGACCCGGAGAGGTCCTTAATCAAACGACTCGGGGATGAGAATGTATTGACCTGACACTTAAATAGGCTGAGGGCAGTTAACTGAAGACAGCTGTGAATCATGAACCTGAAACTGGTGAGACTGAGGAACAAATCAAAACAGAAAATGACCAAAAATCCTAACTAATAAAACCCAAGCTAAAGTTCACAATCATGACAGATAAACAGTGAGGGGAGGTTTCCATTTATGCTAAACATCATTGTGTTTTTTTACTTTTCGTTACATCCCACCAGTGGAAGCCTCAAGTGGTTTGGCAGATATTTCTGCACTCAATGCTCTCCAGACACAACCCTGTATTTTATCCAGGCTGGGGACATTGAGGCTACTTAGTTACAGTAGGTACCCACATTAAGCTCATTGCACCCTCTAGGAAGCAAATCCAGGTGTCCTTCAGCCCAGTCCTACACCCATCCAACTATGTGACCATTCAATATCAAGAAATAAGGAAAGCAAAACAGAAAGACAGAGATTGATTGTTTAAAGACAGGGTTGCAGTGGATGGTAACATTTAACTGGGATATTGTTGTGTCTCTAATGGAGCCATTTGAAGGACAAAGATCATGTTTGCTTGCCGTTAAGATAAATAGTGAAAAAACGTCTGTGAACCTATGTTCCAAGTTTCCAGGTTTTAGGCAAATAATATATAGAGCATTCATGTTATATGACTGGAACTTCTTTTTAAGTGTCTGTTATTGCTTTTTAATGAACACCACGAAGCCAATCAGAATCGAGTATTCACCCAGACCATAGTATAAGTAATTGTAATTGATCACAGGAAAACTCAATGTTTGGGTGTAGTCACTGTGTTATACCAAACTTCCAGACTAATTCCTCTTAAGCAATATGCAGAGCATGCTTTTCATGCTGTCAGTTCCTCTTGTGTGAAGAGTTCTGGTTCATATAGTGAAGCTGAGCACCTCCCTCCAGTCCTCACATTGATGCTGCAGATGGCAGAGACTGAACAGAAAAAAAAAAACATGCTTCCTGAATAATCAACTCAGACTCTGAAAACTCTATCCCGTTCATGCAGATACAACAGTAAAAAAAATCCCATCTTCCTTCTACAATACAACACAACTAATAGCCTCATGCTGAGGCCCACATGTAGATGCACAGCGAGGCATCCATTAAATAAACTTAACCTGTTTTGATCAAAGAAGTGGGTACAGGTGAAACATGGTGAGCAATGCTTTCTCAGTGATGGATAAAAAAAAAGAAAAAAATGAAATTCTCTGCACTTCTAAAGGCATTATGCTTAAGGCATAGCCCCAATCAGAAAATGTATTTTTTAAACATAAAATATGTAGTTCAGGGCAGGATCTGACCTAACGTGTCACTCAACAAATCCTACCCTAATTTTTACCTAGTGGCAAATAGTAGCCAGAAGATTGCAGTTGTAAGGTGATGGGCTTGTTTGATTGAATTGATGTTAAATCAATACAATCAAGCTGGGATGCTAAAACAATTAACAAGTCTGAAAAGCAATCTAAACTCAAAAGATGGGGCAAATTCCCCACCGTAGAGTGGCCTTTTCTTTCATAGTTTTACCTGTTTTTTGATGTTGTTCTTTTCATCAAATTCACAAATTACTATTAAATATTTTTTTGTTTTCCTACTGATGGTCAGATTTTTAGTTTGGGTTAACACTACCCTGCTGCTGATATGGAACATAAAGGAAACGCAGAGGTGCCACTAAGACATGATATTTGAAAATACACGTAAAACCTATTTTTTATATATTCTAATAACAATCGTATATAGAGTCTTAGCCAAGGTTCAAGGGATTAACCAACTAAAACTGTAATCATAAATGATACAGAATTTTTGGATGGATGGATGGATGGATGGATGGATGGATGGATGGAGATAAGCAAACTGAGTGGATTTTTGTCATTTCTTTCTGCTCTCATTGAGACAAATCCAACACAGAAAGCTGGATAAAGACATATACCAATTTTCCTCTCAACAAGATGTGTTATTGAAGAAAACCACAAAACATTTATAGCAACAACTGTTTTTATGGCCTTCACCCAACTTAATTACATGGTAACTGATTGAATTGATCTTTGTAGCAAAACATCAAGGTCCTCCTAAAACATTGTCTTTGACTTTAAACATCATTTAAAGTTTTTGAAAAGAGAGAAAAAAGTAAAAAGGGGAAAAATAGTGGATATTTATATAACATTTAAATCCAGCTGCAGTGTATTTTTTTATGTTTACCGAGAAATCAAAGAGTGGCTGTTTTGTATCCGGAAGGAAAAGGATTAAAAAAAAAAGAGACAAATGGAAAAAAAGAAAAAGTTTTTGCACTTATAAAATGTCTAAAGTCAAAGAAGTCAACAACAGCAACCAGCTAAACTTGTGCAAGTATCCAAATATGTGGCATTTTTAAATTATTTCCACAATGTTTTGACTCCACACTTTCCATTTTCTTGAACATATTGGTATTTGATTGGGTATTTAAGTTAATACAGGTACCTGTGGTGAGTAGTGTATGTGACCATCTGGTTTGGTCAGATATTTTGCACAGTTTGTAAAAAAAAGCAAACTTTCATTAATCACTCTCAAAATATAGTGAGACACATATCGCGCAGGATAATGACTGTATTTACAACTATCTCCTCACTTGCTGGTCTGCGGGAACAGGATCTGCTGTTCCTTTTCTTATCCTATAAATACTTTCTCTATGTGAACTACTTGACTAACAGCAGCGCAAGTTTGACTTTTATAGAGGACATTTCTAAACCTGAATATTTCCTGACCACCACACACTGCTGAACTAACTACTTTGGGTATCTACAGAGTACATTTAAGCCTTTCCAATGATACCAAACATGAAGGGCTGTGATATACACAGAGTGCAAGGTGTTCCTTTGTTTTTCCCAAGAACAGAGATTAATTTTTGTTCTGTCATGGAGCAAATCCAAAGTAATGCTGGTTTGTGGATGTCAAACTTGTGCTTGGATTTACCTGTTTGTTTACCTGTTTTTTGGGCTGGTAACTGTTTGCCATTGAAGTTCCATTTTGTTTGTTTATCCTTCCAATGTTTTCTGCACTGCATAAATTATACTAAAAACTATTCTAATTGAAAAATATTCCTTAAAACATCGGATGATTCAAATAAACATTTTGACTGGATGACATCTTCCCTAATAGTCAGGGGGCTTTCACAACCTGCTTTTACTAAACTCAACAAATAAATATGTTATATAAGTGTTGAAACTAATACATTATTACAGCCAGAGCATCCTTTGTCTCCAAAAGACACTTGGAAACGTTTATATCTTTAAACGGCCTTTACCAGGAAAAATCTTTTTTTGAGCTTTTAAGTGTAAAATCTAATCGTGTGTCAGTTTGTAAATGCGTTCAGCTAGTGCTGATGTTTTTAGATGGGTTACGTTCATGAAAACGGTCCCGGTGTCAGGTTAAACCACCCAGTGGATCCTGAGTGGAGCTGATATAAACAAAGTAGGTGCCGCTGCTGCTGCTCGTGTTGCAGCTCGCCGCTCCTTGGTGGATCAAATGCGTACAACAGATTTGTGACAGCTAATAGCATTTTACTTTCAGTTTCTTTATAAATACGTGAGGCCAACTTAAAAAAAAAGTCCTGTCTTGGACGCAATTAAAATTCGAGCGGGCAATGCAATCACTCCATCCAGTTGAAAAATGTCTCTTTTTCCACAAATAATAGAATAATTATTGACGATGCTGAGACCAATAATTCCAATAAATTTTTTCGTCAGATTCCTTGGGAAAATAATGAAATCTAACATCAGTTTGGCCTTTCACTGAATTACAATCCTTTACAGCACAGAAGTGGGACGTTATATTATCTTTTCCGGCCCCTACAGCTGCATCCGGGGTAGCTAGTTCTTGTGACGTGAGCAAGTTTCAGGAATTCAAACTGAGTTTTTCTCTGGCACTTTAATTGACAGCGAGTTAAAATGAGAAATACTCGGAACTGCAAACACAAAATGATTTCTTCTGATATTTTTTCTCTTTCAGAAGAAAAATGCCACATGTACATGTTAAAAACTCAAAAAGCATGATTTTCATTGGAGGGGGGACTTAAAATCTTAAAATTCACTCGCCCGCCCTCACAATCAGCGCACATGCAGCTTGCAGAGAGAGCTAAAGAGAGTTTAATAAAGGAGTCAGAAGGGAAACAGTCATGAAGCTCCATCGTCACTTATGACTGTTGTCACGGTAGATCGGTCAAAGTTGCATTAAATTTGTAATGGCTTTGCTTAAATATTTCAGTATCAAAAATCCTGGAAATACTAACTTATGTGAAACTTTTAAATCTGAAGGATCAAGTTGTTTTACTTCTGGGTATGAAAAGAGTTTGCAAAAATAACTTCTATTTCATAAATAATTTGTTTTTTAGTGTTCCAAAGATAATACACAATCATTTATGTGGATATGGTTTGGTCTGAAAGGCTTAAGAAAATCATGGTAAGGCCCCTTAAAGGTTTGTCAGTAAATTGTGTGACCTAATTTTTTTTTTAAATCAACTCATTTGTTGGATATTTTTATTGTGGGTATTAAACCTCATGTCACTCCCATGATCACATGATGAAGCTGCTCATCTTTGAGGGGGTTCAAACCC
Source organism: Oryzias javanicus (assembly GCA_003999625.1). NCBI lineage: Eukaryota > Metazoa > Chordata > Actinopteri > Beloniformes > Adrianichthyidae > Oryzias > Oryzias javanicus. Next base: position 20,764,006 of record CM012442.1, read on the forward strand.
AAGAAACTTCATGTAACTCAACCTATGACAAGTCTGTTTAAATTATTTTGTACTGGATAGTAAAGCATTACACATGCAGGTTTGGTTTTTAACTCAGTAGACAGATACTAGTTGATACTGATATATCAACTTGCTGAAAAATCTACTTGAAAAAGGCTTGAGATTTCATTCTCTCCATCACAGCTTGTGTCTATTTACATTTACAGATATCATAAAGGCACCCAAGTTTTTGCTAAAGTTTAAATAAACACATTTTCTTCCTCTCGGCTTTAAAGTCTTTGCAATCTGTCTCTTCCTGCTATCCTGCAGAACCTGACCTTACCACATCACCCCTTCCTTTACTTGAGCTAAAAAAGCTTTTGCTTTGGATTCCTAATGAGAATTTAATGTCATCCACTGAAAGCGGCTCCACCTTTGGACCTGATCTTTAAGCTGTAAAAGTACCACAAATTCTGCAAAAAAAACAAACAAACTCAAGTTTGCCACCATTTCACTGGAAGGCTTGGTAATATTTGATAAATCATAAAGTAAACTTGATAAACATTAGTGCAGATATGATTTATGAAAGACGCTTTAAAAAGTCTGCATGAATATGCTTGCAAGAAATAAAAAAAGAACAAAATGACCCAATCCTGCATTTGTTTCTTCAATAAAGTACCTTCAAATGAGAGACAGGCTTGATAAATACGCATATTTTCATTTTTAGGGCAAACAAAATTACATTTTTGTTCATTTCTGATTTATTAATATTTGCAAATGTGTGTTAATTATTTAAAATTAACCCACATGTTTAAAAAAAACTAGGATTCATCAAGAGAAAAATCTGACTTTCACAATAAAATAAGGCATTTCTGTAGCAAAAAAAAGAACTAATCCCTTTCAATGCTCAAAGGTGAATTTCAGTTCAAATTATTGAAGAAAATAAAACAAAAAATTGACTGCCATAAATTGACTTCAACCCATTTTCCCGTGCAAACCTCCAGCTCAGGGGTTTCACCTCAGCCGTGCGCTCCGGTTGAGAGCAGCTTTTGGCATAGCACCAGAAGCTGTGAGCAAACGTCAACATTACATTTATGCTTCTGTTGGTATGTAAAAATAGTTGCTTGTTTATCCTTATCCTGCAAACGAGCAGATATTTCGACTGTCAACATGTCAAAGTGGGTCACGAACGTCGTGGCTGTTAGGCAGAAATATCAGCGAGACACAAAGGCTAACTCCAGATAAAACTTGTCTTTGTGAAAGTGTAAAGCATTCTCCTGATGCTGCTTTAAGTACACAGATACTTGAGCTTTGGAGACCGAAGTCTCCTCACGATGCTCTTATTTCTAAGCATCACTTCAGATAAAAGTGTCCCAGACACTAACGTCTAGGACACTGCTGTGGAATCTCCTGGCTCTGTGGCTGTGCCTTCCAGCCAAACCGCAGAGCCAGACTGTACAGAGCATTCAAAGCATGAAAGCACCATCTTGAAACACCAGCTTACTGTGCACTTATATAGAATATGCTGTAGTGCCTGCCAGCCATTCAATGAAGGTCGTTGAATATTTATTATAAAAATAACCAAAAATACGACATCTAAACAAGACCGGTCAGAGCGACCAAGCGGCAGAAAAAAAAAAAGTTTTTAAACACTGCAGAAAAAAAGAGATAACTCAAACACGAGAGATGAAAAATGAGATCATGACAAGAAAATGACTCGTAGTTTTTTGTTGGTCAGTAATTCAAAGAACAATAGCACTGCAACAGCTAAAACCTGTAAAGATTGTAGTTCAACTGAAGTTAGCAGATGCTGCTTAAGGGTTTTGGATAAGTACAGATGCTGTAAATTAAACACTACTTGTGCTAATCTTCCACTCCAATCATCTTTTGATCTTTTAATTATGATTACTCTGTTTTAAGGCAAAATCAAAAAATCTGTGTAATTTTCAAGGACATCATTTCAGTAGAGCGGCAGTTCATTACAAACTCCCCTTTGAGTTGTGGGTGTGACAGGTTTCTTATACGACCTTAATGGTTTTCATGATGTTTTAATATTTTACATGAAGACTTTTTGAAAAGGTTACTCTTTAATATTTTGTTATTAACACATAGATTAAGGCATTGTTACATGAACCCACATGGAGCTCCAGACCAGTTGAAAAAAGTTAGGGGGTGCTTCAAGGACCTAACCAGTACTTTTCCACAGAAAAACAAAGCTATAAACTATCTTGCTGGCAGAAGTAGGGAGACTGACACAGGCCATTCAAAATGTAGGTTTGGTGAAAGCGACCGTTTAAGATACTAAGGACCATGGGGGGTTTCTCTTGTCCTGACAGATATTGGTCTGAAGCCAAATATGGCCTGATATACAGGTGGATTCCATTTTACAAGGCTTTGTCTTTTAATGGCTGAGACCCAGAGTGCTAAATTTCAATTGAGTTTTTGGCCACTTTTTTCCTCATCAACAAACATGCAAAGGTAAGTGGGTGGAACTTAACAGGTGCCATCAATAGCATTGAACAAGCCCCTCCCTGTTGTTGAGCGCTCTCCCTACTTGCTAGCTTACAGCCGCTCACCCCTCCAAGCTTACATGATCGGTACAATCAATATCAAAGCTTTCCAGCAATTTTGAGGCAGATGCCAGCTCATACGAGAAAAACAAAGACGTATGGATCTAGTCTTCTAAAAGTGGATGCATTGGAATTGAGTGGAGCAGGGAGCTTGCGACCCACCGATTGCAGAACCCACGTCACACCTACAAGCTTTTCAAGCAGCATTTTTTTGCCTGCTCCTGATTTACAATGATTTTAATAAAGAAATACTCAAAATGCAATTTTGAGCTCAATTCTCATGACAAAAACACCAAAAAAAACACTATTTTCATTGGAGTGCGTCTTTACGGACACCTTTAAGCTACCAGGGTGCAAAAAAAAGAAGAAAAAAAAAAGTGATTGATTATTTGTAGGAGCTTGTGTGTTTGTGACCTAACTTCAGGATCCTTCACACTCCAGGATTATCAAGTCAGTTTTAGGCAAATTCTTCACTTTTTGCTAGTCTTATTGAAGTCCCGATCATCTTAATAATTCAAATAAATATCTAGGCATGTATTCATGAGTTGGGATTTAACATATAAGTGAGAAACTCTGCTTGTTAGAACTCTGCAGCCTCTCCAATCCCAAATTTAAAAGATTCTGGATGGGAATTATTCACTTTTCCACCTATAATAGTGTTGGTAGTCCTGACATCAGACAGCCCGTGTTTGCCTAATAGGTGTTGTGTCATGTCAAATGACAAAGTGCCATATTAATTTTTTTTTAAATTGTGACACTTAATTGGAAGAAATGCAAACAGAATGTGAAAAACAACAACACACCGATTGATGCTGAAGCATGCAGCAGAAACGCACACATCTGCATCTTTTCCTTTTTAATTGGACTCGAACAAAATCGCTCTGCTCAAAATGAACAGAACGTCTTTCTCAATGTCAGCCGAATTGCATAGTGTCTGGCACTGTTTTAACTCGCTTTGGAATAAAATTATACAGTGTACAAACGTTACAATCAAACTTTGTAAATCTAGGATTTTTGTGGAATCCAATAAAACCTCAAAAGTCTTCTAAGAGACTTTTAATACCTCAGAAATGGAACAAATTTTCTTCTTCATCGGATTATTACCTGGTCAAATAAGTATTTATGAAATTCCTTTCCGCTGTCTAACGTGGAAAAAACAGCCAACAGCAGCATCAAAAAAATGACAAACAAATGTAAATATTAGAAGCTCTGATTTGGATTGTGACGCTGAAATGGAGAAACATGCAGCTGCCATTCTCACAATGCACCGGTAATTACTGCTTCAGCTTAAGAAACCGGTGATTTTAAATGCTCAACTTGTTGAGAGTCACCATGTGAGCGTCATCCACTAAACCCACACACAAAAAAAAACTGCATGACACAGCACACAGGAACTTATCATCAATGCAACAAGAAAACCCATTTAGGAGACGACGGAAGCGCCTGCTTTAAAGCTTCATAATTGAATTTGGACAAAAAGGAAAGCGTTTTTAACTATTCAGTTTTCATTTGCCGTTTGCAGCAACATATTAGAATTTCACGACTGTCAAAAGAAAGAAAACCTTGACGCCTGAGAGCGAATTATCAGATGAGGGAAGACATTTGTATATGTGTCAATTTGGCTAAATCCTCACTGTAATCCACTCATGATCATCTGCTCCAGCATGTCATGCTCAGTCATGTGTAACTGCATTCTCTTACTGTCAAATCTGGGTCATTAACCAATCTGTAAAAACCATAATAAAGGTTTTAGAGCAAAAAATTCATAATTTGATTACAGAAAACGAAAATTTAATTATTTCTTGCATTGTTTTGGTTTGTATTAAAAAAATGTCCTTAAATGATATAATTTCACTTGGTAATGCAAGTGAAATTATATATTTCACTTGCCTGACCACTGAAGAGGATGAAAGGAGATGAAAAATAGCTGAGGAGAGCCAGATGGGGTAGAACTATATGATGAGAATATTAACCCAGAAAAATAAGACAGAGCAGAAGGCAAATGGGAAGAGAAAAACATGATTTAAGGTGCCTCTGTACCCAGCATTGATATATAATAAAATAACATTTGACTTGTTCGGGTTTGCACAGAAATGGATAAATTATGTTGAATTTTTCCACCAAAGTGATTGGGTTGGTTGAATCTCCATTAGTTTAATGTGTGACCATGTTAAACTCATTTACACTTTGGCTGAGATTAGACTCCTTGGCGTGCAACAATCTTCACTTCATCTCTCTCTGGTTGTTACAATGGTTTGACTTCAGTGAACTCATTAGATTTTCTGGGAATAATAGAAATTTGAAGTGCTGAATATCTAGAGGACAGAATGTTAAACCCGTTTTTAGGACTTTTTGGGGATGAGCAGGAATAAACGTTAGCAGGAAAAACACGACAGACATCCCAGTAACATTTTTTATGTCTGCAACAGATGGCTGAAAGGTCGACACGACCAAGGGCCACTTGAGGCTTAGAATAACATGAATTTGTACCAATATTTGTGACATTTGTGATGGGATTAGAAGCCTGTTTGATTAGATTGATTAATTTTAAGATATATCAAATAAGAAATCAAGTAATTGATAAGAAAACAAAACATAACAATGAAAATGAAAGAAGATGATGCTATCTTGAGAAGTGTAATTAATTGTAACCATAAATAAATAAATAAATGCATACAGTAAAAAAATTTCACAAAAACATGACATTTATTAAATAAAACCATTACCAAATTAAGTCAAGTAAACTTTGATTTGTATCTTGAAAGCGAGTAGGAACCCTTAATGAGTCATCTCTTTATATACAGTAAATATATGTCAATGTTAAGGTGTTAACTTAATTTAAAAAAATGAATCTGTTAATATTTATTAACACAAATTAATCACACCTCGCAAAGCAACAATCTTCCGCTTTGCCTCAGACGATTCAGGCTTCCATGGCGTGTGTCAAAACAATTTGTGGTGGCATTTTCCTACTTATACCATATTCAATATTCAGTCGGTTTTTAGTATTTCATTCTTTATTTCAGTTTTGATCGTTTCTTCAGTAAAAGCAGACTATTTGAAATTGTCACGGTAACATGACATGCATCAAGTTCACGTCAAGTTGTTTTTGTCCTGAAAAAAGTTTTTATTTTTTTTAAAGAAACAGCACATTTGGCCTAAAACTTCTTTTTTTAATGTGCATCATAGACATATATTGCGCATCCAGACCCAGTATCCAATCAGAATCAAGTATTCCCCTAGACCATGGTATGAGTTCATATAAAGTACAGAGTGAATGAATGAATGCATTTTATTCATGTAGAACTTTACTACTCCTTTCAGTGTATAAAAGTGCTTCACAAAAGAGACACAATGTTTGTTTCTTATGACTGTATGTCAGCATTTTTGTTTTCTTGGAGTATTACAGCAGACATAAAAGTCTTTACAAAGCTGCAAATTTTCATATAAAATTCACCTAGTAAAGCATTGCAATTAATTGTGCTTAATCATAATCCAAAAGTGTAATTAATCTGATTAATTTTTTTTATTGATTGACACCATTTACAGACACACACACACACATATATATATATTATACATAGATGCTATAATCCAGTCCACTTACTTTCAAGTAACAAAATTGAGTACGTATTGATTATCCTCAGAAAACATTCTTACATTTCAGTAAACATTAATATGAATCGCACTTCAATATTGATCATCATCAAAATACAATATGACATGAATCCAGAAATAATCGCTACATATTGCTAAGAGAAGAAATGTAATCGCTTACTGAGTGAAACTTGTGAAAATTGCAAATTTAGAGGTTACAAATTTGGATGCATACATTCAAAGCAGGATATGAATTATTAACAAACTGTTGTTGGAGAACAAAGCTACTTATGTTAAAAGAAAGAAGAGACGTGTGTTGACTGTCAGCGTCTTGCCAACAACAGAGATTCATTTCGTTTCAGCAGAAATTACACTCGCTCCCTACTCAACATGTTCATTGAGGAAACACTTCCTAAGAAGTTCCTGCTTAGATAAAGCAGCAGGTGGATCGTGTCATTCTACAGTCCTAAACTCTAACTTGTTTTCAAATGATTGCAGCTTTTCATGTTCTTATTTTATCTGAGTTAAATCAAGTCCAAAAGACTTTGTTTCTTGTGTCTTTTGTTCTTAAATAGCAGAGCTGTGCAATAATGTTCCTGGATCAAAGCTGTCCCAGAAAAACCTTTTTGACTTCCTTTGTCTCCAAGATTATAGTTGTTAGTTAAAATCCTGACTTCTGAAATGTTTTCTACCAGAATGCTGCTAAACAGAGTTTCTATTGTGTCTTGGATGATCAGTTAGGCTGACAAACTGAAACCTTCATTTAGAATGACACATCGCTGCCAATGGGTTTCAAAAAGATAAATGCTCACCAGCATTTAAGTTCAAGTCATTACAAATAGGTTAACTAAGTGTAAAGACAAACAAGTTACATCATTTTACACCTTAATTAAAACAAAGTCTAAAAGTCCACTAATTAAGACAGATTGTGTGTCTTTTTTTGTGATTAAGCAAAGCCAGGCTGACGCATGGAAAAAGATCACTGCAGTATCTCTAAAAGCCCAGACGGCATCAAGTCTCAAAAGAAAATGAGAAGGCATTGTTGTTGCTTTCTTGCACAAAGTAAGGCATCAACTGAGAAGAGAAAGAAGTGAATGGCAGTGGTGGAGTGAAGGGAAAGAAGAACACAAGAGTGCAGAGGATGATGGAGTGTAATGACTCTCCCGCAGCCCTGTCTCCATCTCCCAAGACCTCTGGCTGTCGCTGCCCAGATGACATATGCGCTAATTAACACTTCTGAGCCTCCTACTACATGTGGGGGGAGCAAAAAGTCCTAAGCAAAGCCCTAAAGGGGTATAATAATGCACATCATTAGCAGAGCTAACATGTGTTTGCTGCTTTCTAAACTTGATCATATTGCAGGTGAGTTTAATAAGAAACTTCTGGCTCACAGCACAACTATATAAGGACTCCCCACAGGTGTATAAACCCATTAAGACCTGGAAACAACTCGTCAGGATTCAACTTTGTTTCAACAAGAGGCCACTTTTGGTCTAATTGGATTATTATTTACCAGAAAATATTTTGGGCAAAAAGTGGGAAACTTTTTTTTTTTTTTTTAATGTGCAAAAAATAATATTGACTCATGCAAATTGACTACAGACGCAAATTTAAAGCCAATATTAGGTTGAAGTCCAATTAGTTTTATTAGTTCAAACATTTGCATGTGATCTGTTGTCTGTTTGTATTTTTAAGTTTTGAAAAGAGTAAACATCTTTTCTCACAATGATCTTTGTTCCCCCATGGCGTCATAAAGAAAGGGTCCATTCACGCAGCGCTGTAACCCCGCCCACCCATATAAATACATGCACGTTTTTTTCTTTTTTTCACTAAAACTTTACAGTTTCACAGAACACACATTACTTTCCACGTCAGCCTTTATGACCGGGCGATTGCGCACCGTAGGGAAAAAAAAGGATGCCTCAGTGAAATTAAAAAGATGTAATAATTACTGTGTTCTGAAACTGTTGCCGGTGAGACGGCAGAAGCTGCGATTGGGAAAATACAATCGCCAATATGCACTCCAGCTCTAAATTGTCGCTTGGTGTTAATATGAGTGGTTGTGTGGTTTTGTCAGGAGTCAGCGCTCTGTCTCACTTAGTACAAAGTATTCTTTGTGCCAATGCCTGCATTACCGAGCATTTCTATCAGAACCTGATCTTCTGTTTATCTGACCCTGTTTGACTGACCCAGTTTGTCAGCTGCCTGCCTCCTATCTCGATCTGCGTCTGTCCTGTTTGTCCTTGCTCGTGTTCGGCCACTGCCTGCCTGACACTGATTTAGCTTTATGGGCTTTTAGCTGTGCTTTGATACCTGTCATCCTGTTGTCCTATGGTTAACCGATATATTGCTGTTACTAGAAAATACTGAAATATAATCAATCACAACACTGGAATTTGATTCAATTGATATGCAAATTGGCTTTTATTTTTAAGTCTTTTGTTTCTGTATAGTGTCCTTTAGCTACCTGAAATTAATCTGTTATCATCATTATTAAGACCAAGCACTAATCATACTCTTACTAAACTGGACACAATGGAATTCTTATCTGAAGAGGGACACTTATGACAGAAAGGCTCTCTTCTCTCTTTATCGGTTTCCTCATGCCTTTTCCTGTCTTTTGTGCCATTACCTGTACTTTTTGGAGAATCCCCGAGTGCATTGAAGCTCTGAACTTGTAAAATAAATTCCTCTCTAGTATCTAAAGGAAAAAGGCAGGCTTCCGTCTCCTCTGATCTCCACACATAAGGGAAGGAATCGTTATATTTATTATAAAATGCCGAGATGGAAGAAAAGCCCACAATGCACTTCAAGTTTTATATTTGCAACAAAAATAAACAGCTAAAGGTTAGAAAGTAGAACTATAAATAACACAAAATGCATTCAAGTCTGTAGAACAAATTAGATAAATCAAATAATCAATTTTAGAACATTGGTCTAACTTACATCTGTACTTATTTTCTAAATAAGTAAATAGTTAAAAACATAAATTGTCTACCTAATTAAATTACATTAAGCTCTCAGAACATGAAACAGTAGTTTAGAAGTAGTGCTTATATCTCCATCTAGAAAACGTTTCTTGCTAATCCAGACATGCGGTTTTTGCAGCTTGAAATATGTGTGCTTGTGTGGGATGAGTGCTCTGGTTTGTGCGTAAAACAACGTTGTCTCCAACAGGCTCCCATGAAACATGAAACGGTCTCTGCCAATAATAATCGCTTTTTTCGTTGTTAACCTAGTTTCCCTTTCTGACATAAAGTCACTTCACAGCACAACACTAGTCGGTGATGCAGTTGGTTTGCCTAAAAATCTGCTATAAATTGCATTTTCAGAGTATTTCTTTATTAAAATCATTGTGAATCATAAGCGAACGAAAAAAATGCAGTTTCATGACAGCTTGTTCCATACTAAAAAAAGTGTAATCGACACTTCTTCTTTTCCCTTCAGGGGTCGCCACAGTGAATCAGCTTCCTCCATCTAACTCTGTCTTCAGCATCCACTACACCAGGGGTCGGCAAGCGAGGGCACGCGTGCCAGAGGAGGCACGCGGAGGGAAAGACAGTAGCACGCTGGGTGTGAAAACAAAAAGCTATTTTGTCTGTTTGTATTTCTCGGATTTTAAAAGAGTAATAATCTCTTCGCATAACGTCATAAGGAAAGAGTCCATTCACGCAGCGCTATGACAGTGACCCCGCCCACCAATATAAATGCTGCGGCATTTTTCTTTTTTTTTCAATAAAACTTTATCGTTTCACACAACGCACAGTACCTTCAGCGCCAGACTTCACGATCGGGTGATTGTAATCCCACCTCCACCTTGAACTCCTCTGTCACCCCGACAGCACACCTCACCACTGTCTTACAGCCCTCATACATGTCCTGCACTGCTCCAACATACTTCTGTCACTCCAGACTTCCTCATACAATCCCATAGTTCCTCTCTGGACACTCTGTCATAAGCATTCTCCAGATCTACAAAGACACAGTGGAGCTCTCTCTGACCTTCTCTGTACTTCTCTATCAACATCCTCAAAGCAAATGTAGCATCTGTAGTGATCTTTCTTGGCATGAAACCATAAATGTTCACTTCTGCTCTTAGTCTAACTTCAACTACTCTTTCCCATACCTTCATTGTATGGCTCATCAGCTTTATTCCTCTGTAGTTGCCACAACTCTGCACATCTGCCCTATTCCTAAAAATCGGCACCATCACACTTCTCCTCTAACCCGGGCTCGACCGATCCGGTATGGATATCATAGGTCTGTTTTGCATATTTGATTTTATGTCGGATGCCCTTCCGGACACAACCCTGTGTATTTATCCGGGCTTGGGACCGGCACAATGAGACCCGGGCCCTCTTGTGGCTACATTGGAAAAATGTAACTGACACGAGCACTGAAAAGTGTGTGCCATATAAAACACAAAGACTTAGTTGAAGACAATTATAACTTTTTTCCCCAGAAGGCTGTGGCTTCTATTGCTACTTACTTTTGTCGGTTCAGAGGTTTATACTCCATAATCTATTTCAATCTCAAGTCTCCATCAGTTGGAGGTGAAAGCTAATATCACATTCAAGTGCTGTCCTCTCTGTTTAGTCCAGTTACCTACAGTTTAGATTAGAAGCTGAGCAGTGGGTTACAGACAAAATGCCCTGCAGCTGTAGCTCACACACAACTTCTATGGTGTCTATAAAGCCTCTTCCAATGCAAAAATGATCAATGTCTCTGTCTCAAATTTGTTTAAACATAAAATTTAAATTGAGAGTACTAAAAAATATATATATATATATACACAAAAATTCACTTTAGCGAAAAAGAGATGCGTTAATTCTATGATTATCATTGTTTAATTTTATTTATTTTTTCTAGCACTTTACAGGAGCCAAACCTATCTGTGTGTTTGCTAGTATTATTGCTTCCATGTGTACTCCTGGAATAAGAGCACAGCAGCAATAAAAAAAGAACATCATTTAAAAATGTCAAAAAAAAGCCATAGAAACACAACATGTCTCCATTTGTATTCACACACTAGCCTGACATGTTTTTCTTGTCACATGTTACATCAAACATGCAGAGTGTAGTTTTATGGTTGGCTTTGGTTTTAATTTTAAATCTTACATGTAATTGTGAGTCTTTGTGCATCCAAACCCCCCGAACACAAAGAGAACTCACATCTGAGTCTGTGCAGCTGAACTATTACAACCTCACACTCCTGAGAGAGAGAGAGACGAGGGAAAACGACATAGATTCAATTAACTCAGATTAATAGGCTACTATCAAGATTCAAACACCTTGAAAGACACAGCATGAATCCTCAACACACACTCTTTCCAAAGAGAAAATGCTGAGACTCGACTTTCCCTAATTCTGGACAAAAGGGCTTGATGTATGCTGTCCATTTGATACGACTAGTTGAGTTTAATTTGTGTTAAGGTGTTGCCGATCAAGCAAGGCTGCACGGTGATGATGCTTCAGCAGGAACTCTTCAGAACAGAGACGTCTGTTACAGAAAACTGATTTTAATGTCTGCTTTTTACATTTCATCAGGTCTGTGTTTATAAAGACAGCAAGAATAGATTCAATGATGCTGCATTTACATCCAACACAATTTGCCTGTTAAATTCTCGCCAGAAGCCTCTCTTGAAGAAGCACGTCAAATTCGTGTCCAAAAACAAAGTTGATGCTCGATGTGCATGTGGGAGGAGCTACCACCTCAAGTTTATAGCCTTACAGCTTGAAAGCATTGACTGTATTTCTCATCAAAAAAGAGATATTGTCAAGAGATCAAGTTTATTAATTTTGAAGAATTCCACAAAAGTATTCATGTGATAATTCAGAAGGGTGAGGTTCACCATCTACTGCAGGAGCTGCATCTGAATGACGGCCGCTTTCAGCGATACTTCTGTCTCACTGTGATCCAGTTTGATGACTTGCCCTCCTTCAGTCATCTGAGGAGGGATAAAATAATAACAAAAATAAAATTTGAAGATTCTTTTTAATGTTGCCTCAGTGGAAAAATGAAAATCTCAACGAAAAGCTCAGGAGTAGAACGATGAGATTCTCCTCCGTGTTGGTTTTGGACAGCACCCGCTAATCATGTCATCAACACAAAATGGGCAGAGACCCTGATTGGTTGGATTTTCAATGCATTCTCTTTGACAAAATTCAATTTTTTAAACTGTTGACACGTCACAACACCCAAATCGGATTACTACCAGACCAACACACTACAGCAGACGCTCACATCGACCTCTGATTGTGTTTTTACATGGACTTATGATTTAAACTGAAAGCCTGTGACGCGCAAATTATATTCTGTGTGAACGCAGTTTTAGTTTCCACAAGTGCATTTGTTGCAAAAACGAAGGGATTATTATAGGTCTGCAAACATACAGAAATCATGGTTCAAAATAAACAGTGATTGTATAATGACAAAATATAGTACTTATAGCTGACTAAACCAGGAAGTGCACAAGTAAGACTTGTCTTCAAAGTTATGCTACCCAGATGAACCAGAAAATGCTCTATAAAGGTGATTCTGCAGGGTTAGTAAAACATAGAAGCAGATAAAACAATTATCAGAACAGCAGACTGAGAAAAAATAAAAAATATGATGGTTAGAGGGGGAGCCAAAGAACGGCAGATGCTCAAAATTGTGAAAATATGCAAATGTTACTGGAGCTGAAAGTGTAAATAGAAAACAGGCAGTGATCTGAAGTCAGTAACTATTGGCAACTGTGTCAAATTGTAGATTTAAATGCCTTAATTTATTATTATTTCAGACTCTGACAGCGAAAAAAAAAAAATCACTAAGACTTTCTGGAAACTCATTGCCAAAACCCCGTGGGATTGCCAAACAGAAAAAAGTACAAATGCAGATCAAATTTAAATAAAAGTGTGACTAAACCATACAAGAAAAGTTCCCTAACGTTACAAAAAACAAAATGCAGCTTCTTACTTGGGGGTAACAAAACCAATGAACTTTTTTTTATAGCTCAGAGAATTCAAAATACTGTATTTTTCAGAGCATAAGATTACTTATCCTTTTTCTCTTTTCAAAAATTGGCAGTATGCCTTATACCGATCGGAAAATTGTTGGAATTCCGCCTTACCCACCCATGTGTCAAAGTGTCCTTGGGCAAGACACTGAACCCCGAATTGCCTCTGGTGGAAGACTGGCGCCAGTGTTCGTCAGCGGAGTCATCATCAGTGTGTGAATGGGTCTGTGACTGTAAAGCACTGTGGGCCTTCAAGGAAGGTAGAAAGTATTTACCATTTACCATAATCTGATGTCCCCTGTGTTCTGGTGATTTTCACTGACTTCAAATTAATTTTACGTAGTACACGGCTCTCAATGAAAAAATGTTTGAGTAAGACTTTAGTAAACTAAACTAAAAAAAAACAAAAAAAAAAACTGCTTAGTAGATTTTTGAAACTTTCCAGCTACCGTAGTCAGGAGACTCTTGGAGTAATATGGACACTTTTTAAGGAACTGAAAAACTGAGTGTTTTGTTTTGTATTTTTTGGAATAACTGACCAAAGTTGAGATAATTTTGAATAAAAAATCTTAAATTTTTTTGTTGCATTTCCTGTTAAGGCTGGTTATTGAAGAGAAAAGAGGTGCACATGACCAACAATACAGTTTGTTAGAAAACATTCAGAACGTCCAATCAAACACTCCAATTACCAGCCTCTTGACCACGATGCATTGTGGGTAGTATAGTCATAGGCCATTTTTTTGTTTTCTTTTGTTTAATCTTTGTGCAGTTTATGTACGAAGATAGAAAATTACAACATATAATATGGTACACTTTACAGTCATATACTGTATATATCCAGCTCAGTGCCCTAATGACTGGGAGGTTGTGGGTTCAAATCCAGGGCCAGGTCCTACTAAGAACTTTATAAATGGGACCCATTGCCTCCGTGCTCAACTCCCAAGCATTAAGGTTCTGGATTAGGGAGTTAAAAAAACAAATTGTCCCTGCTTGTCAAATACAGAACATTTTGAGGGAGACTGAAGAAATTTTGCACTCCTAGGTGTGTCTTTTTTTTAAATATTAAACTAAAAAAACTAGATAAATAAACGTGCTTTGGCTTTCTCAGCACCAGACTTAAACACAACCAGTGAAATCATTTGAAAGTGTTTTCTTTGTTGGTTATTTCTGTTTTCAATTCTGTCATAAATGATCTTTTTGCATCTTATTAATAAAGCTTGAGGGAGCAATTATCAAAGTGGTTGGTATGAAAGCAACAATAAAAGGGTGCTCTATGTAAGAACAACAAAAAAAACAACACAAATACACACACTGCAGCTCACAGTAAGCTTGCTATAAAGGTGAATAAAGACGCTGTGGGCTCAGCCAAACTTTCTGTCTGCTTCAGCTTCTGACATAATTAAGCCTCTAGTGTTGTTGATTTTTTTTTTTTCAATTGTTGTTTCAGGATTATTATTTCACTTGCTTATTATCAGACAGTTGGAAAATCTCTCTGAAAAGCCTCCAGCTGGGGATTTTTACAGAAAGAGTTCAGATGAGAATTGGAAGAAAGATATTTCTCCAATTTTTGCTTCTCATAATTGGCTCGCTTTTTGAATACAAAATGAAAAATAGGGTAAAAAAAGGCTTTGCTTAGATAAAAAGCTCTTAATGACCGTGCTCCATCATATAAAAGAAACCTCACTTTTGCTCTTTTTTATTTTAATTCTGCTTAGCTCTCAGGCTGCACACCTAATTTTCCCTTTTAGTTTAGAAGTGCTAAATGTGAAACAATCTTCAGATATCTCCATTACCATTTTCTTAACATTTAAATATAGCTCTAATGACACTATATATAAAAATTGATCTTCTAGAGGTTAAGTTGACTTTTTTATTTATTTTTGTCACCTTACATGTTTAATTAAGCAATAAATTACTGCTTTCTTGTATTTTTTTTACTTTTTTCTTGATATTTCAAGGGGGAAAAAAATAGGAAAACAACATTGTCCTCTATTTTTGAAGAAGTGACCAATGCATGCTACTGCCTGAGAGAAGGCAATCCATGACAAAATTGCTCTTTTGGTTTACGCAACCCAAACTGGAACTATCAATTTTGAAAAGAATTTTTCTGTTCCAGACCAGTGAGCTGTGCCCACTGGCATTGGCTCAGTTCAGTGACAGTCCCAATCTCCAAAAAGAGCAGTATTCTTCTATTCCCATCCTCTTTTCAAGAGGCAAATCTCTATAAAGAGAGTTTTATTCTGAATTTTTAAGATTCTTTAAAAAAAAGCATCTGTTGGGGTGTTCTGCCATCATTATATTAGATGGCAACACTTCAACCAATAATTTTTTTAGTTACTTCCATGAGGCGCTTTCTTTATTTTATTTTAGTGTAACTGAGATTAGATTTATCAGCAGCACAAAATTAATGCAACCATCTCGAAAAGACATGGCATGAAATCTCTTTTTAGATGAAAAAGTGTCTGACTTCACCACGGTGGACTCGGTAATCTATGTGTCACACAGCGAATAATTTTGTCAGTCACTGAATGAAAGGTCAAATTAATCATATTTTAATTTGATCCAGTGATGACATAAGATGTAAATCATATGCAGAATGGCTAACATAATATGCTTTCAACTTGCTACTTAAAAGAGACCTCTCACCTCACCACTTCAATCAATTTACATAGGGAACATAGCATAAATAGAGAACATTAATCTTAAAGTCAAAGCCAATTGCTCACTCTTTGGTGTGCACATGAACTCATATTTTAAATGCAAAAAACTTTAACCAACTGCAATAAAAATTGTGTTTTTGGTGTTTTTTAGCATGTTCTTCTGACATTTTACTAACGATGGAGGACATTTAAGGAAAGTTAGGTTCAAAATTGCATTTCTGAGTAGCGCATTTTCTGGAGTTTAAGTTGCAGGATTTTAAAAAAAATGTGACTTTTACTCCAGAAAAAACAATATTTCTTTATTCAATTCGTTGTGAATCAGAAGATTGTGTTTGGGATAGATTCTATTTATGACATAAAAATACACTGAGTGGGCCACAAGCTCCCTGCTCCACTCCATTCCGATGGATCCAATAGCAGACAAACAGATCCATGTACATCCTCGTTTTTCTTGTTTGAGCTGCAATCTGGCTCAAAACTTTATGGCTGGATATCTCTGATATTGCTCGCCATTTGTGTTGTGGGTGTGAGGGACTGTAAGCTAATGGGAGATTGTAAACAAAAACCTCTCAGCAACAGGAAGGAGAAAGAGGGAATTTCTAATAAAATACTCTGCAGTATTTTATTTGTGCTAATAACTGCATCATCATAATTAAAAAACCACTGTGAATGTTTTTAAAGTAGCTCAAAACAGGATCAAAGTGGGACTTTGATAATATCCTTCCTTAAATATATGACTTATAGGATAAATATCTTACACAAAGCTCTTTAACAATTTCCAAACTTTTCTTGTTAGGACAAGAAGAGCACAGCTGAGCAAAATTCTCTGAATATTTTTGCATGCCAAAAAAATCTCCTGGGAGTGTTTGAGTCCAGCATGCAAATATTCATTATAAGAGCACAAAATAAAAAATTACCAAAACACTTTGAACAAGGGAGAAACTTGCTTAATGAGGTCCATTGCAGGGCTGTTGCATTAGACCACTTTAGCTTCAGCTGGCTGTAGCTTGCAGTTGGAACATGTGGATCACTTCAATATTTTTTTATCAATAGGAAATAGTGTTTAAAGGAGGGCATTAGAAATCAATAAATAGTTTGATACTGCATTTATTTACTGGTGCTTCTCATAAGCTGTTTGTAGCCTTAAATTTTTATGACAGCACAGAGGAAACTAGTGACTGGCTTATAACTTGTTGTTAGTCAAAAAGCCAGTATCACAGTCAAGGTTTATGAAAATATGTAAAAATGTTCTTTTCAACCCATCCTTGTTTTTTCAGGGGCTGACACCAGCACACAACGTTCCATATGTACTGACTAAACTGGCATTGATCACAGGACATGAAACTAAGGAGGAATTCAAGCAATACTGCTGTCAGTGAATGAAACATCAGCAATTCCTGGGGGGAGGGGGGGAGGGGGCGGCATACTTTGGTTTAGTCACAGAAAATTGAGAGTTAGAAAAATGTGCACATATACAGTATATTATAGGGTGTAACAATTAAGCAATTAATGGATTAATCAATTTTGATTTCTTCAATTCAAACAGATCAATCTGTCTGATGTCGAATCAAATTGACCTTTGCTGTTAAAAATAATTTCAAACTTAGATTAACTGATATTTAAATCTATCTTGGAAAATAGCATTTGGATTAAAATAATGCCTGTTTGTATTTTTTTGAGGTGCAAAAACAAATGTGAGATGAACTTTATGAAACTAAAATGCAAATGGATTTGTCATTCATTTCTGTTTTCTTGTTCGTTCAATTTCAATTTCAATTTTATTTATATAGCCCAAAATCACAAAGAAAATTTGTTTCATTGGGCTTCATGCAGCTAATTTTACAGATGAAGAAGTTAGTCATGAAATATGAAAAAATAGCTAAAGACTAAACAGACTAAATAAACTGGTTATCTTTGCCCTTAGACCCGCCCTCCCACATATTTAAGATTTAATTTACACTTTTTGTCTCGCAAGAAATACAAGGAACCTGGAAAACTTCACCTGCACTGTTCAGTAACAGATCTTTATTTCTGAGTCACACTGGTATATTACTAAATGCTTGCAGAAATAATAGTTTTGGACCATATGGTCCATCCCACCTGGAGCTATGAACTTTATAGTGAATGTAAAACTGTAAATGTGCTTCTCATTTGATTAGCATATGCTGCTGATAAAGTCACTTTAAGATAATGTGACAAACATTGGTACATCCAGGAATTACTTTGTTACCTGGTGGCAAAACGTGTGTTTTAAATAGTGTTTTTATCAATGAGAGAAAAAACAGAAAAACACAAATACTTGCTACTATATTCTACATAACGCTAGAGCACTATCGCCGGGTTATTATCACCATTCACATGATGTTCAATAAGCTGAATTTTTCTGAGTGTCATTGGTCCCTGAGTAAAGTCTCACATGTCCCAGGAATAGCTGGACCAAAGACCAAGTCTCCAGTATCATTATTTATTTTTGTAGGATTTTTTCTTCTCAAATTCCTAATTTTTCAGCCATTTTCAAGCCTGTTTTTAAGGATCTTCCTATGTATTTATTTTCCTTTTTGTTACATTAACCACAGTTAAAAATATAAAATAACTTCTCTAATTTGTCATGTGTTGTCATATTTTGAACTATGTGAGAAATATGTTTTTTTGGTATTTTACATCGGGTAAAAATTACTGGGCAAAAGTGATGGTGTAACTTTTTATTGGCAAGTGGGGGTTAAAAGCCATCGGTCACATACCAGCACAAAAAAGAACCAGCAGAGTTCAACAAATCAATCTGCTTCAAGTTTGAACTTCACAATTAGCTGATTAGGACACATCTTTTAATGAGAAAAACATTTTTTTCCAACTTATTGTACATTCTTCACCCCTCATACACATGCACTAACTTTTTTTTCTTTCCATGTGGCATCAGTAGACATCACTGAGCAGCAGACAACAAATCCTGATTAAAGTCCTCTTTTTGATTACTGTTGGCAGGTGGGACCAAATTTGCCAAGAAGATTTAGTGTTAATGTCAGTCACCGCTGAGATATGAACACTCAGTAGCAAAGACAGCTACGCACACACACAAACACAAACATTCGAGGCACAGAGAAAAAATACATATGCAGATTGCAATAAATTTGGATAATTTTGAAAAAAGATGTGACCTTAAGATTTGAGGGATTTTTAAACAAAGAAAATATCACCCATCAAGCCCTGCTGTGCCTCCCTGGTATCAAATACAATTCTGATGAATACAACAGAACAGATTAAGTAGCAATAATAACATTGTAAATATTATCACTTGCAAACTTACATTTTATACTAAAAACCCACTCTATTCATCTTTTGATCCATAAAAGGTTCTCTACTATCATCTATTTGAATTATGATTTTTCCATTTTGAGAAAAATAATAAATTTTTTAAAACTGTTGATTTCTAGGACATTGATCCAACAGAGGAACAGTAGATCACTAGAAATCCACCTCCTAGTAGGTGGAGAGTAAGCCTTAATCCATATCCATCATCGTTTGCGTAAACTCTCTCCCTAGCTTAAAGCCCCTCACAACCCCAAGCTAACATTAGTGATGCAACAAAAATAGTGAGCAAATTCTGAGCTTTCCAGTCATAAAGTTTTGAGCCAGATGTCAGTTCAAACGAGGACGACAAAGACGTACATGGATCTATTTGTCTGCAAGTGAATGTATGAGAATGGAGAAGAGCAGGAAGCTTGTTGCCTGACGACTGTTGTTCATAAATTAGAACTAAAAGCTTTTTCATGACGATTTGAACAAAGAAATACTAATAAATACAGTTTAAATCTTAATTTTCTTTATATGTGTCTTCCATGGTGAGAAAAATGCTACTGGAATGTGTTAAAAATACAAAAACACTGTCTTTACTGTTTTTAGAAAGTGTTTTAAACAATTAATCTGGTCCCCTTACCAATGTGCTTTTCTTCAGAAAAGTAAAAGTCAAACAGGAAATAAATTGCTTTTTAAAAACAAGTAAAGTTCTAAGGAAAAGGTATGAGGAGCTTCAGGTTTAAACCGATTAAAGATTGAAGACTTAAATGCCAATGAGAAGCTAGCAGACAGCTGCCATGGTGCAAGTTACTGAAAGTGTGTCAAATGCCAAAGGTTCACCCACCAACTCCACCAAATGTGGAGGAATGTGGTCAAAGTTTAAGACAGATTCCTTTCCATCTTTTTTTTTTTTGAGAAGTAATACTCAGTAAACTCCACCCAAGTACAAAGTTTGTCAACATTTTCTTTGTTTGCTCTTCCCTTACTGTCACAGGGGTCACTCTGCAGGAGCTGCCATTACACCCAAAACAGTTAACCAATCCATTTGGAGTACAAAAACAATCCTCAGTCAGCCTGACACGAATACATTTGCACTGTGACAGCACACTCATGCATACATGAGCAGAGACTTAAAACTTTAGTTAGAAGTTGACATTAAACCCATCCTGTCCTTGCTTTGAAGTGACAGGGCCAACATTCACACTACACTGCACCCCACAAACCGTCCACTTTCTGAAGCCCTGTGGTCTCTCCTGACTGGCTGTAGATAAAATATAACAGTGGAAAGCTGCGTTCTCCCTGAACAAACATAATTAATACAAAAACCAGAGCTCTGACAAAAGGGTCAGTCTGTCTGAGCTGATATTAATATCTCCATATATTCACAGGCTCCTCTCAGACTTGACTCGCAGAGATGAAGGGAATAAAAGAGGGTAATAACACATGGAATGACAAAAGAGGCCATGTCCTGCAAACCACAGGGTTACAACAATAACCTTCATCTTCCTAACACTGATATATACACGCACAAAGCTGTTTGTAAGAAAACAATTCCCACACAAAAGTCATTTGCCAAACCAGAAAAGCTTCATAATGACCAAATCAAATCATGTAAGAGCCACATAAAACAGTATTCATTCTCTATTTCACCATAGGGATGTAAATGACACTTCCATTCAAAGTTACAAATGGGGAAAAAATAGAAGCAATTTATATGATTTACATATTTTATATGCATGTTGTGATAAAAAAAAGTAGATTAAAAGGATTCAGAGCTAAAAACTGACTACAGTACACCAGTCCTCCCAACCCGAAAGAAAAAGTTATTTTCGCAAGCGCAAAAAATATCTGGCGCAGTTTTTTAATTGGTCTTGGAGATTAAAATGTTTTAAAAATAAAATTTATTTATTTTTCTTTAAATATCACAAGGATATAAACAGACTTTTTTTAAACAAGTTATTTCCTTGGAAAAAATAAAGCTGAAGTTACCCCAGAAGGTACGGAGTCATTGATTAATAGTTTTTTTCCAGGCATTTAACTTCTTCTCATAGGCCTAAAAACATGTTTCATGGTTGATTATGGATTCTAAATTGTCCCTCAGGAATTGTGAGTGAGAGGGTATGGTTGTCTTTTGGTATGTGGCAATAGACTGGCAAACTGTCTAAGATGTACCCCACCTTTACCATACAGTAGTTGGAATAGGCTCCAGCAACCACTGTGATTTTCGATGGATGGATGGATGGATGGATGGATGATACAGAATTGACTTTAACAAAGAACATAAAATACTCTTCCAGCATCCTAAAAAAAATGTATTGAATTTGAAAATATTTTAGAAACCGGAATGATGACTTGATAAGAGGCTTAAGGGGCTTATTATTATGAAGCAGATGATAACACATCAGAGAGTTGTAAAGTTGATGGAGATTGTAAAGAGAAGGAATCCTGTTTGTCATAGATCTTTTGAGATATTTGGTTACATTTTCATTTTGCTAGAAATCAACCCCGACAGGGGATTTGACACATTGCATTACTATTATGATCTTAGAGTGCATTAAGATTAGGCTGCCACAAACAATTATATTAATAGTCGACTAATCACAGATTATTTTTTCCGATTAGTGAACTAATCAGAAGTACACATCTTAACCATCTTTAGCTTTAAACAAACCAAAAACTAGATATATAGCATTACCTGCTAGTGTGAAGTTGATAGCTGAAATCACTAAAGCTGATAGCCAGCAAAAATATTAGTTAAATGCAAAATTAGCCTAAAAACTGAATTAAAGCCTAGGTTAGCCAAAACAGCTAGCATGCAGAATAACTTTTAGCCATACTCCAAAATAGCCTAAAAAATGAAAAAGCCTAAATTAGACAAAATGGCTAGCATGCAGATGAAACATTAGCTAAACTTCAAATTAGCCTAAAAAACACAGAAAAAATCCAAAATAAGTCTAAAATGCTAGCATGTAGCTGAAATATTAGCAAAACTCCAAAATAGCCTAAAAAACAAAAAATCCTAAGTTAGCCAAAATA
Source organism: Oryzias javanicus (assembly GCA_003999625.1). Lineage (NCBI taxonomy): Eukaryota > Metazoa > Chordata > Actinopteri > Beloniformes > Adrianichthyidae > Oryzias > Oryzias javanicus. The sequence goes on from CM012442.1 coordinate 20,786,140, forward strand.
GCTAGCATTCAGCTGAAATATTAGCTTAACTCCAAATTAGCCTAAAAAACCTTAATAAATGCCAAAATAGTCCAAAAAGCTAACATAAGTCCATCATAACTTTCAACTTTACTACATTCCGACTCCATATAATATAAAGCAATGACTAATCCACTATTAAACTAGTCATCAACTATTTTAATAGTCAACTAGTTTTCGATTAGTTGACTAATTATGGCAGCACTAATTAAGATAAGGATAAAGTTCTCAAAAAATCCACAATTTGTTGCGTTCACTTTACTTCAACAAAACATTCATAAATACCAAGCTCAAATGATACCTTTTCTAAATATGTCAGGCTTAGTGGCATTGTCAGAGAACATGTTAAAATGCATCCTTAAATTATTGCACACAATATCTACCAATGAGGTCAGCCATGCCTGCTCACTAAGATAAATGCTTTTTGTCTTTTCATTGTGCAAACCTACTCTCAGATTGGTCCGGAGGTTAAAAACTGTGTGAGAGGATTCTGAGAAGCTGAGTTTAGCCCCAGGAGTATTATGTCATTAATTTTGGAAATAATGAAAGAAATACATTGTTAAAAGAACCTCATCTGCAGACTGACTTGACTACAAAGATAGTTGAACACAGCATTGGTGACTTTGACCATTTTTTTATTTCTAAAACAGCTCTTGTGCCGTCTGTCAAGCATGGAAATGTGAGAAAAAAAAAGATTAAAGTTGCCTGCAGTTTTTATCTTTCTCTCCTATTGCTTAGTTCGGGCAGGATCTTGTGGGCAGAAGGGCACGGGGACCAGGAAGGAAAAGGAATGAGTGCAAAGTGAGATGAAAATAAAAGAAATAGGACCACAACCCCCCCTCACTCTGTCTCCCTCACTTTCCCTTGATGGGTGTTGTTACCAGATGGAGGAAAAAATATGCTAGCCACGTCTTGAATCCTGCAGCCACTGTGAATGGAGCCGAGAGTAGCAACTAGAGATAAGAAAGGCTTTCCACAAACAATCATGGATACAACAGGGAATGTAAATGTAAGTGTGAATGTGCTTTGCACCAGCAGACAGCCAAAAATATAGTTGATCCTAATGAAACTTTTCCATTAATTACACAAAACGTGAAAAAATCAGTTCCAAATATTCTAGATTTGAAGGCCTACAAACATCATAATCCTCATCCAGCCCCAACGAAGACATTAGGGCGTCACTCCACGTTTCCTAGTGCAGAAGCATGAACTTCCAAGACTTTCTCCTTTAAACCATCTCAATTATCTCTCAATAAGGTATGAGGGGGAAACATGAGAAATACCTCCATGCTCTGCTGAGTGGAATGAGACAGCAGTTAATAAGAAATGGATTAAGTCCTATAAAGCAATGCATGGCTCTTTGCACAAAACATCCTCCTGAAAAACATCAACCTTCACAATTTTTCTCACTCAAAGTCAACACGACTTTCAAAGATCATACAATTTACCCCATCTTTCATGTTTAGCTGCTTAAGGCAGCAGACTACTGTGGTTTGTGCCCTCCACCCAAACCCATCCACCTAGACCTTTCATTCAAACTGTTCTTGGATTCAACGTGGATCCTGTGTGGATGAAAGGCTTGCATCAAACCCAATCTCAGAGCCCTTACTGGTACTGAAGCTCTCTGTTGAAGGCTCATTATCCTTTCCTGATGTTTTGCTACAACACCGAACACTCTGGGATCACAAACCTACCAAACTCAGACTATGGCCAAATCCAACTTGAGTTTTAGTGTTAAAGTTAAGTTCAGTCAATATTCTCTAAGTCCAGGACTAATCCATTCTAACACTTATTCCTTATTCCAGTATGACTTGAACTACTCTACACTTCAATTTGAAATAATTTACAATATGATCTATTTTTTAAAATAAGGAGTTTGCATTTTTCTTTCTTTTTTTAAAGATTTTTTTTCCCTTTTATTTACCCTGTGTCTTGATGCGTGTACCTGTATAAATAAAATAATGAAATCTCTTTGTCAGCCATCTTTGGATAGCATTCTTTTCCAAACTAAAGATTTCTCATCAATCTAGCCATGGAAATCGATTAAAGAATGTGTTACACTTAGTTTGTTTAACTTTTCTCTTTCCAAACCAAAATATTTTGAGCTTTATCTACTAATTCTGCTGAAACACTATGAGCAGAACTTTAACACAAATGAATATACCAGTGTTTACTTGCAGCTTTCTCTAAAACTTTAGTTGGTCCTTGGTTGAAATGCATGGTTTACTAGGGCCAGTTGACATCGCATGAAGCTCTAGACTTCTCTGCTCCATTCCTTCATCGGCACTTTTTACACCTACCCTGTCAGTCCCCCAGATCCAGCTGAACTACCCTCCACAATTCATGAATATCACATGCTCAGTGAAGTTTTCAGTAAAACAAAAGCCCCATCTCTCTCCAAACAAAGACCTTACAATTGGACCATTGATTTACGTTGTGGGGCCCTCATATTCTAAAGCCACCCCCACCATCCCACCAAATTTAAGTGAAAATCTATAGAAACTATTCTATAAACTTGACTTCGTTTTTCCTTTGGCAAGAAAGAACAAAACAAAATTTCCTGTTGTGATTAAGAGAGTCCTGAGAATGCAACTTTTGTAAGCAATGCCTCTTTCTCAGCCTTTATTTTTTTCTAACTGGACTATAAAAGCACCATTACATAAAGAGTGACAAAGTGAAAGTAGCCTTTGACTCACCTACTGGATGTTTTAGGTCTCTGGGCACAACTTTCAGCTGAAAGCGAGAGTTTATGTCACTGATCGCAGTATCGAGGACCCTCCATGGTTCCCCAGATCAGTTTATTTTAGCATAAAACAGAACACAATTCTGATTTTTTACTCTGTCTAAAACAAAACTACATCCATATTGTCTGTTGAGAAAAAGCTGCTTGAAACAGTCCAAAAAGGTAAGTTCTACATGTGATTTTAGGAAAGCAAGCTGGGTTTTTTTTTTTGGTGTTCCCAACTTTCAAAACCTCATCAGTAAAGTCAGTGAGATGTAGCAGCCATTACTTTTTTTAAGACTCACATTCAAGGGTAAGCAGATCTTAAAAGAGTATTTTATCAAGCTTATAGAGGAGATTCCAATTTGCAGACACAAAAGCAGGCGATCCCTGGTCCACTAAATCTTCCATCGATAATCAATAGTTATCAACACCAACAAAACACAACAGAGAGCTAATAGTTGGGTTAAAGAAATAACATACACTTATCTTCATTTTCTAGCTGCATGTGCAGGGGGTAAGTCTACTAAATTCAAACGTGTCCTTTTGCTGTTCCATCTGTTTGAGAAACTGATATAAACAGAAAGTTTAAACACAAGAACCTTTCAGCACCGGACACATCAGATGAGAGATTTACAAGCTCTTCTAAGGAAAGGTTTCTCATCCCACAAAACTCAACATCATTACCCTACTTCTACAGAAAACATCTCATAGAAAAATATCTTTTGTGAATGAATAAAGACTTCAAGCGAGTAGAAAAAGAACTGGAGCAGACTATTTTTCTTCTCCTCTGTGTAAGGATGAATGACAACCCATTAGCAGTATTGGGAAACTGTCTCTCTTCGCTCCAATCACATGCATACTGTTGTGCTGAAGAAAGATATGAGGAAAACTGATATTGCAGATGATGCAGAAAATGCCAAATCTGTATAAATAAGAACAACATTTGGGCTCTTTTGTTTGATCCATATCAAATACTTTAGTAAAGGGAAACTGAGAACTAATTGCAACTTTACATAAAACCAGTAGTTGATCTTGGACGGCAAAAATCCCCCCAAAAAAAGAAAAGCCAGAGTGTTTATGCAGAAAGTCAACTATCCATCTTCATATCTCTTTTGGGGTCATAGGGTGGTCCAATGGAGTTAACCCAGCTATTGTTAGGAGGCAGTTTGTTCCAGAACCACATACTCACAAACACAAACACACCTGGAGGGAATTCAGAAATCCAAATTAGCCTATGAAGCCTGTTTTTAGACTGGGAAGAAGCCGAAATGCCCATAGAAACCAGTGCATGTAAGAGGAGAACACACCAATTCCAAACAGAAAGGTCCCAAGCGGGATTTGAACCAGGACCTTCTTGCTGTAAGCCCCTACTCATAATTCCCTGTTATTATTCCGCCCCATCCAAAAAAAAAAACATTAGACCAGCCTGTAACTGATAAACTCCAGTCTTGATGCCGATCAAATCTTGGACCACTACCATCACTAAAAATATATATCAATTAATATATATAGATCAATTAGGATAATTTATATGGCACATTTCCTATTTTTCAAAAAAAGTATTATGACATGCAATTTATATATATTATAGATCAAATCATTAAAACAATTTTTCAGAGGTGAAGTCACTATATATCTCGATTTTATGTTTTTTTATGGGTGTGATTCATCTTTAAACTGACGATGAAGACCCATCCTAACTCTGAGTCCTCTCACTGATTTCATTGACAGATCTATTTTTCATGGGTCTGTGTATCTTAGGCAACATCTAACAAACAGATACAGCAGAGCAGGCACGTCTTCTACTGCATGCAGCCTTTCTTGTCATGAAGCCACACTCAAAATGAGACAATATTTGAAAAAAATGTAAAGAAAAATGAAAAGAAGAGGCCAAATATTAAAGAAAAGAAGAATAGAAAGCCATGTTGGTGTCATGGCATAACTTAACCCACCAAGAAAAAAGTCTTGCATAGTTTTGCCAGTTCAATGTCCTTCATTCTCTATAAACACAGAAGGCAAAATGTAATGCTACTTCACTCAGACTTTTCTCAAGTTAATCTCTTTTCAACTCAGTGTACACAAGTCCCTTTTGACTGCTCCATAAAAGATTCAAACTGTCAGATTCCAGCCATCTGTCATCTGTCTCACTGTTTATCCGTCAGACTTTCAGCCTGTCGCACTGTTTGTCCTTCAATCACCACTTCACCTGTTCGTCAGTCCACTTTGGGGAGGAAAAGATGTGATTCCTTTCAAGGGAAGCTAATGATCTGGTGAGCATCTCTACATTATGTAAGAACATTAAGGTAAGTCCCCTGGCAATAGGATTAGGACATGTGCATGTGTGCATGTCAGTGTGTGAACATGTGCATGCATGCAAAAGCATGGCCGAGTGTGCTTGTGTGCAATTGTGTGTGCATTTGTTTAGAGCTTGGCTGAAAAACAGTGTTGTTCACAGACAACTACTCTGCAGTACCTTCAGGGAATTCTCTGCCTTCTTTTCAACTGCATTTCCTTTTATTTCCTGTCTTTATTCCCAGCATTCAGAGCAGGAGTCTTACGAAGATGTAACAGTAATTCAGCGACCAACAAGGAGGTAAGAGACAATGCAAAACACAAGCGAACTGCTTAACTTATAATGACAGAATGAAGGAGCCAATCCAACTAGACTTCTACTAACTCCAGGACATTACCAATAGTCAAGTGAAGTCAGAAGACAAGAGATGATTGGAGATGTCTCACACAGGAATGTGAGCATGAAGCAAGGATTTCCATGCTTTTCACTGTGAAATGGGACGACGTGGTAATCAACCAAGTCAGAGCGACTGGATGGCTCAGTTGGCTCAGGGGATGTGATGAGTTTAACCCAGTGTGGCTCCTTAGACAAGACCCTTCACACTACTTCCGAACTCTGAGTCTCCCCGGATAGAAAACAGGGTTGTGTCAAGAAGAGCGTCTCTGACATAAACCAAATGTTCAAATCAGTCACTCTGAGGGGATGCCCCTAAAGGCGAATGGTATAGAACTATTCATACGGACGGAGAAGACCTGGTCACGATCCTCCACATCCTGTAAGTGGTTCTTCCTGATCCGCATTTCAGTCAGTAATGACATGAATTCTAAGACGTCACTGTTTCTGCGACATAGGGTGTGTTTAAACACGGTAAAGTTAGTTGGTTGGGACCGAGTTCACTTAATTTGTGAACTTACGTTTGGTCTGTATTCACACTCCCATCAATATTCCTGCTTTGAACCAAAGCTTGCAAAGAAACCCACGTAACCAAAAATATCTTCAGTCATTGGCCAGGAATTACGAGGGTGGGGCAAAGCAACGAGAGAAAGAATAATGAAAGTCCTATGCTTTGCAATCCTTACCAGGATACTTTACTTATTCAAACTTTTCGCGGCCAATTTTAAACATCTGTCTCCAAGTTACGCTGATACGCTTTTATGGCATATAGATTGTTGGGAAAACAGTGTGTATAATGGTAAAAGTTGTTTTAACAACACCACATTCAGTCAACCACATTTGAATTAGTTGTCTCTTTTATTTGTTCGTGGCTCATTGGCTGTTACGATACTCCATTTATATCAAGTGATGTATAGTGGTTCAGTTGTTCCACTCTGAGCCTATTCAGAATGAGAAAACTCAGAGCGAGTCTGACTGGAAACAAGCCGAGACCACCTCAAAAGATGGGTCGGGAGTGGTTCCAGGATCCACTTAGGTGTGTTCAGACTCAAAATTTGTTACGGATTAGTGGAGGAAACGAACTCTGGTTCACTTTAAGCAAATGAATACACCCATCACAACAAAAAAAACCAAACACTTCAGACTAAATTCATACAAACGATTTATAACTAATCTAAATTCAGGACATTTGCTCTGACTCATTACACCTTCTGCTGCAATGAACTGTCAAAATACTATTGGTCACAGTGAATTTGCTAAGAGATGGTAGCCATGAACCGAAGTGATAAATGGAGAAAGCAATCAGACTTTTAGTGTGAATGCCACACTCCCCATTCTCAGTCTGCATCTTCTAGGGGATGGAGGGGGCCGGAGCAACTACAGGATCGGGCCAACACGGGGATTAGAAGACATGTTGGAGGTAAAGTTTCACAGTCCACTGTCGTGATTCTTCCCTCCTGTGGATTAGCTGTCTTTATCCGCTATGCGTGCTCTCCCCTTCTCCGCTTCTCACACTTGTCAAAGTCAGCTGAGCACTGGTTAATGAAGAGGCATCTTTATTAGAGGGACCCAGGGGTGGAGGGGGGCGTTGAACCCCCCAAAAATGTCAGCAAGCACGTATAACTGCCAAATCCACGTTAATAAAGGGGAAGAAAAAAATAAAGAGCAACAAAATAAGACATGTTTTAAGCGGGGAGTTGGGGTTGGAAGCCCCCTGTCAGGGTGGAAAGAGGAAAGGGAGGCTCTGTTTCTCTTCTCTCTCTGTCAGCGGTGGAAACGAGGCGCTCTTACCGTCTGTTGCAGGTCTGGGATTCCGATGCGGATGACCACCGTGTTGCCCGTCGGCTCCTCCATGGGTGCACGCGCGCTGTAGCCTCGCTCTGCACCGGGACGGAAAGCCAGAACGCCGCTGTCCTCCTCTTCCCGGGAGCTGCCGCTGTCGGTGCTGCCCCCCTGGCTGCCGTTGGCTGCGTGTGTGTGCGTGAGTGTGTGTGAGTGCGCGCGCGGCTGCTGGTCCTGCCGCGCAGAGCTGGCTGGCTCATGTTTGCCGGCTGCCGGACGCAGAGGCATGCTCCGTGTTGGGGGGCTCAGGCTGTCTCACTCACTCTCTCTCTCTCTCTCTCTCTCTCTCTTTCTTCTTTTTTTCCCAGCTCCAGTTGCACGCACGCGCGCACACACACTTGCCTCGCGCTCACTTTACACACACTCACCGTTTGCAGCATACATCACTCGCCTGGGAGAGAAAAAAAGAGGGAGGGAGACAAAGGCAGGGGAAGCAGAGGGAAGAAGCACAAATTGATGGTTAAAAAGACACACAAGTGCAAAAAAAAAGTTGTAATTTTTTTAAATGTTTTTTTATTTATTAGCATTAATTCAGCACAGATAAAAAATAAAATCAAAATATGGCTGAACTGTATTGATGGCAGCACCAGTACACCGATGCTGCAACATCCATAACTGAACGCTTTTGCTGACACACACTAAGTGCAAAAAAAGTTCAGATTAAATCTGATTTATTTTTTTTTTATTACGCATAAATTGACCAGAAATGCAAAAACAAATATGCAAAAATAGAATATCAAAATGGCATATTAATCAAAATATCATTGCTGATCAGCATTGATGGCATCATCGATGCGTATACTGTTTGATGCTGCAACATTCATCATTTAATGCTGTTGTTGTCACACACTGTTGCTTTTACTGTAGTGTATTAACATGGTGGAGATATTAGGACACCACAAGCATGTTTGAGTTGGGGAGGGGGGGGGGTGTTCAATCAATTCAGTGCAGTTTGGCCTTCATGCTTTGTGTATCTGTGGTGGCGTCACTGATCAAAAGCTTCCCTGGCAAACAGTGACACGCAAACACAGCAACTGCTATAAATGCAGATAGAACATGTTCACGGGAGTTTTTTCTTTTTTTTTTTTTTTTTTTGAGGGTCATTCTCAAAGGGTCAGGGGTCATGGGAAACCCTGAAACTACGATTAGGTGTGCAACAAAAACCTTTTTATTCAAGAAATCCTCCCCACGGATTTGACATTAACTAAACGAGTCATTTAACGTGTTAAAACTAAACGTGTTAGTTCAGGCAAAATGATAGCACATTATTTGTAGAAAACCACAATTTATGTACATTTTCTACGATCGTGAATGGCTTGAGTAGGATCATATTTATTTGCTTGACTAAAACTATCAAATTCATATAATGAAATGGGACAATGCAGCACCTTGAAGCTCTTAAACTGATTTTTATATAGTGGGAACACACTGTTGCACTGTTTTTCAAATTATTTTAAATACATTTATTGATGAAAATCATCTGTTGAACTGAAAATCTGAATTACTTTAGGGCATTTCTTCAGGGGTTTCCATGCAAAACAGTATTACAGGCATTATCATGTCCAAAAGAACTTAAAATACAGGTTGCCTCTTTGTTCTTGAGCTCCATAATTGCATCAGATTCTGTGAGTTACTTGGATATCATACATTTCAAAAAGAGAAACAATGGAAAACCTTAATAACTGAGTAAAAAAAATTAAAAAAAATTCAAATAGATTGCTTCTTCATTTTCTAAGAAAAAAAAAACCATCTCATTACTTCTCTTCAACTGTTCTTACCAGTAGCAAACTAACAAAATTGCTTGAAGAATTATCTTGTTGTTATTCTGACATCTAAAAAGAGCCTCTCCATTTAATTTTTAATTAGTCAGCTTTAAAATATAGCGTAACAGAAGTCAATGTTCTTTAAAAAGCAAATAAAGCAGAGGTTTTCAAAATAAAAGCCTTGAGTTTATGTGTGTTGCTCTGATGACAAACAGTAAATTAAGGTATAAAAAAGTAGAATAAGAACTTGATATGTAAAGCATTTTCTCTAGAAAACATGGTTTAGGGTGTGTAAGGATAGTATTAAAGTAATAAACTTGAGATATTTCTTCATAAAAATTGTTGACAGTGCTCCAGACAGGATGTTTATTGGCTTAGCTTCAGTCAGATTCATCATAAAATACAGTTATGTTAATGTTTTCAGTACAAATAACATTTTGCAAAAATGTGGGGAAAAATAGAAAAATTAAAATGGTCATTTATTTATATTCTTAAATTGAAAAAAATATGTAAATTGGAAATGTAATTCAATTTTTTTTGACAAATGACTTTCATTTGAAAAATACTACTTTTGATTTCAAGTTTTTAATCAAATACATTTTATATTAAGGAAAGAAAAAAATGTTAACCTGTCTAAAATGTATACCATTCAGTAAGTTTGTCAGAATTATATCTTCTGCATCATATTGAAAATGAAATCAAATACTATCCCATCTTGTCTAATGTTAGACTAAACTAATTTTCTTACTAAAATTGTATCATATGTGCAAACCTATTTGGAAAGAAGTGACAGATAAACACAATTTGAGTATTTACCAGATAAATCTATTTATGCATTTAAAATATTCTGATATTTCTAGTGTAATAAGATTCAAATATTAAAATGTTAGTGTTTCATTGCCCCTCCAGTCTGATCAAATGGATCATCATGAAAAACATCAACAAAATACCACATGAAACTTTTTTTAATGTATGAACACCCTCAAAAATATTCTTTTGTATATTTCATCATTAATAATGTGAAAAACTTATACTACCCATTTGTTCTATACCATCAAAAAACAACTTCAGCTTTGAGAATATGGCACAAGGACCTTTAATGGCTCGCCTATAAGCAATAATGATTCCCCAAGATACACCAGAATGGCAAGGCAGGGATTTCATTCCACTTGCATCATACAATAATAAACACTGTGGGGAAATAGCACTAGAAGAAGTCGACATGCACAAGAAAAGTTCTCTGTTTTAATTTAGGAATGAAAGGAGGGATTCTGAAAGTAATGTGGTCATGATGTTTTTGTGATTTTTCAGTTTTCCTTATGGCTCTTCTGGTACAAACCACTTTAGATTACAAGTATGAGTGTAAATTGTGTATCAACAGATTTCTCTGAAAAATGGTCAACAAAGCAATTTAACAAAAATAGCTAATGGATGGAACTTCACTTTTTTACATAGTGAGTAAATATTAATCTAAAAGGTAATTTTCTCCAAAGCAAGCCTCAAAAACTCTGGAAGAATTATGTGCATCTCTAAGTGCATGGGAAAAATAAACAACCAAAGAGTATCCAAAGAGAATAATAATTAATAATAAAATGTTCACAGAGTAGTGTGTAATGGAAAAAGAGTGTTTTGCTGTGCTTGCTCTTATTAATGAGCACACAGTGATCAGAATGTGAAATCAACAAGTATTGCAAACTGAATATTAATTAATCTTGTATAATCATTTGCATCATATTTGATGCAAATGATTATTGAGATAATCTGTTAGATAATCAGATATCTAACACCCCCATCGCGTTAGAATGATCAAATCATTCCTTGAAAACCCATTAAATAGAATTGATTCCATGTTTTCTTCCCTGCAGTGCATCATTGTTCCACCAGGGGCAGTAGAAGGACTTTTCCTGCTCATTTCAAAATGGCTGCTTTCATGAAATCTCAAAGGAAAAAGTTTGGCTGAGTTTCATTTTTTTTTCTTAATCTATATGGTCACAATAACTCATTGATATACAATGTTAATAACCTGCTAACTTTTGCGTGTTTGTTGATGAGGAAGACAGTGACCAAAAAAAAAACCCATTGGAATTTAGTCATTTTAATAAAAGATTGACTTGTAGAGAGTACTCTAGATCTCCACCATGAAAGACAAAACCTCATAAATCCACAAATATAGTCCTCAAAGTGGGTCATGTGTGGCTTCAGGCCAATGTTTGTCAGGACAGAAGACGAAGACAACCCCCCCCCACCCCCACCCCCCACCCCACCCCCCATTGTCTTGAAATGGTCGTCTTCACCAAACCTACATCTTGACTGGTCAGTACCCCTATTCCTACTCCTGCCAGCAAGGTAACTTATGACTTTGTTTTTCAATGGGAAAGTACTGATCCTTGAAGCTTTCCCTAATTGGTTTCAGTTGGTCTGGAGATCCATGTGGGTTAATGTAACAGTACATTCATCAATTTGTTAATAAAAAGGTCCAAATGTGTAAAATAATATGAAAGTATAAAAAAAAAAAAAATCATTTAGTATAAAAACTTTTGAATCACTGCTTGCTGTATCAAAAAAATGCAATTTTTTTCACAATTAATTCTTTGAAATATAATTACATTGTGTTAAAACTATTTTTCAAATTTGACATGGTAGGTAAATATGGGGCTTTTTTCCTGAGCACACAAAGTAATAGTTTTGCATCCTCGGCAAATATTGTTGTAAATGGTAAAGGATGTATACTTATATAATGCTTTACTACCTTCCTCGAAGACCAAAAGCGCTTTACAGTTATTGACCCATTCACACACAAATTAACACACTGATGGTAACTCTGCTGCCAAGCACCGGTGCCAACCGTCCACCTTCCTCCAAAAATTATATTGAAAACGCTTGTTTGTTTGTTTGTTTGTTTGTTTGTGGGGTGGGGTGGAAGGGGGGTTCATCAAAGGGTTTATAAAGCATCTTAATTCCCCAAAATGTGATTTTTTTTCCTTATATAGTGGGCTGTACTGGATTAAAATCTGAACCTGAAAAGTGTATTTTACACTTGAGCAGCAAAATTTAAAACAAAGTATTTGCTTTCTACTGTATGTCATTGGAGACCAGAAGAAACAAGTAGAAAAAAAGCTTCCCAAAGACCCACTTCATAAGCATCGTGTGTTTGGGTGTGTTTTTAACATGTTCTTCTGACATTTTTCTCATGATGGATTACATATTTAAAGAAACTAACCTTCAAATTGTGTTTCTGAATATTTTTCCGTTGAACTCACGGCAGATCGGGACAAAACAAAAATGCTGTTGGAAAAGGTTTTTAGCGTTGACAACAGGTCATAGGCTCCCTATGGCGCTCCATTTCAATGCATCCACTTGCAGACAAATCTTTGTTTTCCTCGTCTAAGTTGGCATCTGACTCAAAAGGAGAGAACATGAAACAAATGGGTTATGGGAAACGGGGAAAAGGTTACTCCACAACAATTCAACAAAGGTCAACAGTTCTGCCCACAATTCAGAGGTTAAGTCCAATAAACTACTGCTGCTCTACAAATCTGTGATTGAAAATGACTAAAAATGACATAATTACAATGAAACACCACTAAAAATGCTTTCATAACAGATCAGAAGATGATCAAAGTGGCACTTTGGGGGGGATAAAACCTGCTAAAGTGTTTTGTTCCTACTGGGATGTCTCAAAAAGACCTGGGAACTTTGTGCACTCACAGGTTACAAGTGTGGTCCAACATTTCCTGTTTTTGCCAACATTAAGAGAGTGGACAGGAATTCTAAGGAGGGGAGCTCCGATACTTGAGCTAAAAAACTATTGCCTCTTCTCGGCTCAGATCTCTTTCACCCCACCCCCTTCCACAGCAATCTTTTGCACTCCAGTCCAGTGAAAACAACGTGAATAATTCATGACCACACAGAGCAGCGTTAGCATGGATCCAGTCTAACACATGTGTGTATCTGAAATAAGACTATGGACTTTTAAGCCATGACATTAGCAGCATCTTCTGTAATCCACAGCAGCCCCATACCTGCAACCTTGTTAAGAATCCACACACAAAGCGAGAAAAGAAGAGGAGGGGGTAGAGCAAGGGGAAAAGAGGTGAGCAGTTGCAGACAGAGCATGAGTTAGAGAGGATGTGGCTGAAGCAGTCAGTGAGCTGACAAAAAAAGGAGGGAGGAAGGGTACAAGCAAGAGAAGCATCAGAAAGGGGAGGAAGGAGGGAAACACAAGAAAGAGGAAGAGAGGGAGGAGGAGATTACATACAGTCAGCATTGACAATCTGGCTGCATCGTCCACGGCCTGGAGTAAATGTGATAACTGTTCACAGGGCCCATCAGAGTCTACTTCACGCTCCTCTACACCTGGTAAAGCAAATGTCATGGCCACTCACAAACTGAAATCACCCAGGGCCACGTTTACCCACACTCCCAGAGACACAAACACTTCATCTTTCTGAAATAATAACAGGTTTGCTTCGCTTTTATTCATCCAGTTTTCTGCTCTTATACCTCTGAACTTCACTCTTGAATGAAGACTATTGACTGATGACCTGAGAGGCATCAAGGAGAAATCAGGAGTTTTAAGCTTTATTTCTATTTTTTTTTTTTTTGATATACTGTATTTCAAAGAGGATAAGACTAGAGTAACATTCAATTGATCAAACATCAGAACAGAGCCTTTTCCCTATAAATTAAACAAATGATCATTAAGAGTAGGTTGGTGGATTTTCTTTTACTCTAGGTTAGTTCTTGTATTTCAATTCGAATTATTCCATTTACGGGCAAAAATAAAAAAAACCTGTGTCGTTTTCCTGGGATTGTAGGTCAGCTGATTGAAGATTTAACTGCATTTTTTTTCACCTGTTCTTGATTCACAACCAGTAAAAAAAAAAAAAAAAAGTGAGAAATGCAGCCTTAAGATGAATTTTCTTTATGTCCATCATGGGAAAAATTACACACAAAAAAAACAAATTTAATTGAAGTGGATCTTTATACAACATTATAGAATTTTTTAAGAGGAAGCATTTTAAAATTTTTTTGCTAACACGTTTCTGTCTGCAGCCATTATTAAAGCGAACAAAGATGCCTAAAACTTCAAAGCACAAGACCAAATCCAGGCTGCATAGTTTTCCTTCAGAGGGAATTAAAAGGCAGAAATTACGGGTGTATACAGACTGGACATACTTAAAGTCAACCAGTCTGTTTCCTCCGATAATCCAGAACAAAATTTCAGTCTGAATAAGCGAACCCTGATCTAGGACCAGGAACCGCTCTCCAAAAACAAATCTTCAGACTGGAAAAAGGATTTCTTCCAAACTGAGTCTGCTTAATTAGGTCCGGATCGACTCCCAAACCTCGCGTTGGGTCTGTATTGAGACTGTGATCTACCAGAGATTTCTGTTACAAAACCAAGTGACTAAATATCTCTTCAATCATTGGCCAACAGAGATACTGCACTTTGGAAATACTTGTCAAGATTATTCACTTATTCAAACTTTATATTGGTCAGTTTTAAACGTCTGTATGAAGTTCAGGTTCAAAACTTTTTACTGCTTCTTTTCTACGACGGAGGCGTGCTGTGAGGTGGTTACTGAGGATGCTACAGCTACGGGGTGCGCCAATAAGTGTTTATGACGTATAGATTGTTGGGAAAACAGTGTGAGAAGCAATTTGGATCATGTTAAAAGTTTTTTTTTTGTGAGTCTACATTCATCCTACCACATTTTAATGAGTTGCTGTTACATTGCTGCTCCACATTTGTCCACTAATGACCCGCTACGGTCCAGTTATTTTGCTCCAGGACCCAACCATGTTCTGCCTGAAACTTTATTCAGGATTATCAGGCGAAACGAACTCTGGTTCCCTTTAAGCGGACCAAATGTGTCCAGTCTGAATACATCATATGCTCCATCAATTAATATTTTTTTTTGACCAGAGATTCAGACTTTCAGAACTTTATATTATCATTGTTTTGTTTTTTTAGGTATTTGAGTTTGATTCATGTTCTGCAGAGGAGCAGGTAAATGTTTAGATTCTCTCCTTCCTGTTCTGAATGTAAAGTATGACATAACCGTTCTGTGGGAACGAGATTTTTTCAGTTGGGTGCCTTTGTTTCAGTGGTTTAAGAGTATTAAAGAGGAAACGGTTATTTGGTTGATATTTAACAAGACTAACAGGCTAAACTAGGCTTAGAGAATGTCTTACACTGCTTACACTCCAAGAAACCCATTTTTTTTTAATGCAAAAAATTAATTGAAATATATAACCAGTGAAATGGGAATCTGTTTAATGAACGACCAAGTTGTAATGGATCATTTATATTGAAATGTTTTAAATAATGTTACACAAGAAAGACAAGATTAGGCACTTATGAAGAACAAAACAATAAGAACTTAAGATCTACATTACTTTCAATTTAATTCACATTTTTTTCTGAAAATATCCTCACCCTACCTTTTTTTAAATTTTTTTTAGAAATTCCTTTTGTCTTTGGACACCCAACACTGACCAAAGAAAAAAATTAACAACACAGAACAGAAGATGGTCAGAGAAGAACAGAACTAATGTTGGATCCACTTCAGAAAGTTGTGGAATGGACTAAAAACAAGTTATCCTAAAACAACCTTGCTTACTATCCTTTGTGTATTATTCACTGAATTACAAAACATTTTTGCTCATCTGAAGCAGGAATTAAATGTGCTCAAGTCTCTCTCAGCACTGAGAGTTGTTTTTACCTCTTGTCTTAACACAGATCATTTTGGATTGCTATGAAAAAGCGTGCGACCAAATCAATAGCCATGACAAAGACGGCTTAAACACTTGAAAAAGATTTCAGACAAAGAGTCCTGGTTAAATGAGAGGAAAGCCAAACAATTTTGCACCCTGAACTGCTGGCATTTTATCACTTCAACATCAATGTTTATCCTGAACTCTAGTTTAGTTCTTAAGCTCAGAAGATTTTTGGCAAACATTTCTGCTAATTTGTGTCCTTGAGTTTTTCTTTCTACAATTCTTTCTGAATCCTTTAAGGACTGTTTTCTTACAACCACATAAAGTTTTAGATTTACAGAATGTGTACTTCAGAGTGCAACCAGGGATTCTGCTGGAGTGACAGTGGATTCTTTGATGCAGCTTCCCAATTAATATTCACCAGGGCTCCCAAGAGAGAACATCATAAACCTGCCAGCCAATTAGGACAAGTTTCCTACAGTACACTGCATTATATTGCCACACACAACCAAACAGACGCTCCTAAAGGCAGGCTGGGGATGATGGAGGGGTCAAGGGTGTCAGCGTGCCAAGTTATAATTAAAAGAGACTCACCATGATGCGCTTGCTATATTGCTGTATATTTACAATGAAACGGTCAGGTCACAGGCTTGTTTCTTTTTTCTATTTAGTATGTTTTCTTCTGGAAAACCGTCAGAATCAATGATGTGAGTAAATCCCAGACTGTGTCAGAGGCCAAGGAGGCCACAGGGGGGCAATACAAAAAGTAACACAACTAAATGGCTTAACAATCAGAGATGTTTCTATAAGAAAATGGATATTCTTTCCAGTTTCTAAAGATGTGTATTTAGTTGTGAATGGACTGCAGGTTGTTTCTTATTCAAAAGGTGTTCACACCAAGTAGCAGTGGATGGAGTTTATTTTTCTTCAAGCAGAATTGTGATTGTGAAGCTATTCTGTATTTTCTTTCTTTCTTTTTCCTTTTTTTTTTTTTTTTTTTTTTTTTTTAGGCCAAATTTAAGTTAATGCACAGTATGTAGCCAACTTTTGGCCAATTCGGTTTCCGCCTTTCGACACCCATGTGTCAAAGTGTCCATGAGGAAGACACTGAACCTCACATTGCTCCTGGTGGATATAGGTTGGCACCAGCGGAGTTACATACACACCGGCTGCACATTCAGTTTACATTTAACCATATCATTACAATATAAAACATAGCTTATTTGTACCAATGCAAACAGTTTTGTGGGAATTGATTAGAAGAAATAAGAGAAATGAAGAAGGCTCAATACTAATTGTCAGACAGCTATATACAGTATTTCTCGTACAATTATTCATACAATCATTTTTAATTAAGGAGGGCTTACACCAGGTTACTTATGCAATACCATGACTTTATATTACAGTACCACTCTTCAGTACTAGGATTCGTTTGTCTTATGACAAGCAATTACTTTCCCTGATGGATAATCCGTTATCACCTATCAACTTAGCATCCTTGTTTTGTGGTCTGTGGGAGAAATCAGAGTATCGGGGGATCTGTTGGGATCTGAAAAAGACCTTCCCGGCGGGACAAACCTTCACAGCATGCACACCAGCATCCAGACAAATCCTTCCAATAGATTTGAGAGCGAAACATCTCCTGTTGTGAAGCATTTAGTACACTCAGTGTGCTGAAGTTGTGGTACGACAAGCTGTTCTTCATCCTGCCGGGGTGTTTTGTGCCTCTGAATCTAATCACATCTTTTACACCGGCTTTGATATCTGCTGTCCAGACACTGGAGACTAAAAGGGACAGGAACGCTAAGTTTCATGGTCATATTTTGAATAGTCGTTGTGAAAGATATGTTACCAGTTTAAGCAATCTTTTTTTTACAGTTATGCTGAGTCAGCAAAGGATGTAATGTTTATTCTTTTCTGGAGTTTTCACTGCAAGTACCAGTGTTGAACTGGTGCAGGATCTTCTGCCTTCATTAAATACCAGAGATGTTGCCAGCAACACCTAAATCACACACGATCCTTGACCGACTGAAACTCTTCACATGATCTAGGTGAATCAGCTGATTCAGGCGTGGAGAAAAGCAGCTTTCTTGATGGCTTTGCGCCGTTATAACCCATGGACACCATTGAAGATAAAAAAATTTTTTGAAAAAAAAGTTCTGTGCGCTGACTTGTGGGGTCCAGATGAATGTAAACATGCCTAGGATAGTAAAAGGGAAAAAACACATTATAGTGATGTGTTGCATAACGGCACAAACCTGTTGATTTGGGTAAATGCTTTACCAGAGTAAAGTGTTGCAAATCAACACAAGCCTTTCTCTGCCTCAGAATCTACTGGAGTAAAAGGTTGAAGAGCACATGGTAGTTAAAAGTCTCAACAATAGCGCTAAAGCTCTGATATTACAGGGTTAAAGGGAAAACTCAAAATTTAATTGTAAAACTGTGTCCCAGTTTTGAGATTTATAATTGCACTGACGTCAATAGCTGAATTCAGCTTAATGTGATTTTATTTTTTTAAGGGTTGAAACTGTTACAGAAAAAATGTAACTTTAACTAGAAAGTATTTTTAAATGTATCTAAAGACTTTTTTGGGCTGTACACAGTCATTTCCTGTGTTTCCTGCACACAGACATGGTAAGTGGTGATCATCACATTTTTTTGTGTGATGACGTCTGTATCACCCCATAAACGATTGTTCCTCCTTCACATTGCTGGATATTTCATTTTCTATGAAAGTTCTCTGCTCGCCTGATCAGCGAGTATTTCTCTTTTTTTTTATTTCTAAAAATTAAAAACTTGAGTTGAATTAAGAATCGCTTGCTCTTCATTTGGACCAGTAATTTTTCCACCACAGTAGGTCCACAGAAAAATGGAGCAGACCAGTGCGCGATGAAATCCATTGATTGGTGGCAAGGTACTATGACAACACCAAAAGTCCAACCAGCACTTTTCCCAACTCAAAATCCAAGCCAAAAGTGTTGTCTTCTTTTTGGCTCTATTCTTCTTTATCTCCTTCAATCTTCTTGCAGATTCTGTGTGGAGTTTGCATGTTCTCCCCGTGCATGCGTGGGTTCTCACCGGGTACTCCGGCTTCCTCCCACTGTCCAAAAACATGCTTCATAGGTTGATTGGTTACTCTAAATTGCCCCTAGGTATGAATGTGTGAGTGACTGTGTGTGTGAATGTGGCCCTGCGACAGACTGGCGAACTGTCCAGGGTAAACCCTGCCTTCGCCATCAGCAAGCCGGATATCCGGCTACGCATCACCCGCGACCCCCCGAAAGGGATAAAGCGGCAAGGAAAATGAATGAATGAATGAATCTTCTTGCAAAGAATATTAAATTCTTTGCATTCAGTATTTCCCCCCTTATTCGCGGTTAAGGATGCGCCGATTTTGCGAATACGGAGAACTGCTGCAGTCGCACAGCTACGTCATTGGTTTAAACCCTGCATGCGCCTTTATCGTTCAACATTCAACGCTCACTTGAATTATCTGGACCATTCTAAACCGGCCTGGAGCCGACTGGTCCGTACCGCTCAGTGGAAATGAGGCATAAGATTCTTTTTGGTCACCATTTTTCTCCATCTGAAAGTTGCTTCAGTTCTGGTTGGTTTGATCTTTAACTGCCACTGTGACACTATTTAGATGAAAAAAAGTAAATCATTGATGGATGTTTGTTCATTTTGGATAAACCGATGCTTATTTCCCATGTCTCTTTAATGCATCAACTTTGCTTACACCTTCACTTCTAATTAGCCAAAAATATCTTTTCTAAGAGATATTTTTTAATTTAAAAAAGAGACATTTGTTTTTCCTCAGCCAAAACAATATTTTCTGGCATTTTAATTATCATTGAAAAGTTGAAACCACTTCACATTCACGAGAAGGCACTGAGACAAGCCCCTGCAGACACCAGTCTCTACATGGGGGCTTTCCCTTAGACCCTTTTATTCACTTTTAACCATTTCCAATTAAACAAATAAATAAGTAAATGTTGGTACCTTTCCTTTAAAACAGCCATTCCTACCCCCGCATCTCTCTTTTCTTTTAGTCACACCCTCCCTTCCCCCTAATTCCTCTGTTATCGACGCGTCGTGACTGTCTGCCAAGCGCAGTAATTACAGTACAGCAGCAGAAATTGAGCAGTATGGAGAGAAGCAGCATATCAAAGGAGACCGTGCAGGGCACTGGGTATAAAAAAAAAACGTATTCTCAAAGCTACAGCTTGGTGCATGCCAAAATAACAGACTACAGCTGTTAGTTTATCCATTTTGCCTGATGTATTTTGAGCTGATGTCAAATATTCAGTAAAAAAAGGCTCCAGAAAACCATTTCCTGCAGGTTTAATCTGAAATCAGGTATATATTATGTCTATATCAGATGAGCTATAAGCGCCAATAATTTCAATGCTCAGACAATGTCCATAGGAGTTCTAAACAAGCAACCCAAACTATTTTTAGTGACTGGCATATAGTTTAGTTGCATTTATCTACCTTCTTCAGGGGGCAAAGTGCTTTACAGTCACAGTTTCATTCACAGAGACACTCACACCAATGAGCTGCAGGGCACTGGCACGAGATCATATAGAGAAATATGGGCTGAAGAGTCGAGCATAAGGGCTCTTTGACACGTAGACATGCAGAGTAGGAATCAAACCTGTGATCCTTAGATTGACCCCTATTTTACATTCAATTATCAGCTGATATTTGCACTGGTATATTACCTGATCCTGGTTGGAGAACTGTCTGTCTGTCTTTGCACTCAACATCATGATGTGTTATTTACTAGTTCTAATCCAGGACTTTGAAGATTACAGCTGTTGCTCAACGGCACTATAACAATCTGAGTCCAGAACTTTTAATAGTTCATGTATTTTAGAATTAGAGCCAGATTACATTGTATCTCTATAGTTATTACTCGACTGATGCACCATCTGCGACTGTATATCATTATGTTTTACATATGCAAATACCTATAGGAGGGAACTTTGGAAACTTTATTCCAAATGAAGGAGCAAACGGTTATTCTCAGGACGGTCTTTGGAGCAGCAGCCTGGACTGTTCGGCGTTAAAGCGCCGTAAAGAGACACAAAAGACGAGCAGAGATGCGCTCACGCTGTAAAGCTAACACCTGCAGCTTTTAAGCAGAGTGTGGGGACACTTGGACAGAAAATAAACAGGGACAACATGCCATCTCCAGTCAGAAAAAACCTCAGCGGGCATTTGAACCACAAACTTTCCATGCTGTGCACTCATCACCAACACCATCTGCCAGCCAGCTTTCAACGTCTGTACGACAAGACTCACATAGGTTGGCTCAAAATATTTGACAAAAAATTTATTAATTTATGAGTTAAGTTTATTTTTACTTTATGTGCCAATATCACTCATTTGGATATGTCTCAACTTTAAATAACCACTCAGATCCTCTTTTGATCTATTTTAAAATTGATTTAGTGGTCTTTTAATTATAATTTTGCTGTTTTTAGCCTTTTTTTAAGGTTGTTTTCTACAACCTAGTTTCTGTGGAGGGACAGTAGTTTACTAGAACTTCCACTCTGACTTGTGGGTAAGTCCATTTGCACAAAGCCCCTCTTCCCGTCACCCATACTTGAGCTAATTGTTTACACCAGAGGTCTTCAACCTGAGGCTCCGGAGCCACTTGTGGCTCCTTTATCCCTCTGTTTGAAGAAAATTGTTTTGAATAAACTATTGGTACTTAGTTTTGGTCATAATGCTTTAGTAAATAATGCTATCTACATTACTACAATACTTAGAAATGCCATTTTTAAGCTTAATTTTCTTAGTATATGTCCTTCAAAATCATAAAAATGCCACAAGAACATGCTAAAAACATAATTTGCATTGAAGAGGGTCTTGAAGATCATATTCTAACTAAAACTAATGTGTCAAATAGACTCTTATCATTAATACGTTATCATGATGTGTGTTTTTATTTGTGTATATATATTTATTTTAAAGCCTTAATAGTCAGTTCTTTAGCTTCTAGCCACCCACAGTCCATTAAAACAGAAAAAGCAAGAGGATGAATTTAATGTGGGGATTAACTGACAAGTAAATGTCTCAAAGAGCTTTTATAAACATCAATATAAACTCATTGTCAAATATGTATTGGGTAACTTCATGTTCACAGCCAGCTCACAAAGAAAGCATCAGCGCAAAGTAGCAAATTTGTATTAAAATGCTCTTAACTGAAATCACTTCCAAGCCTGCAAAGGATTTAAAGATGAAAAACGAGGGGAAAGGAGGATCAGCCTGAAGAGGAAGAAGCAGGAAAAGTAAAGCAACTGCAAAAATCAATCAGGCAGCAGTTCCCAAAAGCCAGCGATGCTAGCATGCTCGAATGCTATTAAAGTGTTTTATTAACAAATATATTACTTTATGACAGTCAGCTGCCCTTTGGGTAGGTGCGCTGGGCAAAGAAAGCCTGAACAGATTTTTTTTCACTGCTTCAAATAAATATATTTAGAGCAATTACAGTCATTCCATTACCTAATGTATTCAATTGCCTACACTTGTCTAATGCTTTAAGCTTTAATTGGGCTCTACAAAGCACTTAATACAGTTTTTTATTCACCCATTATGTGCAAACCCTTTTTCTATAGGTACCCCATGTTCTCTGATATTGCACTTCTTTATTTGACGTAAAGTCAAACAATAATGAGCAAATTAGAAAAAATGGTGCTCAGTATCTTGGAAATAGAAGCACAGGAGCAAAGGGGTTTGAGCTTTTAGCCTTCAATTTGGAATATTACCTTTTCTTCACCTGAGTTCATTACAACTCATCATGAAAATGAGCTCCCATTGTTCCATACAAGTATGAAGCATCTGATCAGGAAATTCAATTGCAGATGTTTGAGTTGATTTGTGAGCTGCCGTAATCCTGTGAGGGAACATAAACCGCCAGTCAGGCTCACGTACACAGATCTAATGTTGAGGCAGTTTTTTAATCTTGTAAACATTCTCTCTCTGATCTCTCATTAATTCAGGCAGTGGCTGATGAGAGTTGGAGAGGAAGAGGCAAAACTGTGCATTCGAAATGAAGTGCGCACATTGCCTCAGTCACGCCAGCTTTTTCCCGTCTTCCCAAAAAAAAAAAAAAGAAAAAAAATCCTTTGCCTCAATTGCAAACAAATCTCTACTCTTTAAATGGAAAACTTTAGATGCTTTCATTTTATTTATGATAATTGCAAACTGAAATATTCTGCAGAAAGCCTGTCAAATGCTTGCAGATGCAACACTTCGTAGACCAGCACCTGCAGCAAATTATAGAGTAGCCTCCAGTTTGTTTCTCATGCTAACAATTTGCCTGTCTTTGTTGTTGATAAAATATGTCTGTAAACTCATGACAAACACCACACGAATTAATTAGCTACAACTTTTGCTGAGAAAACAGCCAAAATGGGCATGAGTAAATAAGATGATAATTAAAAAAATATTGCAGAAATTAAAGCGGGATTATTTAAGATTTAAAATGTTTAGTTTGATTATATAGTCGAGCAGGAAATGATGGGATTCTGTAAGGGATGGTACACAAACATCCACAGAAATCTCCTCTTATGCAGAATATTGAGTTAAAATTGTTCTTCAATTTTATATATGTCTATCTGTCCTAATAATATCTAAAAAATGTATTTCAAAGGAAAAAAACAGCAAAAAATAAAAGAGGTATAATACTATAGCAATCACAATAATTAACAGAAAAAATAGATAAAACTGAAATAGTGCATTTTCTATTCTCTATTCATGGTTTGTATAAAATAAAAGAGTTTGTGAAAATCCTTAACTGAGACTGTCCATGAACTCCACCATAAAAACTGGAGAAAACGAGTGTCTGACTCTGGATCTACAAACATCAAAAGACCCTGAAGAAGAATTCTACTCTTATATTAAAAATTCATATTTTACGACGTTCTTTGAATTCTATATAATTTTACCATCCTCAATGTAAAATGGATGGAGCTGGATGGTCACAAGAACTTGACAGACACTTTCAATCGGCCTCTAAAGTTCTATAAAAAGATTCCAGAAAATAATTATAAATCATCGGACGAAGAGAATTATAAACGCTCTTCATTCAATCTTTTGTTGTCACAGAAGGGGAAAATATATTTCAAATCAATTGTCCTTAATGTGAGTTTAATGTTTTGCCAGTTCTCTGGTACTAGCGTAAATGCCTAAAAAATGTTTTGATATTAAATATGTTGCTGTGATTGTTAGTACAAACCCCCCCCAAAACATTATTTTTATTAGTGCTATTATTAAAACATTCAGCCCCCTTGTTAACCTATAGCGTGGTTCATACCAGACGCGGAAGGCTCGCACCGTGCAGCGGAGCATTTTGACGTCGGATCTATGTTGTTCGCGAGCCGCAAACATAGAATCGACGATCTGCATCAATTCTGAAAGGAAATTAAATCAAGATACAAAAGAAAATTTGGTTTATTTTCAAAATATAACCATTTTTTCACAATAAAACACAGCGATTGACAAATGCGATCATTTTTTGTATCTAAATAGACAGTAGAAATAAAAATAAAGACACAATCGCAGCACACACACAAAACAGACACACAAACACAAAAACAGGCAGACAGGCAAATCAACGTTGTGGGCTCTTAGCAGAAACATGGAGTAATATTTTTAGGTTATTAATTTACCCACGATGGCAAAAACAAACAAACGAAAAAAAAAGCTCTAGCAGAAGTGCCTGTCTACCGTCACGGAAAAATGCAGATCTGGTGTGAACTGTGGGAGAGAGCGGATGCTGCGAATCCGCTCCGCGTCCAGTGTGAACCAGGATGCGTCCAGAGCCTTTTGCTCCTCTCTACAACCCAGACAACCAAAAACCTGGCAGTAGTGGAACAGTACCTTTAGCTCCTACCTCGAGAGAAATCATAGAAATTGCAACAAGGAAGGAAAAATGCAGTGTGTGTAGAAAAAAAGTAAAGTAATGAGCCATGGAAAAGTTTCCAACTTAAATGATTATTCTCCACTAAATTGATTTATTTCACATTTATTCACATTATTATTTTTATGGTTTTTCTTACTTCAATACATATATAAAATGATATTGTTAAGGACATGGCTCGGCTTCAGGCTTGATTTTAGAAAGTCAGCATGTCTTCTTGGCAGAAAAAAAAACTCTGAAATCAAAACAGACACTGAAACAGATGGTGATTTTACACCAGCATGATGAAAGAAATAGCTTTTTAACATCAAACCTCAGCAAATTACTTTGAAAGCAGCTGGCCAGACACAAGAGGGAATCCCAAGTCTGGGGAGGAAGCCAGACTCCTGAACACAGGCTGTCTTGATGCACCTTTATACTGTAGTTCAATTTCTTTTGCCCATATATAGTAGAGTTTTATTCACAAAAAGCCAGATATTACTCTAAAGTGCTTTTTTATTTAGGGTCTATATTTAAAATCTAATTTAACACATTTTTTTTAACTACACCTGAGTAACCCAAAGCTGCTCGTAGCCACAGCAGTCCTTGACACGCATGTCTTTAACAGTTGATTAAAGACTTGGAACTCTACAAGAATAATTAAGGTCACAGGTAAATGCCTTTGCTTTAGGAAGAATAAGAATGTGCCTATAAGTTAAAAACATTGTGTAAAAATGTCCTTCATACCTGGAGGTTACTCATTTTTAATGTTGAGCGACCTGATAGGTGCACATAAAAACACAAATGAAGACAGCAGAAGCTAATTTTTATCTATTGTCAATGGTATCACTGCGATACAACTGGGGCAACATTCAAGTTACATTCTAGAACTTTAAAACAATATTTGCACCTGCTAATTTTGTAATAGTTACACACAGGTTTAAACAGCTTTTCTTCTTTTGAGGTTGTAAAGAATATTTATTATTTTGTGATGGTCATTTTTTTAAGAAACTAGCAAGAACATAACATGCTGCTGGGTAGTTCCTTTTATAGGATTATACATATGTTGATCCCATGAAAGAGGGATTGGTTGCAGTTGGATATACCTCAAGTTTAGATGATAGTTCTGTGAAAAAGTTTATGAAGATAAAACTGCCAGTCAAGGTTTCAGTTAGGTCATTAAATGCTAATGTTGGATTGATTTTTTTTTTGCTAATTTCTGAGAAATTTCACACCTCAACATACACCAATGGTCAGACCATGCAAGCACGTCAACATTCCAGTGGAAGACAAAGAAAAGCACATCTTAAAAAATGCTGCACCCAATGAAACAGAGAGGTGGAATGACATGAAGGATTTCCCTCAATTTACTGCAATAGAAGGAAATTTAAAAACAAATTGATGTGTGGTAAGAAGTTAATTCATCAAAAGTCTTGAATGAATTGTATCCCCCTCCCAAAAAAACCCCAGAAAGTATTAAAGATTGCAGGATATAGGTTTGTTACTTCATCAGCAGTGCTGAAAAAATGTTTAGACATTAGAATATTGACACAAATTTTTAATTTAAAGACCATCCCTCTTAAATTACCTTTTTTCATTTAAAAGTTGCTCTGAAATTGAAATCCATGTAATTTTAGTAAACAACAAAACTCTTAAAAAACATCATACTTTTAAAATCCAAGCAAAACTAATGATAAAATTCTTAAACTTGATTATTCATGAACACTTGTTATGCATACAGTTGGTATTGCATGGAAAATGTTTGCTATTATAAAAAGGCATATTGTAGTCGTTAGTAAATTTGAATTTTTTTGTGCTGAGTGGCATCAATTGCATCAACATTTATTGTGAAAATAATAGTTATGTTGTGCAAATACAGTTTTCTCTTTTTCAATGAAGATACATTTCATATGTAAATATAAGTAAAGGTCATTTACAGAAGTAAACAGAGCAGCGAACAGCTCGTTGCATTTGATCGGTGCACTACTGTAGGACCTCAGCATCTGGAGGAATGTCATTTTACTGGCAAAGTAAAAGAGAAAACAGGATTTCTGTTCTGACTCTGGCTGGATCACAGAACAAACTTAATCTCACAACCCTACTGCAAAAAAAAGTTAATTCACAAGCTAGAAATAATTTACTCTTTAACCAACAAAACGTTTATAATTTTGTTCAAGCTATTTGGTAATAACCTTGGTGCTTTCCTATAATTATTTAACTGGAAGATGAATCAGAAAACCCTAAAAATAAAGTTAATTTCTGCATACTGTTTTTATTTATTGCATATACACTTTTATCATTTTTAACATTTTCAAAATTCCAAATGTGATTCCATATGACTGGAAAAAGTCAAAATGTTTTAGTATTTAAACTAGGGCTGGGCTGCTAAATTAATTAATCGATCTGAATGAATGTAAGCTTAATAGATCAATAATTGATCCATACAAGTATAGATTGATCTAACCCATAATGCTAAAGTCTGCAAGCTTGATGCTAACATATAATGGGATTTCCAAAAGATGAGATTAAATTGAATGGAGTGGATTGAAAGAATCAGGGGGAATCAAGTTGATTCAGGCTCTGGAGAACCAAATTAAATCGATTCTAGACATTTTGAAAATGACCTAGTCCTCATTTATATTCTAGAATGATTTAAACAAAAAATAGATTATGTTAAAAGTATTGTTTTTAAATAACAATTTATTTTCAAGCTGTAAAATGGGGTGTGATGATGTTAGTTTGTTTGTTAGAGATTTGTTTGTCCTTCTTAACACCATAAAATCTATAAACTGCAGAATGCTTTAAAATATGTTTGAATATAACCAAACTATGTGACATCATGTTGCCAAATTGGATGGAAAACATCAGTTTTGTTTAACTGCAACAGCACAGAGACGCTCATTTTTTTTCCAAAATAACTATTGTTTCATTCAACCTGTAGAAATTAGTCATCTGAAAGATGAAGCCAGGAATCGTGACAAATGAATTTATTTGGACTCAGTTTCCCACAATCAACTGAGCTTCTAAAATCCCAAATCCTACCTGATGATCAGTGAGATCCCATGAATCGTCACTTGACATTAACACGGTCACACCATGCAGCTGAAGGCTTCAAAGAGCCTGGTCCCCGTCTGCATCCTCACATTTTTATTGAAAAAAAAAAAAGCTAAGAGCTTTTCGTGCTCACATTTGTGATGAGGAGAGAAAAACGTGCGGGAGAAAACTGATGGTACAAAACCCTGGGGACAGGGGATCCTCACTATGTCAGTCCAAAAGAAACACTATGATAATGATGGGATGAGCTAACTTTCCTGCAAATACAATGAAAAGGGTTGTGATTCCACATGTTAACTTATCATCTAAAAACAGGATTCACATGCACATGCTTGTGTATGAAGCAGGAACCCAGTCTCTGTGGCTAATAGCTGTAATATAGCGGCATAACTACTGTAACAGCTCATGACATTGGGTGCATACCTCCATAGAACTAACAGAAAAACATCGAGCACATCAAACACATGTCTGCTAGCAAGCCTAAACATAAAAAGATGCAACAAAATACTTTAGATTCAGTTACAACCAATCACTATCTTCCAATGTCGTGTTCGTCAATAACCTAAACACATCGTAATTAAATCAAGGATTTAGTGAGTGAGAGGTCTAAGGAGGTGTAAAAGCCAGCTCTGAGCAAAGGGGGATCCAATGCAAGCAGTGCTGTGAGAGGCAGCTGATCTGTAATGCTGCCGGAGTCTGCATGTCAAATGCCAGTGGCTTCCACAGGAATATGATAACGAGGGCTGAGCATAGAGGGAATGCTAAATGAGATATCAAACACAGAGGAGAGCTCAAAAAACATACAACACAGAGCCGTTTAATAAGACATGCATAGAAAGCCTGTCTGCCTCCATTGTTCTATCTGTGTAGCAACATGGAACCAAAAAAAATCCGAAACAAAAAGACATTTTTCAGGCTTAATCATAAACCAGATAATCATGCTGCAATGACATAATTAATCTGAAAAAAAAACTGAATGTGTTTATTCAGAAATAGGTCTTGTTTGATGCGTTCACACCAGAAATGCACGTTTAAGCGATGAAAGTACCAACACACCGGCTGCATCGACTTTCAATAAAAAGTCTTTGTAAATGCACGTCACCTTGAATTTTGGGGTTCCGCGCACACAAGTCTCGCGTTCACGCAAGTTTTTAACTCCAGTCACAGGCTCTACATCCAAAACAGGCTTTCATTGATCGCGGTGGAAGTTGATCAGTTGAACTTCTTGATGCCATATCACATAAACGCTGATCTTTGACCAATCAAGGACTTGGATTTTGGGATGCATCTTTGAGTAGCATCCTTTTCATAACACAGAAGTAACAACAGGTTGAAAATTGATCATGGAAGAGAAGATAATTGAAATTTGTTCCCGGCTAGACTTCTAAAGATGTATATTAGGAACAAAGCAGTGAAAGAAAAAGCCTGGAGCAAGATTTTCGAAATTTGCTCTAGTTTCACACCAAGCCTCTACCAGCTATGAGTATATGCACTAGTATGGGTAGCAACAGTCCAGTGTGAACACCACATGCTAAATGTGTGTTCAAGAATTCCCATTTAGCACATTCTTGAACTTGCCACACATGTCCAACATGATGGAAACAAGTTTCTAAAAGCCTTCTCTCGGCTTTGTCATTTTGAAGATGCTTCCTGATTTTAGAGTCTAAAAAATATAGATCCTCTATAAAGAAAAGCACATCAGATTTGATTATTTAATTCAATGTTTAGTGAAATGAAGAGGTGGGGCAATGTTATATCCGGGTTATATTTCATTATTTCTAACAGAAGCAGAAAGCAGATTTTCTAGAGCATGCCTAACTTAAAGGAGCAGCTTGAACACTGAATTAATTTTGTGCACATCTTCATTGTTAGAAAAGGCTGCATCATTCTGAAGATACATTTTACCTGGCACCTTTTCTTATTTTCATCAGAGGATGATGAGATGAATGGATTCCCTTCCTCTGTCTTGTTCTCTCATTACAGCGGCATCACTGGCAGGACACGACCCACATGAAAGCCTAAATTTCAAAGCTTAACGTCGGGAACTTATTCTGCAGCTGTAAGTGGAATGAAGAATTTATTATCTGCAATGTGGTTGCAAAGGGTTTTCTTTTCCCATCACGCACTGATTGTTATCTAGAGATGTTTCCCATTCAGCCTCAGCAGAAGGCTATTCCAGCTGCCATCAGGCATGAGCGACGACAACATTCTCAGCCCATCACACGGTCTCACACAAACAAACATTATTGCAAACCCTTTTGCCTCCTGACATTTAAAGACACACTCCAATAAAAAATTTATTTTTGGAGTTTTTAACATGATCTTATAGCATCTTCTAAATGTCAGGCATATAGAAAGAAATTTAAGATTAAAACTGCATTTTTTTTTTTTTTTTTGGTGAATCAGGACCAGACACAAACATTGGATTTTTTACATACATACTACAATCATCCAGCCACAAGCTCCCTGCTCCACTCCATTCAAATGCATCCACTTACAGACAAATAGATCCATGTCCGTCTTCATTGACCCTTGTCTGAGTTGATCTACATCAAATCTGTACGACTGGATAGCTCCAATATTGCCATTTTTGCTGCACCGTTAATGCTAAATTGGGGTTGTGAGGGTCTGTAAGCTAGAGGGAGAGAGTGTAAACAAAGAGATAATGGGAAATTAAGGCGGGCTTACTCCACTCCAACAGTCCCACCCACAACTCAGAGGTAAATTGGAATTTCTGATGAAATCCTGCTCCTCTACAGAAACTATGTCTATTTTGGCTGAAAAACACATTATCATAATAAAAAAAATACTGGTAAAACTTAACCAAAAGATGATCTGAGTGGGCATTTTGCTTTCACCGATGCACAAATAACACAAGACATGGTGAACACCCTATAGAATAATTCTCCTGGATCTGAACCACCATCCTCTCATTGAAAGATGAGAACACTGGAGTCAAACCGGACTTCCTCCTGAATAAAGTCACACATTTTAATTATAGCATTTAGGGAATACAGTAAATCTGCAGCTGTTTTAGTTTTAGTGCATCCAACTGACCTGCTCGGACTGTCAAAGTCTTGCAACACTGTAATAAAGGAGCATTTCTACATTTATTGTATGGTGCAAATATAACCTCTAATTAGTGGCTGACAGGATCAAATATCTGTTTAAAAAAAGATTTTATTTTATTTTATGAAGCAGCATCAAGGTTCTTCCAAGTATGCATCATATTTCCAGTATGGAATATTTTACACCAGATTCTCAATGACACATACCATCATGACCTTCTATCAAACAACTTTCTAAATTACACAAAAAATTGTGAACAAATCTGAAAAAGAAGAAAAAAAATGTATAAATATTTTAAAATTTGTGTCTTCACAATTTCCTTTAACAAGCTGTTGTTATAGGAAAATAATATCAGATTTTTAAAAAACGTAATGTCAAAAATACAGTAAACTAACAAATGTAGAGAAGACATTAAGATATTCATTTAAAACACAACTGCACACTGTTCTGTACTTAAAAAGTTGAATTATTTATTTTTTTATTTTTGAACACTGGAGCAGAACAGCAATGACCGTTATGTAAACACTGGTATCACGGAGCTTTAGAATGCACCTAAGGTTATATATCCACTGGGTCTGAAAGGAGTCAATAATGAGATAGAATATGATGCCATTTAAAAGCTATAATGACAACATGTGAAAGACACTTTAAAAGCTCAAAGCTGCTGAAATAACTGAAATGTGTTTTGGTTCACATTAGCATACCAAGCCCTGAGCGCTCCGCTGAACTCTGGCTCACCAAAAAAACCCCAAAAAAAACCTGTAAAGAAAAATGGTTGACTTTCCATGAGGTGAGTTTCTAACCGGTGGGAGGTCTCGGTGTTCGGGACAGATGGCTATTAGGGTCAGCTGGCAGCTTTGGTGGCTGAGCCTCAACAATGGATATGAGACGTGGCAAACTGCTCATCTGCTACTTACACACACGGGACCTCCAACACAAAAAAGACTGATGCTGGGACAACATGATCCCTCTGTCCACATACAGTTTGAGCTCAAATTTTTCTACGTAAAAAAATTGTTGTAGAGCTGAAAGCAAAACTACATAACTTTAAAGCAATAGTCAAATATATGTTGAAGAATAGTGACAAAAACAATGGCTTCTATGATAAAAAAGGATTTACTTATTTCAATCATTAGACTCCACAATGTCTCATAAACACTTAATTGTATTTCACTTCATTGCAGGGCTCTGGATTAAACTCTTTGCAATGGTGCAACTAACTTTTTTTGATGGTGCAATCTCCTCGTGAACCGCATTAACTCAGCACTTTTACATGGTCACTTTGCTTTGTAATCGTTGCACTGGCAGAGCAAGAACATTTTAAATGGGGGACAGATTTCATATTGGTGGCAGAAGACTGGAAAGGGAGGCAAAAGAGAACAACAGAGTGGATGACTGTTATGAAAGAAAGGATCAAAAATACATGTTTCAAACAGTTTTATTTTTGAAGAACATAATTTAAGGGGTTCAAGATTTCATTTAAAAACATTGCTTTTGTTAGTTTTGCAACATTCAAAAAAGCTTCTGTTGATGGTTTTGTAGTTTTTGTCAATAGTGATACTAATATTGACGCAAAAATTGGAGGGAAAGGGGCAGTTGCCTCCCTTATACCCATGTATTGGTGAAAATATTGACATTAAGGACTTAAAAATGATTATCTTTCAACCTGTGAAAAGTACTTTTTTATGTGAAACACAATTCTACAATAATGACAAATTTCATGATCAAATGCTTCTCTGCCCTAGACTGTTTACTTAAAATGATAATAATATGGGTTTTGCGATAGTTCAAGAGCATATCCAGCATCACTTCATAAGTATGTCTTGAATTTAAATATTTTTTTATAGTTGTCACTATGTTTAGAACATTTATGTTTTGGCTTTAGAGCGCTTCATGCCAAATAACTTTCAAACATCATCATTCAATCAGTGATGTTTCTTCTTTGTTTCCTATTTTTATCAGTTCAATTTGATTTTTGAAAATTAGTTTTGTTTTTTGAAATATCATTTCCTTATTTATTTTTTTTTTTTTTTGGTTTTTGGAGTCTTGTTTTCACCATGGCTGGGTGCACCAGTGTGACTACAGCTTTCTTGTAGATGCAGCATTAAAATTTTCAGTCACAACTTGGTTACTAACGCCCTGCTTTGCAGTCATTGTAACTTTGAGTTGTTTATTGTATAGTTATTATTTTAAGCTCTAGTAACTAATGAGTTTCCCAAAGTGTGATCAATTAAAAGTTTTATTCCTATTTATATGCAGTGGAATACAAAATACTAACTGTAAAATTTGAATGTTTAGAATTTTTCTTATTTTCTAAGTAGGACAAATAATTTTATCAAAAAAGCTTTAATTCTCAAAATAATCTTGGTTTAAGAAAGCATGTAATGGCTTTTTTTTAAATAAGTATTCACAGTTGAGACCATTTTTTTCTTATCTAATTTGTAGATTTTTTTACTTATTTAATAAAAAAAGAGAGAAAAGTTGGACTTATTTCTCGGGGGCCTGCTTTTGCAAAGAGCTTAGCCTTTTTTGTTTAATAATAAATATTAAACTTCTACACTGTCAAATCTTGAAGGCTTTTAGGGATTTATGATTGTTTAAGAGGAACCCTTCCAGCTGTTGAGAACAAAAAAAAAAAAAAAAACATTAAAGCAGAACATCCGGCATATTTGTCAGTGATTATCAGGGATGTTTCATTTTACAAGCTCTTTTTGTAAATAGAATAAATTGTGTGGGATCCCTCCTATTGATCTGTGAACGCGAACGTACCAAAAAAGACAATCTCGGTGATGAGTGTCTGTCCTAGAGATATTGATCAGCTGTTGCCATCCCAGTAGCAACAAGCATATGCAACATAATGAGGCACATCGATCAAATCAAACAGGAGGACAGCATCACGTGTATCCCAGCTTTACGAATTCTACGCAATAACTCAGGAGACGGACCGACTGAGAGAATTAATGCAGAGGAAGACGCGGGGCCAGCATGCAGATGAGAGGAAGACTATGGGTAAAGAGAAACACATTACTTACATTCACAAGGAGACTGATAAATTGCTT
The DNA here is from genome assembly GCA_003999625.1 of Oryzias javanicus. Taxonomy (NCBI): domain Eukaryota; kingdom Metazoa; phylum Chordata; class Actinopteri; order Beloniformes; family Adrianichthyidae; genus Oryzias; species Oryzias javanicus. The sequence goes on from CM012442.1 coordinate 20,819,990, forward strand.
TAGAAATGGGGGAAAATATATAAACAAGTAGGAGAAAGGAAACAACTGAATCAAAGGAGAAATATATCGATTACACCAATAATACGTCCCTCTCTGGCTGCAAATATGTGCTTTTAAAGGCAGATAAGAAGATGACAAATATGAAAAATGTGTTGGTGAAAATGTAGAACAGAGCAGAGGGGGAGCTGAAGGATGGGATGTCAGGGAACGGGACGCCGAGCAAGAAAAGAGGGGAAGGCTTTGGGAGCGAAGGATAACGAGCCAAATCAGAGTTCATCTCCCAGCTTTAAAGCAGTCCAAAAAGTTTCCCCCTGTTAATCCATCATCAGCTGCCCTCACATCCCTGCTGTCAGGCTGGAATGTGTGGAAGTCTGGGTGAATAAACAGCCCCGCATCAAAAAGTCACACTTATATTGACACTGCTGGGACAACCCGGGCTCTCAGCTATCCATTAACTCACCTGCAGTTAAACATATTTGCTAGCGGCTCGACTTCCTGTTTGTTCTGCAACTTTCTGCTGTGACGCCATTTTATTTAGTTACTTTACAACTTTGGTTTGTGATTCTTGTCTACTTTCCCTCAGGTGTGTTTCACTGTCACAGGTATGAACAGCTGGTACAGTATAAATAAAATGAATCAGACTTTGTTTCCCTGACTGTCTGCATGCATGCATTTAGCAAGAGAAATCCAACTTAGAATCATTAATCTAGAAGAAAGCCAAAAAAAAAAAAAACCCCAGTGACACCTGCTATCACACACCAGCTTGATTTGGGTGTGCAGCTCACATCCAGGATTTACTATGCAAATAGCTCTGACAGCATGTGGTTAGGCATTAATAAAGGACACTCATTTAAGAGGATGTGGGTTTAGTAAATACCACAGAGTTACCCAGCCTGGTGTGACATTTTGAAGCTCAGAGCTGCGGTGGTGACATGAAATTAAGTTATACTATGTGGTCTGCGCCTTCCCTTTTTCTACTCAATCATGTTAGCATCTGGCGAAAAAAAATGCCATTTCTAAATGATGACAAATTAACAGTTTGTTCAAAAGAGATCATTCCAAGAAGTGTTTTCCTACTTTTGCTGAAGGAAATGGCAACATCCAACATTTATCCTGTGTTTTTAAAGACCCATATCACTGAATATTGTGGGGGTTTTTGATGGAAATTTTTTTAATGACGGAGAACTTATATAAAGAAAATTAAATGAAAACTACATTTCTGAGTAGTAATTTATTCAAATCATATAGTGAAACAGGAGCAGATGAAAAAATGCTATTTGAAAAAAGATTATATTTGTGATGTAAATACATCACAAGCTTCCCCATCAACTCACAGACAACCAGATCAATGTACTTCTTTGTTTTTGTCGTCTGATCTGGCTAAAAATTGTGTATCTGGAAAGCTCCGATATTGCTTCGCTAAAGTTAGATTTGGGAGTTGTAAGCTAGCAAGAGCACAAATAAGCAGAGCATTCACTTTTTGGGGAATGGGAAGTGGGGGTGGGGTTGCACAGCTCCAACAGTCTTCCTCATATCTCAGAAGGAAATTTCTAATATATTACCGTCGCTCTGCAGAAACTGTGTCCTGGAAAACAACACAATTTGTAAAAAAAAAATTTGGCTAAAATCGATATAATCATAATAAACCCTGGAGCACTATCGCCAAGGGATTTTTACCTGAGCAAAAGTATATACATGATCTTCAAAATGTTGCATTTTTCTGAGTCATGGATTCCAGGTTAAGTCTTACATGTCCCAGTAATGGGTGGACCAAATGCCACCAAGTCTTCAGTATCATCAAGTTTTTTTTAGGAATTTTTTGTTCTCACATTTTTAAATTTTCAGCAATTTTCAAGCATGTTTTTACAATCTAATGTTCTTATTTTTCCTTTTGTTACATGTTATAGTTGAAAATGAAAGAAAACTACTCTAATTTATCATGTGTGTTATATTTTGATCTATTTTTTATGACAAATACTTTCTATTGGGAAAATTATATTGGGTAAAAATTTCCTGGCAAAAGTGATGATGTAACATTGTTCTAGCTCAAGTGTTGTAGGGTTAAAAGACCACCGGGAATACTTTTAAAATAGATCAAAAGACAATTGGAGTGGGATTTTAAAGATAACTGAAAGAATCTGACCTTTAACTGACTGTCAGATCAGAACTTTTCAAGACATTTATGTAAAAATCTCTCACTAATTAAATCTGGTTTATTATTATTATTACACAGTTTGTCTCGGCACAGGCTCCACAGCTGAAGGGAACCAAGTGTGACACAGCTCTAAGTGAAGTGAACAACCAGGCGGATGTCAGTGTGTTAACATCCTCAGAAACACCCTGACTTCCAGCTACACACACAAACACACACTTATTTTTTTCTTTCTCCGCACTGTTAATAATTGCTGATTAGACCTATCAGCATCATCAGACTTCAGCACTTCACTACAGGGTAGATCATACAGACAAGCATAGGCAAGATGACAATAATGGAAATGGATGGTGCTCATCATCCGGCATGAAACACAAGTCTGATTACAGGCTTTCTTAGTTGTGATAATTCAAGCCTATTATTAATTTATATAATCAAGTTAATCAGTCAAGGTGAATTGAGAATGCCAGCAAGCAGATTTTTCTTTCACTTTGACTTGTTTCTTATAATCGTTCACACCCAGTGTCCCTTTCAGTGGTTCCGTCCTGACAGATCGTAAAACAAGCAGACCCAAATGAGGTGCTTCCTCATTAGCCTCATTATGGTGAAGCCTTGTTTTGTTAATTGACATAAAAACAAACGCTTGCTCATAAAAGAAGAGCTAACGGTAAGGCACCGCTTCCGCCCCCTGTTTTCTGTATTAGCGAGTGTGAATCATAGCCAACAGATGGATGATTCGGGCTTTAAATGGTTTAAATGGATGCTTCATTCATCCCGGCTTTGTTCGTTTTGCTCTTCATACACGGTTACACTCAGTGCAACAGGAACGAAAAAGAATGATAGACACACGTTTAAACGATGATGCAGGAACTATTTTTTTCAGATATGAGCCGAATGCAGCAGATGGATTTGTTGATGAAGCAAATCCAGCAGTGAAACACCAAATTTGAAAAAGCATCTATAGATATTATAACACAAATATGAAAAGTAAACAATAACAAAAATAATAAGGTCTTTTGCAAAGGATTTTACCAAAGAAATCAAACACACAGTGGTTCTGTGGGGTTATTTTTTCATTCCTGAACCCCCTTCAGAGGATCTCTTCCCACTACAGTAGGAGAGAGAAACATGCCTCCCAGTAACCATGGAGACCCCACAACATTACAGAGGGCAACGCTTTTGTGAAGAAAATTTCACTTTAATTGAACTGACTGCTTAGAGGGCTAACTGCTTTGAAAGTCAAACACACAGAGGACAGCAAATACTAACAAAAATAAAACTGATTTTTACAGTCACTGTTACAGGAAAAGGCTCTAAAATGGTTAAAACGCTTGAACAAAGTAGATAACTCTGAATATGCAAATATGCAGAAATCTTTGGTAGTATTTTATTCTTCACACATTTTTGTTTTTAAACCCTCGGCGCATTATGGAAATGCCTGAACGTGGAAGCTGGTGTGATTTTGACCTGTTACCTTTTGTTCTCACAACATTTGAAAATGCTCCAGTTTTAAGAGAATATATCTATACACACACACACACACAATGAGGGTCACCTTCTGTTTGCTTTTTAAATGGGGACTGTAGACACATTAACACAACAATCCAATTTTGTTGCTTTGCAAAATGTTTTTTTTTTTACTTTAATTTTGAGAGGAATGCAAAATATGGCTCTGCATTTCCATGCTAAAGAAAGACCACAGCTGCTCCTTGAAATGAGTTTTCTTTGGAGATGGCTAACATGCTTGAAAATGTAAATTATTCCAGAAAATGTCTTTATTTTTTTTTTACTGTACTGTAACAAATGAACTTCTAACCATCACAGTGGTATTTTAACTTATTGAAAATAGTCTGGAAAAGAAATGTTTTATTCCCCAGAAAATACTTTGAATTCTGATGTGTTTTATTAGTTTCTCTTAACTTTTCTAGGTTACATTAAAATCTTGATGTGTTGGTTCTGTCATACCTTGATTAGCTTAGTTCTTCTAGTTGGTTTTGTTAGTTTCATTTGATAATCTCTCCAGGACTTTTTTTTCTTTTCTGTATGATAATTACCATGGTTTCAGTAGCTTTGTGATTTTTGATTCTTAAGTCTTGTCAAAATGTTTTGGTCTATTTCTGCCAGGTTTCAGTTAGGCTTCGGTCACATATCCCAAAAAGCCACTCCGCACCACCAACATGCAATTTTTTCAGAAATTTTGGCTGGAGGCATTCAGATTCTTACACGATGTGTAATGCAAATGGATGTAAGTTTTTTAAGAAGTCAAATTTTACAGCTATCAGATGATTTTTCTCCAAAAGTCCACATTGGTCAGTGGCCAGATTGCGGGGTGGCAATCCAGTGACAGCTGGGCGGCCACTGGCCGGCAGCACCTCTGAATGAACAATATCTAAACTCATCAGACAGTGGCCATCCATGTCAAGTGCCATCGGCCGCCAGCCTCCTGGGGTAAATAAAAGGTGTGCCCTTCTGCACACCTGGCTGCCATCCTCTACATTTATAAACACACCACCAATTTTCAAAAAATTTGAGCTTTGACATGAAATCTTGAAGATTTCACCAATGTCTCCAGTAATGGCAGTTGTATTTGTGACCTTTGCCATTAGGTTCAGTCATATTTAGGTTTTTCTGTCCTGATCTCCGTCTAAAACAAAAAGTTCTGCCTCTAAACCAGTAAAACCTTCACCAGTATCATATATAAACGTCTTATAAAAGACGTTATAAAATGTCTTATAAAATCTTATAAAAGGTTTATCATAATTAATAGTTGTTTTATGCATCACTTTTTAAACCTAGCTTTTAGTTGAAATGTATATGTTTATTTACACACTCTTATATATTCATATTTTATTTACTTAGCTGTTTTTATTTATTTAAATTTTTAATTCACTTTTAGTGATTGTACCAATCCTGTACTTTCTTCAGATCTGGCATCCACAATTATTATTATTATTATTATGCTTGTTGCTATTATTATAATAATATTATAGAATCACAATAGTTCATTGTAATTTACTGGAGCCATAACATGTGTAGAAGGTTAGCTTAAAAAATTAGCTCAGGTTTTAAGAAGTCCCACTCCAGCTTTATTTTTTATCAATTTTAAAAGAATTCCAGTGGTCTTTGAATTTAAATTAATCTCTTAAGTCGTTGTCTGTAAATATGAGTGAGGTGTTTGCTGGTGTGTACAGGTCCCAAAATATCATAGCCCACTTTAGTATCAAGCCAAATTTTGGATCTAACATATGTTGTTTTATGTTTCATCTTGTTGTGTGGGTGGCGTCGGGTCTGGATTGAGAGTGTCGTGAATGTTTTATAACTTTATTTGTGGGAAGTTCTTTGTTTTTTTCTTTTGATTAATAAGTTATTTTTGTAAGTGTTACAAATGTATTAAACGTGCTTTCATAAGTAAAGTTTGATGTGATCATATTGGTTCTTTATGCATTTCCATAACAATGAAATATTAAACAGGATCTGTTTCTGCTTGAGCTCCTGTAAATACAACAATAAAAACCTATCAAAATCATGTAATTTCTTTTCAGAAATATATTTTTATACTTTGCTATAAAAAGTTAAACATTACATCCCTCATCTTTGCTTAGCACCAAACATATTCATCACCCAATAGACGTAAAGAACACAAGGAATCTACAGTCTTTTTCACCACATTTGTCATCCTCTGTACAAATTTCTATCCAACCTATGAGATTACGTTCTAACAGCATATAATTAAACACTCCACTAAAGCAAACTTCTGAAGAGGTCTTTTATGGCTTTCTTCAACTAGACAAACACACACAGGCACAAGCTGGAAATGCAGGCCCTCACAGGGACTCGGAACAGCAGTGTTTGATTTGTTGCGATGGTGAATAATACTCAGTAAAAGCCCATGAAAGAAATTAGATTTTGCTGGAAAATGTTTAATCTCTTTCACACATGGTGCCAGATGACACTACACAAAGACAGGGTGGCTCACATGCGCACAAGCACACACAAAAATCGGCATGACATGAAATGGCAATCTCTCCAAAACATGCAGCGATTGAAAACGATTTATTAACCGTCCACCCTTGCCTGGTTAAAAGGTGACTTAATGTGGAAAGTTGAAGGCATGGAGTCGTGCTGTCCAAGCTTGAATATGAAAGATATTTCCTGAGCTTACAGGACAAACAAAGGACTCCTTTGGAAATGTCACAAACAAACACAATTGGACAAATCTTGGGGCTATTGATGGGAAATCATTTAAAATAAATGATAATAAAGATCGTTTTGGCATTTGTCACTCACTTCCAACAGTTGGCTGAAGCATCATGCAGGGAGATCTAAAGGTGGGAGTTGTTATGGCAGCTTTGCTAATCCTGCCAAGAGTCAATCTTTTGTTGTATCTCTGGGGAGAGACACACAAAGCCCAGAACAATCCCAGGCTTGAACACCGACAGATAAACCTCTGTATTTGCAGTTATGTGCCTGCTGAGTGTATGCCCTTCTGACTTGTAGCTGTCACATATTCACAGTCTGTGGATTGGTGTGTGTTTCGTCCCTGACTTGCTTTACCCGCAGTGTTATGTTAGAGACACTCTGCTGCCTCGCTCAAGAGTTGGGGAACGGGTGCGATTAGGCAAGTGGCAGCAATGATTAGGGTCAAGATACCCTTCAGGGAAATGAAGTAGAACACTGGAGGGATAAAAGGACATCTGGGAGTGTTGGCGTGCATCTTCTGCATCCGCGATCGTCTTGGTTGTCCGTGGTGGAACTCCTACCTATCTCAAAGTTAGTTAATAAGCTTATTAAAGTTACTGGTTCTGGCACTCCAGCTCATCAAAGACAAGCAATTACTCTCCCCAACACAATCCGCGCACTCTTTAAAACGGGCGTTCAGTCCTGTCTCGTATCAAGCCGCGATTGCGAACTATGAAGTTGTGCTCTGATGAGCCTAACAGTGCTTTGATTAACTTGTCTTCAGTAACGAAAACGAGCAAGACAGAAGAAAATTGTTCAGGTTATTCAGAGAAAAACGACATAAAGGAGGCAGTCATGTGCTTCTGACAGACATTTTGATTTCTCAAACCACTGCTTGAAATGTTGTTACAGAGAAGCGGTTCAATGACACAATAGCTCAAGGTCTCCTCCATTCTTTTGCTTCTTTTCTTTCTGGCTCCTCGCTGCAGCTTTCTCCTGGTAACTATGGTAACTTGAGTTTCCTGCCAAGAGCACTTCCAATGCACCAGACCTGACGTCCCCCCCCCCTTTCTCTATTTCTTCCTCTCCCCTGAACTGTCCATCACTTCGTTTTCCCCGCGCTCTCACCTGTCGGTGAGTCACCTGACAGTCAAAGAGCGAAAGGCACGCCGGTGACCTACTTTAAACTATATCTGATTTCTGTTGAGCTGCGGTAACCTTCCAAAGCCAGATCTGTCTTTTGTCATCATGACTCACAAAATAAATCAGTCAGCTGTGACTTCATTACTGTTTAAATCACTTAGAAAGGTTCTCCTTACACATCACTTTGGGAACTGCTGGCAGACTTGAACCTTTTTCTAAATATGTGCATTTAAAGAGAAAGGGTTGTTTTCACTTCAGCAAAAAATACACTATTTTTATTTTTGTGAGTCTTTGGTAGAGTTTAATTACCTGTGGTAATGAGTACAGTCGTGTCAGGTGTTCTGGGAGTAGAGCGTGGTTATTAAGACGTTCCTGCTCACTGGTTTTCCAGGCTTGGGACTCTTGAGGTCTCATACTCTGACTAAACAAGCTCCTCATGTCCAGACTCACCTGAAACTGAATGACCTTAATGTCACTGACTGCTTTGGGGAAAAAGTTTCCATTTGTTTTGTTTTTTTTTTTTAATTAATGCAGGACTGATTGCTAAATAAGAAAATTGTGATTTGTTGTGCAATCAATAGCTGATCATAAACTGTAAAAACTGGGAAAAGAAAAAAACTTTTTTTCCAAGTAATATTTCTTTTTAGTTTTACTTTTTTTCACCCGAGAGGAAATTTAAAAAAAAAAAAAAGTCCCTTTTTTTTTTTTTTTTACTGCTGGTGGACATACACTGAAATGTTATTAAAAATGCAGAGATCTTGCTCATAAATGAGGATGTAAACAGAAAGCAAAGAAAAAATTCACATAAACGTTAAAAAAAAGGTTGAAAAAAGACAATTTTAGCTCACAGTATCAGTATTTTTCACCTTATAAGTAAAAATTAAAAGGGTCAACTGTTGTTTTCTGGAATATATTCTCTGCAGAGCAGCAGTAGTTCATCATGAAATCACCTGTAAACTGTGGGCGGGACTGTTGGCGTGGAGCAACCCCGCCTCCCTTTCCCATCACCCATAACTGAGCTCCAATTCAGTTGTGCAACAAAAAAGGCAAGCAATTCTGGAGCCATCTAGAACCTTGTGTCTGATACGGTACGGAGAGTTTCCTTAAGCCTCTCTTCCACAGAGCGGTTTGTATTCATGGTGCATGCGTGGTGTGGACCGCTAGTGTGCCGCTAGTTTACCTTGTATCGCACCATCGCCAAGGATGGCAAGGAATGTTTACAGTTCCACTGCATAAACCAGGCCTTGCTGCTTACAGACTGTACACAAGAAACCCCAAAATCCCAAATGCTTACGTTAGCTTAAATGAGCGCCATATTGGCAGTTTCTAATGTTGTTATAACTTTCTGACAATCTCCACTGATGGGAGCCCTCAAGAGGTACGGTTTGATGCTGTTTACTGGGTCCTTTTTACTATGGAAACGCTCAAAATACTGGATAGTACCGTACTATACCATACCGGACCGGAATGCTCAGTAGAAACGAGTCTTGGTGTACAGTTGACCAATGAAAATGAAGATGTACACGGATCTAGTCATCTAACTAGTTGCAACAGAATGGAGTGCAGCAGGGACCTTGTGGCCCGCCCAGCAAATTTTCTTTGTAACAACTAAGCTCGTTTTCAAACTGCAGTCACTCAGAAATACTCAGAAATATTAACTTTTCTATTTACGTCCTCCATCATAACAAAAATGCCACAAGAACATGCTAAAAACACCAAAGCACAATTTTTTTTATCAGGGCAGGTTTTTAATAAATTCATACATCCTTGGAATTGAAACATCTAATCTCACAGGGTCACAAATCTAATCAGCAAGTCTAATTAATTTAGTGCAGGTACGTGAAGTTTGAGGAGAAGAAAGTTTCATGCGGCTGTTGTGTTTCGACCTGAGTGTCCGTTGCTGTCACTTGGCCACAAATGCTGTTCGGGGCATTTCGTAGGACAAATCCAAGAGTGAGGTATGTAACAAAAGACGCCGCAAGGACAGAACCACAGGTGCACCTAAACTTTTCAAGAGACATCTGCTCCGAGAGCAAACCCCACACTGACGGCAAAGTTTAAAGCCACACAAGTTGCTTTACTGAAAAGGCATGAGTGCATCGTTCCAGCTGCATGCATTCAATAAACTTTCTTTCATTCTCTTAAGATAAATTCAGATATAAATAAACTCCTACCTTGTTGTTAGAACATTTTCTTAATATTGAAAAGAAAAAGCTTCTTTTACCAGTTTTCCCAATCTCCATCTTCATTGTCTCTATTTTAAAGAAACAAATAACCTCCCAAAACGTTGTATTTAGTTGACCCTAATATCAACCTTTTTAGATTGCCGGTGTTGTTGTCCGAACTTCCACCCCTGTGTGAGAAAGGAGGCAATCAGATGGTTTGTTTTTTTCAGTGGCCACTTCCAGCAAAAGAAAGACAAGCTATGAAGTGTAATTCTGTACTTCGTGACGACTAATACCTCTGGGAGACAGGACCGAGGCCGCTCAACTAAGACTGTTAGTCATTATGTCCACACATGAGCTGCAGAACAAAGTTTCTGTGGTAGAGGGAGTTCGTTCTGTCAGGCTGATATTAAAGGAGTTTATCAGTGAGGTTGTTTGTGGTTTTTCGGATTGTGTTTGAGAAAAGATGTCTTGAATTGTTGCAAAGAGACATTAGAGGAGTACACTTGTTGAAATGATGAAGATTGAATTGATGTATGACAGATGAACAGCCATTTGAAAAGATGACCTTGGCTGATTCTTGAAAGTCAAGACACCTTCATAAGAACTTGTTATGTATTAATGTAGATAAAGTTCTATGTTTAACACCAGCTCGGATGAAGAAAATGAAGACATTGATAGATTTATTTGTCTTTAAGTGAAGGATTTATAATAGGAGAGGAGCCCATTTTGGCCTGCCCATCACAAACTTGAGCTTTTTCAAACTGCAGGTTTTTGTCTGCTTTGAATAAAGAAGTTCTCAGAAATGCATCTAATTATAATAATTTCTTTTTTATTGTGAGAAAAATCTCAAAAGAACACGTTAAAACACCAAAAACATAATTTTCATTGTAGTAAGTCTTTAATTTAAAAAAAAATTTAAACAAATTTTTTATTATCCCCCCAGATAAATACAAAAATATTAGACAGTGCTTATAATGATCTGATGGTTTTGACGGTAAATGATGACAAAATGTTATTTGTACTTCTGATTTAGAATAAATCAGACTCTTCTGTGGGGAACATGGTTTGTAGCGACTCTCCAGTGGCTTAAAAACAGCACATTTTTATCTGAAAGACTATTTCCTGTATCTACATCTCACTTTGTGAATCAGCCCAAGTGTCACACATGCACCCAGGCAGGCAGACTTTATCTCTTTAAGTCTTTTTGTATCCCCCTCCCGTCCAACGGCAGGGTCAGAGGACCAGTAATGAGTTTCCCTGTCTGCTTTGTTTTTGGCCAACAGCTGAATCGTGATCAGTGTGCGCTCACAGAGCATAGAAAACAAACGGCACAGAGAGGCGTTTTTCCAAGTCTACGCGGAGGGCAGGACTTCAAAGACAAACCCTGAGAACACAGCCTCGGCGCCGTTAATTAACTGAGGTCACATTATACAAAGAAGCACAATAATTCAATTAGAAAACGACTGCAATTATCAAATTAGTTTTACTGCAGCAATTTTATCCCATTTGTAACACTGTTGAAATCAATAGTGTAAAAGCACAGCAGTGCAGTGGTAAAGCTGTGCCACGGCTCTCTGTAATTGCCTTTACATTAGATCCTGTTTGTGTGCAGATTCATAAAGGGCTGCAGCCTTCAGCGATTTAATCCATTTATCAAGTCTAATCTTTGCATTGCCACCGAAATACAGCATCATCCTAATGTGTTGGGAATCCAATCCTTTAAAAAAAAGTTATACTTATAGCAGCAGTTACATCACCAAAAATAGTAGTTAGTTACTAAAGAAACTCCATTTATACATTTTTTTTTAATACAGCAACAAATGTTATATTTTTCCTAAGCTTTCGGCAAACAAATACTTTAAGTGCTATATTTCAATAAAAGTGAGTTTTCAAGTACACAAGCTATAATTATGCAATTATGTTTAATTATAATAGAGAGGAACAAGAAATATATAAATAGCAATCATATTAATGTCACACAAAGAAAAAACAAACTGCATAGAAATTAATCCAAAAGTTTCAAGTATCAACATATTTTAGTTAAAATAAACAAAATATTTCATTATTGATATTTTATTATCACAGTAACAGTTGGGAATAAATGGAAATACAAAACCATCAACAGGAATAATTAGCGACAATAAATTATCAATATGTATCTTATGCACTAATGTTACACATTGCTATGTTGAAAACTTCAAGTCAAAATTTGACACAAGTTTGACTAATTTTGGGACAGACTGCATATGGAAAACCCTGATCTCTTCTTTCCTTCTTTAAACCCAACATGCTGATACCATACTGACATGTTCTGTCTCGTTTTTCCATGTAAACGGCACAAACAGATGGGACTGTGCCCTCATTCTGAATCCTCGTGGCTTCAGCTCTGCTTGATGGTAATGGAGCTACTTAATTTAGTTAACCACTACTGAGCGCCCAAAGGCTGCTAATAAGAGCACACTAGACTGATAAAAAAGTTGTCCAAGTATAAACAACATTGCCTCTTGCTGCCAAGTGGTTTGGTTCACACATTAAGCCGGAGATGAAAATGGATAATCTAGGCGCTTTGGGAGTTTCCCTGTTTTGAAGAAAAAATAAAAAAGCTGGAATTTGTCTGAACTTAAATCAAAATTCTGATAGCTTAATACAACTTTGGATGACACTTTATTATAAGATTCCATTATACATTATATTGAGCGTTTTTCAGTGACTCGTCTAAAGTGTTTGGTCATGTTGACTATATCTTTGGATAAAAAAACAAGCAAAAACAACTAATAGTAATAATACCTTTTTTATTTATATTGAAACCTGCAAAACTTAATTAAAAAGGTTACAAATAACTCTAATGTCCATCATTTTTGCTATCCAGAAAATTAAAGAAGTTCTTACAAAAAATTCAAGCTGCATTTCTGAAGGGAGACTACATTTTCATAAAAAAGTTTTGTTGAAAATTTACATTTAAAAAAGCTTTTTTTTAATTGTATTTTTTAGTTTGCATTTTAAAAGTTACACAGAATCTTGAACTCTTCTCCTAAGAATTAAATTTTTTCTGAAAGAAACTTTTCACGGTTTTTGTTTTTACCCGGCTGTAGTGCTACACACCAACCAGTGACCTGATTTAAAAGGTCACCCTTTCAGCATGTCACACACAGACCAGGGCATGTCGTCTTTTAAATTATGAGATGACCCTCCAGGACAGAAAAGTCACGGTGTCAGCTATGTTCTGGGCAAACTGCTGCACAGACACACAGCAGAACACCGTACCAGCGCAGAGGAGCGCAGAACCGTTTACAGTGTGCCAGAATCCAATGAAAATAAAACAAAAAATAAAAATGTAGCTGAGCCAACAAAAGGTGCATTGAGGTTAAAAGAGAGAACCCTCCACTGATCTACAGCACCACAGATCCATTTCAAACACTGGAGTCTGGTCTTCAAGGTAACTGGACTTCAAAGATTCATCCAGACACTTGCTGCTCATCCATATAGAACCTTTAAAGTCCAGTTGCCCTGAAGAAAAAGATCATGTGATAACATGACCTGAATGACCTCAAATCTCCACAGAGACACATTTTAAATGGAATGGATTTTTAGTTTTAATAATGTAATCCTGGGGAAATGGATTACAAAATAAGCTCTGGATCTATTAGAACTCTTGTTTTATTGACTTTTGCTCACAGTTATTGACCTCTGCAAATGTAATCACCTGTTGGCAGCTGTGTTTATCAATTTATGAGGGGATTATCAAATCTGCTATTCCAGTTTGATGAGGAATGCAACAAAAAAAGCATTAAAATTCTGACTACTAGAGAACATCTATTTATCTATTAACTTCTGCTCTGAATGTCAATGTGTGTATGTTTATTTTCAATTATTTTGTATTTGTTGCATCCATTGTCATCACTGTTTTGACCTTTATGATTACATTTTCAGTTGACTCTTTGATCACATCTTAGTGGTTGGATTTTTTGAAAATTTCAATTTTAAAAACAATAAAATAAATGATCTTGTAAAAAAAAAAAAATCATGTTTTGAAGGCTAAAAATTAGTTCTTTAATGGACTTTTTCTGCCTGTCTTTTTTCCCCTGCTGGTCTTTGTCCACAACCGATGGCCATTAACCATACACTTCCTTTTGTATTCAACCTCAAAGTCCCAGAATTGTCCAGGAAGATTTGGTTCAGTAAGCAAATATTTTCCTATTTGCTGCAATAACACTGAACCACTAGCATTTTTTTTTTTTACTTTTAAAGCTTTCTTTCATTTCTTCCTTCATCATCTTCTTCCTAAATCCTCTCCTGCTCATCTTCCTCCTGGTAAGAGCTAACTTTCCACCTGTCTGCATTCAACCTGCCTTCAGGGTCGTGTGAGGACATCATGCTGTTTGCTCTGTGCAGAGCTGCAAACAAGCCCTCCAGCACCCAGTGCTTACCAATTACCCTTTACTCTGCCTTTATGTGCATGGAAATCATTATTCCTTGCAACTATAACTCCAACCTTATTGGCAGGACAAAGTTCAACGATAAATTTGATAAAAGCTTCGATAATGTGTTGAAGACGAGAATGGTGTTACTAAATAACGGTAGGAACAACTGAAACGCCGGATTGCTGCAGCATTTCTAAAGCTGTTGGTATTGAGAGGATGTTATTTGAAAAAAATGTATTGATGTTAGTAGATTTTTTAACAATTTTGTCCTATGATGACATGACGATCTAAGATTACTGAATAGTGGTTATAAGAGGAGGAATGGGCAGTTCAGCTGCTAAATGCTGACCTACACTAAATTCAATATGCACACACCTTTGTCAAAAATTTAATAGTTAGTGATGGGTTTTCAAAATAAAAGTTTGTTGTTTTGAACGTTTAATCCTTTTTAACTGTGACTTTGTTTTTTCTTTTTGAAAGAATATTGTGAAACTTTCTTTTTATGGAGAACAAAAATAGAGTCATTTGAGGAAATCTGAATTTCTACTTTAGTTGACACATTTTATGTTATAGAGTCCAAGTTAAAAATCCTTTCAGTTTCTGAAATGTGTATTCCAGATCTGACCCAAAGCAAAGGAGAGATTTACAAAGTATAAAAAAGAAGTTAAATTATTAACTATGAGAGAAACTGGCGTGTCTTTTCTATGTCCAGGAAGGTGCACTCATATTTGATTTTTTAAAAATCTTTATATGTTTTCACTTTCTGCGTCCCGTAGAGCATTTTCCAGCTAAATAAAACAAACAGCTGAGTGGTGTTTTGAACCACTGCTGGACGCTGGCTCAGACCTTGAGGACACAAAGGATGGAGCCCAAAACCGTGACAGAGATGTAAAGATAAAGCAGCGGTTAAAATTAGAGAGACAGCTGAGCCTGCAGCAAAGTCGACTCTGTCATTACAGTGACTATTGCATCAGGCAGAGGTGTGAACATTGAGGAAGAGACATTAAACACCTCAGAACACAGCTGGAGGGCTCTGTTGTGACCTGGATAAATGAATCACTCGGTCCCTGCGTGACCCTGCAAAAGTAACACTTAAATCAATGACATAATTACACTCATAACCCAAGGTGAGCAGCAGTGGCATATAATGCTTGTCTGACATCTAATACACTGCAAATATATTACATATTAGAGCTACAGATTGAAAAAGAGTCCATCTTTTTACATTTTCACATTTCATTTATATAGCATCTGTCTTGTGCAATTACCTACATGGTATATGTAGTTGTAAAATGCACAATATTGATGCTTAAACTTTATTTTTTCAAATTTAGTGCTTTTTATATGTGTACCTTCTGTAATACTGTCTTACTGCCTCTAGCTTAGAAGAATATCACTTCAACTTTAGCTTCAGCAGTCATCACCAGTCAGACAATTTCTGAAGCCTAAAGGGCCTATAGCATGCAAAATCAACTTTTTGAGTTTTCAAGTGTTTTATAATCTTCAATTCTCACTATAAACAACCCCAAAGTGTTCATTTTGACCTGTGCAAGCACGTCTGAGCATTCCTCGAAAAACCTGCGCTCTGAGCACCAGCCCCTCCCAACCCACGAAAAGGAGCGAGCTGATGTCGCAAAGTGAGAACAGCCCCTCTCAGGAAGAGTCTGACAGCATCGCCTCAGGCTAACAACAACACCCCACTTCTCAGGGAAGCTAGCGTTGCTCGGCTAAATACTTTCATTTTAAATGCAACACATGTCAGGGGTGTCCAAATCCAAGCCTCAAAGACAATAAGGAGATTCATTGGTTGGAAAACATGTAGGGCACCGGCACTCGAGGCCTGGATTAGGACACCCCTGTCATATATCTTCTAATTGTGTCCCTTTTCCAATAAATTCCGAATGTAACAGGCGTTTGTTACTTTGGACCCCAAGCTCCTTTAAAACCCCATCCCCCTGTCCCGTCCCATCCCATCCCTTGGGTCAGGCACAGTCGTGCAGACGTCAGGTGTATTTGTGTTCTAAACCAATGTAGTGATGACCTACTAAAGGCAGATATACTGTATAGACGTACATCTTTGCAAAAGTTTGGATGTTGTTAGTTTTCATGGGACAAACCCAGAAACGCTCGCTCGACGTCACACACGAACAGCGGCAAGCGGCGCGGAGCCTCACGAAGTGTGTCTTACTTTCAAGTGATAAATCATTTGTTAGTGCTGCGTGGCATAGTGCATTATTTGACAGGGTGTCAAATGAAAAAAAGACAGTAACACTTTATGATAACGGTTCCTTTATTAGTGCTAGTTGATGCACAATTAAGCAAAATTTTAAAAAATTGTTAATCAACACTTTTATGCAATATATTGCATTTTTACATGTGTAGATGCATTAGTTTAATCTGTTAAAGTTTATTTAACTCTACTTAATGCATGACATAGCAATAATAAAAGTTTCCTGATATAATTGATTTGCATTATGCAAGCATAACATTTTCAGATTAGTTTAACTATTTTTTTATTTGCAATTATTTCCTTATATGCATCATTTCAACAAGCAACTTTGTTTACAACTTTGTTTACCTCTGAGTTCTGTTGTATCTATAATTAGTTTTTTTGGGGTTTTTTTATGTCTGCACACTTCTCTCAATGTAATTTTGACATTAGTGATGCTAAACATGATGCTCATGGTAATTTCTTCTCCAGTTCTAATCTATTGAAAGTATTCAATTAGATAAGAAAACTCTTGGTGCAGATATTTAGTTTCCCACCTGCATAGAAAGCCATTCTGTTTCAGCCACTTTCAGTCAAGCCCAAGCAGAGCAACATGATTTAGTCAACCTGCATTTGAGATTTAGAGCAATGTTTCTGGAAAAAATCTGAAAATGCTGACAAGAAAAAATATTTCATTTATATTTGTCATACAGCCAGACGCATGTGTTGGTTTTAAATTTGGTTAACTGTTTTCAAAACTATTAGGGAGATTACGTTAACTCTAAAGATTTTCTAAAATAAAGATGCTTATGATCAAATGACAAGTGGAGCTCAGCATCAGCAGAAGACAAAAACCTGTGTTTTTCAACCTGCAGAGAAGAGGTGTTAACAGCAGATGTGGATGAAAGCTCAAGACATACTCTTCCATTTCTGCTCGGGCAAAAATCTTTTGTAAAATGACAGCAGATGCATCCAAAGGGCATTAGGCCAGGGAGAGTTTAGCATTAAGAGACACTGCTGGAGCTGAGGTTTTCTTTAAGCTTTAATAACACCTTTGTTCTTTTCCTGGATCAATGTGCTCTGCCTCTCGCCTTGGACTCATTCATTGCTGCTGCTCTCAACCAGCTGAACCTTTGCATTCATTCTAGTTTTGAATTAGGGATAATTTGACAACATGTATCAGAAAATGAATCCAATGTTCTTATAGGTACTGGTAATTTGAATTTATTTGAAAAACCTGTCTATCATTATGTATATATACTGAATAAATATATATATTTGGCTCAGTCTCGTTTCATTACAGTAACTCTTCAACCGATGACACAATTAATGTAATTCTACCAGATTTGGAAAAGAGTCTTGCAATAATATGCATCACTGCACTGTAGTGAAGTGTTTTGCACTTACATGTGTATGCTTTAGATTCATAAAATGATACATATCCGTCCCAAGGGTGTTTGAAAAATCCGCTGATTCACACTGATCCACGCTGATTAACGATATTTCAAAGAAAGTGTGCTAATCGTTGAATATAGTCAACAATTTGAATAAAAACTGTAATAAATATGAATTTCAAAATTTTACAAAAAAATCTCTCGATCAACAATGTGACGTCATGTTACTGTAAGCATGGCAGAGAAGCTGTACCGGAATATGTATTTAAAAGATTATGATGTTTATGTTTCGTTTACTGCTGAAGTTAATCAGAACGTTGATCAAAAATATTAAATACAATTTACAGTGTGGCATTGTTTAAAATAAGAAATACCATCTATCTAAATCTTCTTATTTGTATTAGTTTTGTTAATTCTGAATCTGATCTAAAGTTATAAGTGATGGTGATTTAATGCATATAATATAAATGTTCATACATTCGGTAAAAAGACAATCAACAACTGTAAAAACATTTTATATTAAATAGGAAGAATTATGGTTCGAGCTATGATTTGTTGAGCCACCTCTGTAACAATCCACAGCCCTATAGAGGGACAATGAATGGAGAATTCTTACACTAGTAGAAAGGCGGGATCTGTGTGTGCAAGATATATCTTGATTTTCCCAATCAAACTGTTATAAGCCCAAGTCTGCTGTCTTTATTAACAAAGCCAGATATATGTTTGGAGGCTGTGTGATCTGGGTAGACATATTCCTCTGCTGAGACACAAAAATAAATGAATGAAACCTCAACTCAGCAAAAATCAGCAAAAAAATCAATTTAAAAAAGCCGTTAGTGGTGACATAGGTGCGATAACCAGCCAGCTCTGCTCGATGCTGATCTATCTACTTGCAGCTCATCTGAATTGGCATCTGGTTCAAAACTGTACAGCTGGAAATCTCCAATATTGCTCGCCAGTTTTGTTGCACTGTAAGCTATCTGAAAATCGTGTGAACAGATGAATGATGGGAAGTCAGGGAAGACTTAATCTGCAACAGCAGTCGCGCACACAACTCAAAGGCCAATTTCTAATAACTTACTGCTGCTCTGCAGAAACTATGTCCTAGAAAACAACACTTTTTTGACTTTGGCTGAAAACTGCAAAATCATAAAAAAAAAAAAAAAAACGTTTTAACAAAAGATCAAAAGATGATCAGAGAGGGACTTAAATAAGTTTTAGCTTTGAACAGTAATTCACATCGTTATCTAGCAAAGAAAAAACAAGTTAATGCTAAAATTCATTGTTGTTTGTCTGTTTTGTGTTTTTTACAGAGTGAAGTTAAGCTAACTGAAGCTGCAAACCGCGATTGTTGATCAGTCTGGATCTATCAAATGAGAAAAGGTCAAATTGCCATCAGTTTCCCCCTGCAGATATTCAGGTTGTTTGCAGAACATGGATTTATCTGTGAACTTGCAAGACACAGAAACGAAACCGTTGCCCCTGGGCATTCTGGGAAACATCTTGTTGGACTAGTGTGAGATATAACAAGCTGTCTGCAGGCTTGCCACTGACCACAGGGATAGAGAGTCATTAGTGTTTCTCTCTCTGTGCATCCTCAGTTCTTCAGGGAGAACACCATTAACATTTCTCCCTGGGTCTGACAAGGAGTCAAGAGAGCGTGTGCCTCTATTCTGCAAGGATCATGTCCTCTATCACTCATTCCTGGAGGCCCTCAATATTACTGCAACATCGGCTGACCTGACCAACATTCATTAGTCTTATCACAAGCTCAGAGGTGCTCTGCTTTGGTCCAGTGGTGATGCAAGTGGGTCAAAGGCTGGCTCTTCAGGAGGATGTGGAACCGTCACTTGTGTGGCGGTACATATGCGGAGGTTTAAAATGGCCTTCAGAAATATATCTTCAGCAATCTGAATGCCTTTACCAAAAACTGAAAGTCTAAAATTGTTTGTTGTTTGCTGAGATCAAAAACACACTCACTGGCCACTTCATATACACCTTGCTACTACCAGGTTGGACCCCTTTTGCCTTCAAATCTGCCTCAATCCTTGGTGGCATAGACTCAACAAGGTGCTGAAAAAATTCCTCAGGGAGTTTGGTCCATACTGACAGGATAGCATCCCACAGATTTGTCAGCTGCACATCCATGATGCCAATCTCCCGTTCCACCACATCACAAAGGTGATCCATTGAGTTGACTGTTGAGACCATTTGAGTCCAGTGAACTCACTGTCATGTTCAAGAAACCAGTCTGAGATGATTGAAAATTTACCACATAGCATGTGTTCTTCCAGGAAGTAGCCATCAGATGATGGTACACTGTGGTCATAAAGGGATGGACATGGTCAGCATCAATAATCTGGTAGTTTGTGGCATTGTAAATACACCATGACACCACCACCAGCTTGAACGGTTGATACAAATGGTAAAATGGCATATACTTATACAGCACTTTCCACCTCCTTCGAGGGCCCAAAGCGCTCCACATACAAGGTGGAATGGATCAATCATTTCATGCTGTTGATGCCAAATGTCGCAGAGGAAATCAGACCAGACGATGTCTGTGCAATCTTAAATTGTCCAGTTTTGGTTAGTCAATGTGAATTGCAGCCACAGTTTCCTGTTCTGACAGTGTGGTCTTCTGTTGCTGTAGTCCATCTGCCTCAAGGTTGGAGGTGTTGTGTGTTCAGAGATGCTCTTCTGCAGACCTCAGTGGTTTTTAAGTTACTGTTACCTTTCCATCAACTGGAACCAGTCTGTATATTCTCCACTGACCTCTGGCATCAACAAGGCATTTGTCCCCACAGAACTGAATATGTTCTCCAGACCATTCTCACCATACCATTCTCTGTTAACTCTGGAGATGGTTGTGGGTGAAAATCCCAATAGATCAACAGTTCCTGATTTACTCAGACCAGCCCATCTGTCACCAACAACCATGCCTTTAAAGTCACTTCAATTACATTTCTTCCTCATTCTGATGCTGTTTGAACTGCAGATCATCTTGTCTACATTTCTGCCATGTGATTGGCTGATTAGAAATTTGTGTTAACGAGCAGCAGATCAGGTGTACTATAATCAGACTTGAGAAGGACACTAAAGATGCATTCTCTGCAGCATGTACAAAATATATAAACATGCTGTTCACGTGAAGTGTCTCTGTGAAGCAACGGTTGATATTTGTTTCAACTGAAATTGGAAAGAAACTAAAACCATCAAAGCTTTGATTATGAAAGTCTCTCAAGGTGCAATTAGGAAATGAGTCGGATCCTACCTGTGGAG
Source organism: Oryzias javanicus (assembly GCA_003999625.1). Classification (NCBI taxonomy): domain Eukaryota; kingdom Metazoa; phylum Chordata; class Actinopteri; order Beloniformes; family Adrianichthyidae; genus Oryzias; species Oryzias javanicus. The sequence goes on from CM012442.1 coordinate 20,840,938, forward strand.
AACAGGTGATGGTTGGTTTCTCCTTTTACATTTCCCTTTCCTTTTTTCCTGCAAAGCAAGGTATGACAGATTGTTTCTCTAATTCCAGTTTCCAAATACCAGCTGTCTCCAGGCTCTGGCTGCATATTAACCAGACCTCTTTTCCAGTTTTTTTTCTCCTTACAAGATAAAATATAAAGTGTTCTGTTTATTTAAATAATTTATTCTGAGCATGTAGCAGCATAATACAGAATTTATGAACTTTTATTTGGTTTCGTACATTGATTTTTTTTTTAACTCTGTATTTCAGATGAGCTGTTAAAATTCTGACAGTAGCAGATGTAACACTTTTCAACAAGATTTCTGCTTCTAAAAGCGCAGCCAGTGAACCAAACCCACCCAGTCCGTGCGGCATCATAGAGGACGTTTACATGCCAGATGTTCTGCGCTTAAATAGAGGGGGATCAAATTAAGAAGATGCAAATGGAACAAACTCAGTGGCATTGCTACGAAAATGACTGCAAAGTGTAAGCTCAGCATGCAGCACAAGTACATGCACATGCTATAAAGGGAGCTCACTCAACGGGAGATGGAGCAAAACCACCGAAATACTCTTTGCAAGGTGCACTAATGGATACAGATTCACGCCTGTCCTACAAGCGCGAGTTGTACAGCACAGCAGAACTGCTGCAGTTTAGTGTGAGAGGAAGTTGGATAAAAAAAATGGACAAGATGAGCAGAGGGAAGGTTGATAATACAGTACATGTGTGATTGTCTCCCTGTGATATTTCCTAAGCTGTGCCTGTCACTCTCTGACAGTTTCTGTGAGCCTAAAGTCATCCGGGCCCTCCTCAGATACTCTTGGCAGCTCCTTTTCAGCGATGACAGCCTCACGCTCTCAGCTGTGACATGTGGCCCACAACAGACGCAGAGGGACTCCTGTTTGTCTTCCCCGTCTTACACCGTGGGTACACCTGTGGAACTGAGCGTGTGTGCCATCGACCTCTGCGCTCCACCCTAAACTACAGCAGATGGAGGACCGGAGGAGGGTGAATAAAAGCTAGGCTGGCAACAAATATAAGGAGAGAACTTGGTAGAGCAAAATGAGCCCGTGAGGAGAAAGCAGCTTCCAGTTAACTTTGCCTAAACTCATATTAATTTAAGCTTTTTTATTTTATTTTCTTACAAAACATTTTTTGAAAAACTGGACTTTTGCTCACCTGTGTGAGTTATTTTTAGGACATTTTGTCACGTTACAAACACTCCACAACTTTTAATTTACTCTTCTTTTTTTTGTTTTTTTTTGCTCGGCTAAATACAAAAGTGTCCTTTTTGCCGGTAAACTGTCAGATAAAACCCAGGAGCAATATAGTACACATTGAAAGATGAGGTTTAGATATGTTTTAGGTTGCTTTGAGCCTGGAGGGACAGTTTGTTTGCTTAGATGGCTCGTTTGGTTCGGCAGGTGAGAAAACTCTGGTGTGGATCACTCTAAAGAACTCTGGTCTCCTTGTAATCAAGGATTTTCATTCCAGTTGAAACCTGTTTATGATAAAGACCCACGCCAATAAAAATCATGTTTTTGAAATGTTCTTGTAGCATTTTTCTCATTGAAGGAAAAATATAAAAGAATTTAAGATTAAAACTGTACAACTGCGTATAGCTCTGATATCGCTCACTGTTGTTTTTGCTACGCTAATGTTAGCTTGGGCTTGTTAGATGCTATAAGCTGGAAGAAGAGAGTGTAAAAAAAGGGTTGATGGGAAATTTGCTTGGCTAAGAGCAATACCGCCCACAACCCAGAGTTAAATTTGAATAAAGTCTTGCTTCACTGCAGAAAATATGCCTCAAAAAACAACACAAGGTTTTTGGTTTGGGCTAAAAATTGCAAATCATAATTAAAGGGCCACTGGGAAGCATTGTAGAATGGAAAAATCTTTTTTGAGTGGAACTTAAGCTTATTTTTATACATTTAAGAAAAAAACTTTGATTGACATTATAGATGTAAAAATTAAGTTTCCCCACAATTTTAATTAGGATACAACCTTTATTTTTGGGTCATTGTCTTCTTTCAGTTGAATGTGTGATTTGTATTTTACAATACAACAAAAATCCCAACAAATTCAGAAAAAAAAACTTTTTCTTTGTTTAATTTGCCTAAATAAAAAATTAAATTGTTTGATACTAAACCTGGTGTGATGCACTAAAACAATAGTAAATATAATTAAAGCCGCAAGCGGCGTTGGATGGCCCGCAGTCGCTATCCGCCCTCTCCCTCGCCGCCCTCTCCCTCGTTACCCGCCCTCTCCCTCGCTGCACCCACCGCCGCCGGACCAACGCCGCCGCACGCACGCCGCCGCCGCCGCACGCACGCGCCGCCGCACGCACGCACGCGCCTCCGCACGGGCCGCAGCCGCCCTTGGTGGTGACCTTTGACCCCGAACTCACTTGCTTAGCACTCACTGTGGAACCCTAAGTCCCTCAATATGCTTTCTGTATAGCTGGTCTGAGATGAATGTGAGAAATTGATTAAAAAAAGCACTTTTTTCAAAATGGCGGCTTTTCTGTTGGTTTTATCTCCATAGCAACCATTTTATGTTTTGTTTGTCTGAGGTCACCGAGCAGTTTGACGTCAAGATCATAAGGATCGGAAAAAGTACACTTTGGATTACCTTAGCAACGGGGGGTTATTCGCTAACCACGCCCACATTCCTTATATGGTCATATTCTATGTTATTATGCCAGTTACAGCTTAAGTCTGGGATCAACATATTAAAGTCCCATAGGAATGCATTGAAATATGAGCGTGTATTAACACTACGCCACTTTGCGAGCTCGCCACGCCCATGTCGTTCAAAATCTATAGCTTGTGATACCATTTTTCTTTTGCCAATGACTTCCCATTGATGCCAAAAGCGTTAGAAAACAATTGAAAAAAGTCCCTGCTAGTGAAATGTGATTGAAGCTAATGCTAACGCTCGTTTTTTCGTAAATTAAAGATGTGGGCCACTTCCCAAGGTCAAAGGTCAACGAAACTTTGGGGGTTGTTGAAGACTCGTGCTAGCGGCGTGTGGGTAAAATTTCGTGACTATCGGACAAACTAAACGTTCGTTTCACCTCTCTGAAATCCCAAATTTTCCGAATTCGAAACAAAATGGCCGCCAAACCGTAGGTCGTGGAGCCATCCCATAATAATGTAAAAAATAGCCATGGTTATATCCAACAAAGGTATGTTGGTTTCGTTTGCGAAATACGAAATAAAAAATCAAAATTGCTGAGTCAGCACTTTTTTTCGCGACGGTTTTTTGCGTGCCAGAGGCGCACCGTACGCATTACGGTTTCGTAAGTTATGTCATTTCGTGCAGCTTGGGCCTCCGGACGCGTGAATACCACTTTTACGCAAATCGGGTAAAAGATGTTCGACCTGGCTAAAACCGTGTCGGTCGCGACCTCGCAACATGCACGCCATTTCATATTCTACAACTTCTAATTGCAACATTTTTCTCCCAGTAGGTTCCCATTAATGCCCAACTAAGTCACAAAACAGTCGATAAAACCCCCTAGGAGGTATTTCTTTTTGTAGCTCGTAGCAAACGTGCTTTTTTCGTTAATTTCAAGATGGCGGCAACTTCCCAAGGTCAAAGGTCAATCAAACTTCTTGGGTGTTTGTAGTCTCCGGCTATGGACATGCTTGTGAAGTTTCGCGAAAATCGGACAAACAAAAGTGTCGTTTTCCCATATTGATGAAAACCGTGAAAAACGCCATTTTTCAGTTTTCGGCGCCACATTGCCGCCAAGGCGTGGGTCGTCTGGCCATCCCATAATGATTTCAAATGTTCTTGGGCTTATCCCCGACACGGGTCATTGGCCTTTTTTTGCGTATTTCGAAATATTTTTTTTTGGCCCCATAATCGATTTTTTCCCCATTCATTTTTTTGGCGAGAACGCTCGCCGTGATGTCATCGTTTTGGGGGGGTCGTCGTTCACTTCAAAATAAATTATTTTACAATTTTCCCTACGTGTGGTGCGATTTTGAGGTACTTTTCGTTCATGTGGCGGGGGTGTAATTTTGAGTTTTGGCGGCAGTAAGAAAGAAGAATAATAAGAATAAACATTGCAAAAACAATATAGAAAAATTTGCTCTAGGATGAGGGGGCGTCGCTGTGTTTCGTTTTTGTCCTGCTATACACTGGTCGGGTCCGTTTGGGGTTAGGCCGGTTCTTTGAGGCCTTTTTTGGGCTTTTTACGTTTTTTGACTCTAAGCAAAAACAATATGGTCCTTGCAGTCAGTAGACTGCTGCTGCGGGCCATAATAAATCAGCACAACACGTTTTTGACACTATTAATGTAAACATATATACTTTCCCCACTATTTGGTTCAATGGTTTAAACACACTTCAGTTTTAAACTGAGAGTTGTGGCATCCCTGATGAACACATCTACATTTTTGTATCTTTATCATTTTGAATTTGGAAATTTAAGAAAAAGTGTAGCTGTCTTTCCTATTTTTGTGTTTTGTTCTAAGCTAAATAAAAAGATAAACAGGGTCTAAACAGAAAAAACTTGATTGAAATTGGAGTTTAATTCATTTTTTAGGAAAAAGAGAATTTAATCTCTGACAAGAAGAAAGAGTGTATTTTTTTTTTAAATCAGGATGACACTACAGCTCAAATTAGGAAGGTATTAATCATTTTATGCTAAAGTTGGTTCCTAACTATGATTATTTCAGCATTACAATTCCAAATGAAAATAAATCATTCTGAATCTGAAATAAACATTATTAGGTTTTTTTTGTCCTACCTGAGGTAACGGCCCCCACAGCAGCAGGAGGAAACTCCGTTTCTGTCCCAGCTCAGTCCCGCTGACGTCAATACTTCATGAATGTACACAAATTAAACCCTGAAATAATTCTATGTCGGGATAAAAAAGTTGCAAACTCAGACTGCATGGCAAAATGTTGCTTGAGAAGCACCGGGGAGAGCATGAGTCTGATACACCTTTCTCGGACGACACCTGGGGAAAAAATGCTGGCCGCTGCTCTCAAACTTTTACACAGCAACTATGTTTGTGTGTGCTTGTGTGCAGCGTGTTTGTGTGTGTGGGTATGGGGGTGGTGGTGGTGCAGGGGTCGTGTGACGGCTTCTCTTTGTTGTTGGCGGTAAGAGGATCCAGGCTGCTGAAACAATACCTGGCCATTCAAAAGAAGATGAACAGACTTAACTCAGTCACGTTGAGCCAAGCTAGGATTGCCAGACAGGGGGAGGTGGGGGGGACTGAATACCTCCTCTGTGAGGAACCAGGGGAGACGAGCCTCCCTCCACCTGGCCAGTCATTAGCTGTTAGCGTGGGTGTGTGCGCACATGTGTCATCATGGGGTGAATTCAAAGGTTCTCTTGTGGAGTCAGATTGAGATGATGTGGCTCTGATGGAGATGAAAGTGGAAATAGGAAATGGGGTATAAAAGGTGAAATAGATCACTCTTTGCCTGTGTGTAAACTCTCCCTCTCTGCAGAGGTAATCCACACCTGCATTAATAATTGAGGAATTCTTTCAGTGTGTGCCTGGGAGCAATCCAGACATTTTTAATCTGCATTGTGCAGCAATTAAATGCATCGGTTTCTTTTGTTTTTCCTGTGGACAACAGCAAAGCTTAGTTACAGTTTTCCGATAGGCAGCTTAGTGGGATTAAACTAAGTAAACTTAATTTGTGGGTCATCATTTTAGCTTTCAAGTTGTTGCGTGACATCATGGCAGCAATCTGCACACCGTCACACGCTCAGGGTTGCTCGACTGGCCTAATATTGCTCTCACTCACGCACCTGAGAAGGGCAGAGGCTGTCACTCAAGCCAATGAGATTTCCAGGTATTTAACAGTCAGTGAGTCAATCCTCCTCAGCCTCAAATTGATCTCATCTCAAAAGGAGCCAAAGAAGACAATTTACATATTCATGTTGAAACTGAACAATGCTGACTAAATCTGGCGAGGGTCACCTTCAGGGAAAGCCGCTGCCGCCACCACCACCGCCACTTGTGTCAGCTGATTATTGTCGAGTGACAGTAAAAGCATGTGAATAGAAAAATGCAGCGCTTTTAAAGAAGGCAAAATCGCTTCCTCTTTTATGTGCCTGTAAACCTCATAGAAGTTATGAACAAAAAGGCAATGCTTTGAAGTTAGCCCAGAAGAGGCTTGGCAAAGTTAACAATAATGGAATTGATTGTAGTGAGATTGGAGAACAGGTAGTTTTGATGATGGATGGATGGATGGATGGATGGATGGATGGATGGATGGATGGATGGATGGATGGATGGATGGATGGATGGATAGGTAATTTCGGTGAGATGCCACCACTCGGATTTCCCTTTTTAATGACTCATTCTGGTAAAAAAACATGTTTTGAACTTGTTATTGTGGGATTTTTCTAATGATGGAGGACTTGAAGAAAGTTACATTTTTCTGCATTTCTCTATTCAAACGGGTGTTAATCAGGAGTGGAGGAAAAATGCAGTTGAAAAAGCTTGTAGATGGGAAGTAGAAGTTACTATGACAAGCCATGAGCTCCATTCTTATGCATTCGGTTGTAGAAAAATAGATCCATGCACGTCTTTATTTTTTCTCATCTGAGCTGGTGTCTGGCTCAAACTGTATGGCTGGAAAGCTACAATATTTATATATTTTATGCGTGAGGGGATGTAAGCTAGCATGTAAACAGATGGATGGTGGGAAGTGTGGGTGGGCTTACTCTGCAATAACTGTCCTACCCAAAATTCAGAGGCAAATTTCTACTGAACTACAGTCGGTCTGGAGAAACTAATGTCTCGCAAAATGACACAGACTCTAAGATTTTAGTTAAAAATGGCCTAACTGTATTTAAAAGACCCACGGGAACACTTTTACAAAAGATTAAAAGATATGGGACTTTAATATTGACCGTACTTCAGTAATGTGAGTACATGAGCCAAATGCATGCCGGTAATTCCTAAAATTCTTTTGGCCTTCTTTCCAGCACAAAGAGGCTTTTTGATGAAGTATGGAACCTGAAACTGGATTCATCATCCAACAAAATTCCTATCATGCCAAAACAGGAAATTAAAATGACTACAGATACTGTTCGAAACAGTTGTGGTTGAACCATTGGCTGATCCAATTCTCTGCAAGCACTAATCAGACCGTGACCTTTGTTCAGGGCTGTGGCTCATGTGTTCAACCCTAAAACTAAAACAAAATGTGGCCTTAAAGATGCCTGAATAATGACCTTGCCCTTTTCCTTCCTCATTTACTTCTAGCTGAGAATGTGTTAGCCTTAGACAACTAAAGGTTCACTGCTAAAGAGGATAACCCCGTTCTCAAAAGTTCTGTGAAGTTATCAGTACAACAGATGTATGTGTAAATCCCTTTATTTTATATTTATATAAAAGTCTAAAAATACCTTTTCATCATTTTAATGCAAAATATTAATGTAACTGCTGAAAAAACACAAGTCTTGTTCTTCTAAAAATAAAAAATGAATTAATTTCTAATTTGCAAACACTCACAACAAGATGTCCTTGTTCCTATTAATTTCTAGTCGTGACAAGTAAAATTTGTATTTCTTGAGACACACTTATCTTCAAAAGAAGTAATGACGTTCTAATGAAATTATTTGCTAAAATGGAAAAATGTCAGAACTTGAGTGTGGATAGAAAAAAAAATGTTTTCACAAGAGATGTGACCTCAGCAATTCCTACAAGGCTTTTGAAGGGCCGAAGAGAAAAAAAAAGATATCTGACAGTCCTAAATTAAATTTGTCGTCCATTCTTTCTCGTGGAAAAAAAAGGTAAGTTGTACCCATGAATTTGCTGGTGAAGCCAAAATTGTGGACTATTAAATCTGCAGGACTTATCTTAGTCTGGTTGAGGCTCTGATTCACCTGACAAAATGTGAAAAAGGTGACAATTTAAAGAAGCAAATGAATAGCAGCTCCAGTGCTGAGAGACAGAAAATGCAGAAAGACAGGGAATAGGTTTTATCGAGCGTGACGCAGAGAGATGGGATCTGGGTTTGTGGCCACTGAAGTGGTAATTGATTCAAAAGTCTAAATCTGCTTTGGGGCTAACCCCAAGGACATGGTTGTACAGACAGTGATATTCAGCGCGATAGCTTAAACACATACTAAACAAAGCTCTGTAAGGAGCTAGTCCTCCGAGCAATTTAGCTAATAGCCTGCCATGTAAATTCAGTAAACTGTAATTAAACACTTTGTGTTGTTGCACTTGTTCACTCATTCTCTGCTTCCAACCTTGATGCATTTCACATGATCCCAGCAGGCTGCCATTTTAGCTAAAAACCTGGCTCCAAGAACTGTCCCTAAACTTCCCTTTTCCTCTCATGAGGTTTCATGAGGAGGCCCGGGGAGGAAGTCAGCCCGGGACACACCATGGGGGTTAGAGATGTTGGCAGTGAAACCTCCCTTCTTTGGTGGCTGTATGGGTACCGAGTCTCTCCCCTCCTGGTTTTGTAATTGCACGTTAGGCACGTTTTGGGGACTTTGGTGGGAGATGCCTCTGATAACAACAGGTGGTCTACACACAGTGACCCCATCAAATTTGAATGACACCCGTGGTGAGTATTTTGGCTATTTGTGTAAAAACAGAAATGAATGATCAACAACTGAAATCAGACTTAATGGGAAAAGAACAATATTTGAAATCAGAACACAACTTGAACAAAGAAAGCAAAACTAGAACAAACTAAATGAACAAATACATTTTTTCTACAACTAATGGAAAGTGTATTTAAACATGAACGAAAAATAAATATAGAAGCACAGACAGTAAACTTCTAGTGTCACTCAATGGATTCTGAGGGGCGAAATAAAACATGAAGAGCATTTTTTAGAAATTTTTCAGAAATTTTAAAATAATATGTTTATGATATATGTATAGGACTAACTAGTATTTTCTAGGTACCCTTCCTGTTAAAAGACTGAATTTGCAAGACTTTGGAACTCACTTCCCACTGATTTAAAGTCTGTGTCCAGTTATAGTCTTCTTTTTTAAAACAAAGTCTTAGTTATATCAGCTGCAGTGCTGTCTACATGTTTTAGCAGGTTCATTTAGTTTGTTTTTCGTCCTTTTGATGTGTCCCTGTGTCTTTTTTAACTGGCTTGTAATTTTGTGACTGTTTTTTAGTCTCATTTTTTGTATTTTATTCTCATTGTAGATATATTTGTAATTGTGAAACATACACACATAAAAAAGAAAAAAACACCCAGCTAATAAGGACAAATGCTACCATTTAGCAGTGGCTTAAAGTATTATGACATGGGTATGGAACTGCTGCTCTTAAGTATATGTTTTTATAGATGTCCTTATTCAATAAGACCATTCAATTCAATTGTGTGCATGAACAGTCCATATTGTTGAGACTGTGCCAAATAGACATTAAATATTTTTGCAACAATTTAGTCTAGGGCCACCATTTTGGATTTTAATCCTGGCTAAATAGCTTTCTTAACCCTTCCACTCTCTTTGGTGTCAGATGACTCCAACCACATATTATTATGCGATTTTTTTCCATGACAAATGTAGACAAAGAGAGACAGGATTTTATGTCTGCCGTGGACATTAGTGAAACTCAAAAATCAGCGGAAAAAAAAAGTTCAGCGCACTGTCTTGTTGGATCCAGATGACCCCACTTATAATGTAAACAAGCTAAGGAGAGCAGAAGGATTACAGGGTAACCAAACAGGGAAGTTGGAGGCTCACTCCACCCACAGCTGAAATTTGAAAATCCAATCAGAGGGATGGGGCGCGGGAACAGGACTGTTATCATTGGAGCTGCAGATCATGACGTGAAACTTCTGAAATGACGTGGGACTGAAGTGGTTTGACCAATCACGAAATTCCAATGTAATACCTCGAATCAACCTGTAGGAGGCAGCAAAAAGAGGGTTTTGACTATATTTTCAAGAATTAAACAAGCTTATTGTAATTTGTCAAAAATGTGTCAATGACCAACAGACAGCATTTTTAAAGCCCCATTTAGAGAAGTCAACAGACCTTTTTATAACTGTTTACCTTGAAAGAGGGGAGCCTAAGGTACATCCATGCAAAATTTGGTGCATAAATCACAACATTCACAAGTTTTCTAAAATATGAACCTAACTGGCTCTGCTTATTGGGACTGGCATGCTCAATTTTTAAATATGGTAGCTGGTTGGTGCAAATTAAAGTATCAATGTCTGGTGGGTTCACCCACCAGCCAATCATTTAAAAAAAAAAAAACAGCTTTTAAATATCCACAGTTTTGAACTTTTAATTACCCATAATCAGTTTTTAAAAATTATATATATATACGTTTATTTTTGGCGTAAGACATAATTTTACTTAATATATAATCTTACCCTTTAGTTTACCACCTCCAGTAATTTTTGAAAAAAGCTCCAGTGTTTGGTACTACTCAGTCTGAATCAATTTTGCCCTTAAAAATGCATATTCAAAAATCATTGCTCTGGAAAAAAAAACACAATAAGGCTCCAAATTAAAAGAATTAATAAAATAAAATGAATAAAACCCTTGAGTAAAGGGCATTTAAGGGTCAAGGACCAACTGGGCTGGTGCTTGCTTTTAATTAGCCACCATTATTTTTATCAGATCTTCCCAGGAGAAAGGAGGAGCTGCAGAGGAAGCCACTGCTGCCAACACCCGATCAAGATAAACCTTTGATAGTTAACTCACTGCGCTGTCTCTTTTGCATCCTTACTTCATCCTTACTGTGGCTGGAAACTTACCAGGGGGAAGTTTTGTTGCATTAAGTGAACTTGGAAGCAATGAGGCTGCAGTCGACAGTGATGAAATCCAAGCAGAGTCTCCTTTAGGCCTAGTTTATGATGTTTTTACTTCAATTAAAAAAATAATAATAAAAATGTGAATTTATAATAAACGCTAATCAAAGAAAAACAGCTTGATTTACAGTTAAAACGAAGTAGACACATCATTAACTGGATAAAGAAAAATGTGATCTTCAAGAACAGAATAAAAAAAGAACACTGAGTAAAACTTGCTTGCATTTTTATATTCAACATTTTATATTCAATTAAAAATCAGCTCTGTCTTAAAAATGTTCATATAACAATGTCCAATTTTATTTTGAAAAATTTGTAAAAAAAAGTGATTTAATAAAAATCAAACATAAGCATTTCTGTTATTCTACTAATAAAAAATTAAGATCTCAACAAAAATTCATATTTGAATGGAGATCAAAGTTTGTACCTCCTATTAGTGACTGTTGCTCCTTCGGCTGAAATCGCTTCATTGAGACACTTTTTTGTGGCATCTACTGGTCCGTTAAATGTGTCTTAAGTGTAGAGTATCTGAACTTAAACATAAGCAGAAATTATATTCTTTTGAAAAACATTGCACAGAAAATTTGTACTAGGATTAAAACAAAATGTATATATCACTTAGATCACTCAGTGATGTTCAAGTTGATATTGAATGTGTCCATATATGAGGGAAAATATACAGGCTTTCATATGGTGTCCTAATTCATTCTCATAATTGTGTGTGAATAAATATGTTTTGTTTTAGGTATTTTGATTTTATGTTTTGGGCATATTTGTCAACTTGATTTTAAGTTGTGTTTGTAAATTAAATCCCTGCTTTTTTTTTCTTCAATAGGCATGATGCTTCAACTCACTCTCTTTTGGTTAATGCTGATTATTGATCTACATTTGAAGAACCAAATAAACAATAATAACAGAATTTTCCCAATGTAAACACAACTCTTTTTGTTGAGCATCCCTGAAATGATCTAACACTGCAGAAAGGGTTACAATGAAACATATTCATGCAAAGTCATTCTTTTATGTCTGAACTCATTTTTCCTGCATGACAGGAGTGAAGGTGATGCAGAAATCAACATGCAACACTGTGATTAGAGGAAGAAGCTTTGCTCCATGATAGGCTGGATGACAGTGAGCTTGAAGGAAAACCACACTCCCTATTTTCAAAACATTACTGGTCAGTGGAGGAGGAAATGCTTCCAAGAACAGGTCATGATTACCACCAGCAGTGCACCAAATCATAACCTCAAACAGACACAAAGTACAAGCACAGCAGCTGTGTGTGTTTGTCAGTCTTTGTTGAGACTTCAGACCTCAGTCTTAAATCTCACGCCTCTCTATTATTTTGTGCACAGCCGACATAAAGAGAACATTTGATGAACACTTAGTACGATGAGAGTTTCTGCCTGAGAGCCGAGAACATCGCCAAAGCGCATATTATCCCGCCAGGTACTCAAACATTTATGAGTTCTTCGGCTCGTGTTGCTCCGCGGAGACCTGTTAGATTTCATTGCATAATTCTGTTCTCTAATCCAGTCGCTCTTGAACCAATGAAACTCTGTTTATTTGCCAGGATGTTTTCTAGCACTGCTCCCACAGCTCACAAACCAGACCAACAATGACTTTTTGATCACTGAAAGCCATGGCTGAATCCAGCTCATGCAGCAGACCATAAAAAAAAAATGGTGGACTAAATGAAATATTTCCCTGAAAGCAAATACAATTTTTCTCATGTTCAAATTTTATGATAAAATGGATAATAACTATAATTCATCACTATGATATGTGTGATACATTTATAATGAAACTAAACTGTATGAATTAGCTTTGGTGCCTTTTGCAATATAACCTAATTCATCATTACTGTGACTTGTCCTTAGAGGGGTTATTTTCGGAAATTCTGTTCTGATCTGTCATAATCGGTAGTCTACTGCTATGGTATATGCAGAAAAAACAGATTTTAGGAATGCTTGTGGAAACAAATATTTCTGATTAAATAAATGCATTTAAAACATTGAATTTATATATATTATATTCAAACTGAACTGATGTGGCTTAAATGCAGTGGGAAAAAATGTGATCCAATGGCGCCCACTAGTGTGAAAACAGCTTTGCTGCACAGAATGGTGCTGATCTACACATACTCTGCTGCAGTACCCTTCACAGTTTAACTCACCACTTCAGACTGCTAATCTTGTGTGAAATTATAGATTGAAAGAAGCGGAGGATCTGTGTTTTTCACCATCTAGAGTAGCTCTCATCAAAAAAAAAAAAAAAAAAGAGAGGAGGTGAAAACATAAAAAATAAAAAGCTGGTAGTAGACACTCAATTCATAAATGTGAAGCTCCATCTCTGTTTATGTGTCGGAGGAGATGATTTAGAAGGTGGAATCCATTTTCTCTATCAGCTCTGCAGGGCTGATTTGTACCCACACCTCCATCTGCTGGGTTGTAAAAACAGATGTTCACACACATACACACAGATACACAAAAAACAAATATGCACCAAGAAAAAAAAAGAGTGAAGACACAGACATATAGATTTATCTAAACTTTCACACTCAAGATGGTTTAAGAGCTTCCAACTGCTTGTAATCTTTTTTAAAACACCAACAGTTCTCATTAGCTGGCAATAAAATGTCAGATCAGTGTAGTGTGGAAAGGCTTTTTAGCCCCAAAGACACACTGTTATCTACCCACAGTGCCTCTCCTTGTTCTCTCAATGGAAACACCCCAAACTGTTACTAAAAATGACCCCGAGAGCTCATTAGTGGCCTGGTAAAAGTCTCAGCGAGGATCCAGTGTTTGCTCCTAATAATGGTGTCTCAACGTATTTCAGCAAAGGCTGCTGGGAAGTCACCAACTCATTATTTAATGGAGAACAGCACCTTTATAAAGTGGCTTTTAATTTAAAATAATCCCAACTAGGGACATCCTGGTATGATTTTTTTTTTTTTTTTTTTGCATTTCTGCAAAACGTTTTTTATAAGGATGAATGGTGTTGTTTGTTTTGATATTAATATTATTTGTTTGCTCATTCCTCCATCCATCAGAAGAAAGCCTTTTTTTATTATTGCACAGCAGTGGGAGCAAAACCGCACACAGAGAACAGAAGATGAAATGTTGATTAAAGTGATTCATGCGCACATTGTTGAGTATGAAAAATGCAAATCATGAAAGATAACGAAAAACAAATGCCACATTCTCTTTTACAGATTTTTTCTTGTTTTTTGCTCCCGGTCTGTCTGCCACACACAGACAAACTCATGACAGCAGAGTGTGCTGAAGAATGTAGGTCAATGTTATTGAGGGATGTAAAAGTGAATGATAAATCAAAAGTATCTATTTTCCTGAGGCTAAATTGTAGCATGGACCGCATGCAAACCAGCTCAAACCTACTAGCAGACGCACAAAAACAAACAAACTACAGTTGGAGTTATTATATTTCTTTATATTTGGTTAAGAGTGTTCAAATTTATACATTTTCATGTTGCATGCATCAGATTTAGAATACCATGTTTCTGTCTTGCTCTTCATGAGCTATCTGAATACAGAGCCAGGTTTCTTCTGTTCTCCATAAAAGGTCACTTTTAGCAAAACATAGAAAAAGATCCCTGATTTTCTTCTTTAAAAATCTTATGACATCCATTCTAAAATGAGAGGTTTCTGCAGAACTGCTGTGCTGATTTATGTTGTCTACTGTTTCCACAATTGACCATGTGTCAGCTCTAATCAGTGACACTAAAGGTTGCTACAGAGGACAGAGACACCGCCACAGGCTCTGAAACGAGCAACTTTAATCAAGAGACACAGAAAAAAAAAATCTGATGGACAGGATGAGACAGCAGGGAAATCCTGACAACTACGTCCCGCCACAGCAGGAAACGTTCTGAGAGCTTTTTCATTTGTCGGTTCTTTCAATCTGTTACATATTTTGTAGGTTATAGCTGCTTGACTTAAAGCAGTTATAAAAAGAAATTTTAATTAGTGCAAACAGTGGTTTACAATTTTAGTCAGTGAATATAATATGCTGATCTTTTTACAGTTACTTTGGATTTCCATTTTCAGTAAAAAAAAAAAAGAAAATATAAACTGAATTAACTTGATGAGTTTTGTTGCTCTCACAGATCCGGCACATGTGACATGTTTGACATTATTTCCAGTTTATAGAGTATACTACTTTTTTCATCCACTGTTGTTGTTGGTTTTTTGTTTTTTTTTTACATAATTTATAAAAGGACCTCAGTGTTTACATGTTTTTTTACAAGATCTAAGTTCAGCTGAAAGAAGTGAGGAATTAAACTTTGCACAGAAGTTTACGTTTGTGCCTTTTATGTTGAGTTATAACATCAATTAATCATTTTTACATTCTTTTTGAATACAAAAAATAAAATTATTATATTGTCAAAATGCTTTGGTATGTCTGTAAATTTAGCATCTATATCTATATGGTGGAAACTGGGATGATACACCAAAATAAAAATGAGCAACCAATCATTAATTATCAAATATTGGCTGTCATTAAAGAAACTGTCTTTTGCAAAACAAATCGTGACATAAACTGCAAATTTCCTACACCAGAATAGAAATGTCCAGATGCACACTTTCAGGATTTTGCATGAGTTCTCATTTCCTATATACCTGTAAACAATATCTTAAATAGAAAAATCAACCAAATGCAATACAAAATAAAATACAAAATCTTAAATGAAGCAATAAAAAGTTAAAAAAAAAAAAAAAAAAAAAAAAAAGTGATGAGAATTCCAAACTACATTTTATAATCACACATGACATCATCTTTACGCGACAATTTTAGCCGGAGCGCGTGACTTGTTTGGTGCATTTGCGGCACCTCGGTATTCAAATGAGGAAATAGCAAATGAATATAATTCATTGAATTCAAATGTCGACATTTTGATTGAAATCTTTTACACACAGACTTTAACGTTTCAAGCAATGCTTTACTAATCGAAACGTCTATTCTGTGTTATCACTCACTTTTATGCGAGTATAAGACCAAAAAAAAAAAAAAAAATACCAGTAGAGCTTAACCCCAGTCTTGCTACTTTTTCCCTTTGCCCTTTGTAAATATTTCAGTTGGAAAACATTAGTATGTCCTCCAGGGATCAAAACTAGTATTAATGCTTAGTGTAGAATTGGTCACACTAAACAACTAGACACGTTCACTATTTTGAGATTGTGATTTCCTCTTTTCCGACTTCCTCAAACGCAGCATAGCTTTCGGTTTGTTTTCGTCGACTCTGTTCTCTTCCTGTAAAAACCATGACTTTTATTCTCCTTACTTCTTTTCTGTCGTTCGTGCTTTGTTCCACCTCAGCTTCTCCGCCGAATTTCGTCCTCCTGTTCGCAGATGATTTGGGTTTCGGTGACCTGGGCTGTTTCGGACACCCAAGTTCCCTTACTCCGAACCTGGACCGCCTGGCTGCAGGTGGACTCCGCTTCACAGATTTCTACTGCACCAGCCCGGTGTGCAGCCCGTCCAGGTAGAAACGCACTTTAATTGGCAATAAGGTTTATTCTTATGTCAACTGAACAAGCCAGTGTGATTTCTGCGTCTCTTTCAGGGCGTCGCTGCTGACAGGTCGCTACCAGACCCGCTCAGGTGTCTTCCCAGGTGTGCTGTATCCAGGATCCATCGGAGGTCTCCCTCTGAATGAGACCACCATTGCTGAGGTGTTGAAGCCTCTGGGCTATGCTACTGCCGCCATGGGGAAGTGGCATTTGGGACTTGGAGCCAACGGGACGTTTCTTCCAACCAGACAGGGATTCGACCAGTACCTGGGGATCCCATACTCCCATGACATGGTCAGTGTGTAACTAACCTGAGGATACATTTTGTTGTAATGAACCAGAGAGGGTGAGAGGAACCAGGAACTACACTCGAAAGTTTAAAAAAATGGTACCCTCTTAATAGTTTTGAATCCCAATCCAATCATTAAAATAATGTATTTTCAAAGCATTTCCATTTTTTTTCTTCTGTATGATGTTGCCGTTTATAACAAAAAAAAGAGTAATTTACGAGGACATAGTTTCTGCAGAGCGGCAGTAGTTCAGCAAATATTTAAATCTGAGTTGTGGGTGGGACTGTTTATTGGCATGGAAGTAAGCTTCCACTGATGTCCCATCATCTCTTTGTTTACACTCTCGCTAGCTTCTAGCTAGCCCCTCAGAATCTAAAGCTAACACACGAATGGGTTTCAACCAGACAAAATTCATTGATTTACCTGTATTAATCTTCAATTTGGTTGTATTAATAAAGACAAAAACAATTTTATTATTTTTGGGGAAATTTTTCATTCACCTTTTTTTTCTTAAATATATTAAACTTTTTGTTTTTCAAAAATCATTTAACTCTTTTATGTCAATCCCTTCAAAGACTAGAAAATAAAAATGCTATGAAAATTTATATATGATTTTATCAAATCCAGTGCCCCCCCCCCCCCCCCTTTTTTTAATTCATAACTTAGGTTGTTTTACTTCATTAAAATTCAGTTTTTTTCTGTTATTTATTAATTCTAACTTATGTTATGTTTTTATTCTCTTGTTGGCTGCAAAAATGGTGATATTGTGCCTATTCAATAATACAGTTATGAGCCAGATGCCAGCTCAACAACGGAAAACAAAGACATTAATAATGGATCTCTTTGTCTTCAAGTTGCATTAGAATGGAGCAGGAAGACTTTGGCTCGCCTATTTCAGTTTCTACGTCACAATGAGCGCTTTTTCAAACACGATTTCCTAACATCTTTTATACATGTCCTCCATCATGAAAAAAATGCCACAAGAATATGTTAAGAACACAATTTTCCTTGGTGTGAATCTTGAAGTACATCAGCTTTTTTTTTTATATAATCATTTTGACCTGTAACCTAATCCCATCTCCTCTGCTTGTGAAACATACGGGTTCTGATTTTGTTCCTGCCTGAACCTGTTTTCCTCAGGGGCCCTGCCACAACCTGACTTGCTTCCCACCAGACGTTAAGTGTTTTGGGTTTTGTGATCTCGGCACAGTGACTGTGCCACTAATGCACAACGAGGTCATTAAACAGCAACCTGTTGATTTCCTGGACCTGGAAAGAGCTTACAGCGACTTTGCCACCAATTTCATAATCTCATCAGCAAGTAAAAAACAGCCTTTCTTTCTCTACTACCCTTCCCATGTAAGACATCACACTCCCAGTACCTTCAATAAGCAGTGAGTAGTATATAAAGGAATAATAAAACAGTTACTGCCTTGCTTTTGCAGCACACCCATTACCCACAGTATGCAGGTCCGGGGGCGGCCGGTCGCTCTCTGAGAGGTCCGTTTGGAGATGCTCTGATGGAGATGGACAACACAATAGGAAACCTGATGGCAACCCTGGAAAAGACTGGAGTCATCAACAACACTCTTGTCTTCTTCACAGCCGACAACGGGTTGGTTACTATCTCTGATCTGATTTTTAAAGTGTTTGTGAATTACTGAAACTAATATCTGAAAACGCTGAAGCTGATTGCCAGCTAAAAAAGTTAGCTAAATGCCAAATTAGCCTTTTAAAAAAAAAAAAACTTAGGCTAGCCAAAACAGCTAGCATCTTGCTGAAAAAAATAGTTAAACTTCAGAAAAGCCTAAGAAAAACTGAAAAAAGCCTAAATGAGCCAAAACAGCTAGTGTGTAAATATTAGCCCAACTCCGAATCCGCCTAAAAAACATTAAAAAAAAGCCTAAATTAGCCAAAACAGCTAGCATGAAGCTGAAGTATTAGATAAACTTTAAAATGGCCTGAAAAAATTGTTGTAAATGGCAAAGAATTCCCCAAAAATAGTAGAAAGCCAATTTTTAAAACTTTAAAACCATAACTTTTTTAACATAATCATGATTAATAACAAGGCAGGAATGTTATTCCAGAACAAATCAACGTAAACCTTAAATAACTTTCAATATTTTACTCTCCATAAAAATATATTTTGTCAAAATTATGCAAGTTAAAAATAAGCACAAGATAACATTGGGCGATTTATAACAACAAAATAAAATAAAATGATGTGGAGGGCTGGATATAATTACCTGGCGGGCCGGATCTGGACCCCGGGCCTTGAATTTGACTTGTGTTCTAAATTTTCCTTAGGTGTGATTGTGAGTGTGGGGTAACTTAAATAACTTTCAATATTTTGCTCTCCTTAAAATATATATTCTATGTTACAAGATAACATCGGGCTGCTAATAATAATTTAACCAAATGATCTGGAGGGCCGGATATAATTTCCCAGCAGGCCGGATCCAGCTCCCGGGCATTGATTTTGACTTGTGGCTTACTAAGCAAAACTGACTGAATAAAGTGGTGAGAAAAAAAACCCAAACATAATTTCCTTATGTCTTTATGCTCTCTCTACTGCTTAAACTGTATTAGTAAAGTGCGGCAGGGTCATTATTTTTGTTTAATTTGCATCCAAGCCTTTTGCCTATTAACTTTTACATCAAAGGCGGACTTTTTAAAAAAAAAATCATTCTTGTTTTGGTTGTAGGAAAGAACTTGACTGTTAAATCCAAATCATTTTAGGGTAATTTTTAACATTCTGTTTTTTTATTATTTTTTTTTTCCAGACCTGAGCTAATGCGCAGGGCCCGTGGAGGCAGCGCCGGCCTCCTGAAATGCGGTAAGGGTACTACGTATGAAGGCGGCATGAGAGAACCAGCCATTGCGTACTGGCCAGGAATCATCAAATCAGGTGAGAATAAGCAACATCTTAAACTTTAAAGACGCTTAAAAGAAGATTTTTTTTTTTTTTTTTATTCTAAAGTATTATAAGCTGTAAAACATTTAAATAAAACATTTCTGTCTTATATGGAATTTAAATGAAACTTTAAACATTTAAATAAAAAAGGACATATTTTCTTACATTTTTTGTTTCTGTCCCTGTTTTTCCAAACCCGTCTTTATAGGTGTGACTCATGAAATAGCCAGCACTCTGGACGTCCTTCCCACATTTGCAGCTCTGGCCGGAGCCAAGCTTCCACCTGTGTTTCTGGATGGTGTTGATATGAGGGACATCCTGTTCAACCAAGGAAAGGTACCAGCAAAGAGGCCTTTTAGTTTTATTAGAACTTAAATTTAAAATTGTTCTCATCTTTTCGTTCTTGCTTTTAGAGTAAAAGGGAGGCAATGATGTTCTACCCAATCGATCCCACTGAAAAATATGGACTCTTTGCTATCCGCTTAGGAAAATACAAGGCTCACTTTTACACACAAGGTCAAAAGCTTCACTTTCTAAATGATATTTAAATTTATAATTCTTACAGTCAGATCTGACTAGATGCCTTTGTTTTAACCAGGTGCTAGCCACAGCAGCTCAACCCCTGACCCAGACTGCCCAGCGACTGCCTCCTTCAAGCCTCACGACCCCCCTCTTATTTTCAACCTGGAGGATGACCCCTCGGAGAATTACCCGCTCTCGCTGACGGACCAGCCGCATATCCAAGCCGTGCTGGAGGAGATCCTGAAAGTGAAGGCAGACTTTGAAGCCACCATGGTGTTCGGTCAGAGCCAGGTATCGAAGGGAACGGATCCGGCTCTGGAGCCGTGCTGCAACCCCGAGTGCAGCCCCAAACCCAGCTGCTGCCGCTGCTGAAGGGACGGACGGTGAAACTCTGAATGTGCTGCTGAACTCGCCTTTTAACGTCCCACTCCAGCCATATATTTTCTATCTTAAAATCATTCCCGGGGATTTTTAAAAATTATAATTATGACGTTTTTAGCCAAAAAGAATTTCTGTTTTTTTAAGACATATTTTGTCCACAGTAGCAGTAGCTCATTAGAAATACAGTTCTGTGTTGTGGGCGGGATTGTTTGTGCAGTGTAACCCAGCCTCCTGTCGCTGAGAGCTCTGCGTGCTCACGCTTACAGCCTTAAGATAACATTAGTGGCGACAAGCAATATTAAATCAATCCAGTCGTACGTTTTGAGCCAGAATCGCAGTTTCTATAAACCAGGGGTGGGCAAACTACGGCCCGGGGGCCACATACGGCCCCTTAAGATACTTAATCTGGCCCTTCAAATTAAAATACATTGAATCAAAAATCCTAATTATTGTCTTATTTTCATAGTATTTCTGGTTTCTTCTCATTTTTTTCTGAGTCAGAAGGTGATTTTTTTGAGTTTGCATTTTCCTCTGAAGAACATCAACCCAAAAAGAGAACAAAAATCAAAATTTAGAAATAAAATTCCCCAATTTTCTGTTTTTAAATGAATATAATGTGATATTTTAATCCATATTAAAGCATGTTTTTATTTAAATTCCATATTATCTTTTTAGTTTATGAGGTTCATTACCAAATCACTCCTTCTATCTGCTCCTTGTCCGGCCCTTATGCCAAATTTTAGAACCCTTTCTGGCCCACAAATCAAAAAGTTTGCCCTCCCCTGCTATAAAGGGTCTATAAATGTCCTAAAAAGGTAAAGTGATGGTAAAATCTCTTGCTTGTAAACAATTATTTTTTCTTTTGTGTTGAAAAAAAATTAATGATAATCGTTTTTTTTTTCTGTGAGGATGTTCTCCTAATGTTGATTGCACTTTTTTTACTCCGAATGTACTGTACGTTTTCTAACTTTTTACTACTTGAAAATAATGATCTAAACTTGTACTGTGACTTGCACTTGAAAAAGAAAATAAGTAATAATGCATTAATGTGTACAAATGATTCAACAAGCAGAAGAATAAAGACGACAACAAACGTTTCGGACATCAAGCATATATTTTATTTTTAAGACCAAACCCATGACAAGGCAGAGTGTTTTTTTCTCCTTTTTTTTTAGATTTTTGTCATTTTTCTTTGTTTTCCCTTGAATTTTACAAGTCCTTGTTTTTAAAGATACAAGATATTTTGCTTCTGTCACATACTGTTTTGCTCTAGGTTTACAGTGAAGAGTCCTGCTGACTTAACAAAGTGGAAAGTTGCTTTAGCTGTATTCCTCAGTGGCTATAGGGTACTAATCTTTATCAAGTGGTAGTTTTTTTTTCTGTTTTTTTTTTGGAAACTAGGGAATTTAACTTGGCTGTAGTGAGATAGAAAACATGGAAGCGAGTAGATGCATTTTTGAGACGGGTCTCGCTGCTTTAGCTGGGTGATTGCTATAATCTGCGCGGCAATAATAGTTTTCCAGTGGCGGATGACTCGGTCACTATCAGTTCTAACAGCAGATTGGTCAGTAGCCTGGTAACATACTGTCACACCTCACAAATGAGCCCTGAATGTGCAGTAGAAGTCGTCGTGGAGCGTTGGCAGGGACCAAAGTGCCAAACTGAGATAACACATCGAGTTGAAACACAAGACACTGAAAAAAAATTATTGCAGATCACATATATTTATGCATTTTTTTCCTTTAGGGGATTTCGCCTGGTTCTGATCTCTTTTAATGAATGTACATATTAATTTCATCAACATACTTAACATAAATGACACAGCACTATTTTAGATTTGCTATTTTATATACATAATCTAAGTGACAGCGATACACATGTAGATAATACCCTCCCTCCTGTCGTATCAGCCTTGAGTGAGCTTTCCACCATGTAGTCTGGTTTGAATTAGCCATTAAAGCAGAACAAGATGCCAAACTGTTCCTGAAGGAATGACAGGGATTGCAGCTGGGAGGTAAAGCCGACGTGTTTCTTCCCAAGATGGTTGCGCCTAATTCATTTTAAAAAGGTGCCAGGCTGTAAGCTGTGGTGTATATAATATACGTTTGTGTCGTTTGTGGTTGATGTTTTAACCCTCAAAAACTAATTAAGGACTCACGCTGCCATCTATTATACCCCGTATGCTTAAAAAAGAACAAACCATTTACAAGAGAAACCCCTTCTTGTCGTTTTTCCTGTAAAACCCCAAGCATATGCTGTGCGGTGTCAGCCACTCGCAGATCTAGTCGTTCCTTTTTCCTCTTACTGAAACGTCAAAGTCAAAAGAAATTGGAGACTAGCACATCACCAAAACAAAACAACCCACAGTTAAACAGTCAGAGTTGTGAGAATATGGCTTGTCAGAGGGCCTAAGAAGCCGTCATTGACCTAAAAGTCACATCTCTCCTTGTAAAGTATACAGTGACCAATGAGGGGAAACTTTAAGGATTAAACAGAAGGATAAGATTGCAGTCATATCGTTGGATACTGGGTCTAATCCGAGCATCTGCAAAGCTAGTGACATTCAAAGGTCACCCTAATCCACTGACCTCACACCTGTCTAAGTGAGCCGTTTTCGCCCTCATCAAAACTGAGCCTCACCTCTTCTAAAACTGCTCTGGATGAATGAGGCTACTCTCTATACACGTATTTACAACACACGAAGCTCGAAGGGACAACGGGGGCTAAACTTGAACCAAGTCTCTCTACTTAACATCAATGTCACCGTCATTAGAAAGCGAATTTGCTGCTCATCAGTACTAAAGAAAAACGTATTTACAATGAACTGAAATGTCAACCTTTTGATTCTAGATCTGCTTGCCGTTCATTTGCGTTGTGTGTGTTCTTTTTTCTTTTTGTGTGTCTGTGTGCGGTAAACCTACTTGCCATGCATTAAAAAGTGGTACAGCCATAGTAGGTCTCTTGTTTTCTTTTCAAAAGAGAAACTTTTTTTTTTTAAATAAACAAGTGCTCAGCATCGTCGTTTTATATAATAGAAAAAGGTCAAAGTAACAGACCGCCCCTCCTTCAGGAAACAGAAAAAAAATAAACTCAGTCATGTTCCAAGCATATTGTAGAAATGAGGATCCCCGTTTCAGTAGGATGAGGAAGAGTATTTTACAATACAATGATAAAGAAAATCAGCTGACTATGCCCTCTGATGGCAACTTGATGAAAGTACACAAGCTTTAGAGGAAAACGGTTGTCATGGCAACTGGTCTTACTCCAGGTAGATGTCCTCTGTGGGGCAGGCGTACTCCAGATGTTCTTGGTAGTACTCCTGGAAGGCTCGACTACAGAAAACACAAACATATAAAATTGTATGATTTTCATGAGAGATGCAATCAGATCAATAACAAACTTTGGATTACAGACAGTTGTGTGGGTCCAAAGAAGAAGCTGGGAAAATATAGTGGCCACATGCACAGAGACCATGAAGTGGTAACATTTTCTGTGTCCTCTCACTCCATCCAGAGTCAACTATCTTCAATTGTACAGTTATCACAGTTTTTGAGGTATACGACTCCACATTTGAGCTCAGACTGGTCACAGCACTTTGAATCCAGAACAGTAAACTGAGAAGATCCACACGATTTCAAGAGATCATGAAACTCAGAGGAGAACATAATGTTTCCCCGGGCTCACACTGCAACCGGTCCGGCTCCTGTGCGGTCTAGCTACAGCAGATGGCTTGTATTGGCTACAGATGGCTGCGGTCCTGAACATTTGCTTGCACGATTCCCGGTTTAAGTCATGACTTGTCAATAGCCCCAACTTCTCAAAAAAGTGCTCCGGCTTGGCTCCGGTGTCCGGCAAAAATTTAAACCCGACGTAATGGATCAGAGCACCGGAAAGGCCAGACTAGACTGGATGCAGTCTGAGCATTTCTCACACTTTTCAAGTTACGTAAAGACAACCAAAGGGTAATGCCTTAGTCGCATGCACCCATAGATTATACCCATGACCGATAGCCTAGGCCTGTTGTGGGTTTCTGTATGAAAAGTACCATTGTCATGTATGTGGTGTATCCTCAAGTATTTGTAAGGATGTTTTAAGTTACATGCACTTGTCACATACTTGCTTTTGTGCTTTTTCATCAATAAGGTGTTCGCATTGGCTCCTTACTGACCGTGCACAAATGCCACATGCACGGGGTGTGCAGGTCAAACATCCATTCAACTACGCTCAGATCGTCTCATTTCTTTATTGCTTACAGGCTGGACCACAACTGTCACTTGAACAGCAATAACTGGCTCCTAATGCAGTGAACTAATACATATGACGTATCTGCCTCTCACCTACTTCCCCTTTGCTTACCCTTACATGTTGTTTAAGTGTTCATCTCAACATGTCACCCACAGCATGACCTTAGAAAATGATGTGCATGAATATTTTCGCCTCATGGGCTCCCTGCGTGGTCTACAATCTGTGCATGCCCCTTTCAGGTTTGCCCATTTTCACCTGCGGAGCAGACAGCCCGTATCCACCAGTAGGGCAGTTGGGACTGAGGCATAAGGAGAACTTCTTGTAATGTTTTACTATTTTGGAAGTTACTTCACATATGACAAGGCTACCAAAAAAGATGAGTTTAGACACTTTTTAAATATTTGGTACCTAATTGATTTAAAGCATGAAATATGATGGTCATACCCAACACTCTCAGCTACAGGCCGCATTGTTTCCTGGGATACAAACACATGGCAAGCAAATCTGTTCAGCATTGGATGCTTGGTGATGAAACCAAAGTAGCTGCAGAGAGAAGAAAGCAACAGGAAACAATCAGCATAATGTCCCAGTGTTAACGGGGGGTCCTGAAGATGGGTAGGTTATCTTACCAGTTGTTCCTCGGGTGGCATCCGCAGAACGAGATGTTCTTCATCTGGAAGAAGTGACTACATCTGTCAAACTGAAGAGGATGATAGAGAAAAAAAAAGTCAAAAACAAATCCTCAATATTTTATTTTATAATAATCAACTGATTAGATGTTTGTTTATACCCCTTCAAGGGTGTCGTATTCATCCTCCAAACTCATGATTAATTTAACTCCTTGTAAACTGATCTCCAGCTCGCACAAAGAGGGCGGTCGCACGTGGACTGTCTGCTTTCTCGACATTGCAATCTGGCAGAAAGAGAAAGTGTTCATTTCAAAGTCTATAACTAAATGTGACTAAAATGTGATTTTGGTGAAAAATGCTTTAAGATTTCTTACTTTTTGCATTGCAGCACAGAGAATGCCATTTCCTTGGTGATAAGGTACCTCAACAGACCCCAAAAACTGAACATTGAAAGTTTCAATCCATGCTGGATTCCTCTTCACACCTTCAATGAGTAATTTATATTTAATGAAATGCTCAGCTGCACTAAACATGGAAAAGTGGATGCATCTTTCCTCACCCAGCAACTCCTTGGACTGGCCAATGACCTCGTGGGCATAGAAAGCAGGAAAGATGCCCCTCTCCCCCGTCCGCATGTTGTACCCTCTGTACCAGTAGTCATCCTCCTCTTCCTCCACATACAAAGGATCGTCCACATCCAGCTCGAGCTCGTCAGCATGTCTGGGAATGAACCTGCAGAGAGCAGTGGAAAGGTCAAAAAAGATAAAGAATTAATGACATTATTAGAGCAGATTGTTTTTGTGTGTCGAAGCAGATTTTCCAGGTTTTGATGTGGAAAGAAAACATGATGGGCAGCGGTGGAGGAGAACAAAGAGGTCTGCAGCTGACATGTGCAAAATATGCATGCAGTAGAGCCTCATTAGGGTTTTGTCTCTGTGTGATTGTGCGCACACACACACACACATGCAGGGACACAGGTGGTGCCTGATCTGATTATTGTGAGCCACCCTGCAGCTCTGAAGTCCAGCTGTAGCCAAGACATCTGCCTCTCCATAACTTAATTAGCTTTGCACCATTGTAGCAGGATCCCATCAGGATCTTTCTTTGTCTGCACAATAATTGTTTGTCCAAAAGGAATACACATATACAGTAAAACAAAGTTCATGCATAACTTCAGTGAGTAATAAAAATCAATACATTTAATATATATATTTTATGTAATATTTGTTGCAACAATTTTATGGTTAAAAATAGCAGAAACAAGTTACCTGTATACTGCCCTATGTGTCTGGTCCCTTTCTTCTCCATTGATGGTACATGAGAAAAGTCCAAATGATTCTGTGCCTACATCGAAGACAAAAAGGATTTAGAAAATCTCAACTTATTTTTAAATTACTTTAGTTGTGGAAAATAGAGCCAATGTTCAAATGAGGATATATCCTTTTTACAAAACAGTTGATCAACAAATATTTGAAAATGATCACCTATTTTCACCCATTTGTACTCCTGTTTCCCCCTTTCTTTGATGTGAAACATTAATTATATAAATCTTTGACAGCAAATTCAAAATAAAGAATGATAAAAAATTAAATGCAAATTAAAGTCTCTATAATGAGCTTTTAATCATGCAAATTTCTCTTCATTAGAGGTTGAAATCTTGATGCAGAACAGTGATTGATGATGTACTGGAGGACCACTTCCATTACTCATTTGTGTGGGGAGGAGCCCTGCTACATTTAAATTACATGCTAATATTTCAAGGGTGATTTGTGAATTCATAATGCACTATTACAGTGATGCTGAAAATATAATTCTGATTTTTATGAAAATAAGCAAGCATGTTTCTTAACACATTTTCTATTTTGTACTAAAAACATAAATGACTTAATTTTTAATCTATGTGCGTCTTACTGGAAGATCGAGAGGTGCTGTTGACAAACACATTCAGGAACTTTTTGGAAAAAGGGAGGTCAGCCTCTGGAGACGAATCTTCAGACGAGCTGAGAAGTTCTGGCCTGTCAATCTCCTCATCACCCTGATCGTAACCCACTTCCACAGGCCTCAGGGGCTCCTCGTCACAAAGGGTGGAAAGCTCACTATCGTCACTCAGAATTGAGGTGCACCTAAAAGCAAAAAATGTGTAAATCAGTTGAAATCTTGAAAGCATTCAGGTTTTCTAAGATTTTGGGCATACCTTCTGAGGCTAACTAGTTCCAGGGTGGTGTTCTCATCCACTACTAACGTGTACTTCATAGAGTCATAAGCCAGTCCATCAGCCTCAGTTGGCTGCCTTAAAGCCTGTTCTTTTTCACACAGTGGGAGATCTTGTTCTGGTGACGGATGGTCTTGTACGCTGGAATCAATGGGCGGTGAGCTATCAAGCTCTAACTCACTGCCATCGAAGGATTTCTTTCTCATGCCCTCCAGGAAAGGGTAAGAGTCACCATTGTCTTCTTCGTCATCGTTGTCTGTGGAGTAGGTGAGGGTGAAGCAGCGGTTAGTTTGGGCGGTGGGTATATCAAGGGTCAGGCTGTTTTTGACCTCCGTAATGCGTTCAAGAGAAGCTGACGAGCGACTCGTTGGCCTGGGCTCTGTTTCTCTTCCTTCGTCCTTGTCGCTTACCACACTCTCACTGAGGCTGGGGGAGTCCAAATCCCCTCTTCTCTCCAGAATCATCAGGTCATTATTGGGCTCTTCATCGTCTTCCTTTCTTACAGCATTCTTAGATAGTTTCCCAAAGGAGTTCTTGTCAAAGTTTTTAGTGAGATACAAAGAGCTGTAATTTGAAGAACTCTCTAAATGTAGAGGAGTTATAGTATCCCCAGTAGGGTTACTGACATACAGACTCATACCTCCTCTTTGCTTCAGTGCGGCTACATTACTACTCCTCTCTGCAGATTCCAGGGTTCCCTCTCCACCTCCTCTATCCTGCTCCTGTTCCTCATCATTGAAGCTATCTCTCTCCCCGATATCAGAGGATGGCGAGATGGTGTCTGACACGGAGGCCTTCCTCTTGAAGCACTGCTCCGGGCAACTGATTGGGTAGGAACCTTCTGAGATCATCCTGTTGACTAAGTTGCTGAGAAGCCATGGAGAATCCGAGTTCTCACTCAGCTCATCTTCGCTTTCTGACTCAGAGTCACCTTCACTGGTATCATATTCGTCTGAGCTCGGCATTAGTCGTGGACCCACTGGTAGGTAGAAGGAGCGCTTGAAACTTTCCAGGCTGTGGTCCGGTTCTATCTCAAGCACCATGGGTTTGGATTGACCGTCCTCACAGCATGAGGTCGGAGGGAGAGTCTCATCTGGGTCAGCCTGGTGCTCGAAAGGCAACTCATCATCTACACTCTGCAGGCCCATCAGAGCCTGACCGTCGTCGTAGGACTCTGGGGGTAAGATGGGTGAGTCAATGGGGGAGGGTGTAGCAATTGTGGGGGAGGGCAGTGGAGAAGGTGAGGGCAGACAAGAGCCTTCTTTGATTGGGTCCGGCTGACCCAAAAGTAGAGTGGCTTTCAGTCCAACAATTCCACTGTCCTGCTCTAGCTCTGTATCTGGGTCCAGTTCTTGGTCTGATGTGGGTGAGCTGGCTTCCTCGATGGAGTTGGTGAGATGAGACGAACGTCCACTGCTGCTTTCATCGCTTGTCAGGTCAAGTTCTGTTTCTGAAATGGAGGAAATCATGTTGGAAACCACAGGGCCACCACAAGAAAATGCAGCCTCAAGCTCCCCTTCAAGGTCAGAGTCAGAGCCTGGAGAACTGAGGTCCTTGTCTTGATCCGAAGTTATGTAACCTCTCTGGTTCATATCTGCAATCCCTGGATCTGAAGATGGAGAGGTGGAATCATTAGCTCCTGGAGCAATGGTGGAAACAACTGGAGCGTCTGCACTGTTGGACTCACTGTGAGCCTCTGAGTGATAATCTGAGAAAGAAACTGGCTCGGGGGGCTCAATGGAGGGGAATTCCACATATGATGACTGCTTCTCCATGCACACAAACTCCACTTCAAAGTCCTTCTCCAGTTCTTCATCAGACAAGGGCGTATCAGCACCATCGTTAGCTCCCATGGGTGCTGTGGAGGACAAACAGCGACTGGTGCCGTCTGGATCCAGATCGTTCTCTGGTTCGATACCTGACTCGCTGACGATTGTGTAGGTGTCTGTAGTGCGCCGGTTGGAGTGTTTGTGATTGTGGTAGCTGTTCAGGTCGTGGTCTACTTCTGTGTCTGAGCACTGCGAGTGCTCGTCCATGGATGGAACTCTCCCCGTCTGGTTTAAACAGTCCGCCTTTGGTTCAGTGGGATCGGTGGAGCAATGATGGGACTTGTGCTGACCAAAGGAGCCTGTGAAGATGAAGAAAGAAAAAAGGAATTAAAAGAAAAGTAGGTCATAATTTTTTCAGATATAAACAAAATGGACGATTACTACAATGCAAATGAGAAATGGAGAGAGACCAAGTGAAAGCAGCTCCTTATGAGTAAACAATAAAATAAAATTGAATGTAAATGGAACAAGATCAGTGTTTCTGAACCCCAAAGGAGCAGAGCATACAAGCATACAGGTCTGTAGTTTTCTCTCAGGGAGGTCTACTTCACATCATTCACAACATGATTTCAGTGGGATGATCTCTAAGTTTGCTATTCAGCCTTCTTGTTACCGTATTCCAGCCTCTCTCGCCTGTTGCCCTCCATGTCGCAGAGGAGGGGCCTATGTGGTGACTGGGGGTTCCCGCCCTCCCTTGCCTGTGTCAGAGGTGTACCTTTGCTCTGTGACCGGGGGGCTTGGGTGATTGGAGAGGCCGGGCACTGGCCTGTCACATGACTACCATCCTCCAGACATGAGTGGGACGGAGACAGACGCCCTGAAGACATTTTTCAAGTGTCAGAAAATTCATTGGCTAAACTTTATGAAGTTCCACTCCAATTTTTTTTTTTCTACTGTAAAAATGTTCCCTGTGGTCTTTAATTATGATTATGCAGTTCAAGCCAATATCAAAAAACTTTTTTAAGACTTTTTTTGCTGGAGCTTCTTTGAAACTCAATTCTGGGCAGAGCTGTAATTTCCCAGCATTCCTTTACACTCTTCCCCTTTGGCTTATCTCTACTACTACTTTTCTACTTTTACTCTTGATATATAAAGCTTCATTTTTTTTTGTTTGCTATCACCAGATGAAAGAATCCCACGTGTTTTTGTGGAAACTCTCCTCACCTTGGGAAGTTGGGTTGCATAAAGAGTCCTGCCAGCTTCCTTTCTTTGGTGACAGGCTGCTGTTGTTGTTCAGCGAATCCTAAACAAAGCAGAGAGCAAAACTGTGTTGGGCCTCACTCAGGACTTTTACGCAGAACTTGTATAAGTCTGGATTTTTTTTTTTTTTACCTGCGACACTGCAGTGGTGAGATTCAGCGTGGTGGGTCTGCTCTTCAAAGTGCCCAGAATAGGCGATGGAGGAGGTGACAGAGACGGAGACGGAGGTGCATCAGGATCCACCTCTTCATCATCCTCTTCCTCATCTTCCTCTTCATCGTCAATCATCTCAAACTCCTGGAAGTCATCTTGAAAAGAGCAGACTGGGTGGTGCAGGTCACTCTTCTCCAAAATAAGGGAATCCTATAAACAGAGGAGAAAAAAAAACAGAAATAAAACTTTAGAGAACTGTATCTGTATTCTGAGTTACACTTAAAATTTCATCCAACAATCAATTGCACACCAAGAAAAAATAAAAACCTGAAACTTGCATCTATTAAAGATCAAACCATGATATTCTTAATTCTTGCAAATAAAAATGTCAAGTCAGTAAAAAGAAAAAAATAATAGAAGGGAGTTGATGAAACTCTTTAGATTTAAAGAAACAGATGTCTCAATTGTCAATAATAGGAGTAGATTCAAGACTTTTCAAGGATTTACATGCGATCAAAAAGTGTCGGCAAGTTTTTTATTAATAAATATTTTATTCTTTGTGACTAACAGTAATTTTCTCACATTTTTTATTAAAAGCAACAAACATCTTCTGCTACATATTATGAAACAATATAAATTGTTTTATAATACATAACTTTTGGAATAGAGGTCAAAACACTTCTACTTATGCAGCCACAAAGGCCCACGATCCAGTACTTTTGTGCCAGTTCCAATGGGTAAATACATGTAGGGCATTTAATGTAAAATAAAAACCAAATGAAGTGTGTGCAGAATCACAGTTAAGGCCTGGGTTTACAACGATCACCACAAATGTGTTGACCTACATGTGCAGATAGTAATTGTTGGTCAAAGAAGAAGAGGTAATTGTGGTTGGAGGCAGCAAAAGATAGTTAAAGTTTACAGCAAACACGTTACAGGGACTGTTTGATTCTAAGAGAAATTTTAGTGATTTAACCTTGTGGATTTTACAGTTTGTTTTAAAAACCTTTATATTTTATAGCTGTTTTGTAAATTTTTTGGCACCTCTTATCAGAACCCAACTAAAACGCTGATTTTCAATGTGTTCTTTAAGGTTTTGACTTTGAATAGCCCTTCTGCTGTTACGAGTAATAAAAGGTGGAGGGAAAAGCTGGTGGTTCTTTGTTTGAGGCGTACCGCACACAACAACAGCCACTGGGATGTCATTATGTAAATCTGTCAAAAGGCAACGTGGAGAAAAAAGGGAACAAAATGTATTTAGAATTAAATTAAAAAGGGAGCTGCCTCTTCCATTAGACAAAAATAAACCAATTATCAGGGATTGGTGGTGGAGGACCCAAATGCAGGAGACCAGACTTGGTGGCAGAAACATAAACATTTACTAAAATAACTTAAACATGACAAAAACAGGAGCACAAACCAGTGAGTCAACAGAACGTAGAAGAGCAGATGACCTGACAATGAGAGCTGAAAACCAGACACTTAAATACACTGAGGTTGATTAACTAAATGAAGACAGCTGTGGATGGTTAACCTGAACATGGTGAAACTGACAGGGAAAACAGAAACTGACAAAACATAAGCACTAGATCATGACACCAATTTTTAGCTTAAACCCTAGAACACTTTTGCTATAAAAAGTTACACCATTATCTTTACCCAGTAGTTTTACCTGATATAATATATCCAATAAAAGGTATTTGTCATCAAAATTAGATCAAAATATGACAGCACGTGTAGTATTCTTTGATTTTCAACTGTGGTTTATGTGATAAAATGTAAAATAGAAAAATAAGAAGATTTTAATAAAAGCTTGAAAATTACTGAAAAATTAGGAATTGGAGAACAAAAAAAATTCCTGGAGAAAAAATAAATTCTGGAGACTTGACCTTTGGTCCACCCATTCAGGGACCCATGACACATAGTTTCATAACTTTGGCGTGGAGCCAGAGCGGTCAACCACTGATCGGAAGGTTACGTGTTCAATTCCTGCTTTGCCTTTGGCAGCACACCAAACCCCACATTGCTTGTCCTTGCATGGTAACCATCTTACATTATCAGTGTGTGTGAATAGAACTGTATGAGCATTGTATACTATAGGCATAAGCAACACTTTGTGGGGAACCCAGTGAAGTCAAAATTACCTGACAGCTCATTTTCTACAGAGATCAATATTCTGAGATTGAAGATAAATGAGCAAAAACAACAGATTATGCTTTAGTTCCGTTGTTTAGAACAAATATATTTAGTTTTAAAAGGTATATTTTGAATCTGGACTTTTCATAACAGGAAGTATTTAACAAAGATCAGCATGGCCTATTCAGAGAATCAAGACAGAGTAGAATAAGAAAGTAGAGCTGGAACAAAGCTGGGGGTGGGAGTGTAACAAGAGTGGATCAATCAGACATGTCTCAGGTTTCAGCCTGTTTACTGGAAAGAGAGGCACTAAATGGGCCAGATTTTATAGAACACATCCATTAACCTGTTCAGTAATAAGTCTATTAAAAAAAACTAATGTATCGAGATTGTATTCAACCGTTTCTATAATTTTTACTTTACTACTACTGTTCATCAGCATTGAAGATGTAGAATTTTTAACTGAATTACAAATATTTTAATCAGATATTACATTTTTTATGCTTGAGAATATATTTCTTGGGTCTGCAGAGTGACTCAAAAGTCCAAAAAAAGAAGTAGATTTGCATTTTACAGTTCCATGACAAACTCATTTGAAAGAATTTCACATCCCTGCTTTTTTGCCCCAACCCCAAAATACAAAATTAACTTCCTAAAACATGAAAAGCTGTAAAACTGTCACACAATCCCAACAAATAAGTAAAAGTTAACACTTTCCAATTTTTTTTCCTTTGAATAAAAGGGGGTAACAACTGTTTAAACTGCAGTGTACTTTCTCCTGGATGCTTCTTCCCTGCTTTGAATTTGACAAAATAGTTCCAGGCATTGATTTGTCTGCTTCTGTTGTAACAGCGCAGCAGTTTCTGTGCCTCTCAGTGCAGTCTGTTTTAATGGAGGAATCAAAGCTCGCCCATCCACCATGCACATTCTGCTGACGCCTGCAGCCCCCACCTAATGCTACAGCAACTGAAATCAACACTCTTATCCTTTCCACTGGGACTACACATTAATATGCGCATTTTTATCTTATTAGCTTCACTGTTTTTTGCTGCTTCGATGGGAGGATGCGATGTCCCACATCGCTCAACCAACCTGACAAATGTGCACACAATAATCCATAATTTGGCGAAGATTAATGCATTGCAATTTGTATCGATCCAAAACTTGGTTGTGAAAAGGCCTCATCTTTCAGGTGAACAAAGTCTGTGCTGTCGAGAAGAATCCCCCACAAGGCCACCTGACAGACAGTTGAGCAGGCTTAAAGAAAAAAAACTATAAATAAGAGTCGTGTGTCTGCAAGAATCAATCCCTGTGGTTTACAGTTTCCAAGGACATCCCATCCACCCCCATTACTGCCCCCTCTGTCAGTCAGCAGACAGTTTGTACTCCTGCAGGGAGACTCAAACCTTCACGTGCTTTCACAAAAAGGAGTAGGAGTCACTGGAAATTATGTTATATTATGGTAACATGCCAAATACTAACATGAGTGTTTGGTCTGATTAAGATCTGTAGGCTTTCAAAGAAAACAACTGAATAGAAAACTGTTGAGTTTTTATCTTATGATGCTTGTTGTTCTATGTGTTCGTCATTTCTGGAACAAAAAATAGCAGAGGGTCTTTATTAAAAGCTGTAATGACAAATGGAGACGATTGATTTTGGGGTCAGAATGCGAGGTCATCTAACCAGCTGAGAGGCCATGTGACACATCCAAACAAAAACATTAAAGAAAGGTACCTAATCAAGCTTGGACAATAATTTTAAGAAATGTAAATTTAAGGATAAGAAAAAGAAGAAAAAGTATTTTTAAAATGATCTTTTGGGTTGTAACATAATAGGTTTGTAAAAATGTTAAAGCTTTCTCATCATAAAAGTTGTACAAAAACTGCAGATGTTTTTAATACTATTAAATGTACTGTAACTTCTAATCATGATTGCAAATAAATTCAAATTCAAATTGATTTTATTTATAGAGCACTTTTCATATAAACAAATACATTTCAAAGTGCTGTACATAAAACAAACAACACAATAAAAGTACCCTCTTGTTAAAGATAAAAATCAACCCCCTAATCCCATGTATATGAACAAGTGCACCAACAGACAAATAAAACGAATGATAAAATATGAATACATAGGAACCCTCACGTTTCTTAAATGTCAAATGAGAGAACCCTGAAGACGCTGTCAACACCAACTAAAGCTAAAAATATGATTTTTATTGGGTAGCAATGATGCATCATGTTACAAATGACGAGTTGCACCACAGCTGAGATACAGACAGCCCTGCTCCATCAGATTCTGAATTATGCATGTGTTCGTGGCATTTGATAAGAGCTATGCAGAGACAGGAGAGGCTGTTAGAAACATAATGTAGGAAAGGAGCAACACGTCCAAAATGAGGCAACAAAGCAGCAGGATGTGTATCTGGGACAAAGATATTTACATATTTATGTTTGGAGACGCGTTAAGATAAAAAAAAAAAAAACAATTGAAAAGCTTAAAACAAGAGGAAAAAAAAAAAATTTATTCATCTTTCGACTTATCCCCTTAGTGGTTGCCATTACAATTTGCACAGGAGGTTTAGCAGAGATTTTTACAGTGGATACTCTACCTGACACAACCCTGTATTTTATCCAGGCTGGGGACCGGCACAGGGAGACCCAGACTTACTGTAGCCACTTGTGGTTGGATGGTCAGCCAAAATAAAAAAAATAAAATAAAATAAAATAAAATAAAATAAAATAAATAAAATAAAATAATAAAATAAAATAAAATAAAATAAAATAAAATAAAATAAAATAAAATAAATAAAATAAAATAAAATAAAATAAAATACAAACTCTTAAAATTTAGATCCTGACTTGTGCCCAGAATAGAATAGAATAGAATTTAGATCCAGACTTGTGCCTCCTTGTGGCTTCATAGTTTGGCAGTAGAAATGGGGTTAAAATTAAATAAATTCAAACAAACAAAAATAAAATTTTAAAATTATAAGATTTCACTTATCAGTTACAAAAAATCTCTAAATACTTCAGGATATTAGAATTTTAAAAGATAAATCCTTTTTTGAAGTTACATTCTTTTGAAATAATAAATAAGATAAAATACAGAATGAAAAAAAGCTTGCATTGAAATTAGACATGTGGTAATGATTTTACTGTTGCTACTTTAAATTAAATTAAAACCTGTTTTTTCATTAACAAGTGAGACCATGTCTATCGTAACCATCTGGTCTGGAGTGTTCAGATTTGTGCTGACACAATCCAGAAGTTTCTTCTTCCTATCTCTGCTCTGCTACAACCAATTCTGCCTCATGTCTTCTTTTCAAAGCCACTGTTTCTACACCAACCAGATTGCTCTTAGTCCTCCATGCGTTTTCTTTCCATCTTACTGACACTGTTGTCACAAACCATTCCAAGCGTCCTCCACCTGTTCCAACTGGCCACACACACTTTTTCGCCTCTTTCCACACTCCAAAATACTTTTAATCCTCAACCGTCTTCACCTTTGCTCCCTGTAACTTCACTGTTCCACCTGTCACTCTAGTGGCTTACCTTCATGTCTCCCCTGTCCACATCTCCACTGCTCCCTGATCTCACTTTAGATCACAATGTCATCTGCAAACATCTTGATCCCCAGAAATACTTGTCTATCCTAATTTGTCAGTCTGTCCATCCCCCCCGCCCACATTAGGGGGCTTGAAACTCATCCTTGATGTTGTCCCACTTCCACCCGAAGCTCCTCTGTGACACCTACAGCACATCTCACCAATGCCGTACAGCTCTCTACATGTACTGCTTAACTCAAATGTACTTCTCTTCCACTCCAGACTTCCTCACACACACAAAAAAACATCTCCTCTCTCTGTATCCTGCCATAGACTTTCTCTAGATCTACAAAGACACTACAAAGATAAATTGACCTTCTGATCTTCTCTGTACTGTTCTGACAGCATTCTCAAAACAAACACTGCCTCTGTAGGGCTATTTCTTGGCATGAAACCATAATCTTGCTCATAAATATTCTCTTATGACTTCAACCTGGCTTCCATTACTCTTTCCCATAATTCATTGTGTGACTCATCAGCTTTATTTCTTCCTCTGTAGTTTCCACAACTCTGCTCGTCTGCCTTCTTCTTAAAAATGGGCACCAGTTTATATTTCTACCATTTCTCAGACATCTCCTCCTTCTGCAAGATCTTGCTAAACGTCCCAATTGAAAAGGTGTTGTTGTCCAGTTATCTGAGAGAAGCCCAAATTGTTTATTCCTACAAGCCACAAAACATGCTTCCTTTTACAATTTCCACCACTTGGGTTTCTGCCATGCCCTTGTCTTCTTCATTTTCCTCACTACCAGAGTCATTCTACACACTACTGTCTACTGCTGTTTGGCTACATTCTTCTCAACCATAACTTTTCAACTGAATATAGTTTTCAGATTTCAGCGACTTCGCAAAATGTGAAAGTTTCTGTGTTGCTCTGAATATACAAGTCTTTTGTGGGAGATTTTCTTTAACGCCATAATTTCCATTGTCTTAGTAACGTTTATTGCTGTCTGTTCTTCTGCATTCCTGTCCTGAATGCCTTCTAACTTCCTCAACAACTCTGTTTTCCTGCATGTTCATTAAGTCTTTTCCAATCATCACTTTCTCCCTTCTAAGGATGCCCAACATCACCTCATTCATCTCAATCCAGAATTTATCTTTCTCTTTGATCTTAAATCTTACCAGGAGGTCATGATTTCTGCCAACATTCAACATAACACCTTCAACTCCTACTTTGACCAACAGACAGCACTTTTAAAGACCCATTTATAGAGATCAACAGACAAAAAAAAGTGATCTAGGGTTTGGTTACCCTTTAAAGCACATTTCTACTCAGCTCTACTTCCTTCCACAGTGTGTAAAAAGTGTCACAAAATCTGAACAACTA
The DNA here is from genome assembly GCA_003999625.1 of Oryzias javanicus. Taxonomy (NCBI): domain Eukaryota; kingdom Metazoa; phylum Chordata; class Actinopteri; order Beloniformes; family Adrianichthyidae; genus Oryzias; species Oryzias javanicus. Next base: position 20,878,713 of record CM012442.1, read on the forward strand.
AAGCAATATTGTAGAGATGAATCTAATAAAATTCAAAAACAAAGCTTTGACTAAAGATTAAACTTGAAAATCATTTTTACCTCATTGCCTCAATGATATAAATCCACAAACTGTTGAAAAATTAGAAATTTGTCTTTGTATCTTTTTAGCTAAAACATAATATTTTTCTTCTAATTTTGTTGGAATCCCCTACATTCTGGGACCTGACTATGACAAAATAATTTCATTCATATCTTGAAATACAAACTCTCAAAAAGTTAGAAAGGATTTATTAAAAAGTCCTCACGGCTGCGATGTCAAACCTAAGAAACGGACAGGCTGGGCAATTATTAAATGTTAATTACCCACTTAAGAATAAGCTGCCTCATTGCTAAGCTGCTTCATCACATGACATGCTCCTCACATGTATGTGGGAAGAACCGATTAAGCCACAAACCACACAAAAGTAATTTTTCAGTCAGTCGTCGGGGTTGAAGCATAATCTCTCTATTCTACGGAGCTCTCCCAGAACATCAGAGACGCGCTTCTGTGTCGAAATGATCCTGACACGAACACGTCCTCATCACCCTCATCAGCAGAGTGTTGCGGAAGCAGGAAATGCTACTTCTGCTGATGATGACGAGCTGACAAAGCGTCACATGCTTTACTGAGGCTGTCAACATCAAAGCCCATGTCAAGAGTTCTGTGTGCAAATTTCTCCGCCTCGCCTTTCTTCTCCTATTATTCTAACGCGCACACACTTAAAGGCCAACTAGGTGTGTGTCCTTTCCAGTCAGTGTCAGCAGGATGACTTCCTCTGGGCTGTGAGGTAACATAACACGCACAGACATGGTCTATTTGGTGCTTTCACATTTGTCAAGTGAGCGCTCAAAGCTTTTGCTTGTGCACGTATTTTCTAAAAAGGGTTGCAAGGATGTAGATGACATGCATGACATAAGAAAAAAAATCTCCCTGTGGAGGTCTTCTGCCACAAAGAAGGATTGCAGACAGGTTTTTCCATCTCTCTGTGATGTATTTTGTTCATGGATTACAGCAGAGGGCACAAAATATTCTGCCCAGAATTAAACTGAGGGCTTAACCAGTCAGACCCAACCACTGGCGAGGTAAATCCTTATTCTCTGGCAGGTGACAGAGACTGAGGAGGGAGTGTGAGCTCTGTCTCTTAGCAACACTCTGAATGGGGAGGGTTTGGCAACACACTGGGGAGAGAGGGAGGGAGGGAGGGATGTCTCTGCATAGCAGCAAACTGTGCTGGGTCACCCACCCTCTGCTGCAGCCGTGGCTCAACGCCACCAGCAGAAAACATTTACTCCAGCAGTATAGTCTAAAATTAACATGAAGTAACAGCTAACATGAAGTTAAAAGTAGAAATACTTCACAGCTTCACAGCCAAAGATGTGTGAACAGATGCTTGAAAGCAGCAGCTTGTAGATGAAATCTTTCACTGTTTAAATAACATTTATAGGTTATCCTCTTTGTTTTTAACTTCGTTTTAAATATTTTCTGACTCACAGAACTATTTTGTTTAAATTCTAGCATTATAATTAATTTTTGTTGTAACTATTAACTCTTTTTAGGTTGTTTTTGCTGCTTTAATTGTCATCTAAAATTATTTTTTCGACTAGGATCTTTGTATTTTGTCTTTAAATGGTCTTTGGAAGCGTCAAAATGATTATTTCTTTTTGAGAAATTGCTTGATGGTCGAAATGTTTACCGGCGGCATGGAATTTTACCAGACTGAGCAGGTTGGTAAATAAATATCTATTAAAATTCTATGTAGTGTTCAAAGTGAGTTAAATGTGTTGGTCTAATGTTCAAGAACATCATAAGTAAAGCTTCTAAAGGAATATATTAATATTCAGATTTATCTTCAAGAAGACTTCAAACTCATTTTGACTTTAGCATGCTTATTTTGAGAGTTTCCTGAACTTTGTTTTTCTTTTTTACACCAAACTGTAAAGCTTCTCTCAATTACATGAGTTAAAACAAACTGTGTTTTGCATTTTTTTCTGAAGTGTATGTCTAGTATGTATCCAACGATTTACTTTTGGGACAATTTGGTCTAAAATATAGAATTTATTCATTTTGGTTTACGATGTTGTTTCAGTTCAATAAATGATTTGTGCATTGCAGAAGGACAAAAAAAACCCACTAAAAATTTCAGAATTTTTTTAAAAGTGTGCTAATTAGCTTGTAACGCTAACGTTTTGACCAGCAAACATTGATAACATCATCGAGCGACATTAAAATTTAAAGACACTATTTTTTCCCGTATCTCTCTGATGTAAATGGAGGGTTTGGGAGAAACCATAGAGCTAGGAAAGCAATCCAGATGTGGCCTCTAAGTGTTGTTATGTGTCCTGAGTGTAATTAGAATCAACAGTGTAATGCAAGTCTTCTTTTGACCTAAATTCAAATGTTATTTTTGGACATTAAATATCGTCATATAGCTTGATCTTTTTTGCTTATTGTACAAAATGTCAAAGTTAATGTGAACAAATATAATTTTTTTGTAATGCAGAGCTGTCTATTTAGATTGTCTATTTGCTGTGAGTTGATTCAATCTCTGCTTTAAAATTAAAAAAAGGAAAAAAAAAAGTGATTGCCGTGATTGATATCGCTGTAAAGATTGTCTTCATGTCTGTAACAGAAAACATCATGTCTAAAATATCAACAAGTGGGATAAAAAAATAATAAAAAATACCAGATTCACCTTCTCATATGGATCCGAGTCATAATTGAGTCCAATCCCACAATCATCCGTAATTTCAGAGAGATCTTCATCATCAAACTCCTCCAGGCTGATGTCATGAGCTGGCCTGGAAGAAGGAAATAATGATCACTGCTTTGAACATTGATGTTTGCAAAATGTCGTTTTTATTTACTGGTGGTTGGCTCAGAAAGAAATTCCTTTTTGATTTATGCCCACACACTCAGCTCTGGGATGGGGAGACCTGCTCTTACTCACACACTGTCAGGCTCTGTCTGAGTCTCAATCTCATTTCATTGAATCACAAGCAGACAAACAACAAGACATTCTCCCTTCATTCAGAAGTTCTGGGAAATTGTGCTGCATGAAATGAGATAATCCGTAAACATGAAAACAGCTTGCTCAGCTCTCTGGGTCTTATACTCACTCATTATATGTTAAAAAAAAAGTTAATTTAACGTTTTCGAGCAGCTCTTCACACCAGACGAACGTACAAATGTCAGGCTTACAATCTGTTCCATCGTTGTTTTGATATGCATCAGGATCCCAAATCTGCAGCAGCTAGCTCGGGAAGAGCTGTGGGAAATGCTGCATTGCAGCTTTCCCGTTCAGAAGAGGATGCTCCACATATAAGGTGTGGATGCTCACTTACATCACTAAGTCATACAGGAGTTCCTGTTCACAGAACAAACGAGGACATGCTGACACAGGTAGGTGGTCAGTGAAGGCCACAAACAAGCTTTTTAATGTGAACTGACTCAAACAAAATAAAGAAGAATCTATTATAGATTAAAGAGTGAGAAGTGGAATTGATAGAACAGTAGTGAATATTTATAAGAAAATGTAGAAATTCAATAAACAATGAGTTAAAATGACAAGTAATATATATTTTTTTATGAAAAATGATCAGCAAATAAATATTTTTTTAAAAGAATTCATATAATAGGGGATTTGTTTTCATTTTTGTTACCCAAAACAGTTGTTTCCTGCATATTTAGTTGGTGTCTATAATGGTTATCGAGCCGTAAAAGTGAGAAAACAAAAGTGAAATAGCACAGTGTCCCCCCTTCATTCTGTCCTTCTTTAGCTGTTTTTAATGTTTTGTGGGAGGTAATAATATGTTGTGAACTACAAAGGCCAAACCTACAGTGAGTACAGTCTTTATTCTACCAGTCTTAGCATTCACCTTTTTTCGCTTCTATTTGCTTATGTGAGATTATTTTACACAGTTCACGGAATTTCATTTGACTGTCACCACATTCATGTCTTTCATCAGCTTCCAACTTTTAGAATAATCTGAGCTGCAGTATGCATGTCAGAAAGATATAAAAAAAATAACAACTGCAGAGTGAATCCATATCTGACCTTTCCAGGCAGCCGTTGAACAACAACCACAACAACAATCCACCTCCTCTGCCTTTCTAATTATCCTGTGGAGCTGAAGTGTTGTAAAGAATAAAGAAATGCATCTTTTATCACTTCATAGTGTTTACTATTGATGTTGTACAAACAAAAATACATAAAATACTTGCAATACGACAATGCGAACAGGTCAGAATTTATCATTGAATGTAAAATTTTAAAATAATTTTCAAGTGTCTCTACTGCCTTTAAACTTAACTTTATTATCAAAACAAATCTTTTTTTAAGACTGCTGCTTAATGCATGTATGAAATGTGAGGGTTTACGCTTTTATACAGTATATGCATTAGATCAAAAAACAACTTGGAGTTTGATGGCTCGTTTATTTCTGTCTTTGTTTAGTTCTGTCCATCTTTTACAAGCAGGAAAGCAGAACCAAAGCTAATTAGAATATTGACCCTACTGTCAGTAATCTAATTTACCCTAAACCAGATTTTTGAGCTTATCTTTATAATTGATGCAGGATTTTTATTTTAAATACATTTGCTTGACCAAAACCACATTAATAAATTGGATTGTCCAAAAATGGGGATCCTATGACTGGACTTACTTTGGAAGTTTACAAGTTTTGAGGAAGCATCCATGTGAAAAATAAACACTTAAAGAAACAATTAATAAAGTAGCAGTTAATTGGGTTGATTAAAATGTTTTTTTTTTCTTCTTTTTCTTCTCCTTTATCTTGGGATTTTTGTTTTAGCAAAGCAGAACAGAAGATTAGATTATGTGAACTTTTTGTGCGGCCATGAAGGAGCAATGAGAATATAGAGAAACTTTAGTGTTTTAAAAAACTCATATTTAGACTTTTTATATTAATTATTGTGACTTATCTGTTTAAAAAAGAAGTGGGAAAATGTCAAATTTTCTCAAAAAAATATTATATACAATCTAAGATCAAAGCGGAACTAGATTTGTGCGTAAATGTGGTCTTGTGTGTGTGTATGGTGATTTGTTTGTGCTGTTAGTTTTAAGTTGCCGTAATTTCATATTTGTGCGTGTGTAAATTTCAAATAAATATTTTAGGATTTTGTCATTTTTGTACTTGTGAATATACATTTGCGAGTGCACATAGTTATGCACAAAATATATTGTATGAGTTACAAATCATGCATTAACAATTTGGATGAGTCTATAGTCTCTCCATATATTTGCTTTGATAATTGTGTCATGTCTGTGCGGATGGAAATGTGTTCCAGACACAAACACAGTATATAAAGCAGTGCATGATCCCTAAACTACAACTACTTTAGAATGATTAGCTGTGCAGAGTAAAAAAGTTGTTTTAACAAGGATAAAACCTTTAACAATAAGTGTCTTTACTGTACTTTTACTCTGTCTGAGCATGAGTCCCCTACTCTCAAAAAGGCAAAAAGGAGATTCAAAGTTTAAGGTAAAGAATTTGATTGAATCAACTCATCTTTGGGAAAAACCTCCCCTGTGCATTTCCTCTGTGGTTACTATTTCTATTTCCGTTCTTGTTTTGCTTTCTTCTTGTATAGTGGGGCCTTCTTTTTCTACACCTATATTCTGCCCCCTTAAGAGCAGAGTGCAGTACAGATTTATGTCCTTTTTTTTTTTGCCACCGCTGATCCCCTTATGTAATTTGCCTTCCCCCATCTGCAAATTAAGCAAATTCGTTGTACTGTACTGTACTGTACTCATACTGTTACAATGGCAGTAAATGCTTCTGATTATTTACCAGCTTTTCCAGCAAGTCTCTTCTTAGATGTTGCCTTACAAAAACAATTGGAAACTATTTATTCAATTCTGTTCTGCCAAGTAATCCCCACGTGCAGATGATGAAGTGAGGAGTGAGAAGAGGTTGGTTTTACCTTGCAGAGAAAAGAAAGAAAAGATAACTTGCCTACAGTAAAATTCATCATAAAAATAACTAATATATATATTAACCATCTATCATGACCTATTTTACTCATGTTTATGAATTAAAGTTTAATTTGCTTTTATATGGTTACATTTTTTTTGTTCTTTTTTCCATAAAAACACATGTATTTTTAATGAAAAACTAGGTTTTTGCATGTGTTTACTTTTATGTTCTGCCTGTGCATTGTTGCAACAATAGCTACAGCATTATGTCTCTGAGCACGTTTTGAAGAGCCAAGCTCGATGCTTGATGCCTTTAGGGCACTTTTAACAAACAAAAGGCAAAAAAAAAAAAAAAAAACACTGGAACAGTCAGCCAAAAGACGTGTCTCAAACACAGCAGTAAAAGCATTCATGAGCCTCAATGAAAGTAAGATTCACTCAAAGCAACACATTTGGATTTTTTTTCTTTGTTAAAATAGCAAATGTGAATAGGTAAAGAAAACAATGCGTAACTAACATCACCATCTTTAAAATTATACCTGATGTGTTTAATGCATATTAATACAGTGGGAAAAATGCAAATCCCATAGCAATTAAAAAAATCTAATGATATTTGTAGAAACTATAAAAGGAGAGAAATAAAGCTTTTTTATCTCCCACTTTCCAAAACAATATTTAATGTAGTCCTAAACTTGCATTTAGGCAGTTCTCATTTTCTAGTCAATATTTAAAAAACAGATTCAATCAATTTTTCTTCTGGTTGCTTTGGTAGCAAGAAAGTTTCTGGATTTATTTTGTTTTCTGTTCATCCAGAATATAAAAAAAGGTGAAAATCTGAGCAAGAAAAGAAGAACAAAAACCAAACACCCAGTGAGCACTAACTCAAAAAAGACTAAAGGTATAGAAAAAGCCCAAATCTCCAACCATAGCATCATATGAAAGAATAAATTCATTTGATATTGGTCTGATAAAGTTTTTTTGTTTGCTTTTAAAGCATCCGCTATAACTATGTAAATATTACTTTGTAGGCCTGAAACTGGAGTGATTTACTGTATATTTGAGCATTAGAAGCATTATAAAGCTTCAGAAATGTTGGATGTAAATTAAAATTTTACTCTATATTCACTTATTCAAAAAGTCAAATCAGTTCATTGAGTTTTTGTCTCTGTTTAGCTGCATACAGGGAACCTGTAAATTATCAATGTTTAAAAGAAAAAAATTGAATATTTGTGTATAATTTTGCAAACGTTGAGAAAGTGGAGGAAACACACTGAGGTTATTTGTTTTTAACAGGAAGCTTTTTAGCGATGAGCATCCACTTCACAGTGATATCATCTTTAAAAGACATTCAACGCGTTGTAGACTGACTGACTCATTAACCAGATCATTTTCCCAGACTTTTGAACCTCCTTCCACCTCCAGGAAAGCACAGGCGTATACTGTCAACAAAGGCGGCTCCATCCAGATGAGTCATGCTTTTGGGCTCACGCAGACCCCCACTGTTGTCTGTGATGATCTCGCCACGTTTGAACTACAGGAGGCGACGAGGCCCGCGTCTGCTGCAGATGATTTCATCCAGATTTGTCTGGATTTGGATTAATAAGGTCAGGAGATAACAACTCTCAGAGTTGTTGTTCAAACCAAATGGATTGATATGTTTTGCTCCAACATTTTTTAAAGAAAAACATCTACAGCTTCTGCAGAGACACACAACCAGGAACAGAGAAAAAGAAAACTAAAAAGTGGAGAGCGAGTGAAGACAGCAGAAATGAATCTGTATTGACTTAAGCCTCTTACCCCCTACCATCGCCACCACCACTCCCATCCCCCTTTCTGCTCTCTACAGCTGACTTCAAAGTGTTGGAAGGCAAAAGTAGAACACTCATGTTTAAGCCAGAGGTTCACAGCAACCATGGAGGGGATCAGACTGTCACTTTAAGCAGCAACATTCTCTTTTAAATGTAATGTTACAGGTAAAAATGCAGGTGCTTGTTAATCTACAGGATGAGGTTTAATCCGTCCACATCAAAGTGTAAATGATATTCAGAAAGTGTTGTGTAACTAAGAATTGCATGAACATCCCAGTGGATGCATGGTGTGTAGTTTATAATTGCGATAAGGTTGGATCAAATCCAATCGTTCTGGAAAAAATCCAACGTGATTGTCATGATTTGTACTTTTTAGCCATATTCATCTTTTTAGCCAGAGTCTATCTAGACTCCAAAACAAGCTAAAAGTCTTTTCCTCCACTTCAAACAAACACTTTAACAAATCTGAGTGAAGAGAAATGACGTCTTGGCACTGGCAACTTTTAACATTCTCAGATTTCTTTCACAAAAAACTAAAAATGAAAAAATGATTTAAGCAGTATGTTTTAAACCCAAATACCATTAATAGCCTTCATAAAAATGAGTAATAAACGATTAAATGAATTCTTTTTTCCACTAAAAGTATACCTTCACTCATTAGGAATTGCATTAGGGTGTAATCATTCAGCTTAACAACAACTCGATCCACATCACAATCTGGTTGCTGATATGATTCATTTAAATGATACGATTTGATCTGATAACCCTAACCCTAACCCTAAAATCAGTCCAGGATATCTTTAGCCAAAAATTCAACCAGTGTGTCTCAGAAATGTTTCCAGTTTTCCAGATTCCTTGTATGTCATGTGACCATACCGTGTGGTAGAATGTTCACATGACTTCCCAAAATTTAAAGTATTTCGACACATTGGACTATAATAATGACATGATCATTATTTTGCTGCCATCACATGTGTTGTCCCTGTAATGGTCATGTTTACATGATAATAAAATAAATCTACCAAAATTTAATCCTAATGGTATTTTATTTCATTTTGGCAAAATTTTATAATCCATAGATCAATTTGAATCGATCAACAACTTGCCTCAGACAGACTGAACTGTTTGGATCGTATATAGACATAGTTTCTTCTGTTAAGTTGATTAATCGTTACACATCGGGAATCTAACATTATTATGGTCATTGTTTTTAGCTCATTTTACCTTTTTTCCCCCTAAAAATCCTTTGCCACATTTCCAATATTTTGTTAAATAGAAAACTGGAACAATAACAGCTATTTACTAAGTTCTTTTTTAATATTAAGAGAAGGAAAGCATGAAATGAAAATGTATCCAATTTGATGTGCTGTAAAGAGAGGTTTCCAATATCTATTTCGACTTCCATCATATCTACCGCCTGGGTTCTGTGTCAACATTACATAAAGTCTGATGAAAACGTCATGACACTTTGTTAATGGATTGATCCAGTTCATCATATTGTCATTTCTGCAGTTTGGTGGTGTTATTATGAGGTGTTAATGGCTTTAAATGCATACCAAAGAGCATTAGAAACAACAAAAACTGTACGTTTAGGTAAAAATAAAGCAATAAAGCAGGCTGATATACTACTAATGATATATAATATAAAGAAACCGGTTTCCTGTCAGTGCTGGAATTCTAATCTGATGTTATCGTGTGGAGGGGGTTAGATATAAGGTCATGGGCTTAAAAAAGAGAAAAAGTAATCTCATCGATCTCAAATGATCCATCCATGAGACTTGAGTTAACCCCACAGCAAAACTCTGCATCAAATCCAGATTAAGCACTGATGATGCTGTAAAACCTGGATAGGCAGCACATGCTGACATTCAGTCCATTAGTTTATGGACATAAATTTAGAAGAAAATTAAAATTGTTTTTTTTTTTTGTGTGTGAAAGATGCCATAAAACTGCTACTATTTTTAGCTTAACGTGAAACAAAGTTCGATTTTTGCATCACTAAAGACTATAGAAGCTGTTTTCAAGTCATCTCTTTTTTGCATTTGGCTACAGTTGAGATGAATGTTAAGCTTAAAAAAGGTTCATCATTGGGACTTCCTGCATCATTGTTCGGTACTCTCTCTTGGGTTGGACTCATCAGGGCGTGGGCCTCGCACAGAGAATGCGCAAACACGGGACTGTCGCGAGCTTTCAGCTGTTTTGAGACACTGATCCGTTGTCTTTCATTGTAACAACTAACTAAAGAGGTGACTTAGAAAGGATAAAAATAAGTAAAGAGGATGATGGAATCGTGCCCGGCGCTGTTGTGCACCCAGTCAGCCACCAACAGGCCTGTAGGTGATCCAAACACCCGGGCTGGGAGCGCGCGCTCGTCTGTCATGTTGCGCATCGCGCTCGTGCGGATTCGCTTCTATTCGCTTCGTTTCCCGCTCTCTCAGTGATTTCTCTTACCTGCATCCCGGAGGAGAGAGGGAATGAAAAGTGGACAGCGAAAACATCTCGGCTCTGTCCGCCATCTTCTACCACCAATGACTCAGAGCGACTGCAGAAAATCAGGATGGAGCGCAGTCCATCAACGATCACAAGGCCGGAGGATGGAGCGACTGGACGGCGGGGTGTCTTCTCTGCGGCCCCCGCAAATGCCCGCCTGGGCGCAAGCCTTCAATCAGACGAGTCTTCTCAGCACCATCAACGCATCTGCAGTCAAACATCCGCACGAACAGGATGCGGGGATGAAGGGGCTGCAGAGCCGGCGGGGGGAGAAAAACAGCAGTGTTGCTATGGTAAATCCACGCGAGGCATGAAGGTTTTGCGCGATTCGCTCGTTAAATGTCCGTGATGCTGGCTGGTGGGAACACACAACAGCAGCGGGCCAGCAGTGCGGAGACAGGGAGAGGCGAGGAGGATGAGGAGGAGGAGGAGGAGGAGGACGTAACGTCAGTGTCGTTGCTGTGTGAGCAATCAGAGAGGATGCAGGCAGAAACACTGGCGTAGATACCCACAACATTCAGCACATGTCCTTGAGGAGAACCCGACGAGAGCTCTAATCGAGCATGACATTCAAATGTGCCTCTTACAGGAAAAAAAAAGTATTTTATTTACTTCTAGAAACAGATGTTTTACAGTGAAACATTTAAACCCTAAATATATTTGACTGCTTTTTTGTGGATCTGAAATCCAGCGAATGTGGACGCAGAGTGTCGCTGTTCACCACCTGTGGTGCTGAAACTGAGCGTGATCCTGAAGTGCAGTTCAACAGCTGCACCACACGGGGTCAGTAAACTCATCTGTTAACAATCAGATCTATAATGTTGAATTCGATTCATATCATGATTGGTTGCCGATACGATTCATTATCAATATTGGTTAATTTGGAAAAATCCGTTTCACTGCTCTAAAATCAATTTGCTTTGATGTCACTTAGTCGTTTTACATTATGTTAAAATAAACCTAATAAACCTCTTCAAAAACACTTGGCGGGAAAAGCTTTAGTAATTTTCAAATCTTCATGGTGAAAATATTTAATGTATTGCTATTCATTTTTGAATGACTACTTGCTGCAGTGACAGAATGTCAATTATTAATTATTTATAATACATTTGTTCCATTTAATAACTGTGGGTATCAAATTTGAGACAATGAGTATTTTTTTTTCAACACTTAAGTCAATATGTTTGCAATCTAAACTAGAGCAACATTGTTGTGAGCGAAAACATACTAAATCACCTAATGTATAATATTTGATGTAATCTATTACCCATAAAAACCTATTTTTGCAATTTTTTGTGAATTTAATGACAGAGTTTTAAAAAATATCTATATTTTAACTAAAAAAGTTAATTTCTGGATGTACTGCAATGGGCTTTACAGGGTTAACTGTCCCTGCAGATCCAAACCTCAATCTTCCAAACCCACATCATGGAGTGGAGAACCTGAAACTCCACACAGAAAGGTCACATTTGGGATGTGATCTTAGGACTAGAGGTTATTTTTTTTAATCAATTTCGTTTTAACTTTTTAATGGCGCTGTAAACATACTCATTTGGTCAAAAATGTTCTAATTATTCAGTTTGAATCCCTTTTAATTATGTGTATTTTTATTCCTGTATATAAATTGATTAAACATTAATATATGTGGGGGTTTTTAATGAGAACCGGCCTTATAGGTATTTTTTTCTTATTTTATTATTAGTTGTTATTCAAAGAATTTTCCATGTTTTCCATTTCTGCTCAGCTACATCTTGCTTCAAATTGTTCCAACAAAGTTCCAACCAATCTACACATACACAGGCACTTGAAACAATTACAATTCTTTATTTCCATCTAACGGAAGGAGTTACAGTCTATGTTCTGGACAATTTGGTTCCATATCCAACAGGGTCAGCACAAAGAGTGGGATGTAAAAAAAAATCACACCTCGTTCTTAGACATCTTTCTTGCTTTAATGAAGTTGTTGGGACTTTAAATTTTTTTTGACAAGTTTGAACATATAAAGTTGAGGAAAGGCTAGATAGAGCAGTATAAGCCAATGCAAGTGTTTATTTTGATGATCATTGCAACAGCAGGAGACTATGTTACACATATGCCTATTAGATCCTCCTTTCTTCAATGGGGATGGGACCCAGAGTGACATCGCCTTGCCATTCCAGAACTGAGAAAGGAAGAAAGAAAATCTGTTAAAGCCAGTGATACTATTTATCTAAAAGATTTGTATGCATAACATATATTGGTTGTCTGTTCATGAAAAAACATATTTATATACCTTCAGATTTGGATGCTGCACGAACTTTCCTTGAAGGGTCTGAAGGTTTTCCAGATCCGTGACCGCCTCCACTAATAATTGAGGTGCCAGGTGATACTGCTGTATTGGTATGAGCCGTAAATCCACTCGACTCACAGGGGGCGCAAACTGGATCTGCACCACTGACCTCCCTCCATCTAAGACAGATTTTTTTTAAAAGATAAATGTGAAACATCTATGTCACTTCTATATTCTAAACATTTATGCATATATTCATGCTCACCCATTGACGTAAGAGCAAGCTTTGTGTTCAGCGTCAAGGGGATAAGCAGCAGATGTCGCCTTCACATGGCAGGTGATGTAGATCTAAATGTATAACAAAAGGGCTTAGGTATTTATCATGTACACACATGGATGCTTGTAATAGTGAGGACTTATCAACCGCCGCAATACATACCATTCCGCTGTCAGCACCCTGGAACCTGAAAGCTTCCAACTGGAAGTTAAGCTTGTTCTCAGCTGGTCGAGACACGAACTTTGAGTCAGAACCTGTGATTCTGCCGTCAAGCATACATCTGGACACAGAAAAAGCAAGAATCACATTTAAAACAACAAATATTTGAGTAAAGTGCATCAACGTGTTGAACCACCTTACCCAAAGTTATCAATGAAGGCATAACTGGGGCTGGAGTTTGCATCAGGTGAAAGAGTAGCAACGCATCTGTCCACGTAAACACGCAGAGGCACATGGAAGTACTGCTTGACGGTAGCCTCTATGTGGATCATGTCTCCCAGGAAATACTGGTAGCTTGGCCTCTCGAACTGGAAGTCGTCTGCACAAGACAGTTTTAAACATTCTTGGTTTAGTATTGGAATGTGGTAAGATTAACTTGCATTCTGTCTCTTTTAGTTAGAATATTTTGATGGTTCTTGGGGAAACTCACCTGTCGTGAGTTTCAGAGAGAAGTACAAGAATTCCTCTGCCATCTTAGCTGCAGAGAATGGCACCCAGAGAGGATCCAGAGCCAGACTGCTCACATTGTGCTTTCTAAACAGTGAGAGAAACCATTGAGACATTATTCACTGGAAAACTACATTCACCAGCAATGTTTGAAACAATTTTTACCAATTTGAAAACAAGCAAAGCGTAGTTATCCAGATAAAACACAAGTTCAAATCTAAATGTAGATATTAAAATATTTGGAAACAAATGTAATGTAATTAATGTTGTTTCCACGTGTGCCTTTCGTATTAGCAAGGTAAATTTGTCATGAAACCTTGGGTAGTGGCATTCCACAATAACGACAGCTTGGCTCGTCCTCACTACAGGAGCACTGCCCAGGGCTTGAGGGTTATAATTCAGAGTGAAGGTGTAGACCAGGGAGTCCTCTGTCATCTAGAAAACACATTGCAAAACCATTTAGAGTCAGAGACAGGTTTGTTTTAACAATTTACACTATTTCAATGACCAATACTGTTTTTTTTTCTGCTACTGGCATTGTGCATCAGTGCTCTTACTGTCAACGAGCTCCCACAATCCTGCAGTGCAGATTGAAAAATCAACACTTGAGCCGAAGGATCCTCAGCTACAGCAGGACACTTTCCCAGAGTGAGGTCAGCTGGGTCAATGAACTGGCCGATCCCAAACAAATCCTTTTTGGCTTCAACATGAGCCAAATCTTCTCTGCAATCAACAGCAACAGTAGCAGCAGGAACAGGATATCTCTGCTCGAGTGGTCCTACAGGTTTGGGTTCAGGCTGAGGGTCAGCAGGATATTTCCAGGTGAGCTCTTTTTCTGGAATCAGCTTTTGCTGGACAGGATCTTGAGGTGGCTTTTTACTCCCAGGTGGAGGGTATGCAGGTTTACCAAAGCCAGTCTGAGCATCACAAAAGCCGTCAAGCAGGGCCAGCACCACAAGGCAAACCGCAGTGAACTTCATCATTGTGGCTACACAAGCACGAGTGATTCGAAGAGCTCACTAGGTGCTGTAGGGAGTCCTGAAATCACGGCAGGCTTTTATAATTCTGTGAACCCATTTTCTTGTGCTACATTCCCACCCCTTTCCGGGGTCACTCCCCTTTCAAAGAAAGAGACATCCCAAGTGACTGTTGCCAAAATGCTGAGAATAACTGTAGTTCATTGGAGTTAGCTGATATTTTTGGTGCAAACTAAAATACTTTTGCTTTTTTCTAATATTTTACAAGATTCATTTGTTCCAGTACGTTTTCTCTCACTTTACTGTTCGCAGAGGCACAAATAATTAACAAAACAGAGGTCATAAAAAGTTATGATGACCCAAGGTTAGGTTTAGTTGCCCTGAAAAGGACAGGTCAAACTGTTTTGCTAAAGTACATATTGTGAAGGTTTGTGAATCAATATGGCACTAAAAAACAGTGTCAGTGTCATTTTCACCTGCAAACTGTTCAAGTGCCCTGAGAAATTTAATAAATTGTTATATATATATCATTGAAGCTATTATGCTAGCAATGTGTTGTGTGATGTTATTATTTTGTTGGATTACCGGTATGTTGGATCATGTTTTGTTGTGGAATACTGTTTAGTTGGGTTGTATTGTGTTACGTTACGTTTTGCTACATTGTGTTGCATTGCATCACAATGTATGTAACCTGTGGTTGCATAACTTTGCATTATGTTAAGTTACACTTCCTTGCGAATCGCTGTGTTGCGTTTCGCTCCGTTCCGCTGCGTAGCATTCCTCTGTGTTGCTTTACGCTGTGTTGCGCTGAGTTGTGTTGCTTTGTGTTGCGTTACATTACACTGCATTACATTGCATTGCATTACATATTGTTATATACATTACATTATGCTGAATTACATTATGTTGAATTACATAATGTTGTGTTATATGACTTTGCGTTACATGACGTTGCGTTACAAGACGTTGCGTTACATGACGTTGCGTTACATGACGTTGCGTTACATGACGTTGAGTTACATTACGTTGAGTTACATTACGTTGAGTTACATTACGTTGCGTTACATTGCGTTGCGTTACATTACGTTGCGTTACATTACGTTGCGTTACATTACGTTGCGTTACATTATGTTGCGTTTCATAACGTTATCTTCTATAACGTTGTGTTACATTACGTTGCGTTACATTACGTTGCGTTACATTACGTTGCGTTACATTACGTTGCGTTAGTGTATGGTAATCAACCTCTGTGGGTTTGGTTTCCCCCTTACTCATCACCCTTTACTCTTGGTGATTGCAGGTTTGTGCCATGTAGGGCAGCAGAGTCACTGCAATGCACTTCGGGCTTTAATAAAGGTGGAAAGACTTTATATAGCTAAACGCTATTTACTATTGATAAAGAAATACATGTTGTATATTAATAAGCCTTTACATATGTGTTTGTGCTTTTCTGAGGTTGCCCAGGGAGAGGCAAGAACAGATGTGAGATTAATCGTTGTTGTTTTCCAATAATGACCACTATGTTTTGTCATAAAGACAGCCATACTGACAATTCCAAATCAGGTCGTGCAGCTTTACCTGTAATTTTAAGATAAATATCTAGTCTTAAAACTTATAGTTAAAAAAAATATTGAACTGTGACGAGTTAACCTAGTTTTAAATGTCTTGAGGAGACATCAATAGGCAGGTGTTTTTCTGCCTTCTTGATGCAAAATTATTGTTATAAGAACTTTTATATTTAGAGTAAGAGCGCAAAAAACAGTATAAAATGTGAAAATAGTTTACATTTCAAATCTCATGTCTTAAGTTATTCAGGTAAAGTCTCAACTCTCAGCATGTGAAACTTAGATGCAACTCAAGTCAGAGTTTAAAGTCCAAGTTCCCGTTGCTATGTAAAGATGGTATTATGACAACTTCAATGATCAATTTTGTTGTTGTGTCATAGTGGCTTTATGTTCGGGTTTTTGGGTAAAGAGGGGCTAAACTATCAGATGATAACAACCTGGTGGTAAAATGGAAGAGATAGTAGGACAAAATGTTTGAAAAACTAGGCAGTCTTGTGGATTTGGTTTGTGAAAAAAAGGGTCTTTGCAACCTTATTAGGGCAGATGTTCCTGTGACCTAAACTCCAAGCAAGCAAAAGATAATATATGTAAGGAGAGATAGAATATTTGCCTGATACAAACATGAGGATGAAATGCGCCAGATGAATGTGACTGTAACACAAAGTACTTTAGGTCAAAGTACCTGCAATAATTACATAGAGGTCAAAGAGTTTTTAACTAACATCTGCAGAAATTTTACGTAATGATAGTAGAGAGAAAAACACAGATAAAAATTTTGAATTCAATGTAACTCAATGTAACTTTAATGCATTCAAATTTCATCTTTTCATTTTTTTGTTGAAAATATGTGTTTTCACACCAAAAACAATGTTATCCAGATTTAATTTAGTTTCTGTTTTGTTTAAGTGTTTAGTTCTTCTTGTTTAAGAGAAAAAAATGAAAGAAAATTGTGTGAAAATGTTTAATGAAAAATATTTCACAAAACCTAAAACATGTAACAAAGTACAATGCAAATTATCAACATGGTTCTTAAAAATTCCCTCATAAAAACAGATGACCAAATGCATTTACAATGTTTTTTAGTTATTAAATTACAGATGTGTTTGTTTAATGTGTAACCACAAATCAACACTGATAGGTTATGTAATCCCTGCAAAGGTTTTTTTTCTTTTGAAACTGTTCAAACACAACAAAATTTATTCAGTTAGAATATTAACTAACTGTTGTCACTGAATAGTAAAAAAAAAAATACATTACATGTTAACTGTAAGTAATAAAATGTTTATATTTTAGACTTGTTTTTGCCTTTATTGACCCAGATTATCCCCTGATACAAATTGTATGGGACATTGGTTTAAATGGATCCGATTTTTCATCACTGGATCTGGTCTTATCTATTCAGGATGTTAAAACAAGCCAACCAGGGATGGGTCTACTTGACTGACAGCTGTGGACAACAAATTGGATATGAGCAAGCAGGTCACCATGACCTCCATCTTATAAAAGTCTGCACATTCCCCGCACAGTTTCCACAGCATTTTGTGTAATCTATGATTCACTCTATGCTGTATGGCCATGGCGATGAGGCTTATACATTTCTGTCTTTTGGCAGTTGCTCTGCATGGCCATCTGGCAAATGGTCAGGGTGACAAGTTATCCCCAGGCAAGGCCTCAGCAACCTCAGCCTCAGCCTCAGTATCCTCAGCACCTCAGCAAGCCTCAGTATCCTCAGGAAGCAGCCTCAGCCACCTCAGCAGCCTCAGTATCCCCAGAAGCCTCAGCAACCTCAGCAGCCTCAGTATCCCCAGAAGCCTCAGCAACCTCAGCAGCCTCAGTATCCTCAGCAACCTCAGCAGCCTCAGTATCCCCAGAAGCCTCAGCAACCTCAGCAGCCTCAGTATCCTCAGCAACCTCAGCAGCCTCAGTATCCCCAGAAGCCTCAGCCACCTCAGCAGCCTCAGTATCCCCAGAAGCCTCAGCAACCTCAACAGCCTCAGTATCCCCAGAAGCCTCAGCAACCTCAGCAGCCTCAGTATCCTCAGCAACCTCAGCAGCCTCAGTATCCCCAGAAGCCTCAGCAACCTCAACAGCCTCAGTATCCCCAGAAGCCTCAGCAACCTCAACAGCCTCAGTATCCACAGAATCCTCAGCAACCTCAGTATCCCCAGAATCCTCAGCAACCTCAGTATCCCCAGAATCCTCAGCAACCTCAGTATCCCCAGAATCCTAAGCAGCCTCAGAATCCTCAGGTGCCAACATCAACATTTCACACTTGTGAAGTGGATGAGCACCATAAGATACCATGTGGCTCCTCAAACATCACCTCCTCCGAGTGTGATGCTATAAACTGCTGCTTTGATGGATACAGCTGCTACTACGGCAAATATGGTAAGTACTCTTCTTTTTCTTTAGGTTCAATTTTTGAAATATATAAGGTGGGAATGGATAAATTTGTCATTTGTTGTTCTCAGTGACTCTTCAGTGCACCAAGGATGGTCAGTTTATCATAGTAATTGCCAAAGATGCTACACTACCCCACATTGACTTGGAGACAGTCAGTTTCCTGGGAGCAGGTGCTGAGTGTCATCCTGCAGGAGCCACCTCGGCTTTTGCTATTTATCAATTTCCAGTCACTTCCTGTGGCACAATCATGAGAGTAAGATTTGATAAAAAATGTCCATGTTTTTTTACATTTCTGTGTTCACAATTTTTGCCTGGAACAATAATGTCTAAAATATCAACTATGTCCTATAGGATGAGCCTGGTGTTATTGTCTATGAGAACCGGATGTCCTCCTTTTATGAAGTTGCTATTGGACCTCGTGGAGCCATTACCAGGGACAGTCATTTTGAGTATGTAATTTGATGCAACAAAACCAAATAGTAGTGCAATGCATTTCTATTTGAATATTTTAAGACATGGGTTTTTTGAAAAGATGCTAACAAACTGCATTAAAAAAAAAAAAGCAAATCAAAAAGATTCTGATTTGAGTTCTTTTTCCTATTTTTAGCCTGTCTGTTCAGTGCAGATATATTGGTACTTCGGTTGAGGCCTTAGTCGTTGAGGTTGGTTTGGTTCCTCCTCCATCCCCAGTTGCAGCTCCTGGAATCTTACGTGTGGAGCTTCGACTTGGCAGTGGGCAATGTCTTACCAAGGGTTGTCATGAAGGTTTGTATGAAAGAAAATATTAAATAAAACTGGTCTTCATTTAAATTATGGTTTTACTCAATTCTTTGCTCTTTTTGTTGTTGCTTTTGCAGAGGATGTGGCCTATACCTCATATTATAATGATGCCGACTACCCTGTCACCAAGGTTCTCAGGGACAATGTCTATGTTGAAGTCCGAATGCTGGAGAGGACTGATCCCAATCTTGTCTTGACTCTTGGAAGATGTTGGGCGACAACCAGCTCCTTCAGCAACAGTGTTCCTCAGTGGGATTTGCTTATTGATGGGTAATAACCACTTTTTAGTTCATCTTTTAAGCAATTATAAGGATTGTTTAATACCATACTAAAATCCCTCTAAAACTTTCACAGCTGTCCAAACCATGATGATCATTACCTGACAACCTTGGTCCCAGTGGATGCCTCATCTGGACTTGAGTTCCCAACTCACTACAGGCGTTTTATTTTCAAGATGTTCACTTTTGTTGGATATGGACCCGTTGGTCCATCTGATCCTAGCAAGAAGGCACCTTCAGATGCACCAAGCGTACCTTTGAAAGAGCATGTATGGAGTCTATTTTTCTAAGACAACAACTAAACTTTGATTATTGCATTTCTATTACGATGAACAGACATTAATTACAACATTCTGTTTCTCTCAGGTGTACATTCACTGTGATGTTTCTGTGTGTCAACCTTCTTTTTCAAACAACTGTGAGCCAAGGTGCCCTTACAGAAAAGGTAAGTAGCAAAATGTTCACAGAAATCATTAGAGCAATAATGATTGTTTTATTTATTTTAAGTAACTGTTAATAACTTTAATAATACCTTTATATTGACTGTAACTGATAACTGTTTTTTTAAACAGCAAGAGATATCTCTGGATCCACAAAGAAAGCCTACAGAGAAGAGACTGTGGTTGTCAGCAGTGAAGAGATTGTCTTCACAGCTGGAAGTCAATAAAATCACAGAAACAAAGACATTTCATCATCAATCTGCTGTAGTAAATGAGCTGAAAAAAAAGTTTCAAATAAATCTTTTAATGGTGAACTGTATTGTCTTGTGCTTATTTTTCATATATTTGTTTTTATTGAAATAATACAGACAGAGTAGAAGCACTAATAATACACAACACTGGATTTGTGTGAGCATTTTAATTTGATATGTCCAAAGCGTGTCAGTTTGTTTTTCATTCTATTATAAACTCACACTTTGCAGTGTTGCAAACAGTTATATATAATCTGTATGAAAGTTGAGATAGGATCAATGAATCAAAGTACATTTTCAAACGCCCATTAAATCACATCACCATAGTAAAAATAAAAATCTGTATTTCCCATCAGTTGACACCTTTCAACGGCTAGAGGAATGCAAAAGTATCTACTTATTGAAACACATTGAAACTATTTTCTTTCCATACATCTCTGATCCTACCAAGACCAGAGTCCAAATGGATGGATGAATATTTATTCCTTCAATACTTCAATGCTAAAGTCATGTGATTCAGTGACCCAAAGGAAATAGTCTTTGAAAAAAAACAACTTTATGCTGTCAGGTGACTTAAAATAGATAAAAATCCAAAATAAAAAATACATAATTCTTAAAACAAAACGTTTGCATGTATTTCTTAATAGATCATGTTTTCTGAAAGCACAGCAGACAATGTTGAAATAGTTGACTCGATAAAGAGTTTATCAAAGTTTTTCAAAGTTTGCCTTTGAAATTTAAATTAGCAATGTAAAATAACTCAGCAGCTCTAAAATTGTTTCTTATCATTAAAACTTATCACAAAATGTTGAAGTTATTAAGCATAAAATGAAAAGGAAATGAAAAAATGCATAAAGAGTAAATGAATACACTGAATAAAAAAAATATCACTCCATACACAGAGGTGACAATGACTCTTTAACAGGGTGCTATTGATTTCAGTAACAATTTGTTTCCTGTTTTATGTTTTTTTATTTGCTATACCTCTAAGCTCTTTAACCATTTGCCTTGATGAGGGAATATGGTAAGCAGTATTTGCACTTTGAACAAGTAGTGCCCTCTGTTGGTACAGCAATTTTCAGTACCAATGCCCACAAACAGGATGTGTTTGCAGACACATATTGTGCACGCATTCAGGGTCCACTAATATCATGGTACACGCTAATGAACATATTCACCTGAAAGGAATGAGAGTTAGATCATTTCAGTGCAGAAGATTTTAAGAAGCATATATCATCCTATTAATCAACAGCTTCTGATGCAATGCCCAACAGGCCCAAATTTAGCCAGCCCCGCTATGGGGCATTTCCTTCTTTGATCTGTCTTATAAGTTGTATGTTGTTCCCAACGATACCCTCTGCAATACTCAGGCTTGGGACAGGCACAAGCAGCACACCAGTTTGTGCTCTATTGAGGCAGCATTTGTTTTTAATATTTGTCCATATTACTGTACTAGGGGTGTGTGTTGGTAAGAGTCTACTGATACGATTATCACAATATTTCCCAAGGCAGTTCCAGAGACGTTTTCCTTTATTGTAAATTAGAACTTTAAATATTAAAACACCTTTCACATATATAATTGTAGCTCTGTGGGGTGGTTGTGCACTGCTTGTCTGCTCTCATTCTTCCATGAGCCATGAAACATCAAAAGTCGCAATTTTATACGATACCAGTACCAACTTAACAGGTTTTCGATTCAGTACTCATCCTTAGTTAAACTGAGTGTACATGTTTCATGTTGCTAGTGTGGCAACACGAGCAGTTAAGGGTGAGATGTTGAACCAAATTTTCTTTTTTTTTTACATGCAGGATCACACAAGGAATGGACACAGTTCTGGTAGATTATAAAAGATAATTTATTACAATTAGAATATGCTCAGCCTTCCTGCACCTACCAGACTGGGTAAACAGGTGGGGAGGGATACTCAAAACAACAAATCACCCACACACGTGCACCATGACATACAAAAGTGAAGAGACAGGGAAATCCAACCCAGGGATCACAGCACATGTAGGTCCACTCCACTACCAGACAAACACAAATTCACATGACTAAAAAGTGGTTAAGATGGATGTCGTCCCAACAGTTCTGGATGGTGGCTGCCTACTCGCTTCAGTGGAAATATGCAGCAGCACTGCACGCTCTTGGACGCTGCAGTGGCGTGTTGACTGAGGCGGTGCAATGACGCTGCAGCACATCCGGGGTGCAGTGGACAATAGGGACAACAGCTTCCTAGTCCAGCAGCCAGACAAAGTAATCATCCCCCCAGAGCATCCTGCCACCCAACCAGAGGCCAGTCAGGAGGGGGAAGGTAAAAAGGTCAGAGGCTCCAGCATCCAAGCAGAGGCCAGCAATCAAGCACCAATCATGACCAGATAAAAAGAGCAGTCATCATAAAATCAGTTGACAGAAAAAGTTAAAAGCCGAGCGAGGCAACACAAGTAATGCAGGCAAAGAAGGGGCTCATGGTCTGATCCGTCTGTGTCCTGACAAATCACATGGTCTTCTGGTGCAGTGCAGAGGGGACCCTTGTGCCACAGGTCCACACACTAGGTTTCATGTTCCCACTGACTGGGCCTAGAACCTGCAGCACAGTGCTACATCCCCTCTTTAGCATGCAGTGTCATGCACACCACAACTCTGCCTTTTATAGGCTCCACCACACCCTTTTTGGCAATTAAGGGGATTGTCAACACCTGTGTAGCAGGTGCAACCCATTTCATCCTGCTACACTGTTATGATAACAATTGCTAGTGTTGGAGTTCACATCGGGTTCACATCTATCACAAATTGGTTCTTTCGAGATCTTGTTTTATTTTGGTCCAGTATAGAGCTGCTCCAAGAGGTTCAGTGTGCTGTGCTGCAAAATGGTACGGTGGCCGAGACGGCTCACATGATTGCAAAAGCCACAACACAACGACAAAAGCCGAAACACGAAGACAAACGCCGAAACACGACGGCAAAAGCCGAAGCACAACGGCGAAAGCCGAAACACGACGGCAAAAGCCGAAGCACGACGGCAAAAGCCGAAACACGACGGCAAAAGCCGAAGCACGACGGCAAAAGCCTTAGCACGACGGCAAAAGCCGAAGCACACCGACGAAAGCCAAAACACAACGGCAAAAGCCAAAGCACTCCAGCAAAAGCCAACACAGAACGGAAACGAATCAGAACGGAAGTGAATAATGGACTTTTTTTTCTTAACCTTTCATTCAGTTTCAAGCTATTGGTGATTCTTGAGAGATACGTGATTTTGGTAAGGGATAGGTGAGGGTGGACGTTCGGTGTTGCCGCTTTTATTTCTTCTTTCAAAGCCTTCACGGAGAGCTTTCGGGAGAAAAAAAGGAGGGCGGAGGAGGGAAAACGGGATCTGGTTTTTTGTCTGCCATTCTTTCTTTTTTACCTATTTTTTATTACTTTTAAATACCCTCCACGTCATCGTCAGTGTAAACCCTAATACTGGGGATCTATATAGGGAGTTTAAACGCTTGGTTACGCAAGCTGTGTGGTGGCCTAATGGGTAGCACACTTGGTTAATGTCCCAAAGGGTGGGGGTTCGAGGCTTGCGGGAGTCATTTAGTAGGTATACATTTTTTTCTGTAAAAAAAAAAAAAAAGTATCATACGTGGTTCTTACGTACATTTTGAGAATCAAAATAAATAAATACTTCTTGCAACATAATTCCAGGCAGTTACGTCGTTTCAGTTCAGGATGGTGGGGTTGTGGCACGCAGCGCCAAAATTCCCTTTTCGCCATGCACCCCATGCAACAAAAATGACTAAACTACCTGGAATTATGTTGCAAGAAGTATTTATTTATTTTGATTCTTAAAATGTACGTAAGAACCACGTATGATACTTTTTTTTTTTACAGAAAAAAAAAACATATAATATAAGACTCCCGCAAGCCTCGAACCCCCACCCTTTGGGACATTAACCAAGTGTGCTACCCATTAGGCCACCACACAGCTTGCGTATCCAAGCGTTTAAACTCCCTATATAGATCCCCAGTATTAGGGTTTACACTGACGATAACGTGGAAGGTATTTAAAAGTAATAAAAAATAGGTAAAAAAGAAAGAATGGCAGACAAAAAACCAGATCCCGTTTTCCCTCCTCCGCCCTCCTTTTTTTCTCCCCCGAAAGCTCTCCGTGAAGGCTTTGAAAGAAGAAAAAAAAGCGGCAACACCGAACGTCCACCCTCACCTATCCCTTACCAAAATCACGTATCTCTCAAGAATCACCAATAGCTTGAAACTGAATGAAAGGTTAAGAAAAAAAGTCCATTATTCACTTCCGTTCTGATTCGTTTCCGTTCTGTGTTGGCTTTTGCTGGAGTGCTTTGGCTTTTGCCGTTGTGTTTTGGCTTTCGTCGGTGTGCTTCGGCTTTTGCCGTCGTGCTAAGGCTTTTGCCGTCGTGCTTCGGCTTTTGCCGTCGTGTTTTGGCTTTTGCCGTCGTGTTTCGGCTTTTGCCGTCGTGCTTCGGCTTTTGCCGTCGTGTTTCGGCTTTCGCCGTTGTGCTTCGGCTTTTGCCGTCGTGTTTCGGCGTTTGTCTTCGTGTTTCGGCTTTTGTCGTTGTGTTTTGGCTTTTGCCGTTGTGTTGTGGCTTTAGCAATCATGTGAGCCGTCTCGGCCACCGTAAAATGGCGATCAAGACTACATTTTTGCTTATAAATAGTTTATAAAAAAAATTGCATTGACAACATTTTAAATGTTTTACCAAATAAAGTATTTCACTGACTCAATATTTTCATACATACCTAGTCTGTACGGCTCTCTATTTTGTCTTTTATTTTGTTCTTAAAGGCAGACTTCAATGAAAATGATTTTTTTTTACATGCAAAGCATTTTTTTTATGATGGAGGACGTGTATTCTATGACAGAAGAAACAAAAGTAACATTTAGCTGAAAGAGAGCATGTGTGACTGCTAATCTTCAGTTTTTTTTTAAATTAAAACAGGACTTTCTAAAAGTACATGGTAAAAAAGAAAATATATATATATATTTCATTCAGTTTACAACTGAGTGATGAAGCAGTTTTACATCCCAGAGAAAATCATTATCATTTAAAAATGATGAAGGATGTATACCCTTGCAAAGAACTTCTACGATTAAGGATTGGTTTTCAAGATAATTCATATGATTTTTGGAAGAAAACATAGAAGGAAGAATTTTATTCCTGTTGTTCTTCTAAATTCTTGGTTCTGGTAAATTTGGAGATAAAAACATATTCTTTTGGTGTATTTTCAAACAACAATATATTTGATTTAGTTTTTTGATCATTTTAGGAAAGTTCCATATCTATAAAAACAGATATTCAAAAACCAGACCACTCTTCATTACGTTATTTTGTTTAATTAAAATTCATGAAAAATAAGAAAACTAGAGACATTTTCCCCTTTGTTGTTGATAATAGATTAAACGAAACCCTTAGTATTTGTGTGTGTGGGTGTATATTTTTTATATTATATTATTATTATTTTTATTTTATTTTTTTACTTGTGTGTGTGCATTCTTTATGTTGAAATTTGTTGTATCGTGTTAACAATTGTTAAATAAAGTTCGGGGGGAAAAAAGTTCGTCTTCCTTTATCAACCAATGAGATTGTCGCGTTGGACAGCGCCGTCAATTCTGATTGGACGTTGGGGTCTCCACTTCGGATTAACCCGAGCTCCTTGCGGCTGCGCGTTCCAGCGAATTGTAATAATTTGAATATTTTATCATTGTTTGACACCCGCCTCCCATGCGGTTCTTATGGACCACCTATGATCGGCTCTTCCGCTTAAGCTGCATCGTCAGCGGTCTGCGTCTGTCAGCGAGTTCTCCCCGCGACGGCGGACCGACATTTTGCCCCGCGCTTCATTCCGTCCTCGCCCGGAAACTCGCGATGCGTTCAGCGCAAAATACAGCCCACCGCAGTAACGGCAACTCGGATGGAACAGAGAAGACCGGGCCGGGGCTCCATCCCGGGAACACCCCCGCGCTCTTTGAGGGAAACACCGGCTCCCCGGCGGAAGTGAGGCGGTTTGGGAACGTGCTCGACGTTCACGACAGAAACACTCGGACTCCCAGCCCTCTGTTCGGAGCCAATTGTGATGACGACTCCGAGGCAGAGTCCTTTCGGGATGGGAGAACCGAAGAGGTCGACCGGGAAACTAAGAGCCGGGCTTTCATCTGGTGCCGAGACTTTTTATCTGGATCGTGGAGGACCATCCACGAGACAGATTTTCACATCAGCATCGTCAGGTTCTTCAAACTCTTTGATTATTTACAAATCAATTGTGTATATTTCCTTTATACAGTTTTAGTGGTATTACTTTTCTTTGCGGTTGTTGTTGTCTTTGTACTGGAGGCGCTCAGCTCTTTAATGTCATTTAAAAGGGCGTGTACAAATTTTGTAATAACTGTTTTAGTCCCACTCCAATTATCTATTGTAAAGTTATTATTTTAATAGTTAAATAGTTAATAGACCGGACCAGGGAACTTGTGGCTTGCTTTAGTAGCTTCTACGTCACATCTACAAGATTTTTTAGTTGCATTTTTTGTCTGCTGCTGATTCACGACTTGAACAAAGACACAAAAATGCCTAATTTTGTTTATATGTGCTTTACATTGTAAGAACCACCTAAAACAGAATTTTCAGCTGAGTGGGTCTTAAAAGGACAGTCTCATTGAAAGCTTTTATACTTTTATATTTTATTTTATTTTATTTTAGATTTATGTAAAAATATAAATGACTGTTAAAAAAAAAATGCTATAAGGGTTAATTCCGAACAACTATTTCTGACAAAGTTTTGCGTTGATGAAACTTAAATGTGTCCATTTTGTAATTATCATGATGGGGAGGAACTGGGAGAATGTTCAAGATTTTGTAATCAGGGGTGCGCCAATATATAGATATTGTGATATACCGCGATATTTAGTCCTGTGACTGATTCTTGATGGGTTCTCGCCAAGTATCGATGTTTCATTTTCATTTGAAGAGGCTGTAAAATATTATATTTGTCATCCTTTGGTGAGACGTTCCTTCAGAAGTAGATAGGAGATGCACGTTACGAGACTAGCTGTCGCTGGCACTGCTGTTCATGTTTACTATTGTTAACACAGAATTTTACAAATAATTCAAATACAATTGGCGTTGATGCTGATCAAAGACTTGGTATTACTCATTTAGTAATGTTGCACAAAAGAAGACGCAAGTTGTTTATTATGATTGTGGTCAAGCTAAAAAATTAATGGTGATGTATTTTTGTAATGTATTTTTTTAATATATTGTGAGTTATTAGAGATGATTTTTACCAATGATCGCAGTATATAATTGATTATCGTGAGTCATGCATCGCGTGGCTCACAGCGGCCATCATGCGTGCAGAATTTTCCACTTTTTATTTAACCCTAGGCTGAAGGCTGGCCGGTGGCACTGAGACGTTAACACATCGTCTAGTCACTGGACTGCAATTGTGCAACCTCGAAATGTGCCACTGACCAATGTAAACTTTTTAGAGAAAAATTGTCCAGTCGCCGAAAAATTTTAACTTGTATCCTCTGTGGCCACCACACATTTTTTAAAAAAATGCTACCGCCGCCTCCCTATTACAAATGCCCTGTGTAGCCACCTGCCGAATTTCCTGAAAAACTTGCATATAGGTCACAGTGTGGTGACATATGTGACCATAGTCTCTGCGTGTGTAGTTTGTGAATATTTTCTATCTTGTTTTGCAGTGGGGGACTGAGTAACCAGTTGTACTTGTGTAGTTTGCCTGATCATGTACACTGTGTGGGAGAAGAACCTCGCCAGGTGCTCCTCAGAATCTATGGTGCCATCTTGCAGGTTGGTTTGACACTAAGTTTTCTATTTGATGGTAAATGTTTTGTCATGTGAATGAATAATTAGAAAAAGCTTTTTTGGTAAAGACTTGTGAAATAAACTATTGTATGCTTTCCTGTTTTGTCTTGTTTGTGCACAGGGCGTGGACTCTTTGGTTCTAGAAAGTGTGATGTTTGCCATCCTGGCAGAAAGAACTTTGGGCCCTAAACTGTATGGAATCTTTCCAGAAGGGCGTTTGGAACAATATCTTCCGGTACGACGTGAACTTCCTGGTCTCATTTCCTGTTCCGCTTTGACAGTTTTTGTTTTTGAATTTAAGGTGGTAAATGTTCAAAACATTTATCCTGGACATAGAATCTACTGGAAGGAATTTGCATTGAGTTTTTTTTTCTTTTTTTCTCCAGAATACCCGAATGCTCACACATCAGTTGGCAAATCCAGCCATCTCAGCAGAAATTGCCACCAAACTGGCATGCTTCCATAAAATGGTCATGCCCTTCAACAAAGAGCCCAAATGGCTGTTTGGGAGCATTAACAAGTATCTATCATATAATATGTTTAAGTCGAGCCTAAATTGTATACTTTTGATTTTGATTGCGTTTTCTTTTTCAGATACATGGATCAAGTGATGAACATCAATTTTGTGCGTGAAGCACATTTGAAAAAGTATAAGAAGCTGATGAAGTTGGACCTGCCTGCAGAGCTGGAGAGTCTCCGGTAGGTTGAACAGTATTTCCTGTTTAATGGATCACTTTTACAATGTGGGTCGTGAGGATCTGGAGAAATCGATTTGATCAATCTGCTGCATTGTCCTTAACCTGAAAGTGAAGCCTAACTGGCCCTTAAATTACTCTCAAACGTTGACATTTGATATCTTGATTATGTAAACTGTGGGTGAACTTCTTTTTTTATCACCACTATCACTCAGTGTTTAAGGTAGACATTACATTGTGGAACTAAATTGTAGCTTATGTTTTACAAATTGGATTAGGAACAAGTGAGTGCTAACAAGTTAAGACATGCACCTGAGGGCTTTTCCACTGGCGTGTTGACAGCCAACATTCTGACAGTTACGGGAATCTAAAATGAAACTGCATTTATTTATATATTTTGCTATATTTAGCTAACAAGAAGTTGACCTTGAGCTTAAAATGTGTTACTTTTTGTATAATAGTTTGTAAAGTTTTCAGAAAAGTTTATTACAAACCTTTTGTTAAGTGATAATATTTAAACATGATGGTAAAGTTTGATTTATAGGGGTTTTGATGGAGCTTTAGGATTTGCAATTTTTTTTTTTTAAACGGATTCTAATAATCTTATCACTCATTTTTGTCATTCGTCTTAAAAATGTTGGTGTTTTTGTCATGTTTGCAATGTCAGCTGCTTTATTTTGGAAATATTTTTGCTGTATTTATCTTATTACAAGGCTTTTTTTAATAAATAAAAAATAAAATAAAATAGCAGCATTCAATCGTGTTTTAGAGGTTTTAGAGTTCTTGTTCGGATCAGTAAAAAAGAAAAAAAAAACTAGATTAAAGGTAATTTTTTATTTTTTGAAAAGTTTTACAACATATTTTTTTAATAAAACACATATACAGCACTTCCATATATTGAGGCTTATTCATAAAAAAACACAAATAATATCTTTGATCTCATGAGTATTCCTAAAATTAATCTCCGCAAAACCTCAACAGCCTGTACGTAGCAACGTGCTTTCCGGTGTTTTTTGTGGAGTTCTTCAAAATAAATAAACCTAAGTTCTCATTATCCTCGTCGCCTGAGTTTGAGAAAACTCCTCCCACATGCAGCAGGATCAGTAGATTTTTCAAACACAATTTTGGACATCAAAAATGAATTTGAGGTGCAAATTGTGTGTTGTTTGATCAGAAAATTATTTTCAAATGATGCGTGCCAGGGGGTGGGGGTGGTGGGTCGGGGATTCACTGTACACGTGTCTGCAGAACCGTGGCGAATGATCTACGCAGATTATTACACCCCTAGCAAAATGCGTACTAAAATCTGTAAAATTGATGCCGACTCTAGTGTTATTCCCTAAAATCTGACTGCATCAAACCTCTACAAGAGTACAAACAAAAGCAAACTACTCTTTACAGAAATCGTTCAGTTTCCATATTATTTGCTATACATGCAATTGGACACATATTTGACATGTAAACACTCGTTTTCTAATTGAATTTTAACAGCAACTAAACAGCATGTCTGTAGTCTCGTATTTCCAGTATTTATTTCATAGCCATGTTCTGCTATAGAGGAGTGTCAGTCAAATGTCTTCCAAAAACTCCCCAGCAGCTTAACAGACTTCAGAGCTATCGAGTAACCTTTATCCCAGTTCCTCTATCACTTTCGTGATGAATCCTGCCAAAACAGTGACTTTAAAGTCAATGTGTCTTTATTTATGCTGGAGGGAGGGCTGTCTTGCACCATTTCTGAACAGCTGGAATCCTCTGTTATCAGACAGTCAAGAGTCCAAACACGTATCTGTAGAGAACAATCCATTTTACTGCGTCTTACAGCAAAAGTCATTTTTATCATCTTTTTTTTTTTTTTTTCAGAGTATCTTTGTTTTTTTTTTTGCATTACTGTTTGTACTAATTTTGACATTTAGGAATATTAGCTAAAACTAGTCATAACATGACAGAAGGCTGAGCTGCTGTTCTTTTGAAAAGCTCTGACCCAATTTAACTAGGAAAGACTATTGCACATCTATGTGTAAAGAGCTTTATCCAGTTCTGTTTACTGAAACTCAAAGCAAGACATTCATTAGTTTAATTGGATATTTGTTGATACATGTTTTAAGCTTTGAGTTAGATATCTATAAAGACTAATGAATAACTGAATGCTGTCACTGCAATAAGCTGATGAAGCAATGCTGACTATCTAATGTTTGATAAAGGCCGTTATCTATGTGTGCTGTTGCTTTTGTTTTTCTCCTTGTAACATCATTTTAAAACAAATAATAGAGCATAAGAATCTCATCTGTAGATCTTTTAATGCCTTATACGACATAAATACCAGGCATGCATTCAATGTATTCGTATGGTGTTCACACTCGACTGCTGCTACCCGATACGAGCACATGTACCTACAGTTAGAAGAAACTCTGTGGGAAATATCAAAGCGGTGTCTAGAGTCTTCCTCCAGGCTTTTTCTTTCAGTTCTATTTTAATGTATGAAAGGCTTGGTTTCATATAATTCTGCCTGAGCACAGACCACAATTAATAATTTCTTTTTAAACAGTTGGCACTTACTTCTGTGTGTTGAAAAGGACGATACTCAAATCTCAGTTCCTGATTGGGTTCACTGATTGGGTTCAGTGATTGCATGTTTTAGCCTGAAAACAGTTGTACAAACTTGTATAGCAACGAGTTTGGAACGCGGAAGCCCGAAACATGCGCATATGCATGCTTACATAGACTTTTCATTCTTGAACATGTGTTGCCAAGGACGATGTGAACGGAGGGACATTTTCTGTGTCAGTTAGCCAGATATAAAGATATCTATGAAAATATTCTGCATATTTTATGCAGAATAAATTGTTCTTTCAGTGTTTTGTAGTTCAATTGTACATTTTCTGGTTAAATAACTGAACTTGTACTCATTCATGTTTTCTTCACAACAGTAAACTGCTGGCAGCGACTCCATCACCAGTGGTGTTTTGCCATAATGACGTCCAAGAAGGTAAAGAAAGAGTTTAGCTTTAATATATTATTATTGATTATTAGATATAAGCATTATTAGTTTTTGTTGACTGATTATCACCTATTTTCTGTTACATATGTTACTTGCAGGGAGATGTTTATTTAGATCATAACTAATTAGAATAAACTGTTCAAGGCATGAAAACACACTCTCTTTCTTACAGGTTTTCCCAAATGTCAGTGACTTTTGTTCAGAAGGTCATACGTGTAATGCATGAGACAGACACAGAAGCTGATGGATTTACAGTCATCTATACATCTGAAATGAACACTGCCTTCTGCTTCTCTGGAGGTCTTGTTCTTGTGAGATGAACATACTACTTTAGTTTAGACCAGAGTTTGCAGCTTTTGCTTCCTGCTTTTCATGATCATACACGGTTCATATTTGACTTTGAAAATGTGTTGTAGTGTCTTTGCTTTAAATGATGAATTTTAAGTTTTAAACTTACAAGAGAAGATGCTGCAAATAGAAAAAAAAGAATGTGTTAAACAGCAAACAAGAATTTAAAACATTTTTTATACAGAGCTTTATTCATGACTTCCTGTCTTTTCACAATAAAAGACTTAGCTCAATGCTAACAAGTGCTTCCCTCAAGTCAAATGTCAAAAGAAACTTTATACCTTCTCTAAAAATGTCTAGCATTTTAGTATTACTAATTGCTTCCCTCGATATTTTCAACATAACTAATGAATTTGTTGATTTCCTTTTGAGTTTTTTTCATTTTTTGGTGCTGTTATCTAGTCAAAAAGATGACTATTTTCTAGAGTTTTTATCCTGACTTCTTTTGATGTTGCAGGAAACATCCTTGACCTGAAGGACAAAGACGGCAACTCCACCGACAGACTCATGCTGATAGACTTTGAATACAGCAGTTACAACTACAGGTAATGTGTTATTCATAGTACATGGAAGACTATTTCTACATGCCCTGTTAGTGTTTGCAGGGTTTCAAATTTCTTCGTCATAACATCATGTCATTGTTACCATGGCTCTTATTTTGAAAGGGGTTTTGACTTTGGAAACCATTTTTGTGAATGGATGTATGACTACACATACGACGAGTGGCCCTTTTTCAAAGCAACGCCAAAGAACTATCCAACAAGAGAGCAGCAGGTCAGTATTTCTAAAACTTTTAGAAATAAATCTTCATCTGGATAAATGGTTTTGAAGGCCAAGAATCACATTTATAATCATTGATTGGTGCATTAGGATACTTCTGATGCTTTATTTCACTATTTTAGGGATATTGTTGTTTATTTTTGCTTATTTTATTAAATGGTAGGAGAGAGTTAAAGAGTGAATTAAAAAATATAAGTATTTTATCAAAGTTTACAGGAGGCTGATGATTTTTACCCCCATCTAGTGGTAAAACTTATTATTAGAATTATCTGCAAAACATATGAAATGAACCTGCACATATTTTTAATAGAATGATCATATCTCCAGCAACTGAAACCTCTGCCACATTCATTAACCCATTCTCATGTTTATCTCAGCTTCTTTTTATCAGAAGTTATCTAGACGAATACGAGAACCCCTCAGACGCCGCCGCGGACCGCTCGCAGATCGAAGAGGACATGATCATCGAGGCAAACAGGTGCAGTGTGTTCATGTTTGCCAGGAGATTTGATGGTTGGCAAGTTTCCACTGTTCTGATTGGATGACATGGTTCGTTTGTATTTTAGATATGCGTTAGCATCACACTTCCTGTGGGGCCTGTGGTCCATCATTCAGGCAAAGTTATCCAAAATAGAGTTTGGATATATGGTGAGTTTGGCTATTCTTCCAGAAACATTTAATCTCAGTTAATTTCATGTAAAAGCCAGCATTTATTCTTTCATGCTTTGTGAATTTCTGGTTAAAAAAGACGATAACTTGTGAATGATAACAAAACGTAAACATTTCTTTTTTTATCAAGTTTTATTTTTACCAAATGTTTTAAAGAAGTGTAAAGTATATTGTCATGAAAAGACTAACATTTATTGTGACTTGTGTATCTCCAGTTGGGTTTTGTTTCCACGACTTGTCATTGGGCTATCATTCTTCTCTTTGCAGGATTACGCCCAGGTCCGGTTCGATGCCTACTTCAAACAAAAGAAGCTTTTCTCCTGAACTCTGCAGCCTTGAATCTTCTCCATGTTTGTTTCAAACTTTTATGGACCTTTGCAGGAATGTTAACGATTACCAGAAGATCCTGTGATATTAATTCAAGTGAATCTTTTGAAAGATATTGCTCTCACGTCCATATGGTTTATAATTAGGTTAGACCTTGTGCTGCTATGGAGAGCAAGAAGACTGTTATCATCATTTTTTAAATTTGTTTTTATGTTTGTTTTGCCTCTTTTTATTTTCCTTGGACCACTTTATGCTCTTAGCATCAGGGATATATTTTCTGCTTGTGAATTAGATTTTAATCTGGATCATTGATTTTAATCTGAAGTGATATCAAGATTTAAGAACTATCTCTATATATATTTATGACTTTTAATCAAGTCTGCAAAAACAAACTAGGTCATTCCTAGTAATTGCCTGTGCACTTCTGTTGCACTGACTGTTCTTTTTGCTTCAATTGTCAATATTTTATTTAAAATGCAAACAGTTTGATTTACTTCAAAAGTTCTTCTCCTGTTTTATGCCCGTATTTAGTTTTGTCAGTTTTTTTGTACTAGCAAAACTAGCATGTGTCTTTTAGACATTTGGAGCCAAGTATAGTTTTTGTCCAATGTTTGGGAGCTAACATGAACTCATGTTTATTTAAACTCTAATGAATGTACGTACAAAGTAACCATCTGTGTGTATCCACTCCATTTCAATAGAAAGAAGCGACTTATCTGCAGCTGTTTTTGAAGCCGTTCTTTTCCAGTTAAATTTGGCTATATTTGCACTTTTAAATAAAGCCACTGAACTGATGTTTGCCTTTCACTTTCATTAAATCGTCTTATTTTTCCTCAAAGAACAACAAGCAACAGAAGGGAAACGTAAATAAGAAGGATGGGGGCAGAAGTTGAAGGGAGGAGTTTCATTGCATCCTGATACCCAATGCATGTAAGAAATTCAATATAAATGTAAACAATGGACAGGTTTATGGTCATAAACTCATTTTATTGTGATTATCACCGTTTAATTTAGTGCATGTTCTTCATAGTTCGATTTATTTATATATTTATCAAAGATAAATAGTTTTGGTGGTTATTAACAAACATGGATTTTTTTTTTTTCCTTTTATATTTAAACCCAAAATAAAAAAGTTAAATGAACAGGATAGTTAGAAAGTAATAATTTCCTTGTAAAAGGCACAGGTAGAAGAAAAATCTCATGAATTCCCAACCCCAACATTACTATATTTTATGCATATATTTTTACACAGTTAACACAACAAAATAAAAAAAAAAAAATAGGGTTTAAGGCCTGGAGGTACAAAAACATCATCACAAAGTCCTGATAGTCTGTATATGGTCAAATTAGGTTTCTCATTTTCTAGTTTGTACAGCTCCAAAACGTTCAGATTGTACTTTTCAAAAAAAAATATATAAAAAATATACCCTTTTTGATACTTTCCTCCACGTTACTCCACAACGCCACAAAAAAATTCACCTTTTGGGTGGACTCTTGTGAGAATGCTGGTAGAAATTGTAGAAAACTTTAGCTATATTATGTAATTGAAAGGGTGGTTGATTTGTGTCCCCAAAAATAGTCAACATCAGCTCTAATGTTGGATACCTGAAGCTTTTTTACAGGAAGTTCATGGAAGAAACACAGCTTTGTCAGGTGTCACGAATACAAGAACAAAGTTCCATTGCTACTACTCCAATGGGCTTAACTGCACACCCATAGATGATTTCTCAGGGTTTTTTTTTTTTTTTTAGTTTCATAACAGTTATTTGCATTTTCTGGACTCTTTGTTTGGGCTTGTGCATTAAATGCATTTTACTTTACCCCCACTTTCATGCTGCAGGGTAATTTGAGTGCCCTGTGATGACGTCTGTTCCATGTCAGATCCCAAAAGACTAACAGTTCTCCAGGAGCCAAGAATAGAGCAGCCAGAAAGATCTGCGCTGCTCAAACATCGAAGGATCGTTGTGATAAAAAGGAGTTTTTGTTGAGGGATTTTGGAGTTTTTTGACATTTTTCATGTTAGTTTTACTGAGCAGGATGTAAGAGCAAAGGATAAGAGTTTAAGGACTATAGTGACATGTCTGGATCTGTGTGTCTTTAAATGGGCATTTACATTAAAGACCATTTTTTCAAATGTAAGTGTAGAATCTGATCAAATTGTTAGTAGATATGGATGTTTTTAGAAAATATTTGATCATAATTATTGGGTGGGTTATGATGTGGTTGAAATGCCTGTTTAGACAACTGTTGGGGGCTTTAGACAACAGCCTAGCATCTCCAGGTATCTCAGGTAGAGCGCCTCGTCAAAGCGTCTCAGAGGAGTGGAAAACCAATGAGGCGCTCCGCACATATCCCCTGGGAGATGCAAATGAAACAAAAGTTCGAGTCCAAACAAGCACTCATACTTTTCATGTAAGTATAATAGAAAGTCTTCTAACTGGGGAAATAAATTATAAACTAAAAGAGGAACAAAATGCGAAGGTTGTTCAATAATTGATTTTAAAGGTGGACCTTCACAGACTTTCAAAGTTCAGCGAGTATTTTCGAGCCGTGTCCCAGTCGAGAATGAAAGAGACTTCAGAGCGACTCATTCATCTGGAGCAAGTGCCCTCCTCTGTTTTTCATAACCTCCTTGAATTTTCTTTCAACGGTAACTTCACAGTTCCTCAGGAAGAACTGGGACCAAACATCCAGGTATATAATATATAATAATCTATATTTGACACAGAACATTCAAGTTTTTTGTTTTATTCCCCCTATATCCTAAGGTAAGCTGCTATCTTCTGGCTGAGGCCTTCCTGTCAAAGTGTCTGTCAGTCTTGGCAGAAGAACTCAGCTCGTCTAACTGCTCATCATACCTGAGTCTTGCACAGGAGACTTGTTGTTCTGAGCTGAGAATGACAGTCCTCACTTTCCTAAGTAGAAACTTGCTGGAGGTGCCGCATGTTATCAGGTATTGACAGTTTCACTGCAACCCTTTTCGAAAGTATTGAGTTGTTTTTCTCACCACAGTTGTTTCATGCTGCAGAAATTTGAATCATGAGGACAAGAAGGATGTTATCAACCTGAGGAGACGAGGAGAGCCGCATCTGTGCAACCTCCGGAAGGAGAACCTGACCTCTTGGAGCGACCCTGAGACAGAACGCTCTCGATACATCTTTGGCCTGAAAGGCCCAGAGAACTTCAAGGACTGGCAGCGAGTTGCAGAGCTTCCTTTTCGGGCTGATAAGTGGTGTTTTACCACAGTGGTGCTTTTCAACTACCTCTTCCTTATAGGGGGACACAGGCAACAGGTGAAGAGAGTCTGGGAGTTCACTAAAGTTTCTTTTAGATTCAATCCTTTCAGTCGTTCATGGATGTCCACATCACCTATGATAAAGGTAGAACTATCATTAAGTACAAAAACAATCTGTCTTGCTTTTATTGACACTATTGGTGCAAAACTTTTCCATATCCTTTTTAGCACAGAAGACATTTCAGCGCGGTTGCCTGTGAAGGCTGTATCTATGCAGTGGGAGGCTGGTACCTGGACTCTCTGGTGACCCCAGACACAAGCACGGCGCTTTACACCGCTGTAGAGTGCTATGACCCATGGCAGGACACCTGGCGGTTTGTGTCCCACTGCGATCATCCTTGATGGTGGTCTTTTATGTATAATTTTGCAGTTTTTAGACATAAATTAGAAAACCTGGGTCATTTTGGAGACAGAGCGGCAGTAGTATGTTAGAAATTTGTCTCCGAGTTGTGGGAGGTGGCATTGGTGTGGAGTAAGCTAGCACTCATTTCCCATGATCTCTTTGTTTACATGCTCTCCTGCTAGCTTACAGCCTCTCACAACCTCAATTTAACATTAATTAATTAATAAATATCAATATAAATGTCTTCCATTATAAGAAAAATGCTACTAGAACATGTTAAAAAAGCAACATTTTCATCGAAGTGGGTATTTACTATAATTTTTACTTCAGAAAAGCATCTCTTACGCACATGATGTCTGGTTTAGGTTTGTGTCTTCATTGCCACTCACGGACTTCCGGTTCACCGTGTCCTTGTCTCACGACGTTCCCCTGGCTACCAGCCTGGGACATTTCATCTATGTGCTGGGCAGCGTTCAGAGAACTGGAGAGAAGTTATTCCTTCAGTACAACACCAAGCAAGGTATTCAAATTCACAACAATACGCTTCAAATGTCTGTGTTGTACCTGCAACCACTTTAAGATCCTTTTATTATTTAAGAATTAAAAAAAAAAAGATTTTTAAGGGGATAAATAAACACATTAAAAGGAGAAACAGATAAAGGAGCCTCAGATTCTGCTTGGAGCTGAGATAAGAATATTCCTCATTTTCAGGATCAAAACTGGTCCAGGATTCCATTCAAATTTAACCTTGAATTGCCTTAACACAGACCCTGTAATATGGATTAAAGACAAGCAAATCTGAAACCCAAACAGGATCAAATTTGGTTTAAAAATACTTGATTTTAGATCAGTATCCAATCCTGGAGGTTTAATTTTATAGGATTATGTTTGTAATATCAGACCATAAAGTTTATCTCTATCTTTAAAAGGACGACAGAAAAAGCTAACGTTTATTTTTCTGTTTTCTTTTCCTCATTTAGATTCCTGGTGTGAACTTCTTCCCACCCTCACCAGAGCCGATGCAGAACTATCTACTCTTTACTTTCTTGGTGCTACCGACAAGTTAGTGGTGGTTGGTGGGAACAACTCTAACACTGTGGTGACATCTTTTTGTGTGGAATCCAAGAAGTGGGGACAGGTACTGCCGACACCAAGGAGAGCATCAAAACTTCTTCACTTTTAGAGTTTGTGTGGGTTTTTACCTTATTTTTGCCGTTCTCTCCAGATCTGCAGAGCAGAGAAAATGGCGTTTGCCGGCCAGGGAACGCTCATGAATGACCAGCTTCTCATGCCTAGTATAGAGCACGGCACTGTAACTCAGATGGATCTCCAGACTCTCACCATCACTCCTCTTCCTCCTCTGCCTGTCTCCACTTGCTATGATGCTTCCTTTCACCTTCACTACTAATGATTCAGCACTTATGCAGCTAAATATGTTTACGTTTTTAACGTCTCCTGTACAGAAAAATAGACTTTGTTTATCGTCTTGTTGTGAGCAGCAAATTTTAGAACTCAGAGCAAGGAGTATTTTGAAATAAAGCCAGTATTATGTTATGACAACTACAGTTTATGCAGAGGAAAACATTCAGCATTTGTGCTGCAGACTGAAGGGCTAAAGGGATGTTGACATCTATAAAAGTGACACATCAATAATTAACAGATTACAGAAACAAAAATAAGTAAATCAGTGTTTCACTATAGTCTAAAAAGTGTATTTGTTTGTGGACATTTACATGTTTATGTTCATTACTATTTTGTTGAATTTTACTGACAATTACAAGCTGTTTCGTGCAAATGTGTTCCTACAATGTCACCATGGGTCACTGTACAGTTGTGTCTTTGTATCCGCTTCCTGCCCTTCCTGTTACTAGGAACAAACCCACAAACATTACCTATAATCAGCTTCAAGGTTGTCTTTAAAGCAAGCAAGTCTATCCTTTTTACATATTTCAATCTCGGGACACCTTGCTGTGACTGTATGGAAGGATTTTCGATAAATCAATTTTGTTAAATCGATAAAAATAAAGTCTTAAATCATAGAAATATGTCATTTTTAAATTGTATTTATTGGATCCAGATTCTAGTTTCTATTCTTTGTCCCTCTGTCCTTTCAGGTTGGGTTTGCTG
The DNA here is from genome assembly GCA_003999625.1 of Oryzias javanicus. Classification (NCBI taxonomy): domain Eukaryota; kingdom Metazoa; phylum Chordata; class Actinopteri; order Beloniformes; family Adrianichthyidae; genus Oryzias; species Oryzias javanicus. The sequence goes on from CM012442.1 coordinate 20,918,297, forward strand.
CGTGTTAGAGATGCTTACAAACACTAATATAGTGCTTAAAGATTAATTCAGATATGTGTCACTACATAAATTTATGGCTGTAATTCTAAAATGCACCCATGTAATCGCATGGGTGTTCTGGACAGGGGAAGGTAGCAGGGATTTTAGTGGGTGAAATGTCACACGGCTCTGAGTTTCATCTTAACACAGAGCAGCAGCAGATTCAGGAATATGACAGAGACGTCAGCAGCAGAGGACAAGCTGTGTGTGGTTGTGTGTGTGTGGTGTCTGGTTACAAAGTAATGTACTCTTTGAGTGAGGGACAGGGGAGAGTGAGAGCGGTTATGAGGAAGGGGTGGGGGTTAGAAAACCAAGGCGACCGAGGCCACACTCTCTACCTGAGGGAAGCTTCCTGAAGGGCACAAGTGTCAGAACAGAGGAATTCAGAGCTTGTCTCATACAGTCCCAGCTTTCCATTGAGTTTGATACAATCGACGAAAGTTAAGTAAGTACTCTTTTTATTCATCCTACCTGCATGTACATTTCTTTAACTGATGATTCTTTTACCAAACATGTTGAAATCAGCAATCAATTTAGAGTGATGTTAATATTAAGTTTTTGCTTTTCAAATTTACTTAGATTTTGAGGATTTACAACTAAAAAAAATGGTAGAAAATACTTTATCTTAAAGAAATGATCCCAAACGTACTCCGTGTTCTGTAACATCAGGAGCTTTTTCTCTTCCTGAGTCGCTTCAGGTCTATGTTTATATTTTCATGCCCTTCTGAGATCAGTGCACATGCTCAGCCGGCGCACCACTATATCTGGTCGTTGAACTTTGTCCCACTTGGTGACTGTCGAGTCTTGTGACATGGAAAAACTCATACCAAGACTGTCACTCAACCCCAACGCGGAAGTATATTTATTGAAGATTTCGGGACATTGTTTGGACATTTTGTTAATGCTCACCTGTAAATCCCCTTAACCTTTGCTAGTGTCAGCAAGAAAACGTGGGCAGACACTTACAATGGAACATCAGTGAAGGTTAAGGAGGTTAAATCCAGATAGATTCGTTTTACAAATACATGACAAAAAAAAGACTAATGACCTGATCTCAATTATGTTTCTATGGAAACACTGGACTGTATGTTGTATGATATGTCATCGCTAACTCTTACAGCTGTATTATATATATATAAAAAAATATATATATATATAAAAAAGGTGAGATCCTATCCCAGGACGGACAAGCGATTAATACGGCGTGTCTCTGTCCATGTCATTGACTTGCAGACATGGCGGAGGCTCATCAGGCCGTGGGCTTCCAGTTCACCGTGCGCCCGGATGGTGTGGAGCTAAAACTCAGTCAAGATGTCATAAAAAACATTTATCTGTCAGGACTGACGGCGTGGAAGAAAAAAGCGATTCAGTTTAAGGTACCAAATCCATTTTGCTTCTATCTAAAAACATGTATGATGAAATTATTTTGTAGAAGTATTCATTACGGTAAAAGTTGTTTAATCACTGATAAATCTTGTTTCGTGTTTAAATATGATAATTTTCATTCACAGAACAGCGTTCTGACTGGAGTTTACCCTGCCAGTCCTTCCAGTTGGCTGATAGTTGTGATCGCCATGATGAGTTCCTTGTACACTAGCATTGATCTATCTCTGGGCATGATTGATGCCATCAAAGAAAACCTACCTCACAGGTTGGTAACTCACAGTTTTACTAAACTATTTCATGAATTTCTTTTCCCACTTGAACTGATTCAGACAGATTTACATTGTCTAAACAGCGGCTACATGTCAGCGCAGACCAGAGCAGTGCTGAGCGCCATCCTGTTTGGCACCGGCCTGTGGCTGTTCCTCATCTACCTGCTGCGCTACACTCTCAAAGCGCTGCTGTCCTACCATGGATGGATATTTGAGTCCCACGGAAAAATGAGTTCATCAACCAAACTGTGGCTGGTATGTCGGCCTGTCATGTGCTCCAACAGGTTTTCCTGTTGTCATTTGTGCAAATGAAATGGCCTGGCTGTCAGTCTGCCGTGTTTATAGGTTTTATGTCCTATAAATAAGACATAAAGAGTCAGTGGCTATTTATTGTTGTGGTTGTCTATCAACAGTACCTGGTAAAGATGTTTTCTGGAAGAAGGCCCCTGCTTTACAGCTTCCAGGCGTCACTACCAAGGCTTCCTGTGCCCCGCGTGGATGATACTATTCGGAGGGTACGCAAGTATTGACGTTTGGTTGCACATAGCAACCATTTTACAGTGTTATATACATAACATGGGCATATTGCTTTCATGAGTTTAAAATTCTATTAGCAGACTCTATAACGCCACATTAAACTGGTTTTCCTGTAGGTCTTTCTGGATTTTTTCTCTCTTCCTCTTTATAAAACTCTTTTTTTCATCACTTCTCTTTCCGCAGTATCTTGAGTCAGTACGCCCCCTGCTGGACGATGAGAAGTACAGCCAAATGGAAACTTTGGCCAATGACTTCACTGAGAACAAAGCCAGCCAGCTGCAGAGATACCTGATTCTTAAATCCTGGTGGGCAACGAATTATGTGAGTAGCATTTGGTGTTCCGTTTAAATTCCGTTCAATCAAGCATACTTGATTGAAAAACAAAGTTTTCGTTGACTTGTCAAGGTGAGTGACTGGTGGGAGGAGTACATCTATCTCAGAGGGAGGGGCCCAATCATGGTCAACAGCAATTTTTATATCATGGTAAGTTTTAAAAGCATTGTATCAACCAGTGGAGTACTGAGAATTATTTTATAATTAAGTGATCAAAAACATAGATAAATAACATGTTTACCTTTTTATCCTTTGTTTATGAAGGATCTCCTGTACATAACTCCAACCCACCGACAGGCTGCACGAGCCGGTAACATCGTCCACGCCATGCTTCAGTATCGCCGCAAACTGGAGAGAGGAGAGCATGCACCGGTAATCATCTTCCTAAAGGCTTCTTTTTAGGCCCCCGTCCCACCCAGAATTCATTTGTCATCATCGCTTTGTTGTTTTCCTGTAAGCTCAGGGCTTTAGGCACAGTTCCTATGTGCTCCACTCAGATGGAGAGGATGTTTAACACCACCCGCATCCCTGGAATAGAGACAGGTGAGTCCTTCTTTGAACCAAAAATGCACAAAAAATGTTTTTAATAGTAATTTCAGAAGCTACTTTCATTCTAATAAAATTCCAAGCTTACACATAAAAACCATCATTACCATTTAACCACATTGGAGGTGTAACACAGAGTTTTAGGAGCATAAAACGTCATGAAGGAGCTTTTGTTTTATCCTCATAGTGTTACGAGCGACTGGCTGGAAAAAGAGAAACCCCAGGAGGACAAGATCCGCTTCAAGACGAGATCAAAAGATTTAATAACAAATAATTGACACAAACGGTGGGGAAATTAACAAGTGAAAACTAATAACTACAATAAAAATTCACAAGATACTCCAATATTGAAAACAGAAAAGAGACCTCATCAAATAGTGTTATCTGATTAGTAATTCAGAACAGCTATAGCTGTCTGAAAGTGACATCCAGGAGAATCTGCACAGAAACAAACACAATAAAAAAGGGACAATTCACAACAAATGGGGTCAATAAAAAAAATATGTTATAATGTGCAGGTGGAAAAGGTATTCTGGTCAAATGTGATGTAATATGAAGTTAATGTTTACATTTCTGAAACTGAATGATTGTGGTTAAGGAACTTCGACCTGTGGGCCTTTTAAACTATTTAACCTGCCCTGCCAAGTTTATTGATGATCCTTAATAACGTTTTTATTTTTTCTCCCCATAAATGTGCACTAAAATACTTTGACCTTTGTTGGGGTGTAGAAAGTTACTCTGCATGCTAGTGGTTTTGGAAAATTCTGTTGTTTTTCTGATGTTTGTGTGTGTACTCATTCAAGAGTAACTTGAACGCATCATTTCTCTAAATTTGCATTTTCCCCTGAAGAACATCAACCGATTGGTGCAATTGGCTCTAAAAAAAGAGAAAAAGTTACAGTTTTTAAACAAATTTTATGTTTCAAAGGATAAATAATAATTTTAAATCTAAATTAAAGCATGTTTTTGTCCTGATTTAATGTGATTTCTTTCTATAAAAAAGTGGATTATCACAACCATCCAGGCATCTGCTCCTGGTGTGGCCCTTCTGTCAAATTTTTTGAACATTTTGTGGCCCATTAGTGAAAAATATTAGGTTTAGCATATGAAAACTCAGAGATGAGAAAAGCTTTCATATCATGTTGACAGATTTGGAGCTATAGTAAACTGTTAGTCCCATCTGTGATGTTAGCCGTCATCTTTGTTGCTCTTTACGTCAGTTTTTTTTTGTTCATTGCTTGCAGATGTTGTGCAGCACTTGTCGGATCGAAAGCACCTGGTTGTCTACCACAAAGGCCGCTTCTTTCAAGTGTGGCTGTACACGGGGGGGCGCCATCTCTTACCCAGCGAACTGGAAATGCAGTTTCAACGAATCCTCACCGACACATCTGAGCCCCAACCAGGAGAACTCAAACTAGCCGCTCTGACAGCAGGAAACAGGCACGTTCAAACACATACAGGTGCAGGATACCTGTATAACAATAGCAATTAAACCCAAATTCTTTTTTTACCCCTAATCTCCAGGGTTCCATGGGCCCGGGCTAGATTTAGACATTTCACTCATGGAGTGAACAAAACATCTCTGGATGCCATTGAATCAGCTGCTTTCTTCTTGACTTTGGACGATGAGCCACAAGGTTATGATGCCGGGAGGAAAAACTCCCTGGATAGTTATGCCAAGTCCCTGCTGCACGGAAAATGCTACGACAGGTAACAAAAAAGTGAAGGATATAACCTCAGTTAATACATTTTCTGAAAATCATCATGTTGTCTTTTGTCTCAGGTGGTTTGACAAGTCCTTCACCTTGATTTCATATCCCAATGGAAAAATGGGTGTGAACGTGGAGCATTCTTGGGCTGATGCACCAATAGTCGGACACATGTGGGAGGTCTGAACATGTTTTAACTCTCATTTTTTAAATCATGTAGGAAAAGTTTTTGAATGTTTCCCTTTATAATTTCCTATCTGTGCAGTATGTTCTTGCAACAGACTGCCTCCACTTGGGCTACACAGAGGAGGGACATTGTAAAGGAGATGTAAACAGAGGCCTGCCTTACCCCACTCGACTGCAATGGCAGATTTCACAGGAGGTAACAGCGAGGCGTCCGACAGCTTCTGTTTTATTAGATCTGAAGGATTCTTCTTGACTTTGATCTGTTTGCACCTAATTTAGTGCCAAGACGTCATTGAAGAGTCACACCTTTCAGCCAAAAAGATAGCTGACGACGTGGACTTCCATGGCCTTCTGTTCAACGAGTTTGGAAAAGGCTTGATTAAGAAGTGCAGAACGAGCCCCGACGCCTTCATCCAGCTGGCTCTGCAGCTGGCACAGTTCAGGGTTGGTGGGACATTTTCATCTTAACATTGTTTTCGTGGGTTTTTATAACCTCATTAAAACCTCACGCATGCAGGATCAAGGCGTGTTCTGTCTGACATACGAGTCTTCCATGACCCGCATGTTCAGAGACGGCCGGACGGAGACGGTCCGCTCCTGCACCTCTGAGGCCGTCGCTTTTGTCAGGGCTATGGAGGACGTCAGTGCAACGGTAAGCAGAACGCTCAAACAAGAGGAAGAAGAGGATGTACTTTTGTTGTGCAAACAGACTTTTGGCGTGACAGGTGATATGGCAACACAATGACACCGTTAAAGGTCAAACTGAGCTGTGACTTGGTCACTAAGACTTGCATCGGTCAGATCTTTGTGCCCTGGACTCCGAACTCTCTAATACTCTGGTCGGGTTAGTCTGACAGGTCGCTGTAATGGTTTTTTTTTGTTTGTTTGTGTTTGAGAAGGGGAGGGTGAATAATCTAAACTATTTGTTTGCTGTGTCTCCAATCAGAACGCCCAAAGACTTTCTTTATTCCAAAAAGCAGCAGAAAAGCATCAAAACATGTATCGGCTGGCCATGACCGGCTCCGGCATCGATCGCCATCTCTTCTGCCTTTACATAGTGTCCAAATACCTCGGTGCTGACTCTCCTTTTCTTAACAAGGTCAGTACATTTCTTTTTTGTTATTTTCTTGTAGGGTTGGGAATCACTGGGTACCTAACGATACGATACGATACATGACTCACGATATCGATAATTGGTGAAAAAAAAATCATTTCTAAAAACTCCCAACATATAAAAGAAAGTATTATTTTTTAAGAAAATATATCCCCATTTATGTTTTAGCTTAAACACAATCACTTGTGTCTTATTTGTGCAACAAATAGTGCAAAATTGTTCTAACAACAGAACAAAGATTCAATAATTCAAGTAGCTAGCTTCCAGACACATTGATGCCCGCAACAGCCGGTCTATCTACCTCCGTAGGAACGTTTCACCAAACGATGACAAATATAACGTTTTTCAGCCTTTTCAAACAAAAAGAAAAGATCGATACTTGATGAGAACCCGATAACATGTCACGATATATCACAATATTGATGTTTTGGCACACTCCTGGTAGTGACTGTTTCTGTTTATATTCAGCTTCTACTCCTGTTTCGTTTGTCCCGTCAGGTCCTGTCAGAGCCGTGGAGGTTGTCCACCAGCCAGACTCCGCAGCAGCAGCTCAACTTGGTTGACATAAACAAGTTTCCTAAATATGTGGGTGCTGGTGGTGGATTTGGCCCAGTGAGTTCATCCATCTCTGCCGTGCATCTGTGAAAAATAAGAGACCAGTTTACAACATAAGAGCATCTCTCGTGCCTTCTTCATAGGTGGCAGACGATGGCTACGGCGTGTCCTATATCATTGTTGGGGAAAACCTCATCACATTCCACATCTCCAGCAAGTTCTCCAGCCCGAACACTGTGAGTATAAACCACTCTGCATTTTTAAACTCTGTTTTTGAACTATTTCTCAGTTCTTGTGTCTCTGTGATCTACAGGACTCCTACAGGTTCGGTCAGCACATTCAGAAGGCCATGATTGACATCCAGACGCTATTCAGGCTTGATCAGGACAAGAAGACACCAGAGTATTTGCATCTGCAAAATGGGAAAAAGCACATATGACGTACTGGGAGGAAGGTCAAAGTGACCGACAGTTAGCAGTGACGTGTTGCACTTCTGATTCTTCTGCTGAGTCGGGTGATTTTTTTCCAAACCGCCATGCAAAAGGAAACGTTACAGTAACGCTTATTTATTGAAAATTTGTTATGTTTTAGGCACATTTTATTCAGTGCTTTGGGAACTTGTTTTAGTTTTGTCCTTTAAAGTATTTTCTTATTCTGTATATAGAGTAACACGAATTCATGTAAAAAGACTAAACTGTGAACATTGTTGGTTTGTGAAAACTTGAGTTGGATCAATATGACATGAATTAGCCAATCTTTCAAGGCTAGACTTTATCATCTATAATTAAAAACATCCATCTTGTATAATCTTTTTGTTACAGCTTAAATAGATAGACATCTTTTATTTGATAATTTTTTTAACAATTTTAAAAAATCAGAAATGAAAACCCAGATAAATCATGTCATATAAGAGAAGTTTATTTTAAGAGGTGCAATGGAAATGAAATTCTAACATTTACAGAAGTCTGTCAGATTGTTCAGCTGTAGGATAAAGAACAAATGATCTAACTGTTATGAGTTGGGAGTTTAATTTAGCAAATAAAATGCTGCATATCCCAAACAGCTCCTATAGAAGAGCGTTAGCTACATCCGTTAAAGAAGTTTGTCTTTTACAATGAAAAGTCTCATTCTGTGGCCTCACTCATTGGAAATGCAGGTAGTGTATGATCTCAGCAAATTAAAAATGCCAGTTTGCATATAGATGATCCACTGCAGCTCTAAACAGTGAAAAGAACCCATCTTTAAATGTAGTATTTATTAGTTTACGCGGGGATGATACAAAAATGTCAACATAATATAAAAAAAAGAAAAAAAAAGCCATTCTGGTCACACTATGTCTTTCAAGGCATCACTTACAGCAATGAACTAAAACTAGGCTTTCAAACTGTACAAAGTGTGTGGAAGACAAACAAAAACACGTATACACGGCGTGCTTGTTTGACCAAAGCAACTTTAAAAGAGACGAGCAAGAAAGACCTCCTAAGATTCAAAATGAATCAACAGTATCAGATTATTGTCTTCATCAATGTTCTCTAAACAGAAGCTGCCTGTCAGTCAAGCACATTTAATGAAACAGAACAGACATAAAAGGCCAATGGATTCAGGCATAATGTAGTTCCTGCCAATTACTGATGGGGGCGCTGCAGGCTGGGTCCACTGAGGGTGCCGCCTGCACCAGAGCCACTGTGTGGCGCTGTTTCCACACTGATTCAGCCCAACCCAGTCTTTGTTGAGGACTGACTATTTTGTAAATATTTCAACACTAGGAGGATTTTGTAGTTGGGTTTAAAATCCGTCAACGGAGCTTTGGGGTTTCGGGTCTGTGATGCCGCACGGCGAGGATTAGGATGTTGCGCCGGGAGTGGGGTTGACATTCTGCGTGGCCGCTTGAGGCGCCACCTCTATAATTCGGGGCTTGTCAATGATGCGAGCGGTGCGGTTTCCTTTCTCTACGATCCCGATGATCCACGCTTGGTGGCCCTCTCCGTATTTTGGGGACTTGATCTCGGCGCAGAAGCGGGCGGCCTGCTCCCGCGGCAGACAGATCAACAAGCCCCCTACACAAAAACATTTTGTTAGAACAATCTTTTCAAATAATTACCTAGTTTTCTCTAGTTTCTTGCAGTTTGTGTCACTTCTTTTTATTGAGTCCTGGACATGAAAAAAAAAACAAGATATGTTTCTCCTACAAATTAACCATTTGTGGCCACAATTCAGTAATTTATAGTCACAAAAAAAACATTTTGTGTGCAACATTTAGCATTTTCTGGGCACATAAGCATTTTTTGGTTGCAATTGACAATTTTAAGGCCACATATTAGTATTTTAGTATATTCAATTCCTACAACTAATTTATTGCCATAAAATACTAATTTGAACCAAGAAAATACTAATTGTTAATTTGCCAAAAATGCTAATTTGCGCCCACAAAATGCTCATTTGTGACACATAACATTAATTGGTGCTCAAAAAATGCTCATTTATGTCCACAAAATGCTCACTTGTATCCACAAAAATTCTAATTTGTGCACACAGATTTCAAAATTATGTGCCAAAAATGCTAATTTGTGCCCACAAAATCCACATTTGTAACACAAAATACTCACTTGTGCCTATAAAGTGCTCATTTGTGACACAAAAGTATAATTTGTGACCACATAATGTTCATTTACGCTCCCAAAATGCTAATTAGTGATTTTAGGGATTTTTTTTTATTAATGTCATGTCCAGGGTCTGTATTTTTTAACTAATCTCAAAACAATTTGTGACTATCATAAATGTCAGGACATTAAAAAAATAAAAAAGTTGTGTTTACATGTCCTCACTACTCACTATCTGATGCATTCGCCATTTTGTCTGGGTGTTTTTTTTTTTTTTTAACAACAAAAAAAAAGAGCTGTTGTAAAAAATCCAGTCACCTGGAAAATTTCTAGAAGTCTTTATGAAAAACTAGAGTCAATTGATGCTCCCTAGATGGTCAAATTTAGGCCACAATCTGTTGTGTTTGAACAATTTTTTATTTGTGTGTAAAAAAAAAAAAAAAAAAAAAAAAAAAAGTAAATGTATTTTTTATTAAATGATTTACGTTTTCATCAACAGATTTTAAAGCAGTCCTCGTAAAATGTTCAAACTTTTTTGTTTCTAGTTCTGCATATGGGTGACGTCATATACTAAAACAAAGTAGTGAGTGTTTCCAAATAACATTAAAATCCAGAGCACTGGATAGTCCTGCACTATGAAGTCTTTTAGGGGTTGGGGAGTAGTGAAGGAATTTGGTCATGGCCGCAAAGATAAAAATAAAAATACAGCATGATGCTCTTTAATAGCCTTTTGTCTTTATGTGTCCTCAGAGGAACTGAACAAAGTGAATCATTTTTTCTATGACAAAATAGAAACAGCTGAGCAGCACTTCTGATTTCTGCTGCAGCAAAGAATTGTTAGGACATTTGTTTAAGGTGAAAAGATGTTGAAGCTGTTTTTTCTACTCTAGAGGAGACAATAAAGGAGCACTGAGGTTACTTTCCCCATCATTTGAGTGAAAGGTTTCTTCTAATAAAAGAACTTAAACCTACATCTTAAAATGTCAAACTTTTATGAACATAATGCTATAAAAAAGTGTGATTTACTTATATAAAAACAAACCAGCTTTGGGGTTAAAATCCACATTATTCCCTGCCAACTCTGTGGAGTTTAAACTAAATAGGCACACAGAATAAAAGACAGAACCATGTGACCGCGCACCTGATGTTTCGGGGCAGGTGCCGTGCATGAGTCCAAACATGTTCCCGCAGGCCTTGGAAACAGCAGCCATCTTGGCGAGAACTGGGAGGTTGTGGATGACGAATGAGACCTCGCTGCGCTGCTGTCGTGCCAACGTCTGAGCGTGTCCCAGGATGCCGAAGCCGGTGATGTCGGTGGCCGCGTGGGCGTTGAAGGTGTGCATGAGGCCAGCAGCTGCAAAGAGAAAGGAATGGTTCTGCTTTAGGAGCACGTCTACTGTTATTACTGAACATTATTGAAAGTGCATTGCTACATTTAATGATTAAAAATAAAGGTTGAAAGATGAAGTTCTTCTATTTTGTAAAAAATTAACAAATAAACAATTAAAGCTTAAAACAATTACAATTCAGTTAGGTTTTGCTTCCTTTGGGAAATGTGAAAAAATGTCAAATTTAAGAAAAAAAATGTTTTGACCAATTATGGAACCATTACAGATACTTGGTTACATTTTATTCAGAATTTTAAATGTGGTGTATGTGTGAACTAACTATAAGTACAAATATGTCTATTTTTATGACTGGGAGAAATTATAATGTCAAGTAGATTGCATCATTTTCTTGTTATTTTTTCAATCACTTCATAAATTAATATCTTAAATAGATTTGTGTATTTTAATTTACTTTTTTTCTTGAAGTTGCTTGAAATAAACCAGTTAATTAAAATATGTGGGCTGCAGTACAGTCGAGCTCCTGCAGGGGGTGCTGTGGTCAAAAATCTAACTCCTGAACAATTGACCCAGATAAAAACCAAATTGAGGTCTGATCACTGATTGCTTTACCCGTCCTGTTGAGCCGAGCCATGTTCATCATGGCTTCATGGTAGGCTAGCTCCACATCTTCCTGGGTTACCACCAGCTTGATTTTGTTCCATTTTTCAGGCTAGGAGGAAGGACAAATAATTCATTTAATTCTTATTAACAACCTCAGAAACTATGATTATTACGGGCCACGTACAATATCTAACCACTGGTGAACCGCAACAGCCACTTGTGTTCCAAGAGGTTTGGTCAACACCAAAACATCTCCTGGCACTGCGTTATCTGGCCTGATCAAACAAAACAAACATCTCCATGATGATTTACTCCTAACCAGGGAAAACACAATACTAGGAAGTAAAAACCTTTACATGATAAACTCGTTGGGCTGACAGACTGTTGTTGCCACTCCTCCCATCACGACCCAGGGATTGAGAACTGTTTGACCTCCTGTTACAGATGTGCCCGCCTCCTCCGACGCGTCCTTAAACCCCTGAATGATCAGTGGGATGACTTTGTCTCTTTCCTTAAAACACAAAGAGATGTGAGAAAAGATCCAGAGAGTATTTAATACTTTTTATTTGTATAAACATAGATTATGATCTGAATACTCTCAGCCCTGCCCACTTCAAGCTGCAGTTTCTGCTCTGACTAAAGGTCAGTTGAGGTGAGCCTGAGGCGGCCTTTTACCATGGGAACCAAAATACAGTTTTTCAGGGGGTCTAAAACGAACACTGCAAAACTTTTGGGGTGCAGGCTCAGATTTGAGCCATACAGCAGGTGTGCTTTTATCAGTTTTGCAGCTTTCTCTATATTCATTTATAATGCGATTATTACAACTTATTTAGTAACTGCTTCTTTTTTTGCTTGCATTTCTGACATTACTAGCAGAAAGATTGTTTACTTTTGATAAGAAAATTGTTCCTTTTAATTAAACTTTTCACTCCTGACCATTAAAGCCATTTCTGAATGTCTCAAGATATAAATGTTTGTTTAAGTGTAAATATTAGAAGCAGATGGTGAATAAACACCGTGGTCATAAATAACGTTAACCTCCTTTTTCTCAGAAACCTGATCTACAGGAAGTCTCTTACTTTCTCCGACATTTTGTTGCTGACTCCCAGAAGCATCAGCATGTTATCACATTCTGTTACTCCCATGGCGTAAAGGTCACTTAGAACATTGGCACAAGCAATTCTCCCCTAAAAAAAAAAAAAAAAAAAGGGAGTGTTATAAGACAAAGGTGTAGCCAGTCAATCATTTTGGATAAAGATGAGGCCTGTACCATCATGTAGGGGTCATCTACAATAGGATAGATGTAATCTGTTGTTTGGACAAGGGAAAGACCACCATGTCTGAGAGGAATCACACATGTGTCCATTCCTATGCCTGCAAGAAAAACAAAAAATAGAGCTGCTGTGAGACATTACAACACATTTATAAGTTAGAAAAGTCTTAAATCAACATTTAAGAGCAAAATATTTTACCTAATCGGGGCATAACTGCCCCCAGAAACTGTTCATCCTCTTGATAATGGTTTTCCTGTAAGCTTTCTAGCAACTTCTGTAACACATCTTGGGGAACCTGTGGTCAGTTAAAAAAAAAAAAAATGCACCCAAATTACTATGCAACTTCTGTCAAATCCTTCCTTATTGAGCAAAAAAGCTATAAACTCAGACAAACTCAACCCAGATTTTGATATAAACGTCTTACCTTGCAGCCTGTGCCTTTGAGCTCAGTAAAGCGTGTCAGCCTGAAGTTTTTGTCCAGGTCATAGCTTTCGGGGTTAAAAGACTCCCTCACGGACATGTCTGAATAAATTTTGGGTCCTCGCCACTAAAACCACATCAGTCACAACACGTACACACACACAGGAACAAGTTTCAGAAAATATTCTGAGTGTCAAAACACTACAAGGTGACAGATCAGAGTAATGGTAAAATGTTCAACAGAAAAAAAAACATCAACTCAAAAGTTTTTTTATTAATTTTTGAAAAAACTCAATTAAAAACAGATGTCATATCTGCACCGATGAGACAACAATGAAGTAAATCCTGGTTTGTACCAGGAAAAAGGCAGGAAGTTATTTATGTTCGATCTTTAAGCTTAAATCACACAAAAAAGAAATTTAAACAATTATTTGTCATTTTGGACAAATAATTTCTCATTATTTATCATCTTGTTTGTCCAAGTGTCTCACCAAATAAAATGTTTACAGGCCTTTAAGATCCGAAATAACAAAGATCTAGTTAGTTATTTTAGATTAAGTACAACTTCTATTTGTATAAATTTTTTGTTATTTCTGTTCCTTAAATCTCCTTTTCCTGTCACGGTTTAAGTCAGTTATTAGTTTGTGTCAAAGACTTTTTTAGGTTCATTTTTCAGCTTCTTACAAATCAGTTTTTTTATGTAAATTACAAAGAAACACCAAAACAGAGACATATAAGGAGTGTCACACATGGAAGCTCATATTCAAATAATCAACTGTCAAATTTATAGAAATGTGGATATTATTGCAAAAACAATTTTTCATGTATGACAAGTTAAATAGGCCTAATGGCAAAATGATACCTTTCATAGTATCTAGAAAACAATTTTTGTAAAAAAAAAAAAAAAACTTAGAATATTGTTTAGCACGCATGTATTACAGTACAAGGAAAGAGTAAATTCTGTCATTAAACGCAATTACTTTAATTATGGAAAATTGAGTGTTCATTCCCTCAGATTGAGCTGAATAAAGGTAGAGTTTTACAAAAACGACAAATTATTCAATATAAAAGCGGCTTCTGGGTCTAGAAAAAAAAGTTGCTTTAACTGAAAACCAATCCAATAGTTGTGATTAATAGATTGATACATCGAGTCCTCTAGTCTACAGAACTTAGAATGTTGATTAAAACATTTTACGACAGTTTTGCAGTTTTGGTTTGCTACTGAGCTACTAAACAAACTACCTGCTCTCGTGTGCAATCGTTAACTATAGGAAATTTAAAGATGGGATGAGGAAATATTTATCATTATTTCCGTCAACAGTTACGTATTTACTTTATGTAGTAAAGTAGAGTAAGTTGCTCCATTGAATTGACGACCTGGGTAGTGTTCAAGACACAACATGATCTCAGTCACGTTCATTCAACCCCTACGGCAGAAACAAACGAACCCTCACCCTTTGTGTACATGGTGTGCAATTTAATACATGGTATGGTGTTTTTAAGCTCTGCTTTAGATCATGTACCAACAGTGACAATAGCAGTTTGTGTTAGTGTTTGAGGAGAGGCAGGTTTCGTAGTAGCTAAAGCTAGCAAACGCAGATCCATGCATGCGGCGATGACCAAAAGCAGTCGGTTGCAACAATAACAACCAACTGCGGCTCCAGAAAGCGACCTGACTGCATCTGAATACACGCCGTCCTCACACCGACCCTGATCAAATCATGGGATGCGGCGTTGTAAATCAAAGCACCATCCCCTTGCACATGTAAGTTTAAAAAAAAAAAGTTGCCGTTGAGCGCCGAACAAAAATGTCGGCGGCGGAAAAAATTAACCCCTTCCTGTCCCTCGCCATGCGATGAGTGCAAGATCCGAGTTAGTATCAACAGAAAAACGTCCTGCGAGCCATTTGTCCAAAGTCTGTATTGATATAGTACATTATGAGTGTTTAGATTTCGCCTGGATGCAATTCTAGGACCAAAGCGTAACAATATTCGTGCAACATTTCCCCTTTAATTGCTATGAGCAGTTTATCCTTACCAGCTTCAGGTTAGCGGTGGATCCCGACACAAGAGCGGGGACGACACCAGAATGCATTCAGGCTAAATTTAGGTGTCCTAGAAGAAAGCCTGATTCAAAATGATCCCCTTTTTTCTTTTTATGTTATTTAAGATAAAGTTAAAATATTTTAGAACTTGTTATTTTAAAAATATCCTATGTTTTAACTGTTTATTGCAATTTTTTAAAATAATAAATTAAAATTGTTTCGAAATCTGACGAGGAAGATACCTAGATTGCAAAGGGTCCTGTGCTTGCTCAGTGGCGCCTTCAACATCCCCTTTAAGGAGCTAAAGGGTCTGGCAACAAATTTTATACAACGGAGTGTACCTTTAATTGAACGGTTTCCCTCCTTTTTTACTATTGACAAACTACTCAGACAGCACTGTGATTATTGTTGTTTGTTGCATACCTGTAGTTAATTCAGAAATAATTCAAACTAAATAACATATACACATTTATGCAAAACCAAAAAGGAGAAGGAAAAAGCCTAAAGACCATTCTCTTGTTGATATATTAATTTATTTTAAAAACAGTTGTATTATAATATGTTGTTGTCTCATTGGTTGCACTGAAACTACCCTCAGAAATCCATCCACTATTGTTTAAATTCAGAATCTAAAATAATACATATTTTTGATACTTAATTAATATTTAATTAAATAGAAATATTCCTTTGAATTTTATTTACCTTTAAATTTTATATTACAAATACATTTTTAGGTACGAGACTAATATACATTTATTTTAAATTATTATATAAATATCATCCCACTCATTCCTTTCAGATTTCGAAAGGATATATCAACACCAGCTGTTCTTTCTGCAATAATTATCTGGAAACTTAAACATTTATTTGGGACAACATTTGGACCGGTGTAGTAAACTTGCTGGAAAAGCCTAGTCTTCATGATGTTTCTTTTTGTTGTAAACATATGTTATTTTAGAACTCAAAGAAAAAATTGAAAATAACAAGGTCTAATTAGACCAACTCAATTTAATTTTTATTTTAGCCAAATTCCACAATTATCCCACACAAACATAAATATACTCAGATAAAACATTTTTTTTCCCTTTTTTCATGTGTGAAAAGAAATATATACTGTAGTTAACCTGTCAAAAATCTGAAGAATTTTTAAACTGTTAAAGCTTGAAATTTGTTTGAAGAATATAATCTAAATAACTGGTGGTACACTGAACTTTCTCCATCGTCATGCTGTGATTTACTCAAAATATGCTCTGTAATAATATTTTAATCTCTCATACTTTCTATTTCCCCCCAAAAAATCTTTCTCTTTGTATTCTTCTGGTCATATGTATGGAAGTTAAGTTTTGTTGGAAAAAGTTTGAAAATAAAGGAAATACGGGTTGTATTAAAGCTGTATACACAATACACATCAAAAAGCTCTTGGCAAAAAGAAGTACACTTGTAGCGTATTTTATGAAGTTATACTCTCAAAAGAAAAGACAATACTTGCTATTCTTGATGTATAACAATTCTACTATAGATTATGTCCACGCAGTATAGAAAGTAAAATCTTCTCTAAACTAAATTGAGACATTTTAAGTTTACGAAATATGGATGGTCTACAAAAAAAGTAAACGTCAAGTATACTACCTTATTTGTTGCATAGACTGAGTATACTTATAGTACACTTAAACTTACAACTTTTTGCTAAGTAAGACAATAATCAGTAACCTCAGGAAACTTCAGTAATTTGTCCAAACAATGGATGAATGTGTCCAAAACTGTATATGATTCCTTGAACTTATTTTGGCAAAACTATCAGCCAATGTTTACACTGTATGTTCTAACAGACCTGCCTCATATCGGGGAATAAAATTCATTTATCGGTTTTTCACAATAAGTCTATTTTTATTTTTATTTATTTTGGTTCAAGTAATTTCTGTTCTGCTTTTTTTTTTTTTTTTTAACTTTATCCTATCCTAGAATATTAACTTTGGGTGTTGCTGTATATTAAAAAAAAGAGGTAAACCTTTGTTTTAATGATAGTGTAAAAGGCATTAAGAAGGGATATGGTCAATGCAGTTGTATATAAAAAAATTCAGGATTTTTATTGAAAGTTAAATAATCTATAACATGGTGTTCTAGCATACTTTTTCTTTTCGCAGATGCACTAGCTTTCATTTCACGAGATCAGTTTTCCCGTAAACACTAAGTAAACATTTATACATATAATGTAAACATTTCAACACAACTTTATGATGATTTTAAAAGTAAACAAAAAGTCTGCCCATTTACACTCTTATTTTATTCTCAGAATAAAATGTAGCAATAATTTGGATCTTAAAATGCACACTACACACACTGATCTATATGATGTTTAATGAACAATTTAATACGAAACTCAGTTTTTGTAGAATAAATAACGTTTTTTTTTTTTTTATCCAGTCTGGTAATAACATAAAACAAGGGAAGGATGGCAAAAGCTCCCATACTCTCAGAGAAATGATTGCCTAATTTTTTTAATGGGTCAAAGTTTGTGGCATAAAATCTTAAAAGCACGAAAGAGCACGAGAGCTGAACAGTGTAAAATGTGATAAGAACAGAGACAGAAGTGGTTCCTTGATTTATTTTTTAATCCTCCTGTTATTTTTGTCGCATTCACTGCACGTGGATGTTTGCAACTGAACAGAGTCAATATTTTGTTTGCTAGAGGAATAAAAACAGCTGATGCTAAACAGTTGGTGAATCAACCAGTCATGTTCACTGGTGTCTGTTCCACATCTATGGTGGTGTTGTTATGATCACAGGCTTTAAAAGAAAGAAAAATGTCACCGCGTAGTTTTGGCAGACGGAGCTCATGTGAAGTTGCCTGAGCTGTGGGGCTGCTTCAGAACCGTACATCGTCACGGATGAAAGGTGAAAGTGAGGGAACCGAGCACGGTGTGAAGATTATTAGCTGACATTTTGGTAAGCTGCATGAAAAAGTCAAATGTCATCATGACAGCATGATAAAGACCCGCGAGCCAAGGAGTGAGCTGGCAACACTATTTGCTGTGTGTTTGGTGGATGAGAAGCCCAGAGAGGTGAGGCCACTGAGTGTCCAGACGGCGACCGATGGAAAGATGGAGAAGGGTGAAGCGCCGGTGTGAGAGGAAAGGGACAGGTGAAAATCTTCAAAGCAAACAATCTGGAAACTGTGACTGTCATAGTGGGGAGTAGTTTCATATGAGGTTAATACTTGTGGAGGGTCCATTAGAGTTTTCCTCTGTCTCTGCTGCATCTGAGGAATCAAGGAAACAGCACTTAGAAGAAAAATGTGTTTACCTGTATAAAATGCAAATATGCCAATAAAAGAACAAAAAGTTGAAAATTTAAAATAAAGGTATAAAAAATACCAGCAGACCTCTTTTTAGCCTCCTTCTGGCTAGTTTAATCTGGTCTTGAAGTATCTGCACCCAGTCTCGAGGTCCAGGCAACTTCTCTATTTTATGTTCAGTGCAGTATTTCTCTGTAAACACTGAATGAGATTAAAGTTTCTTTAGAAATAGCAAAAAAAAAAAAAAAAGAAAAAAACCCAACAGAGATTTTTGATCCATCCCTTCCTTACCTTTAATGGCTCCAACAATATTCTGGTCCAAGCCTTTTCGGTTATCATTGAGTCCTCTCTTCCTTTTACCGTTTGGCAGCGAGTTAGCCAGAGTAACATCATTAAAGAATGCACAGACCTAAAAAAACAAAACATACCAATTTGCAATGTCTTCTACTTTTTTTAGACACCCACATGAAAATATAATCAGTTGTGCATCTGGTGGCATTTTTCTGATAATGGAGGACTAAAACTGCATTTCTGAGTATTTCTTTATTCAAATCGCTATGAATCAAGACCGGATCAAAAGAAAATTATTGTTTAAAAAAAGAGAAAATTTTTCACGTAGAAAATACGCAGCGTGAGCCTCAAGCTCCCAGCTCTGAACAGGGGAAAAGGGGGCGGTGTTGCTCCTGCTCACTACTCAGAGGCAAATTTCTAATTTCTACTACAGAAATTACGTCCTACAAAAGTTGTAAAAACTTATGTTACATTCAGTAAATATCTTTGTATTTTTGATGCTTTATAAAAAAAAAAAAGAAAGAAAGAACAAAATAAAGAAAACAACTGTTTTTTTTTATTTATTTAATCCATTGGAACACTTATAAAAGAGCTCAAAATACTTTTAGAGGAGATCTTTTAACAGTTAGCGGCTGGGCGTTTTGGGATTTAAAAATATAAATAATATTTTATAAAATACATTTAAAAAAGTGAGGGCTCAGAATTGATTGGATGCTCACCAGTTTGCGGAATAGGAGACTGCCAGAGCGGGTGTAGTTGACCAGGATGGAATCTAGCTGAGCTTTAGATATAAACACATCGTATTCCTCTGCAAGACGGACCTCAGTCTGTGACAGAATACAGGGCAAAACGATTAGTTATTCTAAAATTAAACAGAAATGATTAGAACAAAACAGTATTTAAGAAATGAGGTCAAAAGAATCAAGACATGAAGGCTGTTTAACAGGACTCAATAAGGAAACATTTGAAATGCATCAGAATAACGCCATCCATGTCACATGACATTATGTTTGGACCTTAAGTCTTTATAGAACCTTTAGGTTATGTGTGCTTAAGACACGTATGTAAAATAAAAATCTAAAAACATTTCAGCATTTAAGTAAACACTTTGAAATTAAATTAACAACTAAACACAGTCAATACTGTTGAAGAAACTTTGTGCAAACTTTACAGAAAAATGATTAGAGGTTTTACCTCTGATGCCTGAGGTTCTCTTGGTAGGTTTAAGGATGGATTATGAACTTTGCTCACTATCCCTGAGTCCTTCTGTTGTGACGGCACAGAAACATCAGAGGAAATGGAATTCCTGTTAAGCACCGGTGTGTCCAGTTTCTCATATTCTTCCCTCTTTCCAGATTCTGCTGGTGATGCAGCTTGAAGTGCTGAACTTTCCACAGAGGCAAGAGCAACTTTTTGACCACTGGAGAGACCAAGCGGCGCCACCTTGTAGTGAGACCTTCTTCTTCTGTGGAGGCTGCGCGGTGTGAAGCCCAGGCTAAAACGGGATACGTTGGATGCTAAAAATAGAGACAAAAACCTGTTATTCCTTCTTTTTCTGTTTGTCACGGTGGGATTTGGCTACGTTTCTTCACCTTTCTGAGTCTGCATTAGCCTCCTCATAGCACGCAGTTCCTGCAATATAGCCTCCAAAGTGCCTTTACAGTTACACATACAGCAGGAGGTTTCTGGAACTGCAGGTTGGAGCACATCTGGAAATGCAGAGGTAGTTTAGCATCAATGCAAACGTTGGAAAAAATAACTTTCTGACTGGAAAAAATGCTAGAAACTTTATCTAATAGATTTAAAAAATGTCTACTTCACTAATAATTGAAATATTTTTTCTCTAACTGAAGGGTTTTGACCATTTTACCATTTTGTTCACTGGTTTTGCTCAAATCCTTTGTTTTGTTGACAATCCTGAGGGATCTGGAGCGGGTACTGTACTGGCCACAGTTTGGACTGTTTGGGACCGGTACAGGTGTGGACGACACAGAGGGTTCTGAGTGTCCAGTCGACACCCAGCTGTTGCCTTGATGGTCATCTGGTACCACAGACAGGACCGGAGGCTGATGAACCCAACTGAGATGCTTATCCTGGGAGTCATTTGTTGTGCCGTCATGATCTGCTCCAACGCGCTTGTACACCCGGCCGGTCTTGTCCCTCAGAAGCCTCATCATTCCTGTGATTTGCTTCTTGATCTCCACTCCTTCGTCTTCCAGCCAAACTGCATTTAGGAAGAATGGGTGCAGAAATGGCAAATCTGTGCTGGGATCATGCCACATACCATCAGACACAACTGCATTCTTACTTTTGCCATCCTTGCTGCTGGAATTCAGCACACATGAAGAATTGTAGTCTGCAATAAAGCAAAAAATTGTGCTGCTTTAAACTTGCAAAAAAAAAAAAAAAAGCCTATAATGACTGTCAACATAAGCACCCCCCACCATCACCACCTTTCCCATCTCATGCAGAAACCACCACCTGTAGGTTGTATGAAGTAGTTGAGAGAAGCTGCAGCTTCAACAAAGGTGAACATCCTCCTGTTCTGGATGTGCAACAGATTGTCTGCCCTTTCTCAAAATGTTATAGTCACGATCCTCATTGAAGCTGATGATGACGATTTGAACCCTCCAAACCCAGACATGCCGTGGCCGTCGCTTTTGTTTACGCACGCGATGGCACACAGCAGCAGACACACAGCCAGACGGACGCGCGTCTCCTGCATCCATTCATCCTTTTACCTTCATCCTCTGCGACCAGTTTGAAGCTTTGCGACTTCCTCCTCCTTCTTCTTTCTCCTAACTCCATCGTTTTCCAGCAGGTTGAGCCGAAAAACGCCGTTCAGCGCGACCAGGGACCGAAACCCTGAGCGGAATTACCGTCCGTCTCCCTTATTAAATCAGTTCAATCTCCTCTCTGTCTGCGCCCCCGATCCTTTGACCAGCACAACCCCAGCCGTCTCAATCTAAACGGAAAAATGAATAATACTGTCGAGAAGATCCCTGCTCCTTCACATGACACTGGTCCTCCCTTTGGGCATGTAAATGAATTGATGATTTTAATATTAAGAATTCGTTACACATCCCTTTGCGCCACCTGATGGCACGTTTCATTAATAAGGTCGGCACATATTTGCCAGTCACTTCAGACAACAGAACAAAGACAGTCTAAATCAGAATCATTGTTTTTCATTTCTTTGCCCCAACTAAACTGTTTGGGTTAAACAGTGGAAATGTAAATAATAAGATTGAAAATTTAATTGAAGGCCAAACATTTGACATCTGTATGGAGCAGATAACGGACTCAAGAAATGTGTAAATTTGAGGAATAAAAACAAATAAACATTTTAATAAATAGTGAATGAATGATCTGTTTTTAATCTTGCCCCAGGATTTTTATTTGATAAATAAATAATCCCAAATGATGACTTTTGTTGGCATTAAAGTTTTCTAAACTCATCCTGCAGATCATGACTTTATATGTTTCAAATTGGGCTCACAAATTACATTTTTCCCATCTGAATGAATGCCATAGAAACTTCTGCTCTCCATACTCTTCACTGATGTGATGTTGTAGCAAAAAATATTTTTACCTTAAGGACAAATGATGGACAATAAATCAGAAGAGAGGCGGCAAAAGCACTTGTGACTTCATTTTAATAATAGGCTACTCCACATGAAGAGAAAAGTTATTGAGATGCTGATGAAATGATCAGCAATAATAAACATATAGTTGCAATGTTGCAAATTAATTTGTGAATTCTGAACAGTAAATCACTTGGTCGTGACACACGAGTTGGTTATGGAATTTATACATGACTGATTGTTTGACTAGATTATAGGTGAATATATAGCTGCAAACAAAATAATAAGCATTAAAATATCAGTTGAACTAACTAACTAACTAACTAACTAACTAACTAACTAACTAACTAACTAACTAACTAACTAACTGACTGACTGACTGACTGACTGACTGACTGACTGACTGACTGACTGACTGACTAACTAACTAACTAACTAACTAACTAACTAAAAATGATTGATTAATAGAAAAATACTTCAAAATAGTCTTCAACTGTTGTCTTTTTATGGAACCTATGATATTTGTGAATTTTTGTGATAAAGTCTAGTACAAACAAACTGTGGTCTGCAATAACAAATACAATTGATCAGCAATATGAGAAATTACCGTTGGGAAATAAAAACAAATGTTACAAAAAAAAAAGTATTTTCTACCATCATTGACCAACCTATTGGTAATAGAACAACTTACTGGAGACAGGCTTTATTTTCATGCCTGTCAATTATTTTTAACTGCTTTATTTTGAAAAGGTCAACCCGGTAATAAAAAGCACAACCTTTAAAATGAAAGTTCAGGTTTGCAAAAGCTTCCGGTTCATTTGACTTCACAACATCTCTGTATCGTTGATTACTGTCGACATATAAATCAAGAGTTCCTTATATTTATTCAGTAAAATGGATATACTTAAAGCTGAAATAGCAAGAAAAAGAAAACTCCTCGAAGAGAAACAGCTTGTTGATGTGAGTGCCTGAAAATACCAAACTTAGCTTGACTGTTTTGTAGCTAGCTAGCTGGCAAGTCTAGTAATAGCATTCACCTCTTCTTCTTTTTTTAAACACATAAATAGGAATTCTGAGAACCCCGTAAAGTTTGTAGTATGTCTATAATCACCATGCTGTTAATAAAATACAGAAATCTTAGGTAACGGTATTGCTGCTGAGAGGACGGGCGCTTTTTCTTAACATTTACATTGATATTCACTTGATACTTATACTACGTTGTTTTAAACTAAACATTACGTCGAATGAACGGCATCTTGACCGTGTGAAAGTGGTACAAATATTCAAATATATTTTTTCTGTTAACTATTAGCTTAGCACCGATTAGCAACCATCGTTGTGAAAGAAATGCGCATGCGTACAAACATTGAAGGAATTCTAGCATATTCCTAAATCTACATAAAACCATTAAAAAAAAAAAAAAGCACATAAGTGTGTTAGCAAAAACTCCAATGGACGTGAATTAAAATATACAGGGAATGTACGTTAGCATTTTGTTGTTAGTTTGACCATGAAACACAATGATGTTTGCTTTCTTGAAATTTTGTTTATCTAATTTAATTTTTTCTTTGATTCTTACAGTTTGATAAAAGTTATTGAAGATAAAACAATACTAGATACAGCCTTAAAAATTAGCCTTTTTATGTTTATTTGTTTTTATTTTACGATTATCTGTTGTTTTGGATTTGTTTCTTCTGGCTGCAATTATGAACTCTTTTTGTTCCTTGTTTGTTAAGTAATGTTGTACTTTGTTCAACTGTTCAATAAAACAAACAAACAAAAGACACCCCAACAATATAATTTTCCACTTGTAAAATATTAACCTTACTAAAATTTTTGAGTATTCTTAAATTTTAAAATGCCTCATTATTTGGTGATATTCATACTAATTGGTTTATATTTAGCTAATTAATGAAGTTGATGAAAACTACAGTACATTTGATTATTAAAAATAGTCACCTGAAAAGGCTTAAGTTGGATCAAAAAAAGCAGCCAACTAATAATAAAATTTTGACTAATGTAATTTGTGTTTCACATGCAAAAAAAGCCAAATAAATTCCTTATTTAGTGACTCATGTCCTGCATGGAGAATGACAAACTAGCAATTTTTTTTTGTTTTGTGACAAAGAGATTACTGCGTATATTATTTATCTATTAATGTGATGTATTTGTCTTCATTTAAATTTAAAATAAATGTTTCTGTCATTGCAGGATTCAAAGAAATTCTTCAAAAGGGCAGAACTTGCACAGAAAGAGCAAGAGGACTACTTCAGACGATGTGGATTTAAGGTTGATGTCATATCACTCTTGCTAACACGTGTACCATCTCTTAATACTCACGTCTTAATCACTTTAATTTTGTGCATGGTGTGACTGTGATTCAGTCAAGTTCCTAAACTTTTGCCAGAAAGCAAAATATGGTCATCATGTCTTATCCGACTCTATGTAAGTGACTGTGTGTATTGTGCTGTTTTTCTGCAACTTGCCTCTGCTGCCTGCATCTGTAGGTGCAGAGAGAGACTCCTGAGAGACAGGTATGGAAATGCAAGGTTGCAAAAAGGATGCATGATAAAAGGATCTAACATGCTGTGTACCCAAAGCTTCCTCTTCCTTGGCCAGAATTCTGACATTTATCTAATGAAGTCTGTCAAGATGAACATAGAAACTTCGTGGAGCCAACTTTATCTTTTTGGTTTACCTATATGAATTTAAAGTCTTAAAACACCAATTGTGTCTTTTATTTTTTAGAAAATCACGTTTTGCCTTATTCTTGTGGCATAGTGAAACCAGCTGGGAGGGAGCTAAATAAGACATTACTTTTAACTTCATTTCAACCACTTGTAAATGATAAAGAGAGGATTGAAGGCATCACTTTATACTTCCATGTAACCACAAAGATCAGAAATAGTCTCCTCCAAAATTAGAGTTGAATTATAATAACATTTTGACACATTTTACTTGTCAAAGATGTCAGGTCAGCTGCTCTTGGTGTTGAAATTATAGCACAAATGTTATAGTTTTCTGCTGTGAACTGCTGAGGATTGTGTTAAATATGTCAAACATTAGCTAGCAGTCATTGGTGAACTCAGTTTTTTGGTGCTGCAGAAACAGTGGGTTTGTGTTGTATTTATTTTTTAATTCCGTATAAATTAAGTTTAATAATAAAGGTCTAACTGAGGTCTCAGTGTCAAGGTGGGAGACAAAGAGAACAGAAAACTCAAACTCATTCCATAGATTCTACAACATTCTGATTCAACTCCCACCACATCATTCCAATAATCCAGATTATTTAACTTAATAGCCTTTATAAATGATTTGTTTTAATGTAATTCTTATTTTGAACAAACAATGAGTGAGTAAGGAGACTCCATATAAGAATAGTAAAAATCTCAAGCAAAACATTTGGCTACAACCTGTGTGGTTTAAAAGGAATCAGACAATCCAACAGAAAATCATTTGGAATATTGCAGCATTTTTATGCATTGCATCTTGTTTTGAAAATGCCATATTCTACCAAAATGGACGTGAAAGCCAAGTTTTCCTTCCAAATGAAGCTACTTAAAATGTAAAGTGCCAGTGAGTTGATTCTTCTTATCTGTAGTTGACAAAGAGGTTAAATGGATCACAGAGACAAGAGCAATGTTGTCAATGAAAGAGAAAAATGCTTTTCTTTTTTAACTAGAGTCTACAACATATGCAGGACCGTCAGCAAGTAATTCAAGGTCCACATGTCTGGCTGATAACAAGAAATGAACATGAGACTGTTTTTCAGTCAGTTCCATAAGAAACGCCACATATTTGTTGTTGATGCACTGATTCATTCTAAGAAAAAGAAACTAACTTTTTTTTTTCTCCTTTTACTATGCCCAGTAAATGTACCGCAGTCAACGTTTTTTTTCTTTTAATTTAGAATCATTTGTCTTTCCTAATTTAAAAAAAAACTAGTGTTTACGTGTGATACTTGTATCAGAAGTTTTTAACTAACATTTTTATAATGTTCAAAGTGCTCCATAATCATGTCAATGTTTTAACTATTTGTTTTCATTGGGGTCTATACAGTGAGTTCATTTTGTTTAAAAATGACTTGTTAATAGCAGCTCAACAAGGAAAGGAAGCCACACCTGCTGTGGATTTCAGCATGGCATATTGACCTGAAAGGCTATTTTATTTGTCTGGTTATAGTTTATTTTTAATCAAGCTTTGCTTTTTGTTTTTGCAAATGATCTGTGACACAAGCTTTTATTAATTTAACCACAAGTATTTTTGTTTTATTAGATTGCACTTTTGTAAATAAGAATATTTATTTTTCTCCAAGTTTGTTTTAACGCTTAAGTTATGAGGCTGTGTGAGGTGTCTGTTTTTCATTTCTCTTTTCTTTGTTTTTTAATGTTATTTGTTTGAAGGCTTTTTGTTTCTGTTGCATATTTTTCCCCTTACACTGTGCTTCTGAAACAACGGTCTAGTTGGTCCCTTTGCATGTTTTCATGAAAGCATGATCTGGTACTACTGTCATTGCAAATTATCATCGACATGCTCGCTTTTATGAAGCTTTAGTATTTATAGATAAAATTATAATTAAAATAAGATGGAGATGTTTGACTATTTGTGTTAATGTCAATATTGTTGAGTTGCTGTTTTTTATTTTATTTTTTAAATAAAAGTTGCTGGTGAAGTTGACTTTAGAAGGTGCTCTAAAAGCTCAGAGCTTCTTGTTTAATAACGTTTTTTAAATAAAGTCTCTCTAATGAAATATTAAGACTAAATCTAAATTATACCAGTTAGTTTTTAATTCCCAAATTCACTTGACTTAATGATAGTTTCAAGTCTGAATGTCTTGCATCATGCTACAACGGGTTCATTCATTTACTGTCTTTATCTGCAGTTTCATTTCATTAAGATTTTGCCTTGAAAACTTCAGTTCTGCTTCATGGCTTCATTTGCAGTGACAGTTTTTAACTGATTAAAAGGTCGTGCTTTTTCGTCCTTTATTGATACCAGTTTGTTTGTCCTTTCACTGTCATTCTGAAGATTGATCAAAAGGAGGAGGACGAGCCGTCCAGCTCTTCCAACCCGGTATTAGAATTAGAGCTAACAGAGGAGAAGCTGCCAATGACGCTGTCACGACAGGAGGTGAGGCCGTGCGCGACAGGAGCTTTCTCTTTTACCTTTCATGGAGCATTTTACGCACTGGCGTTTATGCTTTCCCACATTCATCCAGGTGATTCGACGGCTTCGAGAACGAGGGGAACCGATCCGATTGTTTGGAGAGTCCGACTACGATGCCTTCCAGAGACTCAGGAAAATAGAAATCCTCACACCAGAAGTGAACAAGGTAAAAGAGATGTAAATTCTGAACATGTTTGGGAAGTTTTTAAAAATTAGGCACTGATCTTAATATTTACTGTTCTTTTTGGTCGCAGGGTCTGCGAAACGACTTAAAGGCAGCCATGGACAAGATCGACCAGCAGTACCTAAACGAGATAGTTGGAGGAACAGAGTCAGGGGAGGTGGACACTCAGCACGACCTGAAAGTTCACGAAGAGAACACCACTATTGAGGAGCTGGAGGTACAGTTCTCAGAGAAGTGTACCAGTATACCTCAGTCATTATAAAGTAGTGACTTTGTTACTTTTTGTGATACTTGAGTGAAGGTGTTTTTCTTAAAGTTGATAACATATTTACTATCTAGGCTCTTGGAAGAACCCTGGGGACAGGGGATGACAGTGGAGACCAGGATGTTATCCACAAGGTTTTAAGGGTAAAACCAGAAAATTCATGCCCACCTTTATATCTAGAGGGAGCTGTTGGATAAAAATGTCTTCACTATTTCTGTGGCTGATGTTTGTGTTATTGCTTTAAAAGAAGTTTTATAGTTTTGGATAATTTTCTAATTTAATATTGATGATACATACTTTCAAAATGTTTAAAAATAAAATCCACAAATGCTTGGACTTTGCCAACATATGCCTTCCTGAAAAACAAAACAGTTTTTCCTTGCTGCATTGCAGTTTCTTCTTGGCGTTTGGGCTAAAGATCTGAACAGTCGAGAAGATCTGGTGAAGCGCAGCGTTCAGGGCAAGCTGGCCAGTGCCACACACTCACAGACGGAGTCTTATCTCAGACCTTTGTTTCGGAAGCTCAGGAAGAAGGTAAATGTTTAAACTGCAAAACTTTCTGCAGTACAAGCTCAGAAGTTTAATAGAGAAAGCAAATCATTTTATTTCTTTCAGAGTTTACCCGCTGACATCAAAGAGTCAATCACAGACATCATAAAATTCATGTTGGAAAGGGAATATGTGAAGGTATGCAATCATTTTTTTTTTTTTTTTTTTAACTCACTTCCTTCATTAAGTGTTGTTCCAAACGACTGTAAACAAATCTCTTCCAGGCAAATGACGCATATCTTCAGATGGCTATTGGTAACGCCCCATGGCCCATTGGTGTAACAATGGTGGGTATCCACGCTCGTACTGGACGAGAAAAGATCTTTTCCAAACACGTGGCCCACGTTCTCAATGATGAGACACAGAGAAAATATATTCAAGTAAGTTCTGTCTGTTAACTCAACATCCAAGGTCAAAATCTGCAGTAATTTGATCAGTACAGTTGTAGTGAGGTACTGGCCATTATATTTTGGGGAATTTTTGTCCTGTACAATAATTCAAATCAGCGTATTTTTACAATTGGACATGAAACGAAAAAAACAACAACTCTTTTTCTAGAGATAAAATTACAGATTAAAGACCTTCTCTAATTCATGTAGTGTTTTTAACATGTTCTTGTGAATTATTTTGTTGATGGAAGTATATATATACTAAGAAAATTATGCTCAAAATTGCATTTCTGAGTATTTTTTTATTCAAATTGTTGTGAATCTGGAGCAGACTCAAAAATGACATTGGAAAAAGAGCATATTTGTGATGTAGAAAATACGATCAGCGTACCGCAAACTTCCTGCTCCGAGCTGTCACAAATGAGAGGGGGAAGAGGGGAGTTGGGGTTACTCTCTGGCAACAGTCCCTCCCACAAGACGGCAAATTTCAAAGGAAAATTTCTAAAGAACTACTACTGTTCTGCAAAAACTATGTACCAGAAAATGACATTTTTTTTTTTTAATTTTGCTAAAATGGCCACTGGGCACTTTTTTTTTTTTTTTTTTGAATGGATGAAACAATGATCAGATGGAGCTTTAACACTGTTTTTGAGGAAAATGTCTCTAAAATGATAAAATCATTACAATTTTTTTTTGTCTCTTCTTTTGTTTTTGTTTCTCTGAGTCAAAAATTTTACTAAAGAAAACAAATTCTCTGTAGTTAAATTACAATTTCCCGTATTGTAAAAGTTTTTAGTAAAGGAAAGTTATCAATAAGAATTAAGACAGTAGTTTGTTGGTTATTGTATATGTTGGTCCCTAAAAAATGTAAGCGTTTTGTTTTGGAAAACGCATTCTGGAAGATGATTTGATGGTCATCAAATGGAACTTTTGAAGGTCGAACAAACAACGTGAGAGGAAAATGATATCCAGACTTTCACGTGTTTAATTGATTTTGTATAAAACAAAACTTCCGGAATGTCCTTGTTGCTAAATGTAGATCCGTACAGTATATCAATGCTAAATATGACTAAATATCAAAAGCATATTTTCCGGAGCTGACTATAAAATATAAGTCTCTACTTTTCTCTTGTAAAATGACCTTAGCTTAATCCATCATAACAAGATTTAGTTGCCAACATTTATTTGTTCATAAGCATAGTTTTTTTATGGCGTTTCTTTTAGCTTAAATGGAAAAAAAAGACAGAGTTCCTTAATGCCTGATTGTCATAAATTCCCATGACTGGACTCTAATCCCTGCAGAAAAATCCTACTTGGGTCAATTCTAAAACATTATTTTTCAAAGAATGCTTGCGTGCCTCATGTTTAACCAGACTGTGATATCCTAAGCTTTGTCAAAATAACCCATTTTAATGTTGAAATGAAAATGTTATTCCTAACTGGATGATGTCCTCTTTCTCCACAGGGGCTCAAGAGGCTAATGACCATCTGCCAGAAACACTTTTCAACAGATCCATCAAAGTGTGTGGAGTACAACGCTCTGTAGCTTTTGACTTTTCCTCTCTGTAAGATAAAGCTGTCCTGTTTATGGTAGTTTTCTTTTAGCTCTGCACTCAACATTTCCAGGAAATACTCTCATTTTTTTTCAGAAAGGATTACCATGTACATGTGCTTTTCTTAGTGTAATGCTGTGGGAAAATACTGACTCTCAATAGGGTTAAGGATTTGTGAACCTCAGTGTCACGTGGCCCAAAGTGTTTTGTCCAAAAACTTTAATACACACATAATAAACATGCAATGTTTTCCAATAACAAGTGCAGCAAGCTTTGTTTTTTATGCCAGAGGACCTTTTTTAAACCTATATTTTCTACTTTTTTCTTGAATTGTGTCTAATTTGGCTTTTCAATGACTTGTTTTTCTGCTTTTAAAAGGAGGACACTGCTATGGAAAGAAGCTTTACAACTAAAGTATTTCCTAAATTGGCAAACGTAACCTCCCACAGATTTATTTCTGTTTTTGTATTTCACCACATAATGAAATCAAATTGTGTGTCATTCTCCATTGCAGAGAATTATCATTTATTTGTAGCATCTGTTAGGACTTAACCTGCTTATGCAATTACAAAAGTCAATGTTTTCCTTCTGAGATAATTGTGTTCTATAATTGCAAAGACTTCCACTCATGTCTTCTGCAGCCGGACTGCTGAACAGGTCTATTTTTATTCACCATAGCGTGCTTTGTCATTTTAAAAAGATGGTTGCAGAGACCATGAAGGCCTCTCACCCCTGTATGGCTCAGTAAACTACTATTTTTGTACTGCTACATTCATATTCATGAGGAACGCATTAACCAGATGAAATAAATAATTGAAATTCCTTTTTTTTTCAAGCACGGGAATATGGGAATCCAAGGAATTATTAAAGCAGAACAACCACTGTTTGGGAATAATAGTTTTGTTAAGAGGATACCATCCAGCCTTATACTCTGACCTTATTACTCTGAGTAACCATGGTGATCTGGTCTTCTCCTTGTGGTGATAGTATGTTCTTGGCTGCCCGAGACCACGTCACCACGGTTTCAGTCTGTCAGCTCTGAACACGTCAGTATTCAGAGGCTCATCTGTGCAGGTTGGCAGTGCAAACGCCATAAACCAGAGCTGGGATTTGAGACTTTCACTTTGAGCAAGCGCATTGAAAAAAAAGCAAAAAGCAAAGACGATATATCTTAATAGTTACAGTGGAAAAACAGGCACTTATCATATACATGTGATCTCATCTTATGTCATTGTTTTTTTTCTTTCTCCATCCATGGAGGCTTTCACCCGTCCGTCCTTGAGTTAGAGCAGGCCAAATAGTTTGGCTTTTATCCAGCCTAATCTGATGCGTCATTGTCAGCAATGATATTTGCCAAGGCCTTGAAATGACGCTCCAGCAGAGTGTTTGCCATTCCCTTCAAAGGAAGAAGGTAATTCTTGCAGGCAGAAACATTGTACAGTGTGATTGCTTTGACGTCTAGTGCAAGAAAAACAGGTTGTTGAATTTTTGGTTCCTAAAGTTCAGGTTGACTGAGCACATTTTTTAATGTTTACTCATTTTGGGACACATCACTAAGAAAATAATGGGAAAAAAAAATAAACTGCAGGTAGTCTCATGAAAAGTCTTTGGAGATATGAACTGGACTCCCTGACAACAAAGAGGGTTTGTGTTCAGTTTTATTGGGAGGGGGGGTGTTCTTCCTCTAATGACCTCAGATCTATCTCCGGCCCCATTAGTGACCATAAGATCTAGACAAGCTGATAAAACCTGCTGCCAAAGCTGCTTTTGTTCCCACACAGCACTGTTGTCAGTGATGAAGGTGTTGGAGACCCTCGTATTGCAATTAGCACATTCAAATCCCCGCCATTCACGGAGGGGTCGTTTCCATAGCTCTTGTGAAAATGCAAATATTAGCATGGCAGCGAGAAAATTAAATTAAAGCTCTTGTTCGGCAGCTTAATTGCTTTTTTTTCTCCATTGATTTTGGGTCACTGGAGGCATTAGCAGCCAGCCCAGTCGGATTTGGATGAATAGTTTTTTGCCTCTAAATGCCTGTGCTTTTGTTTTATTCAAAATGGTCTCACCAAGATGCTCTTTCAGTTTGTTCTCTTAAAATGTATCAGTATAGATAAATGCTGAAGTGTCATCGTGTGATATTACAGATAATTATTTAATTTCCTGCCTGCCACTCTCATTTACTGCAGAAATGACTACCAACTTGCAATTTTTTTTTCTGTAATCAAAGCTCAATTCCTCCTGGCTGGAGAGTTAGATTGTTGCCAAGCACCTGCGATTGTGAAAGCCAATTACTGGTAGAGGTGTAGTGTGTCACGCTGTGTCATGCCATGCTCACTTTTCTCTGCTGGTCTTTCTCATTATTTCTTTTAAAATGTATGTTCAAACCATTTTTTTTTTTCAATTCAATCCAAACTTAAATTTACACAAATAGTTTTTTCCTCCTAAATTGCAAGATAAAAGTATCTATAAATGACCCATCTATTAAGTGTTCAACAGTTCATTTTAATGATTCAATTCATATCATAATTTGTTGTTGACGATGCCATTGGTAATTGATATTTGTTCATTTTGAACGATCTGATTCACCAACCCAAAATTGATTACACCAGCGTTACTAAGAGATAAATACCTGGTTTCTGAACAGAACAGGTGAAGTTATGCGGATTCCTTCTTTTTCTTGCAAGATAATAAAATGTAAATTAAATATGTGTGCAAACAAACAAGTAAACAATAATTAATGACAAATACATTCACATTTTAGTTTCATAAATTTCAGCCCAATGTTGTTTTCCCACTTCTAAAAAAATTATTAAAACCACACTGTACGGTCACATCTTTGCAAAATTCAAAGTACTTACACACATTGAACTGTAATACTTGCTTGGTCATTTTTTGCTCCCATCCCATTGTTGTTTTTACAGTAAAAAAAAAAAAGCCAACTGTGCCTCAATCTGAATGGAATTTCCAATATCGAGTATTGTTTTATTGTGGGTCAAAAAAGTATTTATTGATCAACTAATAGTGCAAGTTCTCCCACTTGAAAATATGAGAGAAGCCTGTAATTTTTATATGTATTCCTCAACTATGAGAAACAAAAAGAGGAATAAATCCAGAAACTATGTATTTGGTCACTTACAAACAAGCAAGGATTTCTGGCTCTCACAGACCTGTAACTTCATTTTCTGTCCTCCACTCGTTATCTGTATTAATGACACCTGTTTGAGCTCGTTATCTATATAAAAGACACCTGTCCACTAACCTCACAGTCGCACTCTAAACTCCACTATGGCCAAGACCAAAGAGCTGTCTGAGGACACAAGAAACAAAGTAGTTGACCTGCACCAGGCTGGGAAGACTGAATCTGCAATATGTGAGCAGCTTGATGTGAAGAAATCAACTGTGGGAGCAATTATTAGTAAATGGAAGACATTTAAAACCACTGATAATCTCCCTCCATCTGGGACTCCCTGTAAAATGTCATCCCGTGAGGTCAAAATGATCACGGGAACGGTGAGGAAAAATCCCAGAACTACACGGGAGACCTAGTGAATGATCTGCAGAAAGCTGGGACCAAAGTAACAAAGACTACCATCAGTAACACACTATGCTACCAGAAACTCTGCAGAGCCAAACGTGTCCCCTTGCTAAAGCCAGTACATGTCCAGGCCTGTCTGAAGTTTGCTAAAGAGCATTTGGATGATCCACAAGAGGATTGGGAGAATGTCCTATGGTCAGATTAAACCAAAATAGAACTTTTTGGTAAGCACTCTACTCGAGGAGAAAGAATGTTGAGCTGCATCCAAAGAACACCATACCTACTGTAAAGCATGGTGGTGGAAACATCATGCTATGGGGCTGTTTTCAGCGAAGGGACCAGGATGACTGATGCTTGTAAAGGAAAGAATGAATGGGGCCATGTATCATTAAATTTTGAATGAAAACCTCCTTCCATCATTGAAGATGAAACATGGCTGGGTCTTTCAGCATGACAACGATCCCGCAAACACACCGCCCGGATAACGAAGGAATGGCTTTGTAGTGAGCATTTCAAGGTCCTGGAGTGCCCAAGCCAGTCTCCAGAGCTCAACACCATATACAATCCTTGGAGGGATTTGACAGTCTGTGTTTCCTAGCAACAGCCCCAAAACATCACTACTCTAGAGGAGATCTGCATGGAGGAATGGACCAAAATACCAGCAACAGTTTGTTAAAAAACCTTGTGAAGACTCAGAAAATGTTTGACTATTGTCGTTGCCAACAAAGGGTATAAAAAAAAGTATTGAGATGAAGTTTTGTTATTGACCAAATATTTATTTTCCACCATAATTAGCAAATAAATTCTTTAAAAATCAGACAATGTGATCTGGATTTTTTTTTCCACATTTTGTCGCTGAAAAAAATTACAGGCTTCTCTCATCTTTTTAGGTGGGAGAAATTGCATAATTGGTGGATGACCAAATACTTTTTTGCCCCACTGTATGTTTTTTATCTTTCTTTTTTTTTTAATCAAGTACAAACACTTTCTGTGGTTGGAGTTATTGTGGTTCTTGTACCGCGTCCACTGGGTAAATTGATCTCACCACCAGCCTCAAGTGTTCATTTTATCAGCTGTGCTTAAAAGGTCAGAGAATTAGTTAAAATACTGTCATGAATGTGAATCACTGGAGTCACTCAGCAGGAGTAGGTGGAGGAGAAGTGATGTGAGATGTGTTACCCAACAACATCTAAGTGGAAAAAGCTTCATGTCTCATTTCCAATCCACTTTTTTTTAATGGTTGTGGATTTTGCTTTTCTTCTCCCAGTGAGTCACTATGATGAATTAGCAGCTATACCTCCATAAAAGTACATCTTATCTTCTAAATTAGCTTTGGCCTCTAAGAAAGGATCACCACTAAGAATTTTATTTTTAGCCGCTGCTTCTTGATATTCCGATGAAGGGCAGGAGACTATGCAGCTAAAATATGCAATGTTAGATCCAGACAATGATTAACAGACTCCTGCAAGTGACCAGAGGAAATGGAAAAAAAACATGATCCAGTGGATGAATATCTATCATTCCTGATCGTCAAACTCAAACCAGCATCCCTTTGTCAGATTGATCCTCATGATTTGGAATCTTTCTTTTTATTCACTTTATTTCTAGAATATGTTTGCACTTGTTTCACTCCATGGCCTTGTGTACATGCACATGTGTGAAAACTAAAGAGAGACAGATTTGTACGGAGAGAAAATAGTCTCAAAACATTTGAGTATTGATGTGAAATTTGTGTATGCCTGTTTGTATGTAACGTTAAATGTGTGGCATAATACTTGATATGTAACTCATAAAATAAAATTTTCACACTAAAATGTATAAAGTAGAAGAATAAGGGGTCTGCATTGGCAAGTCTGCCAATACGATGCATATAGCAATACACATGTCAGTATACAATACGTATCACAAGACAGTTCCAGAATTAATATTTTACTTTTTTAAAATCATGTCTTATTAAAAGTTTTATCTGAATATGTATGCACCTTTCACACAAATAAAATTGTAAAATGCATTTTCTAATAACATTTTTGTTAATATTTTTACATGTATCTCACATGCAAGTTGCATTTGGCCAATCAAATTCATGATGCTCTTTTCTTTGAGTAATTTAGAAAACATTTTTTCAGAACTTCAACTTCATCTGATTTTCACAAAAAAATATTTTTCAGCATAAAAAAAAAAAAATCCACAAAGATTAAATGAGTGTAACCAGTAATGTTTCATATGTATGGTTGAGAAAGTAAAGTGCTGCTATGTAGCTAAACTGGTACTTTTAAAACAGTTCAGGTGCTTTCCAGAAACATTTCAATGTGGTAAAGCAGTGTGACAGGATGAAGGTGGGCTACGGCTAAGATGCTTTATTTCATTCTTCCGGACAGCCCGCACTGCAGCCTGCAAACTCAGTTGTCACACACTTGGAAGTAGACACAAATTTCACCACTCATTGCCACAACAACGGTCTCTTTTTCATAGCATTAAACCGGTCGTTTTGATCCATCAGGTCGCTGACTTAGAATATTTTGCCGTGAAATCCAGCAGAACTTTTGCTCGCTTCGTCTTCCACATTCTGATTGAAGCTCTTAGGAGTGTGTGGACAGTGCGCGACTGGTCTCACTCGTTCTTCCATGAGCCA
Source organism: Oryzias javanicus (assembly GCA_003999625.1). Classification (NCBI taxonomy): domain Eukaryota; kingdom Metazoa; phylum Chordata; class Actinopteri; order Beloniformes; family Adrianichthyidae; genus Oryzias; species Oryzias javanicus. The sequence goes on from CM012442.1 coordinate 20,954,701, forward strand.
CAAAACATCTAAACCTGTGTGTTTATAGGGTACCGGTGCCAATTTGACACCGATTTTCAGTTCAACTCATCTTTAGTCAAAACTAAGTTGTAAATGTCTAATGTTTAACAAATGCTAGGCTCAGAGTTCATATAGATTTCACATCTTTCACAAGATGGTTCTGACTTGATCTTGTGTTTTGGTATGAAGTAGAGCTGTTCAAAGCAGCTCAGTGTGGAATGCTGCCAACAAGTGGTCGGTCAGTTAAGTGGAAAACAAAAGTACGACACTAAACTACATTTTTGCTCGTAAATAATTAATTTAACATCACATTGGCTGTATTTTTAATTGATATAAGTATTGCCAAATGAAGTATTGATATATTTTACTGAATAAATATTTTCTTACACACTTAGTATGGAATTTGTCAAAAGTGCATCAATATGAACCGTTAAAATCTTAATTATCGATGCACATTTGTTAAAGAAGGTGAAAAAATCTAATGTTTTTACTACATATTATTCACAATCCAAGTTCAAATCAGCCTATGAGAAAACTGATGATTCTACCATAAATGCATCTTTTTTACACACAAATCTAAAGAGGTTAAAAAGAGTCTTAAAACCCTGTGTGGACTTGTAACTCTGATCTGTGTGTAAATGTGGTTTTGTGTGGTTATCAGTTTGTGTAGGAGCTGTTTTGAATACATAGTTAGTTTTAAGGTGGTGTGATTTTAAGTTGTCCACATGTAAATAACTATTTATATTTTTAAATTCCCACCAGAATTCTATTTTTTTTTTCTATTTTTAAGTGTTCCCAGTGTTTTTTTTTTAAATTATTATTATGACACTTTTAGCTAAAATAAAAAGCCTGTGTCGTTCTTTTAGACATATTTTCTGCAGAGCAGCAGGAACTCTTTCGGAATTTGATTCTTGGTCGGACTGGACTCTTGGTATGGAAGCTAGCTCTGCTAATTTCCCAGCAGCCCTTTGTTTATGCTCTCTCCTGCTAGCTTATAGCACCTCACAACCCCAAGCTAACATAAGTGTAGCTTACAAAATTGGCGAGCAAGATCTGAGCTATCCAGTTGTACTGTTTTGAGCCAAATAACTGCTCAGACAAGGAAAAAGAAGACCTATCTGTCTTCAAGTGGATGCTTCAGAATTATATCAGTAAAGAGACATTCAAACCTAGTTAAGCTTTTTCAAACCATAGGCTGTCATCTGCTCCTGATCCAACATAATTTGAATAAAATATACCTACAAACGCAGTTTTAAATTATTTTTTACATGATGGGAAAATTGAAATAAGAAGTTGTTAAAAACACGACTTTCATTGGAGTGGGTCTTTACTGTACATTTGTGATATTTCAGTGTACATGTGAATATAAGTACACACAGTTTTGCACAAAAAGAGTTGTATGAGTTATAAATGAAGTATTACACACACACAAATCCAAAACAGGAAGACATAAGTTACAAATCAAGTATTAGGCACACACTGTTTTTTCTCCATAAATTATTTTAATTTATTATTTTTTTTCAACAACAGTAAGTCAACAAGTTCTTACGGAGAAAAAAAATCACATATTTCTTTCTTATTCATGAGCTCTTGTGAGATGGACTACTTTTCTCAAGTGTTTTCTTTTTTCTTTAATTTAAGACAACATAAGACCTGCGTTGGTCCTATAAGTTGTTCTTTAGTGCTGACGCACTCTGTGCACACCTTACTCAGATAGAGGGGAGAGAAACGGAGCGACGCGGGAGGGGGAGTCATTCTGCAAAGACCCAACTTGCAGCCGGGCGCAGAGAGGACGCATGCGGCGCCGCTGGACGTGCGTGCAGCTTCTCCCGCTTCTCACTCAAGTGAATGCATGGATGATGACAGGGGGGCTGGCTGAGTAGCGCGCACGGAGAGCCCCCGGCATCGCCCTGGCGCTCATCTGACGGATTTCCCCGGAGCGATGGACGGTCACGGCGTGCAGCCAGGAAACGCCGGAGTTGGCGGGATCGGGGGGAACGCGGAGGGAAAGTACCGCGCTCTCGCCTATGACACGGCGGTCAGCACCCTGCTGGCCGTGGCCCTGTACGTGGTGGTGAAAGTGAGCCTGGACGGCTTCCGGCAGTGGCGGGCCAGGATCTCGGTGCTGATCGTGGGTTCGGGACCCGTGGGGCTGACGGCCGCCCTGGTCGCTGTCCGCTCCGGGAAGGTGCTGAAGCTAACCGTTCTGGACGAGAGGTACCGGAGCGCCCTGCTCTGCCGCCCCCAGCAGATCGCCCTGGACCCCCGCAGTGTGAAGTTCCTGCTGGGACTCGGAGTAGACTTTGATAACATGGAGGGCTGCTGGAATAACGGACACTTCTTCACCAGAATCGGAGTTTTTCAGGAGTACCTGCTGAGCATCCTGGAGCAGAAAAAACAGAGAGTGGAGGTCAAAGTGCAACTGGGAACCAAGGTAGGCTCTTTTTAACAAACTAAAGCTTTACCAATCATTTAAAATACTTTTAAAACATTTCTAGAAAAAAATAAAAAGCCTTCATGGGGCTTTAATTAAACATTAAATCTAAGAAGATCTCAATTCATGAACCTCTAACAAGAAGATGTAATACAACCAAACTTTCAGTTTTTTTATCACCTCTTTGATTAATAACTAGAATTTGTAAAAAAAAAAAAAAAAAAAAAAAAAAAAAAAAAAAAAAAAAAGAAAAAATGTCTGCGTTTTATTTTGTGTATGTAGTACCAGGTTACACATTAAACACTGACTAAAAATAAAGGTGTTTATGAAAAATATATAGATATGTTTATTGATAAATATACAAAACATGAATAAATTGGGATGTTGGGGAATAGGATTTAAATGGTGCCAACTGAGTGTTTATTAGTGTTGCCACAAATGATTATTTTTAATATTTGACTAATCCCAGATTATTTTTTCCAATTAGTCGACTAATTGGGTCACGCATAAACTGGATGTAAAGCAAATATGTTAACCATCATTAGCTTTTAATTAACTAAAAAATAGATATATATCATTACGATAATGCTAGTGTGAATGCTGTGAGATGAATTTGGTCAGTAAAGATGCTAGTGCTGATAGCTGAATAAATTGATAAGGATTTAAATGGTCCCTGAGTGTAAGTGTTGAAATCAATGAAGCTGATAGTTAGCTAAAATATTATTTTAATGCAAAAATAGCTTAAAAAATTAAAAAATATCCCGAATTAGCCAATATAGCTGAAATATTAAACTCCAAATCAGCCTACAAAACCTTAATAAATGCCAAAATAGTCCAAAAAGCCAGCATAATGCCGTTATAACTTTCCACTTTACTACACTCCGACTCCATATAATGTAAAGTAACGACTAATCGACAATTAAATTTGTCGTTTTTTATTTTAATAGTCGATTAGTCAATCATGGCAGCCCCAGTGTTTATAGATAACAAAGTGTGTTAAATGTTTCTATTAATCCATATGTGTAATTATATGGTCATTTGAAACTGAAAGTGTCCTCTTTAGAGAGGGGATGGTGCTGTAGGGTATGGTACTGTATAAAGTTTGGTCTATCTGGTGAAGGGGTCTGCAACCTGCTACTCTGCAGCCACGTGTGGCTCTTTTACCCCTCCATTGTGGCTCTTTGGTTAAAGAAAAATGAAAAAGTATTTAGTTTTAAAAAGTAACTGCAAAGTAAAAGGTATTACAGTTAAAAAAAGCGATTTCAACTCATTCACAAAAATACGGTAGGGGTCATCTATTAACGTTTGAATTTACTTTTGTTTGTTAGATTAATGAATTTCTGATAGAGATGTGGTACAAACAGTAATATATTTATAATTTTTAAATAATTACTGACATTTCTCTTTCTGTTACTACATTTGCTGCACTTAAATTATCTTGAAAGGAACCTCTGTCTATAGGTATAAGCTATTTTTTGTGGGTTTTTTAAGCTATTTTCTCTTTATGTGTGTGTTTTATTTATGTCAAAAACAAAAAACCAAACAAAAACATTTGTATTCATCATAACAGTAACATTAGCATAAATACATATCAGTGTGTCATTTTCTAAAGGGTAAAGGAAGACTTTTTGGCTCCAACTGGGGTTTGGTAAGTAAGAAATCAACCAGAATGACTCTTTAAGTGTTGAAGGTTGCAGACCTCTGATCTAGGGTATAGGGGGTGGGAATTTATAAGGATTTTTTTCTTTTATTTTCTATTTTCTCTTTATCTTTGTTTAAAAAATTTAAATTATTTGTTTCTTGTTTTTCGTTTGAACAAATGTCCGAAATATAATATTATTATATTGATTTTTTCCCCTTTTTGCATGATGAAAAAAATATTCCCAAATTGACAAAGAGATGGTACTTATATGGTGCTTTTCTACCTTGCTTTAAGGCTCAAAGTACTCTACCATCACAGTCCTGGTCATACATACTAATGCCTAACACTGGCGCCAACCTATTAATCACCAAAAGCAAAGTGGAGTTCAGAGTCTTGCTCAAGGACACTCCGACACATGAATGTGCAGGGCGGTAACCGAACCTGCAATCCTCCGATTGGACATGGAATGCTCCACCACTGCACTACGGCCGCCTGCTGATGACAAAAGAGACTGAGATTCTTGAGCTCTTCAGTAAACCTAAACATATTCTTATTGATCTGTTGAACACCGGGAGATACAGGAAACACAACAATCTCCCTCTAAAGAAATCTGGATTATCTTGAATTCAGTTTTCTATGGAACGCTTTGCTTCTTTAAACCTGTGCGGCTGTACTTGCTCTAACCCCCCACCATGATAGAATGTCAAACAGAAAAAAACCCCAGCTCATCAGTGGGAATAGCTTGTTATATAAACTGACCTCAAAGATCCCTTTCTACAGTTTTTAGGTCAGCAGAAAATTAATGACAGAATTAGAGTAAACAAATCCCACCCAAGCAAATTACAGCATCGAAATAAAACGGATTTGACATGTAATCCTATTTGTGTTCAAAAGGATTTATTTATCCTCAGGAGGGCTTCTTAAACGACTTTTTTTTGGTTTCCCTCAATCCACATACCACAGTTTTGTTCAGCAGCTTGCTTTTACAGTCCTGAGTGCACCACAAGTGAATAGGTTCTAAAGAAAGTGTGGATTTTGTGAAAAGGACATCCTTCCTTCAGTGAGCGCGTTACAGCAGCCTCTGCTGCTTCCAGCTTGACCTCAGCTTAGGACAATGAAGTGACCCAATAACACAGAAAGCTCAGAGCGAGCAGCGATTTAGTGTTCAGTGAATGTTAGCATCACAGCTGGAAGCAGAAGAACAGACTTAATTACTGTTCCATTAAAGCTGAGCATTGTTCCAGGTTTTGTGACAAAGCTTTCATTCTTTCCTTTACATTCCTTCATCTCAGGAAACAAAAGGAAAATATTTTTATCCTTCTTATTAGTATGTCTCAAAGTGCTCCCACTCCCCCTCAGGATCTATTTCCACATCTTCCCTCATATCTGCTGCACTGCCTGTCATCTCATGACTCATCCACCTTCGTAAGACAGAAGAAAAATTCTGTTGGAACCTTTGATCACACCAAACTTCAGCTTCATTTGCAGTTAGTGTCGAGCCTGCCATCGGCTCTTGATTGAAGAAGACGCTGATCTTGATGATGGATACCCTCCTGACCCGCTGCTGCTATACTGCAAATCCCTTCAAGTGCATAGAAGATCTTTCATCGCACCCATTTAATACAGCCTGACTGAATTACATCTTTTGATCTGCGGTGCTTGTACCGTAACGGGCTCGGTGAAATCCTTTTACTTTCTTCTCCGGCCTGCCAGGTTGCCCCTCAACTCGATTTTGCTCTGTGACACAGACAAGGAGCCGCTGAAAGGCAGCGCTGCATCCACCAGAGCAAAGCCATTAATCTCCCAGAGAGATGATTTATTTGTTAAAACAAACAAAACCAACAGAGCAATTTTAAATGGCTTATACCAGCATATTATATTACAATCCACCTGCTTCCTGCTGGAGATTAATTGGTAGTGGTGGAAGGAGAAGCCATATCTGCTGGTTAAGCTGCAATAATTGAAAATAAAAGCCAAGGCCTTGGAAGTGTTTTTTTTAAACTTATATCAAACAGGCTGAAAATTACCCCAGAAGTCTTGAGAATACTCAATAGATTGCCTGTTTGAAAAAAGAAAAATCAATTTTGATCCTTTTTTGAAAACCAATCACTGTTTTGGTCTAGTTTAACTTGTGAACATTTTTTTTAATTTATGGTTGATATTCATTGAGGAAAACTAACTTTTAAAAAATGTGAATGAATGTATTTATTGCATTTTTAATGTGTTTGACAATAAGGAAACAGCCTTAAGTCATGTTGCTATTTTGCAACATACCAAACAGTCTATAAATCCACTCAGTTTTTCATCAGCTTGAACAGCTAAAACAACAAAAATATGGAAGTTGGAAGTATGACTTAAAAGTGACATTTTTTAAATAAATAGCAACAGCCACTAGACAGCACTGTGTGTGTAGTAGTAGTATTTGCTACTGACAGCAATGCAGAAGAAGAAGAAGTTCTGGGTTGTTACCAAAACGACACAGATTATGAACAATTCAATTTGGATTTAGTGACTTTTTAACATGTTCTTTATGCTATGGTTATTCGAATAATTGTTCATATGTTGCACTACTAGATAACTTCATGCTTCAAGGAGCTAAATACTCTGTATTACCAAAATAATAACAACAAAGATACTTTATCAATTACACAGGGTGGGGAAATTCATTAAAAAAAATATTATTATTAAAAGTTTTTGACTCACATAGGAACTGAAGTGTAATCCATCGAGTTCAACATGATGTCAGTCCACCTTTTGCTGCTATTACAGCTTCAACTCTTCTGGGAAGGCTGTCCATGAGGATGAGGAGTGTGTTTACATACATTTTGGACCATTCTTCCAAAAGCGCATTGGTCTGGTCATACATATACTGTTAGTGGAGAATGCCTGGCTCTCAGTCTCCGCTCCAATTCATCCCAAAGGTGTTCAGGACTCTGTGCAGGCCAGTCCAGTTCATCCACACCAGACTCTGTCCTCCATGTCTTTATGGAGCTTTGCTTTGTGCACTACTGCACCGTCAGGTTGGAAGAGGAAACTGTTCCCGCCAGGTTGGGAGCACTCAATGAATCACTCAAAGTATCCTCTTCTAAATGAAATTTCCAAAAGCAAATTTTCTTAGTTTCTTTCTGTATAAATCAATGCCATAAGATCAGATGCTCTTTCCATGTAAACTGAATTATTTCTCATTTTTGTTTCAGTTTTCAGAAGAATACTTAAGGCGGATCCCGCACAGTTCCTGGCCCCGTGTGATCGTGGTGGCCGACGGGTCGTGCGGCGACTCCTGCTCCGTGTTGGGAATCAGCTCCGACTACTCGGTGGAGTCCTGCCATGCGTACGGAGCGAACGCCACCATAGAGAGATTAGACCAGAGACAGGTCTGGAAGCACGCAAAGCATTTTGTCACACAGTCAAAAACCATGCTGTTTGTTCCAGAAATGTTTAGCCTTTTCCAAATGTGAGTTTATTGGCCGTCCTGACCGCACGCAGGCCTCCTCATGTGGCAGATGAGCCCATTATTTAACTCGTGCTGACGAGCAGATTTCAGCACACTGGGGTCTTGCCAACATTGGTGCTATTTACAGCAGTTATGATTGAGTCTGTAAATTGATTCAGCTGAAGTGATGGCTTTATTAAAGCTACAAATGATCATTTAATGGGCAGATGCTTCCTTGGATGTGGAGCTGTTTCTCAGAAAACATCAACTCAATAGATGACATGATAATCACCTTAAAATCAGGATTTCTAGAAACAATTTTGGATTGTGGAAAAAAAATCCTTTTATGACGTGTATCTGCTGCAGAAATATATTTAAAAAAAACTATAATATAGCTTTTCTGTTGTTCTACACATTAAAAATGTTTACGATGACACTTATTTTCTCTCTGCAGATTTCTCTTGTAGATCCTTTGCAGGTCATTGGCCAGGCTAATGGCTGCGTGATTCACAAAGGTTGACTCATTTGGATGAAAGTCACATATTCAGTATTAAATTATGGACGCTCACAATACAGATGACGTATTTGGTGGAAGAAATAAGCAGGTTGAGGTTAAAAGCCTGAGTAATGGAGGAAAAAAAATGCTTATTGTTTTATGGAACCATAACTATTCATCTCAGGTCGCTCTTCCTTCAGGATGTTTTCTATAGTTATCGAATTTTCATCCCAGGATGCAATCTGGTCCTTCCGACTGCCTAGTCTGTTGTTTCCCAGTTGTCGCTCCATCCTTCACCCCCCCCCCCTCCCTTTGCTGCTTGTTTGATCCTTCTTGCTGCTTTTTATCAGTAGAAGGAAGATCGATCGCTTTTGTCTAGAGAGAAAATTGCCGAGGCAAGGAATAAGAATCCGGCTATTTTGATCTCTAACAAAGAGGAATCAGCACTTTAGACAGCTGCTTTAGACATTTACCTCTTCTATGTATTAAGAGTCACACTTTCTTAAAACTGATCATTTCCTTCTTTCTGACATCATTTGATCTCTCCTTTTACTCTCCCGGATTTTTCTAATTCCAGGTGCCCACACCAGAGATCCGCGCGCACAGTCTCTACTTTGACCTGTCAGCCTATGGAGTGGAAGCCCTCCGAGAACACAGGAATCCAACAGCCAAGTCTGGCTTCCACTTAAAGATCTACGGTACCTTCAGGAACCGCTACATGGCTCTTGTCTGCCCAAGTTCTGACACCAAGATGGTCCGCTTCCTCAGACACACCTCAAACTCATCTGTAAGAACTTTATTTTCATTCAATGATGCCTTTTGTTTATAATTGCTTAAAAAGTCCTGTAAATGCAAAAAGAAGTTTCCCATTGAGGAATCAACTCAATACTGTAAAAAATGTAGTCTAAAAATTAGAAAAGGAAATTAATCTTAGGAAGAAAATCAATAGAAAATACTAAAATTATCTAGTAATTTTACTTGACAAGAAATTACGTAATATATCAAAATCTAGACACAAAGAGTTCAACGCAATCATTCAAAACGGGAAATTATAAGCTAGAAAATGTTAGGTAGAATTTATTAAAATTGAATGTTAAAAAGCCTAAATATGGGTATTTTCTTTTTGCTAGTTCAAAGCAAATTATTTGTATTTTTTTTGTTTTCATGGCCCTAATTGTAGTTCATTTTAATTAAAGTGACTTACAGTTTTTCTCAGTTGCCTTGGTTCAGAGTTAAACTTTGCACAACAGTTAGTGCAACCTCCACAACATTTAGTCATTTGGGTACAACCCAGTGGCAGTTACATGTTCATTTCATTCAATAGCAAATTTTATTTTGGACACAAAGCAATTGAGTGAGTTCAAATCTCTGCAAAAAATCAATTTTTATTAAAGGACTTGCTTTTGAAGCCTGAACTACCCATTTGCTTTTGTGCAGTTGATGTCCCATTATGAGATAGGGACTCACTTTTGCTGATTATCTACTGTGTTTTGCAGTTTGTTTTTATTGTTTTCGAGATCCCTTAGCAGTGATGCAAATTTTAATGAGTAACCAAACCCTAAATTTACTTTTTTTGTCTGGGGCAGCGGTAGGGCAGTCGACTCCTGATCAAAAGATTGTTGGTTTGGCACACTGCACCAGTGATCAGCACAGGAGCCACCACCAGTGTGCAAATGGGTGAATGGGTCTGTGACTGTAATGCGCTGTGGGCCTTCTAGTAAGGTAGAAAAGCGCTATACAAGTATACGCCATTTGCCATTTAAAACATCATTAAAAAAACTATGTTTTAGCCCTCTAGGGACAGGCGTTGCAGATTTGCAACAGCTAAATGCCAAGTACCTAATTCCTCCACATTCATGTTTTTTTAGTGTTTTTTAATCAGAGGATATTCTTCCCCAAATATCCAATTTTTCCATAGCTAAAACTTAAATTATCACTGAGAGAGTTACATTTTTGCATCTTTACACTGCAAATATAAAAGACAAACATTTTCGCTGCCAAACCCCAAAACTCAACTTCTGTCCTGATTCATTTAAATCAGTTCACATGGAGACCTGCTCCTCTCTTTATAAAGTCTCTGTTAGAATCACAGTGGAGTTTCTGGAGTTCAGAGAGTCTGTGTTCATAATGCTCTCTGAGCCTTCAGCCTCTGAATTTGGACAGCGATAATAAGTGCAGCCGCGGCAGCAGCTTGCCTTGCAGATCTACTTCTTCTTCACATTCTATTGAGCAAATGGACTTTGATGCACTACAGTGCGAGTCCATTTGTTGCCTAAGCGTGTGTGAGTGCTCGCGTGTTTGTTTTTGCTGTGTGGGCATACTGCTGTGTTTGAGCTGAAAGGAAGGATGGGAAAAAAAAGAAGAAGAGGAGGAGGCGGCCTTCGTTTTTTTCCTCCAGTTTGTGTGCACAAATGGCAACCATTTATCTGTCCTCGCACATCAGTGACAAACTGAGCAGCAACATCTCCTCCTGCGCTCAGCAGCATGCAGGAGGCACAGATACTTGGCTGGTGAGGCTGTTATTTGTAGTTACCGGCTTTTCATGTCTGATCACACAAAGCCTGAAGCGTCAGCACATCAAGTGGTTGTGGATCACACAGGTAAAGCGTAAGACCATTTATGGAGCTCTTGTTGCTACGTGGGAGGCCATTCAAACACACCGTTACTTGGTAACAGTTGACGTACAGATAAGTACAGGTTCAAGAGCAGAGCAGAGCAAGAAGAAGGAAGAGAAGGAAACAAAATAAGGACTTGTTATTCATTTGATTTTGTCCATGAAAGTTCATTTTAACTGAAACTAAAAAAAATATTATTTTATAAATGTTTTTCTTTAAGAGGAAAGGATTTCAAAATGAAGCACCATTTTTAATTAAAAGTAGTGCTTAAAACTCTTAGTTAAAGTTTGGCCACTAATAGTAATCATTGTGTTTCTGGCACATCCTTAATAATGCAGTTTGTAAATGAGCGGATAAGATTCATAATAAAATGTAAAAAAAAATTAAAACATACAAGCTTGTATGAACAAAAAAAAACCCACAAAAAATTATTTAAAGTCACTCACTTCAAAACTGTTGAGATTCATTGAGTAAAATGTTAAATATTGTTTTTATGAATTCTAGCTAATTTTATATTCAGTTATTTTATCTTGTTCCAAAAATGTTCTACCACAGACAAAAGTGTTTCCTTCCAGAATTTACCTGATAATGATAGTGAAAAGTAAAATTAAATAAATAAATAAATAAATAAATAAATAAATAAAAAATACTATCAAATCTTTAACATTTATTTATACTCTAAATTAATAGCAGTTTAGTGGTTATGTAGCATGATGGAGAACCGCCATGCTGGATCGAGACGTAAAAAAGTGCCTTAACTCTGAAGGTAAAATGTGAAAGCTCTTTAAACATGAGGCTCAAAATTGACCAAAAAACAAAAACAAACAAACACAAAATAATTTATATATTAGGAAACCCCAAAGCTGACCTTTTAATAAAAAAATGTAAGAAATATAGAGCTGTGAGCTCTAGAGAACTTTAATGAAATTAGCATTATCAGTTTCACTGAACTCTATTGTTGTCTAAAACAACACTGTAATAATTCCCCAAGTTTTCAAATACTGTGTATTACAATTTATGGTTTAAAATGTCAGAGATAAATTAATGTTACACTGTTAACGGCCCACTCCAGCTGACAATTGGTGTTTTTTACATGGTCTCGTAGCATTTTTGGAGGACATCTAGAAAAGATTTAAGATTAAAAGTGTGTTTCTGAATCTGCGGGCTAAAGTCTTCCTGCTGTGAACCATTCTGACACTTTTATACAAACAAATCCATCACCGTCTTCATTTTCCTCGTCTATGCTGCCATCTGGTTTGAAACAGTGAGGCTAGATATCTCAGATATTTAGAAATAAAATTTACTTTAAAAATGTCTTTAGCAGACATCTGTCATTAAATAAAGGTGTCTCCAACCCTCTTCCTCGAGAGCTACCGTCCTGCTTGTTTATCAGCTAACCCTGCGTCAGTAATTGCTGATTAGGTGGATTACATCAGCCCAGTTTCTGATTGACTGAACACACCTGATCCAGGTGAGCAGCAATTACTGAAGCAGGGTTAGCTGCAAAACAAGCAGGGCGGTAGCTCTGAGCTCATGAGGAACAGGGTTGGTGACCCCAGAATATATATTGCTGAAACTTAGAGAAATATAGTTATTTTCATTTTGTTAAGTTGAGGAAATTTGATCAAAATAACATTGTCCTCTATATTCTCTGTCGTAAAAACGTAATGACAATTGAAGCAGAACAGTCATAACTGAATAATGAAACGAGCAAAACACAAAAATAGCAATGTCTCAAGTAAATGCGTATGTGTGTTGTTTCCCAGATCATGAGGAACATTTTTTACCAGTCCTTTAACGCCTACAAGACGGACATCGAACCTCGGCTCAATGACGTGACGCTTCACCACATGCAGTGCAGCCGGCGGCTCTTTGAGATCCAGCTGTCGCACAGACGCATCAGCGCTGCCTACATAGAAGGTGACAATGCTGCCGTCATCGTGGAGGGTGAGGCTGCACGAGTCCTCAATTTTGATACAGGTATGTAAAACTCACTGCACACCAAAAGCGATAAGAAATGTTTTCCCAAAATTGCTACAGTCAAAAACTCCTGATTGATTTTATTTTATTTTTTTAACCCAGAGCAGTCAAATATATCCAAGCAACTTTTTGGAGTTTGGAAAAAAGTGGGCAATTCTGCAAGTTGTTCCACTTAAACAGATAAGAGAGGTCTGCAATGTTCATTATTGAAGCAATTCAACTGTAAGAGACAGAATGTAAATAAAAAACCAGGTGGTCATATGTATGATTTTTAAAAGGATTTAGTTGTAAAATGGTGAAAACATAAGTATTCAGCTCCTACAAAAAAAAAAAAAAAAGAATTCAACCTCTCACAGACCTGTTACTTCCTCTTTAAGAAGCTCTTCTATCATCCACTTGTATTAAGACCACTTGCTTAAACTGGCTGTCTGTATCCAAGACACCTGGTCACTCTCTTCAACATTCTGACCGCAACTTCTTCTCCATGCCGTACGACCAAAGAGCTGTCGAAGGACACCAAGAACAAGATTGTGCACCTGAAGAAGGCTGGGATGACCCCAACAATTGGAGTGTTTTTTAGAAAATGGAAGAATTTTTCTTCCACTTGGATCTTTAGACAAGATATCATGTGTTGGGATACAAATGATCTTGAGAGCAGTGATGAAACACTACACGGGGAGAACTGGTCAATGATAGTAACAAAGGTTACTTTTAGTAGCACAATATCTAATCATAGGATCAGATCAGATCAGTGCTCCACCTTAAGCCGGCACACGTCTAGGCCTGTCTAAAGTTCTCCCAAGACCATCTAGATCAGGGGTCCCCAAACCATGGCCCGCAGGCTGGATCAGGCCCACCTCCACATTTGACCCACTGCTATAATTGACCCACATTTGACCTGGTATACTTTAACCAAAGCATTTTCATTAAATTATAAATTTTTCCTGGTTTTTTTAGGCTAGTTTGGCATTTGGCTAATATTTCAGCTACATTCTAGCCGTTTTGGCTAATTTAGGCTTTTGTCTGTTTTTTCAGACTATTATGAAGTTTGGCTAATGTTTCAGGTACATTTAGATTTTTCGGCTAATTTAGAATTGTTCATCGTTTATTGCTCATGCACGCTCAAACTACATCTAAAAAATGACAAACAAGTAGAAGAAAGGCATGAACAATTGGAGTAAGACAGAAAAAAAATGGTCTTATAAAAATATCTGCACCTACAAATCAATGACAAATTAACAGAGTTTTTTTTTTTTGCTAATTTGGCACTTCTCTTATATGTTAGCTAGCTATTAGCTTCAATGTTTTCAGCTATCACCTTCAGTGATTTTAGCCATCAATTTAAGCATCTTCAGCTATTAATCTATTGCAGGTAATGCTGTATATCCAGTTTTTAAAATGGTGTAGTATTTCTTTTTTTAAAAATTACAGAAATTAATTATTTAAAAATTGATTAACATATATATATATATATATATATATATATATATATATATATATATATATATGTATATATGTATATATGTATATATGTATATAAGGCTGTGATTGTTGCACTTTCTCTGTTACCCTAAAAACCGACCCCGACCCTCCATCAGAGAAGAAAATACTTATGTGGCCCTCACAAGAAAAAGTTTAGGGACCCAGAGGAGGATTGGGAGAATGAGATAGTTTGGTGCAAACGCCACTTGTCATATTTAGAGAGTGAAGAAGGCTGAGTGACATCCCAAGAACACCATACCCACCTTAATGCATGGGGATGGAAACATCATGGTATGGAGGGGCTTTTCTCCAAAAGGGAGCTGTGCAAAGGAAATGATGAATGTAACAGTGTATGGTGAGATTGAAAACATCCATTCATGAGTGAGAGCATTGAGAGTAAGACATGGTTGGATGAAAATGAGCCCAAAAGCATCACTGGACAACGAAAGAGTAAAAATGCTCTTTTTAAAAAGACTGGTTAGGTTTTGGAGTGGCCTAACCATTCTTCTGACCTCAAATCAGTTGAGAATCTGAGGAGGATATTAAAAGTGTGTTGCCCAATGACAGTGCCAAAATATCACAGCTCTTGAGAAGATCTGCATGGAAGAATGGACCAAAATTGCAGCTACAATGTGTTCAAAGACCAACAGGAAATGCTTGACCTCTGTCATTACATTACAAAGTATTGAGGTGAACTTTGCTATTGAAAAAAACACTCGTTTTCTGCTCTCCTATATAAATAGAAACTGTTTCTCACAGATTAAGTGTATATACGATGAACATTGCGGAACCTTTCACCTTTTTAGGTGGGAAAACTTGCAGACTTGGTGACTGCCATAAAACCCCTTTTGTGTTTTTTTATAGCTATAAGTAAAGGTGCCTGTCAATATAAAAGTACACATCAATAAACATTCATACAGCAGCGGTTTCCTGCCACTGCAGGAGGGAAATGTCATCTGGATGTTATTTTCCTCAGCATACTCCACTTCATTCTTTAGCTGGCCAATTTCCTGGAGATGGGTCGTATGGTGTTCTATTTTGGAGTGCTGGGGAGAAACTGTGGAGAAACCTGTTAGACATAAATGAAATCAAATGTTGACATTTCCACTGGTGGATGAGAGAACTCCTCTCTGCGTTTTTAGACTGGTAAAACTGCTGTAAGTCTTGTTTTTACATACAGTCAAGTGTAAAACAGTCAGTAAATTCCCTTCAAAGTTCCCATTGTCATACCTAAATGCTTTAAACCCTTAAAAATATTCATAGGTGTGATTAAATAGAAGGATTGATCAAATCTAAAACTAAATGTTTTGATTTTGACCATGAAAAGACCAAATTTTCTCACAGGGAGCACCACGAGTATTTCTTTTAACCCTTGTGCAGTCTTAGCATTCTGTTTACCACCCTTGTTCGGGTTAAAAATGATACATTTTACCAGCAGGGCAGCCCTGGGGGTCTACAGGAGCTTGACTTTGCAGTGGCATCATCACATCTGGTACCACTTGTCTTTGTTTTGTTTTTTTGGGATCATAAGGAAAGGGTCCATTCACACAGCGCTATTACTGTGACCCCGCCCACCTGTGCAGATACTGCCACTTTTTTTTTTCAATAATCAGCCTTCATAAACAGGCGATTTTATAAAAAAAAGGAGGACGTTTTTCTGCTGTGAAATTAAAATGTAAAAATTCTTGTCCTTCATGCCGCAATAGGGAACACAAATTCAGGCCGAGGATACATATATTGGCATAACACCTGTGAGACGACAATTGAGCGCATGTAATCAGCCCTGGGCTACATGGCGCATGAGGCGAAACGTGATTTTTGGCCGACTCCGACTTTAATACATTCAAATGTCCTTTCAATTTTTGATATGTCATATTTGTAACCTAATTTCACTATTTTAACAAGATCCAAAAATGAGACAAATTGTATTTTCTGTTAATGTTTTCCTTCTCTCTCCTCCCCTCAACCCATCCTTTACCCAGGCTTTGGAGTCAATCTGGGGATGCGTGGCCTGGAGTCTGTGGGGACCTTCATTTACCGCGCAGCCACAGCTGTGGACCAGAATGATATTTTGGAGGCGCTGTCAGCTAAGATGCAGCACTCCAGACAGGTGGCTGAGACATTCAAACACACAGGCCTGTCCGAGTCCATGTATGAATGAAGCTAAAGCAGGGCTGCTCATTCCTGGTCCTCAAGATCTACCAACCTGCCTGTTTTCCAGCTCTCCATGTACTGTTTGCTGCTGATTACCTGGACCAGGTGTGTTCTTTCAATCAGATTGTGGAGACATCTGACTGAGCCAATCAACAGCTGGCAGGGCTTGGAGATCTGGAAAACAGTCAGGGTGGTAGATCTCGAGGACCAGGAATGAGCAGCCCTGAGCTAAAGCATGGAGGACTTGGTGGAAGTTTAGCGCCCCCTGTGGGCGGTGGTGGCTTCATAAGAGGGAGTTCAGTCTAAAGGGAGAAGCAGATCATTAGTGACTGCAAACCTGAGTAAACTGAATCTGTCCTTTCTGTGTTCTTGTGATGCACAGCTTAGTGCATTTCTGGGAAGTTTACAGGAAACTGTGTTATCAATTATATTTTTAAACATTTCATATTTTCATAGGAGCCTGTTGTATCATTTTTCACTGGTGCAGTGAAATGAGGTGTTTAGCCCTGGCAAATGTAGAAACAAACATTTGACTTTGAGTCATTTTCACCTGTGTTTAACTCCCTGGAATGGAAAAATGGAAGACTTGATTGTCAAACTCATGGAGTCTACATGATGCAGCATTTTCGAAGGATTTAAAAAACAAAGACCACACATGCAAAACAGGAAGCAGACAGCAACAGTGTTTCACCGTGTTTATCTGATGACGTGGTGATGATTGCCTTTGAGTTTGCTGCAGTGGCCTGTTTTCCTGAGCTGCCTTGTAAATGAGAAATTTGAAAAAATGAATAAGTAGCCTGTGACACATCTTGTATTTTTTTTTTTTTTTTTTTTTTTTTACGTTTTTGGTCACTGTGATGTGAAAAGCTTTAATAAAAAATGGTGATGTGCCAATAAAAGTTGGGGAAACGTCTGCAAGAATGATGTGGCTCTTGTGTTTGTGGAAATGACTCATGTGTTCTCCAAACCCACAGAGATGTCAGTAAGAAGAAACTATTTTTAACGCACATTTCTTTAATTGCAAAAAGACTAAAAAAATTGTAAATAGAACAGATTAACACAAATGTATTTAGCAAAAAGAATGGAAGCATCAACTCAAGGAAACAAAGCATTTTCAGACACTTTTTTTTTTCAAAGGAGAAATTAGGGAATCAAATGCTATTAATGTTTGATACTTTATGTTTTCCTTAGAAAGGTATAATAATATAAATATAATAATATAAGTATAATAATATAAAAGTATCATCTAACTTGATTTTGTTGACATTTTTTAAGACGAATCATTGCTCAATTGTTCTAGCTGATTATAGTTTTTTTTTTTTTTAAATGTGGATATTTACAGATTTCTGAGTGAAATTTGATAAAATCATTCAGGAACCAGCAGCATTTACCATCTTGTATGGTGCTGCCCTCTGGTGGTGTTGCAATCTTACTGCATTTGATTGATGTCGAACCAAAAAAACCCTCCTCTCACTTTACACACGTTTTTAATGAAGTTTATCACCATATCAAGATGTAGCTTCAGGATGTTAATATTTTTTGAAGGATTTATTTATTTTTGGGGTGTAGATTGTTAGCTTTGATCACTGCATCTCCTCAGTGAAAACTCCATCAGGACAGTCTGTTTTTTTTTCAGAGGAAACAAATTTTCATGAGTCTTTTTTTTTTTTTTTTTTTTACAGAAGAATATTTTATAGACAATTAGATATGCAGAGAAAACGTTGCGTTGACCACTCTGTTATTATGACTTCAATCTCATTTTTATTAATCTTTTAAAACATAAACTGCTGTAAGCATTATGTAGGATAAGGAAAAATGTAAGTAAGAAGTTAGTGAGAAGATTTATAATTCTCTATGATCCAGCAAAACATCCTGGATTTGTTCTACTAAAATTCTATTCAATTCACTAACACAAAGCTCAAAAACACTACAAGCATGTCATATTTTACTACTGGAACTTGATGCCATTGTCAACCATCCAGGCAGGGTTCAGACCACTTGAAATCTGGGGGACACTTTTAAAATAAATTTGTCCTTTTAATTGTAGTTCTTTGAAATAATCTTAATTAAAAAAAAAAAAAAAGTTTAAGATGGTCACTAAATGATGAAATTTTAATCAAATAAAAGTAGGAGAGAAAAAAAAGAAAATAATACAACATAATGCTTTCAATTGTCACCTTTGAATGGACAGGTCGGGGAATATTAGTCAAAATTTTTACTTTTCAAAACATGGACAGATTCACAAAGCCCCCAAAAGGACAACTTATTCATCGTTTGCCTGTGATTTACTAAGACTGACTTTGCAAAGAACAAAAACAGTATATGTGATGATTAAACATGCAGCAATTTTAATAGATGGTAAATTACAGTGAAAGAGAATAAAGGTAAAGTATTAAGTGTTGCTGGAACAGAGGAAAACGTCTGAAGATGGTCTGATCCTTGATTCAAGCTTTTACGTACATAGTAAGGCGTGCTGCTTTACATGACAGGAGCAGTGGGGCAGGACATGCGGGCCATAACAGCAAACACTCAACCTCAGATCAGCCTACCTTTGAGGTGATGGTGACCAATTTTGCCCTCGCAAGAGGGAGGAAGAAGAAGTCTGAGGAAGAACGAAAATGCACAATGACTCAGGCTGGATTATGACAGATGGAGAAGAGTGGACTGAGCTCAGAAAGGCACCCAAAGTAAAAAATGCGACATTGGAAGGTATAAAATCACTAAAAAGCAAAAAATGTTGCCCCCTTAAAAATCCAATCCAGCCAGAAAACCAGCAACTCACTGGCACGCGCAAAACAAGCTTTCACATATAATTCTGACATGATGTCCACTATTTTCACTGATACAGAACCTTGTTAGAATGCAGATTATAGCTTCAAATTTAATGTCTCCTTTTTTTGAATCATATATCCATAGTTTTTCCAAGAAAAAGCACACAGGTCAGTTTTTTCTGTTTTCAAACATATTCTTGTTGTCTTTTTCTGAAAGATGACGTACATTTCTGAGTGTTTCGTCATTTAAATCATTGTGAATCAGGATGAATGGATGAAAAAATAATGTATGAGAAGCTTGTGGTTGCGTAAAATCTACAATCAGCAGGCCACAAGCTCCATGCTTCGCTCCTTTCAGATGCATCCGCCTGTAAATGAACAGATCCATGTTCATCTTCATTTTCCTGAGTTGGCATTTGACTTAAAACTGCACGGTTGTTTGTGTCAGCTTCTGTGATTGTGTGTGAGCTGCAGTGGTATTGTGTACATTTTTGACAACTTTAAAGGTAAAGATTATTCTAGCCTAAAGGTATGTGTGTAACTGAGTGTGTGTGTAGACAGACCCCGCCCATTCCAGATTGTTATTTAGACCTGGTTGTTATAGGATGTTACTACTCTGTTACCTTCTTTGTTCTTTAACCCCCCCCCCTTTGTTTCTGTCCGGTCCAACAAAAAAAGAAAAATATAAAAAAAAAATTATATTACATATATATATATACATATATATATAATATATATTATAATATATATAATATATATATATATATATATATATAATAATATATATAAAAAAAAAAAAATAAAACTGCACGGTTGGATAGCTCAGATATTGCTCACAATCTTTGTTGCACCTGTAATGTTAGGTTGTGAGGGGCTGTAAGCTAGTGGGAGAGAGTGTAAACACAGGGATGATGGGAAATGAGCACAGGTTTAGTTCTGCACCAACAGTCTCGCCCAGAACTGAGTCGAATTTTGTCCTAAAAAAAACATTTAAAAAAATGTGTCTAAAAACAGCAAAATCATAATTAAAATACCACTGGGAACGCTTTTACAATAGATCGAAAGATGATTAGAGTGGGACTTTAAGAGTGTGCTGTACTTGTTGGCTCTGAAAATGCTAACTCCAGCAATGCTGTACTGTGTCTGTGTGAAACGCTGCGCAACCAAATTCATTTAGAAGCAGCTTTCAAAACCAGTATTTTTGAAACCCACTAAACCCTGATCCGTTTTGATCTGTGGTCAATAGAGGTGACAGAGAGTGACAAGCTGAGATCTATCAAAGTGCTCCGTGCCAACCTGTTCCACCCATTAAGCAAACACATAATGTAAGAGGCTCCCTCCCGGAACTCCCTGCTCTGTCTAATTAAAAGCGCTCCTCCGCTGCCGGTGCCCTCTATGGTCAATAGTCTGGACCTCTGAACTGGCCTTCTGATGTAGCACAAGGCTTTTCATTAGATTAAACACAATAATGAGAAAATCTTTTATCTTTGCATATAATTAAAGTTGGGATGAAGGACAACTCAATCAATGGAGTGGAATGACAGTTTCGTAAATGAATTAGACCTGCCAATGGGGGCTTGGCTGGAATCAATGACAAATGTTAAGCAGAAGTGGAAGGCTTGTGGGATGCAGCTTCCATTAGAGAAAATAAAGAGGATGTCATTTGTCTCAACAGAATTACATCGTAAAACATTGAGCTTTTCTCATTCAGATTTGACAATGAGTTGAAATTTGAATAACTTTGGAAAGAAATAGCAGATAAGGATTTTGGATTTTAATAGCACCTTTCTGACACAGGAGGGCAGTGTTGCCTTTCAAAATAAAATGGCATTATTTTAAATAGAGTTAAAATACTCAGATTATTGATTAAATCTATCAAGTTGAGCTGAATTATCTATTTATTTATTTTGTCCAGGATATCTGCTGCAAGGATAACTAAAATATTACTTTTTTTTAAAGAAGTAAAAGTAGTTTAGAACTTACTTATTTAATCTCAAAGAGAGTACTGAAGTTGTATGTAACAAAGAAAGCAGATTCTGTTGTTGGAAAGATGGGAAACAATGCCGGAGTGAGCTGGTATCGACAAAGAATCAGTTTCTGTCTGACACGCCGACAGGAAGTCACTGTCACATGACTGAGATATTGGCACCTTGTCCGATTGCACAGACAGCCTTTTATGTTTGTCGCCAGCACAAACACAGACAAAGTCACACAAACACATGCAAACAGACGCAGGCCGGAGTTAAATCTGAAGGGGAAAGTCTCAGGTGTTTTGTATTCACGTGAACCCTGAAAAAAGCTGTTGTGTTTTTGAATCACAAGTTTTTGCTCGTGCATTTGAGCGCTGAAGTACTGCAGTCGGATTCCTACCTGACTAAATTGTCTGCTGAACAATTATCAGTCCCCCCCGTCTATTCTGTTCCTATCTGTCCCATCACACTCACAGCCAATTTCCCTAAACTGTCACAGCTAATAATTGGCCCTCTCTGTCAGGAAGGAAATCATGCCCACTGTTTTAACTAAAACACACATCTCTCACCCCCTTCCCTTATCCCTCCATCTCTCTCTTTTTTACATTCTCTCTCCTACTTCCCCATCATTCTGCTACCATAACACGGTGAAAATCTGCTGTCCAGATAGAACACATCTACCTCGCCTTCATCCCCCATCCTGTGTGTGTTTGTGTGTGTGTGTGCGTTGTGTGACAGTGGTAGCCTCAGGGCCAGGTTGCTGTTGACAGGGACGAGGGTCTCTGATTTGAGGAGAGCCGTCACAGCAGCGAGTGCAGCTGCCTCCTCGAGTGACACCTCCCTGTTAGTGTGGGAGATGTGGACACGTGTGTCTGTGTGTGTTTTGGCAGCGTTGATGGGGAGGTTGATAGACTGGCTGGATGCCTACAGTGTTCAGGACAAACAGGTGAACTTTCCCTGATGAGCTGACAGGACTTAATGTTGAACACCGAGCTGGGTTCCGGCTGCTGTTTGGGAGAAAATGTGTTTTAAAAAAAAAAACTAAAGACAAGTGAGTAAAAACATGAAGAAAAAGCTAAATAGAATGCAGTTTTAATGTTTCACGCTTTTGTGCAGCATGTCTGTTTCAGTTTGCTGGAGTATAGGCCGTGTAGATCACCATTCCACCTTATCTAATTTCATTAATGTGATCCCCCGTCCATCTCCTGACGGCTTAATAGCCATTATTTGTGGGTCCCTTCAAATAAAGGCTAAGCAGTAAATTGCAGTCTGTGGAAATCGAGATATAAACGCCACCCTGCATTACTGTATAATATCTTTCCCTTTAATTAACTGAAAGCCATGCTGACATTTATTGAATTGCTAGTTACTTGTTAATGGCAATAAATTGCAATAAAAAAAAAAAGAATCATTGCTTATTTTACATCAATAATTTGTGGACCTTTTGCTAATGATTATTCATTACTCGCCTTTGGGGACTGCTGTGTTTGGTAAGCTAAAGTGAATGAAGAATGTAAAGATTTAAGTGGGCAGCATCTATTTAACGTTATGGCTTTTGGTGCTGTGCATTAAACGCGCCGCTCTCCTGGTGTCCATTTACTTTCTTCTTCTTTTGGAAAGTTTTTAGGGTAATAGTTTAGCTGGAAAAATAAAATTTTTTCCAGATTTTTTCTAATATTCATAAAAAGCAACATTGTGGTCACAAAAGTTATTTTTCAGATTTTGTAACATCTTTAATTTCTATTTTATGAAGGTCGAATAAGGACAAACATCTTGTAAGTGTAAATAAAAATCATCCTTTTTGTATAATTCTATCTGATTATTACTCTTTAAGAAATGTTTTTTTATGAGATTGCTTGACATCAATCTTTTTAGAGCAACCAGCTTCCGTATTTTTTTTTTTTACAGATATGTTTTTGTTTATATTAAACCATAATTTCACAACGAACCAGAAACTGTCCAATAATGTCAAATCAGAGTGACAAATTGAATTTTTTTACTACAGAAATGTAGATTAAACAGTTTTTAGGCTTTGTAGCAAAAGAAAATACATGTCGAGATGAAGTAAAAAAGCATAAATCCACAAAAAAATCAAATAAAATCAACTTTATTCATAAAGCCATTAATGCAGCCAAACTGCTACAAAGCACTGGACAAATCTAAAAAAAATTCAAAAAATATTTAGACTGAACCACAGATTCCAAGAATGTACTCCAAGGGACATCTTAATGAGACATAACTCTTTTTTTTTTTTAAACCAAAAATGTTAAAGCTTGAACCTTAAATTCTGAATGAAAACAATGCTAATGCGTGTGTGTTGCTGAACGGGATAAGAAATTCTATTTACTAAGCAATTTGAAAACTTAAAACTTAAAAAAATAATAATTATAACATTGATATTTTTCCCTAATAACCGCACTACTCACAAAAAAATAATAGAAGTGTAATCCTGTCGCTTCCAACCCGTTTAATTGCTGGTTGTTGCTTTGCCAAACTAAAGACAACAATTTCCCTGTATGGTGCCGTGGCGTGTGAGCGTCACTCAGCTGCCACCAGCTTGCTGTTTGGAGGAACATATTCCCCGTCATGGAGGGCACCCGTCACAGAAGCTGGTGGCTCTCATCAGGCGCTGCCACTTACCCGGTGCTGGCGTTGATCTGGCGTTGAGGGAAGAGAGATCTGACAGCCCTGCCACAAAAATCAGGCCCTTCAGAGGCCTGGAAAAGAGACACACTCCCCCCCCCCCCTCCCGCCTTCCTTTGCACGTAGATGCACACGCAAATGCACATACAAAGTCAAAAAGAGCAGTCGGTCAGACTGCGCGCGTGCAGCTCGGGCCTGTCAGTGCAGATCTGCATGATGCGGATGTATGGACGGACTGGAAGGAGGAGAACTGCAGTGGGTTAGGCAGACAAAAAGACACAGCCTAAATGATGGGACATGAGCTGAGAGCCAGCTCACGCTCGGCCTAATGACCCCTCTGATTTCATGTGCTCTTTCTTTACCCCTCGCTGCTGCCCTGCCTCTGGGTGTTTGCCCTGCTTATCCTTTCCCTCTTCATCATCTGTTGTCTTCTGCTGGTTGATATGACCGCAGACAGGCTTCTCAAAGAGACATCACTCTCCACCAATACCGCGCTGTGTCTCTAACACACTTGTCTAAAATGCCTCTTACTCATCCTTTCTGATGCCTCCCATCAACCTGCAAATGAGCAACAGTGACAGGGCAGAGGGAGACACGGGGGGACAGAGAGGAAAGAGGGGAGGGGGCCAAAGAGGGCATTACAGGGGCCTGTTTATTCTGCAAGGCTGACAGAAAACTCTGAAGTGCTGAGGTCGGATCATGTTGAGCAACACCGACTATGACTTTTTTAGGGGGAAAACAACCTTCTTTGGTAAACTTGGAGTGACTTTGACTTTGGAATCATCTGGACTTCTTTCATATTGTGGACTGACAGAAGAGAAGTGCACTTCAGCAGTTCATGGCTGCCCTATGGAGCAACGCCGCACCCATCTGAAATGACAGGTCAATCTGAAAATGTCTGCAGTTCAAAGTGTCATCTCTTTTTTTTTTCTCCTGGAAAACTATGTTTTATATATGTGGGGGGAAAAAGGACAAAACACACGGTTCTGCCAGACAGATCAACAATGTACAACTTTCAAACCCCCAAAGAGAGTCATGTGGTCACAATGATTAAGCACACAGACAGTTTAACATGAGTTTTTTTTTCCAGAATTTCTAGAAGAGAAGAAAACGCTTTATACTGACATCAGTATTTATTTTTG
This sequence comes from Oryzias javanicus, assembly GCA_003999625.1. Classification (NCBI taxonomy): domain Eukaryota; kingdom Metazoa; phylum Chordata; class Actinopteri; order Beloniformes; family Adrianichthyidae; genus Oryzias; species Oryzias javanicus. The sequence goes on from CM012442.1 coordinate 20,979,463, forward strand.
CAAATAATATAAACAAATGTCTAAATTGGTGTTTAAAAAAATGCATCATAAATTGGGCTTTCAAATAGATTTAAAACATTTTTAATGTGTTCTTAGGTTAAGATATTTTATTTAGATGCTTTTTTGTAATAATGACAAAAATAAAACAAGGAAAAAAACAATGTGGTTCTAATGTAAAAAAAAATATTTGTATTAATTTTTAATTTCTTGTTATATATATATATATATAATATATATATATATATATATATATATATATATAATATATATATTATATATATATATATAATATATATATATATGTTTTATTATTCTTTTATTGGTGCTTTTGAGATGTTTTTATCCAGCACTTTTTTGGCTTAACACACACAGCAGGTCATGAGAATTTCATTTTACTCCTCTTTTCTGTGCAAATTTTCAGCTGAGACACCAGGAAATGAAAGAAAAGCAAATATTTGCCTCTATGTTTTGTTGAATTATGATGGACTATTTAAATGATTTGTTCCAAATTAGAATGAATAGAATTTGCAGAAATATTGTGAATCTGTGCCATCCATCCATCCATCCATCAACATACTGAATCTATTTCAGAATTGTAGTGCTGCTGGAGCCTGACCTGGCTACTGTTAGATGAAGGTGTGGTACACCCTAAACAGGTTCAGTCTGTTGCAGGGCCTCCCTCTCTCACATTGCACTCCTATAGGGACGGTCTGGAGACACCAAATAACCAATGAAGCAAGTTTTTGGACTGCGGGAGGAAGCTGGTGCGTCCAGAGGTAACCTGCATCCATGGGGAGAACATTCACACAGAGCGGTGCTGGGTGGGATTTGAACCAGAGCCTTCCTGCTGTGAGGCCAGAGTGCTGATCTCCACACCACCGTGCAGCCCCAAATAAGATTTTAGTTCATAAAATCTGAAGCATGAGTACTTAAATTTCAGTTGTTAATTGTAGGAGAACGGTTTTAATTACACCTACCTGGAGCCTGGCCTTAACAATGTAACAGAGGAGTTTAACAATTTTGAAAGGAAATCCCTTTAACCAAGTTCTAAATGAATTTTTCCTGAATCGTCATCCTATTAAGGTGGAGAAGCCATGTTGTCGGGGACAGTTGTACTGATCTCCACAGGCAAAGCGGTCCTTTAGAGTCAAGATAGATGAAGGCCAATGCAGTAGAAGTCCATGAACTCAACTATTGCCCAGAGCAGGGCCTCTATGTCCTTGACCTGTAACCAGGTTTAGAGGAGGGCTTCATCAGGGATCAGCTGCTTTTACCTGAAGGGTCTGGCTGGCCTAAACAGAGTTTGCCTTCCTATGGAGTCTTGTGGATCCAAAAGGAATAGAAGACAGAAAGTGTTCTGATTCTTGGTTACTTTTAAAAACTAAACCTCCCAACACTCTTTCAGATCCACTGACTTTCATGACAATCTTGCCTCTATGTAATTTGTAAAATTGACAGTAAACATCTACCATCAGGTAAAAAGGATCGAATGAAGAGCCCATAGGTATCAATGGAAGCAGCAGCTTGTGAAAGATAAAGCATTTAAACCAGCTTTCTTCACGTAGATCTCTGGTTAATCCAAAGTTATCTTCACTCCCTTTTCAAAATGTTACCTCAACCTCACCCAACTCAAAGGCTATAAATCCCATCAGCCATCTGGACAGTGCATTTACAAAATGATCAATTTCAATCAAAGGAAATTAGAAGACAGCTTGAGGTATCTGACAAATAGATCATTAGCCTGTATTACCTCTGACCAGGGCATGACGCTGTGGTGGAGCGTAATCTCTTTAGAATTACTGGGGCTTTCAATTAGCCAGATTAAATGACACACCCAAAAAACATATTAGTGGTTAAAAAAAATAAAAGAGATGCTCTTGTACAGCAGGTATCAACTATTGCTCTGTCCGGTGTGTAAACACACGTAACAAAACATAAGCAGTCTACTTTGTCTTTAAACTTGTATTTATGTTAAACCTAATAAATCATCTCATTATCACAATTTTAGTACTAAGGAAATGAAATCTCAGACAAGCAATGATGCAGACTCAACAAATAAATAAAGTTAGAGAAATTGGGATATAACCTTTGCAAGTTTCAAGATTACTAGTATGTATTCTAGCTTTCTAACTTGTCTGTAATCGGCGTGTCAAGTATACAGATACCAAAAACTCAATGTGTATCTAAGAATAACAGCAGGATTCGTTGAAAACCGATACAAACAAGATTATGTTGGTTAAAAGATATCAAAATTTGTAAGTAAATAATTGGTTTCTAGAAAAATGTGAGTTTCTCTTAGATTGTGCTCTCTAATGTCTGTGTTTTTATGCACATGCGATGCAAGCACAAAGATGTAAAATCAGTTTGCTTCTACTATTTTGGGTCAATAACACTTGACTGGAGGAGAACCACAGTGAAGAATGTTTGTTGTGTGGACTGAACATATGATAACCCTTTTTTTAACAACAGTACCTGAATAATTTAATATAACACTGTAGTTTAATGTTCACACCGAATGTGATTTGTGCGTCAAATTTGCATCAACCCCCTTCATTTGGATGTTTCTGCTCAACACCGATCCAAAAATGTGTATAAGCATGTGGGAGGAGCTACAGCTAAATGTTTTTAGCCTGATTGCTACATGGAGCAGTGTCTGTGTACATCTCATTTACAATGTATGGAAGACAAATATGTTGTTGAGAGATCAGGCTTATTTATTTTAAAGAGTTCTACATCAGGTTGTCATGTCAGAGTTTATGGCGATCATTCTGACTCTCCCAGGGGAAAGAAAATAAGAATAAAATTAAATGATCTCTTTTGCTATTGTCTTGATGAAAACAATACAAATTTCATAAAGTTCAAGAGAACAATCAGATCTTCCTCCATGTTTGATTTGGACTCCACCTGCTGATCGGAATCACGGAACATATCAGGTGTGTAAGTCATCTCCAGATTATAAACATATATATCTCTCAGCTGCCCTGGCGTACAGTACTTACAGTCATCGACAATCTCCCGGATGAAACATAAGCAGCACACAGAGCTCTGCTTTGTGTGAAGTGGCTGCATTACTGAGCATCTCTATCTGGACCTCATATTCTGTTTATCTGACCCTGTTTGCTTGCCACCTTCTGCGGCGGCTCTGTTAAACCTGACAAACCTGATCTCTGATGTTTGACCTCTGCCTGCCTGACTCTGCTTTAGCTTTGTGGACATTTAGCTTTGTTGAATTCTGTCATCCTGTGTGTACAAATAAACCTGATGTACATGGAACCAACTCTCTGGCAGTTTGTGACAACATCCCCAAAGCTGAGTCCCTGATTGGTTTATGCGATGCATAGTCCTCGCCAAAGTTCAGATCTTTTAACTCTGGATGCGCTGCAATGTCCAAATCACTAGGCGATGTTTAAATGGCACTGCTGGACCTCTGATCGCGTCTGTACGTAGAGAGCATTCAAACTAAACACCTCTGATGGGCAAATCATGTTTGGTGTAAACGCGGTTTAAAAGACCCAAAATGGCAAGTTTTTATGTTTATAGAGTTTAAGTCAAAAACCTGTTGTTTTTGTCTTTTAAAGTAAACGTGAAAAATAATTTTTAAAAAAAGTTTTCTGATAAAAGGTATTTTTATTGCTGGTTTTAAAAACCATCTATTTCAGATCTGGATTGTATCCTATCACCACAAAGTTGGTTAAATCTTTTATTCAGCGATTCGTGGACCATGCCTGTTGATGCCTAATGAATCATGTGAGAGGGAAAGATGCACAACCCTAATATAGAGCTATTTCCTCCACAAACAAACTTGAAAACACTATACAGACTTTCGCTAGCTCTTAAGTCAAATTACAATTAAGAATTTAGCAGGAGGAATCGTTAGGTTCTGGTTTTCCATGGTTGAAACAACAAAACCGACAGATTAACAGGGAATCCTGAAAACAATTATTTCCTGGAGCCCGTCCTGCCACTCACTGGGTCTCCTTTATCGACAGCTGACTTCCACCGAGCGTCTGTAATGACCTTGGTCCCGCCCCATTGATTATTCTCTACCTGGAGCAGCTTTGTCTGACTTCTACAAACTGTTTGAACCAGAAGGCGAGTCAGAGAGAAGAAATGTATCTAAAGGGAGAAAGAAATATATCTCAGAGAAGTATATCTAAACTGTTTGGGCCTCAGTAATAAAACTGCAAAAACAAATAAAAACTCGCATCGTAAATCATTTTATTCTTTTTAGCTTTTGTTCTCTGTTTTACTTAATGTGCTCATCGTATTACTTAAAGACCAACTCCAATGAAAGGTTTTTTCTCTGTGTGGTTTTTTGATGATGGAGGACGTATTTAAAGAAGATGAACAACAAATATTTGTTCCTGTGTATTTCTTTATTCAAATTGTTATGAATCATGAGCAGCAAAAAAATTATGCAGTCGGAGAATGCTTCAAACTGTGAAACTTACAACGACAAACCAGAGGTTCTGCTCCATTCTGATGCATCCACTTGAAGACGACTAGAACCAAGTCCAAGATCTAGATAGACAGGTCTGGTATTGCTCGCCATTTTTGTGGCACCAGTAATGTTCATTTGGAAGTGTGAGGGGCTTTAAGGAAGCGGGAGAGTGTCTAAACAGGTGGATGATGGGAAGTAGAGTGGGTTTACCCATCACCAACAGTCCTGCTCACAATTTAGAGATGAATTTCTAACGAACTCCTGCTGCTCTACAAAAATTTTGTTCTGGAAAACCACACAGCTTTTTTGATTTTCCCTTAAAAAAAAACAAAAAAAAAAAAAAAATCATAATTTAAGTTTCTACTTTTCTTATTAAACACCTGGACCATGTTAACTGCCTAAAAACACAGCCCAGTAGATTTGATTCAACATGTCTATCAGCAATGGGGTAAACAGAGGCTAACATTCTCACCTTAAATTAATTATTAGCCTTTACTCTACTAGTTACACACTCACCACCTCCCACACACTAACAGTTTGAGCTATAAACCCCTTTCTGCCAGTGGCTGATACATAGCACCCTGTTGACACACAGTAACAGTGATATATACTAGTGGATGAATCTCTAATTAAGCTTTGGCAGGGACTCCACAGTTACTTAGTGCCACACTTCATTATGTGAACACACCCTCTGCTCCGGAGCTGCAGACGATTTTTGATTTAAGGTAACAGAGGAACCCCCTCACTCCATTGCATCTGTTTCCTCTCCTAAAACCCTACTGCACGTGACTTTTGAGGCTTTGCATGAGAGAACAAGCATAAATGAATCTTTTAATATGTGAAAAGATGTTATTTTGTTAAAAAAACGGTTTACCGTTCATGGTCTTACTGATTTGCCTAAACATTTTAATTTCCAAATTGTCTCATATGGACGTATGTTCTGGGCCCACTCTGCGTGACTTTTTAACATTTTTAGTGTCCCCAACTGGTTGTTTTATGACGTTCTGGCTGTTCTCATTAAATCTGATGTCTCCAACCCTCAGGACGCGGTACTGGGTTAGGGTACCTGGGTTTGGGATCCCTGATTAGCATCTCTGGTCTGGTACCAAGCGACCCTCGGACCGGTACCAGTTGGGGACCCCTGATTTAATGGGAGCAGCCAGCACACCAAACGGAAGGGAACGAGCGTTTTCAATCTGTGCACTGAAGCTGTGGAACGAGTAACCACTGAGCTTTCGGCAGGCATCCTCACGGTCCATTTTTAAAACATTTTTTCAAACCTATTTTTATCGCCAGGCTTTTGAGACTCTGCTCTGCTCGTAAGTTTTACTGTTTTATTGTTTTAGCTTGGTTTTTTTATCTGGTGTTTTTATGGTTTTTGTGTTATTTATTTATATTTTATATGGAATTGTTTTAACATTTTAGATGTTTTTTTTTTTATTTTAAATGCCTTGTTTGACCGTGGAGGCATGTAAAATAAGAAAAGTTAAACTTAAAGCAAAAAACTACAAGTTGGAGACTTCCAAAAACAACAAAAGTGACATGGAGGGGTCCTTTATTTTTACAGTTTTTTTAAGGTTCTGTTCTGCGCCCTGATTGGCTGTTAACCTTATTAATCAATCTTCTCCATGCCATATCCTCATGCACAGAATCCATTCTGTTTGCCACATTTATATATATTTCATTCTATAATAGGAAACCAGTATTTGTTTTCCACGAGGCACAATGAACGGTTTCCAGTGTTGGTCCAGGCAAGACCCTTCATGCTGCTGCCTAACAATGTAGCCACAAGGGGGCCTAAGTCTGGTTCTCCCTGTACCGGTCCCCAGCCTGGATGAAATACAGGGTTGTGTCTGAAAGGACATCCGGTATAAAACTCTCTGCCAAACCAAGTGTCTGTATCAGTGAAAGCTGATTTGCTATAAAGGTGAACAGATAAACATTTTTCTATGAAGGTTTGAACTTTGAGAATTTAAATGTGAGAGAAAATTGTTAAAATGTTGATTTTTGCCTCAAAAAAAAAAAAATAAAGTGTGTGTAGTGAGGGCTTTTACATACTTTTCAGATTTCACCCATCGCAGATTATTTCTTAAAACGTCAACAATAGGATTAACAAGGAAACACCATACTCAAATTTATTCTTTTCATTTATCCAAAATGTTTTTTTTTTTCTTATTCTTTTTTTAGGGTTAGGGTTTGAGATGCATTATAAAAGAGTTTCTGCTCCTGGGTGCCGCAGCCAATCAGTGAGGTGATCACTACATGCACCATGACAAGGAGAGGTCAGGAGTCCTGACCTCTGATGATTGCTAAGGTGACAGATGCCATGTCAAGTTTGTAATGGCTTTGTTTTAATGACAGAGAGAGTCACTGCTTGTAACTACTCAGCGTCACTGGTGAATACATCCTGGATTGCTGTCAGACAGTTTTCCTTCCTCTCTGACGCAATGCACTGTAACAACTTCTGATCTGTCCGTCATTCAAAATAACAATGTCCTGTCACCCTGCTGGGGATCTCATTCCACATGAGCAAGTGAAAAGAGAAACATGGAGGGAAGATAAGGCAAAATGCGTTACATCTACAAATTACAATCAAAGAAGTTGCTAAAAGATAATGTTACTGTCATACTACTTTTACAAAAATAAGAGTTTTAACTTTTGATAGATGATCTGTGTCAAAATTATTGAAGCTTTCAAGTGTCTAGACTCTAATTTCTTCCAGTTAATAGGTCTGCCCATGCAAGCGCACTGAGTTTTCACTTTTTCTTTCTTGCTTCAGGCCTTTTTCTCCTCCAACCTCTGCCTTTTTTTTACATCATTGTTTGACCAGCGCGGAGGCCCACATGTCTCTAAAACACTTTTAAAAAATGAAACAAGGACTACAAATGAATCACTGGGGGTGTGGAATTCTTTAAGAAGTGTTAAATGCTGAGTCGTGTTGAATTACTACCAAAGAAAGAGACTCTCCACAGAATTAGAGCTTAATTAGGTCTTAATTAGCATAATTATGCATGCTAACAGTGTCTCGACAGAATCACAGTTGTCAGGAGGGTTGAACCATCTGTAACAGCAGAGGATTAATACATCATTTTTTATATCCAACAATGCTTTACCTCTTCTATCTTAAAGTGCTTTTCATTAATCAATTTCACTTTTATTGGACAGGAAATTTGGCATTTTTCATTATGTGCCATTAGACTTCTCCCTGCGCTGCTGTAACAGTTCTAATTAGGCCTCAAGTGCATCCTCAAACACAAACACTTGAATTAAGCACACGCAGATGTGGGTATCAGGCACATTTAGCGCACGTACCGATATTTTCGTGGGTCTGACACGCTTTAACAGAGGTGACGGGGACAAGTAGTAGTACGACTAACGAGAGGAAATGGTGAAATACATGTTGAAACAGGGACCGGTGACAAAGAAAAGAGAAGAAGCAAAAGTGAGCAGAGAGAGAAGGAGACTCTGATCGATAAAAACTCTTAAATAGAGGAGATCCTTTTCATGCTTCGTAATCACCCGAGCATACCTGGATCTCCTTTAGCAGCTAAACAGAAGTAAGGACACAGAGGAAGCAAGAATGACAAAGAACACGATGAAACTTGGTAGGTTAAAGCTCAGTTTAACCTTTATCAATCCCATTTTTCACAATAAAAGCTCTGGTAATTACATTCTATTGACTACCATGTTTCATACCATTAACACAGTTAAAGAATTACTCAAATGAAATGTGTGTTTTAAAAATATTTCTGTTATATTTTTCTAAGATAGTGATGAATATAAAGAAAATAAATATTAAAATTATTTCACCACTAATGTTAGCTTGGGGTTGTGAGGGGATGTAATCTCGTGGGAGAATGTATAATCCAAGGGATGATGGGAAATAAAAGCAGGCTCACTCCATGCAAAAAGTCCCGCCCACAACTCAGAAGCTAATTTCGAATGAATCCTGCCGCTCCACAGAAATTATGTCCTAGAAAGCAAAACACAGGTTTTTTGATTTTGGCTAAAAACAACAAAATCATAATTAAAAGATCACTGGGAAGGCTTTTAGAATGGATCAAAAGATGTTCAAAAGATGAGTGGAACTTTAAACTCCAGCAGATTTTGAAGTGTTATAAAGCAACACTTATTTGTGGCGAAGTGCTTGCACGTTGAACATAAATTAGCTGATTCTGTCGCAGTGAAAGTGAAAGTTTGTGCCGTTGTACAAAGCTGCTTTTCTCCGCATCGGAATCAGCTGATTCATGCTTAAAGAGTTCAGATACATTAGAGTGTTATTTAGGTGTCATTGACAACATCTTCAGAGTTAATTAAAAAAATAAATCACCATTTTTTTAAACATTCAGTTCTAAATGTATCCACACATATCTTTATTATACAATTTTCCAGATTAATTCCCTCAAAATTTGTTATAATTGTGTTTTTGTGAAATAAATGTGTCAGGGATTGTGGTGGAGGACCCAAATGCAGGAGACCAGACTTGGTGGCAGAAACATAAACATTTACTAAATCCACTTAAACATGACAAAACCAGGGGAACAGACCAGTGCCATGACAGAACATAAATGAGCAGATGACCTGACAATGAGAAACTGAAAACCAGACACTTAAATACACTGAGGATGATTACCTAAATGAAAACAGCTGTGGATGATTAACCTGAACATGGTAAGACTGACAGGGAAAACAGAACATGACCAAACCTAAGCACTGAATCATGACAAAATGAAACTTAAACTTAAATTTAGTGCATCAACTAAGCAAATACAAGTTTCAGATTTCTTTTTCTAGAGGTGAGAGCCACAAAGAAATTTTACTCTTTTTTAGGATAGAGTGGACAATGGAATTGTAAAAAGGTAGATTGCGTTAAAACAGGATTCCTACAAGTTTCTTCAAGTTAAATTTAGCCTCTTTTAAGGCATTTTATATACATGCAGCTCAAAAGTATATTGCTTAGACAAACTCACTAAAGGTAGTCTGTATGCTATATTAAAAACACCAATGCAAGTTCTAATAGCTTAAATTCTAAGTGAAAATAAAGGATTTTATAGTAATTTATTCCAACAACTGAATTTAGATTTTTGCTCTTTATCTGAGAAAAATATATTTTTAAAAATAAATTAATACACTTCAGGAATATATCATGTAGCTTTATGTAAATGATCTCAATTGATGTGTTTTATGCAAATACACATATGGTGGCAGTTCCTCTGATGTCTTTTCATGTTATATTTCTAACTCTTCTCTTGTCTGGAAAATCAATCTCTTGATGGATAACAAGGATGGCACAGCTCATCATCCTCTTTAGGGGAAGGTGACAGAATCTTTCCCAGTGCTGCCATTTTCATCTACCATCCCTCCCAGACACACACAGAGGTGTGGTGGGACCACATGCGTACACAGCACAGCTCTAATCTATAGGGGCCCTGAGCCTCAGGCGACCTTGAGACACTCCACTCGCTCTGGCCTTGCCAGCAGCACACGCACACGAGCCTTCACGTCTGCATTTCTGTAAGTTAAACATGTTTATTTCAATAAGTGTGTGGTAAGAAACGAATGTACGGCCCGCATCCCCTCATATGAGATTTAAAGTTAGAGTGGAACACTTGAACAAGGTCTCCCCCTCACCAGCTCCCAACTCTCCCCCTTCGCTTCCTTCTCCCAGGCCCACAGGGACATTAGCATTATCGATGAGCTCACCCCGTCACCTCAGACACAAGCTCTTAAAAGAGAATAATTTCATGCAAATGAGATATTGATGAGCTAATGATTAATTGGCTGCCTGACTGTGTTAATATGCAATAGCTGTCGTGTAATATGCATTTCTAATGACTCTGTCTCAGTGTGTTCAAACAAATGGGCGACTTTGATCATCGGGGTACTCAGAGGCTTTGCAGCATGTTAGCTTGGGGATAAAGCTTTGCCGGAGGGGTTTGTGCAAACTACCACGGGAATGCAACCGCAGAGAAAAGGGAAGTTTCTACTTTAAAGTGTGTGATTTTTTGTAAACTTTGGAACAAGCTATGAGGACAGTTTTGAGTTGTAAAGTGAATTTGAGAGTACAGCTTTAAAACACTTATTCAGCTAAAGGTTGAAAAAGGTCTTAACTTTATGTTCTTTTAATTTTCTAACATAAATTTTGGAGAAAGTGGTCTTCCTGGACTGAAACTGCTCTGTTGAGAGTGCCTAACAATATTATTTGGGGAACTGATAGTGTGAACTGCTGTCTGTCATCTTTATTTTATTGGATTTATCTGCATTATTTGAAAATAAGATTCTACCGTTCTGAGAGTGTATCTGGTTTGTCTTTTAGCCAGATACCTGGACTAACACTGATAAGACATTTCTGAAGTAAAAAGGTATCGGTGATGCCAAAATTATCCTGGAGGACAGTGATGTGCAGTCAGGGGAGGAAAGTGAGGCACGTTTTAACACAAAATATTTTTTACAAAAGAGAACAACTCAAAACGAATGACTACTCCCCCTGAACGCATTTACTTGAAACGTGCCGCGCAACTCTCCTTTTTTCTATGGAAGTATTTGCATGAATTCATTCACAACTTCTTTGAAATGTACATCTGAATGGATGAGCTTGTTTAAGGATTCACATTCAACTTCTCTTGTGTTACACGCTGCCAGACTGTTTTTAGCGTTGTAGCTTATCGAGAGAATTACATTTTCAAAATAAAAGATTTCCGTCTCGTTAAAAAAAAAGAAAACGGGTATAATTTATTAGTTCTTCCGCACCCCAATGGCATGGGGTCCACGGACCGATACCGGTCCACGGCCCGGTGGTTGGGGACCACTGGTTTAGCATCAATTTCTAAAGGGAGGATTTCGTTTTTAGAACGCTAAACTCAAGAAATTGTTAAGACACGTCACTGATAGTGATCTCCACTGAGACAGAGAGACTTTTAACACTGAAGAAAGAAAAGGAAGACTTCTACAAACAGGTTATCCATGATGTGTTTCTTCAGAAGTGCACAGAGTGCACAGACTTCATGCACAAGTAAAAGTAAGTCAATAATGACAATCGTGGGGATTTTTTTAAATATACTACAGTTTGTAAAAAGAAGAAAAATACTAAAATGGAATTTTAAACAACACACTTTAACTAATGTCAATCAAATGGTGAATAAGCTACTCTGTAGGGTTCATATGTCTAAATCTGACTGATGCTGTCAGTGCCTCACTAGCCGTGAACCTCACCGCACGACATTGGTAGAGGACCAACAAGAGGTAGTCTAACATACAGAACTTTGGGATCAGGAAGATTCAGGAAGATTGATGATCCAGAGATGAAGCATGGAGCATGTCATTTGTTTAAAATAAATATCAGGAAGGTTTTAACTAGTCTGAACTGTATCTTTCCTCTCTCTGCTCAACATTCACTCTGTAACGAAGGAGCTGAGGCGAGTGGATCCATATGCAACTTGAATTTAAAAGCATTAGCAGCACATGCAAGGAAAAGGCAGACCGGAGTCAGGAGACAGGCCAGGGTCAAACATTGGAGCGAGGCGGGAGACGAGAAAACAGGTGAGAGTCAAACACTGGCAGACAAAAGAATGCTCAGAATGAATGTACAGAGTAACAAAACAAGACTTCGCAGAAAATGGTGGTTGATGCATGATGGGAATTGGAGTACAGGAAGGTGACAGATGCAGTCAGTACTCAGGTGAGGGCTCTCTCTGGTGGTCGGAGGAGGACATGACTGGCTGGGTCCTGACACACTCATCCTCTTTCAAACTTTAGGGTCTGTCACTTCCAACTCCTTTAATTCGTATTTAGAAATATTTTCATGGGAACTAAATCCCCCCTGGATTAAGACAAAGTGGACTGATTTTCAGACTGAACTTTCAGTAAGAAAGGCATCGTTTTTTCGTTTATCACTTAGCCTTGAGATTATAAAATTCAGGATAAACCCCCAGACTATCCATACTATTTGTAAACCACAAATAGTATGGTTTCATGGTGCAGCACTTGACCATTTTTTTTAATCACATTTGGTGGAAAGAAAAATTGTGAGCATTTCTGGATAATATTTTTTTAATTACTCCACTGTTATTTGGGGTTCCACAGGGCTCTGTTTTAAGACCTACTTTGTTCTTCTTCCTTCGCACTCCATTCTAAAAAAGATTTAAAAAAAAAGGGTTCATTGCTGCACAAATGATAAACAGATTTAACAAATAAAAAAGGTTTGTCTGTCAATCCAATGTTGTCCTATCTACAAAACAAGACTGGAGGGACCCGAGTGTTTAAAGTTTTAATGAAAAAACAAAACAGATAGTGATGGTGCTTGGTTCTGACACCCCTCCACAGTAGATTTGGGTCTTTTAGCTCCACATTTACAACATTTTGTATCAAATCTGGATTTTAATATGAACTGATTTCAAACTTAATTAGCACTGAGGTAAAATCTAGCTTCTTCATTTTGAAGAATTTGGTAAATTGAAATCGTTTCTATCAAAACCTAGTTTTTGTTATAGTTGTCAACACATTTTGACACATTCCTCTGCTGTTACTATGCTTTAATCTAATCTAATCTAATCTAATCTAATCTAATCTAATCTAATCTACCTAATTCATTATTTTTTTGGGCGGCTGAATGAAATTAATCAATTTATCAAAATCTATTGAAATATTTTTTTTAAACCGTTTATATGACTGTAATTTAGAATACTGGCTAATCCAAAATATGTTTTTTTTTTTTATATTTATGGGACGTTATGAGAACTTTAACATTGTAACAGTCTAATTGTTTTCTCAAAACATCACAGTGGAATCTGTTCTTGGAGCCATTTGCTGTTTAAAACTGCTGAAGGTCTATCTGTTTGACAGGTTGTTTGAGTTCACTCAATGTCCAAACTTTTACCTTTCCCATAGTCTGTGACATGGCTGCGAGGCAAAATTATGTCAGGTCAATTCGGGGTAACTCTACGCGTGTGTTGGTGTGTGCTTGTAAGTGTGCAAGTAGCAATAAGCAGGTCTAATCAGACTGACCACAGCTGCCCTTGGGGACTTTTATGAATCCACCCAGACGTCATTCAGCCTTTTCCTATTGTGCTTCCATTTGTTTGCTCAAATTTTATTAACGTTTTAAAGCTAATTAAAACCTGATGTGTCAACAAAATATCAACAGGATTACGTAAAGGGAGGATCCAGAGTTTAGTGATTTACTTGATGCCCGACCTGAAGATGGATGGACGGTGAGGCGCGACCGGACAGACAGACCTATGGCCAGAGCTGTCAACAGAGGTAGCCGTGCTGACATCTGCAAATGTGTGTGTGGGTGTGTGTGTGTCTGCAAAATGGCAGTTGATGGCTGCCACTCAAACAACTAATCTGCCATCAGCTGAGTGACAGGGGACTGCACTGTTGCCCTGTCCTGCTCATTTAATCCCAAATTGCCCAATGAAGCCTCCCACATTGTTATCGGTGAACAACTGGCTTCCCATCGTGTGTGTTTGTGTGAAACTGCTTGCGTGTAGTGTGTTGCAACAGCAGAGTTGAGATAATTATGCTCAAACTTTAAAAATGCTCAAACTTCAAAAAGTAAAGTAGTTTGTTAATTGGCTTGCAAACCACTTTGTTAAAATCCCTATTTCCAAATCTAACGGTTTATCCGACGTTCTCTTTAATCAGTATACTTTTAAATGTTGACAGTAAATGAAACGTCATGAAAATGGAGCATACCATTGTTGTATGTGTGCTAAATGTATTGTAAAGTATGATATTGTAAGTTACATGCACTTTTGATATATGAGTGATGCTGTCGTGCGATGCCCTTACACCGCATAGTAAGGTACGTGCATTGGCTCGCACACAAATGCTGCATGCTTGTGGAGGACGCGTGATGCGTAAACAGTTGTAGGACGCCTGCAGCATGACCACACAACCTACACTCAGATTGTCTAATTTCCTAAATTCTACCAGTCATAGTTATCTCTTGAATATCTGGTTCTGCATCTCCTGCTCTGATCTCCCATTTTTATGTTAAACAATGATGTATTTGCTTTCATTTAGCTAAACTCAGTTCCTCTCCTGAATAGTGAATATGGTGAAATTCTTTCTTGTAATGAAACATCTCAAGTTGGACTGCATGGTGGCGCAGGGGTTAGCACTCTTTCGTAACAGCAAGAAAGCCCCGGTTCAATTCAAACAGAAGCACCAACTGGGGACCTTTCCCTGTGGAGTTTGCATGTTCTCTCTGTGCATGCGGGTTTTCTCCAGGGACTGTGGCTTCCTACCACCACCCAACAACATGCTTGATAGATTGATTACTCAAACTTCTTCCTAGGTGTGGTTGGGTGTGTTTGAATCCCTGCGACAGACTGGTGACCTGTCCAGGGTATATCCTGCCTTCGCCCATCAGTAGCTGGATGAGGTTCTGTCACCCCCATGATCCCAAAAGGGACAAGCGGCTAAGAAGAAGAAGATGAATGAACATCTTAAGGTGAAGAATTTGAGCATTTATAGTTGCATTTGGTTTTTATGTGCGTGGTGGCGCACTATTATTTTTATTTACCAATGCAGACTGTTCAGGAAGGGTTGTTTTATTTCATTACTATTCAAATTTAAGGAGCAAATCTTTTTTCAAAGTGCTTTTTTCTGCCAACTATTACAAATAAGTTCTAGCTGTTTGTTTTGTTGCCACAAAACAGGAAAAACTAAACCGGTTTTGTCATGAAAAGAGGAGCTTTTTTTCTTTTGTTACCTGATATTATTCATATTTTTGTGTTTTAAATATATAAAAGTTTTTTTTGTATTGGTGGACACAAGTGAAGAACTAAATTTAAAGGGCAGGAAGTCATACACACAGTCACAGTTGGTTTTTTCGTTTATCATAATGACACAAATAAATCCCAAATATGTTATTTTCTACTGTCGCTGTTTTCATTTGTAAGCATATAAACTATAATAATGCAGAAAGTTTTTGTTCATGCTTAATTGCAAGCATAATTCCTGTTTTATGTTTGTAATACCAAGCATAATATTTATTTTTAATGAGCTGAAACAGCATCCAAAACAGCCAAAGAAAGTAATTAAACAAAAAAATGAAAACTGTTGATGCAAAAGGTTGTAATTCAGTCTGTTGAAGTAAATTACCAATTAGTAAACAGGCATTTCATAAATAACAGAATAATGGCGGTCCAGCTGTAACTGAATTTCTCCAGAAACTTTGTCTTTAAACATAAACTCCTTAAAGCTTCAGAAATGATCAACAGCTGATGGTTTGACAGATTCAAAGGGATTTTCACAAGTGCAGAAGTCTGCAGGAAATATTTTTATTTCAACAGAAAAGTTGTCAAAAGTTTAACTTTTTCCCTAATTGGGGAAAAAAAGAAGATATATAATTTATTTTTCATCTTATCCAAAACTGAACTGTTCCAATCCAGTGTGTTGTCTGTGATTACAGCGAATTCTGGATACACAGCTGAGTGTCCATGTGCTGGTCAGGTCTGATCAAGCCTCAGATCCATTATGTTAGTATGCAAATCTGTGTATAATAAGGGCATCGATCTGCGTGACGAGACCTTTTAGGGGTTTGGTGAGGCTGATGAGGAGGGAAGGGTTAGGGTGACCTGTATGCTTCAAACTCGATGCAGTGTCACATTACAGCACAACTCAATCACTTACAATCCTGAATGAACCAGGTAATAATGTTTCCTTCCAGAGAGCATCCACGTTGACTGTGACCTTTGTCTACCTCACGAGGACTGACGTCAGCTTCATCAACTGAAGGCACGTTCATGGTGAAGCTCCAGCAGACAAATGCAAGAACGATGATAATTATATGTTTCCAGAGTTTGGTCTCAATTCCTATCAGAATGTGGGAATAAAGGAGGTAAGAGGGTCTTTTTGAGGGTGTTGTGGTTTATCTTGCCTCACAGAAAAAAGGACTGGGTTCAAATCCCAGCTGAGTCTTCTCTGTGTGGAGTTTACATGCTTTCCTCATGCATGCGTGGGTTTTCTTCAGGGACTCCAGCTTCCATCTACAAACCAAAAACATGCTGTATAGGTTAAGCGGTGATTCTCAATTGTCCCTTAGGTGTCTGTCATTGTAATGGACCGGTCAATGGCATTGAAAACCCTTTATGTATTTTATCTGTATTTTCCCCAATTCAGATCTCTGATTAAAACAATGTGACCCAAAATATTATCAGAAGAAATTTAGGGAGCAGCCTCAAAGAAACCATGCTGGAACAACAACACTAAAGTTGTACATAACATGCATGTTTATTAATGACGCAAGTACTGGACAAGTATTCCAGAAGGTGTAGAATAAGCAACATTAAGCCCTTTTAAAGACAGTCCAATGAAAATCATGTTTTTAGTGTTTTTAATATGTTCTTGTAGTATTTTTTTGTAATTATGGAGGACATGTATATAAAAAAAAATTAGCTTAAAATTCTCAAAATTGTACAGCTGGATTGCTCCAATATTCCTTTAGTTGCACCGGTAATGTTTGGTTGGGGGTGTTAGGGGCTGAAAGCTAATGGGATATAATGTAAATGAAGGGATAACGGGACGTCAGGGTAGGCTTACTCCCCACCATCTGCAGAAACTATGTCCTAGAAAACGACAGGTTTTTAGGATAAAAATGATATAGCCATGATTAAAAGACAGCTAAGAACATTTAGAAAATATAACGAGGATTACTGGAGTGGGACTTTAAAGTTTGACTTTGTTTTAGTATTGAAAGAAATGGATAAAACTTCAGTGTTTACAAACTTTTCACTGCTGTAACTCTACATCCATTTACGCAATTAACTCCAGTGGATTCTGAAGTAGAGAAAAGCAGCTTTGTGCTGAAATGCAACATCGAATGGCAACCAATTTCTCACGGAATCCACATAAATCAGCTGATTGTGATGTAGATAAAGGAGTCTTTTCATATCGGTGCATAACAAATATTAAAAGACACTTTTTTCCTATATCAAAATCAGCTGATTCACGGTGATCGCGTAACCACTGAGGAGCTAAAGTGTGTTATGTAGATGCTGCCAACATGTCAGTGTTGAGTTAAACAATAAGTAGGTTTTCTTTCACATTACATTGTTAGAAACTAGTGATAATCAAAATTCGTCCAGGTTTATCTGCTTTTTAAAGTAAATTAATCAAGTGCCTTTAAATTAGTCTATTTCTCGTGGACCTCACCTCTGGCTCGTCTCGTGCCCCCAGCTCTCCCCCAGCTCCCTCTGGATGAAGCCCATCTGCTACATTATTAAAACATGTAGTTGTAGAGTTGAATGAGCTAATTGTTCTGTAATAGTCCTGGTACATCGCCTGTCCGTTCTGGGAGAGGATCCCTCCTTCATGTGGAATACCCTGAACTTTCTTTTTTTCTTTTTTAGGAGTTTGTCCTTTACCAAGAAGGTCTAAGGGCATGGATGCCCAGTTTAACTTGGTCTATTTAGCTTAGTTTAACAATCTGCTATTGTTTATATTTTTTGTGACTGACTTTAGGTTTTGTGTATTGCTGATGTGAAGCTCGATATGACAACTGTATTGTGATATTGGACTATATAGATACAATTTAATTGAATGATCCACAGAAATACCTCTTTAAAGGATTTCCCACAGTTGTTTCCACATTAACCCTTTCAAAACCTGAAGTTGAAATGGCCTTAGGCCCGTCACCTGCAAACTTTGTTATTTGACCTTTTAGATTTTACAGTTTGGTTTACAAGAAATTAAACTAAAATAACGTATGTTTGCCATTTTGACTGACCCGCTGAATGGAAAGTTTCCCCTGTATTTTCAGGGATAAAAATCTAAGGGAGACAAATCCTTTTGGGATAAACAATTGGGGAGAGCAGCAAGAAATCTTTAAGGACAGCACACAGTGGAATGGGAATCTTAAAGTGAGCATATGCACAGTATGTAAACTGTGTCAGAATCCATTGTGGGTGAGGATTCTACGTGTTTGTGCACGTGTATTTTCATGTGTGAAGCTATAGCGACTGTACCGTAACGAGACATGACAGCTCCCACACCCCTCGGTGCCGTGTGTGTCTATGGGCTCATTCAGAGTGACAGTGTAGATTAGGGGTGTAATCCTTGCGGAGCTTCGGAGGGATCTATCAGTGCCCGTGGCTCTTCACACACACACACACATCCTCACGTACACGATGAAAATTAATTGAACTGTTAATGCAGATGAAGATTGGAGTCTTAATTGCTCGGTGCTGGATTAGAAAAATCATTGTTTATGAAGAAATATTTATTCAGAATTTGAGCTTATCTTTGTTCCAGGCATGTGTAGAAAGGTCAGAGATGACTGACCCCGACTAACACCCACTGTTTGTGTTAGCCGGCCGTCTTAGCAAATTGAAAGTGATAATTAGTTAACAATATGTACTCAAAGAAAGTTCCCTGTATTTGTCTTTTTCTCCCCAAAATGGAATATCTGAGGTGGCAGAAAAATAAAAGCAGTGTGTTAAGTTTTCCCGGATGTGTCGAGGAAAAACACTTAGAGGGAGGCTTTGATCTTAGTTTTAATTAGCTTCTATTCCCCTCAAGTATTCATCTTTTCTATATTTGCAAGAAAGAGTGCGAACAATGCTCACTATGTAGCTGCTTCTGCCTATATCAGCATTTTGCTTAACTTTCCCTCTTAACTTGTTTTTTTTTTTTGGCTTTACTTCTCAAAGTGAACCCTCTTTTCCTTCAAATGTGTGCGAACAGCTGCTTCCATCGTATTCTGGTCTCACTTCTCCATTTCCCTTCCTGGTATTAAAATGCATCCAACATACGAAATACACGATGAATTCATCATGGGGATGTTTTTGAATCAATATTAATTCCAGGTCTTTTATGATGGCAAATCAATAAACGTATCACAGAGAGGCCTGTTTGCATGTTGAGCATCCTGTTTCTGTCAGAGAATGGAGACGTGATGAGAGGTGAGGGAGCGCATCCCCGGTGGTGCCAGCGGGGTGGCCCAAACTCACTCATTATCTCCCCTCAATTAGGCCTTCTCGCTTCGACACCCTCCGCCCCACAAACGGCATGTATGCGCTTGCACACGTGTGTTTGTGCTTCTGAAGGGCTCCTCCCCCGCTGGGTTCATCATGCAAACATCTCAAATGTGTTCTTACTGAAAACTCTCTCGCTAATCACTCGGACACATTTGGACAGGCCATCTTTGTCCCAGGCTTATGTTTTTTTGTGTATGTGTAAGCGTGTTGCATCAGCGTGTCAGTGAGGTTTTATAACAGATGAAGTTGTGCAGGAACTCAGAAAGCACATATGGAACTTTAATATCAAGCAGATTTGGGTGATCATTTTGCTATGTTTAGTCTCTTGTCTTTACATGATTATAATCTTATAGTTTTGAAATGGGCTTTCAGCGTTCCCTGCCCTTTGGACTATTTTGGAGTTGACTTAAATGAAGATCTTAAGATGTAAGAAAGAAGAAGAAAACTATTACTACTTCCTGCATTGCTGGTTCTCTTTGCCGACTGACACAATCAACTAACTTCATGCTTACTGCTTCTGAATCTTTCCTACATTTGGATGTAAAACCGTGAAGTTAATGTTTTTTTTTTCTTTTACATTCTCTTAAACTGTTCTAATGATGTCGCTTTAGATGCAAGCATTAGTGATGTGACCGAAAATTAACAGCAAAAACAAGTCCTACGACGACGACATGGATTTATTTGTACTCTGATCTTCTAATAACCATCAGTGACTTGTATCATGATAATTTTTCCCCTTAAAAACTCTTACTGGCCATTTTATTGGGTACACCTTGCTAGTTCCGGGTTGGACCCCTTTTGCCCTCAGAACTGACTTAATCCTTTGTGGTTCTCAAAGGTGATCTATTGGGTTGAGATCTGGTGTAAGTGGAGCCGTGTGCTGTTGTCATGAAGAGATGGACAGATTGTCTTGATTGTCTACATGCCTAAATGTATTGAGCTTCTGAGATGTGATTGGCTGATAAGACATTTTTTTCAACAAGCAGTTAGACAAGTGTTCCTAATAAAATGTCTGCTTCATTCAACTTTATTTACAGCATTGTACATAACATTATAGTATTTTTTGGTATAATTAAAAACTTGTTGTTGCAGAACACTTCCCTCACCTATAGAAACTGTGCACGGGTGATTTGGGAATCTACTGTGTCCCACCAGCATTGTGGTTCAACTGATATACTGAGAGTCTGCAACAAAGTGGGGGAGCTCAAATCTAACATTTATGAGGTGTATGTGTGGGAGGGGGAGGGGGGAGGGGGTTCAGGCTTCTTGTAATCCCCCCAAAAATAACAGTTATAACAGAAGGAGAGTTACCCTCGCTACAGTTTGCAAAATTGACAACACATTACTGGGCCTGCACTCTGGGAAATACCAGGAAGTCTTTTGTCGTCTTCTTTGGAAACAGATGAATGAAAAGTGAGTAGCAGAAGTGTGTAAAGTATGTGAACAAAATGAGGAGAGGCTGCAAAAGTTTCCACTCTCCATCAGAAGTCCAGCTCCCGGTCCCCGACTGGAGCTTCCAACCCCCCGGAGAGCCTGTTTTTGGGGTTGCAGAGCCACCCAGGTCTTGATGAATTTCTTCCTGTCAACAAATTAAGAGTCGTTATTGTTGCTGAGACAACAAAGCATCCTGGTCGCCATGGGGAGCACCATGGATACCAGTGACAGAACTCCAGAATTCTCCTAATCATCCCTAGCTGTCAGGAAGCACCTGGCCTGACACCTCTGCTTAAAACCTGTCTCCCAGGCATAAGATAATTACAAGTGCCAGCAGAGAAAGAGGGAGAGCAGGTAGAAAGCAGGTGAGACGGTGGAGAGAAGGGATGGAGTGAATTCTTTCTTATAAGGAGCTGTGTGAGGGATGGAGTGCAAGAGTTTTCTAGACAAGTTGCTACTGAAATAGAAGAAGTGTTCAAAGGCAGGAGTGGAGTTGAGAGTGCGGAGGTGTCTGGGGTGTCTCCCCCCTTTTTTTTTTTTTTTGCTTCATAGAAGACCTGGGAGGGGGTCTCTAGATAGCGCTGTCGGGGACAGATGAGGGACGTAGCTGTCACCAGATCCACATCCACACACATTTACAAGACACTGTCTCTTTGGCTGGCCCAGTACAAATGCTCCATGGATTGCACCATATTTGGAGGGGTTAACAGTTTTTTTTTTTTTTTTTTTTTTAAGGGGAATATCTTCTTTCATTAATGTACAGGAAAAGTTACAGCACACTATCAAAGGTTGTGGTCAAGTGGATGTACAGTTGCATGAAGTTGCAGGGGTGAACAGAATAACGGCTTGGAGAAAGTCTGCTCGCAAAACAAAGCGTCAGTGCTGACACGTCAAACCGCTCCTCTGTTTCTAACAAAAAGAAAAACACACAGGACTCATGTCAAAACCAACACTCTCTAACCAGTCTGATTGCTAAGTGAGGAAATACGATTCAAAGACGCCGAGGTGCCGCACTCGACTGTCGCCCACACTCGACACACTCCGGCGCTTCATTACAGCCTCTCATTTCTCTAGCAGCGGGGCCTTTCTTCAGAATAACATTCCTGCCATCCCAGCCACAGGGGGCTAAATTATTCAAATACTCTAATTCTTCTCAACTCCCCCCACTCTTTCCAGCACTCTGCCACTCATAATTTGTCTTTTCATTGTTGCCAATTTAGAGGCAATCCCTTCCATTAATGATGCCAACTGTTCTAAATGGTGTCAGAGCTGAGTGAAGGAGGAAGAGGAGGAGGGACGTGTCAGCGAGGAGGAAGTGCCGCACGTGTTGCAGGGGACAATGCTCTGGATTTTACGAGCTGACGTGCAGATATAAACGGATGATATAATGAACTCCACCTCCCACGCACTGATTGTTAAGCAGGTTTTGTTGCATTAACTGTTTCAATGTTCATATGTGGCTTTATTTGTCTGTCCCAAGCAAGCATATTTTGGGAGATTGTAAAACATGTGTTTCCTGTGCGAGCAACCGTGCGTGTAACTCATCACAAATCAATTAGATCGTATATTTTGTATACTTTGTATCAGCAAGTAATATAAGGAAACGCTTCCTTTTGTATTGACTGAATGAAAAGTATGAAGAGACTGAATGCATCAGCAGGGCGTCGGCGGTGCAGCAAAATGGTACTTAGAATATTGTTGCTGGTTTTTTACGTGCTTCTCACGAGAGTCGCTACATCTACAGAAGAATAAAGAAAATCTCAGAAACTTCCATCGAGTTCTGAACAGAGAAAACAATATTTTATCTTTGAGAGTTAAAACTGAACCTGCATGTTTACTCTATGAACAATTTTCCTAAACTTATAGAAAAAAGATTCGTTGCAATTTTCACATTTTTTTTTTATTAACAAGAAAAGAAAAGTGAACTAAGTGGGTGCAGGATCTATGTTTGCAAACAGACCTAAAATAGATTACCTTGATTCAATAATTCAGAATTATTGTAAATAAAATATTTGGCGGATGTTGGATCAATAAAGGATACTTATTAATTTTATTTTTCATGCTGTCTTTTATTTTAATCTGCATTGATTCTTTCTTTAAAAAAAAAACATAATCAATGTTTCTCATTTGGATGACCTGGTTTAAAAGAATAATTTCTCGAGGTTTGAAAAAAATCAGTAAAATATAAAAAGAAAACATGTTTACATTAGACAAGACTCAAGAACGAGAAGGTTAAATCAGCCGTAATTCAAGAAAAAATGTGGTGGAACTGTGAGTATACTGCGATGAGACTGTGCTGCTATCTTAAATGAAGAATCCCATATGAAAGTCTGGATTAGCCAAATTTAATCCCTCATCAAACAGACAATAACAGTGTAGCCTAATCCTCCTCAATTCTCAGATTAGCAGCGCTACTGCTCTCGTTTTCAGGAGAGGCCGCTGCAGCCCGGTGAGCTCTCCTCAACAATGACCTCTGGATGCGAGGAGGTTTACAAGCTGCACGCCTGCAGAGTTCAACTGGATCAACATCTGCTCACAGAGAACCCAAACATTTTTTTTTTTTTTTAATTGTAAATGTGAAAGAAAAATACATTTTTGGTGTTTCACAATAAATACAAACCCAAATTAAGAGGAAAAAATCCTCCTAAAGGTTTCAGTCAAGTGACTTTGAGAACCTTGATTGTACTACAAACCCCATAATTAGAGGTTGAGATAAGGGGATGTAATTACCTCAAAGTGTGAGGACCCTGGAGTAAACAAATATGTTCATCAAGCAAATAAAGGATTACTGTGTATGTGCCCACATCACTTCTTAACCCGTCTGATTCATCTGGGAAATGCAAAGCACAACATATGGCAAGAGGCTGAGCGAGACGGAGAGAAACGGTGAAAATGAGAGGAGAGAGCAGCGCCGGGCTAAAAAATGCTGACGCCGGCTCTTCTCTGTTGCCTGGATGAGTCGTTTCTTCAGATAAAACATAAATAGGCAAATGCTCATGTGGGAAAACGTGCATTGTTGAGAAACATATTTATGTTTGAGTTTATTTTTACTTTTATTAATAGTGAGACATATCTTTTCACTGCTCTGATTCTTTTTGCCGTCTTTCAGAGGGATTTCTCTACAAGTGTTTGTGACATTTAGGATAAAGAATTTATTTCTTTTCCCTGGAGGAAGAGTTCAAAGAACCACTGATAGTTCAGACTACTTGTTAGTTTTGCTGAGAAAGAAAAGCACAACAAGTTTGCTCAGACAGCTTCAAATTTGATTTAAACCCCTGTTGACTCTTCTAGTGCTGTGCAAACGCTGAGCTTTAGTTTCCTTCTTAATTAAGGTAATTGTGATTGAAGTGTGGCCTGTTTTAGTGCAGCCTGCAGGCACAAAAGGTTGTGTTTTTGCACCACTCGGCTGATCGGTGGAGGTACATGAACCTGGGGCGCTCCAGGCGGAAGAAGACAACAGCTTTTGTGATGTCTGCAGACATGTGGAGATCCAGCATGTGTGCGTGGAGATGCAGACAGACAGGCGGACGCGTGTGTTGACAAGCCGGCGTACCTGGGAGGAGATGAAATGTGTCAGAACCCTGACCAGTCCTTTTTTTTGGATCCCGGAATATAAATCCTACATATTGAAATATTTAACATAAACAATTGCAGCCATTTTAGGTATTTACAATGAAAAAAGTTTAGATTTTTTTTAGATGTGCATAAAAGCGTTACAAAATATAGAGATAAAAAACGAATGTTCTGTATCACATCACTCAAGTTAACATAACCGAAGTGAAACTATATTTCAATGAATGTAATTGTCTGTTTGGACAGGTTCTTTGCAGCAGCACTTGTTATGAAGTTCAGGCTGGCCAATGTTGTGCTGCAGCCAAAAGCTGTAAAACAGCCCTCACTGATATCAGTTATTAATTTTTAACTGTCCACTGTTAAAGTTTAAGGAGTAGAGATGGAGCTGGGGGCAGAGAGGTTTCTCCGGGCCGCACAGTGGGGTAAAATCTCACAGCAGAGCTTAAAATGACCTGGATTTTCTATAGGAGGTAGTGATGCAGAAGACTGTTGTTCTATTTGTAGCAACCAAGCTTTGCCCTGCATTTTTGCATGTACAAATGTACTTATTATTGAATTATAAGGACAAGAATATTTTCTTTTATATGAACATTTATTGTTAAAATCTCCCATATGGATCATGTGAATGTGGTGTGCAGGTACGTGACAGGTTACATTAAAAAGTCTTTTTTGTTTAGTTTTATATGTAACTACAAAACCTGCAAAAGTCACCTGAAGCTATAATGTGTTCTATTTTTGTTTTATACTCGTGAATAAACACATATATGGCAATGAAACAGGTTTACCTTAAGGGTTGCCCTCCTATTTTTCAAGCTCAGCAGAAATCCTCTTGGCAATGCTGGTTTTTGTGAGATTTTCAGTAAATATGACTGCATTCATCACTGTTTCTAATTATATTCTGGGGTCAACTTGTTCCGCTGTAAAGCAATTGTGTAAAAATTTCTTTACCTAGAAACCACAAGCTGTTTTCGGTCTCCTTGTTTTTTCTTACAGGGGCCTTGAGCGTGACCTCCCTTTGATGCTTTGAGGTAAACAAGTCAAACCAAGGTCAATCCAGTGAAAAAATTCCGTGCGAGGTTCAGCGGTGAACCCGCTCTCTCACGTTGGGGTTGTATAAAAGAATAGGCTGGTTGGGTAACAGTGAGCATGAAAAATACGCCTCCTTCATGTTGACCCATATCATCCATTATGTGAGGTGATTATGAGAATAGAACTGCCTTATGGGTAGCCACAGTTACAGGAAACAATTGCTCACTGTCAGGCTGTGTTTTAACTGCAGAACGACCAGCTTTATTACAGCTTGATTACTGAAGCCTCTCTGAAGCCTCAGCAGCTTTTGTTACTCCAGATGTGTTTCAAAACGGAAGCAAATCATTTGCTTCTATTTCAATTGGAGTAAAAGAACAAGAAAAAACAATTTCAATGAGGTTGCGACAGCAAATAAAGCCCAACTTACACGGGTGGATATTACCCTCTATGTTAGAATAAAAAAGCTTTAGAGCAAAAGGTGCGTCTGTTCCAAAACTGCTTTTATGTCACACTGCCTCTCATGCATAATGTATTCATGCAAATAGCAATTCTTTTCCTTTAGACATAACAGGAGAACCTAAATCTTTGCCAAAATGAGTCTTTTAATAAAATTTCCATGAATGCAAATACAGGCCAGGTTTCAGCGTAATTCTGCCCAGGAATTAAACTAAGTTGGCCTGGTTTATCTTAATAGCTGATCTCAGCCCAGTGGGGCTGGTATTAAGTCTGCCGGTCGCAGCACACTGCTCAATGCAATCACAGCTTTGCCTCCTCTAGCATAGCTCACTCCAGTGACCAGACTGGAATTAACACGTGCATGGACATGCACACTTCCAAGGCCTCCACACACACTCACACACATGCCTCACTGGATTCCAATATGATGTTTCTCCATTGATATTATAAATGTAATTATACGCAACCAAGTTGATTATTGAAGTAGAGAAATTCTTCTGAAATATTGAAATATCTCTGAATCACATTATTATTTTTTCGGATAATTAATAATTAAGATTTCTAATTTATCTTATATAATTTTTAAGTAATCTAAGAAGGTGAATAATTACACATGAAAGAAATAAAAGAGCAGTATTTATTCAGAACGATAATGATGTAGTAATGAGGTGTCTGCGAGTCTGTGAGGAAAGCACTTTCTCCATCACTTGACTTATCACCTGTCAAAGAATGGGGGTTCTTTACTGGCAGACAGAACTGTAATGTAAAGCTGTTTGGATTTAAAAAGATTTCTGTCGACCTCTAAGTACTACAGGAAGCTTTTTGTTAAAATAGTCCTGCAGAGTTTATTTGATTCAAAAGCGCACTCCAATGAATATTGCAGTTTTGGTGTTTTTAACATACTCTTGTGGTATTTTTTTTAAAGATGGAGGACAATAATAAAGAAAATTGAAATTAAAAGAGCTTTTCTGAGTGTTTCTTGATTGAAATCATTGTGAACCAGGAACAGACGAAAAACATGCTGTTTGAAAAAGCTTGTAGTGACATAGGGGTTGAATATGACACGCCTGGTCTGCTCCATTTTAATGAATCCACTTTTAGACAACTAGTTCATATTTGAAAATGTAAATATTATGAAAAATGACAAATTATCAAAAGAGAGAAAAATGAGAAAATGTAGAGAAAACATTTTTAGTGGGAAAATATCAAGTTTTCAAGTAAAATGTCGTTTTTCCACGACACGGACGCCACCAATTGGAGTGAGAAGAGGTTGGCAGGCAGTGATTGGTCCGAGTCAAAGAGTCTACATTTCTATCACCAATCAGAAGTGAACTTGTTGGAAAGCCACACCCTCACTTCTAAAAGGAGACTCTGGATAATCTGTCAATCCAACTTTTTGAACGTTTGAGGTGCGGGCCAGCGGGCAACACATGCTTTTACGAGGCATCTGATTGGCCAGTGTATAACTTGCAATAAAGAAAATAAATGAAAAATGAAACAGTATAAACAAGAAAATGCTAAAATGGGTGTGGTTATTCTGACAAATACAATGATTGATTAATAGCTGTTTATTTCTCAATAGAAGTCTATGGACTTGGAGCCAGCTGGAACTTCCTATTTGGGATGAGGGGGGAGGGGTCATTCTGTCCACATCTTTTATACAGTCAGCTGTGTTGACTTAATAGCTCAGTCTGAGATACAGACTATTATAAATTATTTATAATGTTCAATTAATGATGATTGGTTTAAACCTGCATACGTGCGTGCTATAATGTCAACACCTGAAACATTCCTTTATTTCTGATTAACCTTTAGTGATGGTGGTTCTGATGAAGTTATTCTCTTCACACAGCCTTTTGGGCTCAGTGTATAGCTTTCAATGTTCAAGACAAACCACGGCTCCTCACTCCTTTTTTAAGCACAAAGTGACTTGGGATAACTGCCAGTGATAACTAGTAATTACATCCATTTAAAATGTGCATTATTTTACCCAGGCACTGAAAAAACTAGTGAGGCAGAAAATTGTCCAGTTTTATCCTCTCCCCTATAAACACACTTTTTACCCATAAAAGAAGTACTTATTTTTTGACAGGTTTTTATCCTTGAGTGAGGCTAAACATTACGGAGGAGTTTTCATGTTAATTGTTCCAAGCATTGAATGACAGCAAAGGCCAAGGCAGGCAGTGAGGCAGACGTACACTGGCAGTACACTACACCAAGACAATATTAATTTCTCAGTTCACTACATGGACTCTTGCTCTTAACTTGGCCATTGAACGTGGATAGAGGATTCATCTATTGAAGTGAAAGCGTTTTGACAAAAATATATATATATTTTTTTACCTTTGCACAAAAAGGACATGGTTTCTTGGGAGAAAATATATTTGAATGAACATGTGCTGTCTATTCACAAAGAGAACTTTCTCTTCATACCAGTTTTGCTCCGTCCTAATATGTGTGGATTCATTGTATGCGTGTGGCACAAAGAGTGATAGGAGTCCTTAGAAAAGAGCGAAGCTCTCCACAGATTAGACTCTATTAGCATTTAAGGTACTGTCATAAATTCCTCCCAAAGTGGAAGGGAGAGGCAGGACAAATGAAGTAGGATTAATAGGGACCAGAGCCTGACCGATAGTGGGGATTGGGAGGCTGGGTCACCTTGGGATGGAGGGGCAGGGTGGCAAACGTGCAGTGGGAAGACTAGTAGAGCTAAAATAGCAGTAAGACGGACTTGGACATACAAGACAGACAAATGAAACGTTCATGTGCAACTGAAAGTTGATAAAAGAATGAGCGTGAAAGGCGAGAGGTGAAAGACAAAGATACGAGCTCAGAGTGCATGGGAACATGGACACAGTTGGTTAGGTGTCTAACCTTCACTGCTGCTGACCTCCACACAGGTAATGAGGTGCACACGCAGAGACAGATAGCCAGTGTGTGCGGGGAAGGAAAAAGGTTAGGGCAAACCAGCATGTAAGTACTTCTGGGTAATTTTATTGTTTTAAAAATGTTAAGTAATTTGTGAACATTTTGAACAGGTCTGAGGTCAGATCTACTTTTTTTTTTTTTGCTGTATTTCTTGCCCTTTACTGCTGCCTCTGATGTCATAATTTATATTTACAATGTTTTACAGTCTAAGTGATGCTTCTGTTTGCTCCACAAAACTCTTGGACTCCAGCTACGAGAGTTTTGACTTCATCTTACTGCCTGAGGAGACTTAAAAGACCCATTCTAATGAAAATTGTGGCAATTTTTTTGATGATATATAAAGAAAATTAAAGTCAAAATTGCATTTCTGTGTACTTCTTTTACTGAAATCATTGTGACTCAGGAGCTCATGAAAAAAATGCCAATGGGAAATTCTTGTAGGTGTGACGTCGTAGCTCTATACCATATTTTGTGTACATATTACTGCTCTGCATTAGTCGATTAAAGCACTTTAAAGTACCACTCCAAACATCTTTTAATCTATTCTCAAAGTGTTCACGGTGGTTTTCATTATGATTATGTTGCTTTTGGCAAAAAAAAAAAATAAATAAGTGGGGGTTGTTTTCTAGGACATAGTTTCTGCAGAGCGGCAGGATTTCATTAAAAAAAATCATCTCTGAGTTGTGGGCAGGACTGTTTGCGAAGTGTAAGCCCACCTCAACTTCCCATCATCCATCTGTTTACACGCCTCCCGCTAGCTTACAACCCCTCATAACTCCAAACTAACGTTACTGATGCAACAAAAACGAGAGCTGTTAATCCATACAGCTTGGAGCCAGATGCCAGCTTGGACAAGGAAAACAAAGACGTGCAAGGATCTATTTGTCTACAAGTGGGTGTATCAGGATGTAGCAGAGCAAGGAGCTTGTGGTTCACCCAGCATATAGTTGAAGTGACAAATAAAATCCTTTTAGGTAGAATTTTTTAATTGCTTCTGTTTCACAGTGATTTAAATATCTTATATAGACTATATTGCCAAAAATATTTGTTCACCATCCAGAACCAGGTGTCCTAATCACTTGGCCACAGGTGTATAAAATTAAGAATTCAGGCATACATTCTTTGTGAAAGAATGTTCCGCTCTCAGGAACTCAATGAATTGGAGTTTTGAACTGCCATAGGACGCCACCTGGGTAACAAATCTAGGTGTGAACTTTCCTTGCTCCTAAATATTCCACAGTCAACTGTCAGCTCTATCATAAAAAAATTATGTAGACGACAAGATCCATGTATGTGTTTGTTTTTTTGCTTTCCTTGGCTCAAAACGGTGCAGCTGAATAGCTCCAATATTGCTCGGCACTTTTGTTGCAACAGTAATGTTAGCTTAGGGTTGTGAGGAGCTGTGAGCTAGCGTAAGAGAATGTAAAGCAATGGATGATGGGAAATGGAATGGGTTTACTCGAGTCAAATTTTCTGATGAATTTCTGTTGCTATGCAGGAACTGTGTCCTCTAAAATGTCACAGGTTTTTGATTTTGTCTAAAAATGGCATAATCATAATGAAATGATCCTTGGGAAGGTTTTTAAAATAGATAAAAAAAATGATCCGAGTGGGACTTTAGGTGTGAAAATCAGACACTTAATGCTGCCCTGCACTCAGCTGATCTGTGAAAACTGTGATTGACCTCTTCTTAAGGTCCCCCAGTCACTTTTCTGGAGTGAAACTGAAACCCCAATTGGATAAGATGCTGAATCACTGGCTTGCAGCAGGTCTGTAACAAACTTTCCCCTTCCTTCGATATACAGTTTGAATTGACTTTTAGTCAGCAAGGATGTGAGGGCGAATGTCTGCCTTTATGCAGCTTAACTCCCAACCCTTACAGTAGCAGAGACAAGGTGACTTACAGGTAATCTATAAGAATAAGGAGCCAGGCAGGCGCCCTGGGCTTTTATTAGATCTCCGATACTTCCCAGCCCCAGCCCAAGTCCCGGCCCCGTCCCCAGATTGGCACTTGCTGGCTCCACCTAGAGAAAGGCTACGTCGCAAATTGCTCCAGACAGCCACTATGACATCCACCTGAAAACCACCTTTCCTTTAACAGGGCAGCCAGGGCAGCAGAGGATAGCGGGTGTCAGTGTCTCCTCAAATTTACCCATGGAAAAAGTGAGAAAGCAAGAAACGTAAGGAAAGAGCAAAAGGATCTATCAGTCAGAACTTAAGGAGTTTTCTCGCAGTGCATTGACCTTGAGTGCTTGCCATTGATTTCCAGTAACGCCTCCCAAACAGCGACGCGAACCCCACTGAGCACCGCGGGACCCTGATTGGGAACAGATTTCCCAAATTCCAATAGCATGCCACCTGCCCAAGATGATGGATAGTCCTCTTGCATCCCATCAATTCTCACCTGCTGCTGAGTAGGTGACACCTGGGCCAGATTTATCATCATATGCGATATCAGGTTGAGCAGCCAATCAGATAAGAGAATTCTAAACTGTGGCCCCTCCCCTCTGGAGAGCTCCATTACATTTGGAAACAGATTTATTCCTGTAAAGTGACAAGAGGAGGGGAGATGAGGAGGGCCTGGAAGGGAAGGAGGACAAAGAGACTCTGGGATAAACAGTGTAAAGTGAAGGATGCTGGGAGGGTTTTTATATTATACATCAATGAGTTGTTTATTTAAAAAAAATATAAGGCAGATACAAAGATGTTAGCAAGTGTTTAAAAATGAAAATGTGAATGAACCAAACAGGGATTTGTAACCATTTTGTCAAAATAGTCAACGGCACCTTTAAAAACCGCTTGCTTTAAGTTTGGTCATACCGCACTGTTCTAATCTAGAAAACTAAAACTAATAGATTTAATTCAATTTAACTTTATTATCTTGATTTTTTTTTGTTTATTTTCCACTTATCTGGATGATTTTACACTCATTTACTCTTGCAAAGGATGCACTCAAACTCGTGAATATTGAAAATTTTTAACGTGACCTCTGCTGGTTTGGAGGAGGAGAATCAGAGATTTGAGGCCATTTTTATTAGATAAATATTTAACTTTACCAACAGCAAGCTCCAAGCCTATGTGGTACAGTTTTAAAAACCTGTCATTAACTAAAAGCAACATTTCTAGTGTATTTAAAGTGAAAGTCATATCTTGTGGCTGTACAAAATCTGTCTCTTAACATTTGATCACCCTCTGACAAAGACATGGAGTCCAGCTTCACTCCCACTGCCACTGAATCCAACCCACAATGTGTTAAAGAGAGAAGTGCAGATTTTGTTTTCAAACCCCCCGTATTTGGTGTACACATTACTGCTGTGCATCGGTGGATTAAATCACTTTAAAGTACCACTCTAATCCTCTTTAAATCTATTTTCAAGTGTTTTTTTTTTTATTATAATCAGGCCATTTTTGGCCAAACAAAACAAAACCTAAAAAAAAACTTCTTTTTTTAACATGGTTTATGCAGAGCAGCAGGAGATCATTAGAAATCTGTCTCTGAGTTGTGGATGAGACTGTAAGTGAGATGTAAGCCCACCCCCACTTCCCATCATATCGTCAATCTGTTAACATTTTCTTTTGCTAGCATACAGCCCCTAACAACCCCAACCTAATGTTACGGTGCATCAAAAATGGCAAGAAATGTTCGAGCTATCAATCTGTAGAGCTTTGAGCCAGATGCCAGCCTGGATGAGGAAAACAAAGATGTACATGGATCTGTTTGTCCACAAGTGGATGTATCAGAATGGAGCAGAGCAGGGAGCCTGTA
The DNA here is from genome assembly GCA_003999625.1 of Oryzias javanicus. NCBI lineage: Eukaryota > Metazoa > Chordata > Actinopteri > Beloniformes > Adrianichthyidae > Oryzias > Oryzias javanicus. Next base: position 21,012,074 of record CM012442.1, read on the forward strand.
GCCCGCCTGGCATATTTTCTAAGTCACAAATAAAATCTTTTTCGACCATTTTTGTTTTTTCATTTTTTTTCTGGTTTGCAATGATTTGAATAAAAACATACTCAAAAATGCCATTTTAGGCTTAAATATCTTTATATACTGCATGTCTTCTGTCACCAGGAACAGTCTTCAGGAATATGCTAAAAGCACCAAAAACACTGTTTTCATTGTAGTGGCAATATTTAAAACTCAAACAACAATTAAGTTGTTGTTATAAGCTTGAAAATTGTGACAAAAACGTGTTATGAAGGTAGTTTAAAAAAAAAACATTTAACTTTAGCAATTATTGCTGTCATTAAACCATTGAACACAATACAAGATTTGCAACTCAAAGGGTAAAACGTTGTACTTGGACTTAAAATTTTACTCATGTTTTACTCAATTTCATTACAGCTGAAATCAATTCAGCTGCGTTTATCATCAAGTCAAGTGTGAACACCTTCAGCTACAGTTTTCTTTTAGTCTTTTAATTAATGAGACCAAAAAATCACACAAGTCCTGTTAAAGTATGTAGATTGCAAAGGTTCAACTAGAAGTGAGGCCCGTCATAACCTCAGGAGGTCTGACAAATAGAAAAGACTGAGAAATGTGTTCAGAATGAGACATGACGCTTCTGCTAATGATGTTGAGCAGCTGGAAGTTCTCCATCCTACAATTAACCTACCCTCTCAGTACCCCCAAAGCCTTTCTTTGATCCCTCTGCTTTATAAAGCCTCTCATTTTAAAAAATGGAAAAATCTTTCCCTCCCTTTCACTCGGCAGAGCTGCAGTGGTTTTTCTGAGGCTCACCAGGCACATTGCTTTAGCCCTGTGTAATCCTGCCAACCCTATTCCATTAGCCACGCGGACTAAAGAGCTTAACGACACAGTCCCAACGCAGGAGAGAGAAGGGAAAAGAGACAACACAAATTTCTCCGAACGCGTGGCTGCTCAGCCAGTATTTACACTTTCTTTCTCCCTGTGCCTCTCCATCTTCATCTTGCTAAGGAGCCCAGAATGGATTAAAGATGGCATGTCTCGTGGATAAGAAGTATTACCATTCGATTTGGAGAGATTGATTCGTGGTCTCGCTGAACAGAAAACTTTGGACATGGCCAGTGTGCCGGTGCCAAATGCTACTGATTTGAGATGAAGTTGGATGGAGGAGGGACTTTCATTCACTCACTCTCTGTTTAGTGATGTGCTGTCCCATTTAATCCAGAAAACAACTGCTTGTGTTTAATCAGTAAATTCACTGAAATCTGTTTTGTTGCTCAGCTGTATTGTCTTAGAGGCACATTGAGCTTAAGAGACTGTAAAGTAGCTTTGTACTGATCTGGTAAGGAAGGAGGATAAACAAGCAGATTGGGAGAAGCTTGATCAGTTTTAATAGTAAAGATTTGTATGTTTTCGCTCTCTGACGCCGTGTGCTAGTTAGTTAAACTAAGACATCAGTTGACAAAAAAACGATTTTAAAAAATTTTTTTTCTTCAATTCTAGCAAATAAATCAACTGTAAATCGGAAAAAAAAAATCATCAAATCTTAATATCTCTCAAATTTGAGACTTGTTCAACGGAGACTTCAAACTAAAAACTGTTGATCAGTTTTTCTGTTTTAGCAGAGGAGCGCTATACCTGACAGTGGCCTTGGATGGAGGACTTTTGTAAGTGGGAGGGGGGCAGCCAGACTGTCAGCTCGGGGCAGAAGGTGTGGGAGACGGGGGCAAAGGCGGCGTCCATATTTCTTCATGAAGGTGACAGTGACAGAGAAGCGACAAAACGAATGGCCTGTCAGAGGAAATGAGAACAAATAGTTCTTATGTTTCATAGAAAAGAGGATGCTTCAAGCATCAAGAAGCAGTTTGGTTGGAGGCGGAGCCCAAACTCCAACTTGCATTTCTAACAGCTGTGAACTGTAGTCGGTTGAAGAAATCCCAGCTAAAATTGAAGATCCTGCAATGGATGAAAAAAAGCTGCCTCAATAATCTACATAGGTTTGTTTTTTTTTTTTACCAGTGTGACTGCTCTTTCCAAAGAACAATTTAAACCTCAAAATGGGGGTCAGCGTGTGTCAGCATCAGGATAATTTTGTATTTTTAATTATCTAATTGTTAGGGGTTGAGAAGTTTCTGTTTAGGGAGCACAGCATTCCCTCTTTGCTTTTGTAGATTACCCTTCTTTTGCCTTAATCAGAAAGTACAAAATAATCTTTTTACATTTTTGAATGAATATAACCATAGATACGGTTTGCTCGTGAAATTCTTTCTTCAAGTTCAGAGGCTTTGAAAAGATCCCCAGAGGCATATGTTTTCCGAGTAAGGTTTTTTGGTTTATCCAGAAGAAGGCCGTGTGGTGTGGTACTCCCAGGAGATATTTCTTTCAGCTGCTCTGCGTTTGTGCTTTTCGGGATATAGTGATTTTCCTCCATTCATTTTTTTATCCATCTAAATCAGGGGTGTCAAACTCACTAGCAAAGGGGCCAAAGTCCAAAAAACACCTTAGGTCATGGGCTGACCTAATTTGTTGAATGCACTAAACTTAATTTTTAAAGTTTAAATACTTAACTTTTTAACATAACTATGAATAATAAAAAAGAAGGAATACTATTCCAGAAAAAATCAACTTAAACCTTAAAAAACTTTCAGTATTTTGTTCTCCATATAAATATATTTTGTCAAAATTATGCAAGTTAGAAATAATAATAACATCGGGCTGCTAATAACAATAAAATAAAATGATCTGCAGGGCCGGATACAATTACCCGAATCAGCAAGAGTAAAACTGAAGTTTTGTGTTCAGAGAAAAATGGTGAACAAAAATTTGCCATTTTTTTCAAGTCTGATGCATATTTTTTAAACAAAACTTTTTCTTATTCATTTATTTAAATCGAGTTCTGATTCATTTGTTGATTCAACTTTTCTCTCTCATCCACTCATTTTCAGATATTTTCAAAATTTTTAATCATTCATGCATTCATCTTCTTGGCCACTTGGTCCCTTTCAGGGTCGGGGGGTTGCCGGAGCCTAACCTGGCTACTGATGGGTGAAGGCAGGCAGAGTATACCCAGGACAGGCCGCCAGTATCACAGAGCAAAAAAATTGTTATTTTTATTCATGTTTACATGCAAATCAATATATCAGAAAGTGTTTGTTCATTGACCGGCAGGTTCCACCATTTTTTTATATTTAAGGTTGATTTTACCTATGACAAATTGGTATGTGGTGGAATGAGTTGTTTTTCTTACATCTTTTGTCACGGATGAGACTAGACTTGGTGACAGAAACATAAACATTTACTAAATTATCTTAAACATGACAAAACCAGGAGAACAAACCAGTGACATGACAGAACGTAAATGAGCAGATGACCTGACAATGAGAAACTGAAAACCAGACACTTAAATACACTGAGGTTGATTAACTAAATGAAAACAGCTGTGGATGATTAACCTGAACGTGGTGAGACTGACAGGGAAAACAGAAGATGACTTAAATTCCTTAAATCTCTCCTGCCTTAACCGACTTACTTTACAGTTAAAGTTTATAAGGTCACACAATCTTTAATTGTGTTGAAGTATTTTATTTTAATATCCATGAGTACAAATCTGCTCCACAGGGGAACACAATGAAAGTCACAGACAAGAAAAAGAGTTATTGATGAGTGATTATCAGTCTGAAGAATCTCTGACATTTTAAGACTAAAGTGGTTGATTGATTTAAAAAAATGACAGTATGAAAGTTTTTTTTTTGAAAGAATACTTTATGGTTAAAAAAAAGTGTTTCTTGTCTACCTCAAATACAATATAAAATATTGACAAAAAACATTTTTTGCATGTTTGAAAGAAAACAAATGACAGCATTGTGTGGGAGTTTTACAGGGTAAATGTTCTAAAAGTGTTTTTTCTTTTTTTTCCTCAGGAAGTGACACAAATGTGTTCGTATATAATTTAACTGGTGTTTCATGGTCACAAGGTTTACTGTTACCTGTTAGTTATGGCATTTTTCATCAGCCAGCGCTCTCATTTTCCCATCAGCTCATCGACAACGCTCCAGCTTAACTTTACGTCATTTTCTCGGGATAACAAACTTCCCTCTCAACATGACAGGACTGTTGAATGATGGCTTCAATTCTGTCTCAATCTCTATCTCTTCTCATAATGTCTGTCTCTTTGCAATACCGGCGCTCTGCCCCGCCTCGATTTTTTTCTTTAATTCCTTCCTCTGTCTGCCTCTCCTCACTTATTTTCGGCCTCATCATTAGTCGCTGTGCCATGTTGAGAGGAGAGTAATCTGAACTACCCGTCCCAGGGGCCCATTCCTTTACTTCTTGCTGTAGGAATAAGCGACCTATTGATTAGTTATCAGCCCGTAATTGGGCTGCGATCTCCCTCACCCTCAGATATCCCCCAGATATATGACACTCCTGACAGAGAGGTGGGTGAGGAGGCGGCGGTGAGCGGCGGCGAGGGTTTCCTCCCGCCTGCCTGCCAACTCTTTACTCAACAAAATGTCTTCCTGACCAAATGGATGCCAACTGCCGCCCACATTTCTCTCTCCGCAAAGGGATTTTCGACATCATGCCAGGGAAAGATTATTCAATCTTCCAAATTATACAGCCAGCAAGAGGTCCAGCAGGATTTTCCAAACTGCGTTAACGGCGAGCGCCCATTTTCTGCCATTTTCTCATCGCAATAAACTCTGAAATTGTAATCAGAGTTTTTAAATGAAAATGGTGCGGCTTACTGAGAAAGAAACTTATATAAGCTCGGAGTAAGTACACCATTCGCATATGGATAATTGCCTGTGAGGGATTTCAATACAAATTGAGGCTCAGGAAGCGGATAAGCAACAGGAAGGGTGTCTCTGCTCCTGTGTAAGCATCCAAATCTACTGTGAGTGCGCAAAGAACCATGACTAACTCTTACTAAGTCTGTTTGTGCACTTTTAGGAAAAGCTTAAAGGTACTTTCTTCTCTTCTTCATCGTGTTCCTTTTTGCTGTCATAACCTCCTTTTCCCTCCCAAATGATGTGTTGCTCTCAGGATCTCTCAGTTGAAGTCTAAACTCAAGTTTTCTTTCTTGAGTTTCCCGTTCCTGATTTAATGTTTTGATAGATCTGGAGCGTTTGAGAAGAAGAGATGAAGAAGAGACTTGTCCCTGAGGCTTCCCCAGACAGACGCAACATGTCAAACCCTCCATTTAGCAGCCAGATTAAAGCTTATCCGAACCCGCCCCCTGCGCCTCAGCTCCATGCTCGTCTCTCCCTCAAAACCACATCTGATAAAGATCTCATTTCAACACTCAATATTGCCATAATCAAAACTCCACTAGTTCCATGAAGCTTGTTCATCATCCCACTTCACTCATCCCTCAGTCAGGAACAATCAACCTCCTCATCCTCTCTCCTCCTCCTCTTTCCCCTGCTGAAGCCACCAGAGCTGCGTTTGTCTCCGGGCATTTATCTAAAGGAGACATAAAGGATTCAAGTTTGAGGCCGTGGCGTTCTGTGGGCTGCTTTGTCTCTGCATCTCCCTCTGTGACAGATTGCAGAACAACGCAGAGAGATGCGACTTTAGTTTGTCTGCTCTCTCACGCGCTCCTCCGCTTGCGTGGCAAATGATTCTTCAATTTCCGCAGAACAGATGAGGGGATTATCAGAGGGAGGGTTGAATTAATATTTACATTCATCTGCAATCACGCTAAATCACACTGCACACAGCAGTATTTACAATGTCATCTTTATTTTCTCTTTGGATGAATTGTTTAGTGTCTGTAGAGAAATGAAAGCCTGTGGGTTCTAAAAGTGAGTTTTTCAGAAAACTTGTGTTTAATTTTACTCTTTTTCTTCAGTTTTGATCATGGACAAAGCAATCAAAGCAGAATTTATTCAGTTGTCGTAGCGATCATAGAATGATTGTGCCACCAGACTTTGTTCTTAATTTCTGTTATATTCCCCCAGTGCTATTCTCGCTTTCTTAATAGGACATTTTCTTTCATGTATTTTAGAGCTGCAACTATTCATTTTAATTAAAATGTGATTCTTGTCATAATTTGTGTTTACCTGTATTATTCATAGTGGATTTTGAACAATCTGATTCACTGAACTAAAATCAATCCAGGACATCTTTAGCCAAAACTACAACCAGTGTGATTCAGAAATAAAATCCTGGAACTGAACAGTGCAGGTGATGTTTTCCAAATTCCAGTTTTTCTTGCAAGGTAATCAAGAGTAAATTATATATGTGTACAAACAAACAAGTGCAAAAGAATTCATGTCAAATCCATTCACATTTTACTTTCATTACGTTCGACCCACTGTTGTTTTTTTCACTTCAAAATAATATAAACGGAACAGTCAGGCCCGGCCCCGGCACCCCTTGCAGGTACTTAGATTCAGACATCCTCACTGGGGTTCGAACCGCTCTCGCTCCAACCGACTTCAACTTTTAAAGGTCGTGGAATCGATAAAACCACTAGATCGCCATTTTAATTTGTCTAATTCGACCAAAGGGAGAGGGAATTTCCAAACAAATTTATATAAAACAAACAAACCTTTGCTTTGAACCTGTATTTCCTCTTTTTCCTTCTATCATGCTTAAAGTTTTAAAGAAGCACTTACAACTGCAACATAGTGCACCCCTCTCCTCCCCCCAACAGCAGCAGTGATGGGAAGGGAGGGGGGCTGCACTGCAGAGTCATTAATTACATTAAACATTTCAGTTATCTTATTTACGTTTTTTATTCATTGCTTTAATATTTTTACATTAAATGAGTGGTCCATTAAACTGCTTAACAAAAAATTAATATATATTCATTTTAATTTGGCTTCCCCTCAAGCAGATGGCGCCCTGGGCAGCTGCCTAGGTCGCCTATGCACAGTACCGGCCCTGGGAACATTGTTAGAACATACTACCATATCGTATGGTCACATTTCTTTGCGAAATTTAAAGTCTTTCCACACATTGGACTGTAATGATGGTTTGATCATTTTTTGCTGACATCACAAAGTGTGTTGTCCACTTCTTCGTTTTTACTTTAAAACAAAGTTATCGTACCTCAATCCCAATGATATGTTTCAAGATTGATAATTTATTTATTTCACTTTGAAGCATTTTTTTTTGTAATGTTACAGATCAATTAACAACTTACCTCAGACAGACTGACCTGGTGGGATCATAGGAATATAAATCCATTAATTGATAAACCCCTAATGTGTTTTTATTTACACATTGAATATATAAATATATATTAAAATCTGTAAAATGATTTGGCAAAAATAAGACTTTATAAGCTGTGTTTAATAGATACTCTAAATGTACAGTTTGTGTGTGATTTCATTTTGTGATTATTTGCAGATAATAAGTGGTAGAGAGAGAAAAAGGTTTCAAATAAATCAACCACAGAACATGTCACTCTGTAGTTCGGTCAGCTCTTTCCTGTACGACTGACGAGGATGCAGGCTAAACATGCAAACCTGACATTCATGATGAGAAGGAGGCGGTGCGCTGTAAGAAAAAAAAAAAGAGGCTCCTTGCACCTCCTCTCTGTAAAAGGGTGCACTTGGACTCTGACTAATGGGGAATCTCTTTATGTATATGAGTCACATTAATAACAGGACAGCATGGACACGGTGTACATTAATAATAGCAAACAGTTGCGGAGAGCATATAGTACACTGCATATACCAGCAACATCAATAACAACTCATAACCTCCAACTGCAGCATGAATCATCATGCCACGTGGACACTTGGAGTCAACAACTGTGCACAAACCTAGAAATAGAAAATCCTTTGAAATGCTTAATTTGTCCACATGTGTCTGTCTGTTTGGTGAACTATTAGAAACTATTAACTTTAGAGAGGTAAACATATATATTACTTTTTTTGTGAGCACTAAATTATTCTATTTGCTCCTTTACATGCTGGGTGATGCATGATAGAAGCAGTTAATTAGGCCAATAATGAAGCAGTGTGTGTCTAATGAGAGAAGATGAGCCCCGGTAGAAAACATTAACAGCTAATTATTGATGTTTGTGTGAATTTTTGATCGCAGTGTTCACAGGTTTCTTCTTTAAAGACATACTCTAATAAAAATTATGTATTGGATTTTTTTAACATGTTCTTGTTGGATTTTTCTCATATATAAATAAAAGTAAAATAAAAATTGCTTTCCTGAGTATTTCTTTTATCCAATCTTGGCAAAAAAAAAAAAAAAAAAAGAAGAAGAAAAAGGTGTTGAATCTACATCGACGAGCCACCAGCTACCTGCTCTGCTCCATTCCGATGCATCCACTTGCAGATGACCAGGTTTATTTATGTCTTCGTTTTACCCATCTGAGCTGGCATCTGATTCAAAATTGGACAGTCCAAATATTGTTCACCACTATTGTTGCATCTGTAATATTAGTTTGGGTGTGTGAGGAGCTGTAAGCAAGTGGGAGAGAGTATAAATAAAGGGATCATGGGAAATGTGCTGTTTCCCGTCAACAACTACTGCCGCTCTGCAGAAACTATGCTCTAGAAAATGGCACAGATTGCTCATTTTGCCTTAAAACTTCAACGTCATATTTAAAGGACCTCGGGAGCACTTGAAACAGATCAAAAGATGATTATAGTAGGACTTTGAATTGAAGTTTGCCAAAAAAAAAAAAAATGAAATGACACCCAGCCATGGAGCAGAGGAGACTGTTCAAAAGATGCATGTGACACCACCATTAGAGACAACAACCAGATGTAAAGAGGAGAGTTTGACACTTGCAAGTCTGCCCATTGTGGCTAATTAGCAGGTTGAAGGATCCTTCTGGCAGATAACACAGTCAGGATGACACAGTATTTTGATATGACTCATCCAACCATTTGAATTGTTATGTTTGTATTGCTTATGACTCTATAGATTTAAGCATTGTGATGGTGAAAAATGGCCCACTACCATGTTTAGTTGCAGAAAAAAAAATACCTTCACCTATTGATTTCCAAATAGAAAGGTTATGACTTTTCCTAAAGGGAATCCATCATCAGAAATGTTTGCATGTGTACACCACTGGGGTAATAATACTGTCTAGGAGGCCCAAGTCTGGGTCTCCCTGTGCCAGTCTGTAGTCGTGATGAAATACAGGGTTGTGTCAGGGCATCTGGCTTAAAACTCTGCCAAACTCAGTGAAAGCTGATTCATTGTGACAATGATTCATTTTAACCTGACGGGGTTCGCCAAAAGGTGAACAACAACTCAATGAAAGGAAATAAATGGAGTTCATAAGTAGCATGATGGTTCATCATGTAAAATACATTTTATATTTAAAATCAGATTAAGTCACATTATTTTGAGGCTTTGGTTGGGGCAAAATGAACAATATTAGTATTGCACAAGGAGTTCAAGCCCCTCCCCAATATTCTTTTGTCTGCTTCTAAAGTTTTCCCAGTGGTCTTTCAGTTATGATTGTGCCATTTTTATGAAAAATGCAAAAAACTAAAAATATAAAATCTGTTGTTTTCTAGAATGTAGTTTCTGCAGAGTGGCAAGAGTTCCTTAGAAATTCTCCTCTGAACTGTTGGAACAGAAGTAAACCACCTCTCGTTTCCCATGATCCCTTTGTTAACACTCTCTCCCGCTAGCTTACAGCCCCTCACAACCCCAAGCCTCGATGAACAGTTTTGAGCTGATGCCAGTTAAGTTAAAGAAGACAAAGATGTACATGGATCTAGTCGTGTACAAGTGGATGCATCAGAATGGAGCGGAGCTTGTTGCCTGTAGATAAAAATTACAAGCTTTTTCAAATGGCACTTTTTTCTGCTGCCTCTGTTTCATAATAAAGAAATACTCAGAAACACAGTTTTAATCTGAATTTTTTTATAAATGTCCTCCATCATGAAATGTTGAAAACAAAAAACATAGTTTTCATTGGAGTTGGCTTGTGATTTACATAATAACAATTCCTCATTTTAACCATTGGATACTTATTTATAATTTTTTTTAATAAGCTCAAGGATGTCACGTTACTTAATAATCACAGTAATACATCAAAAGTATGATCACATGTCTTCAGGTGTTTAATTATTTCTCATTTTACCTTCATTCATGGAGCACTTACAAACAGAAAAATTACAGTTATAGCTTTTGGAGGCCTCACATAATGAAAGATACCACAGTTAGTTAAGGCCCCACGAAACATTTCATTTTCAATCCTCCTAATTAAATGTGTCTCAGATGAGCCCACTGAGCCCACTCGTCTGGTTGTCCTCCATTTGAAGTGCCAGCGGAGTTTAATATATGGCATTTAACAGGGATTGAGGAGGAAAATGAAGCCTACCTCCCATTGGGAATGTAATGGATGATTATAAGGGGGTAATCTTGGTAATACAGAAATCCTTTAGTTCCTGTCATTTTATTTTAGTTCTTGTCTGTTAAATGTGCTAATGACTTGGCTATTTCTAGCATGCGTAAGATTTTAAATTGTCTGAGTGGAGTTATGAAATTCCTATCTTGGCAATTTGTGAATTTTTTTTTCAATTTTACCCCTGAATAGTATGCCAGTCCAATGTGTGTCTACACAGAAGCAAGAGATGACAAGCTTATTCCTAAGTGTTTTTTTAGACTCAGCTACCAAATTACTTGTTTTGATCTGTGACAGGAAGCAGAATAAAACACAAACTCTACATCTACAGAAAAAACACCGCTGATTGTCTCACTACTATTTCACATCCTCGTTGGCGCTCCATGCAGCATTGGAGGCAGGCTAAAGGTTAATTTGCTGAGAATAAAAGTATAGTCAAATACATCGTGCACATAAGTCACATTATAATGGGGACATTCCTAAAAGATTTAAGAATTAATTAGTTCTAATTAGCTCAGAGCACCGGGAAAACCAATGAAAGTCCTGAAGCTCTGGTTATTTTTTTGCTCCCAGGATGCATCACTTTCCTCTTGGGGTTGAGCTGTGAAAGGTCAGACAGAAGCTCATTTATGTGCACTGTAGTTGGGAACAAACACCAGAGAGGACCCTCAGAATCACACAAGTAAAAATGCTGCATCATTTGAATATTCAGAGACTGAATGAAGTCGTTTCTTGTCTCAGTAGACAGGCGAGACCTTTTTTTTAAATCCCCCTCATGAAGTATGTCACTAATTTGAGGCAGAAATCCAGGAATCGCGTCATTTGCCATCAGCTTGAACGGAAGCCATTGAAAAGGAATGGACCGTAATTCCACAGGCCATAATCGAAAACCGAACTCTTTGCGAAAAGGTGGTCACACCAGATACTGACCGCATTTCAGAATGGCCTTTTATTGTGGCCACCTAAGGGTGTATTCAGACTGATTCCCTCAAAGTGAATCAGAGTTTGTTTCCCCTAATAATCTGGAACAAGTTTTCATTCTGGTCATTCTGGTCACTCTGCTCTCAGACCCGTCTTACCATCTGGTCCCTCTTTGTTTTCAATATCACTGAGCTCCAGTTCGCTGTGAGTTTCCTCAGTTTGAAAAGTCAGAACAACTGAACCAAAACAGCCACCGTAGCCGGTCATCACGGGAAGTAAGCGAATAAGAGGGAAGCCAGGGACAAACGTGGAGCAACAATGAGACACAGCAACTTATTGAAATGTAGTTGATGAATGCAGGCTCATGAAAACAACTTTTCGCATCATACACATTGCTTTTCACGCTGTTTTCCTGACAGTCATAAACACCTATCAGTGTCCCTTCTTAATCACCGTGTCCTCAGTAACAGCCTTGCAGCACACCTCCACTGTACCGAAAAAACAGTAAAAGGTGTTGTACCTGACCTTTTATGCAGACGTTCAAAATTATTCAGTGAAATACAAAGTTTGATTAGGTGAACTATTCCAACAAGGATTGCAAAGTAAGGGACTTACATTATTCTTTCTCTCAATGCTTTGCCCCACCCTAATCACTGCCAATGACTGGAGATATTTTCAGTCATGTGCTTTTGTTTACAAGCTTTGATTTGAAAAGAAATGTTTGATTGAAAGGCAGTCTGAATACAGACCAAACGTCAGGTTCAGGACACGATCCAGACCATATCAAGCAATCCAGGTCAACTCCCTGTTCTGGTCTGAGTACACCCTTTAGGCACACCTGTGTAACAATCATCCTATAATCAGCATCTTGATATGACACACCTGTGACATGGGATGATGTATCTCAGCAAAGAGGAAATGCTCACTATCACAGATTTGGAACAATATTTGAAAGAAATTTTTGTTTGTAGAAAATGTTTCAGATCTTTAAGCTCATTTAATTACAAAAGGGAGCAAAAACAGAATTCCTGTGTTTTTATTTTTTTTTTTAGAAATAAAGTCAGGCACGAAGGGTTAAACTGTCCAATTCATAGTAGATTTTGCATTTAAAACTAACAGTTTTTCATGTCTAATAAAAGTTTGTAGAAACTGAAAATATGACAACTCTTCTTTGTCTTAGCCTCACGGAAGCAGACTTTCTTTGTGTTCATGATCCTTTTATAAAACGTACACATGGACGAACTGGAAAAACACCACATCAAACAAAGACAGTAAACAGTAAAGCTTTAAAACACAAAAAAAGGAAAAACAATACCTGTACGAATAGTAGTAGTTCACCTTTTGACTCAGACTAGCGGCTTTAACTGATCCACATATTTGGCTTTGGCATAAAACAGATTTCCTTCCTGACATAACTCTATATTAAATCTGGACAGGGGACCTGCACATGGAGACCCGGTCTAACTATGCAGCTGCAGACAGAGCACTGTCTGCAATCTTTCATAAACTCTTTATTTAAAAACAAACAAAAAACTTGCACAAACTTTTATTGTCTTTACATGTCCATCTTGTATAAATTAACTTAAATGTTCAATTAAAAGCTTTCAATTGGATGCATAACCCACTAGAATAGATATATTTTCTTTTGTGGATGTCTTTTGTTCCCATCCTGTTGGTGGGACAACAACATAAAAACATGAGATGCATCAAATGAAACCTCTCAAATGACTAATATGAATTCAGGAGCATCAGAGGGGCTTCTGTTATATATTCTAATGAATAAAACACGATGTTTATCCTTCCTGTCTAACATCAAGTTCCCATGAACAGTCACAGGGACCAAGAGACTATTTACTTGTGTTGGGACACCGGGGAGTGGGATTATCTGCTGGCGGCTTTGTAGTTTTCTGAAGTTTCCCCGTGTGACACGCTCCACGGAGAGGGCTCTTATTTACTCTCCGGTCCTGTGTGCATAGAAGGGCTTATTGTTTGTTCTCGTGTGCCACCACTCCTCCTGAAGGAGCGCGCGCGCTCCGGGAGGCGCTAAAGCTCCGATCAGACATGGGATTGAGACTAAAGAGAGCGAGGCGACAGACGTTTTCACTGGAGGCCAATCCGTGGGAGAGTGGATTTAATGTAGATTTACATTTGATGATCGCGCGTGAAAAAGTGGCTTCCACTCACAGGGTGCAGTTCTCAGTGTAACCGAAAGGTGGCGACATTGGGTTTCCAAACAAGAGAAGCAGGCGGGGGTTGGGGGTGCTCCGTTTCCAAAACGATCGCCTTCATCACTCAAACATCAGCTTCATCAGTGGTCTGATCTTACCATAAACACAAATAAAGTTTTCAATCAGCTTTTATTTTTGAAATACTTTAATAGGAAGAAATAAAAATATTAAAATTTACCAAATTAGCATTTAAAAAAATTGTATGTATTAATAGATAATTGAATTAATTAAAAAAAGAAAGAATATAAACCAATAAAACCAGCATACATAAATTTTGAGTTCATAAATGTTGTTTTAATCAGGTTTGGATAAAAAAAGAAACATAAAATAATTATTTTCATTTATACAAAAATCATATAAACAATATTTCCTTTTATTATTATAATTAAAACTTTTAAGGTTGGACTCTTTTCATAATAAAATATTTCACTTTAATATTTCATTGGTTTCCTACCACAAATGTTCATATAAAGTCTAAAAAAATGATTCAAATATCTTTGATCGCTTCAAAAAACTTTTCCACACTATTATGCTAATTAAGTTCTGTGACGAACACTGATTGGCTGGCCCTCGGTCAATTTCATATTTCAGTCCTGACGTCAGGACGCCTATAAAACTAAGCAATGCTTTTTACTCGTCGTCTGACTGATCCGCTGAAAAAAAATCTATCAATTCTTGGGTGGAGTTTTTTTTTTTTTTCCTCCCTTCATTCTCCACAACTGTTTGCCCGGGACACGTGCGTGAACCTCCTCAAATTGGCGCACTAATCCTAAAAGGAGCCATGAAGTGTTAAACGGTAGAAACAGAGAGAGCGTCGCTCAGACACCCGCACGCTGGGAGAGAGGGAGGAAACAGCGCTGCTCCAATGCGTCTGTGCAACACAGACTGAAGAAAAAAAAACTTATCGACTCACAAAAAGCCGCTTTCGCGCTGCGCAATTAGTGCGAGAAAATTCACCTTTTCCTCCGATTTTGAAGAAAATAAATAAAGAAATCAAGCTGGCTCAGTGCGTGTCTCAGCAGCCTACTTTGACAGGTGCTCCTCACCCCCTTTGGAGGACTGTCAACAGCAAGAGGATGGCATCAGAGCTGGCAATGAGCAACTCCGACCTGCCCACCAGTCCCCTGGCCATGGAATATGTTAATGACTTCGATCTGATGAAGTTTGAAGTGAAAAAGGAGCCGGTGGAGCCCGATCGCAGCATCAACCAGTGCAGCCGCCTGGTCGCCGGGGGATCCCTGTCTTCCACCCCGATGAGCACACCTTGCAGCTCGGTTCCCCCCTCTCCAAGCTTCTCGGCGCCCAGTCCGGGATCAGGGAGCGAGCAGAAGGCGCACTTGGAGGATTTCTACTGGATGACCGGGTACCAACAGCAGTTGAACCCCGAAGCTCTGGGCTTTAGCCCGGAGGACGCCGTAGAGGCTCTGATCAGCAGCAGTCACCAACTCCAGACCTTCGATGGGTATGCCAGAGGGCAGCAGTTCGGCGGCGCAGCCGGGGCAGGGGGCGCCATGGCCGGGGAGGAGATGGGATCGGCGGCCGCCGTGGTGTCCGCGGTCATCGCAGCAGCCGCAGCCCAGAACGGGGCTCCCCACCACCACCACCACCATCACCATCACCACCACTCAGCGGCACACCATCCCTCCTCCGGATCACAGTCCGGCGCCGGCGCGGGGGGGAACCATCAGCACCTGCGCTTGGAGGAGCGCTTCTCGGACGAGCAGCTGGTGACCATGTCGGTGCGGGAATTGAACCGGCAGCTGCGGGGGGTCAGCAAAGAAGAAGTTATCCGCCTGAAACAGAAGAGGAGGACACTAAAGAACAGAGGCTATGCCCAGTCCTGTCGATACAAGCGGGTCCAGCAGCGTCACGTCCTGGAGGGAGAGAAGACGCAGCTCATGCAGCAGGTGGACCACCTCAAGCAGGAGATCTCCCGGCTGGCCAGGGAGAGGGACGCCTACAAGGAGAAATACGAGAAGCTGATCAGCACCGGCTTCAGAGAAAACGGAGGCTCCAGCAGCGACAACAACCCCTCATCCCCGGAGTTTTTCATGTGAGTCCCGGCGACCCAAACTTTCAATAAGCGCAAAAGCAAAAGTTTACGCGCAGCTGAAACAGGTCGTGCGCGCTCGAATCCAACCGTTTTTAAGAACTGCACGAGGACTTAAAAGTTAAGAAAATTAGAAAAGTTCGTATTTTTAACTTTTATTGTTTGTTTTATTTGTTTTTTGCCACAAAGATAAACAGAAACAACAAATTTAAGCGAGATTCAAATGACTTTATTATCAGGCTTGAATTTTACAGAATCATCTCGGTCTATTTTGACTGATTTGCGCATCTTCTCCCGATCTTCTTTTCACCAAAACTGTTTCAGTAAATTTAATACAGCAACTTTATTTAGAGTTTATTTAGTCTTAATTATCAATTAAAAATCACAGTTTTTAGCAAACATTTGTCAAATCAAAAGTTTAATGATTTATGTAAAGTTGTGCATGTGTGTTACAAACATTTTATTTTTGATAAACCTGTTCATCTTTTTATTTGTCGGCCTAAACATCACTCTGACTTTCAATTTTTTTATGTATATAAAAGATTAAAACTCCACGCAATCCGTATCTTCGTAAAAGTTGGAGCCACTTGGAAACAAATGACTCCAAAACTGTGCGTCTTCAGTATTGATTTATAGGCTCACGAAGGCCTTGGAGTGCGTACAAAAGGTGGAGATTTATACAGTTTTTTTCCTGACAAACGAAACGAATCATTGAGATCAACAAGTGGAACTGCAGGGAAAATACAAAAAAGGACATCGACCAGGTAGCAAAATAATTAAGGAACATATTTTTACGCAAAACTAGAGTTCTTGTGTTCTTTATATTAATTTAGTAAAAATCTCCTTCATATCATTTCAATTGAAAAAAGATTAATCAGAAACGCAAACTTCTTATTAAGTTCACAATTGAAATTATTTGTGAGTTAAAGTTTGATTCCTTGAAATTGTTTTAGGAAAACAATGTGTTTTGAATATGAGAAAGTATTAAAATATTGATTAAAAAAAGATTTATCATAATTTCATAAACCACCGTGTTGGAATCGTGAATTTTCCTATTTCTTTTCTTAATCTTGTTTTGTTCAGTTATGCATGTTTCTTTTCCCCTTTTCCCCAACATTTTTCCTTTTGCTTCTGACTTAAAGTTACATTTAGAATTTTACTGTAATGACAGAAGCATCTGGTTCTTAGTTTCAAGAACAAAGAGCGCATGCAGAGCGCGCGTAAATCTTTAAGATCATCCAGCTCTCTGCGTGTGCCAAAGTATTTTTTTAATTTAAAATATAAATTTGTATTTATTTTTAAATTCATTTCAGAACTACACTTTCTTTTAGGGTGAGCAGGTTTGCAATTATCTCTTCTTTAAAATGACAAAAAGATGGCCTTTTACTTGTTGCGTAAAAAAGTCCGAACATTTGAGTTTATAATCCGCTGAAAAACTGAGCCACTATTGTCCTGTTTTAAATAGAAATTTCGTCCATTTCCTAGAAATATGGGCTCCTAGAAGGGACGTGTAAATGATTGATTGATTGATTAAGTGATTGATTGGCTGAGAGTAAACCTGCCCTTTTTCCATCCAGATCCACTTGTTGAACGTTGTTTGCGTTGCATTTAAAAGCACACTCGTCTCTAATATTTGAATGTCCAAAAAATGATTTTTAATTTGGTTTTATGAAACTAATATGTCCGTTGAGATTTTTAAGAGGGAAATATGCGACATTCGCAATGAGCTTTCATATATTCTGTGAGTGAGATCGGATCTCAGAGATGCCTTGCAGAGCGCGCAGGGACGAGGTCTTGTCGGGGCTGTCGGGTCCTGCAGATCTGAGTGTGGCCTGCAGTGTTTCTGCTCTCTGCATCCTAAGGAGGTGAGATGAAAGCCGCAGGATCCGGGTTAAGCTGCTGTACAAGGTCGTGGCCGCCACAGTGCAAGCTGCTGGAACAACCTTTTGGGTGGAGTGTGTGTGTGTGTGGAGGAAAATTCCCTTTCCTCAAGTTCCTTTTTTTTAATAGAGCAAAGGGCTTGGAAGCTGTGTGTTTTTGGCACTCATAAGGACCTATTTGTTCACTTCTGACAGACTCTGGCCCCTCACCTCTGGGTCACACAGTCACCTGGCCTGTGTGGCTCCCATGAAAGCTCAGCCTCTCCTGCCTGCAGGAAGGATTTTCTCTGTGATTAAGCAGGAGTGAGAGACAGCGAGCAGAGAGATGCTGGCCGCCTTCCTGCTCCTTTCAAATGATAAACGATCAGAGATGCATCCTATAGCTGAGAGAAGAGGGCCTTTTGGCGAGCATTAATTTATGGCCCTCCTATCTGATTAGGTCAATATTGTGAGCGATTTAATTACATTTGTGTTATAACCTCAGAACCGGAGACAGTAGTTCTTTCATGTCGCCTCTGTTTTTTCCTGTGAGGGCGATGGTGGGGTCGGTTTTACCCATTTGTGTTTGTCATGTGGCAGACGGGTGGCGTTTTCTGTGTAATGGTTGGTAGGTTTGCAGTGTTTGTGCTCTGTCACTGGAGAAGGATAAGGTGGAAAATTGATGAGCATTGTGGGGGCTGTGGAAATGGCGTGGGACGCTTCTCTGCCGGCGTGTGTGAAGACTTGCAGACACACCGAAGGGGCAGGAGAAGCCGTGGCACTGATTCACTTCCTGTGCTGACGGAGGACAGAAGGCGCAGGAAGTAACATCTCAGGGCTTCCTCCTCTTCTTTCTGCAGCGTGACACAGTCGCCACCTCCTTCTCTGGCTTTTCGCTTCCTCCCCATTTCCTCGTGCAGCGTGAGCGTGCACAGGAACACAGGCTGCATTATTAATCTCATCAGTATGAATTGTAATTCTATTCTCCGGCCCGGCATATTGACTTCTGCACTGTGATCATTTGCAGTCTGTCCTATGATTAGGTTATTAAAGATAATGTAGTTGTCTGCCGTCACAATATTGGCCCTCTGTAATTTAGGTCAACTATGGAAAATCACTTTGAAATTTATCAGTATTGACATTTGAATCACGGTCATGTAGGACGATTTAATGTCTCCGAATTAATAGGAAAAATGATGTGAACACCGCTCAGTGTCTGTTTGTGTGGGATTGCTCAATAGCAGTCTTTGTGCTTTAACTAGCCTATTAGATCTGTACTAATGAGCCTTTGGATGTCAAAGTGGCACATTTTTAAAGATAATAAAGTGACTGTAATCCTACGAAGAGCACATTATTTTTCATCCTTTTTTTTTTGTCAGTATCTACAAAATTATAATTTTATCAGATTATCAGTGCGATGTCGTTTTCGGGGGTACCCCTCTGTAAACTTTTTCATTCCAACATAATAAACCCACCCAAAGAGTTACACACATTGGCCAACAAAAGACTTTCAATCTCGTTCCCCCTCGATCTGCATCTGCATCACGCCGCACCACAAACATTTACATTTAAAGTGATTTAAATCAGCGGCATTTGTTCCTCTGAGGTTTGTTCATCATCCAGACGGGCAGTGGCAGAGCCTCTCGCCTCCCCGCGCTCTTCTGCAAGTGTCCTGAGTTATGTTGTTTATTTCAAACCTAATAATTTCACTTCTCCTCTCCGCGTGTGCTAAGAATGCAGCAGTTGTAAAGAAGGTTCTGCAGAATGAATGGAAGCTGGACCGGCATGAAGGAAATGTCCAAACTTGAGCTCAGACATCTTGGGATGTTTGGAGTTGCAGCTGTTAAAACGTTGGGACATTTGATCATCAGAGATCATATTTTTTTATGTTTTGAAGAGTATGAGGAAGCAGAGCTGTGACTAACCAGCGTTTTGTTAGTGTGCTTTTGTGTTCACCTGTGCCGTGTTGTGTTGTACAGACTGGAGCTGGAGCCGTGCCCGACCCCTGTGTGTTTTACCTGCATCTCAATGAAGCCAGAGGTGATTTACCCTTCTGCTGGAGTCAGCCTCTCGCTCAACCACTCAAACAGACATTGATCTCTTTCCTTGGCAAGGTGACCCGCAGCATTGTTAGGCTGCTGCAGCCTCGCCTCTCTTTCATTTGTACCTGGGAAAGGCCTTGACCCCACACGGTTGTGGCCCTCTCCTCTGCGCGTGGACCTCGCCGCCTTCTCTGATGTGTGCTTGTTTTGGTTAACTAGAGTGTGCGCGTCTATGTTTCCGAGTGCGTCAGAGAAGGTTCATTTGTTGTCATTTCTGTGGCTCAGAAACTTTAGACTCTGCAGGCTGAAGATAATGCAGAGCTGGAAGTCTTTTATGTCGATGGCTTTCGGTTTTCAGGTGACAACAGCCCTCTCTGTGCCGCAGGTCTGAAACTGGCAGCTCTCGTGTAGCTGCAGGGGTCAGAGTACACTTGTGCGGGTGTGAATCGGATTACAGGAAAATGAATGGTTTTCATTGTTGCTTCAAGATGGATTGAGGGGCATTAATAAACTCCTTTGGCTCATTTCTCCTTTGGTAACAAAACAACCCAAAAAAAGAATGAAAAGAAAAAAAAGCACAACTTGAACCTTTTCTTGAAGGATCACTGCAGTGAAAATCATGTTTTTGGTGTTTTTAACACGTTCTTGTTGCATTTTCTCATGATAGAGGGCATACTTGAAAGATTTCAAGATTAAAACCACAAATAAATCCATTAATATCTTAATTTTCTGCTTTTGAGCTGCCGTTTGACTCAAAACTGTAAGGCAGCATAGCTCCAATATTGCTCGCCGTCTTTTTTTTTTGCTACGCTAATGTTAGCTTGGGGTTGTGTGGCGCTGTAAGCTAGCGTGAGACTGTGTGAGCGAGGTAATGCTGGGATATCATTGTAGGGTCCCGCTTACAACCCAGAGAAAAATTTCTGGTGCTCTGCAGAAAATATTTCTTAAAATACGACATAGGTTTTTGATTTTGGCTAAAAACTGCATAATCATAATTAAAAGACCACTGGAAATGATTTTACAATCCATAAAAATACAGTTAACTAGAATTTTTAAATCCTATCAATAATATGTATTTTAATTTTGGAGAGTTGACTAAATCTGTTCTAAATTTCTACACTTTATTTCTTTAAATCAAACCATTTTCTTTGTTTTTTATTTAAACATATGTGTGTGTGTTTGAATGTGTGTTCACAGATGTATAGAAATATGCAAATGGATTATTATCTTCTTGCAAAATGCACGGAAAAAACATTTTAACCCACTTTTAAAGATCTCAACCAAAGATACGATGATGAACGTTTAAATAATTTCTATTTTTAATCTTTTTGATGTCCTGTTTTTGCTCCTTTACCTCTGATCTGCCATTGCGTTATTTTTTTTTCATATAAATGATCCATTTATTCAAATAGAATTCAACTTTAACCTTAACATGTTTGTTATTCCTTTTAAACCATCAAGTCCGTCCAGCCTCAAACTTTGTGTAAAGCGGGGTGTTTTACAGGCTTTTTTCTGCTTTTTCTCTCTACAGGACATCAAGAAAATTCCTCCATCTGTGATAGACAGCTGCGCTCAAACCAACCTGGAGTTGAAGGTAACACTTTTTCCTCTGCCTTCTTCTGCACATGCTCACTCGACACAGATTCTTAGACGCATTGAACCGTGAAAAATAACCTAATATTAAACTTTAAACTAACTCTGTTTAGCCTTGTTTAGAAAATGTGTAAAAACCCAAATATTTGAATAGAAATAAACTGCCTTATCCAATCATACGTTTAGAATACTTTAAATTATAAAATGAAATTTCCCCAGTTCGTTTCCAGTTTTATTTTTAAATGTTTGACACAGATAGTCTGGTTAACCTATGTGGTGAGTTTTTGTTCTTTGTTCTTTGTTTTACTCCTACATGAAAATGTTTTCCATCAAGTTTCGAGTTAAATGCATCTGAAAACAAACATGTGTCTTTCCAAATAGACGTAAATAGTTCTAGCCTTTATTCTTACCTTAAACACACTTTAATCAAATGAAATATCTTTTGTAAGTCTCTACTGTGTTTCCTCAGTCTGTTTGTGGCTGTATTATGAGAGCTGACACGCTCAGCTCATGCGATGACAGCAAAACCCTTCACCTCTGACCTCCTGATTTACTTTCATCCTCCTCTGGTGGAGAAAAACGGTGAATGTTTTTACTGTTCATGACTGATAGATGGTAGGATTTGTCTGGGTGTGAAAGAGAAGATCAGGAGAGGAATGGCCCTGCGTTTGTCTGTGGACATCAGGAGGGAAGCGAAGGGGCTGGATGGCAGGAGGGCTCCTGGCCGTGGATGCAGA
This sequence comes from Oryzias javanicus, assembly GCA_003999625.1. NCBI lineage: Eukaryota > Metazoa > Chordata > Actinopteri > Beloniformes > Adrianichthyidae > Oryzias > Oryzias javanicus. The sequence continues at coordinate 21,033,852 of CM012442.1, forward strand.
CAGACAGGCAGGGTAACCAGAGGCAGGCGGTGACCTTCTCCCCTGCTTGAGGATCGAAGGCTTTATTTAAAGGCCTGGTCAATGCTGGGTGCTGCTGAGGTATCAGACTTGCAGCCAGGCGACTCATCACCGCTGTAATACAACTCTCCCACGCTAACCCCCATCCCACACACACACAGGGCGGGACAGGACACTCTCTGGACACCTCGGGTTTTTATCCTGTACCGTCAAAAGACTGGACAGAGAAAACGACAGCATCAGCATCAGCTAATTTTACTGTGCAGCACAGAGTATACGTTACTGTCTCCAGATGCTGAGCAGTGGGAATGATGCGGGAGGGTTTTTTTTTTTTTTTTTTTGGATGTGACGGCACAACATTGTGGTGCTGAAAGAGTTAAGGTCTGTGTGTGTGTGTGTGGAGCACGTGTTTTCCTTCACTTGTGTGTCTGCGGACACCTGCGTGCTTCAGCATTTTCTGGCTGTCAGGAGCGCCGAGGTCACAGGCAGGGGACCAGAGAGGGCACATTAGAGGAAGCTCCGGAGCTGCCCCCCCCCCTCCACTATCCACCACGCCTCAGTTCAGCAACCCCTTCCTTTCTCCGCCGTCATCCCCCTCTCCTCCGTCCCGCGACTCCCCTCGCTGTGACGGGGTGAGGCGGCCACTCGTGGCGAGGGGGCGGCGTGGCTGACAGAAGGCAGGTCAGATACAACAGAGGAGACTTGTCAAGGTGGAGGCCTCAATCACATGTAAATGCCTTTAAAGATCCAGAAAACGTCCCCAGTTAATTTGGAATTAAAACTATTTGTATGAATAATAAAAGAACCTGAAAGATTTAACGACAGAGCTCTACCTGAACAACACTAAAGTGTAAATTAGAAAACACTCTTCCACATGGAGCAGGACTGGCTCCTCTCACAAAGTGACACACTCAACTTTCCTCTCTACCTGGGATATATATAACTACTACAGCTGAGACTCATTACGCTGGCTGAGTTTCCGCGGTGACACAGACATCATCCTCCATCCAGAAAATCCAGCAGACAGGGAGGATACGAGCTGAATGTACGCTCATTATAGGCCATAGTCTGAGACGAGAGGAAGCAAGCATAAGTATGTTCCAAAATACAGAAAAAGAAACCAGAGGGGTGTGTGTGTGTTCGGGGGGGGGAGTCAGTCTCGACGCTTGTAAAGATACACAAGCTGAACAACTGTGTTTAGATGTGGCTTGTTTTCAAAAATGTGCTGTGTTTTTACTTCTAAGCTACAGAATAGATGACACTTGAGGAGGCAGCTTCACCCCCGGAGCCAAGCCTCTGTGCATCAACCCGCTCCTCTTTTTAACTTATGTTAATACTCCATTTTATCTCAGCAGTTTTGGCTCTTTAAGCCTGAATTGTGTTGTTTTATTCAAACATAATTAGTTGTGAAGCTGTAACAGTGGTGTCTGCGTGTGCCTGCGAGCCACCGCTGTCCTCGGGTTGCGAGTGTGTGTTCACAGCGTGATTGAAAGAGAAACTTGTAAGGAGCCGGAGGTTAGTGTGATATAATGTATTCCCCTGAACCACCGCAGCCGGCAGCCCTGGGCCTTCCTCCAGCCTGCAGCCTCCTCGTCTTCACACGCGCTCGTCCCACCCTCCCCACTTCCCTGCGGTGTCTGCCCGGCGCTAGCTGCTTAGCATTGCACCCACTGTCTAATTGAATTCCAACACTTGGGCGTTAGCTCCTGATGCCATACAGATGTTAACACGGCACAATACTAACAGTCCCCAGGACGTGTTTCAACACGATTCTCCTAAAGAGAAAATCAGTGCTAAGCTCACTCTGGCAGTGCATGATTTATTCAGAGCTCCAAACTATGTCTTCTGTTTCCCCTAAAGGACCGTCTTTTATAGCCATCAGCAAATCAGCACTTCTTATCCACACATGGAGCACATGCAGAGTGTGTTTTCTCATGCTTCAGCCTGAGTGCATCTATTGTCCCTTATATAAATGTGTCTGCTGCTGTTTCTGCATCCATATTACTGCCGATATCGTCCATCCACTCTGCTTGACATCCTCACTTTTATTCCTTGGCTCTCAAACACTAGCTCTGGGCTTTTAATGGCACATATTTCCTGGGCCCGGCTGAAACGGGATGCATCTTCTCCTTGTTAGCTTGATAAATAACTGTGCTGCTGAGAAAGTGCTGAATTTTAGCTTTCAGCCTCTATTTTGTGTGGGATGACATTAATTTTAAGTGCTGAGAGGGAGTTAACTAATACAGACAAATAAATAAGGAGGAGGGAGGGAAGGTGTGGAGGTGCTGGAGTCATGGATGTTCCTTACCCCACCACACACACACACACACACACACACACACACACAACTCCTTGTTAGCTGTTTAGGTGGCGGCATTTGCAGATGCAATATGCAAAGCCGCAAAAAGACGCAGTCGGACACACTCACGCACACTCTCTCCACTGATGCTCCTATTGTTGACCAAACTGTCAAATCCTCTCATCTAATTATAGGGTTCAGCTTCTGCAAGGTGTCAGTCAGTAACACTCCAGGTCTTTCTTTATCTTCTCCCCATTCTGCCGCTCTTATCCGCTCTCTCAGTTGTCCTGGAATTTTGCGTTTCTTCAGAAACAGAAATGAGTGTGGCGGTAACGCGGCGCAGGGTCACAGTGTACATCCGTGAGGACGCAGACAATCAAGCAGATTAGCTTTAAGACGCTCATAAGCTTCCATTTAAATATGAAGAATAGGGAGACATGAAAATTTAAGCGATGGAGAAAGAAAGAAGTTTATTTTTCCAGCCGCAACTCATGAAATGAGTTAAATATTAAAAATACATTTCCTAAAAGCACACAGATGTGCAAAAAAAAACTTTATGCATTTTTTTAATCAATTTTATTTTAAAAATAGATATTCTCCTCTCCTAAAATACACTAAAATTTTTATTTTTTTTAAATCAATTTTTTGAAAAGCAACACCAACATTACCAACATTCGCGTCATCCGTTATTAGGATACTTTTTGGAGCAATACTAATTTTTTGGGGGTTAAAGTGGTTTCATTTTTACTCAATTTATCGTCCAAAGTTTTTTTTTTTTTAATTTTTCTAAGTTTAAATAACTCAATAAAAGTTTTTCTTTTTCAGAGTTTGGTTAAAAATGACCCAAATTGGTTTATTTTTAGCTGCAAAGTTTTGAGCAACATTTTAGCTTTTGTTTTCTAACTAACATCAATTCTTTAGCTACAGCGCCCATGATGAATTTATGTTTAGATGCATCGTTTGTCTCATGACACCAGCAAAAACCACAGCAGTAAAGCTGCTTTACAGCTGCCCTATAAAGAAAGAGTAAAAGGCTTCATAGTAAAGCAGAACCGATCGCAACTTCTATCGGCCGAAGAAACAAAATTCTCCTTAACCGTCAACCACGCATTTTAATACATATGAATTGTTTGCTTTTCATTACTTCTTTTAATGTGAAATCTGACGTAAAATTTCCTGTTATCCCAAAACGCGACAAACAGGAGCTGGCAACATCCCATACATTATTTTAACAATTTATGGTGTGGTGGTAAAAAGGTCAGTGGTTGAGAAGTGGCTTCATGTAACAAAAAGATGCATGAACTCAGCATTGCAGAGCCTTCAGTCAGCATCTTGCAGCCCAGCGCTGTGAGGAGAAAACAAGCCGGAGTGATTCCACTGTGTGTCGGAGTGTGTTTGTGCTGGCTGTTTACGGCGGAACCGTAATGAAACACCTCACAACAATAGATTTACTTGGTCTATCATTATTGATCGTGCATCTTCCTCTTTTGGCCTTTGTCTCATTTTGATAAATGTCTTTTATTACCGCATTTTTAAACTGGCGATGAAAGCGCGAGATGAGCTCAGATTTTGGTTTTAAAGTGATGCTTTTATTAGACCAAATCTATTTTTGTCAAAACAGGGCCCAGCTCCGCAGATGCCATGCAAGCGGTGCATGTTTCTGTTTGCAGCGCTGGGTTTAATTTCCAGGGTGTATTTATCACATGCTGTCATGGTGTGGTCACATGACCGCCTGAACCACTGCCAGCAATTAAGGCTGATAAATCACTCATTTACAGGAAGAGGAGGGACAGAGTCGGAAACAAGGGAGTGATAAGAGAGAGGGAGAATAATAAATGGTCCGTAACTCTTTAAAGGTATTTTACTCTTTTATTTTTAATGTTGAATGCTATTGTGTTGGAGCAGTGTGGTATGAACTCTTTCCCGTAAGGCTCATTGACTTCCACAGCCAGTGACCATGAGACAGATGGTAGTTGTTTGTGGTTTATTGTGATTGTGACCTAACTGCACTACTTTATTTACTGCTGGAGGAGCGTGCTCATGTGTCTTCACGTGTGCGTGCTTTTGCACTCCTGTGCATGCAAATTGTCACAGCGAAAGAAAAAAAAGGCGTAGAGGAAAATGTACGTTCAGACCTTAAGAGAAGACGCTTTTAAGTAGTTTGACAGTTTTTATTTGACGTGAAACAAAAATAAATCATCTGATTTTGACTCTTTTCATTAGACGTTTTAGAAAGTTCATGTTTTGCGTCTTGCTGGGATGAGCTCTAACCTATGTAGCGTCTCTATGTATTTCATCAGTGTGTGTTGCAGAGACTCAGCCGGCCCACTCACTTCAAAAGGGCTGATTAAAGATTTATGATGACAAAAAAAAAAACTATCCATGCTAAATGGGCCTAAAGAAGAAGAGAGGAGTGTGGAGAAGACGAGATGTTTTTTTTTCCTTTCTGTCATTCATTATTTGTCAGTGGTCATGTACAATAGTGAGTATAGTCGAGTCAATTAACCGGTTTCCTGTTTCAGATTGAGGTCAGGCATCAGTAGCTGTACGTGCAGGCTTTAGTTGTTTTAAGTGTTTGGCCTTTTTTTTCTGTCATTTTCAAATGACCTGCTTACTTTGAAAGTGCGTGCAGAGCTTGTGCAGCCGCTGCGTCAGCCTTGGTGAGAGGCAAAACATATTCCCTCAAGGAGACCTCGTCTGCCAGCTTTACCAGCAGAAAAATCCAGAAAGCTGGTGTGAATGACAAAAGCTTTCCTCCAGGGGAAAGAAATAATCTGTCTACACATTAACAACTCCACAACACAAAGTCAACAGTGTCTGTTTGGCAATACTTCACACACATTGCCGACCGTGTGAAAATATTCCTATATTTGTGAAATGCTTAGATTTTCTCATTTGCTTTCTAAGTAAAAAAAAAAAAAAAAGAATATTTTTTACGTTTTTGCTCCTTTTCTTGCATTTGCTGTGGTTTTATTGTCTCGTGTTGATAAAGTGCTGCTCTAGGAAGACTATCAGCTGAGAAAAATCCCATCTGAGTTATTTTGCGCACACGTGTGACGTAAAAGGAGGTGCACCTTCTGCTCACTTCCCTGTATTCCTCCACCTCTGGTTAAAGGCTGACGCATGCATGAGGGCAGGAAGCTGGAAGGGAGAGAGGGAGGGAGGAGAGGCGATGAGCGTGCTCGCTTTATAACATACTGTCATTTCTGGACAAACACCAACAAAACGCTCTTTGGTATAAAACGTCAGTGGATTTCACTTATAAATTAATTCAGCTTCAGAAAATGCTGCTCCTGTCTGGAAATGTTTCGTCTACATATGCCTGAAAAACCAAATATTTAAAATGTTTGTTCATAAAATGTGACAACCTGTAATTAAACTTCTGTCAAATGAGTCCAAAACACGAGCAAATAAAAGCAACATCTCTGTTTATGATGAATCCTCTTGCAGGAATGATTGATCAGAGGCAGAAGGAGGAACGGAGTACATCCCATTTTTAATTAAGACAGCGCACGCTTAAAAGTTCAATCCCTCGTGCTCATTGAATCTTGATGGCACAAACAGGAGCGGCGAGGTGTTCTGCGCGGCGTGTTTTATGTGGCTTTATCTTGAGTGAATTTAAGGGCTTGTAAAAAGTGGAATGTTATTAGCGTCAGACCACCTGGGGTGAACATCTGCAGCCTCACACTGCAGACCCAACATACATCACTGGTTCTCTCCTCTGCTACTTACTGTCACAAACACACACACACGCACACACACATATATCTCCACATTTGTGCTTTTTTGCATAACTCCTGTTTTCCGGTGTGAAGGGGGTCATTAAAAACATTTTGAAGCCACAAATTCTTTGTAAAGTCCTCAGGTCAGCAGGGCGTCTTTCTTGAAGCTGATTGGTTAATTTTAACTAAGAAGGGTTTATGGATGAGTCTTGTTTGTTTGGTTGTTTTTTTTTTTTTTTTTCCTTTGGAAGGGTTGAGGGATTCCACTGTAACTAGCCTCAGTTGAATAATTAGATGTTCTTTTCAAGTTCTATTAGAGCTGTTTTTCATTTTCTCCAACACTATTTTTTCATCTTCAAAGCAAAAGCTAAAACAGGGCGATCATTGCAATTTAATTACTACAAATCCCTTTGTGAATTTCCTCTTGTGTTTGTTTACATGCAGAGATTTGCCGGCTTCTGCACTTTTATTTTGGTGCATTTTACTGATTTTCGTGGGTTTGCTTCAGCGTCTGCCGCCTTCTTATGTCATTGGCGCGTTTCCTTTTATTTTTAGCGCGCGTTTGTGTGCAGATGAAGCTGCAGAGGGGTTTATTTAAATAGATAAGATGGTGTTTTTATTCCCAATCAGAGGAATCTCCTGTCGCATTTCAGTCTCTTCATAATAACCCCCAGCATCGCTGCACTCTCCCCAGACATGCGCGTACGCTGAGTATTGCAGACACTGCAGTTTTCTCCCCCCTCAGAGGTAAGAGGCTTTGATAAATGAAAATAAATACTTTTCTTCATATGAGGAAGAGGGGGGAAAGGAGAAAATGGCAGAAGTGACAGGAGGTCTCTGACAGTTTGATGCCTCGCTACAAGTAAATATACGAGGGGGAAACAGCTCGTGGAACAGTGGCTGAGTGTGGTGCAATTTAGCACTAAAACACACGCACATCTTCAATCATTGTGGAGGAATAAAAGTGAGGAAGACGGTGATTCAGAGAGGTGGGCTACAAGATATAGCAACTGGCCTGTGAGCTGACACATTACTCGAGTAACAGTGAGTGGTGAAAAAAAGCACAAAACATGATTTAGAGAAAACCAGTTTTCCTCCTTTTCCCGTCTGCTTCTGGGCCTGCAAGGTCATGCAGAGCTCTCCTTTCTCTACCTTTGTCTTCCTCCACTCCTTTGGACCTCATTTCATTCAACACTCCCAAACCTCCGACAGCTCCATAACTATAACTCTCTGCGCTGCGTCCTTTCCTCCTCTCCCGTCTTCATCCGCAGCTAAATGACTCTGTCAGAAATAAAGAACACGTATCTTATCTACTGCCTCCACTCTGCTGTCTCAATTCTAGCTGACGTCACACAAATTTAAGAAGAAAAAACAAAAAGAAACACAAACTTCTACAAGCTTTTGTTACTTGCAGTGCTGAAAGTCTTCCTCTAACTGGAGACATAAAGATATGCAGCCCACAGAGCTGCAGACAGTAGCTTGACAGAAGACAGGTGTCCACTCATTCTGTTTTTTAAGCACACACATGAAGACTCTTCCTTTCCTGTCATCCTTCTCTCCTCCCTGTGGTGTGGAGGAGCTCCACAGCTCTGTGCAGCATGCATGCTTTTGTGTGTGTGTGTGTGCGCTTAAGCTGCAGCCACTCGGCGGGATGCCACACAGGGAATAAAAACAACGTCGGAAGGATAAAACTCATGGAGTAAAGTGACACGAGCTCCAAAAGTCTCCACGGCTACAACACAAAGAGCGGCGCAGACTTTGATCAGCACGTATTGTGATGACTTCGCCTTTCCGTTACCTGAAAGTGCTCACCCCCACAAAGTTGGCCTGCACACGCAGTTCAGGGGGATCAGAGGTTATGAGCGAAGCGCATCGACTGGTTTACCCGTACATGAAGGTTATGCATATGTTTATTGAACCATGTCCAATTCGTCCGCCTCACCTGAGTAAATTAGTTTGATGTGTTTGCACTCTGTGATGTTCGGGGCTTGTTCTTTGTTGTGCATGCAGCCAGGAAAATAAGGGGAGGGGGGGCACCAGGCCGCTCTGAGCAGAGAGTGGAAATGTGTGTATGCGAGGATGCGTGAGAGACTGAGAGATGAAAAGAGTGATAATTCTTCTGCTACCCAGAGGCTCCTCACAGCCTCTTGGGCTCCCCCATAGGTCCCCTGACAAATGCCCCGGCACAAAGCCGAGGTCTGCTAATTGGCCCCCGAGTTTGGAGTGGAGACGAGAGAGGCGTCTGCGCGCGGACACGTTTCCGCATTAAAGCCGCGGTTGAAAGCGAACCGTTTCCACACAACATGTTGGTTTCCATTCTACTTTGAAGGAAGCCGGGAGGACATTTATGATCTCACTGAAAACTGAAGCATATGCAGTTCAAAGCGTCAGTCTTTAAACAGCTTGTTTCTCTAATTGTTTCATTATCTCAGTCTGCTTATTAAATGTACGATAATTGTTAATTACCACAGGAGGATTTGCAAAAGGATTTGTCTTGAGTATCAAAACGAATTAATTAAAACAAGAACATTTAAAGCTACAGCGATGGAGCAGCAGGTG